>OX101819.2:59283055-60637430 GCA_944452925.2 Chrysolina oricalcia | reverse complement strand
ATCAACGAGTGTTAGGATTAAGATTTACAAAATGAGTGATACAGATGGCGAAAGCAGTAGTAATGAGGCTGGATCTAGTAAATCCAATCCAAAGAAGGCGAAACTGTATGTAGAGCGTCATAAATACAGGGCAGAATGGGAAAATGATCCTCTTTTGAAAAAATGGATACGACCCAGCAAAAAGGGAAAGTAATGAGATAATAAGTTGAATTACACCACAATTCAAATTTCCCGCCAAATTGTATGTTTATTTTTTTTCGCCAATATCATCAACTGGTGATTGTGATACATTACGTACATTAGTACGTGAGTAGTGACGTGAAAAATAGACTACTTGTGTCAATACTAGTGATAAAATAAGAAAAAGAGGCGATATAGAAAAAGTGGGGATTTTTGTTCGAAAGTGGGGATTTTTCATGGTTGATCATGGGGATTTTTCAGATTTCAACCTGGCAACACTGCACACATTGTATTTGTTATTGTTTGAACGAGACTGATTATTGTTAATTTTCATCTATTGGAGTGAAATTTTTGTATGAAACTTTGCCGAATAAAAAACATGCCTACAAAGTGTTATGTTGTAAATTGTGGAAGCCGTGGAGATCGCGACTTAGTGAAGTTTTTAAAAATTCCTAGCTAGCTACATTTTGATAATGTGGTATATTAAATAAAAGACTAGATATATAGATGTTTATTAAGTAGGATACCCTAATATACATAGTTCCATGTTACAAAGTAACAAATTAGCAGGTAAAAATATGTAACAAGTGAAAATAAATTACTTTGCGATATCTGATACTCGGTGTGTAAAAAAACGACCAATCCAATGAAGATTTGAAAATAAAAATAGATAAATGTGTAGGCAATCATATATTACAAATAATAGTGTTGAGGAAACAGTCATAACTTCATGCACTGAGAACCAATCCAGGGGTTTTTTGGTACATCGGACAGTCCTATAGGGTCCAATAGAATTTCACAGATATCATTTTCACACTGCAGCACAACTCGGCCATCCTCACCTTTTCACAAAGATACCATCTTTACTCTAAAAAATGTCTTCCTTTTATGAAACTTAGGTAGCACAACTACTTTACGAAAATTGTACGCTTTTGGGAAATCAACTATCCAGAATTATTCATCTGGGAAAATTTACTCATGAACATATATCCTTTGGGTGACCAAATCACAAAATCGCAGTATTTTTATTCAGTTAGTTTCATTTGTAAATGAGTTTGGTAATAATAAGCATGGTCACGTTTTAGGGTAATTGCAATTCCACCACTTATTATAGTTGAGGTTTTTAAATTTGAATACTGCCCCATATCAATATTCCTTAATGAATATGGACACTTCACTTCCATAGCAGCCACAAGACATCGTCGCATCAGGAGAACCATCAATTTATTAAATAATCTATACTTTCAACAAAGGAATATCCATTCGCTGTGAATGCCTCATCTGAAAATTTATTGGAAACATTAATGAACAGTTCATAAATTACGAAAAATCAGTACCTACCTTGGCAACAACAGTATGTTCATCCATTTTTCTTGCTTCACAATCATGGGCAAATCCAGCTTCAAGATATTTATAGCCTGTTAAACTTTTGTAGGCCTTCATTGGCTTTCTTGTTTATGAGTCAACAGCAGATATGTAATAATGTCGAATGACGTTACTGTTGTGAAAAGATCTAGAGATATGTCCATTTCACAAGGAGTGAAAGTAAAATATCACTCTCCTTTTGTCTCTATAGATCGATGCAGTGTCTTTGTTTACTCGTTCTAATGATAATAAATAAATCACTTTTAGTTAAAACAGCCATAATAACATTTCAAATCACAACTAAACAAAACTATTAGCAGTAGAAGCTAGTGCCAAACACAAACACCATTCATGTGTGCCTACAGCCGGCCATTTTTAAAGAGCCGTGGTCACGTGTTCTGGATAGCCTAATTGGTATTTATCGTGTGATTTTTCTGTTCTTTTAATACTTTTCGCTCAGTTCGGTAGTTTTGCGACGTTTTTAGTTGTTGGGTTATTGTTATTTATTTGTTCTTGTGTTTTTCTGTCATTCGTAAAAGTTAGGGTAGTGTATAGCATTTTTTTGTGAGTCTCGACTTCGACATGACATGGTTCAATTTGAGGTTATGTCGATGACGCAGCATGCGTTTGTCAAAACGACATGTCAAGTCATCATGATCGGTAATGATTTGCCTGCCATCTATGTTAAAATTGAGTAAACTCTCTTGACGCAATAAAAATGTCATGAATCAAGCAGGCCGTACATCAACAGTTTTGGATGACAATTTCACAGCTATAAGTAATTCCACCAGGAGTTATATGCATCTTGCGAGGAGCCATGGATACCAACGGCTTTGTGTATTAAGATTGGGAGCGGTAATGATTTTCGAGGAAAATGATGAAAACACTGATGGAAAATGGAAAATATTAAGTATGGAAGACATAAGCCCCTTGAGAATTGTCAAAGAGAAAAATTATTGACTAGGCCGTTACTTGACAAAAATCCATAGTAGGCATCTACACAGACTAAGGTATAGAATTCCTAGAATTAATCCAATACAGATAGGTTTTGAGCTGCACCAAATTTGGCATGTTAGTAGTTGGAACCATGACAAACAGGAAAAAAATTTAACCATCATAGACGATCCATCACATACAGTGGAAGTGAGATAAAACTGGGAGGGTGAACAAACTTTCAGTCTAACTCCATCAAAAATAATCTTTAATGAAGATACTGTGTAGTCCGAAGATGTAACTCTTGCATCTATTGATGTAAGTCTTCCGACTGCATGGTATGTTGTTTGTCTTTGGACTACACAGTATATTCAATAAAGATTATTTTTGGTGGAGTTAGACTTAAAGTTTGTTCACCCTCCAAAGAAAAAATTTCTTTACCAAAAATTTTTTGATTTGAAATAAAATTAATATTTTTTTGCTTTTTCCATAGAAATAATTATATTTCTCGTAAAACAGTTTGGATGGGGTGGAAGATAATTCCATTCCCTGAAAGAATGATTCCTGGTAATATCTCACAAAATACGACCGTTTTCTCAGATAACGTGATTGAACGCCGACATCAAATTTCAGGCTCGCGTGTACCCGCCGCTGTAAGTTCCGGCGGGGCCAAAATTTAAATTTGTCATAGCATTGCTAAAAATTATCAGAGAAGGAAAATTAGAACTGAATTTCGTTCCTGAAGACTTCTACCTTCTCTTCATATACAAAATGTAGATATCTGAGTCTCTAAAAAGTTTTTTTTCCCATTTTACATAATCCTTATGCTCAGTTTACGGAGGATGCAAAATTCATTGATATTTTAGTAAATATAGAATCATTTAAGAGTAGTGAGACAGGTCTCACTTATACATGCCAAAAAAAAATTGGGTTTTTTTCCTGCCTCATTTTTCAACTCCCTCATAATCCCGTCATTTCCTTCAGTAAATGTTGAAAATAATCGCATATACACATCCTGCATGAAAAACAAAGCATGCAATTTCAAGCTCGAGGTTTGCACTTAACATTCGTGTTGTTAAACATACAAAAACAACAATAAAATAGGTTTGAATTTCAAAAAAATCAAATGGCGTCCAAAAACTTTTCAGAAACCCTCGAATATCTCAAATGAAAGAAAATGAATTTATCTGTTTATTTCATAGAGTCAACACAGTCCAGGATCATCTCACCATGATATGAAAGCCGACAATGGACTCATATTTTGGAGCAGAATGCTCCCAGTTCAGATCTTGAGCTGCGATAGCAGTGTCTCATACGCCCGGCTTCCGGCTTTTTATGGACGTGTCATACTCTAACTGTCATATGGTATGTTCTTGATGTGGAAATTTGTGAATTAAGACAATACTAAGTAGCACCAACAATTTTTCTCAGATAGAGAAAGATCAATGCTGACACCACACCTCAGCAAGCCACCGCACCTTTATGGACTACCAAAGATCCACAAGGCAGAAGTTCCTCTAAAACCGATAACCAGCTCTAGAGACTCAGCTACCTACAATCTAGCCAAGTTCCTACTGCCGATTATCCAACCACTGCAAGGCAATACCTCGACGTTTGTGAAGAACGCCAGGCACTTTGTAGAGATCCTTGAAGGGGTCAGAGTAGTACCAGGAGACCAATTCGTCAGTTTTGACGTGGAAAGTCTTTACACTAGAAGAGGCCTTGCAAATTATTCGGAAAAATCTGCAGGAAGACACAGAGCTGAAGAACAGGACGAACCTACCAGTACGTGGCATTATGGACCTGCTAGAATGTTGCCTGCGAAATTGTTACTTTCAAGAAAAATACCGCTTTTTCTCCCAGGAAGACGGACTACCGATGGGATCCCCATTATCGCCCTTGGTAGCAAACATCTATATGGAATGGTTTGAAACTTTTGCCATAAGAAACTTCAGATGTGATTGAGATATGTTGACGACACGTTTGTCATATGGAACCACGGAGACGAGGAACTTGACGTATTTTTGGAACATCTGAATAACGTCAGAAAGTCCATAAACTTCACGATGGAAAAGGAGACCCAAGACGGTTTACCTTTTCTAGACGTGAAAGTTCAAAAGAACAATGATAAGTGCCAAACATCAAAATACAGAAAGCCGGCTCACACCGGACAATACCTGAACTTCGAATCGAACCATCATGGTGCTACAAAGAGAGGAGTTGTTCGATCGCTGGTGGACCGTGCCTACAACCTATGTAACACAGATGAAAGCCTCACCTTCGGAGAGGTTCTTGCCCGCAGGGGGGATAAGAACAAGAAACCAGACGAGCCGACAAAAGCCACCCTGTGCGTTCCGTATGTTAGAGGTCTATCGGAAAGAATAAAGCGAATTGGGTCAATACAAAATACGGACATGTTTCAAGTCAGGTAACACTATTCGCAGCCATCTCACGAAGACGAGACCATGTAACGCTGACATTGACTCCAAAAACTGCATCTACCGCATCCTTTGTGAATGTGTTGAAGCTTATCTTGGAGAAACTAAGCGACCACTTAGCGTTAGACTCGCTGAACACAAGAGAAACACTCAACGAGGAGAAACTTCAAAGTCAGGAATAGCGGATCATGTCTGGACGACACAACACAACATAAAATGGACTGAAGCCGAAGTCATCCATAAAGAAAAGGGCTGGTATAGGAAGTTTAAGGAGAGTGCATATATTATGAACAACAAAGTCTTCAGTCAAGCTAGCATAGAAATCCGTAATGTGTGGAAACCCTTAATTAGTGGCATGGATCAATTTAAATTGCGATAAGAATTAACAATGCTGTACCGGAGGGGCCTGGCACTGTAATTAACAAGCTTACCTGAATCCCGCCAAATTACCCCTAGGCTAATGACACATAATTATCCATAGCATATATAAGAAGTATCCTTGAGATTGTCGCATTATACACTTGATAACGACTGTAGATTTTAACAGTTGAAACGTCGTGATTAAAAATTGCAGAGAATTGAAATTTTCTTTGTTCTTTTTTAGATAATGAAAGTCCAGAATAACCTTACTCAAAGTGAAACATTGTCAACCACTTTCAAACAATACTAAGTAGATCCAGTTGCGTTCGTTCGACTAAAAGTGAGTAGAAATTTAATGTAGAGCAGACAGGGCCTCAAAAATTTGTTGGGTGGATTGGAGTTATATTGAATGTTAGGGTTTCTATGAAATTATTACTGCTTCACCTTAAAAGATGAGTGCGTCGTCTTCCCTATATATAATGATATTTTGAATTAAAACTCATGCGAACAAGTCATAAGAACATTCCTTCCTTGGGTGTCTTTGAGGTGAAAAAAACTGTGGAGTCATCTCTGAAGAAAACGCTCATGCCAATCATACTGTGTTTTGAATGTGGAAAGTACATAGATCATGGAGATTTTTCTGTCATGTTTCTAATATATTTTAATACACAATAACTTATAATTTTCTAGAGTTGTTTTGAGATAATGTTAAATAGAAATGAATGCCCATTCATATTCTTCAATGAAATCCAAACTCAGGAAAAGTTTAGAAAGCTTCGATTTCCCGCATTGCTGTTTCATCTGTGGACAAAAAATCTGCACAAGGAAAAAAGCGACCGTCCGGGACAGTTTCTAAATCGTCAACCGAGAATATTCGGGTGGACTTGTTTGGATGGAGTTAGCCAATATAGATTTGGTAGCGGTTTTTGAAAAATATCACCGGGACTGTCACGCCAATTTTATAATAAACTATAACACGAGAGAACAACCACGAATTGGTAGTGGCAGTCGTCCTTCTGGAAGAAAATATATTCTTACCTCTTCTTTTTTATGGCAGATATTCTTACTAGCATATTCAGGACGTTTTCCTCCGTTTTCAGAGATCAAATAGACGGAGGTAAGTACTCGAAATATGAAGCATTAACCTCATCCAACCTAACCTAACCTATTCTATTCAAAGTATTCTTGGACTATTTTGTAGATAATTGTATCGCCTCTTATTCCATCGAAGCCTTTTTACTTTCTGATAAAATCCAATAATTTTTTTATTACTTGAAGTGAATTTTTTTTTCATAATGTCAAGAAGTCACGTGCCGAGTTTCATGCTGCTACAATTCATCTTCCACTTTTGGCTCAAATTTATTTGTGGTTATTGGACTAAATTTTGAAGAAAATCAACATTATTTAAGTATTATTCATCGACATTTCAGTTCGCGCAATCCATGATCAATAAAATTCATTTATATTGCCAATATTTTGATTTGCACCAATATCGCTGAATATATTGTGGCCAATATTGCTTCGAGAGTATTTTGCAAAGAAAATTAATATTGGACCAATATCGCCTAGTGTTCAATTTTTTTTCGTCAATATTGCGATTTAAACATTTTGCCAATATGTTCACAATACTGTACCAATGTTGATTTCATTGAAAATATGAACAGGATGTTCATAAAGTCAGTTGTGGAATCATCTGCGACTGAAAGTTGGAATTTAGTCGCTATTTTCCATCGTACAAGATAACCTCTCTTGGAAGGGATCCATGTTTCAAAGAGAAACATTCTCATTTGAAAACTGAATCAATACATGACTCCTCTGGAAATAGAAAACCCTACGATAAATTTGAAGTTACTTTTTTGTAATATCTAACAGAAAACAACTACTTCCCCGGCTAAAGCCACGCTGGACATTGAACAAGAAACAGTCCAACAATTCCTCATTACAGTGTGAAATTGCTTCTGAAGAGTATGTTTTCCAATTCTTCCGACCTCCCTGATGATCTTAGAAGAGTGAAATAGATTTTTGTCGACCAAAATGTATTGGAGGCCTAGCACATACTCTCAACAACGATAACCATAGAGTGAAATTTGAAGAAACCCTAGTCATCTCTTCAACATCTACCTATTACCCAAGACTATTCCGGAAAGCAATTGAAATTCAGAAACACCACAACAACTTCAACAGAACCGAAGAAGGACTACAATTGAACAAGGTTTGGCTTCCAGTTCTCAAAATTTCTCAATTAGCTCCCTACCCACGAAATAACGGTACGAACGATTATATGATGTCAGCTAACGCTATGGACCAATCAGATGTAAGAACGTCAAATCACAGGTATTTATTGAGACAACGTATAACAAATGTCAAGCATTTGACAGCGACTTAAGAATCCAGAAAATTTGTAAAATATCTCTTGAAAACGCTAACCACTCGTGTTGGCGAAACGTCGAGATCTTCTCCAAACATACGTCGGCCTTACAACCCGAAGAACCACCATGTAAGTGACGATGGCCGCGAAAGCCTTTCACAATTTATCAATCATCTTTTGTTAACATGTATGATAACAATTTTTTTTGGAAGCAATATATTGTATTACATTGTTTCATCTCATTTGGTAATTGATTATATTCATTCAATCCTTCGAAAAATATTGATCTCATGGAACTCTTTGATTTCGTCCTATTAATATGGAAATTATTGACAGATCTTGTATTATAGTCATGGAGATCATTGTGAAAAATTGATTGAAATATCCAGGAAACATGTTTCTTGTGATTTTAAAGACAAATAGCATACATAGTCCTATAACAATATAGTCTTTGAGCTACCGATTGCCAGTAAAGTGCTGTCAACATTGTCTTTATTGGATTATATTTTTGCACTGTAAAATTACTAGCATACCTCTGTTCTGTAATTTTTTAAATGTTTGTAATTCTTTTTTTGTAATAGATATTAGATAGAAGAATAGTAATGTCACATCTACTGTACAATAGAGACTCGGACAATGAATAATCTATTTGTCTATCTATCTTTCTATCTATGTATCTATCCATCTTTTTATTTCATCTATCTGAATAAAAATGCAAATTTTCGCTTGAGGATTTTTTCTTTCAAATTATACAGGGTCTTTCCACAATATCTATCATTTGTACTTCAATTTCCAACGTGGCTTTAGCCAAGGAAGTAGTTGTTTTTTGTTAGATATTACAAAAAAGGAACATCATTTTTATCGTAAGTTTTCCATTTCCAGATGATTCATGTTTGGTAAATTTTAAATGTTGAAGAATGTTCTCCTTTTAAACATGAATCTCTCCAAGAGATGATACAGTGACCGGCAGAAAGTACGCATCATATGGGAATTTTTTTTATTAATGAATTTTGACAAATATTGATATTTGCAATCGCTTCTGCATCAAAAGAAACCCCAAAAGACGTTGTACAGTGCCGTTCGTCTTTTCGAGGTTGGCGGGAAATTTAAAAAATTTGAAAATTATTTCTCAAAACACGCTTGTTTGTGAAAATATCGAGAAATGTTAATGAGAAAGTTGTTCAGATTGACATTTTATAGCTATGTACAAGTTTTGAAAAAGATCTGAGATAAAAAAATAAAAATCAATTTTTTGCCACAAAAAAAAAAATGTTTTTGGAAACATACATTTCTGACGAAGAAACTCATTAGTAAAGCCAACACTAATATTTCAAATAATGTTTTGTGAAGATTCGCAAGCTATTCCTATTTTATTCGGAGAAAATTTGAAATCTGTGATTTTGCAGTGTGATCAGCTGCTTCATAAGAAGTCACTGAAATATCTACAGGACAATCGGGTCAATTCTGTTTCTCAGTAGCAAGATTGTTATCATAGCAAGACAATTTTCACAGCAAAATAAACATCGGCCATTCCATAATATCGACCATTTAGAGGAAATAATACGGCAATGTATTTGTAACATTACACCACAAATGCTGCGAAATGTGTCCAGAGAAATGAAATCTCGAACCAGTACATGTATTGAACGTCAGGATAGACATGTCGAGTAATGAACAATTACAAAGTTTTGAGTATGTATCGAATTGTTTGGTTCACATAATCATTTCAGCTTCCAATTTTATTATAAAATGTATGAAAATTAAAAGTTAAAGTTGTGTAAGTTCTAGTTATTTCAAAATATTAATTAATATTTTGTTCTATTAAGAATTTCAAATTGAAATTGTGTAGATACTTGGTTCTTAATTAATAATAAAAAGTATCGGAATTATAATGTCCTGTAGATATTTCAGTGACTTCTTATGAAGCAGCTGATCACACTGCAAAATCACAGATTTCAAATTTTCTCCGAATAAAATAGGAATAGCTTGCGAATCTTCACAAAACATTATTTGAAATATTAGTGTTGGCTTTACTAATGAGTTTCATCGTCAAAAATGTATGTTTCCAAAAAGATTTTTTTTTTGTGGCAAAAAATTGAATTTTATTTTTTTATCTCAGATCTTTTTCAAAACTTGTACATAGCTATAAAATGTCAATCTGAACAACTTTTCTTATTAACATTTCTCGATATTTTCACAAACAAGTGTGTTTTGAGAAATAATTTTCAATTTTTTTAAATTTCCCGCCAACCTCGAAAAGACGAACGGCACTGAACAACGTCTTTTGGGGTTTCTTTTGATGCAGAAGCGATTGCAAGTATCAATATTTGTCAAAATTTATTAATAAAAAAAATTCCCATATGATGCGTACTTTCTGCCGGTCACTGTATATATCCTGAACGATGGAAAATAGCGACTAAAGTTTGTCTTTCAGTAGCAGATGACTCCACATGTGATTATATGGGCAATTTCTTCATATTTTCATTAAAATCAACACCCTTTTTATCATTTAGTTATGCTTGTGCGTATTCTGCCATAAGCTGCAGTGCCATAATCTGGGGCCAGGGATGTGATGTGCAAAGAGTTTTTGTTTCATAAAAACGAATCCTTAGATTAATTTTCAATTTTCCCTGCAGAACTTCATGTCGCAAAAACATTCAAGCAATATAAAATCCATATAAAAAAATAAATATAAAATAATGAAAAATAATGACATAAACAATTTTGGTTTAGGAAAAATAAATCATTCGTTTAGTCAAAAAGCATTTGTTGAAGTATGTAAATCTTGTCGCATGTTTAGAAGATCTTTGAAGAAGAATCTTCATGATGACTTTTTTTATATTTTGAAACACTTAGGAAATATTGTCTCCTTCTGGCTATATTTGAGTGCTATTTTGTATCATTATGCACTCTGTATGTTTGCATATGTTATGATAATAACTATTGTTTTTATGTATATTCATTTTTTTTGACAATGTCCATTCTATTTTTTTTTTGATATTATGTATTCTGTATATGTGTGGATATGCTATGTTAGTACCTATTTCTCGTATACAATTTGTATATTCGGATCTATCTGTTTATATATGAAACGATCCACTATATTATGATTTTCTCAATATTCAATGGTTACATCTATAACAATAAAGATAAACTAATGAAAAATAATAACTATTTGTTTTAGGAAAAATAAATCATTCGTTTTGTCAAAAAGCACCCAATAATGGCATTATTTGAAGATTGTAAATCTTGTAGCATATTTAGGAGAAGATTGAAGAACCTTCATAATAATAATAATAACATGATGACTATGTTTTTATAGTTTGAAAGTTACCTTGGTAACACGTAGGAGATATTGTATTCTGTTGGCTATATTTGAATGCTATTTTTCAATTATTATGTACTCTGTATATGTGTGGATATGTTATGTTAATATCAATTTCTCGTATACAATTTGTATATTCATCTTTTTGACAATGTCTCATTTATTTTACTATGGAAAATCTATCTATGTATATATGAAACAATCCACGATATTATGATTTTCTCAATATTGAATAGTTTCAAGTATGGGAACGTTTCATAATTTTGGCAAAAAATGAATTCTTCTAGTTTAGAAAAATATCCCTTTGATTGCACATTCCCGTGAAACACCGACAATTCAACAACCGCCTCAACCTAAGCAAAAACCTGGTAAAATACCATCTCCTCTCTCCTTCCCGCCCCATCTTGCACCAAAACAACCACCACGGACACCCAGCCGCACGTCCACGCACTCGCCACTAGCGAAAACAATCGGAAAAACCAAAGAAAAGCACGAAAGCTCAGCGACCCGACGGAAAGGAAAGCGGCGGCGATCAGCTGGAAAGCGCGAAGCCTGAAAGCTCACTGCCGAAACGGCGCTGAAATAGACACGGCGGAAAGCTCGCAGAGATCGGCCCACACGACTCTCCACTTGACATGCGCCCTACGCGCAAATCTAATCTATAACATCACATCATGTGCTCTGCACAATTCGATAGTCGGCAGGCAGGTTGGACAGGTGTGAGGAGGTTGGGGGTGTGAGGTGGGAAGGCTACTCAAATGGAAAAATGTTGTCAAAGAAATACTTATCTCGAAAAATACGTGTGAAATTAAAAGACTGTCATTCTTCACCATTCAACATGGATCTAGGAGTTCCACAAGGTTCCATTTTCGGTTCACTCATTTTCCTCCTCATAAGCGATATGCCCCCGCAAGTAATAATTTAAATGTCATTTGGATTCATCCTAGTTTTACCAAAGTATTAGGAAGTTACGTAATAGCCAATTTGATTAATGGAGGTCATAAATTGTTCCGAATACGCTTCCAGAGCAAGTAGATTATTCGGTTTCAAACCACTCCTGAAGGCTATAGAATGAAATCATTTACAATTCAAGTGTATTTGTATTTATAGAGGTGTTACATGGCTGTATACACATACACAATAAATCTTTTTGGTCTTTGAAAAATATATACCGGGTGATTCTCCAAGGTGGCTCACCCCTATAACTTTTTTATTATTGAAGATAGAAAAACGAAATTTGGGGGTTGTGTATTATAGTTCAATTTACATTTTTTGACATATTAACTTGCTTTATCGTACTTCCGGTTCGACCGGAAATGAGCATAACTTTCGATTTTTAAATGGGACATCCTATATATTTTTACTTATTTCGATCGAGAATGACATTCTAAATCCAACAACACCTCACTTGTCAATATTTGACAAATGAAGTAATTTTTATTTCAATTTTCATTTTTTGATCTAGAATGCCATGGATCGTGTAAATCGCTTCATTCTTGATCAAGTAACATGGGAAAAATACGACTTTGAGGCTTTTGACTTCACAGTCGTTGAAAGAATTATTCAAAAGTCTCAAATATGAATTTTTCCAGTTAACGTGAATTTTTCAAATGGAAAGGGGGTGGCTCGTCGGCTTTTTGTGAAAGATCATTTTCTTACGAATAATTTGATACCACACACTTTCACTTTATTTTCACTATTTCTGTGAGCGATTGCAAGAAGCGACCATACCCAATTACAAATAATACGTATTCGGTATGCACTGAGTCCTGTTATTCTAGTTATTCGTGACAAACAATTGAAGCTGTTGCTAGGACTATACCTAAACAAATAGGCCAATGAATATGCTGTCACTTTCAAAAATTCTTTTGTTGCATAGTTCATAATTTGATATGGAAAATTATACTAGAAACGAGAAAATTGACATGTTGCTAATTTACGGAGAAGCAAAAAAGAATGCATCTGATGCAGCTCGAATTAGTGAAAATAAAGTGAAAGTGTGGGGTATCAAATTATTCGTAAGAAAATGATCTTTCACAAAAAGCCGACGAGCCACCCCCTTTCCATTTGAAAAATTCACGTTAACTGGAAAAATTCATATTTGAGACTTTTGAATAATTCTTACAGCGACTGTGAATTCAAAAGCCTCAAAGTCGTACTTTTCCCATGTTACTTGATCAAGAATGAGGCGATTCACACGATCCATGGCATTCTAGATCGAAAAATAAAAATTGAAATAAAAATTACTTCATTTGTCAAATATTGACAAGTGAGGTGTTGTTGGATTTAGAATGTCATTCTCGATCGAAATAAGTAAAAATATATAGGATGTCCCATTTAAAAATCGAAAGTTATGCTCATTTCCGGTCGAACCGGAAGTACGATAAAGCAAGTTAATATGTCAAAAAATGTAAATTGAACTATAATACACAACCCCCAAATTTCGTTTTTCTATCTTCAATAATAAAAAAGTTATAGGGGTGAGCCACCTTGGAGAATCACCCGGTATAGAAACCTAGTTTTCTAATGGTTTTATAGTAGGTCTTCAAGTACATGCCATGGTTCTATGATGAAACTAACGATGACGTTTTATCAAGGTTTTGAGATGTACTCCCGAAAAACGCTATAAAATCAACGCATAAAACTACTTAAATGCCAGTAGCTCCAACTGAACGGTAATAAAAAAATGAAAAAAGTCTCTAAGTTTTATGAGATCATTATAATAGCTATCTATGTACCAAGTGCGTTTATATAGATTTTATTCATACCTGAGCCAAACGCCCTCGGGTGAGTGTTGCCTGATGGGCGTTAGGATCTAGTAACGCTCGTGGTGCATACAAGATTTTATTTTTCACGTTGTTTACTTCATAAATTTCTTCTCATAGTATTTTCTGCATTTTGGTCGGCAACTAGGCACAAGTGAGCATCTATGCAATTGCCATGGAAGTATTGAAGAGATTTATTTAATAAAGTGACGCTGCAACTAAAAACGGTTGTGTTTATAATAATTATGGAGATCCCACAGAATATGACGCCCAAAGCTGAAAAAGCGTTATACGTTATACGTTATACTTTTTTACGCGAGTGTGGAAGTTTGTGGAACGAGCCGCATGCGAGTTTCACAATCCGCACGAGTGTAAAAAAGTATTTACGCACGTGGTGCACACTATACTTTTTCTACGACCTTTTACTTAGAGATTGAATTAAAGGAAAATTTGACTAAATTTCTTTACTACAATAATAATTATTATGAACAGTTATATTGTAGTGTTTTCGTAAATTCCCAACGATTTTTGTGGCAATAACGATGAACTTGCTTCACTGGCTGCTAATGTTATATTTGGAGGAGTTGATGGGAGTACTTCAATGCTGTCCATCAGGAATTTGCGTGAAATACACGGTTTAAATCAAAATTTCGTCGTACTATTTATTAATTCAGAGGGTAATTAATTATTATTTACGATCTATTAACTGATGTAACTCTGAACTTCACTCTGCGGGAACTGTCATATTTGTCAATTTCTCTCGCCACCGCTACCTAGACCAGCGACCGGTGTGTGAATTTGTATTGACTCTTATGGCACCGGTGCGTGAAATAAATCCCATAAGAAAAGCATGGCACTTCACACACCGATTCGTGAAATGAAGCTTTACACATTTTTATCGATGTGTGACGTTAGTAATTCACATACGGGAGTAGAAAAAGATTCTAATGAGTCCGACAGAACATTATATAACTGGATATTTAATGAATTTTTTGGGATTTGACTAATCTATAGCGTGGTGTTTGAATATGAGTATAGCTTGTCTCGTGTGATAATTATGAATATCCGATTGAAGGGTGAAGCTCTCAACATTTTTGTGTAGCTCAATGAGTGTTTGAAAAATATACAGTGAGGGAAGGGACAATACCCCAAACCTAATGAAGAATGGTTTGCAATGTTCACGATAATCAGCAGTAGCCTTTTTATGAAGTACGAAGATTTTCATGGCGTATGTTGAATTGCCCCAAAGGGTGATTCCATAGCTCATTCTGGAGTGGAACATGGAAAAGTGAACTGTTCTGACTGTAGAACTATTAGTAATACTTTTCAGTTGTCGTAACAGAAATATCGTGCTAGATAATATGTTACTCAGATCATCTATATGATTTTTCCAGTTCAATTTGTCATCTATTGTAATTCCTAACAATTTTGCACTGATTTCTGATTCATTGTTGCTATCATCCGTCAATTTTGTTGTAAAAAATAATTTCTTTGTTTTATTTCTATTGATTTTCAAGTTGTTGGCTGAGAACCACTCTTCGGCCCTATTTTCTAAGTCTTTCGTTGTTAGTGTCAAGTTTTTTACTGTGTTTCCTGATGTTATGAAAGTTGTATCATCTGTAAATAAAATGCATTTGCTGTGATTTAAGTATTTACAGATATCATTTACGTAGATGATGAACAATAGAGGCCCTAGCACGGAGCCCTGAGGTACTCCATGTTTAACCAGTTTGAAATCAGATTTAACATGGTTCAAACTGACACATTGTAGTCGGTTTCTCAAATAGGACCCTATGAGTGATAGGGTGATTCCCCGAATTCCATGGTAACCTAATTTTTCTAGAAGGACGACACCACTATCACAGTTACAGGGGGAAATATTGATGAACTGCTTATCAAGGTAAAATGCATTATCGACGGATTTAGCTCCTGGTGTCAACGAAACAGATTAATTTTAAACTCCACGAAAACAGTATTGGTCAATTTCTATAATAGGAGAAGTAATGTTCCAGATGACTTAGAAATTATTGACGAAATCAAGAAGAGTAGTGAGGTTAAATTTTTAGGAACTTACTTGGATGAAAACTTATCATGGGATCAACAAATAAAAGATGTTTGCAACAAACTAAACAAAACATTCTTTGCTCTCAGACAAATGAAATCATGCATGAATACAGCAGGTCTACTTGAAATTTATTTTGCAATGGCATATTCACATATATCACTCAATATCACAGCATGGGGTTCCAGTAATGAATTTAACAGAGTATTTGTAGCACAAAAGCGCATTGTTAGACTGATTTTCAGTATGGAACACAGAGACAGCTGTAAACCAGTATTCATTAGAGAAAAATTATTATCCGCTCCATCTATATATATTTTCAAATGTATAGGATTAGCTAGATCTAACATAGAAAATTTTGAAACAAATAGAACGACGCACAGCTACAATACCCGTCATGGTGATCTTTTGCGTATTCCGAGTCATAGGTCAACAAAATATAAAAAGTCCCCTATATACAATGCTATGAATCTGTATAATAAATTACCAGAACAGATCAAGCAAATTACCTCTGAAAAAATGTTTCTTGGCAGAGTAAAGCAATTGCTGCTGCAAAAGTGTTACTATAGTTGTGATGAATTCCTGGATGATGATTTACGATGAACACTGATTTTAAATCTTTTTTTCTTTTATTCTAACTTCTATTTATTCTGATCTTTGACGTTTGGCTATATTTTTTACTAGGCCATCAGCTATATGCACGACTTTTATATATATTATTATATACGACATTAATTTTCATATTTTATATTTTATTGTACTTATTGTATTGTATTTTATTCATATATATCAGTGTGTAATAATATTTTTTATATCTATAAATTATTGACGTACCATATGTACAGGTTGTACCACAGTGGCAAATAAATATTATTATTATTATTATTATTATTATCATGGGAGACACAGTCGAAGGCCTTGGTTAGATCACATAGAGTAACTGTAGTGAATTTTCCCTGCTCCAGACCCTCCACTATGCCCCTGATGATATCTTGTATTGTCGAGCGACCAGCTCTGAATCCGAACTGTGTGTCACTCAAGAAATTCTTGCCTTCAAAATATTCAGTGAGTCTTTTTTCAGAATAATTTCAATAATTTTACCAAAGACACTAATTATGGAGATAGGTCGGCAATTGTCTAAGTTAGAGGAATTTCCTTTTTTGAGGACAAGGATCACTTTAGAGTATTTGAAAACATCGGGGAAGACACCCGTAGAGAATATCAAGTTTATTAGAGAAGTAAATGGTTTCTCCAAAATATCCACGGTTTCCTTTATCAAACGACTACTGAGTTCATAACAGTCAACTGCTTTTGAATTTTTTAATAGTTTTATGGCTTCTCTCACATCAAATATTGTTACAGGCTCCAGGAAGAATGAGCCACGGGAGGCTGGAAAATGGTTACAGTTGAGAAAAACTTGATTATGCAAGTTGGGCAGTGATTTAATAACTGTTTCCGCTATAGTGACGAAAAAGTCATTGAAATCATTTACTGTTAAATTGTTAGTAGGTGATGTTTTTTTTTTATTTTTGTTAGTTTCGTAGTTTATGATTTGCCTACTAGCTTTTGATTTATTTTTAGATGAGTTTATATAACTTTCGTAGGCTGTTTTTTTTGTTAATTTGATCTGTTTGTCTACGCCGAACGTCGTCAACGCTTTTTGTTCAAGGTGGTGCTTTCTTTGAAACACTAAAATTACATGGAAAATGGGAGAATGGTACGGTAGCGGAGAGCTATATTAAAGAAAGTATCTCCTAGAAGAACAAAATTGCTACAATGATAGCCCATTCCGTTTCCGAAAAAGAAAATGTTAACGTTCCTAACGAAACCGAATGCACATTGAGGAGTTCATCATCGGTCAACTCATAGATCTTCAAACTTGGTACTTATTTTTCAGGAACATCTAAAAATTGTAATTTCTATTTGAGAGAAAATAATTAGTCCCTTTTTCATGTACAGTTATAAATATAACTTTTCTTAGTAATTAATTTATTGAACCACAGAAAAAATATTTAGCGGGCGTTTTGATTTATAATGCCTTCCATAACGCCCCGGGCGTTATGGGTCTGTTAAGAGCAACCGTTGCCAAGGTATTATAAAGCAGTAATAGACAAGTGAAAAATAAAAATATTCAAATGATATTTTCTATGGCATGATAAATCTGAACGGAAGGAATGAAATGTCATATGTCAAAATTATAACTGGAAAAAATAAATAGTTATTAAACGTTTCATAAGAGCTTAGACGTAAAGTACTGATCACGTCCATCACAAGATGACAAATGTCAGGCAAGACTGACATGATTCTCGATTTGAGTCTTCATTTGAAGGTTGGGAAAATGTTTTGGAAATGGGATTACATTTTACTAAATATACTTTTTTAGGAGTGAATGATTTCAAAAGGATTTATTTTGAGGCGGAAAGATTTCATTATGGCAGTGTGTGCAAGTATTCAGAATGAAGGTAGTGTAGTGTTAACAAATGCATGCACTAGGATAGTAGGAAACAGGATGTTTCACCTCCTCCGGCTAGCTCAGCACCACATATCCGAAGTACAGCATCGTCGCGAAAATCAAAAATAGTAGTATTTCTGACCAAAGATAACACGGCCCCCCTTTAAGGGATCGCTTGGCATGCGGATAGAACGTAGTTGGATTTGTCCTGAAAAGGACCAGTTCTATCGAACGTGTACCTAAAAATAAAACCTAAAAGAGAACTATGCTTCTGGCTTATCGTAGGAATTCCGGGTTACTCCTTCATGAAACTTTTATGGGATGTGCCATATATCCACATACGCTCATTATCTAGCTTCCAAAGAGGCACCATATTTACTTCGCCCCTTGCCCACTGGCTCAGGATAACCAACCAACCCCAGCCTCCTGGCATGGGAACAACTGACTGGCTGCGGAATGGAACACTACCATCGAACCCTCGATTCCACTGGCATAACTCCCTTCAGAATCATTCCGAAAGTGCATCCAAGAAAACTTTCCGATAAGTATCTTCAAGTCCGGGTTACTGGAAAAGTTGTTATTCGGGGGCCCTGCTCCATCCGGATACAGTCGTAAACTCCTGTTTACTAGCCCCACGTTGGGCGCCATGTCAACAAATGGGTGCACTCGGATAGTAGGAAACAGGATATTTCACCTCCTCCGGCTAGCTCAGCACCACCTATCCGAAGTACAGCATCGTCGCAAAAATCTCTGCAACTCCGGATCTCTTCATCTATTTGGAATAACTAGCAGGAACGTGTCTGACATACAAATTCTTTCTAGATTTGTTGGTGTTTCCAACCAACGAGGTTCCATTAATTCGCATGCCAGGCCGAAGATACCTAAAAACCAGAAATACTATTTACACTATGCACTTAACACTACTGAGCCATCCAGAAGTGAGGGCTTCTCTCCTGGGAATTGTCCGAGCCCTCGGGCGGCACCGGGATGACTGCCGAAAACAGCCACCATGCACCCCCTAAGGTTGAGGCCCGGAAGAATGAACTCCCCAGCACTCGTACGTACTCGAAAGCTCACCCCCCCTATCCACCACCCCCGCTCGTTAAAGCGGTTCCTCATCCTGATGACTGGCGATCAGCAGAATAAAATCTGACCGTTTGATATGGAGTGCCCAGCCAATTCTCGGCTTGAAGCTCCCTTATATCTGACATGAGTTGACTTTTAAACAATGACTTTACTTTACTTTACTGTGCATGGTGCCCCCCTGAAACTGGCTGAAGGCCTGAAAAAACTCTCGGCTGAGGGCCGAGTGCTGTGTGCTGAGTTAACTGAAATTGAAATTACTACTTGGTCGGTTCTTCGTGGATCTGAAACATAAAAGCATGATTAATCGTGATTTGGTGCCTGTTGAAGTAGGCGTTGGCGTCGCCGAAGGTCTCGCCTCCGCCGTACTTCTTCAGGGTTGTCGTTGTCTCCTTGGTTTACTGGACGTCTGTATTTGTCTCTGTCTCTGTCGTCTTGCTCACGTCTGTTCTCGTGGAGCTCCGTGAGCAGTGGGTTCGTGTGGGTCTCTACTCTGTCTAGAGTAGTCCCCACATGTTGTCTGATCACCGAAAACAGCCAAATAAGCCTTTATTTATACCATGGCCGAACATTTGAGTCGGCCAATGTTATTGCAAAAATGCTGGTAGGCGGAGCCTATTAGAGCTCTCGCCTCCAGATATACTCCAGTGAGTATTTTCAAAAACTTCAAAATAGTAGTATTTCTGGCCAAAGATAACAGTAGCCATATTTTATTTCAAGCGTTGCAGTGTTAAAATAATTATTATTTCGAAATCCTGGCAAAAAATCAGGCAACAAATATACATCTTCCAGAGTTTTTATGAATATGTTTTTGGGGACGCTGAATACGAATTTATCGCCACAACTGAAGAATTCACAATGGTGGATTCAATATGGCGGCTGCTAAATGAAAAATGTATTTTTTTTTATATCCAAACAGGACTCATAAGGTTTTTGGGATCTCTCAGTATGAATTTAAGTTTAAATTGAACGAATTGAAGATACGAGGTTAAATATGGCCACTGTAAATGTGAATAAATTAGGTTACATCAATAATAATACTCTCCCTTATTATCCATGCCAAGGGATGAACACCAAAGGCATTGCCTGTGCGGAGTAGGGAAGATTATTATTATTTGTCATGGCGCTCCGGGAGACTTTTGGTATTGCAGTCGTTGTTGGGATACTAAGGAATACCTAAAAAATAATGAAATTTTTCGGAAATCACTGAAAAATCTTGCTATCTTTGGACTCACACTGTATATCGCGGATACGTGCAGGGATTATTATATTCTATAGTGAATTTGTATCGGATTCTTTGTTTGATTCACTACTGTTAATACATCATTATTTATAGTAATATCTATTTCATCACGTACTCTCTTATTTCTTGAGTCAAATATCATTACAGCTGATTTACGTGTATTGATCTGTAGACAGTCAGATGAGGCTGTTTCAATGAAGTTGTTCAAGTCATCATTCATCAATGCATTTGCTGCTTCAGCATTAATTGATTCTAAACTGTAATAAATCTGCGTAGCAGTGAATTGAGCAGTGTTTAAGTGACATCAGAATGGTAGAGGTATATAAGGTAGAAAAAAGTGGGCCAAAAATTGAACCTTGTGTTACACCTGATCTGATATTCAAAGTTGTAGAATAAAAGTTGTCAAAACATGCTTTTTGTTTCCGATCCAATAAATAAGTTTCAAGTAACATTATTTATTATTCGTTGGATAGCAAAGGAAGTGCTGCTTTGGACTGAGGCGGCAAAATCTTTCCTCGTTCCGTATGTAAATATACCAGGTTAGTTGCCCACGTAATCAGCGTCGCGTTGTGAAGACAAGCTTGTTTCTCTCATTACCTTTAAAAGCACCTTATAACTGCTTTCCGCTGAAGAACACACATCAAATATTCGCATTTCACAGATTCGAAGGATCTAATGAAGCTCTGGCGGCGCGTCGCTTTAGGAAAACGCCCATAATTGGAATTCTTCGGGGAAAGCTTTCAGCAGGATTGCTATGGAAACATAGGTAGAGGAAAATACTACAGGAATATAGCGGAGGCGGCCCAATTGAATTTTTTGACCGGCAACGTTGTTAGGTTCCATCAAGAGTGAGCTTGATGCAAATGAATGACCTGATTTGGGGCAGTATGCTAGAGGGGTCCCAGCTGGATTTATTGCTCAGTGGCGTGCGCTAAGAAAATATGAAACAAATTAAAATTAAAATTGATTTACAATTAATAATAATATAAAAGTAGCTAGATACAATTCTGGATAAGCTGAAAATATACAATAATCAAAGCGAAGTGGCAATCACATGTGCCTTTGTAATGAAAAATAAATAAAACGCCGATAAAAACTAATACTTATACATATACAGTGCGTTCATAAAGTGTGGAAACGCTCCATTATCTTACGAGTTAATTATTTTCGGAGGTAATTCGTTGAATTTCAGTTAGAATTCTCTCTTTGAGGTCTCAAATTGGTGGGTCGGTTTAAGTACACTTTACTTTTTAAGTAACCCTAGAGAAAGAAGTCCATGGGAGTTAAATCTGGGGACCTAGCAGGCCATTCAATTTGTCTGCGTCGTCCAATCCAGCGATTGGGGAACGTTTCATTGATAAAAGCTCTAAAAACTCGAGCATAATGGGGACCTGCTCAATCCTGATGGAACCAAATAGTACAAACTATTCGATCAGGTTGATTGATGTCTGCAAATGTCTCAGTTAAATATGGAAACACATAAGTTTGCAACATTTCCAAATAATTTCCACTAGTCACAGTACCGTCAAAAAAATATGGTCCTACAATGGTATTCCCAGCCCACACAGTTACTTTTGGGTATATTGGGTACGAGCTTCCATCATCCAATTGCGATTTTCTGTTGCCCAATAACGACAATTTTGCGAATTCAAAGTACCGTTTGTGAAAAAATTGATTAGTCGGAAAATAAGACATTAAATTCAAACCCATTATTTTGATTACACACTTCTTGCATGATTCCACAAAACTCCATGCGTCTATCGAAGTCGTCTTCATTAAGTTCATGTATGAGTTTAATTTTATATGGGTGTAATTTGGCTTTTCTAAGAATTTTTTGCACAGCACCATGACGGATCTCATTGTTGTCAGATAAGGTTATTATTGAGCAATGAGGATTTCCTTCAACTCCAAGTAATACATTCAATTGAGTGTCTTCGGCAACAGTAGGTCTGCCACTCTTAGGCTTATTCCTAACATTGCCAATTCCATTAAATTTATGTAATATTTTGCTTACCATCGATTTGCTTCTTGGTTCTCAATGATATTTTTCATTAAAGATTTCGCATACTTCTGCCATACTTCTTTTACGATCGCCGTAACCCAAGATCATCAGAACTTCTATTCTCTGTTTTACTTACAGCACCATCGTTATTTCAATTCATTGCTTTTAGGGTAATATTTTTCAGAAAGTTATTATTGCAGACTCATAAATCGATATGCTACATAACAAATCAATTTAATAATGACATGCAATGGTGACTAAGAACTTATTGTCTGGTTGCTAAGGGCTTCCAGATGTTTTCTCAGCCTACTACTCAAGTATGACAATATACTCGTACTAACAACTGAGTAATTATCAGGTTTACATTGCAAAATGTTTAATGAAATGAACGTTGAGAAATATGAACACTGGTTTCCTTTATACTAAGTATACTGTAACTTGAAGTGTAAGATATGACTATGTGCTATGGTTGAAACCAGAAAAATATGGGCTTTCAATTTTTGATATAAAAATATACCATTTTAATTTGATTAATGCGTTAACTGAAACCAGACAGCAAGAAACATATCAGTCAACAATTAAAATAACAATAGAACAGTAAATATTTTTGTCAAGGACTGCATTTATCCAGCATGATGTTCTTTGATTTTATTTTGAATATAGAAAGCGAATTTGCATTTTTCAATTCATCCGGGAGGTTATTGAAATTACTTAACCCTTTGAGAAAGTCTGAATTTTGAGACTTTTTTGTTTTAACAGGCTCAATGAATATATTATTTCCAGATCTGGTGTTATGATACTCGTGTTCAGATACTGCTACCTCTATACCTCTTTTCTTCCCACCCCTCCCCGCCCCGGCCCTTTCCTACCCTCTTCCCTTTTCCCTACCCAAAAAATTATATCTCGATAACGGTGAGAGCTAGAGGAATGGTATTTTCACTGATATATTACATTAAAAAAACTACATCCAACCGCTACACTGATAAAAAGGATTTTTTGCATCATCGCATAATTGCGTTGATTCAAAGAGATTGTATTCTTGAATAGGTCCAACCAAATATTAGTATGATTTTTTGACGGATTTCTCTTGGCCACTTCAAGGAAAATATTTTGAAACAAGTGAGCACTTGCTTTATAAGATGGTTGAGGCAAGAATATTTTAGCTTCAAACATGGGCATTTTTTTTTAATCATGGGAGTGGGTTGAGACAAGCATATTGCAATTTCAATAATGAATAATATTCATCAACTTGGAGGTTGAGTTCCAATCTGCACTTTGCACTTGGTTATAAAATATAGAATGGAAGCCATCTTCATTTCGGCAACATTGCAACATTGAATAGATTAAACAAATCATACATTCACAACTACGAACAATTTAGGTATAAATAATGGTTTCATATGAGAATAGTTTTAAGTTTATTAACTGTATTCTCAATAAAACCAGTAAGTAGTGACGCATATTGCAGTTTGATTAAATACATAAACAAAGTCATTCGCTTTTATACACAAAACTGTAGAAGACCAAAATATTGTAATGAAATGTAATATTTTGAATGAAGATTTTTTTTTTTGTAAAATAATTTATAGAAATTTCCCTTGCCCCAATTGATATAAAAAGTTGAAAGTATATGAAAAAATTATGTTTTTATTTGAAATGATCAATCCAAAGTCGTAGAAAAATATAGTATTTAAATTTGGAAAATCTATTGAAAAACTATATGAACAAATCTCAGGGTTTATATAAATCCAAGTAAAATAAAGTGAAATTTTGATACTAATAACTGCTCCAACATTTTCTGTAAAATGACAAACCTTTCATTTCCAGCTCGTCGGATGAAATCTGCATGAACTCTGATCTCAGTGGTGCCGGTTCAGGAAACATAAGAAACTCACCTTTTTATTTTACTGATTTGAATAAAATATGTGTTCAAAAAAAATTTTGTAAATTTATTTTAATCAATAAATCCTTCTGGAAAGAACAAGAAAATTATATTTATCAAAACCTGGGAAATACCCTACTCTGTTCGCTAAAGTTTTATGACTAAATAAAGGTACAAATTCGTAGAAATGCAGACAATATGTTCAAAATTAAAATGTGTGCTGCCCTCTATTGTTCAGAAGCACAACCATTAACCAAAACAGTTCGAAAAACACGCACAAAATAGTTCTGATCGACCCAGAAAACTGTATTTCCGAATAAGATTATATTTTTACAAAAAGTACCCAGAAAGTTCACTCTTCTGATGAAATAAAGTTCTCTTGAGAAACTTCAGTAGAAACTAGTGATAATTCTTCAAAATAAAGCTGCCGTAAAATAAATGAACTGTCATGAAGTGGAAAACGTCAGAAACTAATTTCAAACAGAAATACCTGGTTAAATGGAAATGTTCCAAGTGGTCTAACCTCGTTCTGGTAATCAGGCTCTTCCGAAATTCTATTCAATGTAGGAAATTCTTATTTTTGTCGGCTTGTACTCAAACTTTTCTTGCAACAAACTTTTGATTTCCTTTCTTCCAACAGCTTCATGAGTTGTTATCTTTTTTTTTCCTCATATATCCATAGTAACCGATCACGAGATTTTAAATTTGTTCATCACTGTTATATATTACCTTTTCACCACGCATTATTATTAAAATATTTAAACAATGTTCTTGAATTACTTACAAAGGTTTCAACAATCATCTTATAATTACATTTGTTGTCCTTTCCAAATAATTCACAGATTTTCTTCTGCTCCTTTTCAAAAATGTAAGAGTTTTCAAAATATATCAATTTTTTTTATACAGGGTTGTTCATCGATATAATGAACATATCCAAACTTATTTTGTTCATTTCAGGCATATCGCTGATTTTTGTTTCATGCATATATCAAAGACAAAACAGATAGTCATGTCAGAAGGCTGACCGATACATTTTTCCCTCAGAAATAGGATATCTCTACATCGGAAAGCACTTTTGCTCCTTACAAAAGGATTGAAATTTTCACTCATTTCACTCATTTTCACAACTGTCCCATAATGCACCAAATTTAATTTCAGATATTGCATTTTTGTTGTATAGAAACAGTTTCCACTAGGCACAAAACTAACATTCATATAGGTATGCATAGCCTCATAACCTCCAACCCACATGGTCAAACTGGATGAAATGATCGAAATGGAGTCGTATTCACAGGTCGCGGTGTCGCCACCTGCTTTGAATGCTCATTGGTTGAATATGTCACGTGGCACGGGTATAGTGATATCTACCAAAGAATTATATTCTTGTGTCAAGAGGATTATGTTTCACAATGTGAGTGTTTTCTAGGATGAAGAGTATGATATTTTCACTGCAAGCAAATTCATTTCAAGAGAATTTATATGTAAAGAAGCAAACATCTCAATCAGTTTGAAATGGGAGTATACTCATTGATTAGAAATAATTATTCTTTTCAGAAGATTATTCTATTCAAGAATACCTATGTATATTTTTGATTGAAGAAATCTTTTTTATCTGTGTACCTCCGTAACCCTCCACTCCGAACCCCCCTTCCCTTCCAAAAAAATTATTCCTCTTTCCATCTTTTAACTCCATTGCGATTCTAATGATGTTTTTGGGAAGTAGAGAATATTTGTTTTTGTGTGAACCCTAAAATGATAAAAAAGTGCTTGGTAGTCCCGAGCGAGCATTTCCCCACCGCACGCCTCTGCCATCAAACAATTCTGCTTTATTTGTGAATGCTCTCGCTCCACGCAACTCTACGTGTGTCGGCCAATCAGCAAACCGTTTGATTTATTTTCCGATCTCGGAAATTCTTTTTGCCTTTCCCGCCATGTCATTTCTCACGAAAGATTACTTCGTCAATACGTCATCTACGCTTCCGAGAAATTTTTTATTCGTTTCTCGGTTGGTTCACCGATCTGACCTGGATTCGTGAAGGTATTGTCAGAATTTGGCGCTGTCCTTAAGTTCTGATCTGCCTGGTGGAAACGGAATTTGAGTGCATCTCAGAGTCGCAGAATATACGATATTGTTTGAACATTCAAAAGATTTATTGTTAACAGGCGATTAAGAAAAAAAAATTTAAAATCGCATAAGTATTACAATCCAAGTGGACAAATACTTTCAGAGTCAATTTCTGGAATTTCGTAAACTCCAAAAAACAAAGTAAAGGTCTTGATTTTCATTTCATATTGGCGAGATCCACAAGAAATTGCATCAGCTTTTGCTGATTATTTTACCTCAGTACATGAAAATGATTCTGTAGGTAATTCTGGAGATGTCAACGGGCAGAACGGGGAAATTTTGCACATATCACACATAACTGTATCAGACATGGAATATGCCTTCTGTAAATTGAGACCAAATAGTATATTGTGCAACAAGTGCAGAAAAGTGCTAATTTCTCACGAGTTTGAAAAAGTTGCGGCACGAGCGCAAGCGAGTGCTGCAATTCAAACGATTGAGAAATTGCATTTCTGCTCGTGTTACACACTATACTTTTTCTACAACACCCTTTTTGCTAAAAATAATACTATACTATAAGACGGAATGAAATGTCAGTGACTCATTCTTATATTTTCCTCTTGAAGTTGAAGGTAGTAAATACAATGACAATGAATTAACTTGTTCTCTTAGTTCTGGCGGAGTATTTTCAATTTTAGAACTGTCGCTATCCATTTTAGTTCAATCTCATTAAAAAATGACGGGACAAGAATATTTTACGAATATTTTATGCTTGACGTTTGTTGACATTCAAATGATTCGATAGATGTTGCTCCGTTGCCTAGCAATGAATAGTGTGTATGTGGGTATTTGAGACAGCAGTAGTGATGTCTATGATTTTTGTTCAGAATCTTATGAATTTGTACGACAATTTCCCTCATATTATATAAACCAATAGACTTTGTCTTTTCATTCTTGAAGTTGCCTGATCGAATATCCCTTCGAAATGCAGAATTTTCAAAATATACTTTCACCTTGCTGTCACGAAATCTGTATTGCTTAGAAATTAGGTACAGAAAAGTTTTGGCACAGAAATGTCACTTTGTGGCACAGACATGTCACTTTGCGGCACACTAATGTCAAATTTCAATTATTGTGAGATATAATCATGTTTGCGAACGTAAAACTATGCAGAAAAGCATGTTTTGGAGTGTGGTTGTAGAAAAAAAATCTTCTGGCTCAGATGGTATACCATCCTATGTTATTAAAGACTGCAAAGATTACATATTGTATCCACTAATCAAAACTCACTGCAGTTTGGAACTTTTCCTGAAATATTCAAAAAAACTAAGTTGACAACCATTTACAAAAAAAAACGAAAGAACTTGTGTCTCAAATTACAGACCTATTGCTATAGGTACTCAATGGAACCGCGAAGCTTATCGAATACATCTTGTTTCGTAAAATCTTTTGGCATGTGCGAAACAGTATATCTGAGTGGCAACAGAATTTTTGCAGTGGGAGAAACAAACCTGTCATCTTTTTTGACAAAGGACACTGAAGTGACGGAAATGCAGCGGGCACAAGTTGATTCGATTTACATAGACTTTGCTAAGGCATTTGACAAAGTCGATCACCGAATTCTTATAGATAAACTACGAATGTATTCTTTCAGTAATCCACTAATAATATTATTCAGTATGTCGCATATAAAGGAAAGGTGTCTGAAAGTTTCCTTGCAAAGTCTGGTGTACCTGAAGGATCAAACCTGAGCCCTTTTGTGATTGTCTTTTGTATGCAGATGACTGTAAAAATTTCAAGAAAATCACCAATGAAGAAGACCATATGCTTTTACAAGATTGTCTCTGTTCTCTTCATAATTGGTGTGAAAAAAACAAATTACAATTGAATTATAGTAAATGATTTATGGTTAGCTTTTGCAAATCAAAAAATGTTTTGGAGTTTAGTTATCACATAAATGATCAAGAATTGGAAAGGTGTCGTGAAACCGTCGATTTGGGAGTCAATTTCCAAGCGTCTTTAACATTTGGAAAGCATATAACAAAAACTTGTCAAAAAACTCGAAAAATGTTAGGATTTGTTAAACGACTCACGTTGAACTCTGTTGCGCCTCATTCAACAAAGTTCACGCTCATACAAAAAAGTCCTACTTCACAAATTTGTATCATAAATAGCTATTTTTTCCTATAAACATATGTTCTAAAATTCACCCCCTCCAAGCTACAGACATCGAAAGATATGCAAAAAAAATCTTAAATTTTTAATTTTGACTACAATAGGGAATATGCATAATTTATTTTTATTTGTTTAATAATTTTTTTACTTCGTTACAACATAGTAAAAAATATAAATACGGTTGAAAGTCTTGGAATTAATTTTTAAAATAATATATAAAATACCGGTTGAATTTGACCTATTTGAACGTCTCCATTTTCGCGCGCTGTGGATGACGTCACATAGCGCTATCAGTGTTGTTCTTCTTCAGTGTCGTTTGTTTTGACGTACTCTGATTGCTCTACTTGCTTGAAGTTGATCTTTTATAAAAGAGTAAGACAAATGCAGTACAAGTGTTAGATAGAGATGAACATATGTGAAAGTGATCTCGATCAACCAGAGCAGTCTTCAATGAACAAGCCTTTCTATAGTTATGGCCATTGACATTATTGACAGTTATTAATTAGGTTAGGAATTTGCAGTTTTAATCGCTAATACGATAATGGAAAATGCTAAAAAACCATTTTATAGGTATTGTTTAGTGCCGGAATGCCAGAACACAATTATAAGTACACCAAGTATTTTTTTCTGTTCCAAGAGATGCGAAAATACGTAAACAATGGTGTAAGGTTATGAGAAGAGGCGAAGTATCTCCAATATCACATTTACATTGTTGTGAAGATCATTTCAATGTGAGTACATTGTATTTCGTTAGTTAACATGAAGAGAATTGATCAGAAGTAAGTTTTGTATGCATAAATGTTTTGTAGATACCTGCCTCACCTAAATTACAAAAGGAAAACTATCATTTGATAAACTATTACTACTTATCAGTTCCGGTATTGTCGGATTGCTTTGACAAAACCGCTTTCAGTCATTTCTCTTGATAATTTACAATTGTCACAAGACCAAAATCGAACTATGTAATGGAAAACACTACAAATATATGAATAAAAACAAATTTTCTATGAAAGACGACTGCACAGTATGAATATCAACACAGATAAATTTCATAACGTGCAATGTGACGTCATTCTTCGTTTCGACCATTGGTGATGAGTTTCGCAAATTTGAATTCCGCGCGCTTATTATGCACTTTTTGATTGAAGTTTTATGGAGTTGAATACAAACTAAATGATAAACTAATGGTTTAGGTGTAATTTCGAGACAATAAAGTATATGTGGTAAAAAAATCAAGTAAATTTAAATCACTTGCATATTCCCTATTATGCACCAAATATTTTGAAAATTCACAGGCATGCACTTGTATTTTTAGACGATCTATTAATTTTTTGATTCAAAAATAAGGTAACTCGAATCGAAAGGGGTGAATGAGGGTTGCATACATATTTGATGGCAAATATTTTCTATTTCCTCCAAAAAAATTTGAATTCAAACATCATCGTTCAGTTGGCCACTAAAGAAATATACATTGAAGTCTCTTGCATTTTTTGAAGTAGCTAACCGTTTTAGAGAAAATCGCTAGTAAATGAAAGGGGTGTATTTTCAAATTATTATACTAAAAAAACTTAGTGAGCTATGATTATTATTAATTGTCTCTGGTAACTAATGATTAATTAATATCTTTTATGCCAAACTGACATTGTGGTATGTCATAACCGTCATGTCACAATCGATTCACTTTCCTCAACTTACCATAACAAGCTCAGAGAACGGTTCAATTACTACAAATGTTTGTAGAAGAATAAATGATAATCAACTTTTTATACTGAAAATGATTTATTTAACGGTATAAAAACACAAAATGAAATCTACTCTAACCATAATTTTGTTAAATCAAGTGCTGGAAATGCCCTCCTCTTGCTACAATACAGGCCTACATTCTCCTTCGCATAGACTGACGTACGCGTTCTGAAATTCCAGGAGTATTTCTCATGTGGTCAAAGCCATCTATGATTCTTTGACGAAGTACTTCATTCGAAGGCAGTGGTCCTGCATCATAAACTAGGCTCTTCAAATACCCCCAGAAAAAGAAGTCCAGCGGGTTATAATCTGGTGAGCAGGGAAGCCAAGGTACTGGACCTGCTCTGCCAATCCATCAATTCGGCGCTGACGAATTAGTAAAAAAACGGAAACTAAAAAAATCTTCTAAATTGTTTTCAAAAAGTGTAAATGTGTTTCGCCATTTAAAATTCTTGGAAAAAAAACAGGTCCAATTTGTTCATTTTCACTATTCCGGCCCAAACATTTAGGCTAAACTGCACCTGATTACAATTTTGTTCAATCTTGGGCGGATTTTCTACACCCTAGACATGAGTATTGTGGAAATTTACAACTCCATCGCGGCTAAAGTTAGCCTCGTCAGTGAAAAGGACATGGGATAAAAGTTTTTGATTTCTTTCGCACTTTTCAAGTACCCACCTCGAGAACCGCAAGCGTCGCGGGAAATCCTAAGGAAGCCTTCCTTGTACTCGTTGAATATGGCATGGGTATAAACTATTTTCGTGCAACACCCGCCAGATAGTTACATGACAAATATCTAAATCCCGGGCAATTTGCCTTGTGCTCAATCCAGGATTTTAGTCAGTGAGGTTAAAATTTGCTCCTTTGTCACTGGGTTACGGACTTCACGCGGTTTCCCCGCATCATTTCTGGTATTCTGGAATTTTCCATACTCACGTATGCAAAAGTTCGTACGTTGGGTAGACGGCGATTGGGATATCTAATTGCGCTTTGAGCTTCAACTGAATTACCAGTATCCAACGGAGGCGATCCATAACATACAGTGGAGGTGAGATCTTACTGGGTAGGTAAAAAACTTACAGTCGAACTCCACCAAATAAAATCTTTATTGATAGTGTGAGTGTAGTCAGAGGACACACATCAGCACATTACGAGATGTAGTCGGAAGACTTACATCAGCAGCAGGACATGTTTCGAAGGATTAATCCTTCATCTTCAGCGAAAAAAGGTTACAAACTAATGATCTACAGAAAAGAGAAATGTGACAATATTGAGAATAACAGTATTAAATTTCGAACATACCATATGTGGTGGAAAAAGTGCTTCTATATAAATGTAGAATAATTAAATGAAAACAATTGTCAAAATGACAGTAACCGCATAACGAGCGGATCCCTAACTGTTAGGGGGTATGATTGGATCTTTCTAAATAAATCATCATTTTATCAAAAACTTTTGTTAAACCGTGACCATACACGTGCTCTTTAGGCAAAACAATAGGGTTATGTTATGAAAAGTGAAAGTGAAAATTGAGGATAAAATCTGTCATCTGTCGAGTGAGACGTCACGACTCAAAGTGACAGAGTGACTGTTCCGTGGACCTGTAGAGAGCAATCATCATACAACATCGACTGTCAGTAATATTAGACTATAATAATAGAAAAAATTAAAGATTTATTAGTAATGTAGAATGTAGAACATTGGTTGTTAATCGAGTGTGACTTTTAAAAGTGTGAAAAAATTGATCAAGAAAAGAAAATTATTCACAATTTGATCGATCAAAATAGTAAGGAATTGAAAAGTTTTAAGCTGTCGAAATTGGTTTGTTCGTTTATGCATTGAACTTCTGAATTTTTAATTGCCTTATTTATTTCCAGGGTCTCAAGTAGATTGAGCTTTTTCCCTTCATCACAAATTACCAGTAGCCAGACCATAAACAAAATGGATATCAGCGAGATGTTCGTTTGAATAATTTGCCATTTCAACGTTTACTACAAGACACAAAACAAAATTTATACTAAACCAAAAAACACAAAAAGATAAACTGTTTAACAAACGTCAAACTTACAAGTGAATCAAAGTGCTGTTTCACAAATTAAACGTCAAAAGCGTCAATAGGGGAAACAAAGTGAAAAGTCATAGCCCTCTAGGTATTTTTGTTTGTTACTTCAATACCCCTTCCATTTACCAGCGATTTTCTCTAAAACGGTTAGCTAATTCAAAAAAATACAAGAGACTGAAATGTATGTTTAGTGGCCAACTCAACGATGATTGTTGAATTCAAATTTTTTTGGAGGAAATAGAAAATGTTTGCCATCAAATCTGTATGCAACCCTCATTCACCCCTTTCGATTCCAGTTACCTCATTTTTGAATTAAGAAATGAATAGATCGTCTGAAAATACAAGTGCCTGTGAATTTTTAAAATATTTGATGAATAATTGTAGACACAATTCAGAAATTTAAGATTTTTTGCGCATCTTGCGATGTCTGTAGCTTGGAGGGGGTGGATTTTAGGACACATGTTTATAAGAAAAAAAGTCTTATTTTGAGCCCAGGAATATGTCATTAGAATATTTGTATTGAATAATGTAGCACCCTGTATATATATTTTTGTTTTTGAGCTGCATTCATGAAACAAAGATATTCAGAAAATACTATGTAATCGTCTGAGAAAATCATCAATCACTGACTCTCAGCTATGACAAATGGATTAGCGGGCTGGGCGTCAGTACTCCGTTTGTTTTAGACAGTTGAAACCGCGTTATCCCTAACTTTTCGTCCCTAGCTTTGTTCCAACGTGACCCTTTCAATTTTATCAAGTCATGTTGTAAATTCCAACTACAGCCCTTCAAAACAATGGGAAAAGTTTAAACCTCGTGACGACATAACAGATACAAACAATACTGTTTGCTCCAATTAAAACGTTTCTCTAGAACTCCCAGGCAATTCGCAACTCCCGTCTGCGTTCTTAGGAAGTTCGCCGCAACGAAACCGTTGGAGTGTAAACTTCGAACGGGAAAATTAAATTTTAATATCTATCGCTCTTTTCTGAAAAGGCGAAGACAAACAAATGCCGGCTTAGAACTTTCGTCCAAACTTAAGTTGGCAGTTTTGCGGGAACAAAGGGCGATATCGAATTAGCATACAACAGGTAGCGGGAGGGGACCTGGGAAGCTGTGGATAGCAGATTTTCTTTGTTAGGGATTTGATTACGTTAACGGGATATAGGTGTGTCAATTAGTAGATATTGAAACAAAAGGAGTTTGCTGATTGAAGACAACAGAATTGCCAAGACTGAGAACTGTGAGGAATAATTCCACTACCCACTAAACACGAAACATTTCGTATCATTGCAGCTAAATAGTTTTCAGCTTACCTGTACAAGGTCATCTTTGGAAAATTGTTTTCAAGTTTTGGCAATATTACAAATGATACATTATTCTGTATAAGTTACTACAATATTGAAATTTCGATTATTGAAAATTGTAATTTTCATTAAGCGTCTGTCGAGAAACATTGCACAAAGTAATTTTGACTAATGTTTCCACAATATTACATGAGCCCTCAAATATAATAATTACTAAATAATATAGCTGTAACTTCATGTACGAAATCTACCTGCTATATTTTATTTGAAACATTACGGAGTGTTGTGAAGGGAAACATTCTCCATTGAAAATTGAACCAAAATATGACTCCTCTGGAAATGGAAAAACCTACGATAAAATGAAGTTACTTTTTTGTAATATCTAACAGAAAACAACTACTTCCCCGGCTAAAGCCACGCTGGACATTGAACTACATTTGATAGATATTGTGAAAGACCCTATACAGGCTGATTCACGGTGGATGGCACATTAGACGTTTCTGGTGAACCAGACAACGGATCACTTTGAAAATTTAATGGAGGGCATATTCGGACATTCTCTAGCAAATTAAAAAATTTTCGACAATGCGGTGTTGCCGCTTCTATTAGGAAGCAGTAGCAACTTTGATTTTTCAAATGGAACACTCTGTATATAATATTATTTTTGGAATCTCCAACAATTGCCTGACAACTTTTCTTGATATTTCCCTATACCTATCTGTTACCGTTTTCGAAATTAAAATTAATTTCAATTTTTTTCTTCGAAAATCATGACTTCTAAAAATGCAGATATCTTTTAGTTAAGAAGTACTATGATATCGAAATTTGGTTTGGAGTTAAGTGATACTTGGACACTTCCCACACGTCAGCCTAATCTCCGTTACTTCAATACAGGGTGGGAAAAAATACAGTTTTTTCGTTTGCTTGAAAAAGTTGCTGAAATTTGATTATTTTAAATGGAACACCCTGTATATTATTGAAAATTCGGAAAGCTGCTGAAATTTGCTTTCTTTCTATGTATATCATACCTATACCTAACTAGTCAAGTTTCGGACTTATGAGCATTTATTTGTGAAAATGTCCCTTCAGAATGGTATTTCCATTCGGTATTTGGTAAGCAGGCCATGATTACTAGTTGACAGTAGCGTTGTGACATTCTCCTAATAATATCGACATTTTCGTCACTTCAGAAGTTGCAAATACCTTCAAAACGATGGAACAAAACTATTCAAACGAAGTTCTTATGAATTTGTTTATTATTTTTGGACAGTGTGACAAAATTATCAGCAGAACATGTAGAAAGTTCAATGAAATGTATCCGAATCTACCGCCAATGAACCTCAGGAAATTTATACGAATTCAGAACAATTTCAATATGTTTGGATAAACTTTAAAAAAGCACCAAGAAACTTGAAATTGGAAATATTGATATGAATAATTATAAAAAAGTAAAACAATCATGTGGTATATTTCAAAATATGTTCGAATCGCTGGCCGTTCACTTCCAAGCACTTTAAAATGTGGGTGTTGACTGCTTTCGTGGTGGCAGATCTGATTTCATTGGGATCCAAATCTTCAAATGTTTGGGCAATCCTTTCTAACAATTCATCTCTCGAACGCACGGGTATTTTGTAAACTTTTTCTTTAAACATTCCCCACAAATAAAAATCTAATGGATTAAGATCGGGTGATCTCGCTGGCCAATTCCATGGTCCCAAGCGCCTTATCCACCGATCGTCAAAAAGTCTTTCCAGTTCTGCGCTCACTTCTCTTGTGCAATGTGCAGGAGCTCCATCTAGTTGGTACCAACAGTTTCGATATTGTTCGAGTGGCAGATTATCCACGAAACTCTCTACAGTATTCTCCAAAATATTCAGGTAGCTTCTGGATGTTAATGACTCCTCGTATATCACGTACCTCAATTTGTTGTTTATCAACATGCAGAAGACATTAAAACTAAATTTTTCTTGAAATCCGGCTTCTTTTGTGACGTGAGGATTTTCAATGGACCAATAATGACGATTTTTTCTATTGAAAATCCCTTCTCTCGAAAATTTCGATTCATCAGTCCAAATAATTTTATTTAAAAAAAGTGGATCTTCTTGAATGCGTGTCAACAACATTTCACAAAATTCTACTCTCTGTTGAGGGTCTTGAGGCTTCATTGCTTGAATTTTGGTGAATTTATAATCATGCATTTTATGTCTTCGCAAGATTCTTTGAACCGATGAATATTTTATACCCAAATCTTCTTCAGCACTTCTTATCGATGACTCGGGAAATGCGTGAAAATATGCTAAGAAATTAATCTGGTTGTCTTCAGAAGTTACGGGTCGAGGCAAGTTTCTTGGTGCTTTTAAAGTTGATCCAAATGCATTGAAATTGTTCTGAATTTGTATAAATTTCTTGAGGTTCATTGGCGGTAGATTCGGATACATTTCATTGAACTTTCTACATGTTCTGCTGATAATTTTATCACACAAACCAAAAATAATAAACAAATTCATAAGAACATAAGAAAAAAATTGAAATTAATTTTTATTTCGTAAACGGTAACAGATAGGTATAGAGAAATATCAAGAAAAGTTGTCGGGCAATTGTTGGAGATTCCAAAAATAATATTATATACAGAGTGTTCCATTTGAAAAATCAAAGTTGCTACTGCTTTCTAATAGAAGCGGCAACACCGCTTTGTCGAAAATATTTTATAATTATTCATATCAATATTTCCAATTTCAAGTTTCTTGGTGCTTTTTTAAAGTTTATCCAAACATATTGAAATTGTTCTGAATTCGTATAAATTTCTTGAGGTTCATTGGCGGTAGATTTGGATACATTTCATTGAACTTTCTACATGTTCTGCTGATAATTTTGTCACACTGTCCAAAAATAATAAACAAATTCATAAGAACTTCGTTTGAATAGTTTTGTTCCATCGTTTTGAAGGTATTTGCAACTTCTGAAGTGACGAAAATGTCGATATTATTAGGAAAATGTCACAACGCTACTGTCAAATAGTAATCATGGCCTGCTTACCAAATACCGAATGGAAATACCATTCTGAAGGGACATTTTCACAAATAAATGCTCATAAGTCCGAAACTTGACTAGTTAAGTATAGGTATGATATACATAGAAAGAAAGCAAATTTCAGCAGCTTTCCGAATTTTTAATAATATACAGGGTGTTACACTTAAAATAATCAAATTTCAGCAACTTTTTCAAGCAAACGAAAAAACTGTATTTTTTTACCACCCTGCATTGAAGTAACGGAGATTAGGCTGACGTGTGGGAAGTGTCCAAGTATCACCTAACTCCAAACCAAATTTCGATATCATAGTACTTCTTAACTGAAAGATATCGGCATTTTTAGAAGTCATGATTTTCGAAGAAAAAAATTGAAATTAATTTTTATTTCGAAAACGGTAACAGATAGGTATAGAGAAATATCAAGAAAAGTTGTCGGGCAATTGTTGGAGATTCCAAAAATAATATTATATACAGAGTGTTCCATTTGAAAAATCAAAGTTGCTACTGCTTTCTAATAGAAGCGGCAACACCGCATTGTCGAAAATATTTTAGTTGGCTAGAGAATGTCCGAATATGCCCTCCATTAAATTTTCAAAGTGATCCGTTGTCTGGTTCACCAGAAACGTCTAATGTGCCATCCACCGTGAATCAGCCTGTATAACTCGAAAGAAAAAATCTGAAAGTGAAAATTTGCATTCAGATAGTTGATTACTTCTAAAATGTCCAGTTTCCATTGGAGATTCTTACCAATGAATGAGATAAGGGACAATATTATTCACAGAAAATCGCTCATTTCTTTGATGCGTGAATTGCATCTCTTTCGTTAGGCCTCCAATACATTTTGGTCGACGAAAATCTATTTCACTCTCCTAAGATCATCAGGGAGATCGGAAGAATTGGAAATCATACCCTGCAGAAGCAATTTCACACTGTAATGATGGAATTGTTGGACTATTTCTTGTGCGGTGTCACTTTCAAAATATTATTCTGACATAAATTCTGTCATGGGTAAGGCTTGTTGATTTTATTGAAAATATGAACACGATGTTCATAAAGTTAGTTGTGGAATCATCTGCGACTGAAAGTTGGAATTTAGTCGCTATTTTCCATCGTACAAGATAACCTCTCTTGGAAGAGATTCATGTTGTAAAGGGAACATTTTCAATTAAAAGTTGAACCAATACATGGCTCTTCTGGAAATGGAAAAACCTACGATAAAATAAATAATAATTTTTTTGTAATATCTAACAGAAAACAACTACTTCCCTGACTTAAGCCACGCTGTACATTGAACTACATTGATGTCATCAGATGTAGACCCTGAACTGAACCTCAGTAGTGAGAGATGACCAGTAGATCAAAAGGGGATATTTCAGAATATTCCAATAGGAGCAGAAGGGGTAGGAAATCAGAACATTGAGATCGCGAACCAGATGAATTCATTTTCAATGGCTTGCAAATCTGAAAGTCAAAAAATTTCTTTCGAAGCTGGCAGGCACCCTGGAGAAGTCATCAAATCTATTTCAGACTTCACTTGATCCCACAACACAAATGGACATTATGTTGAAAGAAACCATCAGAATTATTGGAGAGATGCGTCAAGGAAAGTCAACGAATAAAGGATGAGAAACCAAGTGGAGATGGTGTTTCTGAAAAATATTATTTTTACTTTCACCAAAGAAAATAGTGTTTATTTACTCGTGTTAGTGAGTAATAAAAAATACTTTTGTGTATTTTGAATTTAAAGCATAATGGATTTTGAATAAACATAATTACTTCTGAAAATTAGTTCTCTTTCAATAAACGGAAGAAATAATACTTTACTGAAAGTGACAGTTTTCAACTGGAACATGTAATTTTTCCTCGTTGAAGTTATGTATAATGCATTAAGTAATACTTATGCATCCGATAAATAAGCCTATACAGTGACTTTCTGTTTTCAATTTGTTTTTATTTTATAAAAATATTTTTTATTAAATTTCTGTTTTTTTTTCTACACCCTTCAGATATCGGTAATATGAATCCATTACCAAAAACAGTGATATTCTATATCTTCGGCTTAAAGTGTAAACCTGTCACATATTTGACCAATTTTTGAGGAGGCTGGAAGAATCACCCTGAAATGTCAATCACCAAAATGTTTTGTGTTTTTCAGAAGTAATTTCTTGTTTTACATATTTTACTTCAATGAAAAAATACGTGAAAGTTCTGATGATATGACATTTTATCGGTGGTTTCTTCTTCTCATCTCTTAGAAAATTGTCAAATGTGACTTTGCTGGTATACACTTCAGGCCCACGATACGAAACATTATTGTTACCTGCATTACTAACTTGCATAAACCTACTACTGAACACAGATTTATATTTGGTAAACTTTCTGCTGAATTACTTCAAGGTTATTTGTACGATTGGTAAATATTTCGGTAATATTACTTTTGCAATGTTATACTCGCAAACAGTGCAGTGATGTAATCATGTTCGTAGCAGCAAAGTAGATATATGCAACATTACTGACAGAAATATTTTCATAATATTACTTTTGCAATGTTATATTTGTCAATATTAGTGAGCTGCAGAAATGTGGAATACACTAACGTATTTGCAACTTTACCGAAGGAAAATTTCCATCATCACACAATACATAATAAAATTTCAGTAATATTACCTGCACTTTACATTGCTTAGTGGATAGGCCGATCCAAGAAGGGGAGCCAGAGGGTGATGATCCCATACTCCCAAAATTATTCACATAGATGAGGAAAAGCACCGAGCAAATAAAGTTGGTTTTGAATGAGCTTTTCATGTACCTACGCGAATACAATGTTATTTTGGGCTCAAATTATATTCAACCTATACTGCCTGACAGACACCACGCACAGTTTTAAGATGACGACGAATGTGCCTGGAATCACGGTCAATAACATAATTCTAGACTCCGTTATTTACATTTCTAGGTGCAGTCACATTCTAAGCACAATTTTTGTTGCCGCTTGTTTCGCGTAAAATTGTTGCCAGTCAACCCAATAGTTGTCAAATCTGAGTTTTTGCTGAATTTCTGCTTATATACAATATAACATATAAGCAGATAATTGCCGCGAAATAAGCGGCAGCGAAAATTGTGCTTAGAATGTGACTGTCTTGACCACAGCTCAAAGTAAATGACGGAGTCATTGCTGTGAGATCGTAGGCAGAATCAAAACATAGGTGTTTGATTCAGTAACGCATATTCGAGACTTGGCGAACAGAAACATGGAATTAGCATCACGAATTTCGTCAAAAAAATTTATATCAATCGACTTATGTTGCAGTGCATATGTGGTAAAGAAAATCCGAATAATTTGTAAAACACCCTGTAGAAAGTTGCATTTGTTGCTTCTCTCAAGCATATTTTGTTGTTGATGTTAAAATTGTTATTTCCGTCAAGCGATTGCACCCCTACGCGCAACCTTCGGAAGTATTCGAGAGACTTGTGTGAGCTATGGAATACGCAGCCCTCACCTTTCAACGTGTGATGCCATGCACGAGACCGTTGAATCAGTGGATCGAACCAACGACCCCACGCTTGCGAGGCGAACGCTTTACCAGCCTACCACCACGGCCCATATGTTTTTATAATTCATTATTATCGATTACCGAGAGTTTTTTCCTTGATTTTTAACGGAAAATTAATTTTCCTGAAGAATCCCTTTGTATTAAATTCATCAGAAGCTCGTTCGGATGTGTTCGTAGCTGAGTTGTTAAATTCCAATAAACTATCCCATGACGCTAAACCAGAAGACACCGACGTATATTTTTGTTTTGTGACTCCCATGTCCCCACTGAGAGAGAAACTTTCGTCCAGGCAACCACCCGACATGCTTGTTTGGGTGTAGTGTTACACTACTTTCGACCGTCGTGAGAGCTATAAATATCTCGAGGGAAACTCGACAGATTTCCTCAATATCCGGATTCTTCAGGCAATCCGAAGCGGACCATAATATTGCTTGAAGGAAATTATTTCAAATGGATCCAGAGTTATGTATGTAATACGAGACTATTGAACATTTATATGTTGAAGATAAACTTCGTATGGCTCTGGGGAGTTTCAGCTGGAAGTCTCAGTTCGTTCCTCTATCATTACATCAAAATCAAAAGATAGACAGAGTGATAGTGCTAAGGGAAAAATGTTTGAAAAAGTTTACATTTATTACTCGACAGTTTATTTTAGCTCAATAATGTTATCACTTTTTAAGCTTCCCAGAAAGTATTGATCGACCTCTATCAATTCCTTTATTCGTTTGAAAGTGCTATCAGACTGATTATTACTATTTTTTGAGCTGGGACAGAAAGAATATGGTGTCCGATCTACCCAAGCACTGACGAGAGGCAAGAACATCGAAACGTGTCTGCAGGTGGTCATTTCTAGCCAAATTATATCCATTTTTATTTCATCAACCCTGGTAGTAACATCATATTGGCTGGATCTTGATTTCATAAAATTGTTATTATTGTTGTTGAAGATAGTTATTTCTGTGAACCGATGGTACTCCTACGCGCAACCCTCAGAAGTCTTCTAGAGATTTGCCTGAGCTAAGAAAGACGCAGCCCTCACCTTTGAAGGTGTGATGCCATGCACGAGACCGATGACCATGCGGGTATTTGAACCCTCGACCGTTCGCTCCAAAGGCGAATGCTCTACCAGCATGTCCACCACGGCCTATAGTGCGCTAATACTGATTTACTGTGAGTGTAACAATAATCTTGATCAAATAAGGGTGAATATTTGAAAAACAATATCGTATTGATGATATTGTTGGACAATTGCTAAACCTAGTCTGAAAGTAGATTATCACATATATCATGATATTGGTTCAATATTGGTTGAATAAGTTTTACCAGTATCGATAAGACAATATTGTTTCTATATTGTTTCCAACATTTATTAAAATTCAAAGTGAAACCTGCTTGTTGTAATCATTCCTCAAATATTCCCAATGCTCCTTATCATTTTTACTCGTTACTAAAATGCCATCCATAATATTTACCGTGCCTTCAATTCCCTGCAAAACTCTTTCAATGATAGACTGAAAGATTGAACAAGCTGGTTTTGTTCCAAATGGAATACGTTTCACTTTAAAAATTCCATAGAGTGCTCCATGCTAAAATTTCACCAAAAAGTGAAAACCCAAGTTGTAAAAAAACTGACAAATTAATTTAAAAAAATAACACGATTGAAAGAAACTGAAAAAAAAGTTCAACCAACTTTGAACGGAATTGAAAATGAAAAAAAAAAAAATCGCCCAACTCGAAGAAAACCTGAAAATTGAAAAAAATAAAATAAAAGCGTTCGCCCAACTTGGAAAACAAATTAAAATGTATTGCAAACAGAAGATGTTCGCCCAATTTGGAGCAAAACTGAAAATTAATCGAAAAATTACAAAAATTAAAAAAAATGCTGAAAAAAAGCTTCCCCCAGCTTCGAATAAAAACCTTGAATAAAAAAAGTATTATCACAACTCGGAATAAAACAGAGAATTGAAAATAAAAATGAAAAAAAGCGTTCAACCAACTTGGAAAAAACAAGTGATTTCTTTGGAGAAAGTGTCCAACCACCCGGAACAAAATAGGGAAGTGGAAATTTTTCAAAAAAATGTGTTCATCCAGATTAGAGAAAAACTGAAAATATTTGAAAAAAATATTATTAAAGCGGTCACCCAACTTGAAGAATAAACAGATATTCTCTGGGAAAATAAGTGTCCAAGTACCTGGAAAAAGACAGAAAAGTGAAATATTTTTGAAAAAAAAAACAGAGTTTACTCAACTTGGAGAAATTAATAGTGACAATTTAAAAAAAAATCAAAGTATTCACCTCACTCGGATAAACAACTAAACTTGAAGAAAACTGATACATTTTTTGGGAAGAAAGAAGTGATCACCCAATAAAGTAAGCCTTGTAAAAAACTGAATGAGAAATGTCCATGACATAACTGAAAATAAAAAAAAATTATCACAACTCATAAAAAACTGAAAATTGTTGATAGAAATGGAAAAAAGTGTTCACCGAATTTGAAAAAAAAACTGTTCACCTAAAATAGAGAAAGACTGAAAATCTTTGATGAAGAACGAAATTGGAAAAAGAGTGATAAGTCAACTTGGTGGAAAAATGGAAGTTTTTCGAATAAGAAAATATTAAAAGTGATCAACAAAAAAAAAAACAATGAAAAAAAAGAACAAATTTGAAAAGAAACGTTGACGCAAGTTTTAACTTGGAAAAAAACATAATAGGTTGGTTATATTTCCATCAAATTTCATTAAACAAAAATTATTTATATGCGAGAAAAAAATTAAAAACTGAGAAACTGGTTTTTCGAATTCTCCCGGAAAATTTGAGGTAATGTGTAAAAAAGTTTGATACAAAAGTTGTAGATCCATTTATTATCAACAACTTTGGCATAGATAGAAGGTCAACTTTCGTTGCCAATCGAGAAAAACCGTGAAATGCCACTTTCAACCGCTAAAATTTCGTCCCTTCTCCATTTTTTCGAATCCAATTTTTTTTGCCTGCCATTCGAACAATATTTTGCTCCTCTTCCAGTAGTTGTCATGCTGTTAATTTTTCCCCGCTATTATTTTTTATGGCGTCTACAGCACTGGTCTATAATAATATTATGTTAGTGCGGTTCTACAGTTGTATAAATTACTACATTCCGTCCAGTTTTAGCCGCAAAGAAGAACAAACAAAGCCCTGCACTCGGCCGCTGTCATAAAAAATCTCTTGTCCACCGTCATCAATTCGCTTCTATTATGCTTCGGACAATTTTCTCGTTAAATCCCTTTTAAAAAGACGCATGTTGACCGAACGAAAAAGACGCGAAGGCAAAGAAGTGGCGAACACGAATTTAAACTGACACAATAGAAAATCAGAGTCGACTGTGCGAATGCTTTCCCGCAGTAAACACGATTATCGCCTCCTGCGGCTCGCCGAGACTCGGAAAAAGAAAAGTGTGTGTGTGTCCGAAGAAAAGCGGGCGGGAAAAGGTGGTGTTTTCTGTCCCCACGGAATCATGTGGGGATAAGCGCGAGCTTACAGAGTGTGACGGCATTTCTTTTTTCTTTATGAAATTTTCTAGTTAGGAAATTGACCAACAAGACTATTATGAGGTTCGGAAATAATTTATTCAAATCGCTAAGCCAATAGTCACGACGATTCGAGTGGCATTTACACGGTATATCTTGACGAGTTAACGCGATCCATATACAGGCCGTTTCTTTTATCATGTGGTAACATTGCTATATTCTAAACCGTAACAGATACGAAGACGATTAAATGGGAGAAAAGGTAACTATTGTTCAGAACAGTACAATGGTCAAAGAAAATTTACAGGGAGTCTCGCCCTTCCCGAGTTATACAGGGAAAACCAAAAATGCTGATATTTGTTATTTACGAATAGAACTGTTATTTCTGAAAATATAAAAAAAATTTATAAGGAAAGTTTTAATTTATTTAAAATGTACTATAAAAATGTAACAATGAATCTTTGATTAAACGTTTCGTGTCAACACGGCCACCATCAACATTTTTTTTTTCAAATACGGACCTGTCTATTTTAGTACAAATATTGATAAAGCGATAAAATCACAATTCAGTGGTATATCACACTTGATATTTTTATAACGTTTCATTCAAAATAACTAGCATCCTCAGTGACAACAATTTTTAATTACGGTCCTGTCGTAAGTTCTTTTGTAAATTATTTCTTCAAAACCTATTCAACTATTGGCATACTTCAGACTTCACCCAATAATTTCGATGAGAAGATACCCCAACACAACGAACATATTTTTCCTTCTTGGGCATTTTTGTATTACAGAAATCCTTGTTTCAAGGCTGACTTCTGAATCAATTATCATACTGAATATTTCTATAATTCTCAATCCTGGAAGTAACGAAAATATTAGTTTTTGGTCAAAATACGACTATTGTGTGATATGGTACAATTAAATAGCATCTCACTTCATTTACCATTTTTAAACAAGTAGGCTTTGCTTGGTTTCTATGGCAGGACAAATAAATGAGTTGTTGATACGTGTTAAGAACTGTCAGTCGTTCATACACTCAGTCATATCAAAGATGTATGCAAAATCAAATAGAAATCCTCTTTTGGCAAAAAGTATGTATGGTGAGCTATACCCAAATCGTCGTATTCCAAACATTCAAATGTTTAGACGATTAGAAAGAAATTTGAGAGACTGTGGTGTATTTGATAGAAATAAAACTAGAAAATGTGTTGTTACTGGAAGTATGCGGAACCAAATAAATGTTTTAGGTAAGCAAATATTACTTCATAAAGATTAACAAAGTGACGAAAATATTTTTTTTCAATATAGGATTGGTCAGTTACAAAAATATTTCTAATCAAGATTGTTCTTTACGAGAAATTGCCCACGAACTAGGGATTTCTGTAAAATCTACCAGAAATATTTTGAAAAAGAACAAATACAAATGCTACAGGATACGCAAAGTTCATCACCTCAATGAAAGGGATTACGGAAGGAGAGTACGATTTGCGATGTGGTTGAGACGTAGAAATAGGGAAGTTGGAAATATTTGTAATAAAATAATATGGATGGACGAATCAAAATTCAGCAACAATGGTTGGTTTAACAGAAACATCCATTATAGGTGGAATAATACAAATGAACATTTACATAGAGAAACCAATTTCCAGGAAAGGTTCGGAATAAATGTTTGCTTGGGAATTTTGGGAACAAACATACTAGGTCTTTTCTTTTACGACGAGCATTTGAATGGTGGAATGTATTTACATTTTTTATCCAATGAGTTTGATGGCTACTTAGATGAATTGCCACTGAACATCCGCCGTGAAATACAATATTTTCAACAAGACGGTGCCCCTCCCATAATGCAGCAATAGTAAGGGAACATTTAGATGCAATATTCCCAAGAAAATGGATTGGAAACAATGGACCAATTGCCTGGCCAGCTCGATCCCCAGACCTGACTCCTTTAGAGTTTTTTGTCTGGGGATACATAAAGGATAAAGTTTTTCGACAACTAGTACAGATATCGACCATCTCAAACAAAAAATAAGAGATGCATGTAATAGCATTACACCCATCATGCTAGAAAATTGCCACAGAAATAGTATGGACAGACAACTTATGTGCATTCAACAAAGAGGTCGGCAATTTGAGCATTCAATGTAGGTTATCATGAAGAATTCATTTTCTGTATTGGTTTTATTTTCACTCAAAAATTCAATATGAAATAAATTGTTTTCTGTTTGTTTGATTTCTTCTACTCTTGAGTAAGTTTATTTCCGAGGTAAATTGCTATCGTTCGTCTCTGAAACTACAGATATCTTTTATTATAGTGTAAACATAATTTTAATAGATACATTTATTCAAAGCGTCACTGATAATTTTTATATCGGAGAGTTAGGTTTTGTGGAATCCATAAACGACCTAACGACAGGACCGTAATTAAAAATTGTTGTCACTGATGATGTTAGTTATTTCAAATGAAACGTTATAAAAATATCAAGTGTGATGTACCACTGAATTGTGATTTTATCACTTTATCAATATTTGTAATAAAACAGACAGGTCCGTATTTGAAAAGAAATGTTGATGGTGGCCGTGTTGACACGAAACGTTTAATCAAAGATTCATTGTTACATTTTCATAGTACATTTAAAATACATTAAAACTTCTTTTTTCCATTTTTTTATATTTTCAGAAATAACAATTCTATTCGTAAAAAACAAATAACAGCATTTTTAGTTTTCCCTGTATAACTCGGAAAGGGCGAGACTCCCTGTAAATTTTCTTTGACCATTGTACTGTTCTCCACAATAGTTACCTTTTCTTCCATTTAATCGTCTTCGTATCTGTTACGGTTTAGAATATAGCAATGTTACCACATGATAAAAGAAACGGCCTGTATAGAAAACTAAATGTAGGGCGATTCTGAAAATTGGTAGTAAGGGTGAAAAACTAATGAAGAATTCAACTAAAATATTTTTGTTGATGTGACGTTTCCGGTTTCACCGGAAGTGACGTCATCTTTCTTATTTTCGAAGGCACACCCTGTATTTCACCTCATTTTTGAGTTTTTCTCATGATTTCGATTCTAACTCATACTGAAACTGAACCGTTTTTGAGATATTTGAGTTTTTTTCTGAAAAAGTGACAGAAGCAGCCTCTCGGACATACGTCATTTTTATGTAAATTAACATTTAAGAAAATATGCAGTGAGTGAATCGTGAATACTGAATGTTGAACGGATCACGCACCATTATCACATCCACTGAATAATCCACAGGATGCGTAAACATCTGGGTCCAGTAAGTGAATAAGAAAAATAAAATATCTCAACTTTTTCATATGGGAACCCCCTTGTTTTCCTGCAAGGTTCAATTCTATTATGAAAATAAGCCCTAGTTATAATACACTTCCCTATACCCAAAACTTATAATTTTGGAGATATTCCGCAAAAGAAGTTATTTTCACGCGAGGATTTACGTTTTCACCACCTAATTTTATTTAACGGAAAAGAAAACTGTAGGTCACAATGAGCTTATGACAAGAGGCATAAGATGTCCGGAGGACTGCTCATTGCTAATATCCTATACAATAGGAAAAGTTGGGTCGAAAATCCATCAGAAAACAACTACTTTCCTGGCTAATGCCACGACGAACATTGAATTACATCTGATGAAATTTCCGTGCAGAGTTCCTACAAGGTTATCTCTGCAATTGCTTGGTTGCATGGGAATGTTCATCGAAACATTCGGACCACCTATATATCGATTTCGGAGTGTTGCTCCTCATCAGTATAGGGTAGGTCTAGCAGTCAATAACTAATGACTGCAACGAATGAACCGACAACCAAACCCATTTAAAGACCGAAACTGAGACCGCGCCCGCACAGTGGATTAACTCCAATCCGCGAGCGCCATCCCAGCGCCGGAAGCCCAACCAAGTAATACCCATGAACCACGATCGTTAAGACCGTATATAAAACGGAAAAGAAAACTGTAGGTCACAATGAGCTTATGACAAGAGGCATAAGATGTCCTATACAATAGGAAATGGATTTTCGACCCAACTTTTCCTATTGTATAGGATATTAGCAATGAGCAGTCCTCCGGACATCTTATGCCACCAATTTTATTTGATAAAATTTATTATTGTCTAATTTTCATTTTATATGCCATGTAAAAAGGAAAGGAAACCATATCAGTTTCCAGATCAGTACCAGAGAGTTCAAGATTATCAGCGTTTATAAAAGTACATGTTTGGTAAAAAAAAATCGAAATTAATTTATATGTCTTAAACGGTAACAAATAGGTATAGAAAAATAATACATGAAGTTGTTGACAAAGTGAAGAAATCATAATGTGATACAGGGTGATGCATTTGAAAAATCAAAGTAGCTGCTACTTTATAGCAGAAGCGGCAATATTTTAGGCATGTAGATCATATTCACTTATGCATACTGTCAAATTTTCAGGTTGATCCGTTGTCGGGTTTGCCAGAAACGCCTAATTAACGCTCATCCTGAAAAGCCCTGTATTGTTGATTCTCCAGTCGGGCCTTGTCTCCGATGCTCCGATACATTCGGAGGGTGCGCTGGCAACATTATTACCCCAATAACCACTCCCCCAACTATGGGGTAAGTAGCTATTGGGTCCGGGAATCGTGTGCCCTGAGCAGACGTAATGAACCGAGGATGACAGCCTTCTGCATTCTTCCAGCTATAATTTCTGACATCTTCCGACATGCCGGTATGATTTATTATTATTATTATTATTATTATTATTATTATTATTATTATTATTATTATTATTATTATTATTATTATTATTATTATTATTATTATTATTATTATTATTATTATTATTATTATTATTATTATTATTATTATTATTATTATTATTATTATTATTATTATTATTATTATTATTATTATTATTATTATTATTATTATTATTATTATTATTATTATTATTATTATTATTATTATTATTATTATTATTATTATTATTATTATTATTATTATTATTATTATTATTATTATTATTATTATTATTATTATTATTATTATTATTATTATTATTATTATTATTATTATTATTATTATTATTATTATTATTATTATTATTATTATTATTATTATTATTATTATTATTATTATTATTATTATTATTATTTCTGATTTGAATCAAAATTCTCCAGTCGGACCCTGTCTCCGATGCTCCGATACATTCGGAGGGTGCGCTGGCAACATCATTACCCCAATAACCATTCCCCAAACTATGGGGTAAACAGCTATTGGGTCCGGGAATCGTGTGCCCTGAGCAGCCGCAATGAACCGAGGATGACAGCCTTCTGCATTCTTCCGGCAATGATTTCTGACATCTTGCGATATGCCGGTGATTTTCTGGTTCGAGAGTAACGAATTCATCACACCGCCAAGGGACCCTATTATCAGAACAACCAATTTCACAGAATGGTCTGGGTAGAGCCTGCGGAGTTCGAAGAGTAAATCTCGATATTTTGTCAGTTTCTCCTCCTCTTTTAGATAGATATATAGAATAAGGTATGAGGGCGGACGAAGCCATAAGCATGTAAGCCTCTCAATCGGGCCCGTTATGCACCCACTACTGCTGGGAGATGGTTCAGTTTTGAAGGTAGCCTATCTCGCGAGCGAAAGAGGCCAGCCTTCTGACCGATACCACCCTCACACTCTCCGGGTTCAGTACGATGCTCCCGAGGTGTGCTTCCCGTATTGCTGCCACTGCCGGGCATTTCGTGAGGATGTGAGTGGCTGACTCCTCATCCTCCAAGCACCACCTGCATTTGGTATCATCCGTGAAACCTAAAATGTTGAGGTGCCTGTTGAGGTGGCAGTGTCCCGTCAGGAGCCCTGTCACTAATCTGATTTCCTTTCTGCTCAGTGTGAGCAGAGTCTTGGTCCTCCTGGTAGAAGGGCCTCCGATGTGGAGTTTCGATTGCCTCATGCCTGGTGTATCTTTCCATGTATCCTGGAATTTTACTTCCAGAATTTCCTTCATGGTTGAGACGCAACATGATCTTGAAACTCCTATGATAGGTTCTGGTCCCATCGCTGGGCTTTTCGCACCTTGTCTGGCCAAATAATCAGCCCGTTCGTTTCCAGGTACTCCGGTATGACCAGGGACCTAAAGTAGCTTTACTTTATTGGCGGAAGATAGCCTTTGCAGATCATCGATGCATTCAGACACCAGCAACGAAGTGACTCTATTATGATGTGAGAGCCTTGATCGCCGCTTGGCTGTCGGTGCATATCGTGATTTGCTGGCCGCGGTAGCCTCTGTTGAGATTTTCTCTTACACAGGCGAGTATGGCAAACATTTCTGCCTGAAATACAGTAGCAAAAGTTCCTAGAGCGTAACAAAGTTCCGCTTTCGGAGACTGCCCGTATACCCCGGCGCCGGCTGACTTACCCATTCTGGAGCCATATGTGTACCAAATGATCCCCTTGGTGGAAAGCAGGCGGTGCCCGATCCGCTCCCAGTCTTTCCTTTTGGGAATTACTGTCAGCGGCCTTTTACTGAATCATATGGCAGGTAACGAACTGTCACCCGGCATTTCAAGAAGGGGACATCCCTTACCGTCTGATTCCATAATCGAGAATGTCCATACATTCCCTCGCTCCGCCATTGGTTAGAACTTCTTAGGCGAGCTGCGGCTTTGCGTGCCTCATGTTCGATAAGGAGGTATAAGGGGGGCAGTCCTACGAGCGTCTCCAGCGCCCTGGTAGGTGCCGTCCCCATTGCACTTGTTATCGCAAGGCAGACAAGCCTTTGTACCCTATCTAATTGGGTTCTCGACTTGCCGGATGTTGCACCTTGCCACCACACGATGGCTCCGTACGTAATCATTGGGCGTATGTAAAAATAAAAGATCTGGGTTACTATACTCAGGCCTATGCTGACGACATTGTTATTCTGGTCGATGACCGGGGGTCCGGCCTCGTGAGGGGCACGATACAAAGGGCTCTCAGCGGGGTGGATGAATGGTGCCGTTCGGTAGGACTCAGTGTAAACCCTGAAAAGGCTGAACTGGTTCTCTTTACCAGAAAACGCAAACCAGGGGACCTCCCAGATGTTCAACTCACTGGAAGGTCCCTGCAATATAAATGCTCAGTCAAGTACCTTGGAGTCATCCATGACTACAAGCTAAACTGGAACGAGCATATTGATCATAAAGTTCAGAAAGCCACAGCGGCTTTCTGGGCATGTAGAAGGGCATTTGGCAGTACGTGGGGGCTCGGCCCCAAGATTCTATACTGGATCTACACAACTCCTCCTCTTTTATTATTATTACTATCATTATTATTATTATTATTACTACATCCCATTTGTCACGTAAATGAGTATAATGCCATTAGAGACAAACCTATAAAAACTTATTTTAGGATTATTCAACAGAATTTTTGCACGTGACTGAATATTTGTCGGGAAATGCATTCCGTTGAATGCCAGCTGGAGTCACACCCGGTATGTTTATGAGATGGGCCGTTTGCGTGCTCGCCGCAAATTTAATTATCCCGGTTTCTATCAGAATCTATTAATTCTCGTTAATTCAAGCTCTGTAGGACCAGAAGTCCATATAACACATGATAGTGGAAATTTATCGCATAGATTGGGCATTATGATATTGAAGTTTTTCAGTAACTTGCCGTACTTTTCCGACTTGATCGGGTGAAATGGTAATGTATTCAAATTTAACGAGGTTTTTCTATAATGGAAACAAATCGAAAATCTGTTACAGAACTTGTCTGAAACTCATTATCAGCTATTACATACAAGGTGTGACCTCCTTTAACATCTTGACTGCCAAGAAATTCATACTGACTTACACATGGTGCCACAACAAATAGGTACTGTGTAACAATGATATATGAGATACTAGACTGGGAGATGGTGACAGATTTCAGGTGACGATTTTCTCGTTTATGCCTTCGAGACCAGTGAAAGATATGAAAATTCAGTCATAAATGATAAAAAATTTGAGCGGTCGCATATAAAAAATTCAATTCCGGCACTTAACCTCACTTCGACATCCGCAAATCTTATGCCACTTTTTTTATGGGACATTCATGATGGAAACTTCAATTATTTCAATTGGCAGCAAAGAGAAAATCGTCTAAATATTAAAAAAAATTCACAAGATTACGCAATCATTGGTACCCTTTAGCTACGTGCAACCCTTATGCCTACATTTTTTTCGCTGCTATTGTCTACCTTAACATGCCGTTGGTGTACATGGCATCGGCGATAAAATCGTCCCAAAACACATATATTTTTTAATGAAAATCGAATTTTTTATATGAAGGCCACTCGGCAACCGCTAAAATTTTTCATAATTTTTGTCAGAATTTTCACATCTTTCACTGGTCTCGGAGGCATAAACGAGAAAATCGTCACCTGAAATCTATCACCATCTATAAGTCAGTTGTATGTTCACGTAGATATTTCAAATTCATATTAGAGGAATAGGATTGGAAAATACGAGATTTTATTGAAACATTCCTGACATAATCCTAAAGGACGAGTCATAAGTGTTGACAACTAATTTATAAAAATTGCAACTGGTATATTTTCATCTGCATCAACACTTTTCTCGGAATACTCATCACAAAAATCAATGGTTTGTCAATATTCGACCACTAGATGGAGCTGAAATCGGAAAAGTTCAATATTCGAATCGAACAATTCGAATGTATCGAAGTGAGTAGGGACAGATTCATACACACATACAGTTGAATTATTTTATCTTTTCCCATGCGTCACCAATTTATGATCTAAGAAATAACACACCCTCTATGTAACATCTCTATCAACCGCTATGAGCGAATCAAAATTCGTTGACATTTGTCATCTAAGCAAAAAATTATGGTAGTGTGATGATCCATTGAAACTCAAAACAGTGAAAAGAGATAGCCATAAAGCTGACAGTGTTTTTACATTTCAACTAAACTTGCCAAATAGTGTATTGACTAGAGCAGTACCATCAAGCATGTCATTATTTTCTGTCATTGGGGATATTGGGGATTGTTTGTCACCACTTTTACTTCGTTTTGCAGTCAGACACATTATAAAAACAGTTTTTTTCAAAACTAAACGTCTCTTACAATCATTAATTTCAAAGTAATTACAATACAATGTGTTTTTTTTACAAATAATCTTTGAAATTTCTAACCCCACAATAATTGATATATGTGACAGTAATTCCGTATTACCGGGATATTCACACAACAGTAATTCAGAGGGTGGAAACCCTATTGAGAAAAAAACCTTACCTAATTCTATTCCATTTCCATTTAATTTCTAATTCCATTTCCATGAATTTGAAAATGTTAATTTAGTTAATTTAATAATTCATTATCTTATCTCATTATTTACACGTTGTAATTTTTATCGGGAAATCAGCCACGTCGTTTTACATTTAGACTTTGTTTTGACAAAAATTTCTCGACTTATTTCATATGCATCACAATGATGACGCACGGGCAAAGATAAAATAATTGAACTGTACTCACCCATCTCTTTAGTTCAAAATAATGATGTTAACAAAATTCATTCACTGTCAAATATAAACAATAAAATAAGTAATAGTTCACAAAGAGAATAAAATTCGAAACGTATATAAATTTTTAATCGATATGTAAATCTGAACTAACTGACTTCTGATGATAAACTGATGAATTTCGGTCAATTTTATGGACAAATAGACTCTCAAGCCACATGAACACGTTCGAACATATTGATTGAAAGTTGATTTTATGCGAGGACATTCGTCTCTTGAAATAAATTTTTTCTACAAACGTCAAAAAATTACAAGGTTCGTGCATTGACAAAAATATGCGAAGTGATCATTTTTTTCAATTTCCTTCGTTACCGTGACACCGTGCGCGAAGTAGTGTGCGAATTACTGACTTCTCACACTGCATCTAAACATACGGGATTTTTATATTTTAACCTTTATGTTCCTCAATCAAGCAAAAATCCAAGAAAGTTAGGTGGGTTACTGCTTAGTTCATCATCGCTCAAAATTTCCATTATTTTACAGTTATAAATATCAGGCACGAAACTGACGCGAACAAAAAGTCACCTTAAATTATTTTTCAACAACTGTCACTTCGAAATAATTGTCAACAAATGCCATTTTATTTCCATAGTTACAGTAATTACCTGATTTGGGAAAAGAGTTTGAGCCAATTAAATACCATTTTTTATATTAAGCTAAGTATATTAATTATTTTATGTCATACTAGTTCATCATTGTGTTTTTATTGCTTAGTTACCAACTTATGTCTATCTTAATTTGGTTGAATAACAATGGTACTTCTAATCAATCAAGGTTTCCTACGTGTGACTCAAGAACAAGATTCTCCTCAATTAATTATGTTTGAAGATGAACATTTGAAAAGTCCATTGTCTGCTATAACAGATGGATATGCCGTGAGAGACAAAAACGTTGTTAGCCAATTTTTCAGTAGTAAAATTTATCCATTTTCTGAAAATTTAATTTAATTTTGAACATCATCTATAGTATACTGTAGGCCTATTCCTCACAATCCCTATAATTAAAAAGTCTGCTTACGGTGTGGTTAAATCTTCTTGCATGTTCTGAAGTGATTCAATACCATTTCACCTCCCCATCTCTACTATTAATTGTGTCGTGAAGTTCACAATCATTTACAGTGTTCGTCAGAACTCCCTCTCTCTCCTTTGTACTCTCCAAAATTGTTGAAAAAGTCATGCATAAGAGAATTATAACATTTCTGGAGAAGTATTGAATTCAATTAAAATGTCGAAATAGTTTCTATCCCGGCTGGTCGACAAACTGCTGTGTCTGAATATGTAGAACACTTGCATAGACAACCTCACCTTCGACCAAACAAAAGCATTCGACTGTCAGAATCTAACTTTTGTTGAAACAAAACTTCAGTCTATGGGATTTCTAGGGAACATCCTGTCTTAGTTTTGTCATAACGAAGACATCGTAAAATTGTTGTTAAATCAGGTCACGCCTATTCAAAATAATCTGAATGTAATCAAGGGTTTCCTCACGGTTTATTGCCAGGGCCTCTCATATTCTTGATGTTTATTAAAGATATGCCGTCTTTTATGGCACGGAGTGAATTGTTTTATATTCAGAGAAAGTGTCATCGGCAACACACAAAAATGCCACAGAAGAACTCTCATCTAAACTGATCCAACTCTTAAATGAATTCAATGAATTGTGTACGTGTTTCACTTAATATCGAATAGCAGGAAAACTGTTTTGATACGAATTTTCATTTTACCCAATTCCATCATGAACCTGGAAATTGTATAAGAAAATCTTTATGTCACAGTCTCTGAATCTACAAAATTTGTTGGCACCTTTCTTGATGAATACAAAAATCTACAAAATAGAAATGGTCATGAAATTCCGTAACATATGTTTATACTTTTTATCAAATAGCTCCCTCGTATGTGGGAATGAAGTTTTACAAATGATTGCCACATATCAAAGCTGAAGGAAACATCATTTTCCAGAAGTGTATAAGATAGAATTTACATACTGGGTATCTCTAAAGTGTTGAAGAATTCGTAATCGGTGTACTTTTTAAATTTTTAAAGTACCAATGAATATTTCTGATATTTCAAATACCTAATACTTGTGTATTTATAGATATTACCTCTATCTGATAACCTTTATAAATTCATTTAAAAATGGTCCTGCTGGAAAAATTATTATTAATATTATTATTCATTTATCTTTCTATGTGTATACATATATACATATATATATATATATATATATATATATATATATATATATATATATATGTACATTACTAAGTTCATGGGTTGAACCGCGTTGAGAGTTTATAACTCGACGTTTCGGCTCCTGCTTTGGAGCCATTTTCAAGAGTGTGACTGCGAGGCCTCTATCTGCCTACTCCTCGAGTCGTGGTCTTGAGAGATATCAAGGTCTCAACCTGCCTACTCCTTGATCTCAAAAGACTTTTGAAAATATCAAATGGTTTGGAGGGTCAAGTGGATTCATTTCTCTATTCAATAACTTTTTTTAAATTTTATTTCGAAATTGTGAAAATACGTTCACAATTTCGATTTCTTATATTTCGAAATTTTCAAGTTGGTGTGCCACCAGCGCCATCTGTCGAATAATTGCAATGTATCCTTTTTTCGTAAAGTAGTATCGGTAATACCATTCAAAATATTTTTTGTCCAATTGTCCCACATCAAACCGTTCAAATTGTTCAAAATAGGGGTACCAGGGTTTTCAGATATGCACTTATACTTGATATTTCGAGTGCATTTGACAAAAAAGATATTAACGAAATCCAGAAGAATTCAGATGGTTGCAAAGAGAATTGAATTCTCTCTTTAGAGATATGTCACTTGACCCCCCATGACATTTGAAATTTTTAAATTGCCTTCCCACCCCCTCTATCAAGCAATCACAAAAAGTAGAATCAATAATACCATTCACAATGTTTATCGTCCCATGTTTGCCAAACCGTTCAAAAGTTACCAGGGGGGGGGGCTAAAAATAGCTGTACTTTATTAAGTATATGATGGTAATTTTCATATCATAAACAATCAAATTTGAGTTCAACTTGGGATACTGTGACTATTATCATTACTATTATTTCCACTTCCTGTATCGAAAAAAAGAAAGTGCCTGATTCCATTTCGTCACATTTCATTTTTTATGAGACCATTCTTCAAGATTTAATCTGGAAAATCATTTCAGTGAACAGTACATAATATCTTGATGCATTGAAATGAAAGAAGTGGAAATGATGAATGAAACACAAAACGAGGAAAGAAAACGCAGTCTGTGTGGCCGTTAGCCAGCCCACGGTTATAATTGAAAAAGTCTCTTACTAATCGAAAAGTTCCCCTCCCAGCTACGTGAGAAACGATGGGAGGGGCGTTTTTTAATTAAGTATATAGAGGAGAGATACAATTTTATTATATTGCGTTATTAACAGATACTGTGGTGGAGTTCCCTGAGATGGTTGTTATCAAAATGCAACACAGCACGAGTATCTTCTACACACGTCCATGAAAAGGAGAAAAAACGTGTATTGACTGACAACTTTTCCGACAACAACAACATTTGACCTGTAGAAACTTTAGTTTTCGTAAGTTTTTAAACTAATGCGAACAATTTGAATCAGAACAGCGCCAGAACCAACGAGGGGTTTTCTAATAATAATAATACTCTTTCTCTCATATAAGTGTACCCAGAAGCATGGTCTTTGATGACTATTAGTATCTATAATAGTAGAACGATACCTGTATATTTTGATACGGATTCGTTGACCATAGACTAATGGTTTGGAACCGACGGACGTTAATTATGGTCATCGCGACCGCCGGATTGAACCCAAATGGATTTTTTTACGAATCATCTATTTCTGGAATCAGCTTGAAATTTTACGTATATACGAGAATATATTGAAAAATTCTTAGCCTTCTATAGAACCGAACGAAATTTCAATGTCAATATATTTTATTACTCAACATATTCTCCTTTTAATTGGATACATTTATTACAGCGAACCTGCAACGACTCTAGACCTTTAAAAAAAAATGTTTTTTTTTGCTTTGCAAACCAGACCTCCACAGCTTTTATTACCTCCTCGTTGGAAGAAAACTTGCGACCTTTTGAACTTTTTTTCAGTTGAGGAAAGAGATGATAGTCGGACGGAGCCAAATCTGGTGAATAAGGGGGGTGTTCTAGTAATTCAAACCATAAATCACGCTTTATTTTCATGGCAACATGAGATTTGTGTGCAGGGGCGTTGTCCTGCAAAAACAAAACACCTTTGGGTAGCTTTCCGCGTCTTTTCTCTTCAATTTTTTCCCGTGGAGTGGTCAGTAATGTCGAATAGTAATCTCTAGTTATTGTTCTACCCTTATTCAAAAAATCAATCATGATTACTCCATGGCAATCCCAAAAAAACTGAAGCAAGAACTGTTCCAGCAGATTTTTGAACACGAAACTTCTTAGGTCTTGGAGAACCGGAGTGTCGCCATTCCATCCATAGCATCAATTCGGTTCAAGAAGTCTACATAGTTTGCACGCTTTTGGTCAACATTCCAACATTTGGGGATCCATTTTGCAGCAATTTTTCTCATGTCCAAATTGACGTGAACTAATGAACGCGTTCGTATAAAATATTCAGTGCTTCAGATATCCGTTTTTGCCCAATTCGACGGTCTGTTAAAATCATTTTATGAACTGCATCGATATTTCCGTGGAATGACACAGAAACTGGCCTTCCTGATCGGTCATCATCTTCAATGGAAAATTTACCTCTTTTGAAGCTTGCTGTCCAATTTTTCACGGTCGCATACGATGGACATTGATCACCAAGAGTATTAAGCAAATCTTCGTAAATCTGCTTACCTCCTAACCCCTTTAAATACAGGTATTTGATGATGGCTCGATACTCCAATTTTTCGATTTTCACAGTTTCGATGGACATATTTTTTCTTTTAAATTATTGCGTAACTCTGGATTACTTTTTTGACGTCAAACTTTACACTGACACTTCTATTAAGTTATTGTTCGTTGCTATGGTAACGCAATATTTTGTTTCTGCAGGGAACTGGTCTAGGCTAACTAGACATCAATACATCGTAGTTTTGAGTGGATCTGACAATTTTGCATTGTTGGTGATTTTTACAACTATTTTGGGGTACGGAATTTGTTTGTCTCCAATTGAATTTGATATATTGATTTGACCATTTTGAATCGATGGACGTCCGCAGAATTCCTCTGTCTCCAACGTTCTCGAATTGAAAGGTTCAAATCGAGTTCAAAGGTTGTTTTTTCACCCAACGACTATTTGTGGGTAGAAATTTTCTTTGTCTCCCATTGACTTTTATGAACTTTTCTGAATCGATTGGCTTCCGCAGAATTGCTCTATCTCTAACCGTTCTCGAGATGAAAGGTTCATATTCAGTTGAAAGTTTTTTCACCAAAACATTTTTTTTTTCATTTCTGTACCCGATTTATCAAAATTCAATCATTTTTATGTATGCATGCCGAATTTCAAATATTTTCCTTTCCAACTTAAGATTTAATGAGCTTCTTACGGAACTTCTGCAATTTATTATTTTCGAAGTCAATCTCCCTTTTCGGCCAACGTTTCAGTTTATTAGTCAAATATAATGGCGTTTTGGTAACCAAGGTCTTATGGACGAGTGTTAAAAAATTTAATTCACGTAGAAGCGGGAGTTTTAGTTTTCCAGTGTTTCGGAATGCCTGGGATCGAACTTACGAATGCCCAAAGAAAATCTCATACAAGAATTTTGTATACTTTGTAGGCGCGTTTGATCTTTTTTCACAAGTGCAGGGCCATAACTGCAATCACAGTATGAGAGTTTTGACATGATAAGTGATTCAAAAATGATAAGTTTCAAACTATTGCTTAGAATATTTCTTTGGGGGTATAAATTCCTGAGAGTTGATTTTATTGAAAATGTCAACAGGATGTACATAAAGTCAGTTGTGGAATTATCTGCGATTGAAAGTTGGATGAATTTAGTCGCTATTTTCCATCGTACAAGATAACCTCTCTTAGAAGGGATTCATGTTGTAAAGAAAAACATTCTCAATTGAAAACATGACTCCTCTGGAAATGGAAATGGAAAAACCTACGATAAAATTGAAGTTACTTTTTTTAATATCTAACAGAAAACAACTACTTCAATATCTATCAGATGTAGTACAATGTCCAGAGTGGCTTTAGCCGGGGAAGTAGTTATTTTCTGTTAGATATTACAAAAAAGTAACATCAATTTTATCGTAGGTTTTTCCGTTTCCAGGGGAGTCATGTATTGGTTCAATATTCAATTAAGAATATTTCTCTTTCCTGAGAGTATTGTATGATATTTTACTTAGGTGATTAACATGTCTGGTATCTCATATCGGTGTCTAACCATAACCCTAAATTTTTACATTCATCCACTACTGGAAGGACATCACCAGCAATGTTGATATTATTGTGTTCCATAAAGGACAGTCGCTTGAGTTTGGGACCAAAACTCAGTAGTTTGGATTTGGATGCATTCAGTTTCAGGTTATGGGCAGTTGAAATATCATACAATTGCGCAAGATCTGCATTGATGTGTTCGATGGCAACTCCTACATTTTCTGTTTTGAAACTAAGATATAGCTGCGTGTCATCCGCATATTGGTGTATTTGACAAAAATTCATGAATTTGGTGAAATCAGAAATATAAATGGAGAATAGTAGCGGGCCAAGAATCGATCCCTGTGGTACACCAAGGGTGCGTAGTTGTACTTCAGATCTCAGATTATCAAGCACGACATATTGTGAACGATTGCTCAAATAGTTGTACAGGCCTGTTACCAAACCCAAAACATCTGAGTTTTTTTTTTCAAGTACAGTGGGATCCAACGTATCAAAAGCCTCGCTATAGTCCAACAAAACAAGACAAGTCACTTCAATTTTGTCAGTGCTGCTCAAAATATCATCCGTGATGCAGGCTAAAGCAGAAGTAGTGCTGTGATGCTTTCTAAACCCTGACTGTGTGGCTGGAATGAAATTATTTCTGAAAACGTACTCTGAAATTTGTTTTTTCATGATCATTTCTAAAATTTTTGAAAACATGGGTAGAATACTGATAGGTCTCAAATCAGAATATGCTGTAGCGTTGGCAATTTTAGGTAAAGGAAGCACCATCGCACATTTCCACGCATCTGGAAACGCCCCTGACATCAGAGCCGTGTTAACAATGTGGGTTATACTGTCTGTCAAATGGAAGCTGACAAGTTCAAACATTTTTTTGGATATTTTGTCGCATCCTGTGGCCTCCGATTTAATTGCGTTGATACATTCTACAATTTCATTTGTTGTTGCTAATACGAATTCAAAATTAGTGGCGGGGGTGATAATGTCATATTTATCCAACAACCTATATTGTGCTCCCGTTCTGTCGATATTAGGTATGCAAATGAAACTAGTATTAATATCATGAGCATTTCGAAGTTGATAAGGTATATCATAAGCGTTTTTTTTTGCTAACAATTTTTAAGGATCTGAGCCGATTCCAAGTCAATTTACTATTGTTTTGACGAATCGCAAATTCAACATAAGCTTTCCTTTCTCTGATAATTGCAGCATTGATATAATTTCTCAGATCTTTGTAATATTCCCAGTGGGTGATGTTGTGACTTTTTCTGAATCTTTTGCTAGCCTTGTCTCTCAGATTCAACATATCTTTGATTGTGTCAGTTAACCAAGGACATTTTTTTTTCGAAACTCTAACTTCGCGAACAGGACAATATAGGTCAAAAACTGTTCTCAAATTTTCTGTGAGGAAGTTCACCAAGTCATCCACTCCGACTATTGAGTAGATGAAATCCCAGTTGAAATTATTTATCTGTTGATAAAATGCATCTTTGTCGAAATTTTTCCAATCACGGTAAGTAATAAATTTGAAAGGGATTTTTGAACTTTTTTTCGGTATTTTACAAGAAACAGCGCAGTGGTCAAAAACATTATGTAGGTTGGTCACCTGACAAGTTGGAATGTTTTCAGTTTTTGATGTAATAACGACATCAAGAAGAGTTTGACTCGTTGCGCCTATTCTGACTCTATGAAGTTTTGGAAATGGTCCGCACTTCGATTCTTAGTAAGAAGGTCTATATTCAGATCTCAAAGAATTATCATTACATCACATTGTCACAGTTGGGAAACACTATTATCAAGACAATCAAAGAAATCGAGGATACTGTTTCTTGGCCTGTTGTTGGCCTATATAGCACACCAATAATTAAACATTTACCATGAGCCCTTATTTTAATCCACAATTGTTCTATGTTTTGTGATATCTCTCTCAATATTAGTCCATATTGGAAAGTACTTTTTATGTAAAAAAAGGAGTCCATCACCTCAACCATCTCTATCAACGCGTTCTAGTTGATACTGTTCAATAGAAAACAATCGTGAGTCAACATTATCGTACAGCCATGTTTCAGAGTCTCCGAATACATCTATATTATTAGATACTACCTAATTTTCCAATACATCAAACTCTGTAAAAATTCAAATTGACCTCAAATTGAGATGGGCGAATAACATCTCCTATAAGTATTTCGTTAATTGACACAAAAAACAGAAAGAAAAAAAAACTATATACACATATATTCGGCATTGAGAAGGTAAAAATGTTTTTTGTTATCAAAAATTTGAATGGATGTGAATAGAATAAAAATAGTACACAGAGAAAAAAATAATAGATGAATGAACAGCTGAATGGAACTGAAGTTTAATTTTGCATTCGACGAAGAATCACATTTTCAATTTGATATCTAGGTCACTGCTCATCGTATTGGGAATAGACCACCTTAGATAGAAGAGAGTTGAAGTGATTACAGTACGTGAACCTTCACGTAGACGTTAACGTACGAAATATAACGTTTACGGGTTGTTATGAAATTGAGTTTGAGTTGAAGTTGAACGTATGTCAACCGTTAACCCTAACATGTTAATTTGTGTTTATTTCGCTTTTATGTTGTTTTCTATGAACAACTGGAAGATGAACTCTACTTTGCGGATCTTAATCAAATCTTAATCAAATTCTTCCGGAATTGGCTTTTCGAAATGTTCATTGTTTTAAATAAAGCGAAATACCGAGCAAGATCATCAAAAATACATTGAAGAAATGATGATTGATGTAAAATTGTAAATATTGCTCTGTCACTTTTTGATTTTAATGCTTTAAAGTCAAAATTCGCTCATTCACAACTCATCGGTGTGATTCGTATATTCTTCGGTCGGTTAGGTTAGGTTACGTTACGTATGCCCGTAAACCTATTTTCAACGTTAACGTGAATAGCTGACGAATGCGCATGCGTAGATGTCAATTTGTACGTTAACGTTTACTTTCATGGCAGCACTTCAACTCTATTAATTCATTGTCATTGTTTTATCTACGTTGAGTATTAACGAATTACGTTACACCTAGTAGTGTTTAGCATTGATCTTAATACTGACAATTTCGATCCAAATGGAATCCAATACGAAAAAAAATTGTTAATTGTTTCTCTGGTCCCAGCTAACGACGTAATGCCATTCTATTGTTCAGTTTTCCCCAAGGGCGTACTTATGTCTCCGCGCTTAAAGAAATCATAAAGAGATTAAGGGATTTCTTCGGGGCATAAGCTCTACGCACTTCTGAGCACTTTCAAAAACTTTCCCGAGAAAACGGCTTATCGAAAATAATAAACTACCGCGGCTAAACAGCCACCCAAGTGACTCCGAAAAAACCGGGCCTATCATAAAAATTATATAAGGAAGCTTCAAGAGCAGTGCATACGATTTGCATATATGAATGAATACGATGTTTTGCAAATGGAAGGCGGGGATATAGACAGGGTGGTGATGTACGTCTCAGTGGTGTATCTTGAGGGTTGGTTTGCTAGGGTCGAGAGTTATGCAAAAATTTGTTTCTCTCCTAAAGATAACCGTAATAATTACAAGTGAAAGCTCGGCCGCTGAATAACTAGGAAGATGAGGAGCTCGGAAATTGAGGAGCTCGGAAGTTGAGGAGCTCGGAGGTTGAGGAGCTCGGAGGTTGAGGAGCTCGGAGGTTGAGGAGCTCGGACGTTGAGGAGCTTGAAAGTTGAGGAGCTCGGAAGTTGAGGAGCTCGGAAGTTGAGGAGCTCGGAAGTTGAGGAGCTCGGAAGTTGTGGAGCTTGAAAGTTGAGGAGCTAGGAAGTTGAGGAGCTCGGAAGTTGAGGAGCTCGGAAGTTGAGGAGCCCGGAAGTTGAGGAGCACAGAAGTTGAGAAGCTCGAAAGTTGAAGGGCCTAGAAGTTATACTATTGAGGAACTCTCATAGTTCAATAAAATAAATAATTTTGTTATTCTTTCCTACTTTTCTTTTTCTTTTTATGTGTGCTGAAAACTGCTGAATCTCATTTTCTACCCCTGTGACACAATATACTCACTAATGAACAAGCGTTTGACATATTCTACATTATATTATTTTGATACAGTCTCTCACAGTGTCTCACTTTCCATGGAAACACCCCTGTATCGTTCGAAATAATTGAGGTAGTATGATGAAACTCTCAGGATTGATGGAAATTCTAAAAATGAACCTACCACCTGAATGAGGTTGGCCTAAGTAAAATACACTGCCCGCCACTCGCGATGGAACAACCCATTTTACGGTAAACATACTAGGGGACAAAATAGGCTCAAAATTCCTTCAGATTCGTGATCAGGACTACCAACTCATGACAGATACACTTTTTGCCTGAAAAAATTTCAGTCCTGAAATATCCGAATTTGTCTCACTTCTCATGTATCTTCTCAGTATCTTCCGTAATAATTGAGGTAGATTGATGAAACTCTCAGGACTAATAAAAATGTTCAAAATGCACCTACAACCTGAATAAGGATGGCCTGAGTGATATACACTGCCCGCCACTCGCGATGGAACAAGCCATTATCCCGGAAAGTTATATTAGAGGGCAAATTCCTTCGGATTCGTGTTCAGGATCTCCAAATCACTAATGATACACTTGTTACCTGAACAACTTTCAGTCCTGAAAAAATCGAATTTGTTTCACTTCTCATGGAAACACCCCCGTATCTTCCGTAAATTTTTACGTAGAACCATGAAATTTTTTAGATCCATAGAAACACTAGAAATAAACTCACTGCACAGAAATGGTCATTCTACGTAATATACACTCTCCCACGAGCAATCAAATCTTCTTTAACGGTGAATGTATTCGAACAAAATGTGATAACTTACCTCAAAACAAATGTATAAGTCTGTATATTTAGCTCGATATTTAGTATATATTTATTAATAGTTATAATATCATACAAAAATATTTCTTCCACTTCTACTACTTTAGTTTTAAGTTATGTGAATGTATTTTATACCCATGATTGTACTTTTTTTTTACTTAGCATCGCTAATAAACGAATATATATATATATATATATATATATATATGTTCCAGTGACTGTAAAACAGTCGAAAACAATCCTTCAGGAACTCACTATACCTTTGTATAGATTGTATGGCATATGTCCGACAGAAAACAACTACTTCTCTGGCTAATACCTCGACAGATATTGAATTATATCTGTCAGACATATGTGCAAAGATCCTTACAGACAGCAGGACACCGCCTGATCCAAACAAGGAACCAACTGCAGACCGGTTTCGGGATGAAGTCCCTCATCAGTGCAGTCCAGGTTATCACGGTTGTATACACGCGGGGGCCCGGTGCCCGTCATCGTTCGCCGGGATGAACACTGCAGACGCTTACAGGATCCACCAAGGCAATAGATTAGAGAGCGCTCCAGAAGGACATTTCGGATGCGAAATGGTATATGCTGAATACTTGTTTCAAGGAGCAATAAATGTTCCAGTGACTGTAAAACAGTCGAAAACAATCCTTTAGGAACTCACTATACCTTTGTATAGATTGTATGGCATATGTCCGACAGAAAACAACTACTTCTCTGGCTGATACCTCGACAGATATTGAATTATATCTGTCAGACATATGTGCAAAGATCCTTACTTTGAAGGAACAACTTTGCAAGAGCTCTCAGAGACAGACAGCAGGACACCGCCTGATCCAAACAAGGAACCAACTGCAGACCGGTTTCGGGATGAAGTCCCTCATCAGTGCAGTCCAGGTTATCACGGTTGTATACACGCGGGGGCCCGGTGCCCGTCATCGTTCGCCAGGATGAACACTGCAGACGCTTACAGGATCCACCAAGGCAACAGATTAGAGAGCGCTCCAGAAGGACATTTCGGATGCGAAATGGTATATGCTGAATACTTGTTTCAAGGAGCAATAAATGTTCCAGTGACTGTAAAACAGTCGAAAACAATCCTTTAGGAACTCACTATACCTTTCTATAGATTGTTTTCTGTCGGACATATGCCATACAATCTATACAAAGGTATAGTGAGTTCCTAAAGGATTGTTTTCGACTGTTTTACAGTCACTGGAACATTTATTGCTCCTTGAAACAAGTTTTCAGCATATATATATATATATATATATATATATATATATATATACAGGGTCGCTGATATGTATGGAAACGGTCGATTATCTCTTAAAGTAAGATAGCTAGCAAAAAATGTTGAGATAGAAAAGTTCTAGGGTTTTTCAAATTCCATCATATTAACGGAAAATTAAGTATACAGGGTCAGTCAAAAAGTCAGGACGAAACAATGTTGCCTTTCTCTTATGGGACACCCTGTATATTATTCCATATTTCAATTTTGCTCGAAATTCTGAACAAAATTGATACAGCACATAATTTCCTAACTCAACCGTTTTCGAGATTTCGAATTTTGAAAATAACTTGTTACTACTCTCATATTTATTAAAGAAAAAGCACGAAATAATGGATATTTATTATGAAAGTCACACAAGGTGGAGTATGTGGATATGATTACAATTTAATTATATTTTTTTTACAGAAAATAAAAAAGAATATTTGTTCAGGGTTGATAAAAATGCATAAAACGATAAAATGTATTTTTTAATTAATGTCTAGGATATTTGAAATTTTATGAAACAATAGTTATGCCAGGAGAAAAAGAGAGAAAACAAGTTTTAATAAACACCAAATTTTTCTAGGAACTTTTATTTAATAAGGTGCTCAAAGTGTTAACCATTTACCTCCTGACAGTAATGAACTCGCTGAACAAAATTTTGTAGTGAATCTAAAACCATGTGAGGAGGAATGGTAGATATTTCATGCCTTATTATTTCTTGCAACTCTTCGATATTTGGCGTTTTTTATGTGACCCCATAAAAAATGTCAAGTGGGGTCATATCGGGAGACCTAGCAGGCCATTCAATTGCTCCCCTGCGCCCAATCCATTTATCAGGAAAAGTTTCATCTAGATATGCCCGTACCACACGTCCAAAATGTGGAGGAGTCCCATCTTGTTGAAACCATATTTGTTCTGCCAGCAAATTGGGATTGTTATTATTCGGGAATAATCGTCTAAGCTCTGGAATGATATGCTGTTGTAGAAGTGACAAAAATCGAGGTCAAATTTCCGTAAATAAAATAAGGTCTTATGACGTGTCCACCAATAATGCCACACCAGACATTTACGTTTTGTGGCCGTTGAGTGTGAACTTCCTCAATCCAATATGGATTTTGGTCTGACCAATACCTACAGTTGTGTCGATTTACGTGCCCGTTTAAACAGAATGTAGATTCGTCAGAAAACAATATGTGTTTGACAAAGTTGACATTTTCATTTAATTTATCCATAATAACTTCACATAACTCGATTCTACGATCAAAATCGTCTTCACTCAATTCTTGTACCAAATGAATTTTATATGGATGGAATTTTTGCAAGTTTGAAATTTTTTGAATGGAATATCGACTCATGTTATGATTCAAAGCCCTCTGTTGTGCTGAATTTATTGGACTTTCCACCACATCTAACATGACATTCAAAGAATTTTCTTCATTTGTAACACTTACTGGTGTTCTACTTTTTGGTCGATCTTTGACACCTCCAGTTTCATGAAAACGCTGCAATGTTTTTGAAACGGTTGATTTAGAAATGGGTTCCCGATTGGGATGCAATTCATTAAAAATATCCACTACTTGGTCACAACCTCGTCTTCTATCACCGTATCCTATGATCATTAAAATTTCAATACGCTCAGTATCAGATAAATGTGCCAATTTTGCGTGAAAATTATTTACACTAAATATATTTTTGACATGTGTTGTCAAGATCATCACTGTTAGAAAAAAGAACGACGCGGCGTTGTTATGGATCTGGAAAGTTTGAAAGGTAACTTGATGGACTATGAACTTAATGGACTAAAACATTTTTGGATAATTTATTAGAAACTTATTTTCAAAATTCGATATCTCGAAAACTGTAGAATTTAGGAAATGATGTGCTGAATAAATTTTGTTCAGAATTTTGGGAAAAATTGAAATGTGAAATAAAATACAGGGTGTCCCATTAGATAAAAAGCAACTTTGTTTCGTCCTGACTTTTTGACTGATGGATTTTAAAAACCCCCAGAACTTTTGCATCTCAACATTTTTCTCTAGCTATCTTACTTTAGGAAATAATCGACCGTTTCCATACATATCAGCGACCCTGTATATGCACACCAGCAGCGAAGGAACCACCCATTTTTCCATCGCTGCTGGCATGCAGTGCATATCATGTAGGATAAACCCTTTTGTGTATCTATCGATCCTAGAAATTTCATGGTTCTACGTAAAAAATTACAGAAGATACGGAGGTGTTTCCATGAGAAGGGAAAAAAATTCGTCTTTCTCAGGACTGAAAATTGTTCAGGAAACAGGTGTATTTTCAGTAATTCGGGGATCCTGAACTCGAATTAGAAGGAATTTTGGGCCAATTTTGCCCCCTAATGTAACTTTCCGGGATAATGGGTTTTTCCATCGGGAGTGGCGGGTAGTATATATCACTTAGGCCAAACTGATTCAATTGATAGGTGCATTTTTAGCATTTCCATCAGTCCTAAGAGTTTCATCATTCTACCTCAATTATTATGGAAGATACAGGGGTGTTTCAATGAGGACTGAGACAAATTCGGATTTTTCAGGACTGAAATTGTTTCAGGGAAAAATTGTATCTGATCACGAATCTGAAGGAATTTTGAGCTTATTTTGCCCCATAGTATGTTTTACCGTAAAAATGGGTTGATTTCACGCTGAACCAGTCATCAACAGAAAATGAATCTCTGATATTCATCTGAGATAATTACTACGTTGAATTGACCTTCAAATGGCATTATTTTAAAATTTATGATGTAATATATACATACCTAATATTGATACTAGCATTTTTATTCGCCATCAGAGTTCAGGAAATCATGGTAGTTACCTGAAAATGAACAATCATATATCAGTATAGGTTTTTCAAATTATTTTAGATACAAGATTATGATTCTTGGAAATAAACTGTTAGACTGGTGCCTATAATTTTTGTGAACAAAGAAAATAGTAACGGGCCAGGACCAGGTGAAAAATGTTGTTGAGTTTCCAACTTTAGGGAAAAAAATTAAACAAGAAAACACTTAAAATGGTGAAATGGGGATGTTATCTAGCACACTGTTTGCCACGTCACTCAAATACGAATGACACGAATGTTTCCGACAGTCCGTAACTGTTGACAGCCACACTGCTATGCGTAGTATCTCACAAAGGGCCATTGCTTGAGAGTGTCTACCCAGGTAGCACAGGTTAGTGAAGTGACGTCATAATGACGTCTTAATAAAGTCTTAATAAAGTCCTCGACCAAAATGAGACCTCAAAATGACGTCTTCTTTCATGACGTCAAATTGACGTATTTCGTGGAGGTCATAATGACGTCCCTGCGAAGTCAACTATTTATTATTCGAAAATTGTCGACATGAAGAGTCCGTTACTGAGAATTATTCCAGAATACGTGATTACAGAAATCTGGACTTCTCCTGTCAGCAATACGCCAAAAATGACTTAGGGTTGTATGAAGCGTTCTGTTACATTGCGTCTGCTTCACGACTGAAATTTGAATAAATGGTTGTTATATTGTAAAAATTTTGTATGGTTACTCTGTTTACGTAAGATTAGTCAGGTTAGGTTGGCTAGTAATTGACGCATTTTCAACTCAGTTTGCATTTTCAACTCTGTCTTGTCATTTAAACTTCCCGCTATTACAGTGACCAATGGCTGAGTTGCTGAAGTCGGAACGTAGACGCTTGTTGAAAACACTCGGGCCGAAAGCCGTGGTAGCGGACAGCGTTGCAAATGATATCCATTTGTTCCCACGAACATTTTATTTTTGTTTTGTCACGAGATGGTAGTCAAGTATATTTTGTTTAATTCTGTCAAATAAATTATTATTACAAAAAGGTTGTCACAATGGGTCAAGTCTGAAAAAGTCATTGATAATCTTAAAATAATTTGGTGGAATAAAATAATGGTTTCTTTGACCTGGCATCTCTGTCGCGGCAGCGTGGGTTGTCGGTCGGACTCGGCTGGATTCGGTCGTCAGCGGTACGGTACGGGTTGCGTAGTTAGCCATGTCATTTATATAGCGAGACTGAAATTGCTGCAATATAATGTTTTCTTTTCCATATGTTATGACAAATTGCGAACTATAAAAGTCCGCGAAGAAGCTAGAAAGCACGGGAAAATGGTATACTTTTTCTACAACACTTGTTCAAATAAACCTCAGTTGTGCTTGGATTGTTTCAATACTGCAAACAAATGATATTTATGTTTTGCATTTATATAGTTACAATTCAGTGTGAGTTTACTGATGATAAAATTCAATAAACATTTCAATTTCCTGAGTGGTTTGGAATCATATTTTTCATTTATCTGTAATATCCGTACTTATTCCAGTTATGCCAAACCAAGTATACACATATGTTCTCTGTGGGCCACTCTCTCAACCATCCATTTGAAACTACATTCCCGTCATTTATATACAAATGCAATGGCATTTCACCTCCCACTATACGTCATACATATATCAATGACGAATCACTTTTGGAAACATTACTGTCGTTCATATATGAGTGACGCGGCATTTTAGCAAAAAATACAATTGAGAATATGGCTCGTTGAGAAGTATTACATAATATTAACGGCAGTCAATGTGCTAGAGGTAAAGAACGGTCTTTTGCAATTTGCGGCGAAACGTGATCTCTTAGCGGAAAATGTTCAAGAGAAAAGTTGTAGATGATGAAGTAATAGAGAACTTCTGTATCGGACACTTTTCAACATAATCTCAAATCAACCGTCAAAATGGCGGAAAAACGATTTTTCAATATTTAGTTGTTTTCAACCCATAAACTGCATCCCCATTTCACCATTTTGAGTGTTTTCGTGTTCAATTTTTTTTCCGGAAAGTTGGAACCTCAACATCATTCTCCACCTGGTCTTTGCCTGTTACTTTTTTTCTACAACTATTGAAAATCACTGAAAATATTGGGAAAATCATGATTCAGTAACCATTTTAATTGTTGAAATGTCTTTTTTGGAATGGTCTATGTAACTAGGTGGTACTTATATTGATCGTTGAACCACTTGAAGTTGGGAAAAAAGTCTCTCTGAATCATGATTATCTCAATATTTTCAATGATTTTCGACTTTCTTCATAATTTTATTATCAAAAAGGAGTTTATATTAAATTATAAATAATTGAATATTGGAATACATATTTACACTACAAAATTAAGCGTATGAAAATATAGTTTTTATTTTTTTGTACAAATATTGAAAATCATTGAATAATAATAATAAATGTTGTTTATTGAATCAGAATTACATTCTATTCAACTGGATATCGACCGAGGTCCTTCTGCCCAGAAATCATTGAACATATTTATAAAATCATGATTCAGAGAGACTTGTTTTCTGTTTTTCACAATTTTGAGCGGTTTAACGATCAATGAACCACCAAGTCACATACACCATTTGAAAATAGATATTTCAACAATTAAAACGGTCACTTTGTAATACAAAAAAACACCAGAACAATTGTTCGAGGAAGATAAGGGTATTTTTTTCGAAAAATAAACATAACTCGAAAACTTGTCGTTTTATGAATGATTGCGAAAAACTTACGATCATTCGACACCAAAAAAGGCATATTTCTATACATTTTCATGTAAAATAAATCATTTATTATGAAGAAAAAATTAAATACTGAAAACTTGGCTTTTCGCCATTTTGACGGATAATTTAAGGTTATGTCGGAAAGTGTTTGATACAATAGTATTTGAACACATCATTATCTACAACTTTTTCATTGAACACTTTCCGCTAAGAGGTCACGTTTCGCCTCAAATCCCAAAAAACCGTTTTTCTATTTGTATTCTGAAATGAAGTCGTTCTGAAACCCAAATGCGTATCAAAATGGCTTCTATTTCGATACGCATTTTGAATTTTTTTGAGATTGATAACAATGGTAACATCAACTGTCAGATGAACGTCAGACAAGAGGGATGGGATTTTCAGATATCAAACAAAGAAGAAGAATAACCTTTGAATGTTGTGGTGTTATTTGTTGCCTTGGATGGTGCAGTTATTATAAACTTAAATTTGTTTGAAAATGGTTGACAAAGTTTCACTTTGAGTAAGGTTATTCTGGACTTTCATTGTCTAAAAAAGGACAAGGAAAAATTAAATTCTCTGCAATTTTTAATCACGACGTTTCAACTGTTAAAATCTACAGTCGTTATCAAGTGTATAATGCGACAATCTCAAGGATACTTCTTATATATGCTGTGGATAATTTTGTGTCATTAGCCTAGGGGTAATTTGGCGGTATTCAGGTAAGCTTGTTAATTACAGTGCCAGGCCCCTCCGGTACAGCATTGTTAATTCTTATCGCAATTTCAATTGATCCATGCCACTAATTAAGGGTTTCCACACGTTACGGATTTCTATGCTAGCTTGACTAAAGACTTTGTTATTCATAATATATGCACTCTCTTTAAACTTCCTTCTATACCAGCCCTCTTCTTTATGGACGACTTCGGCTTCAGTCCATTTTATGTTGTGTTGGGTCGTCCAGACATGATCCGCTATCCCTGACTTTGATGTTTGTCCTCGTTGAGTGTTTCTCTTGTGTTCAGCGAGTCTAACGCTAAGTGGTCTCTTAGTTTCTCCAAGATAAGCTTCGCCGCATTCAGAAGGGATGCGGTAGATGCAGTTTTTGGAGTCAATGTCAGCGTTACGTGGTCTGGTCTTTGTGAGATGGCTGCGAATAGTGTTACCTGACTTGAAACATGTCCGTATTTTGTATTTCGACCCAATTCGCCTTATTCTTTACGATAGACCTCTAACATACGGAACGCACAAGGTTGCTTGTGTCGGCTCATCTGGTTTCTTGTTCTTTTCCCCCCTGCGGGCTAGAACCTCTTCTATATTTTTTTTGGGGTACCCATTTCGTCGCAGATCTTTCTTGATATTGTCCAATTCGATGGTAAGACTTTCATCTGTGTTACATAGGTTATAGGCACGGTCCACCAGCGATCGAACAACCTCTCTCTTTGTAGCACCATGATGGTTCGATTCGAAGTTCTGGTATGGTCCGGTATGAGTCGGCTTTCTGTATACTGATGTTTGGCACTTATCATTGTTCTTTTGAACTTTCACGTCTAGAAAAGGTAAACCGTCTTGGGTCTCCTTTTCCATCGTGAAGTTTATGGACTCAGAACCCTCATATGTGGTTGAGATATGTTGACGACACGTTTGTCATATGGAACCACGGAGACGAGGACCTTGACGTCTTTTTGGAACATCTGAATAACATCAGAAAGTCCATACACGTCCATACACGTCGATTTTTAGTTCAACGGAGACATCTTCCTATCATAACCTCAACTGTCATACCTCTCCCTCCACCCCTTGGTCCCCATCATCCAAACAATTTGAATAGGGAAAGTAGTAAGTGTTTCACATCATTAAAGAGGTAATTTCAGAAGGAATTCAGCCATGTCAATTTTCGCTACCTAACTTTTTATTTTGGTGCTCTCTTGCGGGAAAAACAACTGTTCCGTATTCCAAATTATGATACTTCATTTGCAAGCTAATTTGACACTAATTCGGTGACAATGTATTATGGAATTTTTCTAAGGGGAACAACATGATGGCGAATTCAAAATGGCGGACAATATTCGAAATAATGATCCGATTCGATTCAAAAGTGATATGTAGTGGTTTTCAGTAGTGGAAATTATGATTTGTTTGTCAATGCAAAAAACAAGATGGTGGCGAAATTTGTAATTATGGTTCGATTCGATTCAAAATTGGCATATAGGGAATTTACAAGTTTGTCTTGTCCCACACATACATACATACTTACTAACAGGACAAGTTGAATGAAAGCTTTTGAAAAATAAAAAAATTAACATTGAATAAACTTAAGAATTGGAAAACCTTGCATAAATTCAAATCCAATTATTCCAAACTGCATTAATTCATAGTAAATGCTCAAAGTGTTCGCCATGGACTGCCATCATGAGTAAAAGTTAGTCTCGAAACGTTGTTTGACGTTTTTGAGTAATGTATGAAAAACTTTCTAATTTGTAGGTTCATACAATGTTGATTTTTTAATTTTTGTTATGTTTTGTTATGTTTGAATACGAAACAGTTGTCTTTTCCGCAATAGGGTGCCAAAATGAAAAGTAAAGTAGCGAAAACTCACATGTCCGAATTATTTATGGAATTACCTTTTCAATGCAGTGTTACACTTAGTACTTTCTCTATTCAAATAAAATTGTATGAGTGACCACGGGGTGGGGAGATTGGTATGACAGTTGAGGTTAGGTTAGGTTAAATCCCCTTGGATTTAAAATCGACGTGTTGTTGCATTTTTTTACAACACATGTGTTTTGAAGTATTCGTTTTCGGTGCCTGGTCGAATCGAACCATAATTACAAAGGACCACGCACTTTTCTTATGGAAAATGGCTTTCCGTGAATTTGTCCGAATTTTTGGTATGGTCTAGATCTGGATGCACTGATCCATCATATTTAGAGTGTGTATCGCATATTATTTTTTCAAATGCCACAATTGAATTGTGTTGGATATAAGTATGTTTGTTAGAACTAGAACAATTCAAGAGTTTTTGTTTCTACGAACACGGAAATACAAAAGTTGAAAATACAGCCCAGCTACATCGCCAGTGACGAGCAGTGTATGCTAATTTCTCCAAATGAATGTATCTGAAATGAAATACAACTGTTTTTCAGTCAATTCCTGCGCAGAAATCGATAGAATTCCGTTTTTGTTGGCCTGTTGGGTATAATAGCTAAGCGATTATGGGCCACAATCTAGAAAACGAAAAAAATCAGATATGGATACGGGTCAATTTTTGCCACCTAAATTTTTATTTTGGCGCCCTCTTGCGGGAAAAACAACTGTTCCGTATTCCAAATTATGATACTGCATTTGCAAGCTATTTTGACATATGGAATATTTCTAAGAGAAAAAACAAAATGGCGGCTCCAAAATGGCGGACATGATTTGCAATTATGGTCCGATTCGATTCAAAATTTATATGTGGTGGTTTGCAAGGTCGGAAATTATGATTTGTTTATCAATGCAAAAAAAAACAAGATGGTGGTCCAAGATGGCGGACGGAATTTGTAATTCTGGTCCAATTCGAATCAAAGTTAGTATGTGGGGATTTTCAGGGTTAGAAATTTGGATATTTTTGTCGGTGCAAATAACAAGATGGCGGGCGAAATTTGTAATTGTGGTTCGATTAGAGTCAAAATTAGCATACGGTGGTTTTCAGTAGGAATAAAATGAATTATTTAAATTGATAAACAAAAGCTTTTATACAAATGCGCTTAAAGGAGATAACGGCAAATAAACGTAAAAGAGAGAAAAGGTATTCATATTTTTTTTTAGATGTGTGACGTAGGTTACTCTGTGCGTAACAGATTCTAAAGCTTGCCGCGAGTACAAAAGGTAAAATTTTGATTCTGTTACGTATAGAATAACCTCAGTCACACATCTGAAAAAAATTATAATTTCCATTTTAGCGCATTTGTTTAATTTTTTTTTATCAATTTAATCATTTCATTTTAGTCATACTGAAAACTTGTAAAACCCCCATATGCCAATTTTGAATCGAATCGAACCACAATTACAAATTTCGTCCACCATCTTGGTTTTTTGCATTGACAAAAACATCATAATCTTTCACCCTGAAAATCCCCACATACTAATTTTGATTCGAATCAGACCAGAATTACAAATTTCGTCCGCCATCTTGAAGCCACCATCTTATTTTTTCGTATTGACAAACAAATCATAATTTCCGACCTTGGAACCTTGGAACCACCACATATCAATTTTGAATCGAATCGCACCATAATTGCAAATCATGTCCGCCATTTTGAGCCGCCATTTTGTTTTTTCATTTAGGAAAATTCCATAATGCATCGTCACCTAATTTATGTCAGAATAGCTTGCAAATGCAGTATCATAATTTGGAATACAGAACAGTTGTTTGTCCCGCAAGAGGGCGCCAAAATGAAAAGTTAGATGGCAAAAATTGACATGGCTGAATTCCTTATGAAATTGCCTTCCTACTGATGTGCCAGACTTACTACTTTCCCTATTCAAATTGTTTGGGTGATAGTACCCAAGGGGTGGTGGGAGAGGTATGACAGTTGAGGTTATGATAGAAAGATGCCCCCTTGGATTAAAAATGGACGTGTTTCTGCATTTTATTCACAACACATGCGTTTATTGCGTTTCGAAGATATTCGATCTGTTTCGTTTTCGGTGCCACACCCTGTATATTAATAGCAAATATAATATTCAAAAATACACGAAGGGTAACGTGACAATTTCACAAATGATAGCGGCACAAAACAAATAAACACAAAATTCACTGGGAATGGTCTTGATAACATCAAGTTCCAGGTTAAATAGTAACACTGAAACTGAAATGAATGGAATCTCGAGTTTACCAGTAGTACCAGTACAACGCTGGATAAGATGCACGTGTCAAAATTATATTTCATAGCCATCTATCGGATTATTCAATGAATCATATTTTACGAACCGATCATATACATACGTTAAAATCAAGAACAGACGTTACTGGAGACTCGTGGACTAGCGACCTCTAGTGATGGTCTCCATTTGAATCCAACTAAAAGTACGTAAGATTGGCTAACTATCTTCTCTCTATAAACACTGGTATTTGAGTTATCGACTCTTATACCAAAAAAACCATCCAAAATATGATCGCGATCATGCATGGCCTCTTAAACTGCATCTCAAGTTAATCATTATTTTGAGTGTTTTCGTGTTTAATTTTTTTCCCCTTAAAGTTAGAACCTCAATATCGTTCTCCACCTGGTCCTTGCCTGTTACATTTTTTCTCAGTTTGAGTTTTTAGAATTCGTTTTGGCTCCAGCCTATTATGACCCAAATGTTTGATAAATTAGAATTTGAAGAGAAAATGATTATTGTCTCGATTGACAATTCAACGACCACTGAATCAGCTTGATTTCAGCGTGCTGGTGGTCCTTGCTTTGAATTTGAATAGTATTTGTTTTCTCTCACAGAAAACACTCAAAAGTTATCCAAATAGAATCTGTTGACAGAAACAGTTCAAAGGTATCAACTGATAATACGTCTTCTGAGATTGAGATCAACTTGATTTATTAACGGTGATTCAGCACAAGATTCAAAATAATCCCGTTGATAACACATCTCTATATAAGTGTGTGATACGCTTGAAAACCATTCATTTTGATAATTTTTTCAAATATCTATTGCGATTTGTAGCACAATGTCACTGAGTGTAGTATTGATATATATCGTTGTGAGCCTTCCATTGGTATATTATCTTTACACTAGAAGGCAAGTCAACTACTGGAACAAAAAAGGCGTTGCCAATCCTGGTAAATTGATCACAGTCAGAGGAGCTCCATGGTCCAAAGTTTTCGGGGATATTTACGATGAGTTCAAGGCCAAGGGAGAGAAATTCTGCGGGATATTCACCACAGAGCCACTGTTCATTCCGATCGATCTCAATTTGGTGAAACGCATAATGCGGACAGACGCGTCGTATTTCGAAAGCCACGGAACTTTCGTCGCCGAGGAAACTGATCCTCTATCAGGACATCTCTTCAATCTGGAAGGGGAGAAGTGGAAAAATCTCAGAGCCAGGTTGACCCCAACATTCACTTCAGGTGAGGGAGAACAGTTGACATTTTTAACATTTTTTTCAAACTTTTGAATGGTGTTACTTTTGATTTTCAATATACTGACCGAGATATATAAATAGATGTTCAAAGGTTCAAACCACTGCGACTGCAGACATTTTTCTGATGGCCCGAGAAAGTACTAGGAATCGCACGTAAAAAGGTATGACCTCGTTAATACTGGGCTCGCACAAGTTCCGACTTCTAAGGGCTGCCGTTCGTAAGGGGACGACAGCTGGTTAACAGAAGAAACGATTTTAAAACAACAACAATGTTTATGTGCAGAGGTAGTCATGGTGGTAGAGCGTTCGCTTCTCAAGCATGAGGCTGTGGGTTCAATTCCAGGCAGGTGTCCCTCAAGGATCTGTACTTGGTCCATTATTATTCATAATTTTTATAAATGATATTTGTATGGGCATTGACTCGGAAATCCTCCTATATGCAGATGACTGTAAACTGTTTCGTCAGATCACCTCTCTGGGTGATAGTTGGTGTCTTCAGAACGACATAAATATATTGAATGAATGGTGCGAAGTCAATTCATTACCTCTGAATATAACAAAGTGTAATGTCGTCACGTATACTCGTAAAAAAACACCAATTGATTCCACCTACACCGTAAATGGCCATCAGCTGCAGAAAGTGGCAGAGTTCAAAGATCTAGGAATAGTCTTCGATGCAAAGTTAACATTTTCACATCACGTAAGTACCATTGCTAAAAACGGTTTAAAAATACTTGGTTTCATTATTAGAAATTCCAAATGGTTTATTGAAACTGAAACTCACTTACTCCTCTTCGATGCACTTGTGAGATCGAAACTTGAATATGGCAGCGTTGTATGGAATCCTGGATACAGCACTTATATAAATAACATAGAAAATATTCAGAGGCAATTTTTGAAGTACATGAGTTTCAAATGTGATGGAGTTTATCCAAATCGTGGCGTTCCACACGATCAACTGCTCTCAAGATATCAAGTCAACTCTCTATATAAACGTCGTGAATATTTGGGAATAATATTTTTGCATAAAATCCTTGTATCACGAATTGACTATCCATTATTGCTCTCAAAAATAAATTTACATGTGCCTCGGCTACCTGTACGTAATATTTCTACATTTTACTTTCCCGCTCCACTAACGAATGTACTTCATTTCTCGCCTCTGTATACTATATGTCGAGACCACTTGTCAATTCAGAGTAATGTGGACATTTTTCATTGTAAGCCAATCGACATTAAGCGGGCTATTCTGACATGATTTTTCTTTTTTTTATATATATATCAAGTTCTTTCCATCACTGCTGTAGTGCCGTGTGTGAACTTTTTTCTCACTGAGTTTTTTTCAGTTCACACACGGAATTTCTGCATGTGTTATATTTTGTACTATATTATTTCCTACTTTTCTTTTATTGTTTAATATGGCGAAATGCCCTCAACATTTTTTTGCCTCATTCTGTAAAAGGCCCTGGCTGTAGAATGATGTACTCAATAAATAAATAAATAAATAAATAAATAAATTGTCATCGGTTTCGTTGATTGCATCACACGGTATAATGTAAGGGCTATGTCTTTCCTAGCTCGCACTAGTCTCTCGAAGACCTTTGAGGGTTGCGCCGGTTGACGGATATAACAATACCAACAACTGAAAGAATATTTTCCAAAGTAAAATCAAAACATTTCAGAGAAAACTAGGCTGGTGTCAAAACGAATTCTAAACGATTAAAATGAGGAAAAAGTAACAGGCGAGGACCTGGTGCAGGATGTTGTAGAGGTTTCAATCCTGATGAAAAAAAAAATTAAACACGAAAACACTCAAAATGGTGAAATGGGGATGCAAAAACGGGTTTTTGCGATTTGCGGCAAAACGTAACCTTTTAGCGAAAAATGTTGAATGAAAAAGTTGGAGATAAGTCGAAACCTTTTGTATTCAACACTTTCCGGCTTTAAACGTTAGGAAGAAATTCCAAGAAAACGATGGCCTTCAAACCCTAGTGTCAAAATAACCTTGTGTTCCACTAACAATTGTCTTGATATTTTTTTGGATTTCGATGGTCTATAAGTGGCCATTTTACTTGTCGAAATGTCTACTTTGAAATAATCTATATAACTAGGTAGTTTATTAACCGCTTAAAACTAAGAAAAAAGTCTCTCTGAATCATGATTTTCTCAATATTTTCAATGATTTTCGACATTCTTCATTATTTTTATAGCAAAAAGTAGTTTATATTAAATTATTTATAATAAAATATTGGAATACATAATTACAATCCAAAATTTATTCAATAATAATAATGTGGTAAGTAAAAAGACCACAATCCTCCATATTTCGCTTTTCTGCAATTTTTCCCGGACCATTGATATTATAGAAATAAATCTATAAATGTTTTTGTAGGTATTCAAAAATCGGTCAAAAAAGACATCTTCTTGAAATTGAAAATCTTTCGCATCTTTCAGTATTTTTCCACTCTTCAATTGAGTTGGAGACAAACGGTTTGGGAGTATCGGTGTGGGTTGTGAAGACATATTTGCAGCAATTCTAAGATTTTCATTTGTTTCATTATTATGACCAATATATCGATATTTTAAAAATATTTCCCGGACTATTGATTTTAAGGAACAAATCAATACAATTTTTTGTACATGTTTCAAAGGCAGTCAATAATGATAAACTGGTAAATTGTGAGAAATCAACCGTTTCTCAGATATTTCATATTTTCTAAATTGCATTTTTCGCCTTTCTCGATTTTTTCCGAGTTTTTCGATAGTTTCCGTGAAAAATAGTTGGGATTTATTTATATAGTCGAACTCTACTAGTCGCATTTTTCGAAAATCAATTCAAACGGACAGTTTGGCGTATTTTGATTTTTTTTTTCAAATCGACATTTCAAATACAATATTAGCATTTTCCGATAATTCTCAAAAACTATGCACTTCGGTAGAACATATTGAAATATATCTTCAAGGGATATAAAAGAAAGCAAATCAATTCCTGAACCTCTATAGAGGGAAGTAGGAAGGTCAGAAAAAAACGGTAAAACCCCATAAAACTTATCCTTGTTTTCCGATCGCATAAAACTTGAAACTGACAAATACAATCCTCGAGTTATTGAAACGATTCAAATTTTGAAGCGATATCTTCAAGGGATTAGAAATGACATCGTTCTGAAATGCCACGACAGCTACAGACAGATAGACCGACAGACAAAATTTCCACTTATAATCTCCCATACGCTTGAATTATTGCCGGAAATTTTACTAGTAGACGAATTTTCTCAAAAAATGTATGCATGAGATTAATCGGTAACAAAATTCCACACCAAAATATAATGAATTAATGATAATTTCATCTGACTTTAGCGCCATTAGGTATCTAGGTACTGCGCATGCGCATCATCTCTAATTGATTGTTTGGATAGAAAACACCTCTTCTGACCTTTTATTGGTTTTGACTATTACTCTATACAAATATGAAGAAGAATGCTGCAAGTTATGGAATTTAAATCTTAACATCTAAAGGCCCTTTCATACCCTTGCTAATATTCGCATTTTTTTCGATTCGACTAATACAACACAAAAATTGTGGGAGATGATGAATCATAACATACCGTTTTTCAGTATTTGTGGTTAGATATTACTACATTACCAAAAACTAACATGATTATTCATCTCTCACCGCAAATTTTCCGCCGTATGAGTCGAATCGTAATTTTTTTCCAATATTCGCATGGGTATGAACGAGCCTTAACAGCTTCCGAACTACCGTGTAAATTAGCATATGACTGAAAATAATGGGTTCACACACGCGGGAACACAGTGGCAAACAGAGATCCTTCCTTTTCTTCACAGATGGCTGCTTTAGTCGATCGAGGTCAAAACTCAGAAATGCAGAAATGAAACGTCACAGAACGAAATAGTGCTCGTTTTTGATCGTTTTGAAATTGTGCGTGCTCTAGTGCCACACTAAAGCTAAACGTGCCGCTTTACAATTGACGTCGGAATGCACTAAACAAATGATACCATTTCAATCCGAGTGGTACGAAGTAAATACCGAACGAGCCTCATCGTAAGGTTTAGTTTGGTTCATTTCAGAGAGGTTCTGAATCAGTTCTATCATAAGCAGTCGCACCTTGAAGCTTGCCAGAAACAGAAACATTCCGACGATTAACAGCTGTGCCACCATATCGGTACTGGGATAGTTCCTGGAACCGAACCAAACCACTAGTTTCATTGACAGCTCAACCAGTGCTCAATATTTCTAGTTTGCATTGTTATAAAGTTGTTTTCAAGGTTTCAGAAGAATAATATTGCGAGAATTCTTTATAATTGAATAAGAAACAATGAAAACTTTGGGAAGATAAAAAAAGTCACCTATCGTAATTGAAATACCTATATCACCTATTTGAATAAAAATTGCAATGTGGGAGAAAAAAAAAGAAATCAATCACCGTAGTAGAAAGAAAGCGTCTGGAAATTTAATGTTCACGAAAAGATAAGTTTAATAAAATTGTTTCAAATATCAAATTCATATAGTCAAGACATTTGATCGATATAAATTTTTCATGCTCAAAATGCAAGGAGTCCTCAAAATATTTTGAGACACGTTTGTTTGAAAGTGGTTGACAATGTTTCACTTTGAGTAAGGTTATTCTGGACTTTCATTGTCTAAAAAAGAACAAAAGAAAAATTCAATTCTCTGCAATTTTTAATCACGACGTTTCAACTGTTAGAATCTACAGTCGTTATCAAGTGAATAATGCGACAATCTCAAGGATACTTCTTATATATGCTGTGGATAATTTTGTGTCATTAGCCTAGGGGTAATTTGACGGTATTCAGGTAAGCTTGTTAATTACAGTGCCAGGACCCTCCGGTACAGCATTGTTAATTCTTACCGCAATTTCAATTGATCCATGCCACTAATTAAGGGTTTCCACACATTACTGATTTCTATGCTAACTTGACTAAAGACTTTGTTGTTCATAATATATGCACTCTCTTTAAACTTCCTCCTATACCAGCCCTCTTCTTTATGGATGACTTCGGCTTCAGTCCATTTTATGTTGTGTTGGGTCGTCATATGTCAAATGTCAACTATCACATGTCAAATAGTTGACAGAAAAATTTCCACTTATTAATTTCTCCCATGGTACGTACCCAAGAGGACACAAATTTCCGGAAATATTTTGGGTTGATTGGCTAAAAAAGTAAAGTGAGGCACAGTAACTATGAGTCAAAAACGTCAAATAAAATAGTTGGGGTTCCATGGAGTAACCGTAATATCCTACTCCAAATAAAGTAGTGTATAAAAATTCAATTCATTCCAAATACGAAAATTCAATCCAATTATACTGTCAGTGCCTTCTAACGGCCTAGAATTTTTTCCAAATATTTCATCTTTTCAGTTCAACACATTTTCGATATTCTTTTCAGGAAAAATGAAAATGATGTTCGGCACCATGTTGGAAACTACCACCAACCTAGTAGACGTACTCAATGAGTTAGTGGACAGCAATGAAGCCATCGATATCAAAGAATACCTAGGGCGGTTCAACACAGACATCATAGGCTCGGTAGCCTTCGGAATAGAATGCAACTGCCTCAAGAACCCGAATACCGACATCAGAAAATTGAGCCAGAAAATATTCCAACCACCCTCGTTCACTAGGTGGACGATGGAGATACTCAGAGACCATCTTCCAAAATGGTTGTTCATCCAGTGCGGTTTAAAAGTCACCCCACATGATGTGGAAGACTTCTTCTTCGATCTAGTGAAAACAACTGTGGACCACCGCGAAAAGAACAACGTATTCAGAAAGGATTTCCTGCATTTGCTGATACAGTTGAAGAATATGGGTAAAGTAACAGATGGAGAGGAACTGGGCAGCAAAAATGGAAAGTCGGCATTGTCGTTTAACGAATTGGTAGCACAGTGTTTTGTCTTCTTCATAGCTGGATTCGAAACATCTTCAACCACCTTGTCGTTCGCTCTGTTAGAAATGGCTCAGGCTCAAGATGTCCAGGACAAACTGAGAGAGGAGATCAACAGAGTTTTGGAAAAACATGATGGGAAAGTTACTTATGAGGCTATTATGGAAATGGAGTACTTGGAGATGGTGCTCGATGGTAGGTTTGAATATTTAAATTACAAATGTCAGGGAATGTGTAAAATGTCTCGAGATTATAAAAAACAAAGTGTTTTGGAAACATAAGAATATTTAGCATGGGCCAAATTTTCATGGAACCGGATATTCATAGATCTCTTGGTTTGGCTATAATATATCTTATCACAATTTTTACAGCTTATTTTGTAAATTACTGATCTAAGTAGGGATTTTGTCTTTCGGATTACCTGATAATATGTGGAGATTGTAATGTGAGTAGGTAATTGTAATAATCTTTGGTACGGGCTATGTTCATATTTTTTCGATATTTCGAAATTATAATTTCAAATCTAGTGGAATCCGCCAAAAGTTGAAGCGATGTCAACTCATTTGCGTATCCGCAATCAAATTGGCGGCAAAATCTTCCAGTTTCAAATCATCCAATAGAATCCTGACACTGAAAATCCGCTTCTGATTTTCCGCCTAGTGGAAACCCTTCTTGAGACATATCTTCTGGTGTTAGGATTCATTATTTGATCGTAATGAGTGACTGACCTATTTTGAAGATTTACAATTAAAGTTTGATCATCGTTGATGGATCTTGGAAAAATTCATATCTGGAGAGTTTCTCATATTGTATGCGATTTTTGACGCTATATATTTTTGAGAAATCTCCATTCGCTTTGCGGATTTTTGAGGTTAGAAGTCATTTCATCATTGTGTGAAACCACTGGAACGACAAACTCGCTATCAGACAGCAAACAGACCATCAAAGCTGTTATCAGAACCCTCCCACTTAATAGAGGGTGTTACCACTTTGCTACTGCTCCGCTGCGGCTATTGTTTGCTACCACTCTGCTACTACTTTGCAACTGTTACTGCTTCGCCGCTGGTAGTGCTCACTACGGTTCATTGCTACTACTCTGCTACCGTCTATTGGAGTTTCACTAATGTGATTGTTCCACTGTTCCGTTGCTACACGATTGTCTTTCCACTATTCCACTACTGTGATTGTTCCTGCTTAACTGTAGTTGTCCCGCTGTATATTTGTTGTTCAGCATTCCTTCGCTGTTCGTCCCCATTGTTGGTATTCTTCGTTGAGGGTATTCGTCCCAGATGTACTGGTACTTAGATTGATTGAGACGTACCCACTGTCTTACTGAGGAACTTACGATCGGATAAGTTTAGCATAAGAGATTGCCCCTGAGGCATCAGTAATCATAATTGTAAGCTATCGTGACGTCACAGGCATAGCCCTCACTGGAGGTTCAATATTTTATTTATTTAAACAGTACACCGCTCTCAATCAATTGAATTCATCTTGGTGGTACCATATTTACAGTAATTTCATTCATTTTTTTGTTATTGTGTGCCGAACTGTGCACATACAGTGTGTGTTACATAAATCAATATATTTTATTAGTGAGGAACATGACTATTTCTTTCATTCTGGTCCAAGTAATCTAAGCGTAAGGGAAGACAAAACCTCTACATATTTATATATTATCTTTATACCATTTACAGGTATCTATTGTTTAATATTTTAGTAATATTAGTGCAGTGGGTTGTCCCATTCCATTAGGGTGGTTTCGGATTTTTCACTAGCGATAAATCCGTGGCGCTCCGGAAAATTAACCCCACATTTCAATCTTATCGAAATCAATTTTTATTGTCGAATCCACGCCTACTGAGCTACTGGGTATGTTAGAGGCGTGAAACATCATTGCACATTCACTGCTCTCCTTTCCTAAATTTCGCCCCTAACAAGTTGACTTACAACGTTTTTTTACAACTCTTTCAATAAATAGTGTATTTTCGCCTCAAAATCAGGATAAAAATGAGCAGATTCTTTAAAAGTCAACTAATTTAATACCACTAAAAAGGTTGATACAAAATGCCAATAAATATGGTTTATGCTATGATTACCTTGCTGCGACGCCCATGGATTGATTTGACAAGGCGACTAATGTTATTCTATGAACATCCCATTTTTGGGACACCAAGTGGATTCCAAATATTCATAAAATGAGAGAGTTGTTAGGGGCGAAATTTAGGAAGGGAGAGCAGTGAATGTGCAATGATGTGTCACGCCTCTAACATACCCAGCAGCTCAGTAGGCGTGGATTCGACAATAAAAATTGATTTCGATAAGATTGAAATATGGGGTTAATTTTCCGGAGCGCCACGGATTTATCGCTAGTGAAATATCCGAAACCACCCTGATGGAATGGGACAACCCACTGCACTAATATTACTAAAATATTAAACCATAGATACCTGTAAAGGGTATAATAATAACTTATAACTATGTAGAGGTTTGGTCTTCCCTTACGCTTAGATAACTTGGACCAAAACAAAAGAAATATTCATGTCCCTTACTAATAAAATATATTGATCGTTACACACCCTGTATGTGCACAGTTCAGCTCACCATACAAAAGAAAATGAAATTAATGTAAATATCAACCACCAAGATGAATTCAAGTGAATGCTGTGATTGAGAGTATGGTATTGTTTGAATATATCGATATGAAACCTCCAGTGAGGGCTCTGCCTGTGACGTCACGATGATAGCTTACAATTATGGATACTTACGCCTTAGGGGCAGTCTTATTCTAAACTTATCTGATACTATGTAGATATTCTCAAGCATGCCAGTTCACCAATTATTGTGGTTGTAGTTCATCAGTGCCTTGGTGTATACAGGTGCACAGTGGGTACGATACAATCAATCAAAGTACATGTACAGCTGGGACGAATAGCGAAGGAATGCTGAACAACAGATATACAGCGGGACAACCACAGTCAAGCAGGAATAATCACAGCAGTGGAATAGTGGAAAGACAATCGTATAGCAACGAAACAATTGTACAATCACATTAGTGGAACTCCAATAAACGGTAGCAGAGTAGTAGCAATGGAGCGTAGTGGAGCACTACCAGCGGCGAAGAGGTAACAGTAGCCAAGTAGTAGCAAAGTGGTAGTCGCAGAGGAGCAGTAGCAGAGTGGTAACACCCTAGAATAAACAATACCAGTCTGACTTCTGATTACACTTGTATGGGGCCATAAGTAGAGCCCAAATGCAAATACTAACCTCTATTAAGTGGGAGGGTTCTGATAACAGCTTTGAAGGTCTGTTTGTTGTCTGATAGCGAGTTTCTCGTTCCAGTGGTTTCACACAATGATGAAGTGACTTCTAACCTCAAAAATCCGCAAAGCGAACGGAGATTTCTCAAAAATATAAAGCGTCAAAAATCGCAAACAATATGAGAAACTCTCCTGATATGAATTTTTCCAAGATCCATAACGATGATCAAACTTTAATTGGAAATCTTCAAAATAGGTCAGTCACTCATCAATATCAAATAAGGAAGAGGAAAATATCTCTCAGACGTCAAAGTCAAAACTATCAATATCTGACAAGGCACTTTCTTGTTCATTAGTGTTCGGTGGGAACAGTCCAGGAACTAACTCGAGCTACTAGGAGCTATGAAAAGAACACCTTAAGATTCAGTGTTGCCAACTGAACCAAGACGAAAACGCCAGCCTCTCAATCTCAGAACCAAACACAACAAACAAACAAAAGGTCAACTATTCAAATGTGAAATAGGTACCTCAATGACACAAGATAGAGATAGAGTAGCAATGTTACGGTTTTGTGTTCTAAGTACAAAACAATAGACTAACCATAAGTATGTTTACAAAACAACGCTGTCAAACCGCAAAATAGAACAACTGATAACTGTCAATAGCTTAAGGCCGGTTCATGTCCGCTCGAACTAGTACAGCAAAGGTAAGTACCAACGTTCGGAACAAGCTATACATGACAACGATCAAGTTGTCATTTTGAGGAATCTGAAGAAGAAGAAGAATACAGTGGCGTACAGAGTGGAAAGTGTATATCAATGACAGAGAATTTCTGATGTTATTGTATTAAAACAGAAAGGGTTTTCTAGTGCAAAATAAACCCGTAACAGAGTTCTCTAATGGTTGCCAACTTCGATTTTTGTATGAAAACTAGGAAACTCTGATTGAATTCTTCATACCTTTATTAGTAAGCAATAGAATTGTATGAGCCAGATATTCAATGAAAATTTCCCTGGGTATGGAATAGATGAGATATTAATGATAACTATTTTAGATTGGAATATTTCATTTATTCCTTATCCAGGGAAATTTATATTGAATATGTGGCTTATACAATTCCATTGCTTACTAATGAAAGTATAAAGAATCCAATCAGAGTTTCATAGTTTTTCATACAAAAATGTCAAAAATCGAAGTTGGCAACCATTGCCATGTGTCATTATTTGCTGTGCTAATTTATGAATATTCTATTTCAGAAACACTCCGTAAACATTCCGCCTTGGTGATAATACCGAGAAAGTGCACGAGAACGTACCGGGTACCTGACAGCAACTTGGTCCTTGACCCTGGTACCACAGTTATTATTCCTGTGTACTCTATTCATAGAGATCCAGATAATTATCCAAATCCGGAAAAATTCGACCCTGAAAGATTCCGCCCAGGAAAGTCTAATAACAGACATCCTTTCAGCTTCATCCCCTTCGGAGAAGGACCAAGGTTATGCATAGGTAAGAGAAATCACGTACCTCATAATTTGAATATACAGGGTGAGTCAGAATACAGATACAGATTCCTCGCACCTCATTTTGAGGTGGAAAGTTTCCATCAATGTATGTCCTAAAATGCATTTTCTCTGAGATACAGAGTGTCGAAAGTACTAAAAAAGTAACATTGAATATGCAATAATAAGCTATAATTTTCGTAAACCAGTGGCGTAGTTACGGTGGTATGTGGCCATATACCTTCCAACATATTTTTTTGTCAAAACATTTCATATTCCTTAAAGTTGAGGTTTCTGAGATATTTACGAAAAACTGGAGATATGTCATGAGTGCAGACATAATTTATTGTGTGCAATTACAATTGAACATTTAGGAATAGATGTCATCTCGTGAACATTCTTCATTGGTGGGAATATTCAAAACATGGTACAGGTAAGTCAGAACCCCTTGGTAACACCCCAACCATCTTCCAAGCAGAAGTACATGCTATAGAATTATGTGCCCAGGAATGCCTTGAAAGAGGCACTCGAAGGGCAGAAATCTATATACTATCAGATAGCCAAGCAGCACTAAAAGCTCTGAGGTCATACACCTGTGAGTCTAAGCTGACTTGGGACTGTAAAAAATCCCTGAGACAACTGGCAACAAACAATCAGGTCACCCTGATGTGGGTGCCAGGTCACAAAGGAATTAAAGGTAACGAAGAAGCAGATTGCCTTGCCAAAGAAGGGGCAAACACACAATTTCCCGGCCCAGAACCCTTCTGTGGACTCTCCAAAGCCCACTTGAAAGAGGAGTTCCGACGCTGGGAAACCGATGAAATGAAATCTCACTGGAATAAAGTGCCAGGACAAAGACAAGCGAAAAGAATAATGTGCCTATCGTCAAAGAAAGCTGAACAGCTTCTCGAGTTAGACAAGAAAGACTTGAAGATGGTAACGGGACTCCTCACTGGACACTGCCCTCTGGGTACCACCTCAAAAAGATCAGAGATCAGAGAGTGATAGTTGCCGCTACTGCGAGAACTTTGCGGAAACTGCAGAACATTTGCTTTGCGAATGCCCAGCGCTTTTCTGCAAGAGGCTTAAGTTCTTGGAAGGGGCCTTTTTAACGCCCTCCGACATCAGGAACTTAGCTCCCAGGAAACTGATAAACTTCACAAGAAGTCTCGGAATCCCGGGCCTCGAATAGACCAAGGGTCACGCACAAAAGAACTTATAGGTCGAAGTGCTTGTGAGGCTGCACAGCCTGCACGACCCCCCTACAATCTACAAAGTCAGAATGAGACTGACACACTCCGTTTTTTTCAATCGTCATATTATTTGATCGGATGGATGTCGTAAATTTACTGATATGTGACCAAACTTTATTGCATAGTGACCATTTTGAAAGATCAACTGATAAACAAACCCAGCCTCAAATTAATAATACTCCTCTCAGATGAGTGTTAAGGCCTGAAATGATATTTGCGTAAAACTGAAAAGAAGAATATTTCATTTGTTGAATTTCATGTTGGAGTGTAATTTTTAAAGTCATTTCTGATTGAATTATCTAGAAAAATAGTATCCAATCAACATGTTTTTGATGAAGAAAAACAATTGATGTGTATAAATATAAACTCAAATGGAAGAAACAGTTTAATGGGTAAACTACATAGAAGCAAAACTTGCATTGGAGTAAATGTTCAAATGACAATAACATAAAATTGAACAAATTAAGTTTTTACAAACACAAAAAATAAAAATTAGATTCCAGTCTTCTTATCCAAATGGAGTATTATGAAATTGAGGTTAGGTTTGTAAGTCGATCTGTCAAAACATTCATATGCAAGGAGGTGTGGTAACATAGTGAACAAGTGTATCCACGAATATCATTCGAACAAATAAAATGATGAATAAAAAAAATGGAATTGCCGGTCTCATTCTGACTCACTCCTACTATGTTTTCGATTTTCCCAACATATGAAAATGTTCAGGAGGTTGGCAAGTATTCCGATATGTTGTGAGGAATAATATGCGAATACTGCACATGCGCATGGCATATATCTTCAGTTTTTCTCAATTATCTCAGAAACCTCAACTTTTAGGCACTTGGAATGTGATGACTTTCAGGTTGAGTATCGATGCAAATACCAAAGAACACCGGATCTGGTGAAATTGATCCCGCAAGGAGTCAGAAAACCAAAAAAGCAAAAGAAGAAGAAAAATAAAGAAGAGTATCGATGAGCCTCTTCTCCTAAAGAAATATGAAGAAAAAAATGGCCACATCCACATACCATCGCAACTAGGCCACTGCTTTGTTAGTCTCACTCTGACTCACCCTGTATAAAAAAATTATTCAATGTCGAAGCTTCTGCAACGTTCTGACATCTACTTTTCAACGAGGAAGTCTTGTTCTTTCAATTATTGAATTAATTTTTCAGGTATGAGATTTGGGAAGCTTCAATCCAAAGTAGGGCTGATATCTATCTTGACCAACTTCAAGGTGACTCTGAATGAGAAGACGCAGCTACCAATCAAATACGCATCTGCAGAAATTATAGCCAACGTCGAAGGAGGGATTTGGGTGAATCTAGAGAAACTAAAATGAACATAATGTAAACATTTAACTATCACTGATTTGTAGATTTTCATTTACTCGTCAATACAGCTAATAATAGTCCTAGTCAATTTAATTGTTCCGTAGAAATTACTCAGTTAATACATGAATACTCATATTGTACCTAAAGGTTTTTGAATGATTTATACAGGCAACTTCCCAAGGTACGTTATATTAATAAAAAAGTACATCAAATCAGTGAACGTCAACAATAATTTTGGGCCGATGACGGTTGTTATTAATACAATGAACGGAGTTATGACTGCTGTACGTTGAATCAATGAATAATGGTCATGGATCTATGTTTGCCGATTATTGATTTTACGAATAGATTTACATTGGTTTATGGTTGTTGTACATTGAATCAATGAACAGTGAACAATATATCTATGATCACCATTTATTAATATTACGAACGGTAAACATTAGTTTATGATTCATGTACCTTAAATCAATTAACGGTGAGCATGAATATGTGAGTGCCAGTTATTATTATTACGAACGAAAGACTTAGTTTATGACAGCAGTACATTAAATCAATAATCAGTAAGCATGGATCTATGGTCGGCGGTAATTGATATTACGAACGATAGATATTAGTTAATGATTGTCTACGTCAAATCAATGAAAAATGAGCATGAATCTATGTTCGCCAGTCATCGATGTTACGAATAAAATGTATTGGTATTTAGTAGTAATGGTCTTCGTCAAAGAAAATGTTATTTAACAGTAGTACTGTCGCTGTGAGAAATAATGTTATTATTTTTTTAACGTATAGAATAATAATTTTCAAATTTGAAAAAACCCAACATCGACTCAAAATTGTCTGGTACATCCACTGATTTGATGTGCCCTACTGAATGGTGAAATATACATCTACAAGGAGGTTGCAAAAAACTGGATTTTTCAATAAGATCCAATATTGATATTTTTTATTGTTAAAATCTAATTGTATTGAATAATAAACTCAATGAATATTTTTTAATAAAGTCAACTAAAACTTTTTTGAAATGACAAAATAACACTAAATAATCTTAGACTTAGACAATATCTAAAATATAAATATTTACTCACCATATACATTTTTCTCAAAAGTTTTAAATATTGTCCGTTCCATTCCAAATAATACTAAGGTACCTATTACTCATTTTTAAGATAGATTATTTTGTTATTTCAAAATCAGTAGAAGGACAGACAAAATTGCAAAAGTTGAAGTTGGTCACTTTTGTCATAATAAAGTGGGGTGGGAGCAACTTGTTCTTTTACTGATGTAGAAAGCAGAACGAAGTTCGAGTAAAAAAATATCTTTATTCAGGGTGATTAAATGAAATCGATTTATGACTTTTTTCAAAGACTTACTCTTATTGTTCGACTTAAATTTGAACTTACTCTCATCACAATTATCTTTAACAGATTTTTCAAACAGGATTTTGGCAGCTCTATCCTTGATGTGTCCGTCTTTCTGCAGGAATACCACTATGTGGGGAAAAAGCCACATAATAATATTAATAATAATAAAGTTTATTCAACAAAATTTACAAGAAAATACATATATATATATATATATATATATATATATATATATATATATATATATATATATATATATATATATATATATATATATATGTATATATATATATATATATATATATATATGTATATATATATATATATATATATATATACGGGGTGTCAATTTGAAAACTTCCCACCCTTAATATCTTCCTTCCAGTAAACAATATGAGTAATCGAAAAAACAGGTCAATTTTATTGTCAAGGGGGACACTTTCAAGGACTATTTGTAGCCCTCGTGGTTCAACCCCCTAGGAGGGGTAGATGTTACCCTTAGAATTTTAAATGGGAAGGGGGGTCAAGTGGCACATCATTTTGATGGGCGTTCAATTCTTGTTCCAATGGTACCCTGACTTATTATTTTTTGATGAGCATTTTCCGAAAAATTGCGTTCTAAACTAACAGAAGTAATTATTAGAACGCCTATACTGAGATGCATGGTTTGGCCAGAACTGGTTAGAATATTAGGTGGTACCGTTCCAACCCTTTATTAGGGGTAACATTAGCCATTAGCTCCAAACACTTTACATAAAAAAGTAGTCTAATAGTAAAACGTAGATGGTAGTAAAGTTGTGTTTATTAAATGCTGAATTTTTAAGTGTCATCGCAGAAATTGTACAGATAGCCTTCCTTTTTTGCTACTTCTGCTGTAAAAAGTTTCTGTTTTCCGGCAAAAAATTGGTTAGCAAATTTGAACTATGTGGTAGTATTGTGAATACCGTTGTACCTGTTGGGCTGTTTAGGAATTACTTTAATAAGTGTATAAAAGTGTAAAAATGGTTTACATTCTTCAAGACAGAATTGAAATGATTGTAATTTATGGAGAAGTTGGAAAGTGCGCACGAAGGGCGGCATGTCTTTTTAACGAAAGACATCCAAATTGTAATGTAAGTCACCGGTATGTGCTTGATTTGGTGAATAAGTTTTACGAAACTGGTTCAGTGACAAATAAAAAAAGAAATAACCCCAGAGTACTAAATGAAGAAGCTCAAATTGAAGTTTTGGGAACATTTGCTGCAGAGCCCACGAGCTCCTTACGATCAGTATCAGAACAGACGGGAATGTCACGCGAGACTATAAGAAAAGCATTGAAAATGCATAAATTTCATCCATATAAAATGCAGATTCTTCAAGAGCTCCACGAGGATGATTATGATAGAAGAATAGAGTTTTGTGAAATCATGTCTCATCGAGTCAATACCATCCCTAATCTTCTGTTAAACATCTGTTTCAGCGATGTGTGTTCATTTTTTCTGAATGGCAATGTTAATAGACAAAATTTTCGCTATTGGAGTGACGAAAACCCACATATTTTTCGGGAAGGGCATACACAATACCCACAAAAAGTTAATGTTTGGGCTGGTATTCTTGGAAATGCCATTCTTGGTCCATTATTTCTGGAAGAAAACTTGACTGGCAATCTGTACCTTGATATGCTTGAAGAGACTATCGATCCTCTTATAACTCACGAGCTAGAAACTCAAATTGATGCAGAAGGTAATGAACTTTTGCAGGAGGATCTGTTACATTACCAGCAGGACGGTGCTCCACCTCATTATTTTCTTCCCGTCCGACAGTGGTTAAACGAGAGATTTCCGGGTAGATGGATTGGCAGAAGGGGAGCAGTTGAATGGCCTTCGAGATCACCGGATTTAACACCCTTAGATTTCTTTCTTTGGGGGCATCTCAAATCCGTTGTTTATAAAACACAACCTTCTGATATTGACGAACTTAAAAGACGAATTACAGCAGCATGCCAGTCAATTCCTAGTGAAGTTTTCCGTAATGTTAGAGGGGAGTTCGAAAACAGACTGTATTACTGTTTAGAGCAAAATGGACAACATTTCGAACAGCTAATAAGATAAGCGTAAGTAGATTTTATGTTGGAAATGTCTTTCTCGCAAATTAAATTTTATTGTGTAGAAGGAAAATAACCACCAAATAAAAAATCCCATGCGTAATAAATTTATTCCTGTCATTCAAGGGTTGGAGCGGTGCCACCTACTCTTCTAACCATTTTTATTAAAGGGAGATTACTTCTGTTAGTTTAGAACGCAATTTTTCGGAAAATGCTCATCACAAAATAATAAGTCAGGGTACCATTGGAACAAGAATTGAACGCCCATCAAAATGATGTGCCACTTGACCCCCCTTCCCATTTAAAATTCTAAGGGTAACATCTACCCCTCCTAGGGGGTTGAACCACGAGGGCTACAAATAGTCCGTGAAAGTGTCCCCCTTGACAATAAAATTGACCTGTTTTTTCGATTACTCATATTGTTTACTGGAAGGAAGATATTAAGGGTGGGAAGTTTTCAAATTGACACCCTGTATATATATATAACTATATATATATATATATATATATATATATATATATATATATATATATATATATATATATATATATATATATATATATATATATATATAAATCAGGATAGATTTATCGAGGGGCAATATATAAAAAGATAAATAGAAAAGTTATTGGGTATAGCCCTCAAATTGTAGTGCAACCGTAGACATGTGTTTCGAGCTTAAGCTCTCTTCAGTACGGTAAAATCAAGTGCGAAAATGTTTAACACTTGGATGTAAAAATTGAAACAAAGGAAGTCAACAACAGGAAGCAAACCACACATTTGTCTACGATTGCACGACAATTTGAGGGCTATACCCAATAACTTTTCTATTTATATTTTTATATATTGCTCCTCGATAAATCCATCCTGATTTATATTCTCCTGGGTAGGATTGTCACGCTGGTAGCTATAGCTGCCTCCGTGGCGACGTTAGTTGTTGCCTTGAAATCTCAAGGTCTTCTAACCGAAGCCACAAATGTGTGGTTGGCTTCCTTTGTTTCAATTTTTACATCCAAGTGTTAAACATCTTCGTACTTGATTTTACCGTACTGAAGAGAGCTTAAGCTCGAAACACGTGTCTACGGTTGCACTACAATTTGAGGGCTATACCCAATAACTTTTCTATTTATATTTTATATATATATATATATATATATATATATATATATATATATATATATATATATATATATATATATATATATATATATATATATGTATAATTTTTGAATAAAGCAGAGAAAAAATCACAGAAGCAGTCAATTTTGCTGCTTGTACGTGACATACCTATATATTATGTATACAAAAGTTCCTATTGATTCACTTTTATAGAGTGATACACAAGATAATAAGTGAAGTAATAAGTAAATGTAATAGAATAAGTGATAAATAAAAAAATAATAATAATAATGATAATAAGAGGGCTTATGTAGCATTTATATTACAATTACAATGGAGCAAGATATAAAAAAACGTGTAGATAAATTAAGGGTTTATATAATTGACTTGATCGGTTATTTTGTCATAGTTTGGGTTTTTGGCATCGTTTAAATGTGCGGCAAAAGTAACAATAATATTCGTCCAAACAGGCTATGACCTTATTTGGGTACACTCATGTGAGTGTTTATGAGGTAGCGATATTATCATTATTTCTCAGTTTACTTAGTCGGTACTTATTGTCATAGTTCAGATTTTTTTGTTATCGTTGGAATTTATTTTTCGTGAAATCATGATGCATTCAAATGAGTTTATAAAAATTCACGCATACAAATATAAATATAATATCATGCAGACGCAATGCACACATATCAGTTTTTCATATCGTAATCTATTTCAACCTAAAAACAATTTAAAAAATAATGTGTTGAAAGTCTTATAAAAATAGGTATTTTCCCAAGTTCGTAAAGATGAGGGCAGGAAAGACATTTCATGCGAATTCATTGAGAAAAATTATATAAGTATCTAATTAAAAAAAAGTATAGATGTGACAATGTTTCAACTAGGATAGAAACTTCCATGCTATGTATTAAAAAAACGATGAAGATTTCTGTCCTAGTGCTGAGTAGTTCTTACTCTGAAATTCAGAGATACAAGTCGGAATGTCTGACTTGTAAGTCAGCTAATTGAAAATAATTACTATATATTTGGCTCTTCCACGCTTTCGTATAAAATATATCTTTGATGTTTTGTACTGCAGTTGATTGTAACTTAACTCTTCGGTAAAGTATCTTTCCCACCCTCGACTGTAAAACCAAACCCCACTCCGACACAATCTCCTGGGGAAAAATCAACTTCGCATTCGTTATGACATATGACGTTGAATCTAAATTTTATGAATCGTTTGTTGATTTAGTAATTTTTTAAAATAATTTCTCAAAGACTTACCAGGCGATATTCATAAGGTTTTTTGCAGAAAGGCCATTTTAGAAAAACTTCAGCACTGCTTGGCATCATCTTGATATCATTGGGCCTATATTTTGCATAAGCTTTCCAGTGACTGTCGAAATCTTCGGCTGATAGGTTTTCGTACTTCAACAATAACTAGTAGTTGTGGAAAAAATATTGTATCTATGCACTTAGACATATAATAATATGTACTGGGTACGAGACAGAGACAATTGCTGCCGGAGTAGTGAAAAGGAAAGAGTAAGTATTTATAGGCAAAACTTATTGAAAGTGTCTAAATCACCGGATGAGAGATCGGTCAAATAGACCTGTTATTTTGTTCCTGTTGAAAAAAAAACCTTTCTTGGGAAGGCAACGTTAGTGTAATTATTTGAAGTGCCACTACAAACTCTGGGTATTCTATCATAGGAAATATTCAAATCATTCGAAAGTTATACGGGATGGTCAGAAAAAAATACGATTTTCAGAAAATTCTAATCTGCTTTACCTCAATTTATTATAGAGCACCTTACAATATGTATGATTCCATATCCCAGAATTGGTTTCATTGCTGCTCATCGTCATCAACAGTTGATTAAGGGTCGGTATTATAAACATCTCTCGAAGTTAACTTTAATTTTAACAGTCAAGTTAACTTTAGCTTTGAAATGGCAGTTTTATAAAATCCCATTTCTGAAATAAAAAGAAGAAGACAAATATGTAACCTAGAATTTATCGAAATTTCTCTTGTAACTTTTCGAATTTTCTAGTAAATAATAAAACTGCTAGCAATAGATTTGAGAGTCCTCCAAAACTCCAACAACTACCAAGAATGAACATGTATGAAATCTGAGTGTAATTAACACTTATTGTATTACTGGCGATAGAAGATGATTTCTAAAATTGAAAATACTTATAATTCCACGGTAATTAGAACTAGAAATGTTGACTTATTGGTTGGTATTTGCAAATTTGCATCACTGTGTGCCCCTTTAACAAGCATATACAGACTTTCTTGATGATCACAATCCGTTTTCATTTGTTTTCAAATTCTATTTCGTTCCACAAGATAAAATGGTTTAACCGATTTCTAAATATCCTTCGACGCCAAGGGCCTTCAATAATCATTGTCGCTTAAAAGTTCCTCGAAAATAACCAGGATATCGTTTGCTAACATTATTGCGAGAAAAAAAACAATCAAAAGGAGGTTTTATGCTAAATTATTGATAGAGGAACTGTCGAAAACCACCATTTTCAAGAAAGTTAACTTCAACTGATACCCCTTCCTACCAATAAAGTTAACTCCTACATCTTGAAGTTAACTGTAAGATGTGACGTCATTCCTCAGGTTAACTTCCAGTTATCTGTCAAAATAGTTTTATAATACCGGCCCTAAGAGTGATTTGAAATGTATCATTAGCAAGTTATAAAAATTAAAAATCACAAAACTGTTTATTCGACTGTACTTGACTACTAAACAATTAGTTCCAACAACTAAAAACAATTTTAATTAATTTGTCAAAATTATATAAATATAGATTTTATTGAAAATGTGAACAGGATGTTCATATAAATGTTGGAATTGCCTTCTGTTTTCTGCATTGCATATTTAAAAATTTTTCGATACACGATTTCTTATTACGTTCTGCACTGCTATAAATACACATTACGTATACAAAATTTTAGTTGGACTCTATTTGAAAACACTGACAACACGGTCCAAATATCTGAACAGGTGAGCATGCTAGGTAAAACTATAGTTGACAAGTTGGCCTGTACTCCACATACAGGGTGTCAATTTGAAAACTTCCCACCCTTAATATCTTCCTTCCAGTAAACAATATGAGTAATCGAAAAAACAGGTCAATTTTATTGTTAAGGGGGACACTTTCACGGACTATTTGTAGCCCTCGTGGTTCAACCCCCTAGGAGGGGTAGATGTTACCCTTAGAATTTTAAATGGGAAGGGGGGTCAAGTGGCACATCATTTTGATGGGCGTTCAATTCTTGTTCCAATGGTACCCTGACTTATTATTTTGTGATGAGCATTTTCCGAAAAATTGCGTTCTAAACTAACAGAAGTAATTATTAGAACGCCTATACTGAGATGCATTATTGTATTGACTCCCTTTAATCAAAATGGTTAGAAGAGTAGGTGGCACCACTCCAACCCTTGAATGACAGGAATAAATTTATCACGCATGGGATTTTTTATTTGGTGGTTATTTTCCTTCTACACAATAAAATTTAATTTGCGAGAAAGACATTTCCAACATAAAATCTACTTACGCTTATCTTATTAGCTGTTCGAAATGTTGTCCATTTTGCTCTAAACAGTAATACAGTCTGTTTTCGAACTCCCCTCTAACATTACGGAAAACTTCACTAGGAATTGACCGGCATGCTGCTGTAATTCGTCATTTAAGTTCGTCAATATCAGAAGGTTGTGTTTTATAAACAACGGATTTAAGAAGCCCCCAAAGAAAGAAATCTAAGGGTGTTAAATCCGGTGATCTCGGAGGCCATTCAACTGCTCCCCTTCTGCCAATCCATCTACCCGGAAATCTCTCGTTTAACCACTGTCGGACGGGAAGAAAATAATGAGGTGGAGCACCGTCCTGCTGGAAATGTAACAGATCCTCCTGCAAAAGTTCATTACCTTCTGCATCAATTTGAGTTTCTAGCTCGTGAGTTATAAGAGGATCGATAGTCTCTTCAAGCATATCAAGGTAAAGATTGCCAGTCAAGTTTTCTTCCAGAAATAATGGACCAAGAATGGCATTTCCAAGAATACCAGCCCAAACATTAACTTTTTGTGGGTGTTGTGTATGCCCTTCCCGAAAAATATGTGGGTTTTCGTCACTCCAATAGCGTCAATTTTGTCTTTTAACATTGCCATTCAGAAAAAATTAACACTCATCGCTGAAACAGATGTTTAACAGAAGATTAGGGATGGTATTGACTCGATGAGACATGATTTCACAAAACTCTATTCTTCTATCATAATCATCCTCGTGGAGCTCTTGAAGAATCTGCATTTTATATGGATGAAATTTATGCATTTTCAATGCTTTTCTTATAGTCTCGCGTGACATTCCCGTCTGTTCTGATACTGATCGTAAGGAGCTCGTGGGCTCTGCAGCAAATGTTCCCAAAACTTCAATTTGAGCTGCTTCATTTAGTACTCTGGGGTTATTTCTTTTTTTATTTGTCACTGAACCAGTTTCGTAAAACTTATTCACCAAATCAAGCACATACCGGTGACTTACATTACAATTTGGATGTCTTTCGTTAAAAAGACATGCCGCCCTTCGTGCGCACTTTCCAACTTCGCCATAAATTACAATCATTTCAATTCTGTCTTGAAGAATGTAAACCATTTTTACACTTTTATACACTTATTAAAGTAATTCCTAAACAGCCCAACAGGTACAACGGTATTCACAATACTACCACATAGTTCAAATTTGCTAACCAATTTTTTGCCGAAAACAGAAACTTTTTACAGCAGAAGTAGCAAAAAAGGAAGGTACAATTTCTGCGATGACACTTAAAAATTCAGCATTTAATAAACACAACTTTACTACCATCTACGTTTTACTATTAGACTACTTTTTTATGTAAAGTGTTTGGAGCTAATGGCTAATGTTACCCCTAATAAAGGGTTGGAATGGTACCACCTAATATTCTAACCAGTTCTGGCCAAACCATGCATCTCAGTATAGGCGTTCTAATAATTACTTCTGTTAGTTTAGAACGCAATTTTTCGGAAAATGCTCATAAAAAAATAATAAGTCAGGGTACCATTGGAACAAGAATTGAACGCCCATCAAAATGATGTGCCACTTGACCCCCCTTCCCATTTAAAATTCTAAGGGTAACATCTACCCCTCCTAGGGGGTTGAACCACGAGGGCTACAAATAGTCCTTGAAAGTGTCCCCCTTGACAATAAAATTGACCTGTTTTTTAGATTACTCATATTGTTTACTGGAAGGAAGATATTAAGGGTGGGAAGTTTTCAAATTGACACCCTGTATAGACAACCTAAGCTCAAAGTTGAGAAAGGTGTGTTACTTGCTAAGGTTTATGATGAATCATTGTAGTGCAATCTGGTTGTTGACCCTATACTATGCTAATTTCCATTCACACATAAAATATGGTGTACTGAATTGGGGTAATTGTCCGTCTGCAGGCAAAGTTTTCATTTTGCAGAAATATGCTGCGAGTATTTTGAGTAAAATATATAAATAAATAAAAATAGAGACTCATGTAGGGACTGTTTTAAGAAATTTCATATTTCAACTGTGGCAAGAATTTATAATTTAGAAACTAGTATTTACATTTTGGAATACGAGTACAATAGATGAACGTTCACATGATTATGATAGAAGGAGAAAACACTATCGTTATCACCACCACAACATCCAAAAAAGTAATGTGGTTTATTTATGTACATTATATAAAAAATTGCCAGAAGCCATAAAAGGTTGTAAAAACTTGTTTACATTGAAACAAATTACGAAAAGATTTATTTTGAATACACATTGTTATACTATCGACGAATTTTTCCACTGACAATTTTATTTTATTTTATCATCTACTATTCAATAATATTTATTGTTTTTTATGATTTTTGTTATACTCAGTGCATGTACTTAGTCATGTATCTTTCAGATTTATTACAATGGAGACATTGTATCTTGTGGAATTTTATAATCTGAAACAAAAGTAATAATAATTTTTATTCCCTTTGGAATGTAACAGTCAGGCCCTGTCTCCGGTGCTCCGATACACCAGGAGGGCGCGCTGGTGTCGTTTACCCCAATAATTACTCCCTACGCCATAGGGTAAGTGACTATTGGGTCCGAGAATCATGTGCTCTTAGTAGACGGAGCGAACCAATGATCTATACCACACGAAATCGTCCGTGAACTACCACCGAGTGAATAAAATTTCAATGAATACCTTAAAAATTCCAAATCAATTATGAAATCACTCTTTCTTGATCCATACTCGGAAACTGAATTACTCAATAAACTGAAGAATAAGACTTCATCTGGACATGACGAAATCCCTATGTTTATTTTAAAAACGGTATTGCCATTCCTCGGTTCACCTCTCACTCAAATTGTTAATTTATCTTTATCGACGGGGTCATTTCCAGATCTTTTGAAGATTGGAAAAATAGTACCAATTCATAAAAGTGGTGATCCACGGCTCTTGGAAAACTATCGACCTTTCACAGTACCCTCTAGTTTTTCCAAAATATTCGAGTATGCTTTTATAACTAGACTATTACCTTTCTGTAAAAGGCATAACATTTTCTCCAAAAATCAACACGGATTTTTAGGTAACAAATCCACTACAACAGCTGCACACTCATATTACGAGAAAATTATAAATTTGATAGATACGGGTGAGTGTCCTGTTGGGATCTTCTGTGATCTCAGCAGGGCATTCGACTGTGAAGATCATGGTATTTTGATAGAAAAAAATCAGAGGTATGGAAGAAGAGGTATTCCTCACAAGTGGTTGTGTAGCTTTCTCAAATCAAGAAGTCAGTATGTTGCTATCAATGATGTTATATCTTCGAAACAAGAGGTTACAATTGGAGTACCTCAGGGCTCAGTTTTGGGACCTATTCTATTCATACTATATATGAATGATTTAGATAATTGACCAGTCCAGTCTTTTTTTACTTTGTATGCAGATGATACGTCGCTAATTATATAAGATAAATCGGACGAGTTACTATTGGATAAGAGCACTGAAACTTTTTCGAGTATGCAGGATTGGTTCTGAGCAAATTTCCTGAATCTGAATATGGACAAAACCAATTCAATACGATTTCACAATCGTCAAAAAAATGTTCGAACGTGACTATATCAACTGAGAACGGTGGTGATGTAAAAATTGTTCAGCATGTCAAATTCCTAGACCTTCATGTAGACGAATGTCTTACTTGGAGTAATCATTGTCAAATGCTAGTATCTAAATTGAATTCTCATTGCTATCAGTTCAGAAATCTCAAACTTGTTCTCAATGCTGACCAACTGATGAAATTTTACTATGCCCAGATAGATTCCAGACTGAGGTATGGAGTACGATTTTGGGGTCTGTCCACCTCATCATCAAGTGTTTTTGTTGCCCAGAAGCGCATTTTACGCAGCCTGGTTGGAATAACCAAACGCTGTTCTTGCAAAGAACACTTTAAAAATCTAAATATTTTAAGCTTGCTTGCCCTCAATTATAATTTTCGAGTTCTGTTTGTATGTATTTAAAAACTATACACAATGAACAATTCCAGACACAGATACGATACACGCCAAAAAGATGACTTATATATTCCATTCAGTTCCACGAAAATTCATTTCAATTCCTGTGAAGCTATGACTCCTAGACTATTTAATTTATTACCTGACAAAATAAAGCATTGCAAAACAATCTATAGTTTCAAGCGAGAGTTGAAGGACTTCTTCAAAAAATGCTTCTATTCAATAGAAGAATATTTTCAATGTGAAAGTGATTGAATAAACTCGAATATTTCTGTTTAGCTGTAAGTTTTAATGTATTATTCTAGTTGTATCTCCTATTTTCCTCCTCTACATGTATTGACGAATCCCATACAATTTGTAATTGTCCAGTGGAAAATAAAGTATTATTATTATTATTATTATGACGGCATTCTGCATTCGTGCTGATGTGATTTCTGCCATATTACGGCAAGCCACTATCATCTTCGAGAGCAGTGTGTCCATTATTCCACCAAGGACTCCTATGGTCAGAATTATTATTATTATTATCGTTATTATTTGCAGTGTTATACTTCTAAAAACCCTCAAAATCAGATTTTTAAAATTTTTCATTTTCCATGGATAGTATTATCCACCTTTGGTGTTGTGTATACCCCTACAAGAAAAAATCTAAATGTGTCAAATTTGTCGATCCTGCACGCCATTTTATTGGTCCATTAGTTCCGAAGCATCCTGCTGGGAGTACAATTCAGTTATTCATTATCGTGGAGGCAGGATTCATCACATAACATAATTTTCGAGAAAAAATCAACGTCTTCATGGATCCTCACCACCATCTCAAAAATTGAAACAGTGAGTGTATATTATAGTCAGCTGATATTGAAGCTTGACCTATATTCAGTTTGCGGGACTTCAAAATCGTATGTTTGATTTCGAGAGTCTTTCTTGCGCTGCTCATATAAAAAATAGTAATTTCTGAAGATAACATAATTCCGTCTGATAACATAATATTTCAAAAGTTCCTACTAGATCAAGATATATTTAATTTTTCCACCGGTCTAGAGGCACGCTGTATATATATTTTTTTCCCTTCGGATGCTGGTCTTATCACCAGCTACACCTCAGCCTCTTGGGCTTTTTGTGCTCTCCAATTGGTTTCACAGCACCCACTCCCTAACTCTAGTCTCCTGTACCAGTCTGTACAGATTCTTCACCGGTTGACTGTTGTATTCTTCGGGAGTTAGCCTGGGTTTTCCGAATATTGCCTGTCTCTTGCGGTCTAATGCCTCGCATCCTGACAGTACGTGTTTGGCTGTTTCTGTCCCTTTACCACATTGACTGCAGGAAAGTTCTCCGTTGTACAGCCCCATTTTGTGCAGGTGTTTTCTCATTGGGCTGTGACCAGTGAGAAGGCCCGTCATCGTTCTAACTTGATTCCTGCTCAGCTTGAGTAGTTCTTCAGTTTTGTGTTTTGTCGGTTCTTTAATGTATGTTTTCCCGTGGTGCATGAGAGGGGCTTCGTTTCACCTCTCCCTTTGTTTTCGTTTGATCCAGTCCCGAATGCATCCTCGATTGTCGGATGTAGTAATCCCGAGTGCGGGTTCTGGGCCAATATATGGAGTTGATGAACCGTTTCTGGCTAGTTCGTCAGCATTTTCATTGCCTTCTATGCCACAGTGTTCAGGAACCCATATCAAAGTTGTTTTGTTGTGTTCTGAGTTCTTCTCGGCATTCCCATACTGCCGTCCATAGCAAAAAAGCAGTATCTCCAAAAAATGTCACTATGGGGATATTGGTTTCTGTAGTCTTAAAACACTATAAATTTAACTTTCTCCAAAGGAAAAATTACGTAACTAGATTTGAATAGCCCTAGTTAATCAATCATTTTGCCTTTAGTACACAAGTTTGAGACTTTTCGTACTTGAGATGGTCAAAACTACAGATTCTCAGCTTCAGAGTTTTTGGAGATACTGCTTTTTTGCTTAGGAGCATACCAGTCTTGATGTCACGTTCGGGTTCATAAGAGCCTTCAGTGACGCCTGGCTGTCTGAGCATTATTTTGATAATTGCATTGAGCATTTCCCTCATTTTGATTGTTCTTGCACATTGCAATATAGCGTACATCTCTGACTGGAATACGATGGTGTTTGTTCCTAGTGAGTCTCTTATTTGGGAATATCTCCTCTCACTATATATTCCAGCACCAGTTCCTTCCCTGGTTTTGGATCCGTCCGTATACCAGGTTTGCCCCTGATGTTGTCATCTGACCATTCCCTTCGATCTTGTATGATAACCTCGAAGTTAATGTTGAAGGAGTCATGTGGTCCGTTGGTTCCATTTCAAGAATGTTGCCTCCCACTATATCCTGTATCTTGTTGTGATCCGATCTAGTGCTCGATTTTTGTTGCCTTAGAAGTCCCATTCTTGCCTCTTCCATAATCGTTATATCAATCGGTGGGAGGTCCAACAGTGCTTCCATGGCTAATGTTGTATATTACATGTACACATTTCATTAAAAAAGTATTACCAAATGATAACTTCAAATTCGAAAATCTGCTCATATAATATTCACACGATATCAACAATATATTTTGAAATACAACTTACAATAATATAAACGTTTGAAATAAAAAAAATTGAATATCAATATTCACACATTATCCCAATATCACAATAACTCACAAATATGAACAAAAATATAACCATGAGACTATTCAAATAGGGGAACCCGGGGCGGAACGGACCGGCGGGGCAGAATGAGATTCATATTTTTCTCAGGCTGCACTGTGTCACCATCTATGATTACATGCATGAAGCCACGTACCGAGCCTGCTGTTCATAAGCCGTAGTAGCCATACTTGTATTGAAATGTAGAAGGTGTCTTTCGGAAGATTGTGTCAGTTTTGCAATTAAGTTATAACTGTAGCCCTTTGTTATCCAAAGATATTTTATCTGTAACTCATTTAGCATTATGTAGTGATTGAAATGCGTTGTTTGGCTTTCTCTGGAGTCATACAGATATAAAAAATAACGTGGGTTAACATCATTAACGTTGAAGTTCAAAAGCAATGACTTTGGGGCGGAACGGGGTAGAACGAGACGTCCGTATATTCTGAACTTCATTCAAAAGGGCAATATTACTGTCATATTTATGTTGTTGCAGATGGTTCGCAACTACGTAAGAAAAACGAGTAGGCAACAGTGGTCTGTAGATTCTATGGAACAGGCCATTTCAGCAGTTATCAATAATAAAATTAGCTTAGACAGAGCTTCAACTGAGTTTGGAGTGCCAAAGGCCACATTAGCTAGATATGTTCAAAAAAAGCGGAAAGCTCCAGATCACCAAGTCAATAAAATGTCGGGAAAATTCCAGTGCATCTTCACTGAACAACAGGAATTAGAGCTCAGTAGTTATGTAAAGGATATGGAAAAAATATTGTTTGGACTGTCCATGAAAGATTTACGAAGCTTAGCATACCAGTTAGCAGAACGCAATAAGATAGTTCAGAATTTCAACAGAAATTCTGAAATGGCTGGACAAGGCTGGATGAATGGTTTTTTGAAAAGGCATCCGGATCTAAGAGTGAGGAAACCTGAGGCAACTTCAGGAGCTCGTGCCATGGGGTTCAATCGGATAGAGTATTGATAAATTGATGGGTTACCACTGAAACATTTCTTGGTTGGTTTAAGAAATTCATCACCTTTTCCAAAGCCACACAGGAAGCTCCTGTACTGCTCTTGTTCGATGGACATTCGACGAACACCAAAAACATTGAGCTACTTGAGCTTGCTAGAGCCAATGGAGTGATACTCCTTTGCTTCCCTCCCCACTGTTCACACCGTTTTCAGCCCTCAGATGTTTCGCTGATGAAACCCATCAGTGTTTATTACGAAGTAGAAGTGCGAAAATGGCTGAGATGTAACCCTGGAAAAGTGGTGACTTTATTTCAAATTTCAACAGCAGTGAATGGATTCAAAAAATCGGGAGTGTGGCCTGCAGATATCAGTGTTTTTACTGATGACGATTTTCTTCCATCTGCACCAACAGACATCCGGTTGCTTGAGAGTTCAAGTTCAAATAACTGAAAAATTACCAACGCCACAGGACGTAGGTAATAAGAAGCGAACTAATCAGGATGTTGGAAACACCCCGCCGAAGTCAGTGTTCATGGATGCCAGACATTCCTCCAGAGCCTGCAATTACAACTATTAGTTCTGCCTTTCAAACTGCTTCTCCTCGATTAATTTTGCCCATACCTGAAGTTCAACAGAATAAAAAAAGAGGTTTAAAAAAAAGGGGGAAAACAACAATTTTGACGTCATCTCCTTACTTGGATGAATTGAAAAGGGCAAAGGAAGAAAAAAGAATCAAGGAGATTAATAGAATAGAACGTGCTAAAAGAAAATTGGATTCTCCGAAAGAGAGCGATGCAGCTATAACGTCACTTGGGAAAAAAAAGAGGGAAGTGCTAAGGAGGAAAAAGCTGCCAGAAAAGAAGCTGAAAAATGTTGCAGGGCTAGCTGATTCTGAATCCGACCATGATAATAGTGATGTAGAATGTTTATATTGCCAGGAGTTTTATTCAACCTCCAATGAAGGATGGATATTATGTTCATCATGCCACAAGTGGGCACATAATTCTTGCGCTGATATTGATAGCGAGGATGATGAAATAATTTTCAAATGCGAGTTATGCGTCAATAAGGCCTAATAAAACGATATATATGATCTATTTTCTTTTTTTATACCTTTTTCCAAATATTAAGTGGCCCTTGAATTCAAATAATATTGAAATCCCATTCTACCCCGCCCAAGGGGCAGAATGGGAAAAATGCAACTTTTTACAAATTGATAAATTTCTGCACTGTGTATGCTTTTTTCGGTATTTTTCATGTTTATTAGAATGCTAAATGAAATGAGTCACACATTCCTTGAGTTTTTGTTGACTTGTTTTATTTTTTGTTAGGTTAAAATTATCTTTAAAGTTAGGCGTGTCGTTCCGCCTCGGGTTCTCCTAGAAGTGGGCGCCTTTCGAAAATATTATGCACAAACTCCAAGTATTATTTTCAATCATAATAAATATTCCCGATATGTGGGACACCCTATATATTGATAGAAATCATCCCCAAATTTTAGTACATGTCGAAATGTGATCTGCTTTGTCTGTAAATCCCTCTGTAAGATAATGACTGAGTGTGATGAAAAGTGAAAGTTGATACTTGAGAATGTGAAGTAGGTACCACTGATCACGATTTATCATGATTCTTGGTGAATTTGAACCGTCGTCACTTGAATGACTTACTATAACAACGAAATCATTCTCCATAGTTGCCAGTTTGTCAAGAATCGTATAAATGTAATTAAAGTTATTAATTGATTTGATTTGACAGCTTCTTAAAATTGAATTATGTTAATGTTAATTTATTGGATGCATTTCTTTAAAATCCTTGAACTATTGAAATTTAATAGAGTTAAGAAATTTTATGGTTAAGGCTAGTAAATGAATTTCTCACATTTTGTTCCTGGTGTCAGTTGAAAAACCAAAAAGAACAGTTCGTGTATGAAAAAATACTCAACACAGGGTTCTTGAAGCAAGTAAGATAAATGTCTCAAATTTCGATGACACTACCTCAAATACACAGATAATTTTTTTACCATTCTGTTTCTAGTACTTTGAATAATATTGATCATTTCATAAGATACACCGTCAAAATTACATTTTAGAGAGAGATAATTCCATAGCCTCCTATTTATTTCAAACACAAAAATTAAGTTCGTAGTTTTACATAATATTGATGACAATATATCTCCTTGCTTAACAACCAATCAGTCTATTTCAAATTTTGAAATTCAGCCAATAGAATCGGAATTACAGTGAAAATATAGCTTGACGCTGTATTTTCACGGTGATAAACCTGCTTAGTTTTTGTTTTACTAGCTGTCATGTGAAAATAATGATTTAAATTATAATAAACGTCAAATCTTTGTGTTTTGACTAGTTATATTTCTTAATCAATATGAGCGATCGTTGGGGACAAATGGCTATTGGTATCATAGATGAAGCAGTGGAAAAGAGTATTCCATTGAATACGGCCAGAAATAAAGAATCAATTACCAGGCAATTCAACAATTTTCAAATCGATATATTGTCGTCCTAAATATAATTCGTAACCTATAATTTTTTGGAATATCAATTCATTGGAAATGCCAATGCAAGAAAATACAACTCGTCCTGCGGACTCGTTGTATGTTCAGCTTTGGGATTGCAATTCATTAATATTCCAAAAAATGATCGGTAATAATCATATCACTTATTATATTACCCCTGAAAATCGGGCAATTCTAAAAATACTTACATATTTCTACTATACATAGGGTGTATATTATAATTTTATTGTTTTTCTACGATGCTTTGTCGATAATGATTTTTCTTTGAAAATAAAGTATTTTTGGATTAATCAATTGGTTGATAACGTCTAGTATAGGTTAGGTGTTATAAAAGACACAGCAGTTTTCACGTCTCCGTTGGCAATGGATCTTCTGAAATTTAGAATAACTTGGCAGGTATGGAACCAATATCTGAGCACAATTATTATAGAAATCATCCTACTGATAACAGAAATCTAGATAAATAAAACGTTCAAAAACAATGAACTATCAAAAACATTCTTCAAACACCTGTAGCAATCTGCAGCACAATGTCACTGGGTGTAGTGTTGATATATTTCATTTTGAGTCTTCCATTGGTGAGGTACTTGTACAGAAAATGGCAGCTGAACCACTGGGAAAGAAAAGGGGTGGCCAATCCCGGTAGAATGGTCCCAACGATGGGAATTCCACATTCCGAAATTTTCGGGACCTTCTACAATGAGTTCAAGGCCAAGGGAGAGAAATTCTGCGGGATATTCACCAGAGAGCCAGTGTTCATTCCCATCGATCTGGATTTGGTGAAGCGAATAATGCAGACGGACTATTCCCATTTTGAAAGTCATGGTTTCTACGTTAACGAAGAAAGTGATCCTCTAACAGGGCATTTATTCAATCTGGAGGGGGAACGGTGGAAAAATCTCAGAGCTAGGTTGACCCCAACATTCACTTCAGGTGAGTAAGAAGAGAAAATGGGATAACAATTTCTTATGATGTCTCTTGTAACGTTTGATTGTTGATACTCAGTGGTCCTCACATTACTCAAATACACATGAGTATCACATACCGGGAGATAGCAGAACCCTGTTTTTTGAGAAAATCATGAAAATTTATTTTGAGATAGAAATGAATCATGTTTCACTTCCGATTCCACCAAAAATGGTCGTAGATTTAGTATTTTGAATGGAACACCTTGTCCATTTTCACATTTTTCAAATCTAGGTCATATTCTGGACATTAGCAGTTAGTTTTCATACCTAGTTTTTTTTTTTTTTTTTTTTTTTTCTAATTCAGAAAGATTTTTTGCAAGTGACACGTTCGTTTCCATATATGTCTATACATCTATAGAATGAAATTAGCACTTTGATTAGAATACTCGACTTGACTGGTAAACTAAACTCTGCAGATGATACCACGATTTTGTGGTATAGTGAAACAGTGGAAGATTTTTTAAATTATGTAAAAGATATCGAGTTGTGATATGACTCAAATTTGCTTTCATTCAATGTCAATAATAGACCAAGCAATAGAGGTATTTCCCCCGCAAAATAAAAGACGAAAATGGCCTATACAAATTTTTATAACATAGTTCGTTAACACGTTGACTGCCGTGCTCATATTTTCATTTTTGGTATCAGAGCCGAAGCAAAATCGAAAATTTTGTCCCAGAAACCATTATGGACTCTATGTAGGTACAGCCTAAAGAAGATAGTATATCGTTGAATTTTTCGGAAATTGAGACTCTGAGTTCAAAAAATTTTAAAAATTCAGCTCGGTCTTATAGACCGAGTCGGTGCTCTTCAATAAGTATACACCCTTGCATCTTCCAAAAATTCGTTGTTTTTACTGATTTGTCTGCCACGCTGACTCGGTCTGTGCGTCGAATGAGAACAATTTGCAACGCAAACTTGTTACTGAAGCCGTCTCGGTCTGTTTTCGCGATATTATCGATAATAATTTAGACCGATGGCTTCAAGAACAGTTCAATTGGCTCGGTCCCATAGACCGAGTTGGCCTGGTGTATCAACCTCAACCTCGGTCTATGAGACCGAGGTGGCTCACCAGAATAATTTTTCCTCGGTCTCATAGACCGACATGGCAGTCAACGTGTTAATGAAAACCCCAGTTTTCGCACCAACAAAATCACTTTTGGAATTTTTTAAACAAGAAATAGTGAAAAAAATTATAATTTTTTTGGGAATATTTCAAAGATTATTCAAGGAATAGTTTTACAGTAACTGAAAGTTTTGTAGAGATTCATAAAACCTACAAATTGGATTTCCATAGGACCGGATCGGTTCATTTTCCACTGAGAAAATCCGGAAAAACCTCAAAAATTTATAATTTTTATAGATCTAAAGCTGGACAAACAATATTGCGGAAACTGATAGATAATAATATATGGTTAAACTGAGCGCAAAATATTTTCTGTCTGATGTTTAGTTTTTGCACAATCGCGTTATGAACAATTTAAGGGCACATCTTGCAAGATGCGCCGATTTGAGGAAAATTGTCTTATTCAAATTCTGTAAACGGCATCTGGAATTAGAGATCAATATCTACAATTTGTATATATTGGATTTTCCCCTGAATGGAAAATGTGTTGAAAAAGACACTGAAAAATTATTTCCATAGAGCTGTTTTGGAAAAACAAGGGTACAAAACATTTTTTTTTTAATATTTTTTTTATTGTTTTTGATTGTTTTTTCTATATTTCGATTGTTTAAATAATTAGTTACTAAATTATTTCCTTTTTAAAAATCATAATTTCTACTTTTCAATAGGTGAACAAAAAAATGTTTCCTTATAGATAATTTCATTGTATATTAACTTAACAATTTGTTATAGAGACATTCTGACAATGTTTTTTTTTCTGGAACTAAAAAAAATATAAAAACAGCCATATATAACAAAATAGAGAAAATATTTTTTCTATTTTGTTTATTTCAGTATTTAATATTATATTTAATTTATACAGGGTGTCCGATAAACCTTGTACAATATTGAAACTGGTGATAGACCAGGTCATGACTGTTCAGAATATCGAAATTTCACCACAGTAAAAATATAACCGTTTTCGAGATAATGGGCATTTTAAGAATTTCTGGAAAATCGCTACCTAACCTTGGAGTTTTGAGTGCCATGTATACAAATTGGGACGAATCCAAATATCCTTGCTGCTGAAGATTACTGATGAGTGATGCTTCTAGACGTACAGAACAGTTTTCCTGAAAGTGAAAAATTTTTTCAAGAAATGAGGGCAAAATGACAGATTTGAGTTTCATCAATTTAAAAAAAAATGTTTGACATTATTATCTGAAAGAAACATAACCAATTGGAAGTGGACATTCATTTCAAAAGAATGCTCATTTTGTCCAGACTACCATGGTATAAAACAAACTATAATTATTTTTGGAAGAAGTTGTTTCCATTGAATTAGGCGTGGTTTTAATCTAGGCTTCTATTAACTTTTATTCAAGAAAAAATTGAAACCACCCAACACCAAAACTACGTCACAATCACACTCGACGCGCGTTTCGCCGACAAAGTTAGCATCATCAGGAGCTAAAAGTAAGCTTTTAAGATTGTGACGTAGTTTTGGTGTTTGGGTATTTTATTTTATTCTTGAATTGTATTTACACCAAAGGTTCCAAAATATTCATTTATTTGATCAACTTTTATACTTACGCCCAAAAATTGTTTTATTTAGATTTTATCAAGATAAAATGTGGAAATAATTATTAATAATAAAGAATAGACTGCTTGGTAGCATTAAATAATATGTCTATAAAATTTACTTTTCATCTAAATAATGTAATGTAATAAAATCGAAATGAAATGTCTATTATCCGACATGGCACCGATTAATACGAATTCTTGTGATAAATGTCGCAATTGTCCAACGTCCAGATTCCAACGAAGTTTCAGCGACCGACAGATATACAGGGTGTAACCAAATAAGTGCAAACTTTTTTAAGAGATGAATCCTTGTCGAAAATTAAAAACTTTTGTTTGAACAACTTGTGACTTCTGTCGTAGTTTTTTGAAATTATTCTGCTTGTTTCATTCAGTGGTATTTATTTCTTTGTCATACCGTACATACGTTATACTCCCCGACAATATGCGCATTGCACAACATTTATGGTGAATGTGGAGGTAGTGCTACTGCTGCAGCAGCGCTTTATGCAGAACTATATCCGATTGCACAATGCCGCTCATAGAATCGCTGATTTGGGGGCTATAACCTATAACGCATTTGAAAAGGTTCTTCTTGAAAATATGTCGTCTCTGCGTACGAGTGGATGGAAAATAACATTTTTGTAATATTATTCATTGCGATGTTGAATAATCGTTATTGTGGTTTATAGTGTATGTTGATTAAAAAAAAAAACGTTGAATTAGTATTTCTTCATTACATCTCATTGAATGCTTCCAAGCAGTTGATTCGTTATTACTCATAATTATTCAATCATTTCATCTTGATAGGATAAAAATAAAAGACATTACTGACAAAGTCAAAGTGATTTTAGCTCAGAATATCATCACACTCTAATATTATCGAAATTCTACTCCTTCCAAAAATAATGATCGTATGTTTTATACCATAGTAAAGCCTAGACAAAATGGGCATTCTTTTGTAATTAATATCCAGTTCCACTTGGTTATGTTTTTTCAAACAATAATGTCAAACGGTTGTTAAAAAAATTGGTGTAACTCAAATCTGTCATTTTACCCTCATTTCTTGAAAAATCGTTTTCTGAAAGACTGTTTCGTACGTCTTAAAGCATCACTCATCAGTAATCTTCAGCAGCAAAGATATTTAAATTCATCCCAATTTGTATACAAGGCATTAAAAAATCCAAGGTGAGGTAGTGATTTTCCAGAAATTAAAAAAATGCTCATTATCTCGAAAACAGTGAGATTTTTACTAAGGTAAGATTCCGATATTCTGAACAGTCATGATCTGGTCTATCACCAGTTCCAATATTGTACAAGGTTTACCGGACACCCTGTATATGCAGTAAAACGGTGAAACGATCTTCAATTCAACATTTTTTAGGAAAAATGAAGATGATGTTCGGCACCATGGTGGAAAATACCACAAACCTAGTAGATGTCCTTAATGAGCAGGTGGATAACAAAAGCGACATCGACATCAAAGACTACCTAGCGCGGTACAACACAGACATCATAGGCTCAGTTGCGTTTGGGGTAGAATGCAACACCCTCAAGAACCCCAATTCCGATATCAGAGTGTTCAGCAAGAAAATATTTTCAAGGCCTTCATTCAAAGGGATGATGATACGCTTACTCAAGGAATATATCCCAGAGTGGCTGTTCATGAGGTCTGGTTTGAAAACCACCCCACAAGATGTGGAAGACTTCTTCTTCAATCTTGTGAGAACAACCGTGGAATACCGAGAGAAGAACAATGTTTCCAGGAAGGACTTCCTGCATTTGCTGATCCAGTTGAAAAACATTGGTAATGTAACGGATGGGGAAGAGATTACTAGCAGAAATGGAAAATCAGCGTTGACGTTTAACGAAATGGTGGCCCAGTGTTTTGTTTTCTTCACAGCTGGATTCGAAACATCGTCAACCACCATGTCGTTCGCCCTGTTGGAACTGGCTCAAGATCAAGATATCCAGGAAAAAGTCAGACAGGAAATGAACAGAGTTTTGGGAAAACATGGAGGCAAAATAACTTATGACGCTGTAATGGAAATGGAGTACTTGGAGATGGTGATTAATGGTAAGTTTAAAGTTTTCAAATATAGTTAAATCATTGACATATACTAAAAAGTGTAGTGGTTCCAGGACCGATTCCTGTGGTACGCCACATCTCACTTCACCTTTTCTTCTTCTTCTTTCCCGAAAGAGAAGACTGGGTCCGGAATGAAACCAACCTATGTAGGGCAAATGAACGTTGGTTCACCGAAGGTTCCAAAACTCAGGAAGGCGTCGGAGCCGGAATATATGGGATGAACCCAGTAGTGAAACGCTCGTTCAGTATGGGTAAACTGGCTACGATATAAATGTGTGCCAGGGAGCTGGAAAATCGACACCACACATGAAAAACAATGAAAATATTTTCAGATAGTCAAGCAGCACTTAAAGCGCTTGAATCCAACTGCTTTAAATCTAGGGCAGTATGGAACTGCAGAGACACCTTAAACCGACTGGCGCAACGCAACAACGTTACCCTAGTCTGGATACCTAGTCACACAGGCCAAGAAGGAAACGAAATAGCGGACGCCCTAGCAAAAGGGGGCCGAAACAACGTTCATTGAACCAGAACCGGTAATCGGTTTAGCATATAGCACTGCCAAGAATGTCATAACAGCTTGGGCAGACAATAAAAGACTCGAGTACTGGCGTAGTCTACCGGGCCTAGCCCATTCCAAAGCATTTATTGCTTGTAGAAGGAAAAAACAGGACTCTGACAAACTGCTAGAACTCAGCAGAGCGCATCTCAGAGTTATAGTAGGTTTGCTACTGGCCACTGCAAACTCAAACATCACATGCATAAAATCGGACTTGCACAAGATGCAGAGTGCCGGCTATGCATGGAGGATGATGAAACGGCTGAACACATTCTGTGTACATGCCTTGCAGCGGCCAGAACCAGATTCTCAATATTTGGCGATACGACAGTAAGGCCAGAAAACCTGGTAAATTGTTCTCCCAATACATTCCTCAATTTCGTCAAGAGATTGAATATACTGGGAGAAATATAACCATAAGGTGAGCCACAATAGGCCATTGGCCGCAGTGGAGGGCCTGACGGGCCCACTCACCTTAAAACCTAATACCTTTTCTTGAACCAGTCCCATCTAGCAACACTGTCTGACGACAGTCTACCACAAAAGAACTGAACCAAGTTAATGCGGTACCTCTCAAAACCCTTTCGGTCTGGTGACCTAAATTTAGTACACCACTTTCTTGTATCTTTTGTATACAGGTAACTGTTTAACCCAATTATTGCTGCCATGGTTTTGTAAGTTGTTATTTTAGTTGCCAACTATAATTTCTTCCATCGTCTTTGGGATGGTGGAGGAAGTATTTCGGAAAAATTCAGCTGACGAGAAAGGATGAATCCTATTATCTGGGTCACCAGTTTGGTGTATGTCATTTTTGAACTTCTTAGAATGGAATTTATCCATTGAAAAAAATACTGTGTGTTCACATTAGAGTGTTTTACGTACTCGATTCAAAATATTTAAAAAAATTCTCACTATGTTGTAGTTTTGAAAATTTAGTACACTGTGAGCTAGTGGCATTGCATATGTGGTAGACATAACCTCACTTTATAAAATTAAAAAATTTATTTTTTATTATTTTCACAGAACCATTTCTTGACATGGTTATAAGAAAAGGTAATCAATCATAATCTATTTTCAATAATAGAAAACAATTTATCTGATAGAATGTCAGTGGAAACGAAAATGACTTGGGTTAGGGCACTAATTTGGAGGCTTCTGTGAGTAAACTTTCGAAAAAAAGTTCGAAATTGAATCAGGTGCTCGTTTATTAACTTGGACAAAGGTTCGAAGGAAGAACACGAAAACAGGGAGTTTCTTCAGCACGAAAACTTACCAGAATCAATTGAAGTACCTACATTGTGATTGTTACATATAAAAAATCTTTAAATATTACAGGGTAGGCTGTGACATTTTTACTGAATTACATTGTCCAATTCACTAAATTTGTGTTCTCATATTATCATTTCCAATATACCGATGGCTCATGGTGTACTAAATTAAGCACAACCCATTTCAAAGCAATTAGCTTTCACAAAAATTTTCTGTCTCAAAAATCTAAGAAAAATTCATTTGTGATGTTTGCAAAATTTTTTATTTTTATTTAAAAAAACTTGTGAGTGAAATGGTTTCAAACCATAGTTCCAGATTTCGGAGCAGTATTTCATTATTAACACAAGCAAACGCCTTGGATCACAAAATACTGCAGCAGCAGCGTTTTGGTAATTTAGATTCACATATAGGGTTTCCAGATATGAGAATTTGGCATACTGCATACTTTTTGATGATTGAAAGCCAAATTGGTGAGAATTGAAAATGTTATGTTCATTGAGGAAAACTATGAACATTTTTCACAAGTTTTCTTGTTAATTTTGAGAAACACATGGGGGACCAACAACCCTCTCCGTCAAGTGGGACTGCTGACGTCAACACCGCGTCAATGGCTCAACTGTTGGGCCCCCTTACGGGGGCGGAGCGCCACACGACGTGCTGCTATCCCTACTGATGAGATATATACGTTTACGAAAAATTCTGAGAACTCACGTACAAGCGATGTTTTTGCTGTCACCATTTTTTTGTTTTGGGACCTGGTCGGCAATCTTGAGAAGATCAGAATATTCTCCAAAAGAAATAAATAAATTCATAATATACCCTATTACTTCTGATAGTATATCTACACATTCTTTGATACATTTTTTAAGTACTCCATTATATACTGTGCCTTCCTTATTGGGTATATACTATCACTTATTTTACATTGTCTGGTGTTACGGTTTAAAGAAAATCGTGTTATTACATTCGCCATTATCGTACAGCTACCTGGATTATTTTGCCCGGGAAATGTGTTTTGATTTTATTATCAATTACGGTTTACCACTAAAAAATGATTCCGCGAATTCTACTTCGTCACTGATATTTTTAAAATTGTGATTGAGGACTACTAGTTTACTATCAGTTGATGTGGATGGCTGCTTGATAATATTCGAAAGAGCTTTGCTGTTGTTGCTAGTATAATTGACTTTTTTCATATTCTGATTAATCTTCTCCTGTCGATTATCATTTTGTAGATTCTTCTTTGCTATCAATCGAGTCAAAATAACACAGTCTGATGAAGATTGGCACAATTATAAAGCAAAAAGAAATGCAGTCGTTACTCTCTTGAAACATACCAAATTAAAATACTTTGAAGTCAAACATGATTCTCGACTTATGTGGAAAACGTTGAAAAAAGTGGTTAATCCACAATGTGAGAATAAACGATGTTATGGCAACTGAAAATTTGCCAAATACTTTTAACGAATATTTTGTGAATAGTATTGAAGAGCTCACAAAAATGTTAGATACTAGTACCTTCATATTGAATACAGAAGCCCTTTATTTAAGTCACCTGAACCCAATTGAAAAAGAACTATTCAAGTTGAGAAATATAGATTTATCTAACTTGAGAGATATAATATATACTCAAAAAAATAAATATTCCGAAGATGAAATCAATTTCAAAATGATAAAGAATATCTTTGGTAATATTGGTTATCCTCTATTAAATATTATCAACACATCATTGACAGAGTCCAAATTTTCAGATGTTTTGAAAACATCTTTGAAAGTACCTATACCAAAAGTTCCAAGGACGATGTTACCCGTGGAGCACAGGTCCATTAATACACTACCTTGTCTTGAAAAAATATTGGAGTTAGTGGTTCATCAACAATTAACCGAATTTATGATTAAAAAGGAACTGCTGTCAATAAATCAATCTGGTTTCAGAGAAGGACACTCGTGTGAAACAGCACTCCAAAAAATTATAAGTGAATTGAAATATTCAATAAATAAAAATCTTGTTACTGTACTAGTGTTTCTCGACTTAAAAAGAGCTTTTGAAGTTGTAGATAGAAACATTTTGCTATTGAAATTGAAACATTATTTTGGCTTTGACGAATCAGCTGACACTTTTTTCAATCATATTTAGAAAATAGATATCAAATGACAAAACTTGGTAAAGAATATTCGAAAAAAATAGAAGCAAGCAGTGGAGTACCTCAAGGTAGTGTATTGGGGCCTCTGCTCTTCATAATGTTCGTAAATGATATTTTTTTAGTTGAATTGGGGGACTGCAAAATGCACCTTTTTGCTGACGATAAAATAATATATGTGTCCGGTACATGTGTTGATATTGTCATTGAAAAATTAAACACAGTTTTATTGAAAATTGAAAATTGGATAAAAATGAACAAACTGCTTGTGAATCCAAATAAATCAACTTATACGATAATAGGAAAAAATAAATATTTGATAGAGCAACATAAAACTACTGTAGAATTTGAAGGTGTAATATTAAAAAAACTAGAATATACTGAATACTTGGGAATCATTCTCGATCAGAAATTGTCATTTTCACCACACGTTGATTATGTTTGTAAAAAGATATCAAAAAAGATTGGTTTTGCATATCGTGTTAGCAGGAACTTAACCTTAAATGCTAGGAAAGTTATATATAACTTAATCATAAAACCACATATTGATTATTGTGCAACAATTTTATACATGTGTAATAGTACAGACGTAAAAAACCTTAAAATTTTACAAAATCGCTGTATGAGATTTATTCTGAGGAGTTCTAAATATACTAGCATTTTATCAATGCAAATGACATTACATTGGCTTCCAGTCAAAGAATACATTCAATTTCGTACGTTAGTTTTTATATATTACATTCTAAATAATATGCTTTCGACTTATTTAAGTGAGAATGTTCGGTTCAGGAAAGATATACACCGTTACAATACCAGACAAAGAAATCAGGTCCAAATATTTCCTACCTCATTGATAAAAACTAAACGAAATATATATGATGAAGGCATGAGTGAATATAATAACTTACCTGAAGCGATTAAAACGTCTGGAAACATTGACATATTTATTAAGCGATTGAAAGAGCATTTTTTTAAATTAGTTAGCATTACGAAATGTGATAAAACTTTTTTGTGGAATGTCTATTTATATTTATATATACATGTATTCACCATGTTTTTTGTAGTGATCGTTGTTTGTAAATTTGTGACGGTTGAAATTTTCATTGTTTAACTTTCTAAATTAGTTTTAGTGATATATTAGTACTAGTACTTATTTGTATGTTAGCTCTCAGCTAAATAAATACATTTCTTTCTTCCTTTCAATGTTGTCATTTTTGGAGTTCTCCCTTTTTTTTCAGATAATTCATTTGCTTGAGATCATCAATTTTTTTCTTTAGTAGGTATTATGTTATTTTATTGCTGATATTTATTTTGAGTTGCCAAAAATGGGCCGTGGTGGTGCGTGAATAAAGCTTAAAGCGTCGGTAAGTGCATGGGTTCAAATCCCAGCGCAGTCACTGGTCCCATGTATAGCATCACACTTTAAAAGGCAAGTGCTACGTTTTCCCTAATTTATACAAGTCTCCCGAATACCTCTGAAGGTTGCACGTAAGGGTGCAGCCGGTTGATGGAAATGACAAATTTTAACAATACAAAATTCCAAAACCCAGTATCTCATTTATCGACTGCCATGTCCTTTGTCATTATTGTTTCCAGAAACCAACCTTTTATTATTCTTTTCCAGAAACGCTCCGTAAGCACCCCCCAATAGTGATGCTACCGAGAAAATGCACCAAAGATTACCAGGTACCCAATAGCAACGTAGTCATTGACTCTGGTACCCAAATTGCCATTCCTGTTTACTCCATCCACAGGGATCCAGATAATTTTCCAGATCCCGATAAATTCGACCCAGAGAGATTTCGCCCTGGAAAGTCTGATGACAGACATTCGTTCAGCTTCATTCCTTTCGGAGAAGGCCCAAGGTTATGCATAGGTAAGAGCAAAGTCAAAAATTCTAAATCGTTGAAGAAGTTCATACCTTGAAATGGATACGATAGATATGTAGCAATAAATCACACTCCTTGAACTTATCCTGAAAAAATAAACGTTTTTCCGCCGATAAGTTGAATAAAAAAGCAAATATATTGAATGCCAAACTATTATACACTTACCACTGTCTAAAGAGAATACTCATAAAGTCATAAATCAAGAGAAATTCAAACAGAAAAGGACAAGGATAAACAGGTCTACCACAAACTTGGATATCAATGATGAAGTGGTTTTACGTCTGTAGTTAGATTAAATTCGTAAATAAGTTTATGGCATATCAGACGCAAAAGTAATTATCAGAACTAAATTTAAAACATGTGGATCTATAGTTGTCGTCAAACATATAAGATAAATAAAAAAAGCCGCAAAAAATGGTCTTATCTTTTCCATCTCTTCCTGGAAAGTGCCACATAATGTTGGGGGCAAGTGGTGCAAGAGTTTGAATTAGCTAGTGCATTATAGGTAACTTCGCCATGGGTAAAGGATTAATAAATTCAATTTTTTTTTAGATAAATGAGTATACTAGAGATCGATACCAAGTACATAGATAAGAGTAATTCAAAAAATGTATGTAGTATTAATGATTCAATTTATCATTCATTAAACAGTTATTCAACAAAAAAATAACAAATAAAAAACATTCTTGTATATACAGGGTGTTCATTCAGTACTGCATTCTTCACGACTCAACATATGGATTGTCAGGAATTCAGATATTTTTGTTCAGATAATTTAAAAATAATCTACAGAAGGGAATTCTCAAATAAGTGCATATATACGAACATGGTCTTCCATGAAATCAATTTCAACTCTCCAATTGATCGCTCTGTGTTTCATTTATATGAAATCTCTGTAACTCTATGTTTTCAGATCGAATAGTGCGTTGCCACGCTATCATTATTTATACAGATTTTATTGCGAAAAATCACTTCACTTTGAACTGGAATAATACTTTCGTGGTTGAAGATTTTCTAATAGATGATTTGCACCCTGTGTGATTTTTTTCTGATGGAAGCTCTCAGTGTGGTATGTCAATGATCAATTGTGCTAAAATTCCAAAATTATATTTATCATATGGGTGTCTTGAACGGACTTTTCATCCGACACAATTACATTAAATTTTGGTGCCAATCATAGTTTTCTCGATTTTTATCGGTGATTTCTATCAAGTTTTTGTGTGCAATCATATTTATTTCTTACATAAAATTTAATGTACTTTCATATCCTAAAATCAAATTCGGGAATATAATCAATATTGGACACTGGCATTCTGTTTCGTACAATTATATTTCAATTCATCTGCTCTTGGTTATTTTGTGACTCCCTAAAATATTCTGAATAGCTGGGTGGGTGAAAAACATACATTCTAACTCCCACCCATCCGGTTATATCTCACTTCCACTGGATGTAATGGATCGCCTTCGTTGGATATCTTGAATAGTATGTGATTGGTGATCTTTCAGTAATTAAAGTAAATTCAATATTAATTTTCAACTTTAACAAACGAATTGTTGTCTTTTACATGTTCATCTTAGACATTATCTTCCTTGCAATGTGAGAAATTAATGAACGGACCGGTCCATGCACCTTAGGAATCATCCTGTATGAGCAAATTTTGTGTTAATCCTCACATTTCCTCCAAAAAAAATCAATCACAAAATATATATTTCTGCCAAAAATGCATAGTACCACGCCATACACACCTTATATCATAATCACATGAGAAAATTGGCTAAATTCAGTGCGAGTCAATATCAATACTTCAGGAAATTACCAGGAAATTAATTCCTATTTTGTCGATAACAGTTTTTCAGACTAAAATCGCACTAAATCAATAAATAAAATTATTGACATCTCTACCTTTATTCAAATTATTCCACCTATCGCCCCCACGTAACACTTGGCGCGGAAGATGTGAAGGCCCGCACAGCAATTAGGTATGTTTTTTCCATGCAGGATCGGGCGTAGTTATAATAGAAATCACGGCTGTTTGCGGTACGCGCAGCTATTAGCAAATTAGATTTCGACTGGGCAGTTGTTTACCTAATCTAAGGATACTAATAATTATAAAAATAGATTATTCTGAATACAAAAGTTACAGTGCTTTTGTTAAATTAACATGAATAATCTGCACGCGTCACAATATTTAGTGGCATATGTACTAGTCCGACCCTGGTTGGCGGCATGGAAGTCAATTTCATGCTAATCGTCCATTTTTTGCGGCTTTTTTTATTTATTTTATATGTTTGACGACAACTATACCAGGATTTGAACCTGGTATCTCATTGTTTCCGGCAATGTGCTTTAGTCAGATTCCCCCGTTGCAAAATAAGAAAAATGCATGGTAATCGAACTTTTATTCTGAAAAGTGAACATTTTTTAATTTTCAAATTAAAATAGTTTTAAAAGAAATGAAAATTGAAAAACTTATAAAACAAAAGAGGTTTTTCCAAAAAAAATGCACCATAACCATTTATCAGTTTCATTCTGATAGGAAAATATCCGTAAATTCTTTAATAGAAAGAGTATTCGAAACGAAGAGAAGTTAAATATGTTATTTATGTAACAAGTGGCTTTTTGACGAATGTGACGAATCACATGAGTCAAAATAAAGCCTTCACAAACGATACATACAATATTTTTTTCTACTACCGTACATAATTTTTCACTGAGATTAAAAATACAAAATTTACTCAACACACTATTAATGAATGTACATTTTACGATAATATAATTATTTGACGATTTAAAATATATTTCACTCCTACATATCAAAGTAACATTAACAAACCAAACAAAACAATGGTCAATAAATTAGATTTTTAGTTGTTAGTTGTTGGAAATATTAATATTGAGGGTGCCACTATTACAGCTTCCAAAATTTATGAATTTGGCCTTTTCCATTACAGAGTTTAAAACATTTTGTGACTTTATTTCTGTAATATTGGTATCGAGTGGTTCTCCAAATTTTCTATTATCGTCTTCAACAGTAAAACTGTAGTTTCTAGAAACGCCCTGTTTGGTAGTAGATGGCATACTGTCATCCATCAACAGTTTATTAGAAATTTTATTCTTTTGGGGAATTGTGCTATCCACATAGCCTTCTGCAACAGCAGATGACTTCCATCCTCCGTGTTTTTTACAGTTGGAAAGTCACCTCCAGAATTTGCTAGCATGGTAGCTGAAGACCTCCTAAAGCACTGTCCTGTGAAAGCTGTTGGATTGGGCAAGTTCAGATAGATTGCTATAACATATGGCATTTTACCAAATGTATTTATCCCCACAGGCTGTTTAGAACATTTACCATTTGCGTATTTTAAAAACAACTTATTACAATTTATATTTGATGGTTTTAGTGAGGTATATTATTTATGAAAGATAGATAATCAACTGGAGAGTTATTAGGATTTAAAATCGTAAAAATGCGTTCCATTCCATTTTTTGTTTCTGGTATTTCAATAATATACACTGTTTGTTTATCTTCTACATCGTTAATTGTCATTTTACATAATTTTTCTCGACGACAAGCTCCCGAAATTCCAGTTATGAAACCAACCTAAAAAATAACATATTGCAGTGGTACAAATAGCTTAATTGAAGAGGAAAACATGAGAAAATATCCTGTGTGGAATGTAAAATTGTAATCAAAAGGGAATGGTTTTGTATCATTTTGCGTATGATGTGTTGCCTAATTAAGCCGGTGGCCTTTGAGGGTCGGCGTAGTTACGCAACACTCCATACGAACACCTTACATTGCAATAGCGTTACTCATAACATAAAAAATATTTAGATTTTATACATACTCAAGCGTTTACTTACTTTGATCATCAAAAACTGGGAATCTGGAGCATTCCAGAGAAAATTAATTAAATGTTCTCTTTCAAAAAATTTAGATTTTCTTGCTTTATAACCTTTATATTTTTGTTTGATAAACGCTATTAACTTGTTGAAGTTCGAAATATCAACGTTGTTTTTATATCTTAAGATGCTTTTCAACATAGAATATATCGACCATAGTGTAGAAGGTTTGCAAGTCTTCAATTCCTCAGCGAAATAGGCCAAAATGACGTTTTCTTAGTATTTTGTCACTTTATTCTTCCTGCACCATTCTATAAATATATTATATTTCTGTTCATAAATGTGTGGTAATAGGTTTTCAGTGGCTTTTTGAGCACTGTTGAGTATATTTGGAGGAGTATTGTCAAATTCGTCTGATGAACTTGAATCCATATCGGTTATCAGATAGGTACAGATAAACTGCAATAAAATTTGAAAGAAGAGTTATCAGGTATACAAACATTATCGACAAAAACCGTACCTTGTGTGATTAGATTAGATTTTAGATAATGTACTAAATAAACTTTATAAATCAATCTATAACAAATACTTTTGCTGTGTTCTGTGATACTAACACAATTTCAGATGTTGATTGTCAGTTCTTCCAATTCTCGTAACCACACAGCCTACTTACTTTTTGAGCAAAATCGACATCCACGGTGTGTTTACATTTAATTATAGCAATGACATTTGCAGAAAATTGTGATCAAAATAAAAAACATGATAATTTGTTGCATACTAAACATAAGCAAAAATTATTTTTAATCGTAGAAGAAGATAACATAAGTGGCAATTTAAATTAAAACCTTTTATTTGGTTGCTATACACAATTTTTGACATATTTTACTCTACGCACTAGTGCGTAAAGAGTTTTACTTTACGCACTCCAAAGCTTGCGCAAAGTACGTACTTTACGCACGGTAGTAGAAAAAATATATTTGGATTAATTCTTGTGAAAGAGATCTATTAACCGAAACAGGGGTTTCTCCACTGATAATGAAATCAGATCACGATATTCAGATAGTGTTATCTGAGGTCCCTCATTGTTAAGTTTTCCAAGAGAAAAACCGTATATAATTTAAATTTCCTTCTGTGGCTATATTATTCTCACTAAAATGCAACTCGTTTGGTAAAATTTTCGCCGATTTCGTCGATTGCCAAATTTCTGTCGGTTTCAACCTTTTAATAACATGTGTTTTGGGTGTTGAGCTATCTGAATTGGAAATATTGGAATAATTTCCACAAAGAAGGTGAGACTGTCCCGTATTACCACTTCTTTTTATAAAACATCTCAACTTCTGTAAGGCATTTAAAGTTTTTTCTGTAGTACTCATGATGATTCCATCACAGACAACAGCGTTCATCGCTTTATCGTCCCATAATACTAGCAAATCCATATTTATTTCTCTGATGTTTTCAAATGAATAAATATTCAGAATAAAAAAAGGAGATAAAAATCAAAAGGGTATAGCAAATTGCAAACAAAAATCTTCAGTACGCCTTTTTTTAACTACTTCAAACAACCTTAATGAGATACACTCAAATCGATTCGTTGAATATCTCAGGAATGAAAGTAGTTTGATTTACGCCTTTTTCAAAGCAGCTAGACAATACCTAATTTGTCAGCTCTCGGGTGTAACCCAAAAAATATGAAATTTTGATAAACGGCCCTTTGCAAGGCGACGAGATGGCTTCAAAAATTTTCATTGTAATTTGAATGCAGTTTTGGAATGTATCCAGTTTTCTACTATCCAGTTTTCTACATTTCTGAATTGTATTCAATCTGAAGGTTCGGAATATTCATTTATGTCATATTTCAGGTTCAAGATTTGGAAAACTTCAGTCAAAAGTGGGGCTGATATCAATAATAACCAACTTCAAAGTGACTCTGAATGAGAAGACGCAGCTGCCAATTAAATATGCACCTAGCTACATTATAGCCAGCGTCAAAGGAGGAGTTTGGGTAGATCTACAGAAACTGGAATGAATACAATAAACAGTCATAACAACAAAGGTGTTGTGTTTTTAAATGTGTATCATATGAAATATTTAGTACCTGGCGTTTTCACATCTTTCACTATCAATCAACATCCAAACAATAGGTCCGATACCAGCTTCTCATTTGAAAGCGAATGAAGCTAATGAGACCGGGGGATGGTGACAGATTTTGAGACACGATTTTACTCAGTATGCCTTTTTTCTGTATTTCCTTATGATAATAAGGCAGGAATAAGACAGTCGTCCTGGGTCCTTCCTAAAAAAAAATTATTAATCATTTGTTCGAAAAATATGTATTTCGCTACGATTTTAATCAGGCTGCTATGTGTTTTGTAATGAAATAACGAAAATAAAATACTCAGAAAACCACTGGCATACCGTTAGGGCGGGTCCGAAGGGTTGGTATGGTCACGTGAATTTGTATGAGAATAAGGAAATTTTCCGTGTTTTTAAACAGGCTGCCACTGATAAGTATACAAGTTATTGTTCTGAAACTGCTTAAAAAAAGATGGCATACTGAATGCGTATGCCTAAGTACTGTTAACTCTGCAAAAATTTTGAACAGGTATGTTATAACCACCGACTTAACCTTTAAACTAGACTGCCAATACCATATTATTGAAATTGATCCAATTACGAAATTGACTGGTGGCCATAGGACATGCGCATTGTGTCCGTTATCTGTCAGAATCACATTGGCGTACTTCAGGAAAAATTAATAGGTCTAGTACAAGCAAGTGGAATGTTGAAAAATTGAGTTTTCATTTGATGACGAGAGTATTTCATAACTGTACATCCATACTTCAACAAGACACATTTCAGTCGTTGAAAATTAGGGATTTTTACACCAAAGTCCAAAACACTTCATTTCAACAATATCTATTTACTCAAGGTAACACCAATGACCTAATAAATGGCTCCCCAGATTGTCAAATATCAATTCTTTGGTGGCTCTTGCGCATTGCGCAGACACGATTTCAGGATGTTCAATTGGATGAGTTTTTCGAGTGGTGGGCATATGAGTACTAGCAGTCTAGTTTAAAGGTTAAGTCGGTGGTTATAACATTCCGTGATTTGAGTCAGTATGCCATTCCATTTTCATCAAGTTTATGGTAATGTAAGATGTATATGAAATTAGCATATGGTTTGAGAGAGTAAAAATTACAGGCATACGCAAAAAAAAATGCAAAATATAAACAAAAATATCCGCCATTTTAAGCAGTATGCCTTTCTGTTTATATGATGTACATGGTACATGTAGTTGGAATAACAAAAGGCATACCTATCGATAAGGTCCAAGCTTGTCAAAAATATAAAAAGTGATTCAAAATAGAGATAACCTGATGTGTAAGAGAAACGTGACAATTTTTGTATTTTTAAGCATGACACCTTTCTGTTTCTATTATAATCATGGTATATGTAGGTGGAATAACATATGACATACCAATTTGTGAAGTCCAAGAGTTCGGAAGATATTAAAAAACAAAAAAAATTGTGTTTTAAGCTGTATTCCCTTCCGGTTTCATGATAATCATGGTATATGTAGGTGGAATAACAAATCGCACATCGATTGATGAGGACTAAAGTTTATAAAAACTAAGAATAAAAAAGGGATTTATGAAAATTGAGTTTATTGGAAACGAAACACATTTAAATCATAACTATATTATAGAGTAATTATTGTTTTCCATCATTGGACAACACCTATTCTAACGTCATAAGAAAAAAACACGTATTTCACATATTTATCAAAATTGAGATATATGTAATAACAAATAAGGGACATTTTCCTAATCTCAATAGTGTATATTACCAGTGCGAAAAGTGCCATTTGTCAGAATAAATTTCGCACAATTAATGTACATACACTATTTTTCCTACGACCACGCCATAATTTTAACAAATAATATCGATATTATTGACATGGGTGCAAGAAAATCTATCAAAAAGGCTGACAGAGAACTAACTTTATCTATGATAGATAATTATTATTAAATGTAAATTATTTTCTTTACGAATAACTACTAGATCAAAATCATGATTGAACACAGTTTTTTAATAAATATTAGAAATAAAAAATATTCACCTATGAGATCACGTGTGATACAAAGAAATACAGTGCGACGCTAAATTATGGAAAAAAATCATTATTTCTGAATATAAAGATATATCGGAAAAATCCTCGTACAGGTCGATTTTCTTTTCCGATGGGCCAATTTTTGAACCTCACCCAAAATATATAGGGTTATCCGCATTTGAGGAAAAGCGACTTTGGTGATATTTTTAAATGAGACACCCAGTATATTTGGTTAGGGATCGTCATTACAAATCCAGTGATACCAAGTTTGATGGGATTATGTCAAACGGCTGCGGAGATATGGCCAAAAAACTTCTCCATATACCCAATGAGTGCGACAGAGACTTTTAACCTTCTGAATCGTGTGGAGTCTCGCAGTCATACTCATTAGACATACGAGGAAGTTTTTTGGCCATATCTCCGCAGCCGTTTGACATAATCCCATCAAACTTGGTATCACTGGATTCGTTATGACGATACCTAACTAAATATGGAAAAATATACTGGGTGTCCAATTTGAGAATATCACCAAAATCATTTTTACTCAATTGCGGATAACCCTATATATTTTGGATGGGGTTCAAAAATTGGCCCATCGGAAAAGAAAATAGACCTCTCCGAGGATTTTTCCGAAATATCTTTATATTCAGAAATAATGAATTTGTTCCATAATTTAGCGTCGCACTGTATATGTGATCAGACAGCACAGTTGGTAGAGTGTTGAATTTGCAATGCGCAGTACTTCCGGTTTCATTTGCTTGTATACTTTTCTGGGACAGCACCGGACCATCGTGATTCACAAACTATGAGGTTCTAGTTGTTTGTACTGAATGAGATGACAACACATGCATTGGCAATGCAGGGTGGACCTAATTCCGTTACCGCTGTTATTCTATTGAAGTACGACGTTTTCGATCCACGGCGGAGTTGCTCTCACAGTGACCCTTGGTACTATCTAAGCATTGTGCAGGTCTCGAAAGATGAAACCTCCAGTCCTTCCCTCACATTCCTTCCTTCTCATTCCTCCCCTCTCATTCCTTCCTATCCATTACCGGGAGAAGCTGAGACTAGAGAAGAAGTTTGTTTCTTCAATTAAATATCGTTTTCAGAATTATGAATTTATAGGAAAAAAATTTCAATTATTTTTATTTATTTTGTCCGTAGTAGGTACGTGGGATCGATGATTACAAGTGAGATTGACCTTTTTTAGAAAAAAAAAAAAATCACATTTCAAATAGTTTTTTCTCAAATATATTTGTTCCTTTGGTAAATCTGAATAGGAATTATATATTTGTCAGCTTTACCGCAGTACATCTAAACAAATTATGTATTTGGCAGCATTTTCGCAGGAGTGCGGAAAATACTTTCTGTGATACTATACAGTGCGATATGCTTTACTTTCTCATGTAGTCGTAGTAAAATTCAGTTCCAGCATTATTTCTGAAGTCACGATTGAGGCATAATAAAAATAGCGTATGATGCACGTGGTGAAGAAGTGCCTTTAGAGCACTCGCAACGTTCAAACTCGTGGCGGCATATGAGTTTATAATAAAAGCTTTTTAAAAAAAAACAGATTACGTTCAATTTAATTCAAAAACTAAGTCGTAGACAAACTATAGGTATAGATTAACCAAATCTCAGAAGAATTCTCTGAATTTTAATTTCTACAACTGCCTGCCAAAGAGAATCAAAACACTAACCTTTCATCAATTTAAAAAACGCATAAAAAATTATATTCTTGAACACTGCTTTTACTTCACTGACGAGTTCCTTCACACAACAAAGCAACTGAATGATACACTCAACACATTGCTTCTCTGAATTTACCATTTTGTTATGTTAATTATGTTTGTTAATGTTTTACTCATGAATGTAACAGTTTTAAAAATTTTGTATGTTGTATAGGGCACCAACATAGCAATGTCGGAAAATCGAAATAGTAAGAAAGTTTTATTGCATTTTTTAATGTGATAAACCCGGACTACTTGTATGTTATTTTTATTTTAACGAAGTGAAACACTAAATTTTTCATAAACCAAGAGGCATACTGATTAAAAACACATGTTTTTTTTTCATAATTTTGCAACTTTTTTTACAATTTTTTATATAGAAAACTCGCACAACTTGTATGCCATTTCTTATTTCATCTCCATATACCATGGCTATAATGAAAACAGACAGGCATACTGCTTAAAAACAGGGAATTTTTTAAATCTATTTTGCAACTTCATTTAAATTTTTTATTATGACGAACCCGCACAACTCGTATGCCATGTTACATATCAACAATTCAGGAGACAAACTTTATATTACAACAAATTTTGTGCTGATTAAAATCACGGAATGTTATTCCATAACTGTTCAAAATTTTTGCAGAGTTAACAGTACTTAGGCATACGCATTCAGTATGCCATCTTTTTTTAAGCAGTTTCAGAACAATAACTTGTATACTTATCAATGGCAGCCTGTTTAAAAACACGGAAAATTTCCTTATTCTCATACAAATTCACGTGACCATACCAACCCTTCGGACCCGCCCTAACGGTATGCCAATGGTTTTCTGAGTATTTTATTTTCGCTATTTCATTACAAAACACATAGCAGCCAGATTGAAATCGTAGCGAAACACATATTTTTCGAACAAATGATTAATAATTTTTTTTAGGAAGAACCCAGGACGACTCTTTTATTCCCGCCTTACTATCATGAGGAAATACAGACAATACTGTCCTCCAAAAGGCATACTGAGTAAAATCATGTCTCAAAATCTGTCACCATCACCCGGTCTAAATGTTCCGATTCGAATTTCAATTTCTTCGAAGAAAAAACGTAATTTTGAAATATACGCTCTCGAAAATTGCACTCAGTTCTATAATGAAGAGTAATGACAAAATGGATGAGGATATCCAGTTTCCTGTTCTGAAACTAGTATATAGGCTGGTGTCCGACATAAAACAACAATAATATCTTAATTGCTCAAATGCTAAAGAACAGAAATGAAGAAAAAACTAAAATAACGGATTTATAATTTCTTTTTTGACGTCAAACTTTACACTGACACTTCTAATAAGTTATTGTTCGTTGCTATGATAACGCAATATTTTGTTTATGCAGGGAACTGGTCTAGGCTAACTAGATATCAATACATCCTCGTACTTATTTATCATTTTGTTATGTTATAAAATTCTATAAGCTTGTCGCGAGAAAAAATCTTTAGGAAATCTTAAATTTAATTTACAATGAAAAATACGTACCTACATACTCTTCTGGACAAGCATTTATATCAATTAAAATTTTATATGGTAACAAAATGATGGGTTTAATTCACTTTAAAATTTACTTCATTCTTTTTAGAACATTTAAATAAAATATTTTCTCTAAAAAGTTTTTTTAGGTTTATTTATTTGGATAAAAATGTTGGAATTGGGGAATTTTTCTTTTTAAAGACTGCAACCCGTGTGGCCTATTCAACACAAACTCTGTCACCGAATTGAAACCCGTTCGACAAAAAGCTCTTATAAAAACTGCGGAGACCAAGACCTGGGTTTTCTTCAAGAACATCGTAGACGTTGGCTTGATAGATAAGAAAAAAAGAACGATTTGACACTTCTGACAATTTTCCAAATTCCAACTAATATGCAAGTCAGCAACGTTGAAATCTGCACAATCATCCACTCAACAATGTTTTCGATTTGAAGGTCAAAGTGTAATGTTAACAAAAAGATAACTGGTTAAAATGATACCAACAAATTATTTTATCATCACGGCCATATTATAAAACGAGTAGCGTGAGCGTGACAGTGGTACTGTGACAGTGCTAATGAATTGATTTGGACAAATTTTGTTTATTGAGGTAAGTTCTACGCTTATTATTCATCATGCCACCAATTCACAATTATATATTTTTTCTACTACCTCACTAGAAAACTTTATTATCGACCCCTAAAGAAGGGAGGAAAATGGTACTTTTTCTCCCGCCGGGAGGAAAATAGTACTTTTCCTCTAGATTTATCAGGAAGAAGATGCATTGAAATCAATTTTGCCTCTTCAGTGAGATCTTTTGGCAGGTCGTCTTCGCTAGAACTCATTTTCAAAACTTAGAATCAACTTAAAAGGATAAACAACGTGACAGCTTATGACAACTGTTATGTTTTAGTACCAAACAACGCCATAGCAACAAATCGTTGTCAACACGATGACGACGACGCAACGCTTACTTAATATTTTGTCAAATAGCCGCATTATATAGTTCTACAACTTTCTGTAGTTGTTCTTATAAGTATGCACGCATTATAATTTTTAGGACGTTATAAAAATGACGACCTTAAAGGTAGTAGAAAAAACTATATACATACCTCAGGAGGAAATAGCTATTTGTATTACTAGGGAGGAAAGTGCCACTTTTCCTCCCGCAGGATGTAGTTTACTGCCCGACGCGAAGCGGATGGCAGTAAACATCCAAGGGAGGAAAAGGCACTTTACTCCCATGTAATACATATGATTTTTTCTCCTACCCACTCAATAAAACCTTTTTGTGGCTTTGTTTGCAAATAGACCTATTCTTACTTGATGGAAAGTATAGACAATACAGTCATGTGTATCTGAAAATATGCGGTGGTGCAATGGCTAGCGTCTTGGGCTTGTAATCCGAAGGTCCCGGGTTCATCTCCTGGCAATTACAACTTTTTTTTATTTTCAAGAACGTTATTTTACTTTTTTCTTGTTAGTGATTTGAATTATTGGACATTTAGATACCTTATACATTTCGGATTGCTATTGAGTGAGTTTCTCATAAGTACTGTTATGTGCCTATTTGAATGAAGTGCGCTTGTAGAAAAAATAATGTGTGTATTTCTAGCACAAAGTGTCATTGTCGTTCTCCAAAGATTAATCTCTTTGCTAAACGAACAGTCGTTACCGACCGATGATGAACCCTTTACTCCCATAAACACCTAACTATGTAGGCTTATTATGGCAAGAACCTGTCAGAAAACAACTACTCCCCTGGCTAAGACCACGACGGGTATTGAATTAAATCTAACAGCTACTTGTGCAACGTTCCTCAAAACATCAGAGGACGCAATTGCAAGTGCCCTCTATGACCAACCAGCAGAATTATGTAAAATTAATAAGCCTACATAGTTAGGTGTTTATGGGAGTAAAGGGTTCATCATCGGTCGGTAACGACTGTTCGTTTAGCAAACGATCTCCCAAAGATTTCTGTCTTCTTCGATTAATCTCTTTGTCGAGCAACAATCAATCACTTTGCGCTCTAAATACACAAATAGCTATTAAAGAACTAGAGTAGAAGTAACATTCATGTTTGATTTTTACCAGAATACAGGATATATAAGATGTTCTAGAAATTACGGAAACAATTTGATTATAATAGATTCACAAGTTTCATCGTTTACAACTTACTTGAAATGAGGGGGAGGAAAAGTACTTTCCTCCCTAGGGTGGAAAAGTATGAGTTTCCTCCCTGGTTTGAGGGAGGAAAGTGTGTACTTTCTATAGGGGTAGGAGAAAAAAGTTTTATTTTGACCCCAGGAATATGCCATTGATATTTTTGTATTGGATTGTACAACACCCTGTATTTGCATGTTTCCAACATTATGTAGGTGTCGATGATGAATCAGTTTCACGTAGTAGGTGACATTTTCTCTGTTCACAGTTAGTAGCAGATATGGTTTTATCAACAATTGCCTACATTGCATTGGCAGCAGTAATAGGAATTTGGCTGTTTTCGAAATGGAGTTATTCCTACTGGAAACGAATGGGCTTGGAGAATCCTAAACCGGAATCCATATTTGGAAACACCAAAGATTATCTCACGAAGAAAATATCCTTCGTAGATCAATTCAGAATAATCTACGACGAACTGAAAGCCAGAGGCCTCAAACATGGAGGATGCTACTTGTCCTTCAGACCAATGTATATGCCACTTGATCTGGATCTCGTCAAAAATATTTTGCAAAAAGATTTCAGTCATTTTGTAAATCATGGCTTCTATGCAAATGAAAAAACCGATCCATTATCAGCACATCTGTTCAATATGGAGAACGATAGTTGGAGGAAACTAAGGACAAAGCTGACACCTACTTTCACATCAGGTAAATATAATACAGTGTGGTCCAACGGAAACTTAACACCTCGATTGTCCGACGTTAAAATGAAAATGTGAAAAATTACCCGGACCCATCAATTTCTGATTCGAGGGGGAACAACTTTTCCGCTTTGTTCATCCCTGTAACTTCAACCCCCTAACGGGGGTGAGCACAACCCCTTGATTTTGAATAGGGATGAGGGGTGTTGCGATAACTAATTTTGAAGATCTCATCGAGTAGTGTCTGAACCTAAAATTTCGCTTCAAAATATTTACCGATAATGAATTAACAGCTAAAATAGTGAAAGAGTTAGTGTGGAATTGATCTCGAGAATATTATTCTCATCCGACGCTTTTCAGAGGTATTTATTATTTATGTCGTTACTTTTTTGTCCAAAAAGGTAGACGGACCATGTGTTTCATTTACCTCAGTCTATCGTGAATGTTTACGAACGTTAAAAGTGTGTCAAAGCGATTGTAAATTTGTAGTAGCATTCCGTAGAAGAAAGGGTGGATAAAATTATTTTTTAGAAGTAACGACTCTGCGCGGACAACAGCGACTTTATTTATCGAATGACATCCTGGAAAAAATCTATCCGCTGCTTACGTTGTACAACTGGTTGCCAAATTTGACGCTACTGGTTTAGTCGAAAAAAAAAAAGAGGGTGCATGAAAGAGACGAAGCGAAGGAAGTGGCTGTCTTAGGTCATGTAGCATTGGCTCCGACCCTTAGTACTAGGAAATTGTCCGATGTATCTAGTGTTGCACGCACAACAATCATGAGCATCCTTAAACAACATAAATTCCATCTTTATAAGATACGATTGGTTCAGGAACTGAATGAGGATGATCCCGATCGCCGACTCCAGTTCTGTGAATTGGTCAGTGAAATTATTAACGGTAATCAAAAATATATGTTCGATAACTGTTTTTCGGGCGAGTGTACATTCTACCTTAACGGCATTGTAAACAGGCACAACTGTCGGTATTGGTAAGATGAAAATCCAAGATTATTTCGTGAAGTGCATACTCAGCATCCCAAAAATTAAATGTTTGGGCGGGTATTTATGGACATCACATAATTGGCCTTTTTTTATACTCGGTAATCTCACTGGCCAAATTTATGTAGATCTACTAGCGAACGTTATTTATCCAGCCCTCGTGCAGGTATTGGAGAATGACGAAGACTATCAGACGATCATTTTCCAACAATATGACGCACCACCTCATTTCCTGTGCGTCAGTTCTTAGATGAAAATTTTCCTCACGCCTGGTTTGGAAGACGGGGACATATTGAGTGGCCACCCAGATCACCTGATCTGGCTCCACTGGACTTTTTTCCATGGGGTCACCTGAAATCCAAGATCTACGCTACCCAGCCTCAGTCACTAGATGATTTGCGAAATTGGATCATTTATGAACGCCGTCAAATTACACCAGAAATCTTGAGTCATGTATGTGACCGTTTTTAGCAAAACTTATATTACTGCATGGAAGTGAATGGTGCCCATTTCGAGCATTCAAAGTTAGGTATTTTATTATACATGCGAAACAAGTGTTTTTACACTTATCGCCTAGTGATATTTATTATAATCAACAATTTGTTCCTAATGTATATATTGTATTTGCCTAATAAATATCTTTATTATTATTACTATTATTAATTAATACACTTATCACAAACGTAAGTGGTCTTCCACTATTTTACCTTTCATTTCATTATCGATGGAACTTTCGAAACTATCGAAATTTCAGGATCAGATAGTACTCGATGAGATCTTCAAAAAGAGGTATCGCAACACCCCTCCCCCCTAATCAAAATTAAGGGGTTGTGCTCACCCCCGTTAGGGGGTTGCAGTTACGGGGATGACACGAGCGGAAAAGTTGTTCCCCCTCGAATCAGTCATTGACGGGTCCGAGCGATTTTCCACATTTTAATGTTAGAGCCGGACAATCGAGGTGTTAAGTTTTCGTTGGACCACACTGTATTCTCATTCAGTGAACAGTGCTTTCATTTTAATTTGTAGGTACACTATGCATATCATTGAACATTCAAAAATACTTTTTTTTCTGTTTTGGTTGGTTTCCGGGTTTTGCCGTGGTCTTCTTTGGTTTAAATCTTCAAACGTTTCAACTGCAACTGCGGCAGTCATCTTCAGTGGCGTGATCGAAGTACTCTTCTAGACGTGTCAACTGAAACTGAAGCTTTCAAGTTTGCGATGTTATTTATAGTGATGTTTTTGCGCGCACTTTCTGTAATGGCGGGTTCGCGCGCACTTTTCGCGCGATTCGGGTGACATGGCTTCGTTTGAAGTTATCTTGGTGTTTGTGTATTTCTATGGCTTCCAAATACATTCTTGTTGAATAATGATTTGACGTTGCTAGTCTCTCGGTATTTTCGAAAAGGATCTTGTATTCTCCGTCAAACAATGTATGCTCAGCGACTGCGGACCCTCTCGGTTTGTCCCAAACGACAACTCCGCTTGTGCTCGACTAGGCGGGTACCAATGCTTCTTTTCGTTTGACCGATATAGACCTTCCCACAGTTACATGGAATTCGGTAGACTCCCGCTGATTTGAGTGAATCTCTGCTGTCTTTGGCTGATCTTAGATATTCCGATATCTTCTTCGTTGGTTTGAACACGGTGTTGATTTTCTCCTTCTTTAGAATTTTCCCAATTCTGTTGGTGACACCTTCTACGAGGGCTGTTTGGTAACTCCGTGACTATTTGAATAAAGAAAAAAAAAATTGGCAAATAAGCGTTTTATTTTTCAACATAATCTCCTTTTAGATCAATACATTTAGTCCAGCGTTTTTCCAGCTTTTTTTATTCCTTCCAAATAATAGGTTTTCTCAAGGCCCTCAAAATAGGCGTTTGTTTCGGTTATAACCTCTTCATTCGACCCAAATCTCTTACCACCCAGCCATTTCTTCAGGTTTGGGAAAAGAAAATAGTCGCAAGGGGCTAAATCTGGAGAATATACTGGATGGGGTAGTAGTTCGTAGCCCAATTTATGAATTTTTGCCATAGTGACTACACACGTGTGCACTCGTGCATTGTCTTGATGAAGCAGCACTTTTTTTTTCGCTAAATGTGGTCGTTTTTGCCTCAAATCAATATCGAATCTGTCTAAAAGCTCTGAATAATATTCGCCGTTGATCGTTCTACCCTTCTCTAAGTAATCTATATGAATGACACCGCGTGCATCCCAAAAAACTGTGGCCATAACCTTGTTGGCTGACAGACGCACCTTAGCCTTCTTTGGTGCACGTTCACCATTTGACACCCACTGTTTTGATTGTTCCTTGGTCTCTGGGGTATTGTGATGGATCCATGTTTCGTCTACGGTTATATAACGGCGTAAAAACTCGCCCGGATTGCGATTGAACTTTGCCAAACACTCCTTTGAAGTGGTCACACGGTTGCGCTTGTGGTCGAGTGTGAGCAATCGCGGCACCCATCTCGCGGATAGCTTCTTCATGTCCAAATATTCATGTAAAATGTGATGAACTCGCTCAGTTGAGATGCCTACAGCCTCAGCTACCTCACGTACTTTTATTCTCCGATCGTCCAATATCATTCCATGGATTTTATCGACGATTTCTGGCGTGATGACCTCTTTTGGGCGACCTGAACGTACGGCGTCACTTGTGCTGGTACGACCACAACGGAACTCAGTAAACCACTTCTTAACCATTGAAATTGATGGTGCAGAGTTCCCATAGTATTTATCAAGTCTTTCCTTGGTTTCAGTTATGGTTTTTTTACGCAAAAAATAATGCTTAATCAACACACGAAATTCACTTTTTTCCATTTTTGTTAAAATTCACGAGGTTGTCTGCTTCTAATTGCTGTCAAACACAAATCAAATGTCGCAGCTTGCTCAAAATTTGACAGTAGTCTATTGAAAGATGGTGGTTGACAGCAGCAGTGTTGCATTTAAAGTTACTGCGCGGGAAATTTAAAAAGTCACGGACTTACCAAACAAGCCTCGTATGTAAGGCAGATAGACAGTGCCTTGGGGTTGCTCTTCATTGGTGTTCCTTTTCTTCTTCCTTGGGCGCGTAGCACGGATGATGCCTTTCTTGTTGTACCCATTGGCTTGTAACACAGTTGTAAGGTGTTTCATTTCCTCGTCGATGTGCCTTGGTTCACATATTCTCAAAGCTCTGTTCACTAGTGTGTTGATGAAGGTTCGTTTCTGTTTTGGATGATGGTTGGATCCATTGTGTAGATATCGATCTGTGTGTGTTTTCTTCCTGTACACCTTATGGCCTAGATGATTACCCTCTTTGGTGACTAATACGTCAAGAAATGGGGTTTGAAGGTTTTCTTCTAATTCCATGGTGAACTGGATTTTTGGATGAAAACTATTCAAATGGTTTAGGAAGTTTTGAAGTTCTTCTCTTCCATAGCTCTGGTTACGAAAATAAACCACACTTGTCTGTTCATTAGTTTAGCGCAAAGTGGTGTAAATATGACTCAAATTGTAATGTTTCAGCAGCATTAAGATACCAGCGATTAATTTGTTTCGAAGAATTGTCATGGTTTTTCACGAATTATTGAATGTCATACGTGAATATTGTTTTCTGATAATTTGTTGGTAAATAAATCAAATGAGATATTCCATTGAATTTTTTTTTATGTTCGATATTTATCGACAAAGTGGTATAGTGTTACAAAAGCTCTTAGAAGATATAGACTGCAATTTCCAGGTAAAAGAGTTCCATCTTAAAAAATGTTTTATAGACTCAAGAAGAAGGTTTTAGAAACTGGAATAAACTGGAAAATGGAAACTGAAAAAAAACGCTGTTGGGCCAAACTCGGTTTTGACATAAGAAATAGAAATTAACATCCTAGCATCTATTAGAACCAAGCCTCAAAATTCATTGAACGATGTAGTTAGAGCATTGCCAGTGCGCATTGGATCAGCCCACAGAGAAAAAAATTATGTTGGGTGTGATGGGCTTAGTATTAAAATGATTCTTATGTGCTGCCTCCACATTCTTCCCCACCTAACACATATCATCAATTTTTGCTTAAAAAAACATGTTTTTCTCGCAATGGAAGATAGCCAAAGTTACACCCGTTCCTAAAAAAGTAAATCCTGAAGAGCTCAAAGATCTACGAGCCATTAGCATACTTCCCGCCTGCTCCAAAATAATCGAAAGAATAGTGGAGAGACAAATCGTGTTCTACCTAAATGAGAAGTCTATTTTACCATCGATCCAATCAGGCTTCAGAAAAGGATTCAGCTGCACTACTGCCTTAATGCAGGTAACTGATGACATTCTGAGAGCCTCCGATAATAACCACTGTACTGTTCTCATTTTATTAGATTTTAGTAGAGCGTTTGATACCATAAATTACGATATAATGCTAGCTCTGCTTCATTATATAGGATTTTCCGATGGTGCAACTCACCTTCTACAAAATTATCTGCTCAATAGAGAGCAGAAGGTCGTAATTGATGACGCACACTCACGAATACTCAATCTGAGTTCCGGTGTGCCTCAAGGATCCATTCTAGGTCCTTTGTTGTTTTCCATTTACACCAGTCAATTGGTGAAATGTCTGCAGTACTGTCGAGCTCATCTCTATGCCGATGACACCCAAGTCTACTACTCGTTCGACCCGAATGACGTAGACGAGGCGTGCAATCGTATCAACCACAATCTAAATAAATTCACTTCTCTGTCAAATAATTTTTGTTTGCTAAACAATTTGAATAAAACACAAATACTAGTGTTCGGTCCGAAAAACGCAAAGAATACGATCAAAGCCAAGATAAAAATAAACATTGATTCTAGCGAGCTATCAATTACAGAGGAAGCCAGAAACCTGGGCGTCATTATGGACACTGATCTTCGATTCGATTCCCATATAAATAAATTCATTCAAAAGCATATTCCTCATTGAAACTTATATATGGCAATAGGAAATTCATAACAAAAGAAACCAAAATTATTCTGTGTGAAAGTCTTGTTCTATCTAACCTCAACTTTGCTGATACCTTGTATGGCCCGAGCTTAACCTCACTTAACAAGCAGAGGATTCAAAAAATTCAAAATTCTTGTTCACGTCTCATATATGGGATTCGCCGGAGACAGGGAATTTCTTCAAAGTTGAAGGAAGTAGGATGGCTAAACTTAGAAAAAAGAAGGGAACTACACTCATCATGCCTACATCACAAAATAATAATGACGAAAACACCACCATATCTTTACGATAAAATCACTTTCCGTACGGATATACATAATCTCAACGTACGTTTCAAAAATCTTCTCACACCTCCTACACACTACCATGAATATTTTAAAAGATCCTTCACATACCAAATCTGCTCTGTGTATAACCGGCTGCCGAATAATCTAAAGAAATTGAATGAAAAAATATTCAAAGTAAAATTAAAGAAAAGCTTACTTGAACAATGATGAAAACCTCACTGTCAATTCCACTATTATTCCACTATTATGTACTTTCCGATATCCTTTTTCCTTTTACAATATTATTTATTTAGTTGAAACCTAAGTAAGTTGTTGTCAGTGCGTCTTGTATATAACCCAACAATGTATGTATATTATATATGAAATATTTTTTTATTTGTATGGGTGCTATAACCATTCATGTATATATATATTTGTATTTGAATTATCTATTACCTATGTTTATCTACAATTATTGTAAATCCGCCACTTTTTTCCTGAGGGGTATTGTTAAATTATTCTGAATACTACCACTAGAAAAAAGTGGCTTTTGGGGGTTAAGTGGAAGAACAAAGCTGCTGTGTTTTGCACTTCAGATTTGAACTTCGCCTTTTGGTCAAACTATCTTTTTGTTTTCCAATAAAGACTATTATTATTATTATTATTAAGTACAAATATCGACCATACAAGCTGAAAAGGGCGCAAAAGTTGACAAAAGCGCAAAAGGAAATCATACTGAAATTTTCCTGACATATCGTAGAAATCATTCACAGGGATGACCCATTTCTGGATAATATATTGTGGACTGATGAGTCGTCGTTTTCCAGTAGCAGAGGTTGCCATCGCCAAAACAGACACTATTGGTTAGAGCCATGTCAAGATAATTAATTTGACAAACAGCATGGGGCACCGCCATATTGTGTTTTCCAGTTAAAAGGTTCTTGAGTAGAAAATATCCACAGTGAATTGAAAATTCGAGTACTATTAGATGGCTTCCTAATAGTACAGATCTAACACCGTGTGATTTTTTCTTTCTTTTTTTTGTAATCACATTTACACCAATTTGCTCTCAAGTAATGGAAAAAAAGAGCAAGTATAGTTTATTTTAGTAACCAGAAAAAAAAATCAATAGATATTTGATGATATTTAAAAAAAAGAAAGTTATTTCAATGATGTTGAAATTTGGCAGTTTATGAAATTTTTGACTATGCAACATAAAACTTAACAGCCCTGGAATACGATTCCCATGTAAGGACAACTTCTAAGCATACACAAAAAGAGGAAGCCTCTCTTACTTCTCTGGAACACGGGAATTTGACGTTTCTCTCTATTTCATTGCTATCTTCAATGCTGATGCCCTTCTGGAATATTATTAATCGTGTCACCATAAGTAATTCTTTCGAGACTGATTAGTCAAGTTTATTCTTTACTCCTCTTCACCTTCGTTTCTAACATATGTGGAATTAATTGTCCCCATGGCACATTCAGATATTCACTAAATTCCCTTGATTCTAACAATATTTTCTCAACACTACAGGATTAAAAATTAAAAATAACGATAATTATATAAAGTATTCTTTTTTCTTTGGTGTTTTGGCAACGACTGCTATGGTCATTAGCCATGTGTTCTGGGTAGGCCTTGTAACTTACTCCTTTCGCCAGCAGGAGCAGCACTGTTAATTATTAACGCAACAGTGACTCGTGGAGGATTATTTCCAGCCGACACGAGCCTCAATCAATCAGACTTTCATATCTGAAAGTTTAAAAAGCCCGCACCGGCTGGGAACCGAACCTGGGACCCCTCGGTCACCAGGTGGATGTTTAACCACTGCGTTAGTTCCTACAATAATTAATTTTTATTTATCTTTTCAGGGAAATTGAAAATAATGTTCTATACCTTACAATCCTGTACTTCTGGTCTCGAAGACATCCTCAAAAATCACTCTGCCGTGCAGGACCCCGTAGAAATCAAGGATGTCGTTGCTCGATTCACAACAGATGTAATCGGCTCAGTAGCTTTCGGGCTAGACTGTAATAGTCTGAAGAACCCCGAATCTGATTTTAGAAAGTATGGGAAAAAAATATTCGCACAAGATTTAGTACAAAGAATCCGACTTCTCGTCTCGCAGGCGGTACCACAACATATTTTAGTTATGTTGGGATTCAGAGTAACTGCTCGAGATGTAGAGGATTTTTTCCTCAACGTAGTTAAGGACACTGTACAGTACAGGGAAAGCAACAACATCCATAGGAAGGACTTCATGCACTTGGTGCTGCAACTGAAAAATAGAGGAGAAGTTGCTGACGACGAAAACATCTTCAACAATGGAGGAAACGAAAACTCAGACCAGTTTTTGAACATTAATGAATTGGCAGCACAGTGTTTCGTGTTCTTCATGGCTGGATTCGAAACGTCTGCTACCACGATGACATTCGCGCTGCTGGAGCTTGCCCTCAACCAGGATGTTCAGGAGAAATTGAGAGAAGAAATCAAAACAACGCTGAAAAAACATGATGGACAAGTTACTTATGATAATATAATGAGCATGAGCTACCTAGATAAAGTGGTCCACGGTAAGTTTCCAGATTATTTTACAATTCAAAATATCTTCTCTATCCAGTAATAAAGAATTATAGGACAAAGTTTGAATATATTGAACAAGAGTTCTTCTTAATGTCTAGTTCTCGAATTCTGAATTCAGTTTACTGTAGCAAAAACAAAATGAACTTATCATTAGTTACTTGATAGTGTACTAGAACTGACTCCATTGACCATGCAGGTATAAATTGCGTTCATGACTGACGGCTACTGATAAAGATGCAAATTCTCTCTTGAAAACAGTACTAAGTAATAAAAACTCTTTTTTCTTTTTCCCTGTTTGGAAAGATAAGGTCCACAATTTGAACAATTTCATCATAAAGAACATGAAATATATCATAGCTGACCCACTCACATATTCACACAATTCGTGCTTTTGTAGGGGGGTTATTGCTGATGTTTAAAAAAAAATCAATCATTACCGATTTTCAAAACAGGTAACGATGATCTATCAGAAAATCATCGACTTATCTCAATAATTCCAAGTTTATGCAACTCTTTCGAAATAATCGCTAAAACAATTTTGACATCCTTGATTTTATTGAAAATATGAACAGGATGTTCACCAAGTCAGTGGTGGAATCATCTGCGACAGAAAGACAAACTTTAGTCGCTAATTTCCATCGTACAAGATAACCTCTCTTGGAAGGGATTCATGTTTTAAAGAGAAATATTCTCAATTGAAAATTGAATCAATATATGACTCCTCTGGAAATGGAAAAACCCTACGATAAAATTGAAGTTACTTTTTTGTAATATCTGACAGAAAACAACTACTTCCCCGGCAAAAGCCACGCTGGACATTGAACTACATCTGATAGATATTGAGAAAGACCCTATATAACTTGAGAGAAAAAATTTGAAAGTGACAATTGTCCAGTTTCCATTGGAAATTCTTATCTATAAATAACATGAGGGAGAATGTTGTTTAGAAGCATCACACACAGAAAATCGCTCATTTCATTGAAGCGTGAATTGCATCTCTTTCGCTAGGCCTCCAATACATTTTGGTTCACAAAAATCTATTTCACTCTTCTAAGGTCATCAGGGAGGTCGGAAGAATTTAATTTGCATATCTCTACCGGTTTTAGAGCAATAAATAAATAGTCAGTTTTTAAGAAAAACATCGCCACTGAAAAAATATGGAAATATACTTGCGAATTATATCGACCCCAGGACGCCATATCAAAGAGTCATCGTCAATCGAATGAGAAATTCATATTATTATGATACAAAGAAAGTGCTAGGAATCACATGTAAAAAAATAAGACCTCGTTAATCCTTGGCTAGCACAAGTTTCAACTTCTGAGGGCTGACGTTCGTAAGGGGACAACAGCTGGTTAACAGAAAACAATTATTTTTTTTGTCAACCCAATGAATATTTTTCAACATATGTCTTTCAATTGTTCATTATATTTTCCAGAAACTCTCCGAAAGCATACGCCATTTTCTTCGATACCAAGGATTTGTAACAAGCCTTATAAAGTTCCTGGCACAGATGTAGTACTAGAAGTTGGAACCCTGGTCCATGTTCCATCCGATGCCATCCACCATGATCCTGAACACTATCCAGAACCGGAAAAATTCGATCCCGAGCGATTCAACGAAGAAAACAGAGCGAAAAGACATCCTTTTGCTTATTTGCCATTTGGAGAGGGACCCAGAATATGTATAGGTAAATATCGTCAACCACGTGCTACATGTATAAGTTAAGTACTATCAGTCTGTCTGTCTGTCCATCTGTTTGACTGTCTGTTGTTGAGGTTCTTAACAGAAGGAATGTACTTTTATGACTTTAAAATACTTCGTAGTCTTAATAAAAGATCTTGATAATTACTTGTCAATCAAAAACGACTTTATTTCACATCAATCAAATCTTGACAGTAACCACTGTCATTCACTCCTATACATACAAAGTATCTTAGGTGAGAGAACAAAAACAAATAGAGAAAATGTATTGAGATACTATTAAATTCAACACCTTCCCTCATTGAACAATTTGTTGAACCTTCTTGCTCAGTCCCATATTTTCACACAGTGATTGAAGCCTTGGTTTGAACAGTGGCTTCGTCATAATATCCGCTGTTTGGAGTTCAGATGATATCTTTTTTACTTCAATAGAGCCTTCTGTTACCAATTCTCTGACAAAAAAATGCCTTATGCCGATATGTTTAGTACGGCGATGGTATTCAGGATTTTGAGCCAACCTTATTGCAGCCTCGTTATCAATCATCAATTCAGGCACCCCCTTCAGATCTATAATATTTCCATATAAGCGTTTCAACCAAACCAGTTCTCTAGCCGCTTCACTAGCAGCCACAATTTCTGCCTCCGTCGTAGATATTGCCACTGATGACTGTCTCTGACTGAGCCAAGAGACCGCTCCACCTGCATATAAACAGACCACACCTGTTGTTGAACGCCCTGTAGTATCATCTCCTCCATGGTCAGCATCGCTGAAACTTTCGATACAACCATTCTTGTATCGACGTTTGTACGTGATTCCATAGTCTGATGACCCCTGAAGGTAACGAAAAATACGTTCAACTCGAGTCCAATCGGAGTAACTTGGATTTTCAAGACTTCTAGATACGAAACCGACTGCGAAAGCGATATCTGGTCTTGTTCCAGTCATGAGGTACATCAGTGCTCCAACCGCTTGTCTATAAGGAAAATCTGGTTCATCTTCCTTCCCAGTGCTGCTGGACTGCGAGAACAAAATTCATTGAATTTTTGAGTTACATGAAATATCTCTCAACTGATATTTGTATTGAGATTTCATCATAACCTGTTGAGGTTCTTAACAGAAGGAATGTACTTTTATGACTTTAAAATACTTCGTAGTCTTAATAAAAGATCTTGATAATTACTTATCAATCAAAAACGACTTTATTTCACGTCAATCAAATCTTGACAGTAAACACTGTCATTCACTCCTATACATACAAAGTATCTTAGGTGAGAGAACAAAAACAAATAGAGAAAATGTATTGAGATACTATTAAATTCAACATCTGTGTCTCTGTCTCTCTGTTTTTTCTGTCTGTAACACCTGTAATTTGTTCTCCCTAGTGCCAACAATAGAGGATAGAAAAATGGAAATGTGGTAAAAACTCTAAAAATTAAAAAAATATATTCCTTTTACACAGTTGCTATTGAAACATGCGGTGTTCTTAGACTACATGCTGTATAACTCTTAGAGGAGTTTGTGAGAAGGATGATTAAGTCTACTGCTGATTGTAGATCATACACCTTTCTCATTTAGCGAATCAGCATATAATTCCAAGGAGAAAATGCTGCATTAGTCATGGGTACACATTTTACCTCTCAAAACTTTGATGAATTTTCTCATACCCACTAATCCCACCCAAGCAACAGTCAATTTTCATTGATAAACCCAAAAGTTCTCCTATTCTCAATAAAGATAAATTTTCAATCTGGTCATCTAGTCATGAAACACTCCTCTGTGGAACACCCAGTATATGGTGCTTCACACGAAACGATACGTTGACGAGACAGCGCACTCCTATTTTGACACTAGAGTAATCAGGCGTCGAAAACAAAAGAGAATCGCTGTCACGTCTCAGTACCTTGAATCCTTCTTCGAGCGGCTGAAGAAAGCTTCACTGATTTATTTATGGTTCGTCTCAACACGTAGTATAGAATGCTTGTTAATATGAGAGGAGAAAGAAAAGTCAAACATTGATATAACTAAAATTGATTTATTTAAAGATAAAACAAAAAAATAACGGTTTAAATTCTCGGTGTGAAATCACAGGATCTCACTTTGTATATAGACAGACCGTTAAACGTGTGAACAACATGCAAATCTCACTGCAAAGGTATACAGTGCATCAAAACAATATTTGTTTAAAACTATAAAATGAGTGAATGGTGCACAAGACAACATCAAAATAAAAAACATGAAACTCTAGCCATTCTTACAGAGATTCAAAACGAGAAAAAGAATGGCTTAATTAATCTTAAAGTGAAACATCTGGTGACAGATAAATAACTGTAATCTCGTTTTGTATCACCCGGTGCAGGTCAAAAACAATTATTAAAAGAAAATGGTAAAAACGAATTTCTTACAAAAAGAGTCTACAGCAAAAATCATTTTCAAAACGTCAGAAATACACAAACAGAATTGAATGTAAAACAAAAACAAATATCTGAGACAAGTATAAAACAAGAATATTTAGTTCATTATATAGGCCAAAATGGGTACAAACAGCTGTGACAAATATTTCTTTGCGGGAATTTATGGTCATTGACCTACTCACATAAGATAACCATCATCGAACGTAATACACCAGATGTGAGAGGGAACGTCGCGTGTCCCCGGTTCAACACGATTTACGATGGGACGGCGCCTTCAGGTATTCCAGAGAGATTGCGAATTTTCATTGAAGGGCGTAGAAATACTGTATTTATTGTGATCGTAGCACTTCACCCTTCTTTACTTAGGTACGAAGAGCACTTGTTTCGTTTTCGATATCGAAACTCGACGGTTATTCTTCACAGGAACTAGCGGATTGAAAACTATATACTTGGGTACACAGATCCATATGGCCGTAACTACTTTACTTAAAATTGTTGCAGGCTCTGATTTGCCTCAACAATACGCCATTTCATAACGAACTGTTTCAAACTACATATTGAAATCAAAAACGTGTTTTTTCTAGACAACACTAGACGAAAACTTGAATGGATGCTGCAAAAATGCTGAGATGATACTTTCGATTCATTCCTACAACTAGGAATTAAAAAATGGAACTGACTTGCGACCTGACGATTAAAATTCGCGAAACATTCAGTCTTTTGCCAGGAACTAACTAGATACCGAAGAATACTGGACTGATACTGAAAATATACTGAATAGTCTTGGATGATCGTGGGCTTTTTATAGTCAATAAGAATGCATGATTCTTATTTTATTACCCATCTCACGGATCACAATGACGCTAATTGCTATCATAAATACTCCTTTTCGTGAACATTTTTTCCGTTCAACGATGACTGTAATGAGTATATGTGACACTAATCACCGTAATTTACGACTTTTTTATAGCTTTTGTGTCAGTTTAGCAATCTCAACGCATAATTTACCGCTGTCTAGCCTTCGCACTATTCCTATTATTTCGATTATTTATTACACTAACAGGTGCACACAAAAGATTTTTATATGCTTTTGGTGGATAATTATTACTTTCAACATGTGGTCAAACTGAGTCACACATTGGTTGTCTCACGCATTTCCAAATTAAAACTGACTTTATTAGAAATGTCTTGATTTCGCGAATTCTTTTATATTCTGAGGTGCGAACGTGCTTCGATCATTAGATCCATTATTGGGGGCTTCGCTGGCCTCCACACTTCTCATTCTGAAGAAGTTATTGGCCTAAAGGCACTGTATATATTATTGGCGATGCTCGTTTCATTTATCTCTGCTTTTCTCATTTCCATGACAACGAAAGGTAAACAGATGTCGTTCGTATTTGAAAGACCTTTTTATCCACTTATACTTCAATATACTATAATGTTTTTATTGTATTGTTTCAGGTGCCCGTTTTGCGCTACTTCAAATTAAAGTTGGTCTTACTGCCATACTTGAAAAATACAAGGTGACTTTGAACGAAAAAACGAAAACTCCTATAAAATACGCCGCAGATTCATTTGTCTCGACAGTGGAAGGTGGTGTATGGCTCAACGCCAAAATTGACTAAAAGGTCCTGAAGCGAAATATGTTCCAGAGTGGATGACTCATATCTCAATTGCCGTAAACCTTTTACCATGATGTGTTCTTTGTTCGAAATATTACTGGCTGTCGAAAGTAGGCAACAATTCAATTATTCATAATTTTGTAAGATCTACATATCGAATGAAAAAGGATTAAGAATGATTTAAATGGATGAACAATAATCCAAATTACATTCGAAACTGTCACAAATTTCTCACACTGTGGAAGTTTCATAGACAAATTTCACCGTTACGCCTGTCGAATATCCTCTGCTCAACATCTGACAGAGTTTCTACAAGAACTATCTGTAACATCTAGTAAATGTTAATCAAAACAGGTGACTATTTGCATACTAGTTTCGCAGTTATGACTATCGTCAAACCCGGTTAGGGCGGACAGCTAATTCTCAATTGGTTTCCATTTTCTATTGTCAAATATTCCAATTAGTCAAGCAACCATCAGGCTGCTCCAAAACTATACAACTTCCCACCTGAATTCTAGAATTTCATCTTTGTCATTCAAGAAACTGGTAAAAAAGTCGTAAAGGAGATGGACAAAAAAATACAAAATGTTAAAAAATATATTAAAAAAGTAAACATTATCGTAAACAAATTCAATTATCATCAATGAAAATTAATAGGAGCCAAAATTCGAATTGACAAAACTAAAGCATACATTTTTGTTGTACTTCACAACAAATTGTAGTTCTATTACTATTATTATCATCATTATTGTACTTTCAAAAACTTGATTTTTGTACATAGACAACATTAAGTGTTTCATACTATTAGTTTATACCACGTGTTTATATGTGTATACCCAAAATATTCACATACGCACAGAGCTTGATCTCAGTGGGATCACAATTCACTCACCTGTAAGTTTATGTATTTTATTGTCATGTTTGTGTTCAATGTTGTACTTTCATCATTTGACTTCACTTAAGAATCACAATGATTTGTGACGCTGAATAAATATTTTTAGAAACTTTATTACTATCATTATCAATCCATCCTTTCGCAAACTTCCTGTGTCATAGTAGTTTTGTCGGCACATCAGCCCTCAGGAAAAGAAACGTTGCTCCAGCCCTGTATGTCGGCCATGCTTGGGTTCAGGGTAAAACAGGCCAACCTCAGGAATAAGTATTATCCCCACTATTGTGGAGCGTCGTGGTAGATAACCTCCTTCTAGACCTGAACCGGAAAGGAAAGTTCACCCTGGACTATGCTGCGTCATAAAGGTCTGTATAAATCTGATGCTACGAGCAATAAAAGATATAGAGAGGACTTGTCTGTCTCTTTCTTGAAAGCAACATACCCGACGTTGTTTGCAAACATCAATGCCCGAGTCGTGTTAAAAAAGGGCATTGTCGGATATTTTCGTTTGTACTCGTTGATCAGGTTGGTATTCCGTATTATATTCACTCTTACCTTGGCTATCATGTTTGTTTGCGACTTATTTATCGCCTTGTCAAATCAAACCATGGGCGTCGCAGCTAGGTAATCATGGCATAATCCATATTTAATTGGAATTCCGTATCGACCTTTTTAGTGGTATTAAATGAGTTGACTCTTAATGAATCTGCTTATTTTTATCCCGATTTTGAGGCAAAAATATACTATTCATTGAAATAGCTGTAAAAAAAAAACTTTGTGACTATGTAAGTCAACTATAAAAACGATTACCTATCAATAATCAGGAAAAACTTGTTGCAGTATGTGAGTAAGTAAGCAAACTCAACTACTCATAACCAAATTCAAATCATAAGCCACTAGCTATTAGTCTCAATCTCAATCTCAAGACTCAATCTGATGGGGACTGGATTATCACAGAGATTATCACGTAAGTAATTGGTTCATCAGAAGTTTTCGATGGACCCAATTGAATAAAACTTTGTAACTATGGAATATTAACATAAATAATCGATATGGAAAGTTTTCAGTGGCGTAGCGCTACCGTTAAACCGGACGTGGACACAAACTTCTACAGTGCGTTCATAAAGTGTGGAAACGCTCTATTATCTTACGAGTTGATTATTTTCGGAGGAAAAGATCGAGCAGGTCGATTTTGTATTTTAGTTTTCCACCTTTTTTTAAAAGAAAATATTTTTCCCCTACCACCTTTCAATATATGACGTCATCGATATTTTTTTTAAATTGAAAGGGTATATTTTTATGTCAAAAATTGAATGCCCATATTTTTCTGAGTTCAACTATACTACATACGTCATATCGAGGGCCAAATTTAGCCCTCGATATCTTACACTTCGAATTACAGTATTCTGAGTATGAAGGAAACCAGTGTTCATATTTCTCAACATTCATTTCATTATTCATTTTGCAACGTAAACCTAAGAACTACTCTGTAGTTACTACGAGTATATTGCTACACTTGAATAGTAGGCTAAGCAAACATATGAAAGCCCTTAGCAACCAGACAATAAGTTCTTAGTTACCATTGCATATGTCACACTGGTTTCCTTTATACTCAGTATACTGTGATTCGAACTGCAAGATATGACGTATGTGGTATGGTTGAACTCAGAAAAATATGGGCATTCAATTTTTGACATAAAAATATAACCTTTCAATTAAAAAAAAATATCGATGACGTCATATCTTGAAAGGTGGTAGGGGAAAAATATTTTTTTCTAAAAAAAGGTGGAAAACTGAAATACAAAATTGACCTGTCCGAGCTTTTCCTCCGAAAATAATCAACTCGTAAGATAATAGAGCGTTTCCACACTTTATGAACGCACTGTATATTGTAAATGGAAAACTGTAAATCATCAAATAATAACTACATGAGAAATTATCGTTTTCCTACCAGACTTACCTGTAATATCGATTTCTCCACAAGTTATGGCAGTACTTTTTGACAACTCTCAGAACTTTTTAATTATCTGCCTCAGGATACCAATAATCTAAATTCAGAAAAAAACATAAGAAAAAGAGTTAAAAAGCTACTAAGGCATCTACTAAACTTTGGATGAGTATTTAAATGATACACTTTCAACATAAATTTGAATGTAATTTCTTATGTGTATTATAGTTTATGTGTAAATTCTTATATGTATTATAATGCATGTGAAGCATATTAATAGTGTATAGTATAGTTTAATGATGTGATTCAACAATTTGAATATTATGACATTTTCACATCAGCACTTTCATTTATTTTTTCAGTATTTATGACCTTATTCTATGCTTTTTCAGCAAAAATCTAATTCGTCGCACAATAAATTATTTTTAATTGACAACTTGATAACACGTGTTTTTCAACCAGGCGTGTGTTCGTCTGCAGATAAGAATATAACATGAAAAAAATTATCTGCATGCCTCACTGATTCTAAGCTTAAATCCCAATATCATACCCCTCTCCCCCCACCCCAAAAACTATCACAAAGGAAAGTGATATGCAGCTTTTATAACAACGTGTGTTGTGCATATAAAAATGGCACCTTCATATATTTTATTGCTCGGAGATCTGATGCAATCAGACCTCACAGACGTACAGATGTCGTGTATGAAAAAGAACCTTGAAGCCAACCCTGAAATATTAACGATTGTTTCTTTCTCCAGAAAGAGAAACCTAGAGACCACCAGAGCTCTTTCAATCTTTGGTGATAGCCTACAGATGTCAGGAGAAATGAAATACCTGGGGTTAAAGAAGACTCGAAGCTCACCTGGAACAAACATCTGGAAAAAGTGCTAACAAGAACAGGGATATCACTAATGATGGCAAAACTTGGGAACCTAAACAATCCCTTTAGTTATACACACCGATGATGAAGTATGGAGCCCTGCTGTGGTGGACAAAGTTTGAACAAGTGACAACCAGAGGAAGGCTGGTTGGTTCACAAAGACGAGCCATGCTTGAGGTCACTGATGGTGCTATGTTCTGTACATCTACAATTGGCCTGGAGATGATACTGAACCTCCCTCCTCTGTATTTGCATATTGCGGCAGAGGTGATGATAGAAGCCTCCAGACTAAAGTACCTGAGACAATGAAGGGGCAATGACCTAGGCCACTTCTTTGATGGAACATACACCACTATCAACAATGGAGTGGGGGCTGAAATATACGGGGAGAGTCCAAGGCAAGACATTAGTCTAAGCCTCGGAACTCAAGTCTCAATATTCCAAGCCAAGGTAATAGCTATTTCCGTTTGCACGAAAGGAAATCTAACGCGAGGCCCTAGAAACGAACCCATAGTCATTCTATTCGACAGTCAGGTGGCGGCAATAAAGGCCCTACAATTATTTCGGTTTTCTTCCATAATAGTTTTGAAGACTCACAAAAAACTCAGCGACCTTGAAGCACAGAACAAGGTAAAACTTCCAGAGAAATGAGAGAGTTTTGTTGAAATTGGACAGGACACGAAAAAATTGGTCAAGAAACATAACGAATCCTCTTGGACGAACACTTCTGGCAATACTCACGGATAGATGATGATGATGGGGCCAACCAACCGACTCTAAAGACATCTCCTTGAACTGAACCGGTACTCTTTTAGAAAGATGGTAGGACTCCTAACAGGGCACTGCCTCCTGAGAAAACACCTGCACACGCTGGGATACACTTAGACTCCACACTATACAGGATCTGTGATGAGGAAGAAGAAACAGCCATCCTCAGAGTGTTCGTATGCGAAGCTGCGGCTCGCATGAGGAAGGTTCTACTCAGAACTACCTGCAGCCGATAGCCAGCCCCACCGATTGATGATAATAATAATGGTTTTCGTCGGCAAGCATCGAACAGAAACTAATTGGATTATTTCACATCAGAATGTAAGATGAAATGCCACATCGAATTAACATGAAAGTACTTGGTGATATTGTATTGAATACTGTACTGCCAGTCAATGCAAGACGTGTATCCTAGAACATGATACAAGATAAATGAAGTGGGTGTTTACGGCGCTCAAATGAATTTAACCTTCCATACTGAAAAAAAAAACATCTATGGAAGTTCTGCTTATCTGTCAATAAGTTAGGTAAACTTCGAGACGAGTGGGTAGATCTCATCTATTGTGATTGATATGATTGAATGGTGGGATTATTGTGGCATCACGTCCACTACGGACGGCCCTTCCAGATACCTGGAATGTTTCATTTCTGAATGAGTTCTGGTCCAGAAGTGGGATAAGATTGCCATCTATTAGCTATGTTTGACTCGATTTAAATTTTGGTGGATGGATTTACTTTGAAAACCGCCTGTATCACATCTTGTGACTCATCCTGTACATCTTCTAAAACTGAATTCCATACTGTGTCTTATGGCTGATAGAGTACCAAATTTCCTCTATCGATTCCACTATAAATAAAAGGCTGCATTCTCGCTGATAACATTATTCTTTATAAAAAGAATGGGATAATTCAGTGTAATTACTCCTTTCAGTATCAACAGTATCGCCTTTCTTGAGTTATAAAATAACTTTTCCTATTGCCAACAAGTCTCGAATGGTAGATTCTGTATCTAGTAGTAAAAGCAATACATTCCCGGGAGACAATTCAAATTGTTTCATTTATGTCTGGAAATTTGCTATTACTACGAGGTACACATACTCTTTTTACATAAATTGCAATCAACATTATCGTAATTAGGGAATTTTTAAAAATGCATTACAATTTTTGATTGCCATCTTATTGCCTATGAAATAATTTCCTTGACAATCACTGTTTGTTTATATTGTTGTGACAAAAGTGGAAATCAGGACGACCTCTCGAATTATTGGCCTATGTCCCTCATTCCCATTTTAGGAAAACTTATAGAAAAACTAGCATCAGTACTGAAGAGAGCTTAAGCTCGAAACACGTGTATACGGTTGCACAATAATTTGAGGGGTTTTACCCATTAGCTTTTCTATTTATATTTATATATATATATATATATAGGCCCTCGATAAATCCATCTGGATTTGTATTTTCCTGGGTGGGATTGTCACGCACGTAGCTATAGCTACCTCCGTGGCGACGTTAGTTGTTGCCTTGTAAGCACAAGGTCTCTTAACTGTAGCCACAAATGTGCGGTTGGCTTCCTATTGGCAATTTTTGTTTCTCTCTTCACATCCACGTGTTGCACATCTTCTCACTTGATTTACCGTACTGATGAGAGCTTAAGCTCGAAACACGTGTATACGGTTGCACAACAATTTGAGAGTTAAACCCATTAACTTTTCTATTAAAATTGTTATAATAAATATTACATATTGTGTGTAATAGAACATTCAAGAAACTGTCTAAAATGTATATAAAAAACTGGTAGGGACTGATTTTGATGTCCTATGCCGGCAAACATTTTCATGGACCGTTTTCGATACGAGAAAGTTCCTTGCGTAGCAACGGACTAAAATACTAGATTATCGTATTTTGGGGTCTAAAGTTGCTCCGAAAATGTAGGCATTTTTCATAAATTTCAGAAAAACTATTGTTCTTCAACAGATCTGTTTATAATTGGAAGTTTCTAGATTTCTGTCATCGAGAGTGAGGAAAATATTCCCATTTTATAAAGAGCTGATACTGTCGTTTACATTAACCAGACCAGCTCTTATGATAAGAGATAAACAGATAAAAAATGCACATATATTAATCTTGCTTCAGATTTCTTGGTGTACGATAACAGTATTTGAATGGGATTTATATGAACTTGGTACCATTCGATCTGTAACTGCCAAACAGAGATAAAGTGAACGATGTGCTTCCTAACGGTAACATACATTCTAGCAGCAGTGTTGGCTGGTCTCTATTTCTCTTTGAAATGGAACTATTCCTATTGGGAGAGAATGGGATTGGAATACATCAAACCCGAATTTTTCTTCGGAAACATGAAAGAAAACATCCAGAGAAAGATATTCGCCGGTGATCTGTTTAAGAGGTTTTATAACGATTTGAAAGCCAGGGGTGTCAGGTATGGGGGATGTTACGTATTTTTCACACCTGTTTTCGTTCCGATAGATCTCGAACTGGTGAAGAGCATCATGCAAAAAGACTTTAACCATTTCGTAAACCACGGCAACTACTTCAATGAGAAAGCAGATCCACTGTCGGGACATCTCTTCAATTTGGAAGATGAAAAATGGAGAGATCTTAGAGCCAAACTGACTCCCACATTCACATCAGGTATGACGAGATTAAAGCAAGACATACATAACTGAAAAATAATTGTAGGCACCACCAGCGCCATTTGATTAGAGTTGCTTGAACCAGTCTGGTTCAAGCAAAATAATGAATAAAATGCTTCTGAAGAGTACTATTTATGGTTTGGTTATAATGTTCTCGTTCCTACAATGCAATGATCTTCTATACAGTGTGGAAAGTCTAACTGGAACAAATTCTGTAACTTGATAAATGAAGGTTTATCGCAAAATTCCTGAAACACATCAAGTTTGATTTTCAATGGGGCATATTACAAAGAGATGTGTTCATCTGTTTAATTATCTCGGGGGTTGCAGCCACCCCCACCTTTAATTTTTAAATGGAAGGGTAGGTTTATTAGGTTTTTATTGGAAAGCTTGTTCAATTGCAAATACAAGTCCATGTTTGTTTGTTAGTTTTTATAAGCAATTTGTCGAAAAAAAAAATGAAAGAAGGAAATAGTTGAAATTATACGGTTCGCGTACGCACCTGAATACGACGTGGACAGTATAAGATTTTTTGCTGTGTATAGGTACACTGTTTCTTACCGGAGAAGCCCAAGCACAAACCTGCTCGATAGGTTTTTGGTCAATTTGAACTGGATGTGATTGATTTGTTGGTACGTGTTTGCAGTCCAACGTGTAACTTACAACCGAAAAATAAGACAGTGCCCTATTTAACCGAGACGCATCGGATCGAAATTTTAATGATGATCGGATATGGGGACAGAAGTCGAACACAGGCTGAAATCGCTCATTTGTTTACTGAAGTTCATCCAGAATTACCTGCAATTACTCGAAGTACGATTAGCAAAATTGAAACGCGATATCGGGAGTTGGGTCACGCAAGGGATGCTCCTCGACAAAAGCGTTTAAAAGTCGACGAAGACGCCCAGTTGAACATATTGTTGGAAGTTGAAGAAAATCCTGTTACTCCAGCTAGGCAAATAGCTCGCGTTCATGGTGTCAGTCACACAAGCGTTTTAAAAATCCTGAAAGCAGCCAAAAAGCACCCATATAAGATTCAAACCCTGCACGAGCTTAACGAAGATGATCCTGATCGTAGACTCGAATTTTGCGAACGAATGATGGCTGCTATCGATGGTGGACAAATTGCTGTGGAATGGGTGCTGTTTTCTGATGAGTCTACGTTCACATTACATGGGCACGTCAATCGACAAAACTGCCGTTATTGGGCTGACAAAAATCCCCGTTCAATGCCTGAATGCCATACCCAAAGGCCTCAAAAAACAAACGTCTGGGCTGGAATTATTGGGGATCGCATAGTAGGTCCTTTTTTTTTCAATGGAAACGTAACTGGCGAAACATACCTGCATATGCTCCAAGACGAACTGATGCCTACGTTAGTTTATTCCACAATCCTTTGGATCCTAACTTATGTGACCAACGGCTGTGGTTTCAACAAGATGGGGCACCACCACATTTTGCTCAACATGTAAGGACCTATCTTCACGAAGTGTTTCCAAATAGGTGGATTGGACGAAGGGGCCCAATTGAGTGGCCAGCCAGATCACCCGATCTGACTCCATTAGATTTTTTTTATGGGGATATCTAAAGAGCAAGGTTTATGCCACTAAACCTTACGACATCGCCAAGCTTCAACAAAGAATCAGGGACGAAATTAGGCAAGTAACGTCCGAAGTGTTACAAAATGTGCGGAATGCTATTTATTATCGATTGGGATATTGTCAGCAACAAGTTGGAGAGCAGTTTGAACATTTCTTGCATTAAAGTAATTTCAGTAACTATTTCCTTATTTAATTTTTTTCCGACACATTGCTTATAAAACGTAACAAACAAACATGGAGTTGGATTTGCAATTGAACAAGCTTTCCAATAAAAAAATCAATAAACATACCCTTCCATTAAAAAAAAAAGTTGGGGGTGGCTGCAACCCCTCTCTTTGTAATATGTCCCATTGAAAATAAAACTTGACGTGTTTCAGGAATTTTGCGATGAACCTTCATTTATCAAGTTACAGAATTTGTTCCAGTTAGACTTTCCACACTGTATAACTTTGAGGTGAAGACGATGAGATTTCGATTCGATTCAATTACACTCCCAACACTGTAGCTTTATCAAGCGATAAGTATACTAAAATATTTTGTGTTGAAACCTAACTTGCATACAATTTTAATTCATTGAGGTAGTGTAGTGGAAATCCACCTAATCTAATCTCAGAACCCACAAAACTACATTTGATAGCAATAAAATGTACATGTAATAACTTCTCATTATAGTTATTAACGTTACAATGCCGAAATGTAGCAAATAACGGACGAGGTTAAATATTGTAATCCGAGGCGCAGCCGAGGATTATAACAACCGAATCCGTGATTTGCGTATCGGCCGTGTGTCGTTCAAGACTATTCGTAATCCAGCTGAAAGATTACATTTTGATTCCGAGGAAAGAACAAACCACGTACCTCGCAATTCTACAGAAAAATCCCAACATCGTGTTGTCATGGAACAGCTTAACAATATCACTACAATATTATAAACAATGTCAGTTTTTTGTGTTCGCGAGTTCGCTTTAACAACGACCATGGATGAAATTGAAGAAATTGAGGAACAAAATCAAATTTCTTTAAACATATTTGGAGAATCATGTGCAGCGAGTGTTGATTTACTGCCGAAAATAACTCGAGAGCGACATCAAAAAGAATATGAAAATTTTGAAGAGTGGCGTAAAAGCAAGAACGTAATGGTAGTTAATGAAGATGTATTATTAGCCTATACGAAAGGAAAATCAGAGGTTTATTCTCCTATCTCGCTGTCGACCAAGACTTCAATGTTGAAACTTGCTTTCGAAAGTTTATAACAACATTGACATTTCAAGAGTATTACCTACAGAAATGGTATTTTCAGATATGGAATAGTAAATTACACACTGAGGTGGGAAGAGATTCATTCCTGTAGTGAGATTAGTTAGATAGATAGATTTATTTAATCATGATATGTACAATACATTTATGACAAGTCCAATGGTATAGAAATATTAGTAAATTATGGTAATAATATGTAAAAAATAAGTAAAAGTGTGGTTGAAAAGATAATGTATGGATAAAAATATTAAGCTAAAAAGGTAATGTATAAGTATAAATAAATGGAAATATAACAAACATATTAAAAAGACTAAGAAAGTACAATTGACAATAAGAGTATAGATACTGAATGTACGAATCAAGCAGGCCCGGTAATTTGTTTTGATTCAGTGAGTATGCAGCACCCGGAACTCCTCATATAGTCAATATATTCCTCAAGGGAATAGAATGGATTTTCAGTCAGACATGTTTTGACTGTTTTTTTGAAATTGAACATGCTTATGTTTTTATTTCAGGGGGAAGAATATTATTAAGGTTATAATTTAGTGAGTTGTTCTTAGATCTGGTGAGTCTGTGTTTAGGTATTCTAATCATGTTTGCTCCTTTGGTGTTGTGGTGATGAATATCAGAGTAGTCAGCATGGGAATTTTTTTGTGAATATCAGTGATAGTGTTCCATATAAAGAGTGACGGGAGAGTCATTATTTTGAATTTTTTAAATAGTAGTCGACATGTTTCTCTAAATATTGCATTGCCTAGGATTCGTATAGCTTTTTTCTGCTGTCGGAAGACAATCGAAGCTGCCGAAGAGTTTCCCCAAAGTAGAATACCGTAGTTAAGGTGAGACTGAATTAGTGAAAAATATACTGTTCTACGAGTAGTGGTGTTTATGATATATCTTAGTTGACTCATATTGGAAATTGAACAGGATAGTTTCGAATTCAATTGCCTTATGCGATTAGACCAATTGAGCTATTCGTCTAGAGTAAGACCTAAAAGTGTTACTTTACCATCCTCCTGTAAGGATGTGGTGGTGGTGACTATCAGTTTCTGTGATTTTTCCTGGTTCAATTTGAGATTGTTTGTAATAAAAGTTCAGCTTTTCCTCTACCTCAGCGGATAGGGAAATCAGGGAGTCATCTTCATGGGAATATATCAATGTTGTGTCATCTGCGAATAGGACACTTTCATATGGAGATAGAGATGGACATAGGTCATTGATATAGATTATAAACAGTAGTGGTCCCAAAACAGAGCCTTGTGGGACACCAAATCTCACGTCTCTGTATTCAGATAATACGTTGTTGTAGTATACAGCTTGAAAACGATCCGTTAGATATGATTATATGAGTGTGAGGGTTAGTTAGCTATGATCTCGAGACAGGAATGAAACTTCCTACCGAGGTTTGTACACTATTTTATTTACAACCATCATATTTCGGTCAAAATTAATAAATCTTTGTTTCGTTCTGAACATACCTAAAATATTACATTTAACGACAAATAACCAAGAACGCGGTTTTCTCAGAATAATCAAGTAGATTAGTTACCGTGACTACGGGGTATACAATTGTCACCAATATAAATAAATGTCAGATAAAGACGGATATTAAATTCGTGAATAATAAATTGAAAAGGATGTCTTCCGACGAAGAATTCATGGATTGTACCCCACCAGAAGTACGACAGGTTACTCATGCAGCAGTCCAGGGCTTGGCTTGGTATCTAAGAGCCATTGAATTATATAGGAAGTGGTGCGAAGAATAAAAGGTTGAAAATATCTGTTCCGTAAGTGTACTCCTGGCATATTTTGGAGAACATACCAGACAAAAGAAGCCGTCTACTTTGTGGGCAATGTACAGTATGATACGAACGATGCTAGAAATTGAAGAAAAAACTGATATTTCGAACTAGAATAGATGAAATGAGGGCGGGAAGTAGAGGTTTGTAATGTGACACTTCTCAACCTTCAATGACGTTAGTAATGACAGCATTACATGTATAAAAGTATTTGTGTTCTTGAGACGAAAGTCTGATGGATACACACCAAAGAAAGCAAAAATTATGTCTGAAGAAGAAGTAACTGAGTTTTTGTTGGAGGCAGATGATCATACATGGTTGCTTGAAAAGGTTGTATTAATGTGTGGTATTTTGGCGCCTGTAGACGTGACGAACTTGTTAGCTGACTGTGGATGATTTTGAAAGCACCAGTACCAGAGTTTTGGTTACATTGAGGTATACTAAAAAAAAGAACAGGGTATCTGTCATTCTCAAAGAAGGGCTTTCTCTTGATGCCTATGGTTAAAACCAAAAATACGTAGATTTGCGTCATTCAAATTTGGAAAATCGGCGATTCTTCATTTGTTATAGGAATGGTAAATGTGTAAAACAAGTTGTAGGCGAGCATTCGTACTATTGGAGCTGTTCCAAAGGAAATTGCAGGATTCTTAAAATTGAAAAATTCTCAGCTCTACACAGGGCACTCGTTTCGCAGATCCTCGGCTACTATGCTTGTGGAATATGGTAGCGATATACTATCGGAAAAGAACTTGGAGGTTGGAACTCCTCTGCCGGTGCGTAGTCGTATATTGAAAATTCAGTTACAAAGAGAATGAAGATAACGACAACTATTTCACAGTAATGAGGCCACACCGACATGTTCAAATACCGTTGCTATGGATGGTAAATCTTTCATCGATGAAATAGAAATTTCAAATAATAGTCATTGTCAAATTACTTTTCCAATTTATAAATAGTTAGTATTATAATAATTATTGTTATTGTAAGCAAAATAAAGTTTCGAAAAAAATATTTGATCAAGTGATTTCTCAAAGGCCGCCGGCCGTTAAAAAGTCTTAACGAACGGAGGCTGTTAACATTAACCTTTCAATTGTCATCTGAAAACCGTTAAATCAAAACAGCAGAATGGGATTACGGAAAGAAAATTAATTCATCATCATCATTCATCATTATCGAGATCAAGTTGGTGGTTAAGTAAACATTTTCAATTTTTAAGTTTATTGATTTCTAGGAATTCTAATTAAGTTTGGTACCTCTATTTTCGACATGAAGTTTATTCAAAGTTATGATCTTGTTTTAAAATATAATTAAATATCTTGGAATTTACTTTCTTTGTTACAAACTTCATACGATTTTCATGTATTCGGCTTTTGAATGGTTTACTGACCTACATACAGTGTGTACATAAAGTAAGGAATAAATTCATTATTTCTGAATGTAAAGATATTTCGGAAAAATCTTCGAACAGGTCGATTTTCTTTTCCGATGTGCTAATTTTTGAACCCCACCAAAAATATATAGGGTTATTCGCAATTGAGTAAAAATGACTTTGGTGATATTTTTAAATTGGACACCCAGTATATTTGTCCATATTTGGTTAGGGATCGTCATTACAAATCCAGTGATACCAAGTTTGATGGGTTTATGTCAAACGGCTGCGGAGATATGGCCAAAAAACGTATCCATATACCCAATGAGTGCGACAGAGACTTTTAACCTTCTGAATCGTGTGGAGTCTCGCAGTCATACTCATTAGACATATGAGAAAGTTTTTTGGCCATATCTCCGCAGCCGTTTGACATGATCCCATCAAACTTGGTATCAATGGATTCGTTATGACGATCCCTAACAAAATATGGAAAAATATACTGGGTGTGCAATTTAAAAATATCACCAGTCATTTTTACTCAATTGCGGATAACCCTATATATTTTGGGTGGGGTTCAAAAATTGGCCCATCGGAAAAGAAAATCGACCTATCCGAGGATTTTTCCGAAATATCTTTACATTCAGAAATAATGAATTTTTTCCTTAATTTATGTACACACTGTATACTCTGGGGCAAAATCCACAATTCAATTTATAAACTACCCATTGTGTTGTTTGTTCTATAGGCTACTCTCAAATTTTGTTTATGTGAAAATTATGCTAATTTTTGTGTAACTGATACTTTAGAAAGAGTATTTTCAGTAGTAATACCACAAGTGATTGAATTTTCGCGATAAGTCTGTCGATTCATTTCTGAACGAAACTGAATTGCTTCCATTGCTGGTGTTTTCTCGATACGTTGAGTTCAGAAATAAAAGACGAGTGGAATTTTATTAGACTATTTCACGAAGCATTAAAACTATTATTATAAACATGAACAATCAATTCATCATAACCATAATCAATCACCTATGGTCACAAAAAATGTATTATAAATATCAATAATTTATTATACAGGGTGTCCGGTAAACTTTGTACAATATTGAAGCTGGTGATAGACCAGGTCATGACTGTTCAGAATATCGGAATTTCACCTAGGTAAAAATCTCACTGTTTTCGAGTTAATGAGTATTTTTCAAATTTCTGGAAAATCACTACCTCATCTTGGATTTTTGAGAGCCATGTCTACAAATTGGGACCAATTCAAATATCTTTGCTGCTGAAGGTTACTGATTAGTGATGCTTTCAGATGTACAAAACAGTTTTTCAGAAAACGATACAATTTTTTAAGAAATGGGGGTAAAATGCCAGATTTGAGTTTCACCAATTTTTTTAACAACAGATAGACAGATAGACAGAAGATCCGTTCATGCACAATGTTTTATTTTATTTTTGCGTTAGGAAAATATTGCTTCTACGGACACAACACAGGAGTCAAAAAAGTTTTTAATTTTTGACAAGGATTCACCTAAAAAATTTTGCACTTATTTGGTTACACCCTGTATATTTGTTGGTCTCTGAAACTTCCTTGGAATCTGGATGTTGGACCATTTTGACATTTATCACAAGAATTCGTATTAATCGGTGCCATGTCGGATAATCGACATTTCATTTCGATAATTTAATTAGGCCTAATTACATGAAAAGTTAATTTTATTGACATACTATTTACCGAGCAGTCTATTCTTTATTATTAATAATCATTTCCACATTTTATCTTGATAAAATAATAAATAAAATAATTTTTGGGCGTAAGCATAAAACCACGCCTAATTCAATGGAAATCACTTCCTCCAAAAATAATTATACTTTGTATTATATCATGGTAGAGTTTGGACAAAATGAGAATTCTTTTGAAATAAATGTCCACTTTGAATTGGTTATGTTTCTTTCAGGCTCTAATGTCAAACTTTTTTTTAAAATCGTGATGAAACTCAAATCTGTCATTTTACCCTCATTCCTTAGGTAGCGATTTTCTTAAAATGCCCATTTTCTCGAAAACGGTGATATCTTTACTGAGGTGAAATTCTGATATTCTGAACAGTCAGGACCTGGTCTATCACCAGTTTCAATATCTTACAAGGTTTGCCGGACACCCTGTATAATAATAATAATAATAATAATAATAATAATAATCTTTATTGGTCCTTTTGATCATTTACATGATATTGGATACGTCACAGTATTGTATACATAAATAATAACAGAAAACAACTAAAAACAAAGAACACAAAAAATGTATATGAGGACAAGTGCACAATATAATTACCAAATAGGTACATTAATTTATTTTTTTTCAATAAATCATACATATTCATTTATATGGATAGTCAAACAAAGCGGAATATCGGACACAGTGGAGCAGAACAATACTAACTAGCACTGTACATAATGAAGGTTCTGGGTATATATTAATTATATCACATTTTAAGATATGCATCCAACGAATAAAAACAATTTTTAATATGGAATTTTTTAAGTGTTGTGGTGAACTTCCTACTTTCATTAGTATTTTTGATTTCTTTTGGCAATTTGTTATAGATCATCAAAATATATGCAGGTGAGTTTTGTGATACCCTGTATTTATAATGTGGAATATAAAAATTTTCTTTTTGTCGTGTATTTGCGTTATGAGAGTTTTTGTTCTGAGGGAATTTAGTTTTGTTCTTAAAGATATAGTTGCATAATTCATAAATATACAAAGAAAAAATTGTCAGAACATTATATTTGACGAATAATCCTCTGCAAGAGTAGGTTGAAGAAACGCCTGAAACTACTCTCAATATCCTTTTTTGCAAAATGAAAACGTCTTGAATAGCAGTTGAGTTGCCCCACAAACATATACAATATCTATTTCGAGACGCTACCTGAGAGTACAAGGATATTAGCTGAGACTCTTCTAAGACTTGTTTGAGATTCCTGAACAAATAACACAAAGAGTTCAGTCTCTTGCTCAAGTATACACAGTGATTTTTCCAGTTGATATTTTCATCAATGACCAGACCCAGGAATTTTGTTTCATTTGTATTATCTATTAATACATCGTTGACGCAGCCAGTTAATGGCGAACATGTTTTTTGCCAGTTGTGAAATTTCACGATTTGTGTTTTAGAGGCATTCAAATATAAACAATTCAAGCTGCACCATTCATATATAGAGTTCAAAACTTGTTCACTTTGTTGTTGTATTTTGATTTCATCCTTATACGATAGTATCAAAGATGTGTCATCAGCATACATCGTTAGATAGGACTCTGTTAGGTACTCATCAAGATCATTGGTGTACAATAGGCATAAAATTGGCCCTAGTATAGACCCTTGCGGAACATCTATATTCACTAATCTAGTTTCAGAATTGATTTGTCCTGGTATGTTAACGTATTGCAGTCTGTTAACCAAGAAGGAAGAAATCCAACCAAGAGCTGAACCTCTAACTCCATAGTTATACAGTTTTGATAATAAAATCTGATGGTTAACACAGTCGAATGCCTTGCAGAGATCACAAAAGATCCCCGCAGGACATTCTCCTTCTTCAAAATATTCTGCAACTCTTTCGAAAAATGAAATTGCAGCTGTATTTGTTGAATGATCACTTCTGAATCCGTGTTGGTTCTTGCTGAGAATATCAAACTTTTTTTAAAATTTCAGGAGTCGATCTAAAAATGAATACTCAAAGATGTTCGAGAAGCTGGTCGTAATTGTTATCGGTCCTATAGTTATCCATACAGTTAACATATGAATGGGAATGATTTTTCCTGTTTTCAGGCTATCAGGAAATTTACCAGTGGAAAAAGATAAATTCACTAAGAAAGTTATGGGTTCAATAATGCTTTTTAAACATTTATTCAATATAAAAAGTGGTATTTCGTCATTCCCTGCCGAATGTTTGTTTTTTAATTTAGCTTTCAGTAGTGTTTCTAGTTCTATAGCCACAAAAGGGTTTAGAAATATGGAAAAGCAATTAAGTTCAATTCTTGGATTTTATATGTTATCAATTTTACTTTGGTCGATTTTCTTACGATGCGACTCATTTTGACGTTTTCGCTTACAATTACGATCTGTCAAAAAGTCAAACTTTGTTTTGTCATCTATGGTTACATTGTTGAAAGCACCAACGCTGACAGACCAATCAGAATTGAGAGACAGCTGGTGTTTTCGCGATAATACAAGTTGTCTTTGATTTGTGATTGGTCAGTTTACGTGATTATCTTGAGAAGAGTGGAATAGTCCATTAAATCAACGCTTTTGATTGCTATTTGCTGTATGATATACAGTTCTGTGTTAAAAAATTTTTCGGAAAGAGGAACATTTACTCATCTGTGTATCATACCATTGTGTGCTGACCTTTTATGTTGATATGGATGTACCGAATTTTTATGAATGGTAATTTCTATTTGGGAAGGTTTATTACTTATGCTGGTATGTATGAGATACCTGTTTTTATATTGAAAAAAGTATTCAACATCATCATTGAACCAATGACATTTTTAGTTAACCTTTCATTCATAAGTGGTACTTTTCCAACAAGTTTGAAATTGGGAAATGTAACTCCAATTCGAAAAAATAATAAATTAAACACTTTGGACAACTTCAGGCCAGTGACTGTTCCTCAGAGCTTTTCTAAGATTTTGGAATATGCATTTTTGGAACGCTTGATTGATTTTGTTAACACATGTAATATTTTGATTCCCATGCAACACGATTTCCATTCTGGAAAATCCACTCAGACAGCATTACTAACCTTCTTCAAGAATTTAATGGATTTCATGGATAAAGGCGAATACCCTGCTGCAATTCTATGTGATTTGAGCAGAGCCTTCGATTGCGTGAATCATTCAAAGTTGTTGCAAATTCTGGAATCTTACGGTGTCAGGGGAACACCTCTTACCTGGATCACTTTCCTCAAGAACAGAAATCAGTGTGTGTATCTGAAATTCGAACACAATGGTGTAACATCGACCTCTACTTCAGAAACGAGTCAGGTTCGGTCTGGGGTACCCCAGGGTTCTATTCTGGGGCCAGTCTTGTTTCTTCTGTATATTAACAATATAGATAAATAAATATCCCACTCTTTATTTACTGCATATGCAGATGACATATCACTACTGATTTCCCATGAAAATACAGAAGCTCTCAAATACCAATGTGAAGATCTCTTGAATGCAACTTCCACGTATTTCAATGAGCATGACTTATTTTTCAATACGACAAAAACTCAACTGATACGTTTTCATAATTATCAAAGCAAAATTGAAGGGCTCGAATTAAATATTAATAACACAAGTCTATGCAGTACCAACTGTGGAGTCAAATTTTTAGGAATGAGTATAGACCAGCATCCCAACTGGAATTCACACTGTGAAACAATTATTTCCAAATTGAGCTCAGTAAAATATATGTTCAAAAATCTACGATTAGTTTTAGATAAGAATCAACTGAAAAGCATTTACTATGGTCAGGTTGAATCTAGATTACGTTATGGTGTTTGCTTGTGGGGCAACTCAACCATGAGCAAAAAAGTTTTTGTTGTACAAAAATCCATTTTACGGTGTATATTCAATGCCCCAAAGCGATATTCATGCAGAACTCTTTTTACGACTTATAATATTTTAACCCTTGTTAGCCTATACATATATGAGTTAGCTATCTATATCTTTCTCAATAAAAGCGATTTCAAACTCAATAAAGATATTCACAATATTGATACCAGGAAAAAGGAATTTATACATACTTCTGCTGCCAAGTTCAAAACAACTCAAAATTCTCCAGATTTCATGGGCCCTAGAGTATTCAATAGTTTGCCAAGTTATATAAAATCTGTCAATAAACTGACAGACTTCAAGAAGACTTTGAAATTGTTTCTATTGAATAAATGTTTTTATACACTAAATGAATATTTTAGCCAAAAATGAGTAGTAATTTTAAAGTGTTTGTGAATTTTATTGTACTTTTTTTGTGCTTTTAGTCTTTACATTGTTTCGTCCTTTGATTTTATTTTTATGACTATTCCTATACAAAACCTGTTTTTGTCATTTTAAGGAAAATAAAGAATTTGAATTTGAAAATTGAACTTGATTTAGATATTGTCAAATTTGAGAGATTAATTGAGTTTTCTGCTTCTATTTCTATCGAGAATTTTATGTTTGGATGAATAGTATCGACATATGTATGAAAGTTGTCCAATTTAAGCCAAGCTGTAGATAAAAATAAGACGGTGTTTTCACACAAAACACACAATTGAGTTGATCAAAGATGTCTGCCTATAGTTATTAAAATTTCTTTTATCACCAACTCACAAATTGGAGTAATGTGTGATTTCTTAAAAATTTTCGGAAAGTATAAATGTAAGATTATGAGAACTTATATGGACGAAATATTTTAGTACGTATTCTGATATTTTTCTGATCTTGTTCAGGAGGAGAACTTTAAAATCGTTTGTGATTTCAGTTTCTGTGATAGATTGAAAAAAAAAAATACTCCATACATTGTAAAAACGTACTGATACGTGTTTTTGGGCTACCAAGTGAGGTTACAGGACTCAAAGCTTACAGAGGCAGATTTTTCAGTGCATCCAAAAACTTTTTTCTACAAACGTCAAAAAATGACAAGGTTCGCGCATTGACAACAGTATGCGAAGTGGCACTTTTTTTCATTTTCATTCGTTACCATGACACCGTGCGCGAAGTAATGTGCGAAATATATTTCGCACACTGCATGTAAACTATATGGGATTTTCATATTCTAACCTATATGGATCTCAACTCTTCAATCAAGCAAAAAACAAGAAATCGTTTATTTATTAATGTAGAACAATAATTAAGGCTTTCAAATTGTGAGAGATATTTTTCTGGCTTTATTTGCTTCACACCACTCTTTAAATTGCTGATATGCATTTTCATACTGCCGCCTCGATTTCTCCGGTAAAAGGTTGGAAATTACGGAATTGGCCGCATCTATCAAGTTAGGTGGGGTACTGCTTAGTTTATCGTCGCTCGAAATTTCCATTCTTTTACAATAATAAATATCACGCACGAAATTGACGCGAATAAAAAGTCACTCCAAAATAATTATCAAGAACTGTCACTTTGAAATAATTGTCAACAAATGCCATTTTATTTCCATAGTTACAGTAATTACTTGATTTGGAAAAATTATTTAAGCCAGTTCAATACTATTTTTCATAGTTATTACTTATTTTAGAACAATATTTTTGACGTTTGTAGAAAAAATTTTGTTTGCATCTCATGCGCGAAATACTTTGGTAATCTGGACTATTTTTTTTAACTCGGCTGCGCCTCGTTAAAAAAAAATCAGTTCTCGATCACCAAAGTAGCATTTCGCGCACTAGATACAAAAATAACTATTGAATACGATCACAACATTATCTCAAGTTAAAAGTATTCAAGTTTTCTTTATTTTTTGTTTCAGGCAAACTAAAGATGATGTTCCAAACCCTAGTAGCCTGCAGCTCTGGCCTCGAAGACATCCTCAAGGACCACTCAGTCTTGCAGGACGCCGTGGACATCAAGGAAGTGTCGTCCCGGTTCACCACTGACGCCATAGGTTCGGTAGCTTTCGGGATAGACTGTAACAGTCTTAAGAACCCCGACTCAGAGATCAGACAATGGGGTAAAAGCATATTCAAGGGAGGCACCCTCGGAAAAATAAAGGCACTCATGATGCTGACGCTGCCTAGTAATTTCCTTCGCCTAATAGGGTTCAAACTGACAAGTAAAAACACCGAGGATTTCATCTATAACATGGTGAGGAAAACAATCGATTACAGAGAGACCAACAACGTGTACAGGAAAGATTTCATGCACATGCTACTGCAGCTGAAGAACAGGGGAAAAGTCGCTGACGATGAACATTTTATTGGAGAAGAAGGGAAGGTGGAAGTTGCAGACAGGTTGTCTTTCAACGAGATAGCTGCCCAGTGTCTGGTGTTCTTCGTAGCGGGGTTCGAAACGTCTGCAACGACGATGACTTTTGCTCTGCTGGAGCTGGCGATCAACCAATATGTCCAAGATAAATTGCGGCAGGAAATTAACTCAGTTCTCAAAAAGCATAATGGACAACTCACGTACGATTCCATCATGGAAATGAAGTACCTGAGCAAAGTGGTTGATGGTGGGTATTCATATACAGAATGATATAAAGTCGGCATTATATGGGATTTTTTTTTAATAATTAGCTACTTTCGAAATTTCACTTTGGCATCAATTTTTGCTTCGATCGAGATGAGAAATGACCAAAAAACAGTAGTCACCTGATTCGCTATAGCTGTCAAATTTAATTTTATTTTCAAGAAATTTCCAAAAGTGGGGTTATTTTTCAAAATATCGGAAAGAGTTATGAGACAAAAAATTTCTGAATGCAATTTGTAGCCAATGTTCGAAATGATAGTTGTATAATGAGTATTTTATTCTTTGACTATACTTTATTCAAGATACATTTTCTTCAATGCATGGTTTCCAACGTTAAAAGGTTATGGCTTCGTCTTACCTAGCTCACAAAAGTCTCTGGAAGACTTCTGAGGGTTGCGCGTAGTGGTGCAATCGGTTCACAGAAGTAACAGTTAACAATGTAGCCGCCATATTGAATATGTGTTTTTCTATACAAAATTCATATATGGCTATTGAAATTTGATGCAATTTTAATTTGTTTTCAACCCTGTACAAGGTAACTTCATACAATCTTATATGTTTTTGAAATGGTAGTTTTTTTTAGGATGGTATCTGTACCTTATGAATCATAATCAACTTTCGGGAAGTGAAATAGCTCTTGGCATGAAACAGAAGTGCAAACTTTTGAAAGGTGCACGCAGAAAAAACATGTAGAATGGTACCTACAATTTTAATGAAAAAGAAAAAAGTAACAGGAAAGGACCAGGTGGAAAATTTTGTTGAGGTTCCAACTTTGGCGATTTATTATTATTTATATTATATAGTCTTTCATGTGATTTTCTTTTGCTTCAATGGTAGGAAAATACATAGGGTCATCCATTCAAAAATGCATTCTTTGTTTTGAAGAAATAATTTATATAGCTTTTAATTTTTTTGTAAAGACCAAGAGATGAAGCCATAAAATTCGTATTTGAATTTTTTATTATAGTTTTTACAAGTCATGTGAATGATACCCAATATGGAATTCCATTCTTAGAAATTCCAAAATAACAATAGAAAACAACGACATTAGCTAGCCACTCGCGCTAGAAAAACGTTAGGAAGAAATTCCAAAAAACGACGGCCTTCAACCCCGAGTGAAAATTGTGACACGGATTCGACCATTTGCTAATTTTTTGATATTTGAAAATGATTTTGTTGACTATTGGGATGCTCATACTCATATTTTACTTCGTTTTTCTGAAGAAATCAGAATCAGTAATTGTTGTAAGGAATGGTGGAATCAGGGCAAACATGTTTTTCCACACTGTGTAAACACAAAAATATAATATTTGAATATAATTCACGATACCATATCTCCATCCAAATATACCCACTGCTATCTGGTAAATAATGGCCAGAAAGATGCAGAGAATAATCGTAATAAAATAATTTGATAAGTATACTGGTTTGATCGAAATTATTTGTAGATGGAAGAATTATTTAATGAAAATTTAGCCCAAGCTGTAGATAAAGATAAGAGGCCCTTTTCACACAAAATAAAAGACACAAAAGGCCTATACAACTTTTTATAAGGAAGCTCGTAAATGAAAACCCCGGTTTTCACCCCCGAAAAATCGCTTTTGTAGAGAATTATAAAACCTACAAAATGGTGTTCTATACGACCAGATCTGTGTATTTTTCACCGAGAAAATCTGAGAAAACCTCGAAAAAGAGACCATTCTTTAAAAATTTATAATCTTCTTAAATATGAAGCTGGACAAACAATATTGCAGGAACTGATAGATGTTAACATGTGGTTTAACTGTGCGCAAGATGGTATCTGTCCGAAGTGTAGTTTTTGCACAATCGCGTTGTAAACAATAGGGTAATTCGAGGATAGATGGCCCAAGTTTTGAAATTTCATGTTAGCATGTTCAAACATTGAATTGGGATTGCTGTTAATTTATATAACGAATCTTTATTGAGTTTAGTTAAATGTCCTGAACACTAAATTCATAAAAAAATTAAACTTATGTTTCATAAAAAAAAATTAAAAACCATCTCCCCCATAGTGCTGAGGTGAGATGGCGCAACTGAAAACAAAAGATATGTTGGCCAAAATGTCACTTTGTTTTACATACAACAACACCACAGTCATGGCAAAAGTTAACAAACTTGGAGCAAGACTCGTGAAACCATTTGGAGCAACGTAAGCAATTTATCCACTCGTCAGATTTTGTGGTACAAACTGACAGCCTCGGGTTTCTCTGCAGAAATAACTTAAGCCATGGAAAACCAGGTAATCGTGATTCCTTATTAAAAGTTAAAACGATGTTTAATGCCCAGCTGTTCGGCCAATTTGAAAACCATACTTCGCACGTCAGTTCGAGTAGGAGCAAAACTGTTTTGTGGGAAGTTTTGGGAAATGTTGGGCCAATTTTGCCTCAGCAGCTACGCCTAGTGTGGAGGAGGGTTCAAAAGGACCTTTCTTCACATTTTTTTCTCAGATTTCTTCTTCGTAGAGTGGTTGCCGGTACCCCAAAGTTTCGAGCAGCATAATTCACTCCCATTTTATTTTTATTAACGGATTTAATGGCTGCGGTTAATTGTTGTTCGGTCCAACTCTGGAACAACTTCCAGTGCGTTTGAATATTGTAGGCATACTGAAAAAAAAAGGAAATTTTCAAGAGCCATCTTACCTCAAAAATATGTGAGCCATCTATCCTCGTTGTGAGAGGAGAGATTGCGCACATCGCAAACGAAACACATTTTGGCATATGCGGAATTTTAATGTTATGCAACAAAACTTGAATTTGTTTATTTACCTGAAACGATGAATTGAATTAAATTATTAAATAATTGAAAGTTCACTAGCGCGAAAACAAATTCGGAAAAAATATATTTGTCCCCCGGATCACGTATAAAAAGATTTTTCAATAGGCCTTCAACCGGTAAATTCAAACTTCACGGCAGCTTGTTAACAATGAACTGAAGTATATCAGATCACAACAGTTCATCTTCAACACTAGCGGTGGCGCTGTAAAACCATTGCGCCATCTCACCTTCTGCGCCATCTATCTTCGACTTACAATATTTATAAATGCGCCGATTTAAGGGAAATCATCTTATGCAAATTCTGTAAACGGCATTTGGATGTAGAGATCAATATGTACAATTTGTATATTTTGGATTTTTACCTGAGAGGTAGGAAATGTGTTGAAAATGACTCTGGAAGTTATTCTAAATTCTTCAAAGCCCGAACTCAACTCGAGATAACTTCAATGCGACTTTGAAGCGTTTTGATAAACATTTTAAACACATTTTCTACCTCTCAGATGAACCAAAATATACACTGATGTCTACTTTGATATGTCGTTTACAGAATTTGAATACGACGATTTCCCTTGAATCGGCGCATCTTGCAAGTTGTGCCTTTAAATTGTTCATAAAGCAATTGTGCAAAAACAACACATTGGACAGAAAACATCTTGTGCACAGTTGAACCACATATTACTATCTAACAGTTTCCGCAATATTGTTCGTACACCTTCCGATTTACAAAAATTATGAATTTTTGAAAAATGGTCATATGAAAATCCATTTCATAGGTTTTCCAGTGACTGTAAAACGATTTTTCGAATTATCTTTGAGATATTCCCAAAAAACCACAAAAGTTGTAGTTTTTTTTTCATTATTTCTTGTTTGAAAAAGTCCACAGAGCGATTTTGCTGATGCGAAAGCTGGGATTTCATTAACGAACTATCTTTAAAAAATTATTATATGCATTTCCGTCTTTTGTTTTGTAGGAAAAACCTCTAATTCCAATGGTGGATAAATTATTGTTTTATTTTTGAAGTGAATCTGTGCATTTAGATAAATTGCTAGGTTAGATATAAGTTGGACATAGGATAGGGATTCAATGATCTAGTGACATTCATCTCAAACATCACCCAATCAACTTTTGTCTATAAAAAAAATCCTGCGTTGCCCGGCGTCATATTCTATGGATGCATTCAATGCCCTTTGGCACTGGAACGCCCATTGTTAGATAGATATATATATATATATATATATATATATATATATATATAGATATAGATAGATAGATAGATAGATAGATAGATAGATAGATAGATAGATAGATAGATAGATGTTTATTCAACAACGTATAAATGGGTACATTTTTGTAGCAAGTCACAGAGTTGGGATAATATGGATATCAATAAAAGATAATATGACATTCACATGTCCCAAGTAGCACACCTATATTGGTAAAATATTGATACAATATTGTGAACATATTGGCGAAATATTTGAAATGCAATATTGGCGAGAAAAAAAATGTGAACATTCGGCGATATTGGTCCAATATTACTTGAATAATATTGGCGAAATATTCTTGAACTAATATTGGCCTCAAAATGTTCGGCGATATTGGTAGAATATAGCTGATACAATATTCTGACAATATTGGCACAATATTCAAAAGTTATATTGTCGAGAAGTAAAATGTGAACATTTTGCGATATTGGTCGAATATTGTTTGAATATTTTAGAAATAGTTTTGGTGGAATATTCTTGAAGCAATAATGGCCTCAAAATATTTATCGATATCGGTACAATATTTATCGATATTGGTAGAATATTTATCGATATTGGTAGAATATTTATCGATATTGGTACAATATTTATCGATATTGTTACAATATCATTTGAATATGTTGGTGGATGTCAATATACCTTGGTAAATTATTAAATGTCCTTTAATTGATGAAGGTGACACCAGAGTCAGCCTTTTGATCGCCATAACCGCTGAGTGAGCTGTCTTGAAAACAAGCTAAGGGAAGTATTTAATATACTTTCGTAGGTTTTAGAAGACGTTCTATATGTAGAGCCACCTAGCGGATTTGTATCCAAGTTTGATCATGTTATAATTTCAATATGTTTCATTGAATATTCGGCCAATATTCAAATTTCATCTCAATCTAGATGTAGGAAACAATATAAAGACAATATTGTTTTAACGATATCGATAAATATTATTGAACCAATATTGACCCAATATTAATTAATAAATTTTGTTTAATATTGGCGAAATGATATTCAACCAATGTTTAATCACACTTGGAGATACAATATAGTTTTTATTCCCAGAATCGATATTAGGGGAATATTGGGATTGCGATATTTATTCTAGATGTTAAAAACGATGTGAAGACAATATTGTTTTATTGATATTGGTAAATATCGTTGAACCAATATTTACTCAATATGAGTTATTACAATTTCTCGAATAAAGTGGAAATGATATTCAACCAATATTCTAACAAACTTGAAAATACAATATAGTTTTTTTCTCCTATAATCGATATGACTGGAATATTTGGATTGCAATATTAATTCTAGATGTGGAAAACAATATATAACCTATATTGTATTATCGATATTGGTAGAAATTATTCAACCAATATTGACCCAATATTTCGTGTGATAATCTACATTCCAAACTAGTTCAACCAATATTCCACCAATATTATTAATATAATATTGTTTTTTGAATATTCACCCATATTGGACCAATATTGATTTTTCATTTACAATATATCTATATTGGCCCAATATGGAACCAAGATTCAGCCGATATGATGTGCTACCTGGGGTTGTCTAAAATAATGTACATTTAAAAGCAGAAAATATAAAACCAGTGTAGAAAAGTAAATATGTAGAAAATACAATATTACATAAATACAGTACCTACTGGTATTCATAAAAGAATATATATATATATATATATATATATATATATATATATATATATATATTTTTCAAAACACCGTTTGAATGATTGTGGAATGTACTCAAAACTCATATATATATATATATATATATATATATATATATATATATATATATATATATATATATATATGTGAGTTTTGAGTACATTCCACAATCATTCAAACGGTGTTTTGAAAAATTCCTGTGTGGAATAAAAACACTTTTTTAAAATATATTCCTTCACAATATTTTTGAAAGATATGTATTTCTTACATTTGATTTCATTTGGGAGCACATTGAAAAGTTTGGGATTCAGAGAGTTTTTTGATGATTTAGTTAATCTGTATCTGGGGGTCCTTAGTAAATTATTGGATCTTGTGTTATTAGATGATATATCTGAGGTTTTTTGGTATACGTTTTGATTTTTGTGTATTTCTAATTATGAGTAGAATATGTATAGTGACGGTAAAGGCATTATTCGGTGTTTAATAAATAGAGGCTGACAATGTTCCCTAGGCCCCACATTTGATATTATTCTGACTGACTGTTTTTGAAGTTTGAATATTCTTTGAGCATTACTCGAGTCACCCCTTAAAATAACTCCATAACTGATTTTTGAGTGTATGAAAGCAAAATACGCTGAAAGAAGAGTAGACGTTTGCACATGTTTTTTGAGTTGTCTCAAGAGAAAGTTATATGAAGATAACATATTACTCAGTTAATCTATATGGGGTATCCATGTAAGGTTATCGTCTAAAACTACGCCAAGCAGTTTCACAGTTTCACCTGATGTTCATTCTTTGTTAACTGAAAAGAGTATTTTTTGTGTTTTATCCCGATTAAGAAGTAGAGTATTTGAGTTGTACCATTCTTCAGCCATATTTTCAGTGCTCGTTATTATTTGTTGTAGTCTGGAGGTATCATTTCCCTGGTTCACCAGAGTGGCATAATCTGCATACATAACAATTTCATTAGGAAATAGATGAAAGAATAAGTCGTTAACGTAAATTATAAACAATAGAGGCCCTAAGACGGAACCCTGAGGTACTCCATATTTAATATGTTTCATGTCACTTATTCTTTCCTTTACTGATATACATTGTTGACGATTGTCAAGGTAAGATTTAAAAAGATTTAGAGGTAGACCCCTAATTCCATAAAATTCCATTTTCTTTATAAGTATGTCGTGGGAAACACAATCAAAAGCTTTGCTTAGGTCACAGAGAGTGAGTGAAGTATGTTCACCCTTCTCACGACTGAGCAGATCGCGTCCACCGTCGAGCAACTCTCTCGAAATCCAAATTGTAATTTGTGCAGTAAGGACTTATTCTCAAAGTACGTCGATAATCTTTTTTTAAGAAAGATTTCTAACAATTTTCCAAATATAACTATAATTGAAATGGGACGGTAATTTTCTGGAAGATTTGTATCCCCTTTTTTGAATATGGGAACCACTCTCGCTACTTTAAATATATCTGGAAATATTCCTTTACTGAAACAAAGATTTGTTAAGTGGGTTAAAGGAATAACTAATATATCAGCTGTTTCTTTAATGAGTTTACTGTTTACTTCAAAAATATCAACACTACTACTATTTTTTAAAGAGTTTATTGCTTCAGCTACTTCATATGTAGTAACTGGTTCGAGAAAGAAAGATAATGCAATTCTAGGTAAAGAGTTCATATAGTACAAGGGGTCTCTAGTATCTTCAGCTATCGTATTTATGACATTTTCAGCCACTGTATCAAAAAAGTCTGCAAAAATTTTAGGTTCTAGTTCGATTTCATCTGTATTTTTTCTAATTCTGTTTGATTCATAGTTTATTTGTTTCCAGCTGTTATAACCATTATTCATGTGGAACTGTATTTAACTATTTTATTATCTGTAAATCAACTATACACTTCTTCGCAGAAACTCTCCGAAAACATTCAGCAGGCACTGTCTTGAGGAGAGTTTGCCGAAAAGCCTACAAGGTTCCCAATACGAACGTGGTACTACAGGAAGGCGCTGTGGTGAATATTCCAATCCTCGGCATACATCACGATTCTGAGTACTATCCCGAACCAGAAAGGTTCGACCCAGAGAGGTTCAGTGAAGAAAATAAGGCTGGAAGACATCCTTTCGCATACTTGCCATTTGGCGAAGGTCCTAGGGCGTGCATAGGTGAGAATTCTGTACCTCTTTCTATCTAGTCACGTTTGCAAATTAGAACCATTTGTTTTGATTGTTCTTCAATTTCGCCCACAGTGACGAATTAATTATAGTAATAGTATGTTTGCCATTCCGATCCTCTCCACTCACTCTATTGGAGTGGTGAAATGAACTCAAGAATAGCTGCGACCACACGACGTTGAAACTCGCAAAATGATGCCTCTTCAGGAACTTGCATCCTCAATCAAACGCATAGAAATATATATTGTATACTTACTCTAGAATGCTAATCCCCATGTCAAAGTGTAAAAAGTTCAGGCTAGTCCGCAATGCGCATGCGCATCATTAGTGATTCTTGTAACAGGCCCGGTTTTAGTGAAATATTATGGTACTTGTGAAGATTAACAAACGTTAATTCTGAATCTCGGAGAATAAGGTTGGAAACCTCATTGTGCTTATACCTGTTATTTGTATTTAGCCGATTTGAATACATATTTTCACATATTTATGATCCCGAATATTCAGCAAAGGCAATCAGAAAGTAGAGTGCGGTTATTATCATTATTTACCGCTATGAAGCGACTGATTTTTGGTATCACATTCACTTTTCAACTGTAGTTAACCAACAAACACCTACGGAACCACCCCAAATCGTCGGTGCGAATTTCAAGGAGGCACTGGATTGAAAATAAATTGAAAGTACAAAAAACTATGAAAATTTATTTCAGATAATATCATAAATAATTTCAACTCAAATTGTATTTATAAAATTGGATGCTTGGAAGCTCGAGTTTTTTTTTCAAGAACGATTCAAGTCAAAATACGCAACTGCATTTAATTGTAATCATTTCTACGAGTATTTCTGGTTGTATTACCTTAGTGCAATTTCCACAATGGGGGTGCATGAAAAAGTGAGGATAGAAGCATTTTCCTTATCATCAGAGAAAAGCACTTCCATATTGACATTTATTTTCTGAGGCGATTCTGTGTATGTTTAGTACTTTTTGTAGGAATCTAGAACTCATAATATAAGCGGAGTGGTAGAAAGTTGTATAACTCGCCATGTATGCTTACGCAGACACAGTATTGGTACTGCACTAGGTTTCAAATTATTCTACTGACGTTTTCACATGAATATTCACTCAAATGTTTTGCTGGGGTCTCTTCTTAAAAACAATAACCAAAAATCATGCCTTTTTTGTTAAGCTAAAATAATATTTAAGCTATTTTGAGCAAAGCATATAGGTGCATAAAAAACTTCGTTATCCACCAAAAATTATCTATTTCAGGTATTTCTCCTTTACACAACACTAAACAGTTCATTGTTTATTTTTAGGAAGAAACGGCTTTATTAGAAATTGTCTTTAAAGGAGCAAGATTAATGCAAATTCACAAAAGAAGAAAGAATAACCAACGACAACAAACACCAAACGAAAAAAATTAGGTGGATTTTTTTGAATTTTTGATATGATGCAGTTCCAGTTATTTTGAATAAAAATAAATCGGGTGACAAACTCCAAAAATTATTAGTTTTGATGCTAGGTGGCGTCGAAATCATACCTTGCTCAGAATAGACGGAAACAATATCTCTACGTATTTTGTTTTATTTTATGATGAACAATTGTGTAAATTTTTATAAATTGAAAATATAAAACCTTCCCCTTACCCCCAACCCCTATTTCGAAACACGAAAAAAATTCATTTGATCACCACCTCAAATTCAAACTGTGAATGTCTAATTTTTATTTATTTTCAAGATATTCGCCCAATTAATTGATATTCAAAAATCATAAACTACGCCCTACTAAGAAGTCAGCGAACTTCACCAATATTTTTCTGAAGGGAGGGAAAGGTGAAATTAAACAACTGTACGATTTCCTCAATTTCAGCTGATTAAAACATTTATTTTGATAAAGCATTTACAAGTAGTCGGGAATTAATTTTTTTCGTGTTTTGAAATAGGGGTAGGGGGTAAGGGGGAGGTTTTAGATTTTAAATTTATGAAAAATTACACAACTGATTAGCATAATCTAAACTGAAATACGTAGAGCTATTATTTCAGCCTATAATAATGAATAGTCCATTCTGAGCAAGGAATGATTTCAACGCCCCCTAGCATCAAAGCTATTCATTTTTGGGGTTTGTCACCCAATTTATTTCTATTCAAATTAATTCGAACTGCATCATATCAAAAATTCAAAAAAATCCACCGTAATTTTTTCGATTTGTGTTATTTGGGGTGTGGGGGGATTATCGTAAGAAATTGCTATTTCCCTCATTTAGGCATATTTAAACATTCAACGATTCATGTAAAGGCACTCGAGAAATATTTTTTTTGCGTTTCGTAATAGGAGTTGGGGGAAAAAGGAGAGGGGGTAAGAATTTTTTTTCATATAACAGCACAATATTGTGCAACATTAGCAACAATGAAACAGGTGAAAATATGTTTGAATGTTTTAGACGATGTAGTAGCTTGATTACTTATATTTCGGACGTCCATCTTCTTAATGGTTGAAAGATTTCTATCTCTTTTAAATTTTTCGCAACGTTCCAATTGCTTGAATCCGCAATCGTCTTCTGGTGAATATTGACAAAATCAGATGCTACGCGACCTTTTATAGGTATATAATTAAAGTGTAATCACGGTGTAATTACGCGCGTGGTTTCGCGCTTTTTCTCTCTCCACAACGGTCCATGGGTGGTTTCCATACGTTTTTAATTTCCACGCTTGGTTGACTGAAGGCACTATTGGCTTCTATATAGGTGGTTTCTATAAATTTCCATTTGAACCAATGTTCCTCTCTATGAAGAACACTAGCTTCGTCCCAAAGAATTCGAATTCTTTCTGACGAAGCTAGTGTTCTTCATAGAGAGGAACATTGGTTCAAACGGAAATTTATGAAAACCACCTATATAGAAGCAAATAGTGCTTTCAGTCAACCAAGCGTGGAAATTAAAAACGTATGGAAACCGCTCATGGACCGTGTTGTAGAGAGAAAAAGCGCGAAACCACGCGCGCCACAAGACCGCGCGTAATTACACGGTAATTAAACTTTAATTATAGACCTATAAAAGGTCGCGTAGCATCTGATTTTGTCATCATTCACCAGAAGACGATTGCGGATTCAAGCAATTGAAACGTGTGAAAAATTTGAAAGAGATAGAAATCTTTCAACCATTAAGAAGATGGACGTCCGAAATATAAGTAATCAACTGAAAATATTGTTACCGGGTTCAAAAATAAATAGTCTAATCTGCGCAAGGTGTGATTTCAACGCCCCCTAGCAGCAAAACTGTTAATTTTTTTGGGTTGGCGCAATGGTAACATTGGTTGAGAATTACATGGACTACATCATACCAAAAATTTTAAAAAATCCACCGGGACCCAAATCCATAAGGAGTTTGCGGGGTCTTTTGTCGTGTTGTCAGAAAATGAGTATCTACAAACGACTCCACGAACTATGAAAATTTTGAGAGACTTGGAAAATGAATCAGTCGATGAGTTGCCAGCCAACTCCAAGTGATAGACCGTCAGATAGTGACAGATTTGGGTGACCCATTTTCGCATACAAGCCTCGAATAGGGTTAAAAGTTACATTGATGTTGGGGAAAATGGAGAGAAATTTAAGAGTGGCTCCCTAGGAGCAAATACACAAGGGTTAACATTAGATTATCTTTCTGCAATTTCAAAAATAAAATGGACCAGCATAATCTACACCACCATTATAAAAGGATCGTGCAGGATCTATATAATCAAAAAGTTGTCAAATCATCCAATTTTTATTTTTTAATGAGTGGCTTGACCTTGTAACAAATTACGCACTGAAGCAATATTTTTCTGACTGTGCTACGATTTTTCAGAATCCAGTACTTCAACCTTAACAAAAGCAACGTATGTTATAGTCCTCAATGAAAATGTTTTGAGTGCTCATAACCTATATAATTTTTGCAGTAGGATGCATTAGACACGGTTATATGATGCCTATGTTCATGAGTAACGTTAAACTTAGAAATTCTCCCTCCTACGCGTAGGAGATTACCAGTATCAGTAAAAGGACAAAGGGTTGATAATTTACTTGAATTAGGTATATTCTCACCATTGCATGATTTTGATATTCCACTTGAGTCAGTTTTCTGCCATGTTGTTGACTGTGCAATTTACAGAGACAGGCAGTTCACTATCCGGCTCGAAGGACCAATGTTTGGGTTATTTTCTCTTCTTGTGGACATGAATTATTGGATTACCTTTTGTAACACATAAATATGGAAAATTGAAATGTGTAGCCTGAAAGCTCTAAAAGCGATTTTAAGAATGTTTGTCTTACTGTCAACCCTCTGAAGTAGTATGTCATGCTTTTTTGCATAGCAGCCTTGCGAACACGTCACATTGAAAACATAAATATTTCTCTTCACCGACTGCCCTTTTAAGATTTCACAAAGCATTTTGGCCTCTTCCATAAAATCAATTATTATTATTATAAGTAGGTATTCAACTAGTCCAACCTTCTCCAATTATGTATTCGTATTGAATTTTTTGCGACATTTGCGACAATTGTTGACGTGACTTTGGTAGTGACTTGATTTTTTTTTTGGTTTCAGGTGCCAGATTTGGACTAATACAAACCAAAGTTGGTATCGCCGCCATAGTCAGAAATTTCAAAGTAACTTTGAACGAACGAACCCAAATACCAATAAAATATTCCCCATCGGCAAGGATAACATCAGTTGATGGGGATGTTTGGCTAAATGTTTCTAAAATCCAATAGAGTTAATAACAAATATTATGTCATTACTACAGTAGAGAAAATGCCACTGATTTATTCTTTATAATAATTACCGATCAATCAATAAACATATACAATATATATATACAGTTGTATCCGAACATAATTTCACTTTCACCAGAATGCTACAAGAACGACAAAAAAAAAAGAAATGTAGAGTGGGGTGTGTAGAGCAAATGCACTATTTAATATTAAAATTGCATGTTGTGAATCTGGGTTTTTTGGGTGGCTTTTGGGTTTCCCTTCAATAGCCTAAGGATGAAAAAAAAATAAAATGTAATTTCAAGGAAATGTATAGAAGTGCAGAAGAGCAAATGATCAATTTGCTCAAAGGAGTTACTGCGTATTGAATAATAGTTATTTATTGTATAAGTGTTTTAGATATCATTTTATTTGCGCAAGAATGTTTAAACGCGAGAGCGAAGCTCGAGCGTTTAAATTTCTTAAGCAAATAAAATGTATCTAAAACACGCATGCAATACGTTTTATTCACAATCACATTCATTTAGAATCAGAATCGCGGAAATTTTTCATCACAAAATGATTTGACGTTATGCTCTGACAACGGCTGTCACCTCCTCAAAAATCATTGAAATAACATACAGAAATATCGGGAAATAATGGTTGCTATGTATTTTCATTGTTTATCGACTCCATTTGTAAAAATTTGTGAAGTTGGTGAAAATAAGTAAAATGTGATTGATATTCAAGATTGTATTTTTCAATATTCCACTGGTGGAATAGAGTAATTTCATTATTCCACTAGTGGATAAAGTGGTACTTTATACGGTTCATAAGTGTGGATAAAACTTCAATTATAAGGTGATTGTGGATAAAATTATAAATCTTAGCCAGTGACGTCTATTATGGATTTGCCTAACCGAAAAAAAAGTTCAAATGAACTGAAAAATACTCCTCTTTTTCAAAAAACTTTGACGTTTCGAAGACTAGGTATTTTGGCATCTCTTTTAAAACTCTATAACTATCATAGTTAGAGATAAAAAGACATTTCTTGATTAATGAAAAGAGAAGTATGTTTTGTTAATTCGATTATTTTTTCAGATAGGTTTTCAGATAGGTTTCCTTGATTTCCATGTATATTATAACGTCACAATCGTTTCATTTTGAGTGTTGAACTATTTTTTAGTCTGTTCATTCCAGAACGAACTAACCTTACGCCGACATTTGAGTGCGGGAAAATTAAACACAATAGTATATTATATTAAGAGTGCGGAAAGTGACATTAAAATATTTAAAATTCACTTTCGTACAAGTAATAGACACTATTTTTCCTACGATCACCTATTTTATTGAACAATATTTAAATATCAGATCGTATACAGGGTGTCCGGTAAACCTTGTACACTATTGAAACAGGTGATAGACCAGGTCATGACTGTTCAGAATATCGAAATTTCACGTCAGTAAAAACATCACCGTTTTCGAGAAAATGGGCATGTTAAGAATTTCAGGAAAATCGCTACCTAACCTTTGATTTTTGAGTGCCATGTATACAAATTGGAACGAATCCAAATATCTTTGCTGCTGAAGAATACTGATGAGTGATGCTTCTAGACGTACAGAACAGTTTTTCAGAAAGTGAAAACATTTTTCAAGAAATGGGGGTATAATGACAGATTTGAGTTTCATCAATTTTTTTAAAAAAAGTTTGACATTATTATCTGAAAGAAACATAACCAATTGGAAGTGGACATTCATTTCAAAAGAATGCTGATTTTTTCCAAACTCTACCATGGTATAAAACAAACTATAATTATTTTTAGAAGAAGTGGTTTCCATTGAATTAGGCGTGGTTTTAATCTAGGCTTCTAACAACTTTTATTCAAGAAAAAAAGGAAACTACCCAACACCAAAACTACGTCACAATAACACTCGACGCGCGTTTCGCCAACAAAGTTAGTATCTTCAGGAGCTAAAAGTGAGCTTTTAAGATTTTAAGATTGTGACGTAGTTTTAGTATTTGGGTATTTTATTTTTTCTTGAATTGAATTCACACCAAAGGTTCCAAAATAATTCATTTATTTGATAAACTTTTATACTTACGCCCAAAAATTATTTTATTTAGATTTTATGAAGATAAAAAGTGGAAATAATTATTAATAATAAACAATGCTTGGTAGCATTAAATAGTATGTCAATAAAATTAACTTTTCATGTAATTAGGCCTAATGAAATTATCAAAATTAAATGTCGATTATCCGACATGGCACCGATTAATACGAATTCTTATGATAAATGTCGCTATTGTCCAAAATCCAGATTCCAACGAAGTTTCAGAGACCGACAGATATACAGGGTGTAACTAAATGAGTGCAAACTTTTTTAAGAGATGAATCCTTGTCGAAAATCAAAAACTTTTGTTTGAACAACTTGTGACTTCTATCGTAGTTTTTTGAAATTATTCCGCTTGTTTCATTCAGTGGTATTTATTTCTTTGTCATGCCGTACATACGTCATACTCGCCGAGAATATGCGCAAATGCATAACATTTATGGTGAATGTGGAATTCATCCCAATTTGTATACATGGCATTAAAAAATCCAAGGTGATGTAGTGATTTTCAAGAAATTAAAAAAAAATGCTCATTATCTCGAAAACAGTGAGATTTTTACTAAGGTAAAATTCCGATATTCTGAACAGTCATGACCTGGTCTATCACCAGTTTCAATATTGTACAAGGTTTACCGGACACCCTGTATATTGAGTTGCCTGACTAATCTTACGTTTTAATTGTGACAGTCTGTGTTTGAATATTGTTTCTATAAAAAGTGCACATAAATTTACAAATACTTTTATAGTGAAATAAAGAAATAACGATAATTAACATTTATTTCAAAAAAATTACAATGAGTAAGTACTTTTATAAGATACAACTGGGAAACAAATTGAATTATTTGGAACCATAAAAACTAAAAGTAAATTGGTTACTGTTACAATTTGTTATTGTATTTGCGAAAGATTCATTTCAATATTTTCTCGAATGCTGCTTGTTTTTATTGTGCTCCTCGAAGTAGTTGAGGGTTTTAAATTTATGTTTTCTAATATGGTTGATTGAGCATCAATGTCTTCCGAAGTTCCGCGGACAGCGCTGACAATTTTAGTAGCGGTGTTCATTCTGTTGGTGTGAGAATCATATACAGAGTGGCCACTATTTTAATGGAATTGTATTGGTAACTTTGAAACCAGAAAAGTTAATAGGTCGGTCAAATGGAGAAAAAGTTGCATTCATAGATGCATTGTCAAGTAGTTCAGACAAATCAAGATTATCAGGGCCGGTTAATGAGATATCATAAGAAAAATAAAATTTTCTTTTTTTCCCACTTCATTTCAAATATTATCAAAAAATGTCACATGAATTTTTCATTCGATAGTAAATTATCCTCAATTTGACGTAATCAGATTTCGTATCCAACGGTTCTTACTCTCTGGGCCACCCTCAACCTCGTTTTTTTCAATACGGACCTGCATATTTTATGAAACTTTTCGAAATATTGTTTAACGCTTAATTCAACGATATATCATACAATGTCATTCAGAGTTGATTTTCTCTTACTCATCTTAAACTGAATGGAACGTATCAGAATCAAAGCAAGAAACAAGTTATAATTATTTACATATTTCAAGAGGAGAAAAACCTAAATCATGATAATTAAACGAAACTATAATTTAATGAAAGAAAAATTAAATGATTATTCGAAAGTAAATGCACTTTGCGGTTCTGGAACCCATACTTCTTTTACATTTGCTCATTTCGTCTCCTTGAATACCTTCCACTACATTCTCAATCTTCTCACGAAGAATCACTATTGTTGGATTTGTCATTTGTTCCGTTGAAACAACTTACAGAATCGAACTTTATTTTCAAGATCATTACGGTATAATTTTTGCAAGGCTTGATATTCTAATTTAAAATCATTGTATTCGCGTCTCTTGACTATTTTATTAACAGCAGTTTTTGATAAATTGCATTCACTGGCCACAGCTCTAGATTATTTTTCTGGATTCTATTAAATTTGGGTCAGAACATTGATATCGTTGATAAACTTGTTTTTTCTTACATACACACAACTCTAGGTTTATTGAATGTTATTATTTTCAAGTAGTAGGCCGTGGATAAAAAAGAACATGACAAGAAATGTCATATTAGTTGTCACTTCGTTCATTATTGTGTCACAAGAACTTGTCATTAAATACTTTTCTGTGTAATTTCAATTCAGCTTATTCGATAAGGTAAGATATACAAATGAAGAGAAGAGAGATATGTACGAAGTGTACAATAGGAATGAAAGAACAACACCAAATATTGAAATGTTTCGACGTTTATCTATCCTTATCCTTATGTACGACGAAACGAGCCTATCAATGTTCTGGCCCAAATTCGAATGAATCCAGGAATAGGATCGAGAACTATGGCCAGTGAATGCAATTTATCAAAAATATTTTGGGCACAATAGATATCATTTGGGGAGACGAAACGACATTCCCAAATTCTGGCATGTTCAATCGAAGGAACAAACCTAACCTAACCGGAGCAAAATATGTAGAAATTATAGAAGAAATGTTGGATGATCTTCCTATACGGTATCGGCGTAATAGTCCATGGTTCCAATAAGGCGGATGTGGTCCACACACCTCAAGAATAGTCACAGACTATCTAAATCGAACTTTTCCCGATTCATGGATTGGAACAAGAGGTCCAGTAGCATGGCCTGCCAGATCTCCGGATTTGAAACCGCTAGATTTTTATTTGTGGGGATATCTCAAACATAAAATTTAGGATACTACGAACCCGACGATAGATATTCTTTGCGAGAAGATTGAGAATGTATTCGAAGGTATTCAAGGAGACGAAATAAGCAAATGTATAAGACGTATTGTTTCCAGAACCGCAAAGTGCATTTTACAAAATGGTGGATATTTCGAACATTTACTTCATTAATTTTCATTTACTTTCGAATAATCATCACATCACAAAATCACAAAATCAACGAACCTATACATATATTTTTTTTCTTGTATCTATTTAGCCTTCATTTGTTTCATTGTTTGACCAACTGAGTATTATATGTTACATTATTAGTTTCACTTTCTAAATTTTTTTTTCAACTCTGTTTTGTTTATATTGCAACACATTATTAGTTGACTATTGAAAGGGTTGAGTGGAAGAGCGACGTGAAGCTTCTCTTAGGAGCTTGAACCGAACTTCGCCCTTTTACCACATCATTATGTATTTTGCACACTTCCACTCCCACATGAAGTATGGTACACTGAATTGAGGAAACAGTACTGGTATTAATAGAATTTTTATCCTCCAAAAGTATGCAATTCGCATTATTGAAAGTATCGATATGAAAACCAGCTGTCGACCGTACTTTACATCATTTGGTATATTAACAGTCTACAGTTTGTACGAGGCTTGTTTGGTAAGTCCGTGACTTTTTAAATTTCCCGCGCAGTAACTTTAAATGCAACACTGCTGCTGTCAACCACCATCTTTCAATAGACTACTGTCAAATTTTGAGCAAGCTGCGACATTTGGTTTGTGTTTGACAGCAATTAGAAGCAGACAACCTCGTGAATTTTAACAAAAATGGAAAAAAGTGAATTTCGTGTGTTAATTAAGCATTATTTTTTGCGTAAAAAAACCATAACTGAAACCAAGGAAAGACTTGATAAATACTATGGGAACTCTGCACCATCAATTTCAATGGTTAAGAAGTGGTTTACTGAGTTCCGTTGTGGTCGTACCAGCACAAGTGACGCCGTACGTTCAGGTCGCCCAAAAGAGGTCATCACGCCAGAAATCGTCGATAAAATCCATGGAATGATATTGGACGATCGGAGAATAAAAGTACGTGAGGTAGCTGAGGCTGTAGGCATCTCAACTGAGCGAGTACATCACATTTTACATGAATATTTGGACATGAAGAAGCTATCCGCGAGATGGGTGCCGCGATTGCTCACACTCGACCACAAGCGCAACCGTGTGACCACTTCAAAGGAGTGTTTGGCAAAGTTCAATCGCAATCCGGGCGAGTTTTTACGCCGTTATATAACCGTAGACGAAACATGGATCCATCACAATACCCCAGAGACCAAGGAACAATCAAAACAGTGGGTGTCAACTGGTGAACGTGCACCAAAGAAGGCTAAGGTGCGTCTGTCAGCCAACAAGGTTATGGCCACAGTTTTTTGGGATGCACGCGGTGTCATTCATATAGATTACTTAGAGAAGGGTAGAACGATCAACGGCGAATATTATTCAGAGCTTTTAGACAGATTCGATATTGATTTGAGGCAAAAACGACCACATTTAGCGAAAAAAAAAGTGCTGCTTCATCAAGACAATGCACGAGTGCACACGTGTGTAGTCACTATGGCAAAAATTCATAAATTGGGCTACGAACTACTACCCCATCCAGCATATTCTCCAGATTTAGCCCCTTGCGACTATTTTCTTTTCCCAAACCTGAAGAAATGGCTGGGTGGTAAGAGATTTGGGTCGAATGAAGAGGTTATAACCGAAACAAACGCCTATTTTGAGGGCCTTGAGAAAACCTATTATTTGGAAGGAATAAAAAAACTGGAAAAACGCTGGACTAAATGTATTGATCTAAAAGGAGATTATGTTGAAAAATAAAACGCTTATTTGCCAATTTTTTTTTTTCTTTATTCAAATAGTCACGGAGTTACCAAACAGCCCTCGTACATACTGGAAGCTTGCTCTTATGTCTACAAGAACAAAAATAAGTTTGCAATAGATAATAATCACTGTTACAATACCCGTCATAGAAATCTCTTGCAGCCTGATTATCACCGCACAACGCTTTACCAAAAAAATTTCTACTATATTGGATGTAAACTCAACATTCTAGATAATTATATAAAGTCATCCCACAACGTTTATATTTTCAGATCAAGGCTAAAAAAATTTTTAATCACAAAGTGTTGTTATTCCTTGGATGATTTCTTTTTATGATAATACTTTTACTTGTGTATGTTTTTATTTTTGTGTAAGTGTGTATATTTATATGTATATGGGTATAATATGAGTATGTATGTATGTATCAAATTTTTTGAGCTCAAAGGTATTTTTTTTAAACTTTTATACCATATGACTGTTTCCAATATGAAGTTGCTGACGTTTTCTTTGTTTATTGTGCACTGTTTTTTTTCAAACTGTTCTCTTAAACCAAAGAAAAAAATAAATATTATTATTATTATTATTATTATTACTATTACTATTATTATTATTATTATTATTTTATAATTTATTTAGCCGAATAATTGTTGTGGTGAATAAAGGCAGTTATTGTTATTATTATTATTTAATTTTTCTTTTATTAAATGATATTTCGTTTAATTATTATGAATTAGGTTTTTCCCCTCTTGAAATATGTAAATAATTATTATTACTTGTTCTTCTTGCTTTGATTCTGATATGTTCCATTCAGTTTAAGATAAGTAAGTTGACTTTTTCATCGAAATGTATTGCATGTTATTAATTAAAGTAAAAGTAAACGTAATACAGATCCGACCCAAAGAAATTTGGATAAGGGTCACCTGAAAATCAACTTCGAAAGACATTGTATTCTATATCGTTGGATTCAGCGTTAAAAATTATTTCGAAAAGTGTCATAAAATAAACAGGTCCGTATTGCAAAAAATGAGGTTGAAGGTGGTCCAGAGAGTACGAAACGTTGGATACGAAATCTGATTACGTCAAATTGAGGATAATTTACTGTCGAATAAAAGATGTATGGTAATTTTTTTGATAATATTAGAAATAAAGTGGCAAAAAAAGAAAAACCAAAATGACAGAATTTAGTTTTCTTATGATATCTCAATAACCGGACCTGATAATCTTGATTTGTTTGAACTGCTTGACAATGCTTCTATGAATTCAACTTTTTCTCCATTTGACCGACCTTCTAACTCTTATGGTTAAAAAGTTGCCAATACAATCCTATTAAAAAAGTGGACACTCTGTATATACCCCTCAGCGACAGCAGAGGATTTCTATTATTCTTCCTGCATCTACTAGGATCGTTGCTGAGGATCTTCGGAAAAAATGACTGGTTAAGTTTCTGGATTTCCAAGTTTCGAAAATTTTGCTACTAAGGTGGGTACAGACCCCATTTTGTTAATACCCACTATTTGCTTGGTGCATTTTTGGTGTTGATAGTTGAGAAAAAAACCCTGTTTATTTCAAAAGATACCCACAACTGTTCCAGTAGTAGGAAGGTTTGTGGAAAATTGAGAAACATAGAAAAACTGAGTCATGAACATACTTTAATGATAACGTTTTAGTATGTTTCAGATAACTAGACATTTTTCAAGATTATTTTATTATTATTTACAAAAATATAAAAATCGCAAATGACATAGGTAACATAAGAAAATTCAATCAAGTTCTTGGACTCGACAATTAGTAAAATAAACACGAAGAACAAGAAAAAACCCTTTTTCGTGGGTTGCTGTTTCTCTGTTTATTTCAAAAGATACCCACAACTGCTCCAGTAGTAGGAAGGTTTGTGGAAAATTGGGAAACCTAGAAAAGTTGAGTCATGAACATACTTTAATGATAAAGTTTTAGTATGTTTCAGATAACTAGACATAAGAAAATTCAATCAAGTTCTTGGACTCGACAATTAGTAAAATAAAAAAAATACATGATTTTTCCTAAAATTAAAATTGTAAAGTTAGTGACATACATACTCTTTCAGAATATCTTGAGTAATATTTTTCTAACCATCCCACTATGCAATTCTGCAACACCGCAGCCCACTTAAAACCGTTCCAATTCAATGATACACGAAACCTTATCCAAACAGATTCATACGAGCCGCGCAGAAATGTTTCCAAATAGTAACTATTTGATCAGTTAGATAATCATAGTACAGACGTCTTCGCAAGATGTCAGTACCTATTCTGAAACAAAATTCATTCCATGGCTAACCTTCGTACTACGCTACGAGTTCAATGGGCTATTTATAACTCATTTGTTTACATTGAACTGCAGATACGACATTGTTTCTGTTTTGTTATGATGCTGTGCATAATGTGATAGTATAACAGTGTTTATGGGTTGATTAAGATTGATATATTGTTCAAGGTAAGTTGAAATATAATTTGTTTATTACGTCATGGAGCAACAATTTTTTATTAAACCAACCTATTCTGACACTCGACAAGAATTCTACAATTTTTGGACTCGGCCAATCAATTCACTGATGAGTATTTATACATCTGGTTCATGTTAACAAATAATGGTGTGGATATTTCTATATTGGAAACTGTAGATTTGTTTTTTCCATTAACTCCGAGTTGGTTTTTGTTTACTCTATGTATGACATTGATTCTACAAAAATGAATGCGCATCAAATTTCAGTATTCTCACATCGATTGTTGAATGAAAATATGTAACGGCACACTGCAAAAATCAAGAGAACAAACTGGTATCTTCAAGAACCTATGATGAAGATAACAAATAAATTTGGTAACCGTGAACACTTGGATTGCAAGAGGTAAAATACCAATGGAATGTTAAAATATTTTATGGTTGAAGTTGGTATATGTATTGCTGTCATATACAGTGTGTCCCACTTACCATGCTCACCATGGGTATCTTTTTAATGGTAAGAGATACGAGGTCGGTTAAATGACACCAAATGTGGAGTTTATCAAGGCCAACTATAGTATAAAAAATAGTTTGATAAAATCTATTCGTTTTTGTTTTATACGCAAATAACAGATTTTGATGATCCTTTTCATGTCTCTTGCAAGTGAATTTTGACCCACTTTGGCGGTCCTAATAACTTGAAATTTGGCAGATGTTCATAATTCCGGTGACGATGCACTATGGATTTTTTATTGAAATAAAAGATAAAAAATGGCGGATCCTACAATATGGCGGACGAGATTTGTGATTATGGTCCGATTCCATTCAAAATTGGTATGTGGGGGTTTTTGAGGTCGGAGATCATGACTTTTTTGTTAAAATTTATAAATTCAAGATGGCGACTTCAAAATTGTTCTTGTTTTTGTATAAATGACGATAACTCCATAGTTATCAACAAAAAACTATTACTGTGACATATCATCTGTAAGAGAAAAAAAGTTATCTCAAATTCTAGAAGAGTTGGTATAAATTTCATATTTTTTTCGAAATCTCAATGAAAAACTGCCATGAGAATGTGAAATTACTATTCGAATATTTTCATAAATAAAGAAGTTACGGAGGAGTCATGAAAATGATCAAAATCTGTTTTTTGCGTATAAAACAAAAAGGAATGGATTTTATCAAAATATTTTTTCACATTATAGTTGGCCTTGATAAACTCCACATTTGGTGTCATTTAACCGACCTCGCATCTCTTACCATCAAAAAGATACCCATGGTGAGCATGGTAAGTGGGACACACTGTATAGTACCAGAAATTGTTATAAATATTTATTCGTGTAGATCAGAAAAAATAATACAAAGTTCAATGCCATATGAAAAAGAAACTGATTTCTCTGATTGCGTATACTAGGCCAACCTGGTAGATAAAAGTAAGAGACTCTTTTCACACAAAATAAAAGAAGCAGACGGCCTATGCTACTGTTTATGAGATAGTTTGTAAATGTTTTCACCCCAGCAAATTGCTTCGTAGAATTTTTTGAACAAGAAATAGTGAAGAAAATTAAAACTCTTCTGATCTTTGCGAATATCTCAAAAAGCTTAGGAGGAATCGTTTTACAGTCAATAGAACTTTTGTAGAGAATTGAAAAACCATAAAATGGTGTTTTATACGCCCATATCAGTGCATTTTCTACTGATAAAATCCGGGGAAACCTCGAAAAAGAGACCATTTTTCAAAAACTCATAATTTTTATAAATCTGAAGCTGGAACAAAATTCCAAGTTAAACTAAACACGAGTTGAATGAATGATTATGAAAACAAGTGCATTATTTAAACAATTAGAGATATAGCTATGATTAATTAATAATTTTTTAAATTATTCATATCTAAACAAAATTGTATTGATGTTCATTACCTGTATCTGCTTTATTTAACAAGTTATAAGTCATAATAGACATGGAAATCACAAAAAAATAGAATTTTTATAAACAAATGCAGATAATAGCTGATAAACACTAGTCACAAACTTGGTCTCTCATTCACTTCCAAGATAAATTATTCCTTTACATACACTATTTTCGTTTCTGTATTTTTATTTAGTTCCAGAAAAAAAATTGTTACTTATCAGAATTTGTTTATAACTTACTACTTAGAAAGTAGCACTAAAAGACTAGTTTGGTTTCAATACTTTGATAAATTTAACTTGTACCAAAAATGACGCAGTTTTGTGAACATGTATACACTACACAACTACTGAACTGTAACTGAACTATGACATTGCAATATGTCATTTATTTACCACACCATCTAGCGGAGAAAAAGTGTATCAAACAATTCACAAATGAATACAGTGTTGGCAATAATTATGTAAAACCAAGAATACCAACATGAGACAAACTTTTATAGAAGTTGTAACGTATTCCTTCACCTACCCGGTGTGGAGATACGATCGTGGGATATTGGAAGTAATGAGGCCTTCGAATACTCAGTAAAGTCGTATTTACTTATAGAAAAGTACTGCAATAAAAATATATATTTGACAAGTGCCAATAATTTCTATCTGACAAATCGTTTCAAACATAACAAGATTAAAAAAGTGAACTGATTCTATATACAGGGTTCGCAAATTTTAACAGAAGTATAACTAGCTCTAGCTACCTAAAACAAATTGGTAAGTTGATGAACAATGAAATCATTTATAAAGAAAAACTTTTAAACAATGAAAAAATGTATTTACGAAAACAAAAATATTTTTTTTAAATCATTGTTTCTCCAAAACAGCATTATGGTAATAACCAATTTTACTTAAATGCTATATTTGTTCATTCGTTTATAACTGATTTATAAATAAATGACTTCAAAAAATTGTAACCAGGATCAATCACTGCCATTATCAGATATAGAAACTGCATTAATAAGAAATACTTATTTAACAACATTTATTCATAATCTACATTATCAAAAACATAAGCCTGGTTATTGAAATTTTATATCAATAATGTTGTTGGTACAGTTACCTTTGTTGAGGATGGGATATTCTTTTCTTGAATATAAATAATCCTTTGCTGCTTGAAAACATTCTCATCGCTATGAGAACAAGTATTCATTGAGAATACTTTCAGTTTGAATCCTTAATACATAAATTATTATTATGCACTAGCGGGCGGTAAAGTACACTTCACCGCCCGGTTCACCGGGCGTAAAGTGGCACTTTACCGCCCGTGGGCGCATTATGGCCCGGCGGGCTGTAAAGTAGACAAAATTCTCAAATTGTCTATACTCACACATCATTTCATGCAATTCCTAACACGATTAAGAATCATTTCAGTTCAATAGAGCAATACTCTTTCTAACATTTGTTCATAATCGTTGGCAATTTTTTCGGTGATGATCTATTTATTTGAAATAGATTTTCCAATATAGCACTCAGCTACTATAGTTTCACATTCCTCATATTATGTTACCCTTAATTATTGTATGCATAACGTATGGAACGTGTAGACCATTGCAATTCAAGTCAGTATTTGTGATTCGCGCTATAAAACCGCTAGTGCATAAAATTTTGTATGTATCACGTGCGTAAAATGTGTTTAAGGCCTTCGGCGTGTGATGGCCCTCGGCTAACGCCATCGGGCCATCATCCACGCCGCAGGCCATAAACGCCTACTTTACGCCGTTGATACATAAATAACTATTATGCACTAGCGGTTTTACAAGTGATACTTTAGCTCCCGCGGGCCCATCATCAGTCAGTCAGTAATCAGTCAAAATAATTGTTACTAATCAACTTACGCTTGCCCCTAAGTATTCAAACTAGCTCTCGAGTAAGAATTCTGAGATTTTCTCTATCTGTCAAATTTTGACGTTTCTTGGCAATTCTATTACTGCTCCCGTCAGATGCAATTGGTTTCTCTACTGGGTGACTTAACCTCAGTAAATCGAGTTTTTCGGAATTCCTGCTTCATATTTAAACAATAATAATAAGAAATGCAAGTATTAGTCCGGGAGCCAGTGACAGATTTCCATGACCAAGTTTCTCTCAAGCGAAAATTAGTGGAATGCATCAGAGAGTTATATTATAAAGCTTCGTGAACGTCAGCTGCGGTTCCGTGGGGGGATGAGCGGTGGCAGCCTCCCTCGCACAAAGAAAAAGAAATGTATTCAATTTTGTTTTCCTACCTGAAAACATGTTAAATTATCGCTAAAGCAATATCTTGAAGAAAGAAAAAATCAGCTGACTATAGCATGGTGTATTATACGACAGCTAGTTGGTCGAACACAAAAAAAATTGTACCTTCTATGATATCCTCTCAAATAAAATCTTACCTTATACTCGGATTGCGTCAATTTAACATGTTTCCGGGAAGGAGGACATAATTGAATATATTTTTTTTCTTCGTGCGTAGGAAGCTACTGTGCTAATCATCCCCCCCACCCCTCCCACCAACGGAATCGCAGCTGACGTTCACGAATCTTTATAATACGACTCTCTGATGCATTCCACTAAATATCGCTTGAGAGGAAATGGCTGACCAAATTTTTACCGGGCTCCTGGACTATATTTTGAAACTATTGAATTTCAATTAATCAGCATCTTTTACAGGTATCGTTCCAACTTTACGCCCTTGATACATAAATAACAATTTTTTTGCTCGCAGAAGCAGATATGGACTCATTTACGATTGCCTATATTGTATCGGCATTTTTAATATGCATTTGGTTGTTTTTAAAATGGAATTACTCTTATTGGAAAAGAATGGGCTTGGAGAATCCACAGCCAGAATTCATCTTTGGAAACACCAAAGAATTACTGAAAAGAAACTTAGCATTTGGAGATCAATTCAAAATAATCTACGACGAACTCAAAGCAAGAGGGCTGAAACACGGGGGATGCTACATGTCTCTCAAACCAGTCTATATGCCAATTGATCTGGATCTCATCAAAAGCATTATGCAAAAAGATTTCAATCATTTCGTGAATCACGGAATCTACTTCAACGAAAAGGCGGACCCATTGTCGGGACATCTTTTCAATCTGGAAGACGAGAAGTGGAAGAATCTGAGGACCAAGCTTACACCTACTTTTACTTCAGGTAAATGTAATATTCTCATTCAGTGGATATGCGGAATCGGAAACATTTGTTTCACGGCGGGAAATATTGGAAATATAAAGTACAACTATACTACTGCTACTAGCTGTTCTCAATAAGGCGGGTTAAAAATTTAATTGATTGCATACTGATATGCAGGGTGTCAAAATTTTTAAAATAAATCTTTTTTGTCGTAAATATCTTAATAACCCTAATCAAAATTGATGCAATGAAAAAAAAAAATATGTATGTATGAATTGCAGCACTTGCCTTCGGCTCTTGGCTTCGGCTCGTGCTGCAAAATGGGCTCATTGTTGTCCATGGACATGCAATAAAGACATTTTTATTTATGATTAAACAATTAATATTACATGGAAGTCATCTTTAAATTTTTTTCGCTCATAGTACCTGTTTTCGATGAAACAAATAATGTTGTTAGGTATTACTGCAGTGTTTTGAAACTAAACGTAATTATTTGATAGTAATTATTTGAAGTGTTTTCAAGAGTTTTGAGATAGAGAATTTGTTACTGATATCTGAAAATGGTTCGGTTTACAAACTCGGAAATGGCCGATATGCATTTTGTCTATGGAATGGCCCAAGGCAATTCCAGAGCAGCTAGACGCATTTATCAAGAAAGATATCCTCATCGAAATGTTCCAAATAGGCAAACATTTGTGAGAATACATGAAAGGCTGTGCGAATCAGGCAGCTTTCAAAGGTCGGCTGCTCTTATTGGGAGACCTGCAACGGTAAGAACAGTGGCGCTGGAGGAAGAAGTTTTACATGAAGTTGAGCGTTGCCCCGATACAAGCACACGCCGAATTGCACAACAATTAAACATTTCTCACTTTACTGTATGGAAGATTTTGAAAGAGTACCAACTGTATCCTTACCACATACAGCGTGTTCAAGCGTTATTTCCTGCGGATTTTCCCAAGCGAGTTGTTTATACTAAGTGGCTTTTGCAACAACAGGTTGCATCTCCGACATTTTTATCCAGTATATTATTTACCGATGAAGCGTGTATTTCCCACAATTCAATTATGAACTTTCATAACAACCATATCTGGGCAGAAGAAAATCCCCATGCGGTTATAGAAAATAATTATCAACAACAGTTTTCCGTGAATGTCTGGGTTGGTATTGTTGGCGATTATCTCATTGGACCTCATTTTTTACCCCCGAGATTAAATGGTCAAGAGTATCGTCATTTTTTGGAATTTGTATTAGCTGTACTACTAGAAAATGTCCCACTGGCAGTAAGAGGAGCAATGTGGTTCATGCACGATGGGGCTCCACCTCACTTCAGCATAGTAGCACGTCAATTTCTGGTTGAAATTTATGGAGAAAACTGGATCGGTCGCGCACGTCCACAGTCATGGCCGCCCAGGTCACCGGATTTAAATCCTTTCCTTTGGGGACATTTAAACTCCCTCGTTTATAAAACTTCAATCAACACTGAAGAAGAATTAATCCAATGAATACGGGATTCATGTGATCAGATAAGACATACGCCGGAAATATTTCAACATGTTTGGGAATCGATGTTAAGACGAGTTAATGCTTGCATTGAAGTTGAACGAGGACATTTTGAGCAACTATTGTAAGTTTTGTGTTAGTTATTATTGAATGTATTCTTACAGAAACAAATTGCCTAGGTACCATTTTTGTTTCAGTGTGGTTTTAATAAAGGGTGTTTCTTGTTTGATGTTGCTTTGGCATTTCCGGCGTTACCACTATGCACGCACTGGCCAAATGAAACAAACAATTTTTAAGCATAACAGATTCACCTGTAATCATTAAAAACCCTATAAAAACAATTTTTGTGTTGTGCCAGGGACGTGCAATGAATTGATTTTTATGTTTTTTCTCAAAAACAAAGCAAGATATGAAAAAAATTCTAGATATAGAAAGTTGTAATTTCAGTTGCTCAATGTGAAACAAATACAAAAATTGCAAAAAATCAATGGCGCACATGTTTTCTGTCAAAAATATTGGTTACAGTGCCTTCCGGGACGCCACTGGACATGATAATTTTGATATAGTTAGGGTTAAATTCGCCCTTTACGACCTTCAATAACACTGCCAAATTTCAATAAAATCGGTTGAAGGGTTATTAAGATATTTACGACAAAAACGATTTCTTTTAAAAATTTTGACACCCTGTATCTTGAAAACGAAGCATTACCGGACCTATGTTTATATGAACTTTTCGTCTTAGAATCACCCCTTTAAGTTTGGCCACGTACTCAAATAACACCCTGTATAATTCATAGCGCCAGTTGGGGTTGGCGTGTAATCTTCAAGCTAGAGAAATAATTAGTTTTGTTCTATTCCGTCCAAAATACTCTCATTAACGAACATAATCACAGAAAAACACTTTTGTGTAGATTAATTCAGCTATAAAACCGTCATATGTGATCCCAATGATACTACTTACCGAATAATCTTTCTCGGCGTCGTCTCGGCAGGTTCGACGAATACACGTACGCGAGGATTCCCATATGCGCTGGTTCACTTATATTCTCAATGATTATGATAATATTGGTTGCTCTGACTTGATTAAGATTCTACTGAATCATAGAGAAACTCAATTGGCTGTGGTTATTTTCAAATTTATTGGTTAGGAAATGTCATGTGTGAAAATAAGTTTAATATATAAAAATAAAATAACTTGACCAGAATTACCAAAACAATGTAGGTACTTAATTCTTCAAATAGGTGCCAGTGTATAACATTCGCTTGAGAAAGGTACTGTGTATCGGAACATGTCGCGAGGACAATAAATCTGTGGAAATTTTATCGTTTTTCACCATACCGTTTCATGAATTGTTAATGGTGAGACAAAACCCGTCACCATAGGAAATAATGTTAGGAGCCAAACCTTCGGGTTATTGGAGAACATGAACTTATTCTCTGAAGAGAGATTTCTATTCTATTTTCTAAACCTTCGAGTATGACAAAAGAGTTGAAATAACACAGATTGTGACAGTTTCTCCGAACGTGAAATTAGGTACTTGAAGAATCAAACAACATAATTGAATCGATACGTTATATAACATTGTATATTGTTTATAGGTTTTAGTGGCAAAGATAGTAGTATTTGATTCATTTGAAAGAATATTGAAATTTTTTGGAGACATGTTTTTTTCGAATTAGTAGAAATATTGACGAATGATATAATTTATTATACGAGTATGTACGGAGTGTCCCTCTGAACTATGCAGTCCAGTTTATCAGGGTTGTCACACAAATCGTATTTACGGTGTGACTATATCGAAGGGCGTGGCTGAGAAAGCATCAGCTAATAGCAGTCGCCGGAAACAAAACTAAATATCCACCGAGGGCGAAAAAGTTAGTCTGAGTTGAACTTCAATCATTTTTCGGGGCAGTTGAATTTCTATAATTTTTCAAGTAACTTGTAGTTTCATGGTGTTTGACTTATTTCGTACCAAACATGCCTTGACCAGATGGGCAATTACTTGAGTGTGATCTTCTTTGAACGGCGTCCACAACCAGTGGCGCACTAAAAGGGTTCGGCTGTTACACAACCAAGAACGCATTAGTAGAATGGGTTGGATGCAGTCGCACAAATATACGTTGGAGGAAAACTCGCTATTTTGTTGTATTGAGAATGTCATATGACGAAAAAAGAAGTGAAAATATACCAGGTGAACCATTTGAAAATCGAATGTCTGTTGCACTTCCTGTCTAACCGGAAATTGCGCAAGTCAGAAGCTGCAGTTTACTGTGGTGTACCTTCGTTGATGAAAAACACTGGATGAATGATCTATCTTCTTCTATTCGCCCCTGCACCTAAAATATAAAATATAGCCGATCATCATATCTCGTTGTTGCAGCTTAAGAATGACTAGGTTTGAAAGCCCTAAAATTATTTGTCCTTCTTGTCGATGATGGGGATATCATGATCTGTTGGCTGATTTTTCGAAGAGAAGGTCTTGGATTCTCGACAACAGTTTGCATTACCCGCAGTTGACGCTTGTCTGTACTTCTGATTTTTTTCAAAATCCTGCTCACATTGGAGTAGTTGTCATGTTTGTTGGGATGACGTTTGTTGAATATCCTCGCTGCTTCCCTGTACGTCTTTAAAATTTCACCGACGAGTAGAACAAGCTCTATTTTCTTCTTTGTTGCTCCACTTGATTCATTTTTGCGGGTAGGTTTCACTTCGAAAAATAACTACACAACTGATCTTAACCGATTCACTTTCTGAAAAAATCCCAGAACTTGTCAATAATTACGCCATTCAGTATTATATGAACTTTTAAGGAATAATTGACAGTTTTCAATGGTACTGCCAATCATTGATCATCTTTGGGGTCATCCTAAAAACAAACGTAAAAACTTCAAATCGTGATTTACGAAATATGTAAATAAATAAATTGAAAAAATCGATTATTGTATTTCAATAAAAATTCAATTTTCTCCCACCTTCACATTGTTTAGTGAGCTTGAACAAAGATCTCCTTGGAAAATTTCATCCAACTGTTACTTATATTTCGAAAAATATAACTTTTAAGATCTTGCCAATTTTGAAAATTGTATTTTTTCAAGAAACTGAAAATCACTCAGTATATCTGATAGGGGCTAAGTAGGTTTCAAAACGAGCCTGAGTTGATGCCATTTTTTTTAAATCACAAATAAAGATGTTTGAATGTTTTAGACGATGTAGTAACTTGATTACTTATATTTCGGACGTCCATCATCTTAATGGTTGAAAGATTTCTATCTCTTTCAATTTTTTTTTTCACAACGTTTCAATTGCTTGAATCCGCAATCGCCTTCTGGTGAGTAGTGACAAAATCAGATGCTACGCGACCTTTTATAGGTCTATAATTAAAGTGTAATTACGCGCGGTCTTGTGGCGCGCGTGGTTTCGCGCTATTTCTCCCTCCAAAACGGTCCATGAGCGGTTTCATACGTTTTTAATTTCCACGCTTGGTTGACTGAAGGCACCATTGGCTTCTATGTAGGTGGTTTCCATAAATTTCCGTTTTAACCAATGTTCCTCTATATGAAGAACACTAGCTTCGTCCCAGAGAATTCGGTGGTGTTTTGTCCAGGCGTGGTCAGCAATTCCTGATTTTGATGTTTCCCCTCGTTGAGTCCACTTTTTGTGTTCGGCTATTCTTACTGATAATGGCCTCTTGGTCTCTCCGATATAGGAATCTCCACATTCACATGGGACTTTGTAAATACAGTTTTTACTGCATTCTGTTGTGTTCTCTGGTTTCGTCTTGGTGAGGAAGCTTCGTAAGGTACTGCCGGATTGAAAGCAACTCTTGATGTTGTATTTATTTTCGATCCTTCTGATCTTCTCGGAGATACCCCTGATATAGGGAAGAATGAGAACGGGGTTTTGTGGTCTTTATTCGGTTGTCTTGGTCTTTTCGAGTTGTTTCCGAACTTCTCCTATGAGCTTCTCGGAGTATCCGTTTCGACGTAAGTCTTTTTTGATGTGGTTAATTTCCGCCTCCAATGACTCCTAGTTGTTGCAAATAGACATTGATCTCTCCACCAACGTTCTTACGATTTCCCTCTTTGTGGAGTTTGGGTGATTAGAGCCGTAGTTGAGGTACTGTCCTGTGTGTGTCTTCTTCCTGTAAACAGAGGTGAGGATTCCAGTGTCTGTTCTTTCAGCTTTCACATCGAGAAACGATAGGTTACTGTTAGTTTTCTTTTCCATTGTGAATTTGAATGAATCCCTCATGTTATTCATTCTGGCGAAGAATTCCCCAAGGTGTTCATCTCCATGGTTCCAAATGATGAAGGTGTCGTCTACGTATCTTAGCCATAGTTTTGGTTTGTATTTTGCCTCTCTGATAGCCAATTCCTCGAACCACTCCACGTATATGTTGGCGATTACTGGAGAGAGAGAAGATCCCATCGGCAGTCCATCAACTTGGGAGAAGAAACGGCTCTTTTCTTGAAAGTATGAGTTGTGTAGGCAGCACTGCAGTAGTTCCAATATCGCTGACCTCCCCGTACAAGCGATATGAGTTAATTTTTGTTTCTCAATTTTTTTCGTTGTGTCTGATGAATCGTGAGAATTATCCCACTTGTATTAGAAATTTCGTACATTTCAACTGAATTACCAAATAGGTTGATATTTCATGTATATGACTTTCAACTATTTTTGTAAATATTTCAATTCTGTACAGCGGAGGTGCACTTTTTAAGCTTTTGAAACAACCTTAAAGCGATCATTTTGATCGGTTTTTGTTAGTACCGTCTCATCCGATTGTTCAGATGAGATACTGAAATAATTCCGGGGATTTTTGGCCATACCAACACAAAAAATTCCCAACTCCGTTGTTATTTCATCAGATTCAAAATTCGCAGGATATTGTCCTCAATAAAACAAGCACTTTTTACCAGAGGTTTAGTCAATACCACTTGGCTCAAATATCTAGTCAGAACAGTTAGTTATTCTATTCGTTGACCATTACATAGGAAGCAAAAGTTGAAAAATAAACAGATTTTTTTCTAATTGGTGTTTCCAGGAAAAATGAAAATGATGTTTCAAACCTTAGTATCCTGCACTTCTGGCCTCGAAGACATACTTAAGGATCACTCGATCATCCAGGACGCCGTAGACATCAAGGACGTCGTTTCTCGATTCTCAACAGATGTAATTGGCTCAGTAGCTTTCGGGATCGACTGCAACAGCCTGAAGAACCCCGATTCTGAATTTCGACAATGGGGAAGAAAAATATTCACAACAAATTTCTTGAGGAGAATCAAAAATATCATCTCGATGTTGATACCGAGACAAATTTTACGCAAATTGGGATACAAATCAATGTCTCGTGACGTAGAAGATTTCTTCATGAACGTAGTGAAGGGCACAGTGCAGTATAGGGAGAGCACCAACGTTCATAGGAAGGACTTCATGCACTTGCTACTGCAACTGAAGAACAAAGGAGAAATTGCTGACGACGAAAACATTGACAAAAATGACGATAACAAAAAGCGGGACCAGCTGCTGACCTTCAATGAAATAGCAGCGCAGTGCTTCGTGTTTTTCATAGCAGGGTTCGAAACGTCTGCTACCACGATGACATTTGCGCTGCTGGAGCTTGCCCTCAACCAGGATATTCAGGAGAAATTGAGAGAAGAAATTAGAACAGTTCTGATGAAATATGATGGACAAGTAACTTATGACGCTATAATGAGCATGAACTACCTAGATAATGTGATCCACGGTAAGTTATACGAACATAACTGGTATATTTGATAAGGATTTGCAAAACTTACAAATTGGTGTTACCGGATTTTCATAAAAAATATAAATTTCTTACAAAAATATGACACAATCGAATATGAAACAAAGCCCGAATATATCCTACACCTCAATTATTACAAATATACTGCAACGACATTCGCCCTAAACATGACGTACACTCCAAGTATCATACGGGGAAAACCTTCCTGTTTATTTTGTAGGTACTTATTGCAATTACCATAAAATTATTAACTTTCATGAATGAACAATATTATCAATATATTAAAGTCACCTTAAACCTGTAATCAATAATCTGGATAAAGAACATTAACACCCGATGAATGAATCCACCTTAGAAATATAATGGAATCCAACAACAGTAGATATTTTTTTGAACTGTGTGTTTCACTTTTCTTCACTCTTTTCCTTTAGAAACTCTCCGCAAGCATTCGCCGATTCCTGGGATTCCCAGGGTTTGTAACAAGGCTTATAACATCCCAGACACCGAAGTTGTACTAGAAGTGGGAACCAGAGTCCACATTCCCATACAGGCTATCCAACACGATCCTGAAAATTATCCAGAACCGGAAAAATTCGATCCCGAGCGATTCAACGAAGAAAACAAAGCGAAAAGACATCCTTTCGCTTTCTTACCTTTTGGAGAGGGGCCCAGAATATGCATAGGTAAATATACCAACCACACTACTTCTTCAAGTGGTAGCGAGTGTTTGTTATGGATTTGCAAGTGTTGCCCGAGTAAATTAACAAATAAAATAGCTATATGTATTACTAGGGAGGAAAGTGCCACTTTTCCTCAAGCAGGATGTAGTTTACTGCCCGACGCGAAGCGGAGGGCAGTAAACATCAAAAGCAGGAGAAGGCACTTTACTCCCATATAATACATCAAATGCGCAGGACTTCCGGATGTGATAGCTCGTTCAAAAATATGAAAAAAAGTTTCTATTAACTTACCCTCTAAAATTCAACATTTTCGAGATACAGGGTGTTGAAATTTTAAAAAAATTATAGTTTTTTGCGAATATTTCTGGAACCGTTTATCGCACAAAAAACAGATTTTAAGTGCATTAAAAAAAAACACCCACAACCCCTTCAAAATTTTCACCAATTATAAATTTGAAAAAATAAAAAATCCGCAATAAACATAGCTTATTATGAGTAGAAAATGCCTACGAAATCTGTTTCCTGTGCGATGAACGGTTCCAGAGATATTCGCAAAAAACGATTATTTTTTTAAAATCTCGAAAATGGTGCATTTTAGAGGGTAAGTTGATAAAAACTTTTTTCATATTTTTGGGTGAGCTATCACATCCTGAAGTCCTGCGCATTTATTATGAAACACCCTGTATATTGGCCCAATATGGAATCAAGTTTCAGCTGATATGATGTGCTACCTGGGTTATACAACTGAAATGGACCACAAAAATACTGAAAACATAGATGCGATTCTTGATTTCGTGAAGGAAAAGTCTGTATTTCGCTATAAAAAATTAAAACTCACTTGAAACATGATAAGTTATATTTCCACTAGATTTCGTGAAAAAAATAAATGCGCGAGAAATGAATTTAAATTGAAAAATCAGTTTTTTAGATTTTTCCGGAAAATTTGGGGTGATGTGGAAAATTGTTTAAAACAAAAGTTGTAGATCTTTCAATAATCAATAACTTTGCTATTCAACTTTTTTCGAAAGGAGGTCAACTTTCATTGCAATTCGCGAAAAACCGTGAAATACCACTTTCAACCCCTAAAAGTTCACCCCGTTCCACCGTTCTCCATTTTGTCGACTAAAATTTATTTTTCCAGTCTCGTAGTGTTATTTTTTTGTCTCAAAAATGCATCAGCACTTTTATGCCCATTCATTGATTTAATGATGTTGTTTCAGGTGCCCGTTTTGGACTTCTGCAAGTCAAAGTTGGACTCACCGCCATAATAGGAAATTTCAGAGTAACTTTGAATGACAAAATGAAAATTCCTATAAAATACTCGACCAGTGAATTCATCACGTCAGTCGAGGGGGGTGTGTGGCTCAACGTTGAAAAAACTGACTAAAATATCCCAAAGTGAATATAAGTGAAATGTGTTATGAAGTAGATCCATATCAAGGAATGTCTGAATTGCCTTGAACGCTTTTCCGTTTGAATTATTGTTGGCTTTCAAGAGTGAACAAGAATGCAATCATTCATATATAATTTTGTGTTGTATAAACTCATATTTTTATGTTAAATAATATATTTGTTGATTATTCAAGAAGAATGTGTATTTTTACGGAAACCTATTTTAGCATTCGCATCAGTAGTAGGTGAAATGAATTTCTACTATAATATTGACGTTATTTGATATATATCGACTTTGTAACGTTAATAACTATAGCAGTTTTTCGAATGCTTATGTATTGATAATGTAAAATATTTAATGATGTTAAGATAGTTGGATCAAATCACATCCCGGGTGGATCATCCATGTAGGGGAGATTGGGTCACAGTGGATCACTTTTTTTTCTAACTCTGGTGGATTCAAAGTTTATCGCTTAATCATTGTTCCCTCAATTAAAATTGTAAGAGGAGAATTAAAGCTTTAAAGAAAAAAGCATTTGTTGGCGAATAATACGTACATTTACAAGATATTGCCTTTGATAAAAAAGTTGAGGAAATATCCACTGTGACCCATGAGTGGGTCACTTTGGATCAATACATGGGTAACAGTGAATCAACTGGGGCACACTGTAAAAGATGATGTTTTTCATACTATAACTCATTTATTTGTACCATAAGATAGTCTAATCAAATTTTCGAAACAATCTTACAAAAGTTTGCAAAGATTACAATTTATTGTGATTGAGAAATGTCTTTCTTAGTCTCTCAGAGCAAATACAACAACTTAGTATAAATTCAGGTGTGACGTAACTAGCAACAAATGATAACTTCTCAACCTCAGTTGTGTACCACGGAATAATATTATGCTACAAGATTGTTAAAAAATCAACAAATTTAAAACAAAAATTCTTATTTGTTGTTAACGTCCCTCGTTCTGCGCTGGTGACCTTGGAAACTTGCTTTTGTTCTTTGGCAGCTAGCAATTTTGCAGACTCCTGAACCGTCATAGTATTTGTTTCATCTAGATTAAATACTCTATTTCCATTGCCAAAGACTGTCTGTCTAGACATAACATTTTCTAAATTATCAAAGAATATACCAATATTGTAGCGGTTGAAAGATGTCGCTCTACTTAAGCTGCACCCCTAGGAGTTTGTAAATATAATCGATTCTCTCTTTTTCTGAGATTATACAAATACTAAATGCCAGCGAGTTTCATTTCGTGCCATTTTGCAGGTACCTACTTTAACATTATTTAACATAGCTACTTCGTAAATTAGTTATCGAACGTCCATAATCGTTCGTTGAATATCTCATGAACTGCATAATTAGGTGTAAGCCTAATAATCTTTTCAGGATCAGCATTACTTTGAACTTTCTTGTTATACCTGTTTGAAATTGTGTACGGGATACGAGTGGTTCTTGCCACAGCTCTTATTTTCTGGCCATCCGATATAAGTCTTGGAGCGTTTTACATTTGTTCTTCAGTGTGGAGTCCGATACTAGTTTTTTCTTTCCCTGTTGCGAGGCATTTTCACCTATTAAAAAAGTAAGTATAACTCCATGGGTCACACTGGATCGCTGATCCACTGAACCCCAAATCGAAATGATTCATTGTGACCCAGTGACGGTTATTAAAAAGAAATGCCGATAAAAAGTTATTAAACACTACAAAAGATGAAACAACATAGTTCACAACTAATATAAGCATTACCAAGCACAAAACAGTAACCAAACATCCAGATTCAATACTAACTTGAATACAACACAAAATTTTGAAAGACGAGATAAAAAAGTTTCGTCAGTGTCTGTTTACCGGAGCGCAGCAGTACGTCTTGCCGCTTTGATATCGTTGCTACGACTACACCTTTTAAATTGTAATTCAGAAAGTATAAGATGTATTTCTGAAAGTATAATTTGTAATTCAGAATAATAAATTGTAATTCAGAAACCGTAACGTGTAATTCAGATTAGTTAATTGTATTTCAGAAGGTGTAAAATGTAATTCAGAAAGCGTTAGTTGTCATTCAGAAAGTATCAACTGTAATTCAGAAACCAAGAACAACCCGTGTGTACATATTTTCTGGATGGAACTGAGGCAAGTCTTCTTCGTTTGAGTCCACACCCCCCCAATGTTGAACTCAGTAGAGTTCCCCAAGTTCAAGGTCCGGGTGTGGGAGAACAGCGGCTTGTGTATCTTGAGCAAATCATTGACCTGGCAAATTATACTTTAGTTGAAGGTGATTGTGGTAGGGCTGCACAACACACCATCATTCACCATGCTACAGCTTTAGTATTTCAAGACATGCTCTTAGGCGATAAATATTATTATTATTATTCGTTGTTCTCATATTCCCTACTCTTACTAATCAAGTCCTTGGTGGTTTCTGAATTACAAGTGATGGTTTCTGAATTTCAATTGACGCTTTCTGAAATACACTTTACTAATCTGAATTACATGTTACCATGTTGCGGTTTCTGAATTACAGTTAACAATTCTGAATAACAAGTTACAGTTTCTGATTTACATGTTACTAATCTGAATTTCAAGTTACACTTTCTGAATTACAATTGAAAAAGGTGTAGTTCGACTGAGGAGGGTAATTTCAGAGGGGCTATCAACCGTTTGTTGGCGCGCGTACACGAAAATGTACGAAGCTATGGTGACTGATCCACTGTACCCCGTGATCCACTCTGACCCACTCTCCCCTACTCGGCGTTAGTATAGTAGCACTTTTTCTGCAGTATCACTTTGAGAGAGTTTTCAAACGTGAATTGGTTTTTATTTTTCAATGTGGTGGGAAGTATGTAATAAAGATCAATATTCATGGAGTTTTTGAAAGACTTATTTTATTTAAATCTTTGAGAACTGTCCAGATTTGCGTTGCGTGTGTTGTAGTCATGGGAATTCGAGTTAATCAGGAGTTATTTTATTTTTTTCATGAATTTCGAGAAGAGACTGATAAATGAAGAGAGTTGGTAAAGGCATGATTCTGAGTTGGCACAATAATGGCCAACAAGAGTCCCTATAACCCGCACTACAGATTATTATGATTATTTTGAATTTTAAACATACTTTCTCAGAGTGAGGGGAATTTCCCCAAAGGGTCAATCCATAGCTGATATATGACTGAATGAGAGCAAAGTACACAGGAAGAAGGGTATTTTCATCAACAAACGATTTCAGTTTTCTTAAAAGAAAATTGTGTTTTCTCAACTTGGAACCGGTATTTTCGATGTGTGGTTCCCAGCATAAACTTCCGTCAATAGTAAAACCTGAAAGATAGGCATGGTGATCTACTGTTACTTTATTATCTTTTGAGAAAATTAGATGTTTTGTCTTATCTGTATTCAATTTTAATAAGTCGCTGTTAAAACATCCCTAGGAAAGGTTTGCAGCTGATTTTATCAAATTTAATAGCGACTCGTAACTGTTTTCTGGGCATATGAGAGAGCTGTCATCAGCAAATGCAATACCTAAATGAGGCAACATAAAACAAGAAAAATCATTGGTATAATTTATGAATGAAAGTGGCCCCAGAACCAAGCCTGGGGTACACCTGTTCTGATCAGTTTGAGCTGGGAGGTTGTTTCATTGATAGAACACATTGACTCCTATTCTGAAGATATGACTCTATGAGTTTCAGTGATACACAGTAAAAAGTGGGTGGAAAAATACATGCCAAAATGTAATATATACATAATCATCCTAGTTTTATAACTTGATTGCACAGGTAATGTAAAATTAGGTAAATGTCCTCCATTTCTACCGTGTTTTACAGTAAGCATGTAATTCATGTAATTTCATCTGGTTTACATGATGACTGTAAATGAATGTGATAATCAGTAAAACGACGTATTGTTACAGCGAAAAGACGCCAATTTACAGAATATTACAGGTAAAGTTTAAATTCTCCTTTGTTCAAAAGTAATTCTTCATAATGCTATCGCCATGCGCACCTACCGGCTTTCGGCCCACTCCTCTTCCACAGTTCATATTGGTAGGATGAACATCGTTGGGCATCTGGCGAAGGTAGGTTTTAAGAACAAACAAGCCGACTTTTGTGTTTTATGTAAGTGAGTATGTGCATGGGTGCCAAATTGCCATCGGATTATATATCAGGTGAGTAAATAGGTAGATACTGAGAAAAAAATTAGAAACATTCGTCATGAAATTATTGTCATATGTTCATTTTGACATTGTTCGCTCCATAATATTATAATAATACCAGTATTTTCATAGGAAATCGAATTGAAACATTCGTTGTCGCAGACCCAACTGTGAGATAATTTTGAGAATTTATTCCACATTCAAATCTCAAGTGGATGGATATAATCTCAATTCGAACAAGAAATCGGAGAGTGTGCAATCTTATTAGGTCAGCTAAACTATTTAGTTAATTTCCAAGTTGAAGTATAGAGTAAGATATTTTGTTAAATAATTGTTTTTGTTACAACATTCGAATGATTTGAGAGTTTATGTTATGATGAATAAAATATCAATAATACTGATTTTGTCTTTTTTGCAGATCTCCCCCCCCCCTCTCTTTATTTTTAAAGAATTGAAAGCCTATATGTAAAGTTAATTGACATTACTTGACACATGTAACAATTTCCGTTTAATCTGTAATTAGGAAAAAAATCACATGAAAATACAAGTGATTATCGGGGAATATATGGAAAAGCACATTGGATGTAAGTAAAAATTGAATTTTTCCAGACAAATATCTAATAATACATACTAAAGCATGTATGTCAATTGGCACTACTTGAATATAATGGTAAAAACACTTAATCAAACAAGTAGAAATCGCCATCAAATCTGGAATATTTGAGAAAATTACATAAGTATACAAGTGATAATCCATGTAATATATTGGAAATTCACATTTAAAGTCAAGTTATGACTTCACATTATATTACATGAGGTGTGTAACTTTACATGTAAATGCATGGCAACGCATTACCCATATGGGATCATGTAATCTGATGGAAACAATATTTACAGTGTACCTACTTCATATTGGGAGAGCTTGTTCACCAGGATATTGTGAGACACAGTCGAAGCCTTGCTCAGGTCACATAACCTGTTGGTTTACTCTGTTCAAAGCCCCCAACTATCTCTCACAACCATTGATAAATACCATCCATCCATACCATACCATCCATACCATGCATTATGAATTAGGTAAAACGGTTGATAGATATATCTTGCTCACTTTGTACTATGCTCGGTTTCAAGCAATAATATCATATGGTATTGTAACTTGTGGTGCATCTCATGAAACCTACAGAATATTGAAGCTTCAAAAAAGAGAATAAGAAATATTGTTAAAGGAGGAAGAAGCAGTGGCAGGAACATTTCAAAAGAACTGAAAATATCAACAGTGCACTCCTTGTATATCTTTCATGTACTCCAAACGTGAGATGAACTAATTCAGACCATGAAACAATAATCTGCAATGTATCGGAGGTGACTGCATGGACATAAACTAAAAAGCACTGAATATTGTCCAAAGTATTATAGCCTTAAGTATGTTCAACCATTTATCAAATTTTTTTGGTTGGTTTCCGGGTTTTGGTACTCTTCTAGACGTGTCAACTGAAACTGAAGCTTTCGAGTTTGCGATGTTATTTATAGTGATGTTTTTGCTCGCACTTTCGCACTTTCCGCGCGATTCGGGTGACATGGCTTCGTTTTGACCCCTCTCAATGCTGTGTGCCAGATCTTTGGTGAATATGTTCTCTCTTCTTTTCTGTTGAAGTTATCTTGGTGTTTGTGTATTTCTATGACTTCCAAATACATTCTTGTAATAATGATTCGACGTTGCTAGTCTCTCGGTATTTTCGAAAAGGATCTTGTGTTCTCCGTCTTCGTTGGTTTGAAGACGGTGTTGATTTTCTCCTTCTTTAGAATTTGGAAGCCATAGAAATACACAAACACCAAGATAACTTCAACAGAAAAGAAGAGAGAACATATTTACCAAACTGGCACACAGTATTGAGAGGGGCCAAAACGAAGCCATGTCACCCGAATCGCGAGGAAAGTGCGTGCGAACCCGCCATTACAGAAAGTGCGCGCAAAAACATCACTATAAATAACATCGCAAACTCGAATGCTTCAGTTTCAGTTGACACGTCTAGAAGAGTACTTCGACCTCGCCACTGAAGATGACTGCCGCAGGTGCAGTTGAAACGTTTGGATATTTAAACCAAAGAAGACCACGGCCAAACCCGGAAACCAACCAAAACATTGATGCCAGCCGTGAAAGCCTACATTCCTACACTAATCAAATTCTTTTAGAGTATTTACTGACTTAATTAAATAAGAGACATATGAAAATAATTTTGTTGCAAATGGCAAACCGCTCGCTAAAAGAGTATTTTGAGGACAAAAAATTCAAATGACGTTTCATTTATTGTTCTATTTTTTCTCAAAATCCAATTATTTCAACATAGACTTAAATTTTAACATATTTGTTGTATAATATCTGTATGTGATTACGTGCTGGATACATCTGTAATTGGCAGAATAAAAAAGAAATATTCAAGTTTAAATCTTCATGACAACATTCCAATTCATAATTATAATGCATAATGGTATACTCATTTAAAACTACCAAGTACATTGAAAAACATGAAATGTTCCTCAAAATTTAAGTATAAATTGAAACAATATTTAAAGAAATGAATCCGATTTGACAATTTATTATATTATTACTTTTTTTATTCACTATTTTTCATTTTAAATATTTTCCTAGTATAAGCAGCCTATGTTTCTTGAAAATAATAAAGTTATTGTTAATATGTATACTTTATTTGACTTTCAAAACTGTGAGTTTCAAAATCTATATATTCCAAATTTATATTCGTGGGAATCTCTCGTAATCAAAACGAATCCACTCTGAAATTATTACCTAGGCAACAACAGTATGTAACAAAAAGTATCTCGTGACATCTCATAACGCATTGGAAACTTGACTTTGAGTTTGTCGGAACGACAAAATTATTGGCTGCCTGTCAATGGATAATTAATCATACGTGTTAGATCGTCAAGAATTAATAAAAATTTATCTATCTAATCGTTCAAAGTAATCTGAAATGGATCACTGTCATTAATGCCTTGTCATCAAAACTTGCAAAAATGTGTTGATTTCATTGAAAATATGAACAGGATGTTCATAAAGTCAGTTGTGGAATCATCTGCGACTGAAAGTTGGAATTTAGTCGCTGTTTTCCATCGTACAAGATAACCTCTCTTGGAAGGGATTCATGTTTTAAAGATAAACATTCTCAATTGAAAATTTAATCATTACATGACTCCTCTGGAAATGGAAAAACCTTACGATAAAATTGAAGTTACTTTTTTGTAATATCTAACAGAAAACAACTACTTCCCCGGCAAAAGCCTAGCTGGACATTGAACTAAATCTGATAGATATTGAGAAATACCCTATACAGGGTGTTTCTTAAGTACGTGTAGAAAATTTAGGAGCGTATTGTTGACATCAAAATAAGGAGAAAAGTCCATATAAACATATGTCCGAAAGTTATTCGTTTTGGAGATACAGAGTGTCAAAATTGAATTCTTATTTTTATTTTTTGTGAATAATTTCAAAATAATTTTGATATTTGGGTATATGGGAATATTCCTTAATTAGTTTGTGAAAATAGATTCTTGGTAGAGGTCACTGCGAGCAACTGTTTTCGAGTTATTGAGATTTGAAATAATCGATGCAAGTGATTTTGAATGTCAAGATTTTTTAAATAAAAATAAATTCATTTAGAAATTAGTTTTTTCACAATTAATACAAAGTTTGATTTTGTCATTGAAAAATCATCCCAGATACCAAACTTAACTCGAATATCACAAATATTTTGGCATATATTCACAAAAAACAAATATAATAATTAAACTTTGACACTCTGTATCTTAGAAACGAATAACTTGTGGACATGTGTTTATAGGAACTTTTTTTCTCATTTCGTCGTCAGCAACATGCTCCTAAAGTTTCTACACTTACTTAAGAAACACCCTGTATAACTTGAGAGAAAAAATCTGAAAGTAACTTCAATTTTATCGTAGGGTTTTTCCATTTCCAGAGGAGTCATGTATTGATTCAATTTTCAATTGAGAATGTTTCTCTTTAAAACATTACAAAAATGTGTTATACACTTTGCTTATCTTCTCAACAGAGTAGCAAAAGTATTGCTAAATTCTTTATTTTGGTTGTTTTCACTCAAAACTGAATTATGGTATTATATTGCACTGGGGAAATTCGAGTGGAGCCTGTCAAATTTTAACTCTAAAGAAAAGAGCTTTCCGTATTTTATGTAAAATTGGTACATTGGTCTCTTGCAGAGAACATTTCAAAAGCCTGTCAATTTTAACAATGATCTCAGTGTACAGGGTGGTCGAAAACGAACCAGCCATTTTCAGGAATCTCGACGACATTTTAGCGCCTTCCGGTAATTGCAAATACATTGACATGCCAATTTTATTTCATAATTTTTTTGTTTTTCAACAGATTTCGAAGAAATTACAGTCAGTGATAGTTCGAGACTCCCTGAAACCGGTGGTGTATTCAAAGTTCTGATAAAAGTTTTGAAATTGAATTGGTGGGTTGATTAAACGGCATATTTTTCAAATTTCATTCCCTTATATCTTTTCCATTGATTGGCGCAAATAAATAAATAATTACAAATTGTAAGAGAAAAAAATTCATAGTGAATATATTGTCATGAAAACAAGGATTTCAAGTAAATTAGCATATTATTATTATCATTATTATTGCTTCTAGAAAGACTAGAAACGTCTAGATACCTTACCTTAATTATATGACAACTTATATTTTAGTCCACAGCAACATATTTCTTCAAAAACCATCAGAATTCTAATTATTCAGTTTTCCGAACAATGTTAGCAGTACTACGACAACACCTTTTGCACTACCAGAAACTAACAGATACCAGCTACTGTGTGCTGAAATGAAATTCAGTCCATTAGATCATTGAGACAAACGAACTTCAGTTGAAAATTTGAAAATGAATCCTCAATGTTATAAAATTTACTGATTATAGAAAAACACTCTGTAGGTTGATTTGAAACAAACTATAATGTGTTGATACAGTTTTAATGATTGGCGAGACTACTTATAAAATGAGACTAGTCATAATTGTTGTAAAAAATAGATGAAAAATTGAGAAGAAAAGAAAATAAATTTGGATTAGTTGGGTAAATATTAGAAAACAAAGTTTGTTGTAAATTTTAAGTCGGACAATGTGTGGAATAAGTAACAAAATAGTATATCGTGTATCTAGTGCGTAAAAAAGTCTTCACGCACGTGGTGCACACTATACTTTTTCTACGACCTTTTACTTAGAGATTGAATTAAAGGAAATTTTCATCGGGTGCCTCTTTGAGAAATTTTAATACGTGTTCCTTTTCCAAAACGGGTGATTTTTTAGGAATGTATCCCTCGTTTTTCCGTTTCAAGAAAGCGCGAACTTTCGGATAATCACCAATTTGTACGTTGTACTTAACACTAAGGGTGCTTTTCAACATTGAGTAGTGACTCCATAAGGTAGAAGATTTAACCTTTGTTGATAATTCAGATAGGTAGGCTAATATTACCCTTCCGGAGAATGATTGGACGTTGTTTGTATTGCGCCATTGCATAAAGTTTTCCAAAGTGCTTTCGTAAATTCCCAACAATTTTTGTGGCAATAACGATTAACTTGCTTCACTGGCTGCTAACGTTATATTTGGAGGAGTTGATGGGAGTACTTCAATGCTGTCCATCAGGAATTTGCGTAAAATACACGGCTAATCGGTTTAAATCAAAATTTCGTCGTGCTATTTATTAATTCAGAGGGTAATTAATTACACTTTTCGGTCTATTAACTGATGTAACTCTGAACTTCACTCTGCGGGAATTGTCATATTTGTCAATTTCTCTCGCCACCGCTACCTAGACCAGCGACCGGTGTGTGAATTTGTATTGACTCTTATAGCACCGGTGCGTGAAATAAATCCCATAAGAAAAGCATGGCTTTTCACACACCGATTTGTGAAATGAAGCTTTACACATTTTTATCGATGTGTGACGTTAGTAATTCACATACGGGAGAAGAACAAATAATTTTAAAGCCAAGTGAAAGTGAACAATTTAAAATCTAGTGAGTTCACTGAAAATAACCAGGAAAACAATAGCCATGGAGACAGAAGATATTGAAGAGGACTGAGAAGCAGTTTTTCCGGAAGCCATTAGGGAAAATTTTGAATTTAGAAAGGGGAAGAAATTTTTCAACAGATAAGAGAAAATTAAACATTAATTGAAACCCGAATCACATAAAAGGGAAGGCAAACACTAAAAGGCCACTTGCAGCATAAAATTACTTAGCAGGAAACAACAAATTCAAAATCATCCAGCGAAGAAGGTAGCATCATATCACCAACATATCGGAGCAGAAATCCAAGGTATTTATCCTGTTATTTGCGAATATCAACATTCTCCAGAGACCTGCTTTTCAACATAAACTTTTCAAACAATACCAGAGCTTTCTGTGCACAATTTCACCTCCAGAAACTTTAACCTCAAAATAAAAAACTCAGTGATTCAAAAACCCCCCAAAACTCTTTTTAGTTAATAGTTATTAATTCTAAGCAGTTTTGATAATTTTAATATTATAAACAATATTTCTCCAAATCATTGACCTTGAAGTCTGGCTGTTTTTTTTGACATGACATTACTGTCAAAGTTGATTTCATTGAAAGTATGAACAGGATGTTCATAAAGTCAGTTGTGGAATCATCTGCGACTGAAAGTTGGAATTTAGTCGCTATTTTCCATTTCCAGAGAGGTCATGTATTGATTCAATTTTCAATTGAAAATGTTTCTCTTTAAAATTACTGTCAAAGTTGTACTACAAAGAACCAGCAATTGTACTGATAACATAAGTTTCTCGGAGAGGCTATGATAAGGTTAAATCATTCAAATTCATTTCATTATTTTTAACTTTTCTACAATATTACATTTCAACCTTTAAATAACACCATATTTGACTTTTGAACATCATTTATTAATTTTCAGATATAATTTTGATAAATTTGACATCAAGAAAAGTTTCCCATTTGAACTCAACTGAGAGAGGGAGTTTTCTCATGTTCTATAGGCGCACCGACCGAGTTTGAGCTGAGATACTACAACAAAAAGGGTAAGAGGTTATAAAATAAGAGTAAGTATCGAGTCTGGGCAAAATATCAATTTTCAAAACAAAATAAACAGTAAATAAAACGACATATTCTTCTTTTCTTTTAAAAAGTATTATATCATAATTGACAACACTGAAATGATATAGGAGTCTTTCTTTCATCTCTAACTGATAAAAAAGGATAGCTTTCGTTTTCTTACATCCAAAATATTTTAACATTTTCGCCATAACGAATAAACAATTTTTTTCTCATCAAAATATAGTAACAATACGAGGATGTATTGATATCTAGTTAGCATAGACTAGTTCCCTGCATAAACAAAATATTGCGTTACCATAGCAACTAACAATAATTTATTAGTGTCAGTGTAAAGTTTGACGTCAATAAAGTAAACCAGAGTTACGCAATAAATTTAAAGGAAAAATATGTCCACCGAAATTGTGAAAATAGAGTATCATCCATTATCAAGTACCTGTATTTAAAAGGGTTAAGAGGTAAGCAGATTTACGAAGATATGCTTAAAACCCTTGGTGATCAATGTCCTTCGTATGCGACCGTGAAAAATTGGACTGTAAGCTTCAAAAGAGGTAAATTTTCCATTGAAGATGATGACCAATCGGGAAGGCAAGTTTCTGTGTCAGTCCCCGAAAATATCGATGCAGTTCATGACATGATTTTAACAGACCGTCGAATTGGGCTAAAACAGATATCTGAAACACTGAATATTTCATACGAATGCGTTCATCATATAGTTCACGTCATGAGAAAAAGTGCTGCAAAATGGATCCCCAAATGTTTGAATGTTGACCAAAAGCGTGCAAGGGTAGTAGCATCGCGTTCGATCTGTGCTCGATTTGAAAACGATGTAGACTTCTTAAACCGAATTGTTACTATGGATGAGACTTGGGTACATTTCTACGATCCAGAAACAAAGCAACAATCGATGGAATGGCGACACTCCGGTTCTCCAAGACCTAAGAAGTAGTGTCCAAAAATCTGCTGGAAAAGTTCTTGCTTCAGTTTTTTGGGATTGCCATAGAGTAAGCTCCGTCCAACTACCATCTCTTTCCTCAACTGAAAAAAAGTTTAAAAGGTCGTAAATTTTCTTTCAACGAGGAGGTAATAAAAGCTGTGGAGGTCTAGTTTTTTTTTGAAAGGTCTAGAGACGTTGCAGGTTCGCTGTAATAAATGTTTCCAATTAAGAGGAGAAATAAAATATTTTGACATTGAAATTTTGATTGGTTCTATAGTAGGTTAATAATTTTTCAATACTTATATCCTCGAACACATTTTTTTATACTGGTAAAGGAAAAAATATCCACAGGGATTTATTTCCTTGTGGTTACAAAAAGTGACAAGTGATGAATAGAATAACATTTGGGGACAAAAGAAGTGAATATATACTGGGTGACGAAAGTTTATGGCACTTCTGGTGAAACCGGAGACCTCAACTAATCAGCAACGTTAAAAAATGCATAATCATGACCGCAGAAATTTTTTGGAGTGGATACGATGTTTTCAATCTGAAGTTCAAAGTATGACGTCAAGAGAAAGATAACCGGTCGAAATAAAACCATAAAATTGCTAAGTCATGGTCTCTGCCTAGTTATAAAAACAGGTGGCGCGTGAGTGAGAGTTATAGTGTGACAGTGCTGTTCAATTGTTTATAACTGATATTGTCAAGGTGAATACTATGATTGTTAATTATTATGCCATTTTTTACTTTCACTCCACTGATGATTTAGTAATTAACTCATGAATGTTTAAATCAATTTTGCTGCTAACAAAAATAAACACATGTTTTGTTGAAATTAGTCCTATAACCAATAATTATATCAATAATTTATTAAAAAACACAGACATGGCTGTATAGACAATTGAATACCCTTCTAAATGAGGTATCACTTGACCTCCTATTTTATTATAAAAAATTGGTGGGGAGGCTGTCACTTTGAGGAGGGTGGAAGAGGGGCATTTTTTTATGTCACAGAGTGTCTTTTCGAAAACATAAATCGATGTATTTCATGGTTCTTCTTGAATATGGCTAATAAGGTAAAAAATTGATTTATCCGTTACTTTAGGACTTCAGTAGGTATATAAATTCATGATAATGAAATCCCACATTATGAAATTCCAAAGCAACTCCACATCGGAGTGTATTTTTCAAGTTAGAAAATCAAACCGTAATATTTTCCGTTTTGTATATAAATGACCTGCCACAGAATATTACCAAAGCAAACACAGCAATGTTTCTTAATCAATGGAATCAACTCACAAGAACCCACAGAGAATCTAAATTTGACTATAGCCCAAATAATTGACTGTTGTGGAGAGAATAATATAGTGATAAACTTCTCCAAAACCCACTGCGTTGAAATCTGTCAGAGGCCTCCTGATACACTCAAGGTTGCTGATTTCAATATTTCCTTTGTAAACGGATGTCTTGGTGTCTTCCTGGACTCTCAATTGAACTGGAAACAGCATATTTTACTCCTTACCAAAAAAACTGAGTAGCACCTGTTTTGCTCTCAGAATTTTGAAAGGACACGGTATGAGTATAAATACCCTAAAAATAGTCTATTTCACAAACTTTTACTCACACATGTCATATGAAATTACGTTTTACGAAATTACGAAAGAGGCCATTAGAATAATTTCTGGTCTGTTATGAACAGATTCATGTCGTCAACAATTCCAGCAAATGGGAATTCTAACATAACCATGAGTATACAGGGTGTTTCTTAAGTACGTGTAGAAAATTTAGGAGCGTATCGCTGACATCAAAATAAGAAGAAAAGTTCCTATAAAGTTGAATTCTTATTTTTTGTGAATAATTTCAAAATAATTTTGATATTTGGGTAAAGTTTGGTATCTGGGAATATTTATTATTTAGTTTGTGTAAAAAATATATTCTTGGTAGAGGTCACTGCGAGCAACTGTTATTGAACGAGTTATTGAAATTTGAAATAATCGATGCAAGTGATTTTGAATGACAAGATTTTTTAATTGAAAATAAATTGAATTAGAAATTAGTTTTTTCACAATTAACACATAATTTGATTTTGTCATTGAAAAATAATCCCAGATACCAAACATTATTAGAATATCACAAATATTTTGGCATTTATTCACAAAAAAACAAATATAATAATTAAACTGTGGTAGAAGTCCATTGTATCTCGAAGTGGAGTAGTATAGTTAAGCGATGCAGCAAGAAAACACAAAGTCGTATCCACAATTTAATATTACCAACTGGGTATTGTATTGGTGTACGGCAAGTACTATCAATCAGCTAAACCGTAGTGTTGAAAGGACATGTTTCGAACCTATATAGGCTCATCATCAGCTTATAATAATTCTACAATAAAGGAAACACAATATAACTTAATGTAACAAGGTATGTTATAATTACTTACATGGAGAGGAAAAATTGTAACAATGAAAATAATTTGAAGGTTAAAAATTGTATTTCTACATGTTGACTAATTGGCGAAAGAAAATAAGATCGCAGCGCCACCTATAGCAAGACTTTGAACTACGAATCACGGACAAAGGTTTTTGACTTTACACGTGTTTATATGGCGTTTTGACGATCTGTACTCCTATTTTCAAACAATTTGTAAAAATTTATTATTTCTATAGCTAAAAAGTGATTGTGTTTCTATTGAAAGACTCTAAAGAACATTTCAGTAAGGTGATTCAAAGGTATTTCATCTCCGATTAGTTTTGAATGCTTCTGCAATTCAAGGTTGTATGGCGTTTTGATTATCTGTTCTACTATTTTCAAACAATTTGTGAAAATTTGTGGTTTCTTTAACTGAAAAGTTATTGTGTTTCTATTAAAAGACTTAAACGATAGTTTCAGTGTAGTTTACAAATATTTTACTTGTTTTTGGAGGTCATGATTTGCGATCAATTATTGATCTGATTCATTCATCAGTCTGTTTGTCAAACAAGCATATACTACGATATTATTTATCTTGCCAATTTTCAGTTTCAAAATCCATGCTTTCCTTTGGTCAATTTCTTCAATGTGGTCGAACCAATTGGTGATTTTTTAATCTTACTTTTATTTTTGGGGGAAATTTGTGATATCCCACATTTTCCTTCTTGCCATATGTCCTGCATCCTGGGACTGAACAACTAGGATTGTATTTTCCCATATTTGGCAGTCTATCAACAGTATAAAACAAAAAAATACGAACAGAAACAGAAATCGAGTATGGAAATATCCTTAATCAACAGAATGAATCAGATAAATAACTCACAAATCATGACTTCAAAAAACACGTAAAATATTTGTAAACTACACTGAAACTATCGTTCAAGTCTTTTAATAGAAACACAATAACTTTTCAGTTAAAGAAATCACAAATATTCACAAATTGTTTGAAAATAGGAGAACAGATCATCAAAACGCATTGCAACCTTGAATTGCAGAAGCATTCAAAACTAATCGGAGATGAAATTCCTTTAAATCACCTGACTGAAACGTTCTTTAGAGTCTTTCAATAGAAACACAATCACTTTTTAGTTAGAGAAATCACAAAGTTTCACAAATTGTTTGAAAATAGGAGTACAGATCGTCAAAATGCCATATAAACACGTGTAAAGTCAAAAACCTTTGTCCGTGATTCGTAGTTCAAAGTCTTGTTATAGGTGGCGCTGCGATCTTATTTTCTTTCGCCAATAGGCCATCATGTGAAATTTCATTATGGAATCCAAAAAACTTCAACAATACAGAGAAGAGGGCGGCTATAGAGCCTTAGTGCCCTTTTCTTCTATAAGGTTATGCATTTCAATAAATTCAAAAGCTCAATTTAAAAATGTCTTACGGAAAAAGCGTTCAATTCTGTGGATGACTTCCTAGATGACAACAAGTGAAATGTTTGTAAGCGGTAATAACCATTATATGGGCCGTGGTGGTCGGCTGGTAAAAGCGTACGCCTCGCAAGCGTGGGGTCGTAGGTTCGATCCACCGATTCACCGGTCTCGTGCATGGCATCACACGTTAAAAGATAAGGGCTGCGGCTTCCCTAGCTCACACAAGTCTTTCGAAGACTTCCGAGGGTTGCGCGTAGGGGTGCAATCGGTTGACGGAAATAACAATTTTAACAATTTTAACAATATGTAGTATTTAGTATGTCAAAGTTATATGAACCACTATAGTTAGTACCTCGATGTTTGTAAAATACTTTTATTTATTTTTATTGTAAGTTACTTTTCAACTGGGTACTGTAGATTTTCCTACAACACTACCATAGAAATATATATTATATACTTACTCTAGAATGCTAATCCCGCCAATTTTCACGGCAAAAAGCATGCCGCGTATGCGACCCGTTTACGATGTGCGCATGCGCGTCATCAGTGTAGTTTGGGTAGATCGTTGCCAAGTTTGAAAATAATTTGGTGTTCCAATTCAGAGTTTTTTGTTATGAGGCAATAAAACACATGTCATTTGAAAGAGAGAAATTTGACAGCGCATTTAGCAGTTTTCAAAACCGAAAAAACCTTTTAGAGATAGATTACTCCGAATTTTAGGCGCGAAAGAAACTTATTCAAAACAATAATCTACTGTGCTACTGTAATTATAATGACCGTGCAACAGTGCTTTTTCATCAACAGGAAGACTTGTCACTCTTGTCAAAGATCAGAGACGGTTTTTAGAATTTCAGATTTTCTCTTGTCGTTTTGTGTGGTGTTTGTTGTCATAGGTTATTATCTCATCATTCGAGAATTTGCATTAATCTTGTTCCTTGTTATAATAAAACCGTTTTTTCCTACAAATAAACAATGAACTGTTTAGTGTTGCGTAAAGGAAAAATACCTGAAATAAATCATTTTTGGTAGATAATGACATTTTTTATGTACCCATATGCTTTGCTCAAAATAGCTTAAATATCATTTTAGCTTGACAGAAAAGGCATGATTTTTGGTTACTGTTCTTAAGAAGAGACACCAGCAGAACATTTGAGTGATAAAATTGCAATTTGTGGCAGACATTCTCTTCATGAAGATTTATAATACAATACAATAATTTGAAACCTAGTGCAGTACCAATACTGTGTCTGCGTAAGCATGCATGGCGCCACATCGCTTATATTATGAGTTCTAGATTCCTACAAAAAGTACTAAACATACATAGAATCGCCTCAGAAAATTAATGAAAATATGGAAGTGCTTTTTTGATGGCAAGGAAAATGCTTCTGGCCTCACTTTTTCATGCACCCCCATTGTGGAAATTGCACTAAGGTAATACAACCAGAAATACTCGTAGAAATAGCATGTTAATATCTTCGAATGATTTAAATTTAATACAGTTGCATAATTTGACATGAATCGTTCTAGAAAAAAAACCCGAGCTTCCAAGCATCCAATTTTATAAATCCAATTTGAGTTGAAATTGTTCATGATATTAGCTGAAATAAATTTTCTTAGTTTTTTGTACTTTCAATTTATTTTCCTATCCAGTGCTTCCTTGAAATTCGCACTTACGACTTGGGGTGGTTTCGTAAGTCTTTGTTGGTTAACTACAGCTGAAAAGTGAATGTGATACCAAAAATCAGTCGATTCAGAGCAATAAATAATAATAATAATCGTACTCTACTTTCTGATGGCCTTTGCTGAATATTTGGGATCATGAATATGTGAAAATATCTATTCAAATCGGCTAAATACAAATAAAAGGTATGAGTACAATGAGGTTTCCAACCTTATTCTCCGAGAATCAGAATTAACGTTTGTTAATCTTCACAAGTACCATAATATTTTACTAAAACCGAGCCTGTTACAAAAATCACTAATGACGCGCATGCGCATTGCGGACAAGCCTGAACTGTTTACAGCACTTTTGACATGGGGATTAGCATTCTAGAGTAAGTATATAATATATATTTCTATGAACACTTCTGTTTATTTGGAAATAAATGTCTATTCATATATTTCTCGAAATTCATAGCTAGGTTTGTCAAGCTTGTACATTGCTGGAGAATTTCCCGAGCTAACCAGAATGAATGTTTTTAATGTGTGACAAATTTTAAATATCCTTCACACAGTGAACTCCGTTAATCAGAGACGTGACCAACATTAGAGCTCATTTCTACGAGAACTATAGGAACCGTTGATACTCAATCCATGAGGTCCTGAAGATTAAGTTTTATCTGAATCAGAATTGCGATTTAGTGAAAATTTTCTGGTTATTCAGATATTTATTTGTTGAGAAACTTGAGTTTAAAATATCAAATATTTTCTTTGTTCATAGAAGCAGATATGGCTTTGTTCACAATTGCCTACATTGCGTCGGCAATAATAATAGGCATCTGGCTGTTTTCGAAATGGAGTTATTCTTACTGGAAAAGAGTGGGCTTGGAAGGTCCCGAACCAGAATTCCTATTTGGAAATGCCAAGGATTATATTATGAGGAAAATTTCCTTTGGAGATCATTTCAAAATGATCTATGACGATCTGAAATCTAGAGGTCTCAAACATGGAGGATCATACATGTCTTTTGGACCAATGTATACGCCAGTCGATCTGGACCTCATCAAAAACATTTTGCAAAAAGATTTCAGTCATTTCATGAATCACGGAGGCTACTTGAATGAAAAATCAGATCCATTGTCAGGAAATCTTTTCAATATGGAAGGCGATAGTTGGAAGAAACTGAGGGCGAAGCTGTCACCTACTTTCACTTCAGGTAAATATATATGTATAATATTCCCGTTCTTGAATTTGTGATAACATTATTTTTTGGAATTTAATTTTTAAAAATGACGGGTATACACAGTAAAGCTAGAGTTTTCTGTACATTTTGAATTGTGGAGAAACGCAAATTGCTGAAAAACATTCCAATGCGATAAAGCGAAATATTTTTCGAAACGCACGAGCTTTTTATACTTCATCGTTTTGAGAAATCATGAATTATCCCATTTAGTCCGGCTGCAGGGAGGATTTTCGTGGTCGATGAAGTGAGACGGGATCACCCAAGATTTTCTCATGTATTTTGACCCGCTGAATCTGAATTTCGAGGGTGATAGCCAGGAAAGCACTCGGAAAATTGTTATCGACGATTTTCCGAGAGAAATCAAAGAATCCATTTTATTTTTCAAAAAAAAAATTACGCCATAATATTCTGCATAAAATTCTCTACAAAAAAGTATTTCACAAGTTTTTCTCCAAAGTAAAACTTTTCGAGTAAAACGTGCTCGAATTTCGAAAAAATGTAATTTTCTTAATTTTAAGTGTCCTCTAATTCAGTCAAATAATGATATTTTCAGGATCACCTTGTCCCAAATTATCAATATAAATCTCGACTATGAATAACGAAAGACACATTCCTGAAAAAATCATTCGTGTGGATTTCTCGGCAATATATTTTCCGATAGTTTGACCGTGAAAGCGGAATTTTTTTATTCGCGAAGCCCACGTCGTAGACGAATTTTTCATAGTGTCAATTGAAACGGGTTCAGAACATATTTTGTCATGATCAGAAAGCATTTCAGTTGATGAAAATTGGAAACATTTTATTAAAAGTAGGTACAATAATTTTCGGAAAAAAATGGAAAGAGCCATGTTTCCAAAAACAAATGATGCTATAATAATTTCCATAAAATTCTCCATAAAAAAGTTACTAACAAGTTTTTCTCTAAAATGCACCGTTTTCGAGTAAAACGTGCTCGAAATTCGAAAAAATGCTATTTTATCAATTTTCTGTGCCCTCTCATTCATACAAATAATAATATTTTTAGGATCACCTTATACCAAATACTTTGTCATGATCACGAAGTATTTCCGTGGCGGAAAATTGTAAAATTTTTATTAAAAGTACAATAATTTTCAGAAGAAAATCAAGAAATCCATTTTTTCCAAAAACAAATGATGCTGTAATATTTTCAATAACATTCTCCACAAAAAAGTTCCCACGTTTTTCCTAAAATGCACCGTTTTCGAGTAAAACGTACTCGAAATTCGAAAAAATGCGATTTTCTCAATTCATTCAATTAATGATATTTTCGGTGCATCTAATAAATTACATATTCTCAAAGATTTTTACATAGTTTACAATCAAACTCATTGACTGGATGAGGATATTTTTCTTTTGTACTTTTGAACCCATTGGATTTTGAGTTTATTGAAGAAGACTATATGCTTAAACCGCAAAGGGTTGTAATTTTGATACTTTCAAGTACAGAATTGGTACCGAATTGTACTTGCAGAAGTTGCACCAGGAATACATGCGTTTGTAAGGCAGCAAATATTTCATGCTGCCCGATGTCGTTGGCACCGCGGTAATACAAGCCAAAATAAAATTTGAATTAAACTCAATTTTTTTCAATAGACTTTTGGCAGAAATTGTGTATGACAAAAAGTAAGTACGATAATTTTTCCTTTTTTCAACAAAAAAGGGAATTTTCCGAAAAATTGTAGTAATTCTAATCAAAATTTTCCGTTTTTCCGCTACTGAAATGCTTTACAATCAGGACAAAATATGTGCTGAACCAGTTTTTATTGACACTATAAGAAATTCGTCCACGAAAATATGCCGCTTCATGCAAGATAGTATCTGGAAATTCAGTGCCGTGAAATCCACACGAATGATTTTTTTCAATAATGTCTCTTCCGTTATTCATAGTCGAGACATATATTAATAATTTGGGACAAAATGATCCTGAAAATATAATTATTTGACTGAATGACAGGGCACTGAAAATTGAGAAAATGGCATTTTTTCGAACTTCGAGCACGTTTTACTCGGAAACGGTGCATTTAGAAAAAAAATCATAGAGAATTTTATGCAAAGTATTTGTATTTGTAAAAAATGGATTTTTCGATTTCCCTCGGAAAATCGTCCATAACAATTTTCCGGATGCTTTCCCAGCTTATCACCCTCGAAATCTGGATTCAGCAAGTCAAAATACATGAGAAAATCTGGGTTATCGCGTCGCCCTTCATCGGCCACGAAAACCCTCCCTGCCACCGGAATAATTATTCGTATGATAATCGTAATCAAGAATACGAGGATGTATTGATATCTAGTTAGCCTAGACCAGTTCCCTGTATAAACAAAATATTGCGTTACCATAGCAACGAACAATAACTTATTAGAAGTGTCAGTGTAAAGTTTGACGTCAAAAAAGTAAACCAGAGTTATGCAATAAATTAAAAGAAAAAATATGTCCACCGAAATTGTGAAAATCGAAAAATTGGAGTATCGAGCCATGATCAAGTGCCTGTATTTGAAAGAGTTAAGAGGAAAGCAGATTTACGAAGATATGCTTAATACCCTTGGTGATCAATGTCCTTCGTATGCGACCGTGAAAAATTGGACTGCAAGCTTCAAAAGAGGTAAATTTTCCGTTGAAGATGATGACCGATCGGGAAGGCCAGTTTCTTCAATCCGTGAATGAAATGTGATGGACTCCAAAATTATAACTTACTTTATCATAGAAGGCAGACTTGTTATATCGATCGCTTTCTGAGCCTTACTCTACACAAGTTTTAAGACATTACTTTTTGACAACTCTGAAAAACTCTTTAATTATCTGCCTCAGGATACGATCGATTTAGTGTATATAGTATAGTTTACTGATGTGATTCAACAATTTGAATATTTTTATTTTTTTACTTCAGCACTTTAATTTATTTTTTCAGAATTTATGACCTTATTTCATGCTTTGTCAGCAAGAATCTAATTCTTTGCACAATATAGTAATTTACGTAACAAGTCCGGAAAATACTGTTTTTTGGACGAGTAGACCAAATTCTAGGACGAGCGTTAGCGAGTCCTGGAAGTCTGCGAGTCCAAATAAACTGTTTTCGGACGTGTGCTGTACACTATTTTTTTGGCATCATGTAGAATAACAAATCAATGAGACGCATTTAGTCTAAGAGACGAAGAGAGGTCGACTTTCACCCATCTGTTAACCGGATGGAACGATTCCAAATTTGAATATTTCGAACATTTCAGTTCTTATTTGTATTATACAGGGCTATTCAAATTCGAGTCTATGCATGGGGATTTCGATAACGGTAAGAGATAGAGGGTTGGTTAAATGGGGGCAAAGTAGCGTATTTCAGAGGTTAATTATATGGATGAAAAAAATCTGACCTAGCTTCTTCAGTTCTGGAGTTATAAAGGAAAAATCGAAAATTTCGAAATTATTCTTTTGCCTATATCTTTTTATTTTACGAAGATTTTTTTTAAATTTTGCCACTTTGCCATAGCAACTTTTTGTAGCCTTTCCAAATATCTGAATAAAAATTATATACAGGGTATCGTATAAATTGGGCCACCCTCAACTTTTAATTTTCAAATACGGACCTGTATTTTTTATTGCATTTTTTTGAATGCCAAGAGTCATGTTTCATATTGACGTAGTATTTTCATCTGAATTACAGAGTGTTTTGGAAATATTGAACTATTACCAGTAAAATTTCAATTTTTTTTTTAATTCCAGCTGTAATTAAAAAAAATATATCATAGAATAAGGTATAGAATGCATAGGATTTGGAAGAAAATCAACATTATTCGACGAAGATTGTCTTCTTCAAGAATTCATCCACATTTCAGTTCACGCAACCCATGATCAATGTGCGAAAATGTGAAAACTTATTCTTCCTAGTACGTGTATGTGCATATAATCATTGGAAAAAAATCTTCGAATGGCAATCTTCATACTTCAGACACCAATTTGGAAATATTTTATTGTTACTCACTTTTCGAACTACCTATATTTTTCAGCAAATTCATAGGCATTCTCTTGCTATATACAACAATCATGATTAAACCATTTGAGTTCTCATAGTATGCTTTGGAAAATAAATATTTAGTTCACCTCACTTGTCAATATTTTGACAGTTTCTTGGAAATTATCGTTGGTATTTGATGAAAAATCTGTTAGTACTGAAAATGGGTTTTCCCACAGAGCAGAAAAGAGATATGGTTAACGTTTTCTACAGAAATAATAGAAACATTCATCTTTCCGCTGAAAATTATTTAGATCTGTACCCTGAAAGACATCAGCCGCATCCCACATATTTCAGACTTTTGGACAGAAACCTTCGCGAATATGGATCTTTCACAAAACCAAGGAGAAAATATGGAAACAAAACTCCTATTGAGTTACAGGAAAACATACTTCAAGCAGTAAGTAGGTAATACTGAAAAAATGTTAATTAGGCTCATCTCCATATTTCAGATCAATACAAATCAATCAAAATCAACAGTACAAATTGCTGAGGAATTGAATATGTCGCAAACTGCAGTATGGCGTAATTTAAGAAAAAACAGATTCAAATGCTATAAAGTTAAAATTGTTCATAAATTGTATCCAGGAGACGCCGAAAGACGGCAAAATTTTTGTAATTGGATGTTGCAAAAATTGGGCGATGACAGAAACTTTTTGAATAGTATTATTTGGTCGGATGAAACTCGTTTCACAAATTGTGGTGTTTTCAACAGGAACAACGAGCATGTTTGGTCACAAACCAATGAACATAATTTTAGAGAAGTGAGACCTCAAGTGCGGTTTGGTCTAAATGTATGGGCTGGAATTTTGAAGGATCGAGTTCTAGGTCCGTACATCTATGCCGGGACGCTCAATGGCGAACGTTATCTAGACTTCCTCAGACAAACTTTCAGTGAATATCTCGATGATATTCCCATTGCTAATTTAAATAAGTTGTGGTTTCAACACGATGGAGCTCGTCCACACTGCACAAGAGACATTAATCAATTTTTACAAGAAACATTTCAAGACAGATGGATAGCAAATAATGGGCCTATAAGATGGCCTGCAAGATCCCCTGATCTCAGTGTACTTGACTTTTTTTTATGGGGTACACTAAAAAATAGAATATATCAAAACGAAATTGAAAATATAGAAGATTAAAGAATTAAAATCATGAACGCTTTCGCATCACTACGGCGAAGAGATATTTTCAGAGCAAATAATAACTTAAAAAACGACTCCGTAAATGTCTGGAACGAGAAGGTCGTCAATTTGAACATTTATTTTGATTATGATTACTTATAATGGCTGTTATTTCAATTCTTGATAATAATTAAACAAGTTCTTGTGTGATTAGTTATAAAATATGAAAAGCTATGTATATGATCAAATACAATGTTATGTTTGTGACAGATTATGTTTGTGAGTTCTCAGCAGAAACAGTTACATACAACAGATCTTCTTCGTACCTACTGAGGTCAATCGACAAGGGGATGAATAATTATTCTACCAGTGCTACATTATGGTAAAGAAAAATGTCTCTTGGAATTGTTGATTTTATTTTATTGTTATTCCGAACAAGTAGTGAGACTAGATAATCTGAAAATTCTGAAATTGATTATTCTTAGAGAACAAATTTGTCTGACTCACCTCTCATTCTCTGATATTATTCAATTAGAGTTGTTATGGAATAAAAAAATGTTGAAATTTTACTGGTAATAGTTCAATATTTCCAAAACACTCTGTAATTCAGATAAAAATACTACGTCAATATGAAACATGACTCTTGGCATTCAAAAAAATGCAATAAAAAATACAGGTCCGTATTTGAAAATTAAAAGTTGAGGGTGGCCCAATTTATACGATACCCTGTATATAATTTTTATTCAGATATTTGGAAATGCTACAAAAAGTTGCTATGGCAAAGTGGCAAAATTTTAAAAAAATCTTCGTAAAATAAAAAGATATAGGCAAAAGAAGAATTTCGAAATTTTCGATTTTTTCTGTATAACTCCAGAACTGAAGAAGCTAGGTCAGATTTTTTTCATCCATATAATTAACCTCTGAAATACGCTACTTTGCCCCCATTTAACCAACCCTCTATCTCTTACCGTTATCGAAATCCCCATGCATAGACTCGAATTTGAATAGCCCTGTATATTGAAATTCGAACAGAAGATAGGTACCAACAGAAACATTCTAATTCTTATTTATATTAATATTTGTATTAAAATTCGAGCACTTCCCGGCCTAGTCCGGGAAGTACGTACTTCCCGGACTAGGCCGGGAAGTGCTACTTTCCCAAAGAAAAAGTGTCCGGAAAGTGAACACTTCCCGGATGGTTGCCGAAAATAGTAATTTACGTAACAAGTCCGGAAAATACTGTTTTTTTGGACGAGTAGACCAAATTCTAGGACGAGCGTTAGCGAGTCCTGGAAGTCTGCGGTTCCAAAAAAACTATTTTCGGACGTGTTGCGTACACTATTTTTTCGGCAACCATGTGGAATAACAAATCAATGAGACGCCTTTAGTCTAAGAGACGAAGAGAGGTCGACTTTCACCCATCTGTTAACCGGATGAAACGATTCCATATTTGAATATTTCGAACATTTCAGTTCTAATTTGTATTATGTATTGAAATTCGAACAGAAGATAGGTACCAACAGAAACATTCTAATTCTTATTTTTATTAATATTTGTTTCAAACTAGGCCGGGAAGTGCTATTTTCCCAAAGAAAAAGTGTCCGGGAAGTGAACACTTCCCGGATATTTGCCAAAAAAAGTATTTTTTCTACGACAGTGCGTAAACTAAGCTCTCACGCACTGCTGACAGCGCGTAAAAGAATCATCTGTGCGTAAAACTATCAACTGGGCGTAAAGTAATTTTTTACACACTGTTCATACATTTATTTTTGGAAATGATATAATTGCCACAATTTGGCAATATAATAACTGTAAAAGAAAAAACTTTGTGTAAAACACTTTCGTAAAGGGCTGTTTTGTACTCTCGTATTTGTTGAACTCGACTGCGCCTCGTTCAACAAACTTCACGCCCATACAAAAAAGTTCTACCTCACGAACTTGTATCATAAATAGCTATTTGATTGACATCTTGACAACACACGTGCTTTCCAACCAGGCATGTGGTTGTCTATAGATAAAAATATAATACGAAAAAAATATATCAGCACGCCGCCACTGGTTTTATGCTTACATCCGGATATCATAACAATAACAAATCTCCCCCTCCGAACTCGGAGGATACCCCTCACCAACAAATTATCACAAAGGATAGTGATATGCAGCTTTCATAACAATGTGTGTTGTGCGTGTAGAAATGGCACCTCTACATCTTTTATTGCTTGGAGGAATATACAGAAGGAATCAATAGAACAAAACAACTTGTTGATTCAGAAGGTGCTCCTTTGATTCTGACCATTTTTTTTAATATTACCAAATTTTTCCTTTCTTGGTAACCGAATGTTTAAAAAACTAATATCCCATTTATCTCTGTAGGAAAATTGAAAATGATGTTTTATACCGTACAATCCTGTACTTCTGGTCTCGATACCATATTCCAGAATCATGCGGCTATGCAGGACCCTCTAGAAATCAAAGATGTAGTTGCTCGCTACACAACAGATGCAATTGGCTCAGTAGCTTTCGGGCTAGACTGCAATAGTCTGAAGAATCCCGAATCTGAATTTCGAAAGTATGGAAAAAAGATATTCCAACTGGATTTCTTACAAAGACTCAAATTTATCATCACGCTGGCGATACCAAGACATATTTTAGTTATGTTTGGATTCAAACTAACGGCTCCTGACGTAGAGGATTTTTTTCTGAACGTAGTCAAGGACAATGTGCAGTACAGGGAAAGCAACAACATTCATAGGAAGGACTTCATGCAGTTGATGATGCAGCTGAAAAATAGGGGAGAAATTTCTGACGACGACATCTTTGAAATGAAAGGAGAAGGAAAGTCAGACCAATCGATGAGCTTCAATGAATTGGCAGCGCAGTGCTTCATATTTTTCGCAGGCGGGTTCGAAACGTCTGCTACTACGATGACATTCGCGATGCTCGAGCTTGCTATCAATCAGGATGTTCAGGAGAAATTGAGAGAAGAAATCAAAGCAACGCTAAAAAAACATGACGGACAAGTTACTTATGATGCTATAATGAGCATGAATTACCTAGATAAAGTAATTTACGGTAAGTCATTTAAATACATCTAGATCAGTTTAGGTGGGGTTTTTGAGTATATTCCCATCAAGATCCATTTGAAAAAATCAGTTCCATCCAATCATAATAAACAACAGGGGGGCAGAATTTGTGAATATTTTACGAGTTTGCTCTGCTAGGTCCAGTTCTCTGGTCCCATTTCGAATTTATTCATTTACCAGAATTTTGCTGAATATATACAAATTAAATTGTGGGTACTAGTACTACCTTAGATTAGAGATTAAATGAGTTTGGGGATTCCGTGATACAAGCCGCTACACCGCGACCGTGTCAGATCTATTCGAAAAATACAGGGTGTTTCTGAAATTGGAGCAATAAATGAAATGGGGTGTTCTATGAGACATAATGACACAATAAAAAGCATTTACCTTTTTTCCTGAAGCACTTGAAAATCTCCCAAAAATAGACTCATTCACGCACGATTGTTTGGGAAGCACTGGTTTTATTCATCAGTTCCTAGGGCGCCTATCTCCTAGTATTGTGCTCATTACTCGTATTCCCGCAACGTTGCCAGTTTATTATTATTTCGTAAACCTTGCCAGTTATTACATTTGGCTTCGAAGTGAACCGAAATAAAAACACTGAATTAAATCAAAATGAGGGCAATGCGGCATTCTCATTTCATAACAGGGGAGTAAAAAGTTACTGAAACTAAACGGAATTTGATTTCACAACATGTGTTCGAAATGATCGCCACCACTTTCTATGCAGAGTCTCGCACGACGAAGTAACGAGTCACAAGCACGCTGAAAATTACCTTGTTGTCGCATCTGCTGAACGGCGTTGTTTATTTTCACGCATAAAATTTCCCGGTTCCCGATATTTCAGTTTGGTGGTGCATAAACCAAATTCTTCAAAAAACCCCATACGAAGAAGTCCATCACATTTAGATCCGGAGAGCGTGGTGGCCACGGTATACCCTCCTCGGCCAATCCATTTTTGTGGATATTCTCCATTTAAAAATTTTCGAAATAGCCCTTGTTAATATTAAATTCATTTATTCAGTAAGAGGCTGCAAAAATATATCGGAGGTATCATTAGTGATATCACTATTCAGTTTATCGGTGTTCAAGCATTTGGAATTTTTGAGTGACTTTATTGCACTTTGAACATCTTCTTCAGCCACTGAACCCAGGAAAAGAGCTGCTGGGTGCAGGAAAATTTCTGAAATTTAGTATATCCGCTTTGCATACCGTTTGAAGAGATTGGATGATACTGCGACCTATATTGGCAAAAAAATAATTGAAATCTTCACGAGATAATTTATCAGTATTGTTTATTGTTTATTGTTAGCTCAAAATTTATTATTTGCCAACACGCTTTAACCTTATTTCCCGCTGAGTTATGAGTACACATGAGAACCAAAAGACATTTTTATACGACTACACGATTGCATTAGGGTTCAAATACAATTTTAAAATGGTTGCACTTATAAGTACCGTCAGTCGGCAAAGGGTTTTAAATCATGATCAAGACAGGCCGCCATATCAAAAAGTCATTGTCCACCTAACTAACCTTAAATGGGTTATTCATATGAGCAACGCATTTTTCAAACTCAACTGTAAACTGGTTGCGAATTTATTGAATTATTGATTTAATTCTTCGTTTCAAACAAAGTCGCCAGTAAAGGACCCCGCACCATTCTTATGGGTTTCTGGGTCCCAGTGGAATTGGCTGAAACTGTAGCACCGTGGCAGAAAATAGACGCTGTGAACACTTTTATCCTAGCAAATATTTCATTCATTCTACTAGGATGCCACGTCCAGAAGAACCCCCTGAAAGTCCTCGACAATAAAGTGAAGAGAGCCCTGAAGTCCTGGATGAACCTCCCACAGAGAGCAAGCCCCGAGCTCCTGTATGTTCCCATGAAAAAAGGAGGCGCTGGAGTCCTACCATTGGCCGACCTTGTTGACGTGGCACAAGAAGACTAAAATTTAACAAGGAGAGCTTAATCCCCATAAGACAATGGGGACACTAGTAGAAAAAGATGCAAGAACATTTGTGACGAAATGTGACGTAGTTGGACGTGTTATGACCGCCGTTCTATATAGACAGTGACGGACTAGCTCTTGGTATATGAGAGTTACTGCTAACAGTTTTGTTGCTTGGTTCGACTTCGACTCTGTACTCATATCCAAGTACGTCACTATGACGCGTTGATGCTACAAGATTCTGATTGGCTAGAGCTTATTAAACCCTCCTTGTTAGTTCAGTCTCTTTGGACGTGGCGTCCATCGTACAAGCGTACAAGATGGTGACATGGGTAGAAGCGCTCGTCAGAGACACCGCGCTCTGCCAGTTGGTCGAAGTGGTTCGACGTCCGATAGGGCGCCATCCATCGGTGGGAGATCTAGCTCGCTATCTGTCTGGTGACCTGACAGGTGAATTTGGCAGAGATGGTGGCGACATCGCGTCTTTGTGGTCCAGAGCACGAAACGGATCGCGGAGACTGTCCAACAGGTTGGACATCAGATGGACGCGTGCCGAAAAGTCGCTCTCCATCGAATTGGGACGAGATGATGGACCCTCAGTTAAAATAACGCAATCTACCCGTCACAATCTGGAGTGGAAGCTCAAGGATTCCTTAAGAAACCTGTACGCGTCCATTTTGGCACGTAAACCGGATCAGGGCCAAACCTTCAAGTGCTTCTCGAAGAGTGCCGCCAGTAACCACTTCCAGAGAATTGGGTTTGCCAGAAAGTTCTGCGACTGGCGTTTCATCCACCAAGCCAGACAGGACTGTGTTCCGTTGAATGCCACGAAACGTTTCGGAGACGGTGATAAACGCTGCAGGAGATGTCAAGAGTTCAACGAGACCCTGCCTCATGTCCTGAACCACTGCAGAATCCACTCTGCAGCGTGGCAGAGGAGACACAACGCCATTCAGGCCCGCCTGGTGAAGGCGATCCCGCAGCGTTTAGGGACGATCCCCGTGAACAGGCAGGTCCCCCACACTAATAGTAATCTGAGGCCGGATATAGTTATCACCAACGAAGCCGATGAAAAAATCACGATGATTGACATCACCGTACCTTTTGAAAACGAGCCACATGCCCTCACCCGAGCCCACGAACTCAAGAGGGAAAAGTACGCCGGCTTGGCTGAGGAGTTACGGGCGCAAGGGTACGAAACGTCGGTTGATGCCTTCATCGTGGGGGCCCTTGGCACGTGGGACCAGGAGAACGAGCCAGTGTTGCGACAGTGCTCTGTATCGTGTCATGATCTGCCAGAAATACTGAAGTTTTTGATGTTTTGAAAATACTCGGAGGGTATATCTGGAGGCAAGAGCTCTAACAAGCCCCGCCTACCAGCACTTTTGCAATGCCTTTGGCCGACTTAAATGTTCGGCCATGGCATAAATTGAGGCTCAAATGGCTGTTTTGGGGGTCATCCAGGAGCTGCCCGAGGGCTCGGACAATTCCCAGGAGAGAAGCCCTCACTTCTGGATGGCTCAGTAGTGTTAAGCGTAAAGTGTAAATAGTATTTCTGGTATTTTTAGGTATCTTCGGCCTGGCATGCGAATTAATGGAACCTCGTTGGTTGGCAACACCAACAAATCCAGAAAGAATTCGTGTGTCAGACACGTTCCTGCTGGTTTTCCAAATAAATGAAGAGCTCCGGAGTTGCTGAGATTTTGCGACGATGCTGTACTTCGGATAGGGTCTGAGCTAGCCGGAAGAGGCAATGCGTCCTACTTTCAACTACCCGAGTACACGCATTTGTTGACATGGCGCCCAACGTGGGGCCAGTAAACAGGAGTTTACGACCTTTTTCAGTGGGAGACGGGGCCCTCGAAGAACTCAACAACTCTTCCAGTAACCCGGACTTGAGGATACTTATCGGAAAGTTTTCTTGGATGCACTTTCGGAATGAATCTGAAGCAAGTTATGCCAGTGGAATCGAGGATGTCCATATCCTTCGTGGGTTCGATGGAAGTGTCCATTCCGCAGCCAGCCAGTTGTTCCCAAGCCAGGAAGCAGTGGTAATTTGACACAACGAGAGTTGCCTCACCAACGGTTGGTTGTCCTAGCCAGTGGGCAAGGGCGAAGTGAATGTGGCCCCTCTTTGGAAGCTGGATAATGAGCGAATGTGGATATATGGCACATCCCATAAAAGTTTCGCAAAGGAGTAACCTGGAATTCCTACGATGAGCCTGCAACAACATCTGCAAGTTTTGGATAGCCAGTAGCTGTAGTTTTTAGGTTTTATTTCTAGGTACCCGTTCGAGAGAACTGGCCCTTTTCAGGGCAAATCCAACGACGTTCCATCCGCATGCCAAGCTATCCCTTAAAGGGGGGGAGTGTCATGATTTGCCAGAAATACTAAAGTTTTTGATGTTTTGAAAATACTCGGAGAGTATATCTGGAGGCGAGAGCTCTAACAAGCCCCGCCTACCAGCACTTTTGCAGTGCCATTGGCCGACTTAAATGTTCGGCCATGGCATAAATTGAGGCTCAAATGGCTGTTTTGGCAGGCATCCAGGAGCAGCCCGAGGGCTCGGACAATTCCCAGGAGAGAAGCCCTCACTTGTGGATGGCTCAGTAGTGTAGAGCATAGTGTAAATAGTATTTCTGGTATTTTTAGTGATCTTCGGCCTGGCATGCGAATTAATGGAACCTCGTTGGTTGGCAACACCAACAAATCCAGAAAGAATTCGTATGTCAGACACGTTCCTGCTGGTTTTCCAAATAAATAAAGAGCTCCGGAGTTGCTGAGATATTTGCGACGATGCTGTACTTCGGATAGGCGGTCTGAGCTAGCCGGAAGAGGCAATGCATCCTAACTTCCAACTATCCGAGTGCACGCATTTGTTGACATTGCCTCTTCCGGCTAGCTCAGACCCTATCCGAAGTAAAGCATCGTCGCAAAATCTCAGCAACTCCGGAGCTCTTCATTTATTTGGAAAACCAGCAGGAACGTGTCTGACATACGAATTCTTTCTGGATTTGTTGGTGTTGAAAACTCATTACGAGGCACGGGCAAAAATTTATTTTGTCGTACTTACACTCATAGGCACAAAATCATATCTTTGAGGGGCTGTATCCCGAAAACTAGTCATAGGATCGACTTGGGCCCATGGAAACTTTTGATGAGGATAATGAAGAAAATATTATACTACAGTTTCAGCGACTTCCACCGGGACCCAGAAACCCATAAGAATGGTGCGGGGTCCTTTGTAACTATTTATCAAGATGTGAAATTTGGCGCTAGTTGAATAAACTGAACACAATGGATAATTCTTGAATGGTGTCTCACACTCCTGTATTTTTTCAGAAACTCTCCGCAAGCATACGCCAGCTCCTGTGGTACCGAGGATCTGTAACAAGGCTTACAAGATTCCTGGAACGGATGTTGTACTAGAAGTTGGAACCCTGATCCAACTTCCATTTAATGCCATTCACCGTGATCCTGAACACTATCCAGAACCGGAAAAATTCGATCCCGAGCGATTTAACGAAGAAAACAAAGCGAAACGACATCCTTTCGCTTTCTTGCCTTTTGGAGAGGGACCCAGAATATGTATAGGTATTTTAAATGATTTATTATCATCATCATCAGAGCTGTGCCCAGCACTCACAAAAAGTGCTTCGAGTACTAAGCACTAAGCACTCTTGAAAAGTGCTCGGGAGTCTCGAGCACTAAGCACTCTTGAAAAGTGCTCGGGAGTCTCGAGCACTGAGCACTTTTTTTCATGAAGTGCTCGCGACTACTGAGCACTTTCAAAAAGTAATTCGATGTAGCGAGCACTAGGCACTAAGCACTTTTCAAAATGGCGAGACCGTTAAGGTGGGCGTTCAATTTCGTGTATTCCAAGTTCATTTTGCATTTGGAAACGGTTTCACTTGGAAAACTCAAATTTGGTAGGTGAATTCAAAAAGGATTGTAGTACTTATTGGATATATTGACATTGATATCGAAAATTGAGATTTTTTTGTTTGGCAATTGAATAAGGAAATGAGTCAATACTTCCTTTTGTTTCATTTCAATAGAAAGACCCATGAAAACAGTGCAACTTCCAACTGATAGGGAATATCAAGACAATGTCGTTTGGGAGATTAATTTGATTTCCGAAATGGGCGGCGAATAGCTAAATTGAAATATAGAGCGGCGCGAGATAGTTCCGACCTTACCAACATTCCCACTGATTTCTTAGTTCGGCAGTTTTCGGACAGAAAGCACCATTGTATAGTATATTTCATTCATGTCAGAGCGTGCTGCCATAAGAATGAAATAGGAATGTGATTTTGATAACCATCGGTAGACGCTAAACGGGCAGAACCAGTCACATCGAGAAAATGAAATTCATATTCATAAGCGTTAGATTATTAAAATTTTATTTTTTTCTGCTTAACACTGACATAATTTTCAGTGATTAAAATCTCAGAAAAGAGAAAATGAGTCATCAAAATGTGTCATTATCTGACGGACTATAACTTGAGAGTCTTTTGTGGACCGCGGTCCTCCCAATCAGGGCGAGAGGCAAGGAGGGTAGGCGAATCGTCACGTTCAGCGAAGAGAGGCAACTTATACAGGGTGTCCGGTAAACCTTGTACAATATTTAAACTGGTGATAGACCAGGTCATGACTAATCAGGATATCGGAATTTTACCTAAGTAAAAATATCACCGTTTTCGAGATAATGGGCATTTTAAGAATTTCTGGAAAATCACTACCTCAACTTGGATGTATACAAATTGGGACGAATTCAAATATCTTTGCTGCTGAATATTACTGATGAGTGATGCTTTCAGATATACGAAACAGTTTTTCAGAAAACAATACAATTTTTCAAGAAATGAGGGTAGAATGACAGATTTGTTAACAGTTTGACATTATTGTTTGAAAAAACATAACCAAGTGGAAGTGGATATTCATTACAAAAGAATGCCCAATTTGTCCAGACTCTACCATGGTATGAAACATACGATAATTATTTTTGGAAGGAGTAGAATTTCGATAATATAAGAGTGTGATGTTATTCTGAGCTAAAATCAACTCCATTAGACTGTCAGTAATGTCTTTTATTTTTATCCTATCAAGATGAAATGATTAAATAGTTATGAATAATAACGAATCAACTGCTTAGAAGCATTCAATAAGATGTAATGAAGTAAATACTAATTCAACGCTTTTTTTTAAAATCAATATACACTATAAACCACAATAACAATTATTCCACACCGCACTGAATAATGATCCAAAAATGTTATTTTCCATCCACTCGTACGCAGAGACGACAAGAAGAACCTTTTCAAATACGTTATAGGTTATAGCCCCCAAATCAGCGATTCTATGAGCGGTATTGTGCAATCGGATATAGTTCTGCATAAAGCGATGCTGCAGCAGTAGCACTACCTCCACATTCACCATAAATGTAGTGCATATGCGCATATTCTCGGGGAGTATAACGTATGTCCGGCATGACAAAGAAATAAATATCACTGAATGAAACAAGCAGAATAATTTCAAAAAACTACGACAGAAGTCACAAGTTGTTCAAACAAAAGTTTGCACTTATATCTGTCGGTCGGACAATTGCGACATTTATTAAAAGAATTCGTTTTAATCGATGCCATGTCGGATAATCGACATTTCATTTCGATAAGTTTATTAGGCCTAATTACATGAAAAGGTAATTTTATTGACATAATATTTAATGCTACCCAGTAGTACATTCTCTATTATTAATAATTATTTCCTCATTTTATCTTGATAAAATCTAAATAAAATAATTTTTGGGCGTGAGTATAAAAGTTGATTATTGATAAATGAATAATTTGGAACCTTTGGTGTGAATACAATTCAAGAAAAAAATAAAATATCCAAACACCAAAACTACGTCACAATCTTAAAATCTTAAAAGCTTACTTTTAGCTCCTGAAGATGCTAACTTTGTTGGCGAAACGCGCGTCGAGTGTGATTGTGACGTAGTTTTGGTGTTTGGGTAGTTTCCTTTTTTTTCTTGAATAAAAGTTGAAGGAAGCCTAGATTAAAACCACGCCTAATTCAATGGAAATCACTTCTTCTAGTTTGTTTTATATCATGGTAGAGTCTGGACAAAATGAGCATTCTTTTGAAATGAAAGTCCACTTCCAATTGGTTATGTTTCTTTCAGATAATAATGTGAAACTTTAAAAAAAAATTGATGAAACTCAAATCTGTCATTTTACCCTCATTTCTTGAAAAATGTTTTCACTTTCTGAGAAACTGTTCTGTACATCTAGAAGCATCACTCATCAGTAATCTTCAGCAGCAAAGATATTTGGATTCGTCCCAATTTGTATACATGGCACTCAAAAATCTAAGGTTAGGTAGCAATTTTCCAGAAATTCTTAAAATGCCCATTATCTCGTAAACGGTGATATTTTTACTGAGGTGAAATTCCGATATTCTGAACAGTCATGACCTGGTCTATCACCAGTTTCAATATTGTACAAGGTTTACCGGACACCCTGTATATTTATTCGGTAGACTTTGTTTAAGGTAACAAATCAAATACAAAATCAAAATATTGTAAAACAAAGTCGCCTTTTCCTTGTAAATACTAAATGGCTGTCTTGGTACAACATAATAATTGTGTACTAAAAAGCTGAAAATAAAAAAAATTAAATAAATAAACTAAAAAACCCGACTGTGGTTTAAAATAAAAATCAAAAAAGAAGTAATATCTTTTCAAATCAAATGAAAACTGGAAGCAGCCGGGAACTATTTGCTTAAAAAAATCTATAGAAATAGAATGGGTCTCGGCTACTTCCAATTTTTCTTTATGAAAAGATTATTATATTACTTGTTTTTTGCATTTTAGTTTAAACCACAGTCGGATTTTTTAGATTCTTTAATTAATTTTTTTAAATTGATTAGCTCTAATAAAGAATTTGTTTCAAATGAAAAAGAATGTTGTTATATTTTTGGTGGATTTATTATTTATTCACTCCGAATGCTAAAACACTTTTAACTAAATTTATGTCAAGACTGAGCCCTCGAACCTAGAATATGCATAAATAAGGCCGTAATCAGTAGTTCTTGGGGGTGGCGGTGCCGCGGACCGAGTTTTATATTTTCAACACCATTCATTGATCCATAGCTGAGAAAAGTCTAAGTGCTTAGTAATCCCGAAAAGTGCTCGTAAAATGCTCGAAGCACTAAGCACTGAATCCAAAAAGTGCTCGGGAGCACAGTGCTTAGGAGCACTAAAATGCTTCAAGCACTTTCACGAGAACTAAGCACAGTGCTTTGTGACAGATCTGATCATCATCATGATCATGAATATTGCACTGTTGTGATTATGATATATTAGATGCTATTTGAGTCAACGATGTTCTTGGTCTAAGCGTGAATTGTCCCGACAACTCACCATTTAATGCAGTAATCAATTCATCCATCTACTATAATATTTATCAAGTGTATTCTGTTCCAAATTCCATAGTGTATTCACATTTCAAATACGTACAATTTAAACAATGACCAACGCATACTTGCCGCGTGTCCACCTCGTGATCACCAATTCTCGTAACACTATTGTCGTCAGAACATCAACCTGATCAGACAGTCCAGACTTTGCAGAGTTGTGTTCAGATTAGTTGCATTACACTTATTACAGCTGCGTTTTGTAGTTGCCGTGGTGATTTCTTTTGTGTTTTTAATAACTTTATTGATTATTTAGTTGAAATATTTGTTAAGTGTAAAGTTTTGTGTTGGTTTCGAGTGAAGTTAAACATTCGTTGGTTTTATTTCACATCGTACCTACGTGTTGTGAGCATAATACGCCTCTGTTCTAGTTAGGCGCTCACGTACCTTTTTGACATCGTCTGTATTTGCAACGCGAATACACTAAAGGAATGTAATTTTGGATCTGATTTTAGAATCATACCAAGATAAAATTGTTGATAATCCATTACATCATATTTTTCCTAATAGCATCCATCATTCTGGCATTGGTTTTGAATTGATTACTGTAAAAACCACTGATTTTAAAATTCAAGAATATTTTTATGTATACTTTCTTTGCCAACCAGGAATGGAATTTTTTATTGGATGATGACATTCGAACTTAACCGAATCTCAAGTAATATATAACGTCATTGAAGAATTTATTCCTGTTAAAAAGTATAAATCTTCCACCTTTCAAGTATTGTACACCATAGAGTTGAAACGAACAATATTTGAAAAGAAAGTTCTTCATAAGGAATATAAAAATAGCAATATTGAAGCATATAATCGGTATCAATTCCTAAGGGAATTACATTTTTCAAAACTGAAAATAACATACCCTCCAATCGTCGACACTTCTGGTAATTCATTAATGATAAGAAAAAGTCCCAGAATCTTCCATCTCTCATAGTGTACAATGATATATGTAGCGATAACTGTGATGAAATAGTCAATCTGTTCTCAGACTATTTTTCGACAATTAATGACATTACAATGATTATTCAAATTCCTTCCTATCATTTCAATAACACTGCTGTCGTCTGCAATAATTAAAATGCTGACATCAAAGAGGTTAGTTCTGTCTCTACCATGGGAACTGTCAAATGGCCCAGATACTTACAACTTAGCAAAACCTATTTAAAATGAAACCCAGGAGGGGTTACCCTTTCTTGATGTACAAGTCCAAAGAACGAATGGTAAGTTTCAAACGTCAGTGTACAGAAAACCAACTCACACCGGACAATACCTGAACTTTGAGTCGAACCATCATGGAGCAACGAAGAGAGGAATTATCCGCTCGTTGGTTGACCGGGCCACAGCCTCTGCAACACCGATGTGAGTCTGACCAACCAATTGAATGGGTACTCCGACAAATATATAGCAGCGGTCCTTAACCGCAGACGATGCAACACCGAGAAATCAGATGAACCAACACAGCCTACCGTATGTCTGCCCTATGTGATGGTTTATCGGATAAGATCAAGTAATACCATCGGTAGCTAACTCACAATAACGAGACCACCCAACGAGAATAGTGACTCTAAAAACTGCATTCACAGTGTTTCGTGTGAATGTGGGAAGGATTATGATGGAGAAACTACGAGGCCACTAAATGTGAGGATCGGTGAACACAAGAGAAATACTCAGCGAGGAGAAACAGCGAAGTCGGGAATAGCAGATCACGTATGGACTAATCAGCACAGCATCACATGGTCGGAAGCCGAAGTTATCCACAAAGAACAAGATTGGTATAAAAGAAAGTTTATAGAGTCGGCTTATATTCAGAATAATGACGTGTTCAGTCAGCCGAGCATAGAGATTCGTAATGTGTGGAAGCCACTTATCACCAGCTAGATCAATTGACCTGTCAAGATAGGTCATCAATAATAACACTCACCAAAAAAGGTCGTTGTATCACATTAATTAACATTTCTTGGCTGAGAGAGACCCTACGAAGATCATAATTACTTTTATAGCAGGTATATTAGTTGCATGCTATATAATAAGTATCCGAGATATCTTGTCGCATTCACACACTTGATAACGACAGTAGATGTTGACTGTTGAAACGTCGTTACTCAAACACATGCAAAGACTTCATTTTCTTTGTTTCTAAAGAATGGAAGTCCAGAAGAATTCTACTAACATGGTTTCTGTCGAGGTAGAGCTACATCAACAAACTTATTGCTCTATCAATTATTTTGAGACTAAACTACAAGTTGACTATTTACACAGACTTCTCTGAAGCTTTCGATAGAGTCAACCATAGTTTATTACTTGCAGAGCTCGAAGCTTTAGGTATAGAGGCAAATTTATCAAATTGGATCAAAATCTACCTCACAAATAGAGTCCAATATGTGAAATATGGGAGCTCAGTTTCAAAACCTATTCAAGTACCATAAGGTGTACCACAGGAATCCAATATGAGACCACTGTTATTCAATCTTTTTGTCAATGACCTCTCTGATGATATCAGCAACAGTTCTCTCCTTGCAGATGACTTGAAGATGTTTAGAACGGTTAAATGCATTTCTTATGCTGAGAGTTTGCAGTTGGACCTAAATAACTCTTCCAAAATGTTCATCAAGCATCACATAACAGAAACTACACCTCGTGCTCGAAAAATGTTAAGCTTTTTCTTTAGATTTGCTGGAGAACTATCTATTAACGCTCTCAAGATAAAATATTGTGCAAAGGTGAGGTCTATATTGGAATATGATAATGTAATCTGTTACAAAGTTGATTCTGATCTTTTAGAGGGCTGTCAAAATAATTTTTAAGCAGTTGTGCATATCGTATGGAATTCAATAGGGATGAATATAGTTACTCACAAATAATAGATATTTTGAATATGAATGCGTTGATACATGAAAAGATGGCAAATCATCTAGTATTACTTCATAAAATTATCAATGGCTACATTGATTGTACCGAAATTTTGGAACTCACTACTTTTTGTGCAAACTCTAGAAGAAATAGAACTGTGATACTTTTAAGATGCCATTTTGTAGCACAAATTATGGCCAAAATGAGTCCCTGAATAGAATTATGAAAACTGCAAATACTCACAACTACGACATTGAACTGTTCAATTTGTCATTATAGCCGCGTTTTACTGACCACTAGAGTTTATATCTACTAGTAGAAGAAGTAGAGCATCATAAAAACGCAATTTCAGGGTTTCCAATAGAAGACAGATAATTCTAAAATTTCCTAAATATCTGTAAAAAGTTTGAAACTCATAGTTTTCATTGTTATAAATGATACATTCAATATGAATAATTTGCTTTCATTACCAACTTCCACAGCCGAAATAGACAATGGAAGAAGGCGCGAGTAGTATTATATCTATTCGAGGATTAGATCTAGGCGGTAATATTTCAAGTGCAACTTATCATATATGCGAATTCCTTGAATAATTTTCACTAAGGAAGCTTTTTCCAATTGTAAAAATCATTATGAAGAAGTGATTCCTAAACCACAAGCTAGCTGTGCCTAAACCAAAGAATATCTACATGTAGATATTCTTTGCCTAAACCTGCACACCTTCCACTTTCGAGGCAGCTTTGAGTGAAGTAGCGAATAAGCCGGAATTATGTTTAAAAAATGATAGCTTATTTGTAGGTTGGGAACCAATTGGAACTGAAAAATATTTCTTTGATATTTATCTGGATAATTTTCTCAATTCATAATATATAAATCGATTTGACACAATGTTTCTATATCATCCCACTGATGTTTTTGAACTTTCGCTACTTTCAGGGTCATCATCTACTTTTTTGGTATTTATTTGTATATTTGTTTAGGATATGATTTTAAAATGAAGGTTTAACAGAGGTTTTCAATGAATTGAGAATCAATGTGGACTTACTTTATTATATAAATAAAAGTCGTTGTACAACCTATACGTATTTGAACATTCCCATCTATAACTTTACTCACGTCCATATAACACTCATATTCATTTTAACTAGAGGCTGTTCACTACCAAAATCGTTTTAATGTGTGTAAATGAAGTTTTTAGCTTCAAAATACAACCAAACTGAAATGTACAGAAATGAAAGTCCATAATATGTTTCAAACTACTTTCAATGTGAATAGTGTCAATTTCTGCTACGATTTAGGAATTTTCATTTTTCAACCAATTATCTACTTTTGCTACCCTCAAATTTGATCGTAGCGAAAGTAGAGGAAGTAGATATATTTGGTGTCAAAAAAACAGATGTGTCAAATTCTAGTTCTACGAGAAGAGCATTTCTGCCTACAATAAAACGCACCATATGTTCTTTTAGAAAAGAGATAAAAAAAAACTGTAAATCACCCATTTGTAATCCAATTTTTGCTAATTCATCAATTTTAATATTTTGTTGCAGGGGCCCGTTATGCACTTCTTCAAGTCAAACTTGGTATTATTGCCATACTAGGAAAATACAAGGTGACTTTGAACGAAAAAACGAAAACTCCTATAAAATACTCTCCCAATGAAATAGTTTCATCAGTTGATGGAGGTGTATGGCTCAACGTTGCCAAAATTGAATGAGAAGTCCAAAAACGAAATATGTGAAATATTCGAAGAAAAGTATTAATTGATAATCAAAATCAAGGAAAGTGTTTTGCGGCAAAATTGTTGTCGCGAATTTCATTCCTCAATATACCGTCTTTCCGTTTAAAATATGTATGCTTTCGAGAGTGACAAGGATTCAATCCTACATATGCTGTACTTATATTATATATTATGAAATAAATTATTTGTCAAATCTTAAATTTTTCTATTAATATCAACTGAGGCCTATTTCAGGATTCAGATTAGTATGTAAAATGAAATAACATTAACATCGAAACAACATGAAAGCACATGGTCAGACCGTGATTTATTTATTTACCATTTTAGGTTCCTATAACAAAACAAAGTTCCAGAAAACAGCATCCACTATATAATAATTATTCTAAGCTGTTTCCAAAATTATACATAAACTTTACTTATCGGTATAAAATTATCTGGCAGTAATACAAATACGTGACTTAAAAATATGGTGTGAAATGTTTTTATATTAATATAATATAGTCAAATAATAGAACATAGTATATCATAAAAGAACAAGTACAGGAAATGAGGAACTATACCTACCTACTGATCTGAATTGAGAAACCGTGGCAGAGACGCCAAGAAAATGTCTAGACCTCTGGAAGAAGTCCATTTCGGTTCAAAGTGGAGTGGTATAGATGAAGCGGGAAGAAATATCACAAAATCATCTCCACAACTTTAACAATCCATACTCTTTGAAAAATTCTTTTGAACTCACTGACAAAATAAAAGATTTCATTATTCCCCCTAATTCTATATTATTATCATTCGATGTGGTAAATCTTTTTCCAAGTGTCCCACCTGAGGATTGCATTTCTTTAGTCCGTCAACTACTATTTGATTCTAATATCCCTACTTTCCACTGTTTAAACATTTGTACTCTACTAGATACAGTTTTGAAACAAAATTTCTTCCAATTTAATAATTCCTTTTTTGCTCAAACTTCCGGTTTAGCTATGTGAAGTAACTTATCCCCCTTATTAGCTGAAATTTTTCTCCATAACATGGAACAAAAATTACCAAATTTCGATTTTTTCCATAAGGTGTCCTTATGGTTCAGGTATATAGGCGATTGCCTTGTCCTTTTCAATGGTTCACTACAAGAAGTGGATTTATTACTTAATTACCTTAATTCTTTACACCCCTCCATTAAATTCACCATGGAAATCGCCCAAAACAATTCTTTACCATTTCTGGATCTCTTAATAACCAAAGACAATAATCAATTTAGCTTTTCCATTTACAGAAAACCTACACACAATGATTCAATAATACCCTTCAATTCTTGTCATCCCTCTCAACATAAGTTTGCTGCCTTCAATTCTTTATTTCATAGACTATTCAATGTACCATTGAATTCAGAAAATTTCAATCGTGAACTTAACATAATTAAACAAATTGCAAAAAACAATAACTATCCTCTCAATATCATTAACAAAATTTATAAAAACATTTATTCAAATCAGTTAACAATAGTTTACTACCATTGAACAATCCTAAAAAAAGTTTTTCTTCTAATCCATTCCTTGGGAAGGTATCCTATGACATAAAAAATATCTTTTGCCGCTACAATGACAACATCAATATCTCTTTCGTTACCACAGACAACTTAGGTGGTAAACTGATAAACACCAAAGATAAGATCCCCCTCATACAAAAATCGGGTGTCTATAAAATTTCTTGCTCCCATCCCGATTGTAGCTCACAATACATTGGCCAGAGCGGTCGCAGGATACAAACAAGGGTACTGGAACATTTAAAAATCATCGACAAGTCTAGAAATTCTGAACTTGATGTTTACAACACAAAAAGTTCCTTTCCCAATCACATTTTAAATTCTAACCACCATTTTGATATTAAGCAGGACCTGGAAATTTTACACACCTGTCAAAAGGGTACTTTGCTAAATCTACTTGAAATTTTTGAAATAAATCGTTCTTTGAAAGACGGTAATGTCAACTCTTTGAATGAACAAGTAAATTTTGATTGCATAAAATTTTTCAATTCTTTGAACTTTTAATATTCCCATTTGGTTTGTCTTCACTGCGCTGAACATTCGGTTTATCTAGGTTGCCACACCCCAACTCACCATAGAACATGTAAATATGTATTGTGTCCTGTCCCCTAAAAATTGTTCTGATCTAGGAAGTTGACTTGACAGCTGACAAGTACGCTTTCATCTGTCACTTCAGCCTCGGTTTGGTTTCCCGAAAATTACTAACAGATTGAATTTAAAAAATAATATGAATCCATTTAAAAATTTGTTGTTGGAAGGGCAAATTGCCCTAACGCTCAGACCAGACATGAGTCGGAGGACCATGTAAATATTTTCTTAATTTTTATATATGTTTTGTCAAATTTATTACCATGCCCTTTGGTAAGTTGTTACACAGATCATAATCACAATTACTATCTTTTCCTCTCAATTCTAGGGCATTGGACATAGTAACCCCATTTAATTTTTTATTGTCGTAATTCATTAAAAAGGAATTTTTCCTCTCCATGTAAGTAACTTTTGTTCTGTTGTAACTACATATAGGTAGCCCTTTCATATTTGTTGTAGAACTTGTATGAGGCTGAAGATGGATTCTTGCTGAATCCGAAACATGTACCGCCCCATTAGTTTGATGTAGTCATTTAAAGTTGTGGAGATGATTTTGTGATATTTCTTCCCGCTTCAAAATGTCTAGAGATGAATTGGGATCGTGACAGTATGTGTTGAATGCTTTTTGCATACGAACTAGTGGAGAGTTTTGTCCTAGATTGGTTCTACAATAAGGGATATTGAATGGAGTATAATATCGAAGATTGTTTCTATATTGGGAACATTGAAATTTATTTTTGCAAGTAGATATGGGCAATCGACTTCATGTCTAACAATTTTGAAAAGAATAGATGAGTCTGACATAGTACGTCTTTTACTAAGTGGCATAATTTGAAATTGTTTTCGAATCGGCTGATAATTGTGGTCCTGAATGCGAATCTTGTTTTGAAAGGCTAGGAATCTTAACAATTTATTTTGAACACTTTCTATCCTTCTTGAGTATACTGCATATTGCGGGTTCCAAATTGCTGACGCCAAAGAAAGCTTGCTGTTGACGAATGAATAATATAGAGAGATGATAGTGTCAGAATTATGAAAATATTTTCCGTTTCTTTTCATGAACCCAACCAACCTGTTTGTCCCGTTGATCAATTTGTCTATATGATTGTTAAAAGTCCATTTTGTGTCCAGTGTGACGCCTAGATCTTCAATTTCACTGATATATTCAAGGTTGGAATTGTTAATTTTGTAGGTATGCTGGATGAGATTTCTATTTCTTGAATATGTTATGGCAAAACATTTGGTTGGGTTCAAAAAGAGACTATTATTTTCGCAATATTCAGCAAGTCTGTCAAGGTCACTTTGAATTTTCAAACAGTCGTCGAAATCTTTTACCGGGGAAAATATTTTCAAGTCATCAGCGTATAGTAGTATTCGACAATGTTCAAAACAGCTCTTTATATTATATATGTAGATGATGAAAATTATTGGACCAAGATGGCTACCATGCGGGACACCGGAAACTGCTAAAGGTATGTGAATTGAATCCATTCATTGACACCATCATCTCCCTATTAGTTAAGTAGAACCAGATCCATTTTAACAGCGATCTGTGCACACCGACTTCCGCCAGCCTTTCTACAAGAATAGAATGGTCTATCTAATCGAATGCTCTGCTGAAATCGGTGTACACAGTGTCTACCTGAATTTTTTTATCTAGAGCATCGGAAATAAAATCAGAAAAACATAATAAATTCGTCTCGTTTTTTTTGGGAAAGAAATCGTGCTGCTCCTCCACAATTACGTTTCTCACGGATGCTAATATCTCTTCGTAAACGATCTTCTCGAATAGTTTTGCGAAAATACATAATTTGCTAATTGGTCTATATTTTTTTACCAAATGTCTGTGTCCACTTTTGTATAACAGTGTAATAATTGCCACCTTTCATTGAGACGGATAAGTGTTTTTTTCAAGTGATTTCTTGAAAATTTTTGTTAACGGATAACATACAGTGTTTTTACATTTCTTAATAAATAATGGTGAAATGTTGTCGGGTCCAGCCGATTTGTTTTCATCTAATGATGTAAGTATGGAAAGAACGATGATGAAAACTGTATGGTGACCGTCTACGTGAAACGTTTATACCAGGAAATGAATTAATATAAACACAATATATTATATCCTACTATTGACATAGGATTTGCATTTGTTAATACCTCATATGAAGCCATAGATAGAGCTGCATCACCAATTTGTTTATTATACTTCTACACTGTCTGCCATAAAGTTGGCTACAAATTGGGAAAAAAATAAGATAATAGTTATTTAAGTAACAAGGAATGTAAAGACGTGTTAACATTCGAGGTGAGCGAGTACGAGCCGAGGCAAAGCCGAGGCTTGTCGCTTGCCGAGGATGATAACAGTCGATACATTCCGTGTTACTTATTACGTTTTTCCCGCTGCTTGTTGATATTTCTCAAAATTTGCCTGAATTGAAGTTTGTTTTCTTACCCTTCCTTCATGATTATTCGTTCGCTATTTCATTCTAAGTTGCTTGTGCGTGTAACTAAGTTACCGAATAAGCAGACAACAATAATATTCAAAAGGTCTCATAACCTAAAAATTGATATGAATGATGCTGAAGGTATTACTTGTCAAAGGCAAAGTCATTATTACCCTAGGCATGTAAATGACACTATTTACATTCCGTTGTCAAGATGAATTAGTAAACGAATGATGTAGGCCATTTACCTGTTTTGTTGCTAAGCATGTATGGACTATTTACAGTGTCGGCAGCGGGAAAATACAATTATATTCCTCTGCCCTCCCTAAGGAACATTATATACAGGATGGGGCACCGAAAACGAAACAGATGGTATATCTTCAGAACACATGTGTTGTGAAAGCAATCCAAAAACACGTCGATTTCTAATCCAAGGGGGCATCTTCCTATCATAACCTCAACTGTCATACCTCTTCCCCCACCACTTGGTCACTATTACCCAAACAATTTGAATAGGGAAAATAGTGAGTGTGACACATCATTATAAAGGTAATTTCATAAGGAATTCAGCCTTGTCAATTTTCGCCAGCTAACTCTTTATTTAGGCGACCTTTTGCGGGAAAAACAACTGTTCCATATTCCAAATTATGATACTCCATTTGCAAGCTAATTTAACATTAATTCAGTGAAAATGAATTAAGGAATTTTTCTAAAGAAAATGACGTCTCCGAAATGAAGGACAAAATTTGCAATTACGGTCCGATTCGATTCAAAATTAATACGTGGTGGTGGTCAGGGTCGGAAATTATGATTTGTTTGTAAATGCAAAAAAACAAGAAGGTAATTATGGTCCGATTCGAATCTAAATTTGTATGTGGGGATTTTCAGGGTCGGATATTATGATTTTATTCTCAATGCAAAAAACAAGATGGCCGACAAAATTTGTAATTATGGTTCGATTCGACCAGGCACCGAAAACGAATTCTTCAAAACACATGTGTTGTGGAAAAAAGATGTGAAAACACGTCGATTTTAAATTCAAGAGGAATATCTTCCTATTATAACCTCAACTGTTATACCACTCACCCCACCCCTTGGTCACTCATACAATTTGAATAGGGAAAGTTATACGTGTGACGCAGCATTAATAAGGAATTCCTATTTGTGAGTGTTCGCTATCTAACTTTCAATTTTGGCGGCCTCTTGCGGGAAAAACAACTGTTTCTTATTCCAAGTTTCGATATTTCATTTGAAAGCTAATGTGAACAATTCGAAAATATAACAAAAATTGAAAAAAGTTAACATTGTATGAACTCACAAATTAGAAAATTTTACATGAATTGCTCAAAAACGTCAGACAGCGTTTCTAGACTAACTTATACTCATGTATGACAGTTCATGGCGAACACTTTGAGTATCTACTGTGAATAAATGTAGTTTGGAATGATTGAATTTGAATTTATGTAAGGTTTTCCAATTTTCTAAGTTTATGCCATGTCCAATTTTTTTTCAAAAGCTATTATTCAACTTGCCCTGTTAGTTAGTATGTATATATGTGTTGGACAAATCTTCCCGGTGAACATTTTTTAAATTATTACATATGTGGAACACAAACTTAACGTCTTCTGAATGATGATCAACATCATCAATATGTATCCATTATACGTAATTTCTGAGGCGATAAGTCCCAATTTTCAGCGTTGTATCAACGTCATAGTTCAATGATCATATTTTCATTATCAAAATGACGTATCATGCTCAATGTCCAAATAGCACATTGTAACATATGTCAAGTAACTGATTCAAAACTTATGTTTCCAATACGACGGTCTTTTCTGAGGCGATAAGTCCCAACTTTCAGCGTTGTATCAACGTCATATTTCATTGATCTCATTTTCACCATCAAAATGACGTGTTATGCACAATGACCAAAGAACATATCATAATATATGTCAAGTAAGTTATTCGAAAGTCATGTTCCCAATACTACGGTCTTTTATGAGGCGATATGTCCTAAGTTTCGGCGTTGTATCGACGTCATACTTCGTTGATCATATTTTCATTATCAAAATGATCTATTATGCACAATGTCCAAAGACTGAAAATGGTTATCATGGTATATTGTAGGTACAAGCTAAGCAGCCTATTAGGCCTTTTATGCATGTTATCATGGTAACCCAAGAGGTCCAATAACTAATGGACAATTCACAAAAGCTTTTGATAGTATTCATTTACTGTTACTGAGTTTGAGATGATGCTTCGTAACTTCAATAGCAGCGACACCTATCGTTGGGTAGATTACTTCATATTGATTATATTGATCAATATATGAACATATTTTTTAAGGTATTTAACTTACGTCAGGCAAAGTATGCAAAAATACATAATTATTTGATCGTAAAATGTATCAATTTGAATAAATCATTTTCATAACCATAATATGAGGAATGAAAAATATGCACATTTCGTCTGATACCAAGAAAACTTTGAAGGGACAATTTTTGTAAACATATATAAATGATACGTATACATTTGATTTTCAAAATGATCATCACCCAGGAGATATATAAACGATCTAATAGTTTATATTGATTATTTTGATCAACAAATGAACATATTTCTTTAGATAATTCAACTCACGTCAGGCAAAGTGTGCAAAAAAGTACCCAGAGTTAAATGGTTATTTGTTTTTAAAATGGATCGATTTAAATATGATATTTTCATTACTATATTACGAAATATGTAAAATATTCATATTTTGCCTGATGTCAGGAAAAATTTGGAGAGACAATGTTAGACAATGTTTGGAAACATATATCAATAATATGTTTGTATTTGATTTTCAAAATTACCATCACTCAAGAGATATATTTATGATATAATAGTTTATATCGATTATTTTGATCAATAAATGAATACATTTTTTTAGATATTCAACTTAGGTACGTCAGGCAAAGTGTGCAAAAATACATAGTTATTTGGTCGTCAAATGTATCTAATCTAATATAATATTTTCATTACTATATTAGGAATTTTGTAAAATTTTCATATTTTTCCTGTTGCCAGAAAACCTTTGGAGAGACAATGTTTGGATACACATATAAGTAATATGTTTATAATCGATTTTCAAAATTACCATCGCTCAAAAGATATATAAATGATATAATACTTTTTATTGATTAATTACATCAATAGGTGAACATATTTGTTCAGGTATTTAACTTACGTTAAAAAAAGTATGCAAAAATTCATGGTTATTTGGTCAGAAAATGTATTGATCTGAAAGAAACGTTTTTATTACCATATCATGGAAAACGAAAAGTACACATATTTTGTCTGACACCAGGATAACTTTGGACAGACAAAGTTTGGTAACATATATAAATAATATGTTTACATTCGATTTTCAAAATTATCATCACCCAGGAGATGTATCCACGATGGAATAGTTTATATCGATTATTCTGATCAATAAATGAATATAATTCTTTAGTCATCCAACTTACGTCAGGTGAAGTATGCAAAAATACATAGTTATTCGGTCGTTGAATGGATCGAATACAATATAATATTTTCAATACTATATTAGGAAATATGTAAAATATTCATATTTTGCCTGATGTCAGGAAAACTATGGAGAGACGATTCTTGGAAACACACATAAATAATACGTATATTTTCGGTTTTCATAATTATCGTCACTCAAGATATGTATTAATGATATAATAATTTTTATTGATTATTTCGATCAATAACTATATATTTTTTTGGGGCACATAAGTTACGTCTGGCAAAATATGCAATAATACGTAGCTATTTGGTCTTACTATTGATTATATTGATGAAGATGTGTATACGATTATATTTGAAAAAGTTAGATATTTTCATATCTATCTTGATGTCTGTAAATTATTGAAGAGATAATATTCGAAAAAGTACATAAAAAATATGTTTATATGCAATCTTCAAAGTTATCATCATTCAAATGATACATTCGTGATTATACGGTATTGATCGTTTAATTTGATCAAAAATGCAACATAATTGAAATGTGTTAAAGCGAACGTTTGACGTAAAATGGGTTAATTTTGGTATATCATTTAGTCATAAGTATGACCGATTTCTGAAGTACGTATCGGTTAAGTTCATTCAACATAACGCATGAGACATCTGATGAAAACCATTATATGACTTATAATTGTAAAGTTAAATGTTCACTGGGTTGCAGCTGACTTTTGGCCCACTTGTAGTTGTCCGATCAACTTGAACTTTGGTAGGTGTTCATAATATCATAATTTGGAATACGGAACAGTTGTTTTTCTCGCAAGGGGGCGCCAAGATAAAAAGTTAGCTAGCGAAAATTGACAAGGCTGAATTCCTCATGAAATTACATTTTTAATGATGTGTCACACTTACTACTTTCCCTATTCAAATTGTTTGGGTGATAGTGACCAAGGGGTGGGGGGAGAGGTATGGCAGTTGAGGATTAAAAATCGACGTGTTTTTGCATTTTTTTCACAACACATGCGTTTTGAAGATATTCGATCTGTTTATTTTCGGTGCCCCACCCTGTATACATTCTTGTCAATACAAAAGACAAAATTGATAAATTTTCAAGAAGTGGTATTTATAAATTAAATTGTGAAGAATGTGATGCAGTTCGCATAAAAGAGCACCAAAACCCAAACAAAGCCTCTGCTTTTGGTGAACATTTAAGGTTAAACAACCATAATTTTGACCCAAACAGAAACTCTCAAATTTTACAGGAGGTTAGGTCCAAAAATTATAACAGATCAGATTTCCTTGAAGATTTACATATAAGTAAAGAAATACTCAACAATGACCTTTGTCTAAACACTCAAGTCAATTTAAACAGATCTTATGTACCTCTTCATAGGCGTTTGAAATAATAATAATACTGTCTTAATAACTTTTTCGAATCAATTCTTTTACGGTCAAACAATTTTCATTCATTCACTAATTCTTTCTCTAAGACGATATCACTGGGTCACCTCTGAGGTTCAGTATGCCCTCCCCCTGGATTGCAGGTATATTGAGTGATGTTCTCATTAGACTTTTTCTCGGTTTCTTAGCATTCCATGATTGATTTTGGACAGAGCCAAAGAGAACCCTTATTCCTTTTTTCATTATCTTTCATTGATTTCTAATTTTGACAATTTATTCTTTTCCACCAGCTGCTCTCATCTTTGATTTACCCGAGTTCTCATCAGACTTCTCCCATGCAGAGAGAAATAAATGTATGTTTTCTACACAATTGTGAATAATTTCAACACAATTTGTTTCTAAAAAGTTGACAGCACCAATTTGTTCATTTTTCTTCTATAATATTGTATTACAGATATTGTGTATAAACGATACACTTCAGTGTTGTATTATTCTGAATAGTTTTGTTTCAATTTCATACACAAAATTAATCGGTATGTTGTGCGACGAATGTCAACAACATGTGTACTGTTTATGCATAAATTGTAATGAATGGCAACAATTTGTGTACCTAGTTTGTACAAATTGTGTAGGTATTTTAAATATAGGATGCAAAAAATGTCACAAATTTGTGTACTTCGCATACATGAATTGGGTAGGTATAATGCACATATTTGTGTACAAAGCAAGGCCAATTTTCATAGGTACAATTTATAATTTCAAGGAAGGATACACTTGAGGCACAACATCCAAACGGAATAAGATAAGAATAAGCATCAGTTTCAACCTGCTCGCTTCTTCATATCTTATTCTGTTCAGAAATTATAAGCTCCATTTTCCAGAAGGTTGAAATAAAATCAAATGTCATTCAAATAATGTTTATTTCATTACAAAGAACTGATAACAATAATAACTGAACTATAAACTGTGATTACAAAATACCAAACAGAACATAAATGAACCATCCATTTTGTTATTCTGGAACACACGTTGAATAATAATAAAGTTTAAATTAATCTTCGTTCTTCGTCAAACTATATTTATTCAAGTGGGAAGTAGTTACAAGGATGGATGCACCTCTCAAACCATTAAAAATGATGAAAATGAGTCAGTGTGTAGGTTTCATGTTATAACAAAAAATAATAGCAATACTAACCTTCAAATATTGGTATCAGTTTGCAAATATTCTAATACTTCTATTTGACACAAAACCACATACACATGAGCCCTTCGATCATCATAAAACAATCAAACAATGATGGACTGGACATTTGGAATGCCGCGTATGTGTATTTAGTTGGGTGGGACGACGCTTTGGTCAAGTTGTGGCAAATTACACAATTGTGCTGAAATAGTATCCAATTTGTGCATATCAAATAGAAAGTGCACAACAACGGGTGTAAGATAAGTTCAACGCGTTGTAGATGTTTTCCATATAAATTGTGTTATGGTAGATGTGCATATTTTTGTGAATTTTTAGGCAATGTGGAAGTGCATGAATACTATACAAATTGACTTGCACAAATATATATTGAATTTCACAAAACGCGTATGATGAAAGAATGGACAATTGTGTAAAATATCTACACAACTGTGTCTTACACAACGTTGTGCATGAACCTGCTGCTGTTTTTTCTCTCTGTGTGACCTTGAGCTCAATTCTGGTGGCTCAAACAGAGAACACACAGAAAATCTTGATGGAGTTTTCTCTGGTAGCACACATCTGAAAAACGAAAGGTTCCCATTAGAATGATCCTTTAACTGATACTCTTTGGATTTCCAAGCCTACCAAGCATCGAAAGATTATCGAATTCGGGTAACAGCCAACTTGATGTTTTTCAATAAAATGCAATCCATCTGCGAATCTAGAAACGAATGCCACTTTGTGATACACGGTTGAATAGAGAATTTCAAGACAAATAAGATAGGCTGGATAAATATACAGGGTGTCATTCAAAAAAAAGAACAGGTAGTTGAATAAAGTTGTCGTTAAAGTCAAATGAAGCGCTATCATTGATTACGTAACTTCTGCAAATTTCAAATCTTCATCTCTTTAAATAAAAAAACTACAGGCTGCTATACATGTCTGCTGTGTCACCCGGTATTTCTTAATCAATATGAGCAATCGTTGGGGACAAATGGCTATTGGTATCATAGATGAAGCAGTGGAAAAGAGTATTCCGTTGAATACGGCGAAAAATAAAGAATCAATTACCAGGCAATTCGACAATTTTCAAATCGATATATTGTCGTCCTAAATATAATTCGTGGTACGATTAATAACCTATAATTTTTTGGAATATCAATTCATTGGCAATCCCCCAATCCCAATGCAAGAAAATACAACTCGTCCTGCGGACTCGTTGTATTTTCAGCTTTGGGATTGCAATTCATTAATATTCCAAAAAATTATCGGTAATAATCATTATTATATTACCCCTGAATATTCTATTGAAAATAGTGAAAACAGTTTACGGACTTGAACAGATGAACCAGTAAAATAACTCACATCCGATTATCGATTATTCCCTAATAATCATGAGACGTTGAATTTTGGTTCCACAGAAACAGTTGATATACGATCCTCAAACGAGAAAAATCGATAGTAGAAAACAAAACTATACGTAACTCAACTCGTACTATCGACAAACTGCTTTTGAATTGAAACCGCCTATAGCTGAATATATCAGAGCCATTGTTAAAAATGAATCCACTATTCTCGATTCCTTTCGAGTTTTCAACAAAAGAGAGGTTTCGCATTCTAACGAAGTGGCAGCAGCTCTCGGGCAGTCCAACGAATATTGTCATGAAGTTTATACCGGGTGTCCCTCCAAATGAAAATTGTAAGATTTTACGCATAACGTAACAACATCAGAATACAATGCAGTGGGGGAAAATCAAAACTGAATGTTTCTACTAAACTAATATAGTCATAACAATCTGTGATTTTTAGGTAGATATAATGAAAAATATCGTTCACTTCCCGCACATAAATGCTTTTTCTGTGCTTGCATGAAGAATCCTATTTCAATTTGAAGTTCAAAGTATAATGTCAATTGAAAGATAACTGATTTATAAACAATCATAAAATTGCTGAATCACGGTCTCTGTTATCAAAAATATTGGCTTGAAAAACAAGAACCATTAGGAACTTTTGAAAATTATTGAAATTTCAACTCAACTAATCTCAACTAATCTGCACGTTATCAGTTCATAATTTTCCACAAAGAAATACATGATTTCAAGTTGATTATTACAGTATATCGTAGATGTAGTCAAGAGATATCATTATCTCAGGATACTTAAATATTTTCAATGATAACTGGTACCAACTTTAATAGAATTGCTGAATCATGGTCTCTGTCACGTTATAAAAAAGAGTGGAGTGTGCATGATAGAAATAGTTTGTCAGTGCTCATCAAGTGAATTGGACTTATTCAAGGTGAGTGTACTCTCCCACTGATGCCTAATAACACCAATCATTAGAGCATATAATTAGTGAATTTTCAACAAAATAATAATAGGAAACCTACCATCACCTGAAAGACAGTCAGTAATTATATTTTGTTATGTTTTGGACTAGCAACTGTCATTTACTAATTTGTTATAAACATTCAAATAAAAAAAAACGTGTTTTTTCAGTGTTTTGCTTACAAAACGAAAAATAATAAAACAATCTCGTTGCTTCAGAAAGAAAAATTGTAGAAAATTGAAATACGAACAAAATGAAATTTTTCACGACCCGATCGGATTATTAGTAACGGAGAAAAATGCGAAAAACCGCAAACCTTTGCAATTTTTTCAAAATTCATAAATCCACCATTTTTCAAATTGAAGCTCCCAAATTAAACAAATGTTTTGCTGAAATGATTCCATAACTAGTAAATCAGTGTTTTTTAAATCCATCAATAAATGACTGAGATATAGATTATATAAATTTACGTATTTTAGCGCGGAACGTCTTTGGTCTCCGACTCGTCTGTGACATCACGCCATATGTCTGAGATCGCCACACCACAAATAATTATATCCTTAGATCCTTAGCCGAGTCAAGGAACTCATTCGGGGTGTTCCATCTCAGACGAGCCACCCCGTATATTTCTTATCCCATAGTGAGTGGAAAAATTTCCCGCAACACGTCGAATGATTTTGTTTGAGGGGCATCTTTTGACGTATATTTGAGGCTTGAACGAGCAACCCACTAATAGGGGGCGCTTCAACCCCTCAAAATTGGATAGGGGAGAGGGGTTGGGTGATACTTCATTTGAAAGGTCTTGGAAGCCTCTTTACAACGGTTTTCGCCAAAAATCAATTTTGTAGCTAGAATGAGCCATTACTGAAACTCATTGCGTCAAGTTTCTTGAAATAAGGAGAAGGAGAAAAAAGTAAAAGTTTGGACCATGAACCAGCCTTGGGCAGTGGCGGATCTAGGATGCTATTATGGGGGGGGGGGGGGGGGGGGAATTGATTGACAATAGGAAATATCAAAAACTCAAAAATTTTACATTTTCAGAGTAACAAGACATCAATAAAAAAATTATAATAGGTCCCAAAATAATTTTTGTATTCATTATAAAATATAATTTCCAAACATATCATATCCTAAGAAATAAATCATTATTAATTTATCGATAAATATAACGTATTTTATTGGTTGAGTCTCAATTTAACATTTCCAAACGACGAGGCGGTTAAAGTGAAAATACTAAAATTGCTGGTTCAAATAAAGGATTATGTTGATTACAAAAAAAAATTAATAAAAAAAGAATTCCGGGAAAGAAACTTCCACCTACCTTGTTAACTTTGGTGCGATCTTCTATCTTCTCACACAGAGGATTGGCGAAGTGTCGTAAGCACTCGCGAGTGAAAATTACGTGGAAAATGCGGGTTGTCATAGACTTGACCGAAAACTTGGAAAATTGTCACAGAGACGTATATCTCTCTCGAGGCACCATTCGAATCTGTCCTCGCTGTTTTTCTCGCGCACATGCGCATAGTGGAAGTTTACTTTCATGAACGCGAAATTAATGTGAATTTGGAAACTAAGGGGAATTGCTTTGACCATATACGGGGTAGGTGAAATATGTAAAATATTTGTTATAAAAAAAATTAAGTAAATTAATTATTTAAATGAGACTTGCACAAACATAGAAAGTAGAGATGACGGAAACCTTAACAAGGCTCTTTTTACAAAAGGTAGCAATTGCTACCCATTCAGCCTTTCCTCACCCATTGTAATTCGAAGCTAAGTTTTGAGCCTCCTTAAAACGAAGAAACTCCGCTGTTGTTACCGGTAATGAAAAATTGTTAAAATAGTTTTTTCCATTAACCAGCTGTGGTCCCCTCACGAACGGCAGCCCTCAGAAATCGAAACTTGTGCGAGCCAAGGATTAACGAGGTCTTACATTTTTACGTGCGATTCCTATCACTTTCTTGGGCCATCAGAAAAATTTCTGCAGTCGCCATGGTTTGAACCATCGTCCATAGATATAAGTCCGCTCACTCTCGCAAGCGACCCAAATCATCCCCTCCGGTCCTCGCGCGTCCCTTGCCCTGTCTGTTTGGCTTGAGCGCCGGCCTGGTGGGCTAGCCAGTATCAGTTCGCATAGCGCCAACGATGTCCGTATGATTTACGACCGCTTACAAAAAGAGCGGCACTTTTCGACCACATCAAAGGAGTTACCAGACTTATTAGTATATCTATGGACGATGGTTTGAACCATCGCCGACTGGCAGCCAAAGTGATTGAAACAATGTCGCTTTAACAACTCAGCTACCTGGCTACAATGAATATATGCAAAGTTTTTAAATTTGGAAAAAATAAATGATGACATTCTTTTAGAGCATCCAGAGCAGATTTTGGAATTACTAGTTGACCCTGCAACTTCTGCCTCCAAATTTTAAGTTCAAAACCTAATTCCATAACCGATGCTTCAAGAATTTATGCATCTTCATATTTGTGAAGATATACTGGAATTGAGCCTTCGAGTACAATAACATTGCATATGCCATCAAAACGGGATTCAATTTGAGAAATTATATGATCCATAAATGGTATAAATAAGTTGATTATGTGATAATCTTCTGTATTTGATGATCCGATATTGCTCTTCTCGGTTTTCTGTTTACATATTCTACGGAAGGATATGGTCGCAAAAATATCACTGGCAAGGTTGTTTGCCTGATAGGCCAATAAACAGAGCAATTTTTCTCATAAAAGTTTAACTCAAATTGCTCCACCGATTTCTTTTTTGCAATTCGGTCGTCACGGTGGGTTGAATAATTAGCAATAAAGTTATCACCCCCTGGGGGGGTGCAACCCCCCCAATATCGTGAAAACTTTTTTCTGGAAGGTATTTTCTTGACATTTCAGCTCTGGGCGATAAATATAAGTGAAAATCGGTATTAATAATGGAGGCGAATTATTTTCAACAATTAAACCCCCTCCCGGGCATCAACCCCTTCCCGAAAGCGTGTTTTTTTGGGGGTATTTTCTATGAATATGTAAAATTGTCAGTCCTGAGTGATGAAACTGAGCGAAAATTTGTAAAAATAATGGGTATAAATTATTAGAAACGATTTTCCCGCACTCGCATTCGGGGCATATCCCCCGCATCGCGGAAACATTGGGGTGAATTTTGTAAAATAGCACAATAAAAATCAAAGCGGGTACATTTATGGGAGTGTTGAGCAAGTTTGATTCACAAAAATGTCGATATCAAATTGGTAGTTTCCCCTAAATTCCTACTTAAACCTTTAAAAATTTGAAAATTTTGAGTAAAATCATGACCAAGTTCTGAAACAACATTAACACTGGGCACTTTCCATTGAATAGAAAAAACTTGGTCTACTAGGCAAACATTTATAGTCTGCTGGTAAATTTTTGATTGAGCGTATTAAATCATAAGTATTTATGCATTTTAGGCAAGTTCCATTCAATAAAATGTTAATAATAACAAACTGGCATTTTCTCCTGAATTCCTAGGTGGACATTTGGAAATTTGGAAACGTAAGTCATATCTAGGTTAGGTTAGGTTTGAACGTATCAGGCCCTCCACTGCGGCCAATGGCCTATTGTGGCTCACCCTATGGTTATATTTCTCCCAGTATATCCAATCTCTTGACGAAATTGAGGAATACATTGGGAGAACAATTTACCAGGTTTTCTGGCCTTACTGTCGTATCGCCAAATATTGAGAATCTGGTTCTGGCCGTTGCAGGGCATGTACACAGAATGTGTTTAGCCGTTTCATCATCCTCCATGCATAGCCGGCACTCTGCATCTTGTGCAAGTCCGATTTTATGCATGTGATGTTTGAGTTTGCAGTGGCCAGTAAGCAAACCTACTATAACTCTGAGATGCGCTCTGCTGAGTTCTAGCAGTTTGTCAGAGTCCTGTTTTTTCCTTGTAGAAGCAATAAATGCTTTGGAATGGGCTAGGCCCGGTAGACTACGCCAGTACTCGAGTCTTTTATTGTCTGCCCAAGCTGTTATGACATTCTTGGCAGTGCTATATGCTAAACCGATTACCGGTTCAGGTCCAGTGAACGTTGTTTCGGCCCCTCCTTTTGCTAGGGCGTCAGCTATTTCGTTTCCTTCTAGGCCTGTGTGACCTGGTATCCAGACAAGGGTAACGTTGTTGCGTTGCGCCAGTCGGTTTAAGGTGTCTCTGCATACTGCCCTAGATTTAAAGCAGTTGGATTCAAGCGCTTTAAGTGCCGCTTGACTATCTGAAAATATTTTTATTGTTTTTCGTGTGTGGTGTCGATTTTCCAGCTTCCTGGCACACATTTCAATGGCATATACCTCTGCCTGAAATATCGTAGCTAGTTTGCCCATACTAAACGAGCGTTTCACTACTGGGTTCATCCCATATATTCCGGCTCCGACGCCTTCCTGAGTTTTGGAACCATCGGTGAACCAACGTTCATTTGCCTTACATAGGTTGGTTTCATTCCGGACCCAGTCTTCTCTTTCGGAAAAGACCACAGTGTAGGACGTGTGAAGGTTGATAGTTTTAGGCATGATGTCTGAGGGCATTCCTAGAATGTTGTGAGCTATTATGCCCTCCAGCATGCCGCTGCCTGTCATGACACATGCCTGCGGTAGACTAATGGCCGCTTGATAAAGTCTGTATGTTGCCCATCTTGCCTCTCTCTCCAGAACTATGTGGAGAGGAAGTAATCCAAGGAGGACTTCCATTGCTGCCGTTGGCGTGGAGAGAATGCTTCCAGTAATCGCCAAGCACGCTTGTCTCTGTAGTCCGTTAAGTTTAGCAATGGCCTTTTTTTTATGTCCCTTGCTCCACCAGACTATAGAGCCATACGTTATCATTGGACGTATGACGGTCACGTACAACCAATTGGTAGTTTCCCCTAAAGTCCTACTTGGACCTTTAAAAATTTGAAAATTTTGAGTAAAATCATGGCCAAGTTCTGAAACAACATTAACACTGGGCACTTTCGATTGAATAGAAAAAACTTGGTCCTCTAGGCAAACATTTATATTCTGCTGGTAAATTTTTTAATGAGCGTATTAAATCATAAGTATTTATGCATTTTAAGCAAGTTCCATTCAATAAAATGTTAATAATAACAAACTGGCATTTTCTCCTGAATTCCTAGGTGGACATTTGGAATTTTGGAAATGTAAATCATATCTAGGTTAGGTTAGGTTTGAACGTGAGTGGGCCCATATCAAGACCTCCACTGCGGCCAATGGCCTATTGTGGCTCACCCTATGGTTATATTTCTCCCAGCATATCCAATCTCTTGACGAAATTGAGGAATGCATTGGGAGAACAATTTACCAGGTTTTCTGGCCTTACTGTCGTATCGCCAAATATTGATAATCTGGTTCTGGCCGCTGCAGGGCATGTACACAGAATGTGTTCAGCCGTTTCATCATCCTCCATGCATAGCCGGCACTCTGCATCTTGTGCAAGTCCGATTTTATGCATGTGATGTTTGAGTTTGCAGTGGCCAGTAAGCAAACCTACTATAACTCTGAGATGCGCTCTGCTGAGTTCTAGCAGTTTGTCAGAGTCCTGTTTTTTCCTTGTAGAAGCAATAAATGCTTTGGAATGGGCTAGGCCCGGTAGACTACGCCAGTACTCGAGTCTTTTATTGTCTGCCCAAGCTGTTATGACATTCTTGGCAGTGCTATATGCTAAACCGATTACCGGTTCAGGTCCAGTGAACGTTGTTTCGGCCCCTCCTTTTGCTAGGGCGTCCGCTATTTCGTTTCCTTCTAGGCCTGTGTGACCTGGTATCCAGACTAGGATAACGTTGTTGCGTTGCGCCAGTCGGTTTAAGGTGTCTCTGCAGTTCCATACTGCCCTAGATTTAAAGCAGTTGGATTCAAGCGCTTTAAGTGCTGGTTGACTATCTGAAAATATTTTTATTGTTTTTCGTGTGTGGTGTCGATTTTCCAGCTCCCTGGCACACATTTCAATTGCATATACCTCTGCCTGAAATATCGTAGCTAGTTTGCTCATACTGAACGAGCGTTTCACTACTGAGTTCATCTCATATATTCCGACTCCGACGCCTTCCTGAGTTTTGGAACCATCGGTGAACCAACGTTCATTTGCCCTACATAGGTTTGTTTCATTCCGGACCCAGTCTTCTCTTTCGGGAAAGACCACAGTGTAGGACGTGTGAAGGTTGATAGTTTTAGGCATGATGTCTGAGGGTATTCCTAGAATGTTGTGAGCTATTATGCCCTCCAGCATGCCGCTGCCTCTCATGACACATGCCTGCGGTAGACTAATGGCCGCTTGATGAAGTCTGTATGTTGCCCATCTTGCCTCTCTCTCCAGAACTATGTGGAGAGGAAGTAATCCAAGGAGGACTGTTGGAACTCTCAGTATAGTTTTTCAGAAAGGAAGTGGTTTCTGGGGAGACCGGGAAATGATTCTAATTGATTTTGAATATACGTATTTTTGAAAGTAACTATTAGCCTTGTTTTATAAGCCATTCATTATTTCTGAGCCAAAGGTCCTTCGAGTTATAAGCCCATTATAAGCCCCAAAACATTGGTCTTCGAGCCGGAGCACAGCAGAAACATTTTTTGGCTTTCCAAATTGTCTGGATTGACAAAAGTTGTCAACGAAAAAAACAGTGAAAATGTCGAAAGATAAAAATAGTGAGAAAGAATCAGATATATCAGAATTGCGTGGATTTCCAAGACAAGGGGAAGTTCAGAGCATGTCTAAAAAGAGCAAGTCTACTGTGAGGTCCAGAAGAATGATGGAAATGGAAGAAAAAGAAACGCAACTGAAAATTGAACTAATGAAAGAAGAACTCAAACTACTTCAAATGAAAAAACGTTCAATAAAAAATTCATCAGATAGTTCCAGTGAAATACAAGATTTAAAAGGGTATTCAGAAGTGAACGTGCAGTCATGGGTCGATAAAATACCTGAAAATATGGATGCTTATCCTGAAAATACGGAAAATTGTCCTGAAAATGCCTGCAGTACATTCCATGGAAACAGCAAAGTGGCTCATCAAAGTAAATGTCAAGAAATTCGCCAAGTTGCCCATCAGGTTGATATGAATAAATATATGCTGCGACAATCTGTAGCAAAAGAATTACCTTATTTCGGAGGTGAGCCAATGGTTTGGCCGAATTTCATCAATCAATTTCGTGAATCAACACAACTCTGCGGATTCTCCAATCGTGAAAACATGTCTAGACTGCAGAAATATTTGAAAGGCAAAGCAAAAGAAAGTATACAACATTTACTGAATTTCCCAGATCAAATTGAAAAAGCTTTACAAATCCTGGAAAGAAGGTTCGGTCGCCCTGAATTTATTATTGATGAAATCATGAGAAAAATAAGCCAGATGCCATATATAAAGGAATACTAGAGAATCTCATCGATTTTACAAATAGTGTACTCAATGTAGTTGCAACCATTGAAAGCCTAAATTCTCCAGGATCTTTAACAAATCATCAATTTCTTCAAACTCTTATTGATAAATTGCCTCCAAGTTTGAGACTGCAGTGGGGAACACAAAGGAAACTTTATGGAACTCCAATCAATCTGAAAGAATTTTCACTATGGTTAGAAGATGTAGCTGAAAGCGCAAGTTTTGTAACAAAGCCGAATTTACACACTACAAAGAATAAAAATTATTTTCAAATGGACAGAGGTACTACTTTTTCTACTAACGAAAAGGTACATCAAGAATGCATTTACTGTAATAAAAAAAACAGTAATCATTCAATTAATAAATGCAAGCTATTTGTTGGTATCACCATCGATGAAAGATGGAAATGGGCCAAGTCAAAAAAGGTCTGCTTCTCATGTCTCAAGCCCAATCACCAAACTCACTATTGCCGATACAAGAAAGAATGTGGAAGAAACGGTTGCAAAAAATTTCACCACCAGATGTTACACGACGAAAACGCGACTAGCCAACAAGAAAGCAATGAAGCGGGTTTTGATAATGAAGATGAGGAATCACCACGATTCAATGCCACTATTTCTTCTGATTCGCAAGTTCTTCTAAGAGTTGCACCGGTTGTGCTGCATGGAGCTTCAGGTACTAAGATTGAAACATACGCTCTATTTGACGAAGCTTCAACAGTAACCTTGATAGACAATGAAATTGCAAGCAAACTTGGTCTAGAAGGAATTGAGAAACCCCTGAGTCTACAATGGACAAATAATATGTCCAATTTGATGGAAAATTCTCGGATAGTTTCATTGAAAATATCGGGAGTAGCTAAAGGAAGTAAAATATTTACTCTCAATAAAGTAAGAACTATGCAAAATTTGTCATTACCGATCCAAAATGTAGACATTGATGAACTTTCTATAAAATGGCCTTATATAAAGAATGTTCCGGTGAAGTCACTGAAAAATGCCAAGCCGACTCTACTTATTGGACAAGACAATTGGCCTTTGACCATTCCTAGGAATTATATTCAGAGGAGATGGAATAGGATGGGTACTACATGGAAATGTGAGCTGTTCTTTCCAACCTAGCAATCAGTACAGTTATTTTATCTGTAACCATAATGAATGCAATGACGACAAATTATACGACCTCATCAAAAAATCGTTTGAGTTAGACAAAATTGGAGAAAATGAATGTACTGACCACAATATGTCCAAAGAAGACTCTCTTGGTGCAGAGATGTTAGAAAGAGTTACAAGAAGAGTTAGTGAGATGAAATAGGAAACAGGTCTTCTATGGAAGAACGAAAATATTCTACTGCCAGAAAGTAAAAATAACGCACTATCAAGACTGAGGTGTGTAGAAAAGAAAATGAAGGGAAATCCAGTATTTGAAGGAGCATATAAAAATAAGATAAAAGATTATCTGGAAAAGGGTTATGCCAGAAAATTAACAGAAGATGAGATGCAATCTGAAGAAAGGGCTTGGTACCTTCCGCACTTTGCTGTCATAAATCCCAACAAGCCCAAGAAAATTCGAGTTGTCTTCGATTGCGCAGCTAAATCTAATAATATCAGTCTCAATGATATGCTTTTTCCCGGACCAGATCTTTATAATTCAATGATCAGTATTTTATGGAAGTTCAGACTTAAGAAAATTGCCTTCAGCGGTGACATTCAGGAAATGTATTTGCAGATAAACATACGACCAGAAGACTTACCAGCCCAGAGGTTTCTATGGAGAGATAATTCCTTTGAAAAACCACAAGTTTATGAAATGTCGGTTATGTTATTTGGAGCCGTTTGTTCGCCTAGTGCTGCACAGTTAGTTAGGAACAAAAATGCAGAAGAGTTCAAAACTATATTTCCTGAAGCAGCAGATGCAATTATTAACAATCATTATATGGACGACTATCTTGATAGCTGTGATACTGTACGTCAGACTACAGAACGGATCGATCAGGTTATAAAAATTCATAAACGAGCAGGTTTCAAAATCTGCAGGTGGACAAGCAATTCAAAAGAAGTACTGAAACACATTCCAGAGAATTTGAGATCAGTAGAAAACAAAAATCTCAATTTAGAAGTGGACATGCCCTATGAAAGAGTTCTAGGTCTGCACTGGGACCCAAATACAGATGAATTGGTTTTCAGATTGAAATTGCATACAGTGAACCCAAAAATTATGGAAGGAAAATCCATTCCCTCTAAGAGAGAATTATTGAAAGTTACCATGTCAATTTTTGACCCCCTTGGTTTTGTCGCTAATGTACTAATATATATGAAAATTCTTATACAAGATTTATGGAGGAAAAAAACTGCATGGGATGAAAAGTTGCCGATAGAATATGAACAAAGATGGCATAAATGGAGGAGAGTAATACAGCAAATGGAAAATCTTCGAATTAAGAGATATTATAGTATCGGAAATAGTTCTAATTCACAGATTCAATTACATGTGTTCTGTGATTCCAGTGAAAAGGCCTATTGTTCAATTGCATATTTCAGACTTGAACTAGATGGAAAAGTAGAAACAGCGTTTGTAATGGCGAAAGCAAGAGTTGCACCGTTGAAAAATGTTTCAATACCCAGACTGGAACTGCAAGCTGCTGTATTAGCCAGTAATCTATCGAAATTTATCAAAGACAACCACAAACTTCAGATCAAGTCAACGTATTTATGGACAGATTCTCAAGTCGTCTTGCGATGGATTCGAAAGGACCCTTCGAATTTCAAACAATATGTATCCAATCGAATTAGAGTGATTCAAAGCATAACTGATGAGAAAAGTTGGAGATGGATAAATACAAAGGAAAAAGTTGCAGATGAAGGAACTAAGTGGACAATTAACCCTAAAATGATCTCTGAAAGTAGATGGATACAAGGACCAAAATTCCTCAAATTGCAAGAAACTGAATGGCTGCAAGAAGATACAAAACAAAAAAATGATGTCAACACAGATATAGAAGACAAAACAGAAATGAAAAGAGCACAAGAAATTGATTTTATTGCATTAAATTTTGAAAATAACGCGGCAATTCCAGAAGTTGATAGATTTTCTAATTGGGTGAGACTATTGAGAGCAACAGCGTGGATTTTGAAATTTGTAGAAGTATGTTTGGAAGTAATTGCTAAAGTACCATCAAAAAAGGAAGGTAATCTGAAACCCAGACACTTAGAAAAAGCCCAACGGTTGTGGTGGAGAGAAGTCCAAAAGAATTGTTTTCCTGAAGAATTGAAAATATTAGAAAAAGGTGAACAAGTCGGCAAAGAAAGTAAATTGTATCAACTAACTCCATTCCTTGACGAAAACAAAATTATTAGGATGAAATCTCGAATAAGATTGGCTTTGGTTCCTGAAGATAATGTGTATCCTATAATTTTGAGTCGTGATCATCGAGTCACTGAGTTGTTGGTTAAATCTGTCCATGAGAAATGTGGGCACCCTGGACAAGATTATGTGATAAACGAATTAAAACAGACTTTTTGGATTATCAATGTTCGAGCCATAGTAAGGAAAGTATCAAAAAATTGTCTTCTGTGTAAGAAACGAAGAGTAAGACCAGATATACCAATCATGGGAGATTTGCCTGAGGCCAGGTTGGCAGCATATTCACACCCCTTCAGTCATACAGGAATGGACTTCTTTGGACCAATCGAAGTTACCGTTGGCCGAAGGAGAGAGAAACGATATGGAGTAATATTCATATGCATGACAACAAGGGCAGTTCACATAGAAATCGCTTCCACTCTTGATACCAGTTCTGCGGTGATGGCTATACGAAGATTCGTAGCAAGAAGAGGATACCCAATATATATTTACTCTGACAATGGCAGTAATTTAAAGGCAGCAGAGAAAGAACTCCGAAAATCAATTGAAGACATGGATCCAAATGAGATGAATGATGAACTGACCAATAGGAATATTACCTGGAAATTCTTGCCTGCACTATCACCTCACATGGCCGGATGTTGGGAAAGGTTAATAAGATCTATAAAAACATCACTTTATGCAGTTCTGAAAGAAAGGGCACCAAAAGAAGAGGTACTGAGAACGTTATTAGTAGAAGCAGAAAATTCAGTCAATTCAAGACCACTAACTCATGTGTCCATTGATCCTAATGATATGGAATGCCTCACCCCTAATCATTTTTTGTTGGGGATGAAAGAAAAGGTTGGATCCCCAGGTATTTTTGATGAAAATGATAATTGCCTAAAACGTCAGTGGAGAATAGCACAATCCCTAACCAACATGTTTTGGAAACGATGGGTGAGAGAATATCTTCCAGAACTTAGAAAGCGGACGAAATGGTACAGCAAGAATAAATCAGATATTGAAGTAGGAGACATTGTTTTAGTAGCAGATAACAATTCTCCAAGAAATTCGTGGCCTATTGGATTGATAACGAAGACATATCCAGGAAAGGATAGAAAAATTCGTGTGGTAGATGTGCGGATTCAGAACAAAATTTATAAAAGACCAGTCGTGAAGATATGCAAATTAGATATTCAGAAGACTGAATGAATAGTATAATTCATTAAATTTGATTATACGGGGGGAGAATGTTGGAACTCTCAGTATAGTTTTTCAGAAAGGAAGTGGTTTCTAGGGAGACCGGGAGATGATTCTAATTGATTTTGAATATACGTATTTTTGAAAGTAACTATTAGCCTTGTTTTATAAGCCATTCATTTTTTCTGAGCCAAAGGTCCTTCGAGTTATAAGCCCATTATAAGCCCCAAAACAATGACTTCCATTGCTGCCGTTGGCGTGGGGAGAATGCTTCCAGTAATCGCCAAGCACGCTTGTCTCTGTAGTCCGTTAAGTTTAGCAATGGCCATTTTTTTATGTCCCTTGCTCCACCAGACTATAGAGCCATACGTTATCATTGGACGTATGACGGTCACGTACAACCAATTGGTAGTTTCCCCTAAAGTCCTACTTGGACCTTTAAAAATTTGAAAATTTGAGTAAAATCATGGCCAAGTTCTGAAACAACATTAACACTGGGCACTTTCGATTGAATAGAAAAAACTTGGTCCACTAGGCAAACATTTATATTCTGCTGGTAAATTTTTGAATGAGCGTATTAAATCATAAGTATTTATGCATTTTAAGCAAGTTCCATTCAATAAAATGTTAATAATAACAAACTGGAATTTTCTCCTGAATTCCTAGGTGGACATTTGGAATTTTGGAAATGTAAGTCACATCTAACATTGCGATATATTGAAACAGAGCTGAGTTGAACGTGAAACAAATATTTCAAAAATAAACTCGCCATTTTCAATTAATAACAGAGACAAAGCACTAAGAGATGTTTCCTCGTCTCCGACTATCGATGTTATCCCAGTATCCATTGTTTTCTGCACAGGAACTTTCATATTATCTCACGTTTACATAGAGCAACGTTGACTGCTGCCCCCTGCGCACCGATAGAACCGCGCCGCTGTATACTAACAGCGGCGTGCTAGCTGCCGCATTGTTGACAAGGTCCCAAGCCGATATTTTTCAGGTTTTAGAATCTCAATGAGTTTAAAGCAGGAACAATTCTGTGCAGTTTCCATTGGTGCACTCTCTTCCTCGGTCTGGAATCCCCATATTCCATCAAGGACTGATTTTAGTTTTCTTTCCTTAGAACAATAATGCGATCAAATGCCGAGTAACCTCTATTTTAAGTACTTGAAAGATTGACTGGATTGCATTTAAAATTTGTACAAGTAACCAAATTTGTATGAATATTTTCAATAATAGCAGGTTTTTTTTCTGCAAACTGGCTCTTCATGAATGTTGATACGTGCTTTTATCTCTGAGTTATTAGCATTTGAATTTATAAACTCCCTCAAGATTTTGTAACCTAAAATATGCGTAGAATTGAAAACACTCGTATTAAAAACCAACATTATTTGGACCGGATTAACGTTATGCAATTTGACAATGAAGTATTCCTCAACTATTCGTTTTACTTGCTACAAGTGATAAGACATTATTTCAGTAATAACAAGCATTATTTCACGAAGTCAGGAACTTTAATATTATAAGATTTTCAATTGCAATTTTGCAGATGGCAACTGCGCGTATACATATGAATAATATCAGAATACAAAGCTGCGATCTTTATCTTCAAAATGACGTAAGATTCATCCGAATTGAACATTTATGTGAGGATTTATAGAACTTTACTTCACGCGCTGGTTGAAAAAATGCACGTTGGCGGGAGCCGGCGCAACACCTGCCCCATTGCGAAAGCATATAACTCCAACAATTGTTTTCAAGATTACCGTGCGATTTCTAAAAATTTTGATAGGGACAGTTTTTTTGTAAAAATTTCTGCTCTTTCTGAATATCAAGTTATTTTTTTGATTTAAATTAAATTTTTTGAGATATTTCGAAATTACCTCAAAAATTAATTTCGTTTTTCGTTTTTGGGGGAGTTCCACCCCCCCCCCCCCCACCCCGGGAGGTGATAATTTTTCTCAGAAGTAATGTGCACACTTTGTTTTACAATTTTAAAAAAATTATCGGCTGAGCAATTTAAGTTGAGGTTGATAGCCCAGTTGATTGGCCTATGATTATATAGTAATCTAAATTCCGTTTCACTTTTTATTCTGAAACACTGATTTTATATTATTAACGTAGAATAGGGCAGTTGATAGATCCTGATCAACACTTTGCAAACAGTTACTTAATGTTAAAGTGTGATTTAGGCAATAAGCTGTCGTTTCCAAGGAGATAATAAAATCGCTTCGTTTCAACGAGGAGCTAAACATAGCGGCTTTGCTTGAAGTATCGGTATCTTGGCATCTTGGAAAAGTGATATTATGGTATTATTAAATAAGTACCTTCTGCGTTTACGAAATTATCTTTTTTAATCTTTTTGTATCTATATAGAGTGTTTTCTCTTTGTTTCTTCTAAAGATTTTCTTTAAATTATGGCCGCTGTTATTTAGTGTGTTACTCTTGGGGGGGCTAAAGCCCCTGTAGCCCCGCCCCCATAGATCCGCCACTGGCCTTGAGGTGTTTGTAACTTTTAACTGGGGTGTACTGCAAATAGGTACCCCTAATCGCCACACCCCAACTTCCACGCCACTGGGATGTAATGGAATTTGTCTGCTCTTTCGAATTGTCCATATTTTTTATGTTTTGTTATCAAAATTGTTAACGGTTTTCAAGATATCTATAGTGGAATAAGTGCGTGCTCAACTGATATGGAAACTCATTGTTGATTATTTTGAAAGATCTTGTTTCGAGTATCGGGACGTTTTTGTAAACAATACTCTATGTGTTAGCAGAGCTGAATCGAAAGAAATGTATTTAAGAACTGAATAGATAACTTTCTATTCTTTAATCAGAAAAATTGTACATCAAATCGACAGCTTGTCATAACTGACTGAACAAAAATATAATACAGAGAGAATCGATATTCAGTCGTCGTTGTCGAAGTTCTCTTTTAACGCATTTAGTTCAACACTATCATCATTAATATCAGAGATATTTTTTTCTACGTTCATGTAAAAAACAAAATTGTATTGAAGTGTATTTAGTGGAAAAACTGGTTCTTCATTGCAGTGAGTGCAATGAAGTCTTTATTGCACACATCATTTTGCTTCAGCGTTCTGTCATCATGACAAACATATAAAAGTCAAATCGACGCCATGTTTAGCCCATTTTCTATAAGATTATATTCAGTAGTAATACTATAAGTACTTCAAAATAATCAGTTTATACATCGATAACTTGTTGCATAATTATAAAGAGTGTCAGTTTGACAGTTTAAATAATCCGACCGCGAAGCGGCAGGATTATTCTGTCAACTGACACGATTTGTAATTATGCAGGAAGTTTGAGATGTATAACCGTATTTATTTTGAAGTACGTATTGTATTTGATACGATTATTTTTTGAGTAAATTAAGTAAATATATAAACAATTTATTCATTTAAATACAAATTGGTGCAATGAAAGTTACAATTATTATATACTGTTAGGGGCGAAATTTAGGAAAGGAGAGCAGTGAATGTGCAATGATGTGTCACGCCTCTAACATACCCAGTAGCTCAGTAGACGTGGATTCGACAATAAAAATTGATTTCGATAAGATTGAAATATGGGGTTAATTTTCCGGAGAGCCACGGATTTATCGCTAGTGAAAAATCCGAAACCACCCTGATGGAATGGGACAACCCACTGCACTAATATTACTAAAATATTAAACAATAGATACCTGTAAATGGTATAATAATAATATATAAATATGTAGAGGTTTTGTCTTCCCTTGCGCTTAGATAACTTGGACCAGAATAAAAGAAATAGTCATGTTCCTTACTAATAAAATATATTGATCGTTACACACCCTGTATGTGCACAGTTCAGCTCACCATACAAAAGAAAATGAAATTAATGTAAATATCAACCACCAAGATGAATTCAAGTGAATGCTGTGATTGAGAGTATGGTATTGTTTGAATATATCAATATGAAACCTCCAGTGAGGGCTATGCCTGTGACGTCACGATGATAGATTACAGTTATGGATACTTACGCCTTAGGGGCAGTCTTATTCTAAACTTATTTGATACTATGTAGATATTCTCAAGCATGCCAGTTCACCAATTATTGTGGTTGTAGTTCATCAGTGCCTTGGTGTATACAGGTGCACAGTGGGTACGACATAATCAATCAAAGTACATGTACAGCTGGAACAACAGATATACAGCGGGACAACCACAGTCGATCAGGAACAATCACAGCAGTGGAACAGTGAAAAGACAATCGTGTAGCAACGAAACAGAGGAACAATCACATTAGTGGAACTCCAATAATCGGTAGCAGAGTAGTAGCAGGACTAGCCGCAGCGGAGCAAAGTAGTAGCAGAGTGGTAGCAGAACTAGCCGCAGCGGAGCAGTAGCAAAGTGGTAGTCGCAGAGGAGTAGAGTAGTAGCAGAGTGGTAGCCGCGGAGCAAAGTAGTTGAAGAGTGGTAGCCGCGGAGCACCCTAGAATATACAATACCAGTCTGACTTCTGATTACACTTGTATGGGGCCAGAAGTAGAGCCTTAATGCAAATACTAACCTCTATTAAGTGGGAGGGTTCTGATAACAGCTTTGATGGTATGTTTGCTGTCTGATAGCGAGTTTCTCGTTCCAGTGGTTTCACACAATGATGAGATGAAGTGACTTCTAACCTCAAAAATCCGCAAAGCGAACGGAGATTTCTCAAAATATAAAGCGTCAAAAATCGCAAACAATATGAGAAACTCTCCTGATATGAATTTTTCCAAGATCCATCAACGATGATCAAACTTCAATTGGAAATCTTCAAAATAGGTCAGTCACTCATCAAAATCAAATAAGGAAGAGGAAAATTCTCTCAGACGTCAAAGTCAAAACTGTCAATATCTGACAAGGCACTTTCTTGTTCATTAGTGTTCGGTGGGAACAGTCCAGGAGCTACTTCGAGCTACTAGGAGCTATGAAAAGAACACCTTTAGATTCAGTGTTGCCAACCGAACCAAGATGAAAACGCCAGCCTCTCAATCTCAGAACCAAACACAAACAAACAAACCAAAGGTCAAGTATTCGAATGTGAAGTAGGTACCTCAATGACACAAGATAGAGATAGAGTAGGAATGTTACGGTTTTGTGTTCTAAGCACAAAACAATAGACCAACCAAAAGTTTGTTTACAAAACAACGCTGTCATACCGCAAAATAGAACAACTGATAACTGTCAATAGCTTAAGGCCGGTTCATGTCCGCTCGAACTAGTACAGCAAAGGTAAGTACTAACATTCGGAACAAGCTATACACGACAACGATCAAGTTGTCATTTTGATACAGTGGCGTACAGAGTGGAAAGTGTATATCAATGACAGAGAATTTCTGATGTTATTGTATTAAAACAAAAAGGGTTTTCTAGTGCAAAATAAACCCGTAACAATACTACGTTTTTTTAACTGAGTTATTTTTGGAGCAGGAAACGTGGCTACTGCTCATTGAAGTGCTGGAAATACTGGAGGTGTTATTACTTGAACCTGCAGCGTTTTTAAAATTGGATCTCATCTTATTTATTATGTTTTGGTGATGTTGTTCATCTATCTATAGGTAGAGTTTGATAGAATTGCTATTACCATGTCCTGTTATTTTAATACGTTCTTGTTCCGATACACCTGCTTTTGCCAATTGTGAAACAGCAGTGGCTCGGTGAAAATGATTTGAAAATATTTTGTTTGTCATATTCAAATTTGCCAATTTGGTCCATTTACTAATTTCATGCACTCCAATTGGCATATTTTTGTACCAGCCAAGGGTTTTTTCTTTTCTCCAGTTGGGATTTAATGTCAGAAATAACCTATCTGTTTTAATATTGATGGTTTCGCTTCTTTTCATCATTAGCTTATCTAGAAGTCTCACTGGACAACGACTTACTTCATTATGGTTAGGTACAAGCCATTTATTATTAGCACATGGTTTTGCTCCTCCCTGTGTGGTTTTGGTAAAAATAGGATTTTATTGTATTCTACCAGTTGGAGAATCATCATTTCCAGTTTCTTTTTGAAAATAATGAGTCAAGCATGACGCTCCTTCATTTCCTCTCCACGCAAGTTCTACAAAAGCAATTAAGAAAATTTTTATTTGTAATCCTTCCGGTGTATTTTCATCCCACGCTTCTATCATTGCTATGTACTCGTTATCTTTAAATGCTGATGCACTAACCTTTCCCTTGTCCGGTAACATTTGAAGTTCCCTTCTTTTTGAATTTCTTGCGTTTCGTGCGGCTAAAAATATGGGATTAGAGAATGGATCAATTGCTCTATTAAACTCCTTCATATATTTTTCTTGTACTTGTTTTGCCGTAATGTTCCACATCGTTTTAACCACATTTTCTTTATAATTTTCTCCATTATATTTTCGCATATTGAAAGCCCAATCTTTCAAAATGGACGCTATCATTTCAGTGGAAATTGATTCATTTAGTTTCTTTCACTGCAAAACGTAAGAAATTGTTTCCATACGTACTTTTTTGTTTTCACTGTATTTTGAGGCTCAGTATTTTGTATACTTTCGTCTATTGCATTTGATGATAAATCTCCGAATCGACTCATTTTTGAACAATTTTTGATAAACGTCACAATTTGACAGTTCTGTTTGTTGTATATTGATGTCGATGTGGTTACTATGAAAATGAAATTATTTTAAAATATTCGATTGGTGGAGCTACTCTATCTATAATCAGGTATTATCGAAATTATACGAGGTAACTTAACTAAATTGGACATTCTGATTGGTTGAAAATCATACGAAAAAAATAATCATAGAAATATATTATATACTCACTCTAGAATGCCAATCCCGCCAACTTTCACGGCGAAAAGCATGCCGCGTATGCGACCCGTTTACGATGTGCGCTTGCTCGTCATCAGTGTAGTTTGGGTAGATCGTTGCCAAGTTTGAAAATAACGGTAATGCCATAGACTGGATAACAATATTTCGCATGCAGAAAAAAGCGATCAGAGTAATAACACAAACTCCTTATACTGAAACATGTAGACATATCTTTAAAAATTTAAACATACTAACTTTTCCAGCGTTATGTATTTCTCCTAAACAAAATACACTACACTTATATGACACAAGAAACAAAAATAACCTGATAATTCCTCAACATAGACTCGCCTTAACTCACAAAAGCTTTACCAATATCTCAATCAAACTTTTAAATAAACTTCCCAAGCAAATGAGAGATCTTCCAATAGCATAATTCAAAATAGAAATTAAGAAAATGCTTCTTGCACTCAATGTCTACAACATTCAAGAATTCTTTGATGCTGATGTCCTCTCTTCAAGCAAGCTATGATATTTAATTTTAATCTGTGTTTTAAATATTTTGGTCCACCAATGTATTTTAAGTAATCCATCAATGTTTATATTTATGTACTTGTCTTAATTTCATAATTGACTACTTTATCACCCACAATTTTGACGATGCTAAAACATCATATGTTATCTAAGCAAATAAAGTATTATTATTTATTATTACTTCTGGGGGAGTAAAATCTAACATTTCATCGTCAGATGACATTGTACCAAAGAAAACTGAAGAAATTTCACGATTCGGGACCTATCTACTTAGTGAATCACATTGACACTGACATGTTATGAATTCGTTTGTAGAGATGTCATTGTCACAGCTACCTATGAGTAAAAATTAGAGTATAGTTAACTATATTTGGTAATCGCACCAATCGCCGAGCGAGGAGACCGTGCGCAATATTTCATTTCACACTAGTGCGAAATGAAATATTTCGCCATAGTGCGAAATATCTTATTTTGTGTACTAGTTTGAATTGCGTATTTCAAGGAGGTCGTCGGAAATAGTATATTGTGCAACAAGTGCAGAAAAGTGCTAATTTCTCATGAGTTTGCAAAAGTTGCAGCACGAGCGCAATCGAGTGCTGCAATTCAAACGAGTGAGAAGTTGCATTTCTGCTCGTGTTACACACTATACTTTTTCTACAACACCCTTTTTGCTAAAAATAATACTATACTATAAGACGGAATGAAATGTCAGTGACTCATTCTTATATTTTCCTCTTGAAGTTGAAGGTAGTAAATTCAATGACAATGAATTAACTTGTTCTCTTAGTTCTGGCGGAGTATTTTCAATTTCAGAACTGTCGCTATCCATTTTAGTTCAATCTCATTAAAAAATTACGGGACAAGAATATTTTACGAATATTTCATGCTTGACGTTTGTTGACATTCAAATGATTCGATAGATGTTGCTCCGTTGCCTAGCAATGGATAGTGTGTATGTGGGTATTTGAGACAGCAGTAGTGATGTCTATGATTTTTGTTCAGAATATTATGAATTTGTACGACAATTTCCCTCATATTATATAAACCAATAGACTTTGTCTATTCATTCTTGAAGTTGCCTGATCGAATATCCCTTCGAAATGCAGAATTTTCAAAATATACTTTCACCTTGCTGTCACGAAAACTGTATTGCTTAGAAATTAGGTACTGAAAGATTTTGGCACAGAAATGTCACTTTGTGGCACAGAAATGTCACTTTGCGGCACACTAATGTCAAATTTCAATTATTGTGAGAAATAATCATGTTTGCGAACGTAAAACTATGCAGAAAAGCATGTTTTGGAGTGTTGTTGTAGAAAAAATATATTTTTAAGTTATCAAACATGCACAATCGATGCTTGCCTATGATTTTTTATTTTTTTCATTAGTATAATAATAAACTTTTTTACCGTATATTTCATAATTTATAGCAGGTACTGTAATATATCATATTTTCTCTGTTCACAGAAGCGGATATGGCTTTGTTTACAATTGCCTACATTGCGTCGGCAATAATAATAGGCATCTGGCTGTTTTCGAAATGGAGTTATTCCTACTGGAAAAGAGTGGGCTTGGAGAGTCCTGAACCAGAATTCATATACGGAAATGCCAAAAACTTTCTTACGAGAAAAATATCCTTCGGAAATCAATTCAAAATGTTCTATGATGAACTGAAATCTAGAGGTCTCAAATATGGAGGTATATACATGTCTTTCAGACCAATGTTTGTCCCAGTCGATCTGGATATTGTCAAAGGCATCATGCAAAAAGATTTCAGCCATTTCGTGAATCATGGCACGTACTTCAATGAAAAAACCGATCCCTTATCAGCACATCTCTTCAATATGGAAGACGAACCTTGGAAGAAACTCAGGGCAAAGCTGACACCTACATTCACTTCAGGTAAATATATGAATATAACATTCTCATTCACTGCATATACAGTGTGGTCCACTAAGTGTGCAACAAATGGGAAACTTGTTTATTATCGATTTCTCAGAAAATTTTATTCTTTACAAAAGTTGGTGCATGTTCCAAAACTATACCTAGTGTACCTGAAATGGCTTTATGACAAACACCATACAGGATAGGCCAAAAAATATAAAGTTCGTTCAATAGTAAAGTACCCTTATTTCAAAAAATAAAGAAATAGTTATGTTCAGATACGAAGTCATGGCCTGCTATTCGAATTTTTTTTTCGTTTGTAAAATATTGAATTTTTTTTTTATAAAATTTGTTTTTACGAAACTCCCAGGTTTTCGGAGAAAACCTCTCAAAAGCAGGGCTTGTGCGAGCAAGGGAGATCCGGGACCTAGAGTTTAAATAAAAGTGGAATCCGAACCACTTCAGCTCAGTGACACACACAATCAAATCAGGTTGGAGTATTTTTTATCAAATTAAAGTGTATTTGTTAAATTTACTTGGATTTGTATTTTTTTAGGTGACCGTCAACTTCATGTTTGTTGCAACTATATTTAACAGAACTCTAGAATAAAACGAATACTCTTTTTAATGAGGCAAATACTTTACAAAGTAAATGTCCATTTGAATAAACTGTCAAAATCTATCGCGGATAACCATGAACAAAAAAGAACCAATAAGCGATAGTACAGAAACTTATAGTAACTGAACAAGTGCTAACAATAAAAATTATCGAAGCGTCTCTGTAGTCCACCTTCTCTTTCGATGCATCTAATTGTTCGCTCATAAAATTCGTTTACTGTAGATCGCAACACATTAGCGGGAATATTTCTGCAATGAACTCGTATTGAAGTATCAAGCTCAGCAACATTGTTAAAGGGGCGATCTCTGTAGACTTTTTGTTTTAAGTATCCCCATAAGAAATAGTCCAGATGTGTAAGGTCTGGAGAACGAGGAGGCCATCGAGGATCGGTATTTCGTCCTAACCATTTATTACGAAATGTCCTATTCAGCCACTGAGAAACATTTCTAGTAGAATGGACAGGACATCCGTCTTGTTGGAAACATACTTTTTGCCGTTCTTCTAATACCATATCAACCAAAAACTCTCCTATTTCAGTTTCCAAAAAGTTCAAGTACCTGTCACCATTCAAATTCTCTGTATGCAATAGGGCTAAGAGGAAATATTCTTTCGTGGATTATATCATATCTCACATCGCGAAAAATAATTGTTAGTATGCCAGAAGCCAACTCAGATATATATGATGTCGACCTTGGAGTTCCACAAGGCTCGGTTTTGGGTCTACTAATATTCCTACTATTTATAAATGACCTGCCCTTTCATGTAAAATCTGAATGTATGGTACTTTTCGCGGACGATACTTCTATTGCGGAAGAAGCCGATAGCATAGAGGAATTGCAGGAGAAATTGAACAAAATTTCGAATGGGTTCACTACATGGTGTAAACAAAATAAATTAATTGTCAATGCAGACAAAACAGTATTGATTCCGTTCTTTGGAAAAAAAACACAATATATACCATTAAAAATTATTGTAAATAATGAAACAATTGAACCATCTGAAGGTACTAAATTTCTGGGTATATTCATTGACCCTGCATTGAAATGGGACAAGCAAATTAGTTATGTTTGCAATAGGTTGAATAGTAGTTTTTATGCTATACTTCAACTTAAAAATATTCTAGATGAAAAATCGCTCTTGGAGGTATAATATACAATGGTCCATTCAATATTAATGTATAATATAATTTTATGGGGTAGCAGTAGTGACATCAAAAGAGTGTTCATTGCCCAGAAAAGAATAATTCGCCTTCTGTTCAATCTGAAAAGAACAGACTCCTGCAAATCTTTTTTCAAAAAATATAATATTTTAACCGTACCGAGTATATTCATTTACACCCTTATAATTTATATTAAAAAAAATGAAATGAATTTGGAAACTAATGCTCAGACGCATAGGTATCCAACAAGAAAAGGAAATTTGCTGAAAACTGAAATGCATAAAACCAAACTTTTTGAAAGGTCTCCAATATATGTTGGATCTAAATTCTACAATTGCCTGCCCGCTGAGTTGAAATCAATTTCAAACTTGGATGCTTTCAAAAATAATGTTAAAAAATTTATATCCACTGAAGGCTTTTATTCAGAAAATGAAGTTTTCGACTATGTTGAAAAAAAATCAAGGCTCCATAGATGAATTTTTATTTATACTCATATATGTTAGTACATTATGTCTGTAACTGTTATGTACTATTGGATATTTTATATACATTTTATATTTATATATAAGTTTGATTTTATTTGTGTAAACAAGTGTGTTTATAACTTCAACGTTGTTTTGACAGGACCTATATCATTGTAATGATCTACTGGTTGAAATAAATATTCTATTCTATTCTATTCTCGGAAAATGTATCATTTAATATATCACACCAAACGTTTGTTTTCTGATAGTATTGATTTTTGTAGTCAATAATAAAATTTGGTTTGACATCTGACCACCATCTGCAATTTTGTGATGATAGAACCCCATTTGTTGTAAAAGTCGATTCATCTCCAAACAGAATACATCGATGAAAATCTCTTTGTTCTTCTATTTCACCCTGAATCCACATGGAAAAATCATATCTAAAATCATAGTCTCTTTCTTGCAATGTACAAATGAATGTAGGTTTGTAAGCATGGTACTTATGTTTCTTGAGAATACGCTTCACAGAGGTTTTTTTTATGCCGGTATAATCACTAATGTCTTGGGTGGACCTTCTAGGATTATCTACTACTGCTTGAAGTACGTCAAGCTGGTTTTCTTCTGTGCATACAGGTTTCGTACGCTCCGTATTATGTTTATATTCTAGTGAGCCGGTCTGTTTGAAATTCTTTAAAATTCTACTTACACTTGAATAGCTAATTTGTTTGTCTGGATACCGCTCGTTGAAAATATTTGCAGCTTCGCGCATTGTTTTGTAACCATCACCACAGATTAAAACTAATTCTGCCTTTTCAGTAAACGTTAATACTACTGGGCGAGGCATTTTTAATTAAGGACAAATATGAAAACGATTGACAGGCAAGTTTCAAGACGCCACACTATCAAACTACAGTATTGTTTTCGGGCGTATGTGTTTTTTGTTCATGGCTATCCGCGATAGATTTTGGAGTGTTTTTTAATATCTGTTCTAGTTGAGGCATTGTTGTCAGAAGAACAGAAATTTTATACTTTTATTTACAGTTTATTCATGTGAACATTTACTTAGTAAAGTATTTGACTCGTTAAAAAGAGTATTTGTTTTATTCTAGAATTCTGTTAAATATCGTTGCAACAAACATGAAGTTGACGGTCACCTAAAAAATACAAATCTAAGTAAATTTTACAAATACACTTTAATTTGATGAAAAATACTCCAAACTGATTTGATTGTGGCTACTTCACATACATATTGAATCAAAATAGTAAAAATATGTATCATACGGGGGTAATTCAATATTTTCCAAACGAAAAAAAAAATCGAATAGCAGGCCATGACTTTGTATCTGAACATAACTTTTAATTCTAAGCAGCTTTTGTAGTCAACGTATTTCTATATTTTTTGCAATAAGGGTACTTTACTCTTGAACGAACTTTATATTTTTTGGCATATCCTGTATGGTGTTGGTCATAAAGCCATTTCAGGTACACTTGGTATAGTTTTTGAACATGCAACAACTTTTGTCAAGATTCAAATTTTCTGAGAAAACAATAATAAACAAGTTTCCCATTTGTTGCACACTTAGTGGACCACACTGTACAGGGTGATTCAAGACGAATTGTACATAGTCCAACCATAACTACCATGGACCAATACCATTTCATATCTGGTATTGAAAAATGCCTTGTTGCGTTTTTGACGGATATACAGGGCGATATTTGAAAATATGTGAATTATTCGTATGTTATATCACAAGACCTATAAAGGACCCCGCAACAAACCTTAAGGAAAATGGCTCTCGGTGAAATTGGCTGAAACTTTGGGATATTGTAGATATCGATGTCTTGATTAAATGTCTCAATGGGCGCAAGGTCAACAAATAAACAGTTTTTGAAATAATCAAGGTCAAAGGCTTTCAAATTGATGTGTTAAGCTATCATTGGTAGTTACGTAAGGCATGAACATATTGCTTCTTCCAACGACTTTATAGTCCAGATACTTGATGCAAACATGTACCAGTGGGTTTTCAGGGTTGTTGATAACGAATATGGGGTCAAAATTCGAAAACTCATATCAGTGGTCCCAAAATAGCACCCCAAAAGACATCAATTTTTTATATTCTCGAAACTTGACAAAAACTTGGCCCCTAGGGTTCTCAGAGTCGCTGATAACGAATATGGGGTCAGAATTGGAGGATTCAAGTCTGTGTTACCAATATGGCCCTCCAAAATAGCTATTTTTTTTCGGAATTCTTCAATTTGATAGAAACTTGGCCCAGGTGTTTTCAGGGTCGGTTATTACCCGAAACCCCTATCATTATTATTATTTCGTCTTTATTTTGCAAAAAATACTAATTTACAAAGTAACAGACTATACCTAAGTATACTTGTAAAATTGCACAAAATGTATAGATCACCAGTAAGAAATAGCGATCACACTTTATTAAAAATATTGATAAATAATATTTTACATATCAACACATTAAAAACATCTATAAATAAGTAAAAATATAAAAGTTAAAATATACAGGGTGTTAATTGAGTACGTTGACAAACTTCGGGAGGTGATTCTTTGAAGGTTTTCAGGACGAAAAGTTCATATAAACATATGTCCCAAACGGCTTGGTTTTCGAGATACAGGGCGATAAAAATACATTTTTTTCAAGATTTTTTAGAATTAACTTCGACATTTTCGACAATAATCAGTTCAAATTAGGCAAGTACAATCCATTCAATAGGGCGCACGATACAAAATAATGCATTTCTTAAATAATTCACAGGGTCCTCCTTTTTTCAGAGTCAAGCTTTGTTCAACCCTTCAGAATTTTTTTTCCGCCGCTACTGAAATATTATGAGAAAGGAATAATCAATGTTGTTTCATTTAACATCTTTTTGATATCTTGCATTTTTTCATTTACTTGTACGGTTCAGGGGCTATAATGAAAATATTAATTTAAACATTTTCCAGTGTGGCATAACATTAGAAAATTTGAAAATTAAACATTTTCAATTATTGTAAATTGATGGAAATATTTTTTCAGAATTAGAAAAATCTACGATGAATAAAAATTATACAATAAAAAATATAAAGACAAGCTTTTATACAAATGCACTGAAAATGAAAAAATAATTTGTTTCATTTTTTGTAGGTTATTCTGTGAGTATCAAAATCATTCTGTACAAGATTACCTAGATCAAACAATGAAATGAATTATTTTTTCCTTTTCAGTGTATTGTATAAAAACTTTAAAATGTTTTCTTTTTATAATTTTCATTTTTAACATTTTAGTTTATTTTTTATGTGAAACTGAAAATCTCCAACCCAAAAACCATCACATACCAATTTTGAACAGAATCGGATCAAAATCACAAAACTCGTCCGCCATATTGGAGCCGCCATTTTGTTTTTTAACAAACATTTTTTTAATGCATTGTCACCGGAATTACGGAAACCTGCCAAATTTCAAATTAATCGGAGTATTAGAAGTGGGTCAAATTCAACTTTTATTAAATTGTTTGTTAGTTAGTTACAAGTGAAGCTAAATAAAAGCTTGTTATTGTAAAGATGTGATTTCTTTTTGTAATATCTAACAGAAAACTACTATCTCCCCGTCACTGCGGTACGCTGGATATTAAACTAGATCTGACAGATATTGGGAAAACCTTAACTTTCAACCTGAAGATTCTGATGGTAAAAATGTGCATTTTCATTGAGATATTTGATTAAAAATGTTTTTACCCATCAGTCTTGATAGAGAACTCATACAAATTTTTTGTTATTTTAAAAAAAGATATTATTAGTTTTCAATTGAACGTTTCCTTTTCAACATAAAAAACTTCCGAAAGGTAATCCTGTAATGGAAGATAGTTAATAGGGTTTATCTAATAGTCGCAGATCATTACACATTTGATTTTCATTTATGAATCTCTGGTCATAACTCCGAAAAACTAAATCAAACAAATTTTTGTTTCCGTACGGAGTACATTATTTTATCAGAAATTTCGGTTTGTTTTTTCTTCTGCAGTAAAGCAGGAATTTTGTAATCAATTTGAATTCATAAAAATAGCAAAGTGAGCTTTGATATTAATTCATTTATTTAAATATCAACAACTTGACAGTTAACGAAAGTTGAGAAACTGTCTTATTGTTAATTCTCCATTAGTGCAAGCTATAAAGCAGATTCATTCAATATTCCTTTGGATAAAATGGTTGAATATACAAATTCAGAAATGGCAGACATGCACTTAATGTATGGAATGGCTGATGGTAACGCTCGTGCCGCCAGACGAATGTATCTAGAAAGAATTCCACAACGTCATATTCCCAGCACACAAATGTTCATCAATATTCACTCCCGTCTTCGTGAATCGGGTACTTTCAAGAGGTCTGCTGTTCTCATAGGAAGACCCAGGAGAGTTAGAACAGTTCAGATAGAAGAAGCTGTACTTAACGTAATTGAGCAGCATCCAGACACCAGTACAAGACAAATTGCGGCACAGTTTAACGTAACCCATGTATTGGTATGGCAAATTTTAAAAGAGCAACAACTTTATCCCTATCACATACAGCGTGTTCAAGCTCTTCTGCCAAGGGATTTTCCAGAGAGATTAACTTTTTGCACTTGGATTCGAAATAAATTGTTGGAAAATCCATGGTTTTTATCTCAAGTGTTATTCACCGATGAGGCATGCTTTTCCCGTAAAGCCATTATTAATTTTCACAACAATCATATGTGGGCTGATGAAAACCCACACGCCGTGATTGAAAACCATTTTCAAGAGACGTTTTCTGTGAATGTTTGGGTTGGATTTGTAGGGAATTTCCTTATCGGGCCACATTTTCTGCCTCATAGACTCAATGGTGACCATTATCGACATTTTCTTGAATTCATCTTACCTGGACTCCTAGAAGAGATCCCACTGAGGGAAAGAATTGGAATTTGGTTTATGCATGATGGTGCTCCAGTACACTTCAGATTGGTTGCACGCCAATATTTAGATGAGAATTATTCTGATCGCTGGATTGGGAGTGGTGGGCCACAACTTTGGCCACCAAGATCACCCGATATGACTCCACTTGATTTTTTCCTCTGGGGGCACCTTAAATCATTAGTGTACCGAACTCCAGTTCAAAGTGAAGAAGACCTGAGGAATCGCATACAGGAGTCATGCGGAATTATAAGAAACACTCCTGGTATTTTTGAGCGTGTCCGCCAGTCTATGGTTAGGCGCATAAACGCATGCATTGAAGTTGGCGGTGGCCATTTCCAGCAGCTGCTCTGACATATCAATTTCAATTATGGTCCTTTTCTGAACTTAATTTTAATCCTAGGGAATTTATGTTACTTTGCTCTAGTATTTGATAATAAAGTTATTCACTATTGAAAATGTCCAAAATTATTTTGCCATAATTAACTTTGTGCAATACATATTCAACCTGAGTTATGGTAAAAAATGTATGGGAGCTCCATAACATTACATTTTCTCTACACGAGCAGAAAATAGCTATTTGTGTAATGAGAAGAAAATGACGTATTGCGTCACGCGCTAATCTTTGGAGAGTGGCACTTCGAGAAATGAATTATTTTATATCATGCGCACTATTGAATGGATTGTACTTGTCCAATTTGAACTAATTTGGATTGATTATTGTCGAAAATTTCGAAGTAAACTCCAAAAACTCCTAAAAAATGTATTTTGATCACCCTGTACTTCGAAAACCAAGCCGCTTGGGACATGTTTATATGAACTTTTCATCTTGAAACCTTTCAAAGAATCACCCTTCAAGTTTGTTAGACTATTTGCTTCTCAAATTTCTTTATGTTATGCGTTACTGGAAAATGTTTGCGTTAATATTTTCATTGTAACTCCTGAACCGTACAAGTAAATGAAAAACATCAAGAGAGCAAAAAGATGTTAAATGAAACAACATTCATTATTCCTTTCTCATAATATGTCAGTGGCGGCGGAAAAAAATTCTGAAGGGTTGAACAAAGCTTGACTCTGAAAAAAGGAGGACCCTGTGAATTATTTGAGAAATGCATTATTTTGTATCGTGCGTACTATTGAATGGATTGTACTTGCCTAATTTGAACTGATTATTGTCGAAAATGTCGAAGTTAACTCTAAAAAATCTTGAAAAAAATATATTTTCATCGCCCTGTATCTCGAAAACCAAGCCGTTTGGGACATATGTTTATATGAACTTTTCGTCCTGAAAACCTTCAAAGAATCACCTCCCGAAGTTTGTCAACATACTTAATTAACACCCTGTATGTAGGATATTTCATAAACTGAATACATCAGAAAAGTTTTTGTAAGTAACATTTTACACGTCTTTCACACACTTTATAAGGAAGAATTGAATAAATGAGTATATTACCACTAATTACTTCGTGCATGAGATTGGTCCAGTAATCTCTTTGTTAGCTATACTTTGAATGAATAGCAACGCAGGTCTTCAAAGAATCTGGAAGAGTGGTATAACAAACTACGCCCTTACGCAATAATTACTTTTCTTTGCTTCTTTTTTTTCTCTGTTTTATGTATAAAAACCAAAGCTTGATTCTCTTAATAGTGACCTACTTACATTCAATTTAAAGTACACAACATATTTTTGATCAATGTATCTTTAGGAACACCCAAAATTATTTGCATTGCTCGATTTTGTAGTTTTTGTCATGGACCCATAATATCGTATGGTTTTTGTAGTCTGACATTAGTTGAACAAATCTTGTTTCTGGTTCTTGAAAAGACAGATTTTGTTAATCACTTTTATGATAATTGAATGAAGATATTATTGAATCATTATCCCACAATTGCGAGTTCTTGCTCCATGTTCCAATTAGCATCGTTTATAAGGTTCAATAAATCTGTATCATGATATTTTATGTTCGTTTGATGTCAAAAGGAACCTAGGTAGTCTCAACCCCTATTAAAATATTCACCACGCAACACGTGACCCAGGATATTTTGGGTACCTGGGGTAAGAATTAGAAAATTCATGTCATTGCCCTTCATTTTCATTATGATCTATGTTTGTTAATTACAATTCATGTAGTCAATTTGAAAATAATAAAGGCAATTATAATAATTATTATTATTACTATATGCCTGTCTCAAAAATTACCTAATTTTTGATATCACCAAAACTGGATGAAATCTCGGCCCAGGGGGTTTAGGGTGAAAATTGACATCAGTGATCCCAATATGGCCCCCAAAAAAGGAACACTTTTCGATTTTTTCTGATAAATCAGCATTCTCTAGGGAGTTTTAACCCTTTCAGCCCCACTTTTTTTCTTTGATAAATTGAGTTGGAATGATGATTTCTACGTTATTTTGTATATAATTAGTTCACTCCAACAGGTTTACATTTTTTATTGGTATTTTTAAGTGGGTCATATATGTCCCACTGGTAGCTTATGAACAAGAAGTCCAAGTATTTTCAAAACTTTATTCACTATAAATAATGCATTTTTATGTATGATATGGGGTGAAACAGTTTTTGCAAAGGGGTACTTGACACATTCTGCACAATGTGGTGGTTCGTTTTTCTATCTTCTGTTGGGAACATCTTGTACATCGTCGACGAGTTTTACCCTCAACTGGCATATGTTCCCCTATATTTACCATACTTCTTGACTTCTTGGACGGCCTCCCCGTAGACCTCCGTCTTATGTGAACATTTGAAGTTGCTTTTCCAAACTGAATTAGCTCTTCAGCCAGAGGTTTCAAAAAATCAAGGAAGGGGCTTTTTTTTGGTGAAGGTCGTTATAGATAATCCAACTGTTCACAGCAGCAACCATCATCAGTCTGAAAAAAACCTTTTTCCACCATTTTCCCGATTTGCGACCCATATCGTATAAACCGGACATTTGGTCAGCTAAATCAACTCCTCCCATAAAGGTATTGTAGAAGCTAATTGTCTCTGGGCAGGTAATTTCTTTTCTGACTCCGTCTTTACCACGACGCAAAACAGTCGTAAGGCCATCTGCATGACAGTTACTAAGAAGTAAAACTTCTTTAGTATCTTGTCATTTCGCGCAAATTATGCCATATTCATTTCCTAGAATCTCTGATTCTCCTCTATTTATTTTTTTTTGTGAATTTTGGTATATTTTTCCTGTTTGATATAACGGTTCCCACAGATGGAAATGGAATTTCTTTCATGAGCTTTGCTGAGGTAAAAAACCTATCATAGCATAGTACTACGTTTTTGGATTTTATTGTACTAGCTAATTTATTCACCACTCTTTCACCAAGCGTTCCATCAACTGCCTCTTGTTCTTTTCCGGCATACACATTCATGTCATAGGTGTAACCAGTGAAAGAATCACTTCTTACCCATATTTTGATTCCTCTTTTTACAGGCTTCATCGGCATGTATTGTTTTAGCCCAGAACGACCTTTATATTTTACCATACTTTCATCAATGCTCTGCCTAGAGGAATCGGATCCACATTTTTGAAAAGTATACTTGAAGCAATTTATGACTTCGTCAATATAATATGTTTTTGACTCGGAATTTTGTTTTTCTGGATAATTGAAGTACAATTTTGATAGTAATAACGTAAATCTATTTCTAGAAATACTATTTTTGATTATCGTGTTACCAACGGATGTATGGTTTGACCAATAGTGTCGAAGACCTGGCAATTTGTTGTAACTCATAACTAGAGAGCAACCCAAAAATATTGCAATCTCCCCGTTATCGGTTTTAGTAATTTTAATTTTTTTTTTGTTTTTCAATCATTGCCAGTCTTTTATTAGTGTATTCAGAAATAAAAATGAACAAACTTGGCGGAAACATTTTTTGAAATATATCTATTCGTTTGAAAGACCTTTTCACCTCGTTATCTATCTCGCAGGTGTTTATTGGGGGAATCTGAAATCTTGAACGAAAGTTTTCGGTTAGAGTAGACCATATTATGCGTTCGTCTTTATTTCCATTGGTTTATCTACCCTGATTTGCTGTTGGCACCGGCAATATATCATCTTCAAGATCTTCATAGTATTGCTCATCATCGTTGACGATTTCGTTGTCTTGTTGACCATCCCAATCAGAAGATGATGTCTCTGCCTCATAGTCTTTGTCGAGGTCGTCATCGGTTTCGAAGGGATCCGTCTCATATTCATCCGACTCATATTCAATATCAGAAACATTATTGGCGAAATGCTGAAGTTCCTTGTCGGAAAGCCCTCGCTTGAACATGTTGCAAAAAAACCAATGGTTTATATATGTCCCACTAAAAAATACCACTGGGACACTATTATCCCGATAAGACAATTCTTGAAATATCGGGAGTATTTCCAACAGAATGACATACTATATTAGAAGATGGTATCTCTACTATACATGCATATAAATAAACACCTACCTGCCCAAAAACTCAACGAAACTGGAGAAAAACAGATAAACAACGCTTAAAACGTGCAACAGGTGTGAAAGTAAATAGCTAACTGACTCCGCGAGGCGACGCCGTGTTGCCAAATCCATTTTATTTTCATGCTTTTGCACAAAGAATACCATTACAGCAAAACTACGTTAAAATTGGGATACATTTATGCCAGTAAGTATGTATAAACTTTTGGTGGGACATATATAACCCAATGGGGCTGAAAGGGTTAAGGAGACAGCCGACCTCAACCCCGTGATTTTTCCAAATATGACTCAAGATTCGCTATCAGCGATTAAACTTTGTACAAGTTTTCATCGAGTTTCAAGAAAATACTAAAATGGGCCCATTTTGGGGTGCTATATCGAGACCATTGACGTGAATTTTCCAATTTTGACCCCAGATTTGTGATTAGCGACCCTTGAAACCACCTAGTCCAAGTTTTCATCGAGTTTAGGGAATATCGAGTGATTTGAACCATCTAACTACGTAACTACGTAACTACGTAAAGGTGCATTTAAGGTGCATTTAGTCAACATCATTATAAAATTGTGCTTAAATCTATCGAAAGTTGAATATGTTAAATCAAATGGCACCATTTATACAACAATGTTAAGTTTATGCTAAAAACCTTTGATGTTGCCATTATGTTTATGATAATGCTTATGCTAAAGTTGACTAAATCCACCCTTAGTCAACATCATTATGAAATTGTGCATTGTGCTTAAATATATGTTAAAAACGAATGCTGAAGTTTACGCTAAAAACATGTCACTTTGAAAATCACAACTTTATAAAATCTTACTTTTACGATAAAAATATTGTTCATCATTCACGTGTACCTAAAGTTTCATGTCATAAAATATACCTTTCATTCTTAAAAGTATGCCTAAATCTAAAACTCTCATACAAAATTATTTTCAAGGTTATGTTTATGTCAGTGCTTGTGCTAAAGTTACGTTTATGTTGACTAAATGTAGATTAAAACCAACAACAAATAATTTTATTGATAATGAAAACCGACAATTTCTAACAATTTCTTTATTGTTAGTACATTGTGTAATATCTCAAAGGAATCAAAATGAAACGATCAATTTAAATTCCTATATATTACTGATTTCATTCACAGCAGCGATCTTGCAGGTTCACTATAAAAACGCACTGGCCGAGTTCATGCCATCTTTTTGCAGTAGGTACAGACAATACAATACAGGGTGATACATTACAATATCCTTCCCTTTAAATTCTGAAAATAATGGATTTATAAATTAAATTCAAAATTCTATTTGAAAACGATTTGGAGGTTTTCTTAATCGTGTTCCTTTTCTTACAATACCTTCTGTATTATTTTCAGAATTGCGGGTAGGAGAATTTCCCTGATCAAAAAATTCAGAACTTATGATAGAGTCCCAATCATCTTTACTTATATTTCTTTCACTTTTAATGTCTATACTTTTTTTACCATCACTGTTTTCTTCCCCTATTTTGTCACTACCAGTTTCTGAAACCGCACTAACCACTGATGATGCACAGTTTTCCTTTACATGAGGAGTACTTAAATCTAAATTACAATATTCCAAAATTTGGTTCAGATGCCGGTGCCAAGTTGTGTTCAACTCTGGGATATAAACTATGTATGTTCTTGGACCAATTTTTTTATTTATAATGCCTTTGATCCAATTAGATTTTAACCCTCTGTAATCTTTTGCTAGTACACAGTCACCGTCATGAAAAATTTTGTTTCGTTTTCCTCCATAGTACTTTCGTTGAGAGGTCATGCTTTCACTGACTTTGGAGGAACTTACATCACTATTTTGAAGTTTATCTTCTGGTAATAACAAATCTAACCTACTTCTCAAATTTCTACCTAACATTAATTTAGCAGGACTGATTCCTGTTGAACAGTGTGGAGTGTTTCTGTAATCCAAGAGAAATCTATTTATTAATAAATCCAAATCATTTGTTTTTTTATCGGAATTTTTTGATTTTAACAAATAATTTTTTATTGTTTTAACAAAATTTTCTGCTGCTCCGTTTGTTGCAGGATGGTATGGCGGACTATGCTTGATTTCAACTCCATTAAGCATAAGAAAATTATTAAATTCTTCTGAAGAAAAGTATGAAGCATTATCCGAAACCAAAACTTTGGGAAAACCATACCTTGCAAATAAACTTCTTAATGCCCGAATAGTATTTATACTTCCAGTACTATTTAGCACAAAAACTTCTGGCCATTTTGTGTACGCATCCACAACTACCAAAATATGTTTACCTAAAATAGGACCTAAATAATCAATGTGGATCCTTGACCAAGGACCACTTGGATACTCCCAATTTAATAGAGAAGCTTTTGGTGGATTATTTCTGCTCATAGAACATGAATTACAAGCCAAAATTGTTTTCTCTATATCCAAATTTAAATTTGGCCACCATACATAGGAACGAGCCAAGCTCTTAGTTTTTACCATTCCCATGTGTGAAACGTGTAATAATTTTAATATGTCTCCCTGTAAGTGTTCTGGTACTACCACCCTATTTCCGAACATGAGACAGTTTTGTATAATAGAAAATGAGTATTTATTATCAAAATAAGGTTTTAATTCGCGATTCCCTTTTCTAGGCCAACCATTTCTAACAAAATAATAAACTTGATCAAGAATGGAATCTTCCTGAGAAAAATGAGCTATTGCTCTGCAATCTATCGGTAAATCTTGATTATCTGCAATGAAATTTAAAACAAATGAAGAATCATCATCTTCAGTATCATTTCTCAATGGCAATCGAGACAAAAAATCAGCAAAATTATCTTGAGATTTAATGTACTGAATATCATATTGAAAATTCGCTAGAATTAAAGCCCACCGTTGTAGCCTATTTGCAGCATAAACAGGTATACCTTTCTTAGGATTGAAAATCGCTACTAAAGGCTTATGATCGGTAAATAAAACAAATTTTTTGTGAAACAAATATTGGTAAAACTTTTTTACCCCAAAAATTATGCTTAAAGCTTCTTTTTCAATCTGTGAGTACTGTTGCTCACTTTTGCTGAGCATACGCGACGCATAGGCGATCGGTCTATATACATTATCAATACAATGACAAATTACCGCCCCAACCCCGTATTGAGATGCATCTACAGCTAAATATATAGGCAATGAAGGGTTAAAATGGACTAACACTTCAGCAGAACTTAAAATGTCTTTAACCTTTTTAAAAGACTGTGAACAACTTTCATCAAATTTCCAGAGAACGTTTTTTTTACAAAGATTATATAGTGGTTGTAATACAGAAGATGCATTGGGTATAAACTTATTATAATAATTTATCAAACCCAATATAGATTTTAGTTGAGTGATGTCCTGTGGTACAGGAGCCCCAACAATCGCGTCAATTTTGTCTTGACAAGTGTGCAGACCTTCTTTATCTATTACAAAACCCACATAGGTCACACTATCAACAAAAAATTGACATTTAGTTTTCTCTAAAGTCAAACCATTTTCTGATAATTTCATCAAAACAGCCCTTACCTTATCAACGTGGTCATTAAAAGATTTTCCACTTACTAACACATCATCTTGAAAACAAGCAACGCCCTCCATACCATCAAACAATGTATTCATAATTTTTTGAAATTTTGAAGGCCCAGAATGTATTCCAAAGGGGAGTCGGTTATAACAAAACAGACCCTTATGTGTAGTAATGGTAGTTAAAATTTTAGATTCTGGCGAAAGTAACACCTGCTGATAAGCATTAGACAAATCTAGTTTAGTGAAAATTTGACCACCCTGTAGTTTCACAAACAATTCCTCGATTCGAGGAAGAGGAAATTTATCTATTTCTAGATTTGGATTTAAAGTTAAACTATAATCACCACACAAACGTACTGTTCCGTTACGTTTGAGTACTGGAACAACAGGGGTGCCATAATCACTATATTCAACAGGGCTCAAAACATTTAATTTTACCAGTCTACTTATTTCTCTTTCAACGGCATCTTTTAAAGAAAATGGCAAATTTCTTGCTTTGCAAAACTTGGGTTGAGTATTTTCTTTTAATTTTAAATGAATATGACCTTTATTGAAAAGTCCCAACTCATCACTGAAAACTGATGGAAACTCATCGTAAATTTTTTTCAGTATAGATTCCTCATCATTTAATTTATTTATACTCAAATTAAACTTGTTGAAGAAGTCTCTTCCTAACAGAGGAGGACCTCCGTTATTAATCACATACAGAAATATTTGTTCTGAAATATTATTATAAAAAATCTCAACAAGAACTTTTCCAATAGGATAAATTTTATTTCCCGTGTAAGTCGAAAATACTTTATCTGTAGAAACAATCTCAACTTCAGGAAAATATTTGTCTCGTAATTCTTTAGAAATTAAACTTAAACTGGCACCGGTATCCAACTCAAACTGTATACTTTTACCATTTACATTTACATGTATCAAAATTGGTTCAAAATTTCTAGTATTCATCACAAAAAGTTGATCGATAGCTTCAGAGTTTAAGAAATTGTTTTGATTGTTTTTATTACGGTGTGTTTTGGCGTTTTTTGAACACTTCGGTGCCAAATGCCCTTTAATACCGCACAGATGACAAACACAATTTCTGTACTTACATTGGCCTGGATGTTTCTTACCACATACAGCACATTCAGCTCTAGCTGAATAACTTTGACCACTGGAACAGGATGGCCCATCAAACTGGCTGTACGAACGATTTGATCCATGGTTAGTTGAAGAAAAATGGTTGAAGCCACCAACTTTTTTGTTACCAGCACCACTTTGTTGCCTTTTGGCTCCAATTCGAAAAATTTCCGGTTCTTGTTTAATTTTCAGACCGGCAATATTATGAACTTTATTACTTGCTTCCTTGTTACATGCAATTTCAATGCACTTTTCGAAAGTAAGCCCTTCTTCTTTTTCCTCAAAAAGTCGGTTGAGTATGGGGCCTTTTTCGAAACCCATTATGAAACGGTCACGCAGTAAAGTGTTCAGTTCACTCGATTTAAACTCACATTTACAAGCAAGTTGTCTTATACGAGCTGCCCATTCTTGAACACTTTCATCCTTAGATTTAACAGCACAATAAAATTTTTGCCTTTCTGGAAATACTAACTCAGTCGAAGAAAAATGAGTGTCAAATAATGTCACTAAATCCTCATACGTTTTTTCTTCTGGCTGTGACGGTATACACAAACTCGCCAATAATTCCAAACTGTTTTCATGGCAACAATTTAATAATAATGCACGTTGCGTATTTGCATCTTCCACTCTGTTTGCGATGAAGTACTGCGACAATTGTTTCTTGAAAATCCTCCAGTCACAAACACTTGGGTTAAACTCACGCAAATGTCCAATGAACGATGTCATTTTTAAAAATTTACTATACTAAATGAAGAACTCCGTGCACTATACTATTCAAATAGTTAACTGTTAAAAATAATCCTCGTCGCCAAACTGTAATATCTCAAAGGAATCAAAATGAAACGATCAATTTAAATTCCTATATATTACTGATTTCATTCACAGCAGCGATCTTGCAGGTTCACTATAAAAACGCACTGGCCGAGTTCATGCCATCTTTTTGCAGTAGGTACAGACAATACAATACAGGGTGATACATTACAATTGAGAAAATTATTAATTTTATTTTGTATCCGTACAGACGTAATAAAAATTGCAATTTGTGTAGGTCACAAATGTTTGTTTCTCATTGCTATTTATATTAGATGAGACATTGGTACGAGGGCTGTTTGGTAACTCCGTGACTATTTGAATAAAGAAAAAAAAATTGGCAAATGAGCGTTTTATTTTTCAACATAATCTCCTTTTAGATCAATACATTTAGTCCAGCGTTTTTCCAGTTTTTTTATTCCTTCCAAATAATAGGTTTTCTCAAGGCCCTCAAAATAGGCGTTTGTTTCGGTTATAACCTCTTCATTCGACCCAAATCTCTTACCACCCAGCCATTTCTTCAGGTTTGGGAAAAGAAAATAGTCGCAAGGGGCTAAATCTGGAGAATATGCTGGATGGGGTAGTAGTTCGTAGCCCAATTTATGAATTTTTGCCATAGTGACTACACACGTGTGCACTCGTGCATTGTCTTGATGAAGCAGCACTTTTTTTTTCGCTAAATGTGGTCGTTTTTGCCTCAAATCAATATCGAATCTGTCTAAAAGCTCTGAATAATATTCGCCGTTGATCGTTCTACCCTTCTCTAAGTAATCTATATGAATGACACCGCGTGCATCCCAAAAAACTGTGGCCATAACCTTGTTGGCTGACAGACGCACCTTAGCCTTCTTTGGTGCACGTTCACCAGTTGACACCCACTGTTTTGATTGTTCCTTGGTCTCTGGGGTATTGTGATGGATCCATGTTTCGTCTACGGTTATATAACGGCGTAAAAACTCGCCCGGATTGCGATTGAACTTTGCCAAACACTCCTTTGAAGTGGTCACACGGTTGCGCTTGTGGTCGAGTGTGAGCAATCGCGGCACCCATCTCGCGGATAGCTTCTTCATGTCCAAATATTCATGTAAAATGTGATGTACTCGCTCAGTTGAGATGCCTACAGCCTCAGCTACCTCACGTACTTTTATTCTCCGATCGTCCAATATCATTCCATGGATTTTATCGACGATTTCTGGCGTGATGACCTCTTTTGGGCGACCTGAACGTACGGCGTCACTTGTGCTGGTACGACCACAACGGAACTCAGTAAACCACTTCTTAACCATTGAAATTGATGGTGCAGAGTTCCCATAGTATTTATCAAGTCTTTCCTTGGTTTCAGTTATGGTTTTTTTACGCAAAAAATAATGCTTAATCAACACACGAAATTCACTTTTTTCCATTTTTGTTAAAATTCACGAGGTTGTCTGCTTCTAATTGCTGTCAAACACAAACCAAATGTCGCAGCTTGCTCAAAATTTGACAGTAGTCTATTGAAAGATGGTGGTTGACAGCAGCAGTGTTGCATTTAAAGTTACTGCGCGGGAAATTTAAAAAGTCACGGACTTACCAAACAAGCCTCGTATTCAATGAAGACGATTGAGCAGATGAAGCTGGAACAGAGGCTGACAGATAATTGGCAGTTTTTGATAGATCGGTTGTTTTAATATCATACATGTTTCTTATTTTATTAATTATTTCCACATGATGAGTGGGATCCATTTGAAGATAAAGTTTAATAGAAGATGCGCTATTATACAGTGTGTCTCACTTCTCATGGAAACACCCCCGTATCTTCCGTAAAAATAGAGGTAAAATGATGACACTCTCAGGACTGATGGAAATGCTCAAAATGCACCTACCATCTGGATGGGGTTGGCCTAAGTGATATACACTGCCCGCCACTCGCGATGGAACAACCCATTTTTACGGTAAAACATACTAGGGGGCAGAATAGGCTCAAAATTCCTACATATTCGTGATCAGGACCACCAGCTTACTACAGAGAAACGTTTTCCCTGAAAAAATGTCAGTCCTGAAAAATCCGAATTTGTCTCACTTCTCATGGAAACACCCCCGTATCTTCCGTAATTTTTTACGTAGAACCATGAAATTTCCAGGATCGATAGATACACTGGAAATGAACTCACTGCACGGGAATGGTCAATCTACGTAATATACACTGCACGCCAGCAGCGAAGGAACCACCCATTTTTCCATCGCTGCTGGCGTGCAGTGCACATCATGTAGGATGACCCGTTTTGTGCAGTGAGTTCATTTCTAGTGTATCTATCGATCCTGCAAATTTTAGGGTTCTACGTATAAAATTACGGAAAATACGGGGGTGTTTCCATGAGAATTGAGACACACTGTATATCCTCTGATTTTGATTAGTTGCTGTTCTTGAACTCCATCTTTTAGCTAGCTTACTAACTGCTGTTAGAATGATCAGTTATTTTTGCTTTCTTGATTCCGATTGTCTGTGCTGTTTCTCGAGTCCATTTCGATATTTGATTAATTCTTATCGGGCCTTTTTTCTACCAGGTAGTAGATTCGGGTCTTTTCCAAAAAGGATTCAGGGTTAAAAATAACCTATCTGATTTAATATTATTGCCTCTTTTGCTGAGAAGCTTTTTAAATAATCTTACAGGGCACATTTTTGTTTCTGTAGTATTCTGAACCAACCATTCGCTGCCAGTAAGCTTTTAATCGCCTCCTTGTGCAGTTTTAGTGAATATGGGGTTGTATTCTATTCTACCTACAACAAGAAAAAAATTGTACTTCTAGACAGAAACGTTTTTCAACATTGTACCTGTAGAATTTCCTTTATGGTCGACTTCTTCTTTAAAGTAACTTATTAGACTGAAAGTCGCTTCGCCACCTCTCCACGCTAATTCAACGGCTATTATATGGTAGAGTTTTTTTTGCAATCCCCTGGGAGTATTCTCGTCCCATAATTACTTTCAGATGTTCTTCATCACTTAGAGCAGAAGAGCTTTCCTTTCATTTAATTGGGTTTTGTTGAAGAATTCTGCGTTTAGCATGTCTTGCAGTTTTTTTGCTACGATAGTTCACACCTTCTTTATAGTCCGTTCCGTCTTTCTTTCGCATATTAAATCCCCAGTCTCTCGATATTACAGCCTATTCATCAATTCTGGTATCTTCATTGAAAGAGTAAACTTTTGTCCGAAAAGTCGGAAAACTGTAGCCATACAGAAGCATGGATTTTCATAGTGTTTACTGGTGTACTATTATGAATTGCCAAATTGATATTTTCACACGAAATATTACTGAAACGTGAATTCATTTTTGCTTAAGCTTTGGGTACAAGACGTTAGAATCAAACGCTTAGTTGATGTTTGTTTAAATATTACTTTGGTTACGCAATACGCATCCCAACAATGCATCGAAGAAGCCTTTGCTGCGAATTTTGCATGAAAACATTTCAAATTCTGACGTATTTTCGTTGCCTTATGTCAAAATATTTGTCTAGAAATAGGCTTCGGAATGATATAGCGATGTACGAAATGGCGATTATTAAAATAGCGGGTTGCGAATTTGCGACATTTACAGCGGTATGCATAGTCAATTCCAGCGAATCGCCAGAGTTTTGCCGCTCGCTACACAAGAACTATAATGCACAGTCGAGCTCCAAAAAAGTGGTACATCGCCAGCGTTTCGCAAAAATGTAACTTATCGCGTAGTTGTTACTTTTTTGGAGCTCGACTGTGCATTATAATCCTTGTGTAGCGAACGGCGAAACGCTGGCGAGTTGCTGGCGATTGACTATGCATACGGCTGTTGAAGTAGCGATGTATTTTAATAGCGTGTAACAAAACAGCGATGTAATAAAATGTGGTTGGTGATAAAATAGCGATGTTAAATAAGTACGATATTATAAAATGCCGCCGTGATATTTGAACGACTCAATAAAATAGCGACGATAATAGACAGGGAAATGATGACAGTTTTTGGATACGATTTTACTCAGTATGCCTTCTGGAGGACAGTATTGTCCGTATTTCCTCATGCTGATGATTTTAATCAGGCTGACATTGGCTTGTATTTGAACTTGTATTTGAAAAAGGAAATTCTCCACCCACCCTAACGGTATGCCAATGGTTTTTCGATTATTTTAGTTCTATTATTTCATTACAAAACACATGGCAGCCTAATTGGAATCGTACCGAAACACGTATATCAACTCTGAAAACTGGCGATGTGCTAAGATTGGATGGAGAGGTAGACTAATAAGATGTCGAACATCAAACCGCGACTGGTGAACATACACATGGACCGGACATATATAGGGAGCAATGACGATGATGAAGTAAAAGATCAGATTTGAAAAAGGGCACAAATGATTCAAGATCGTCCAAGATTAATAATACAAGAATGCACTCAAAATGTTGATACTGAAAGTGTGGTTGCTTTACCTAATTATGACGCCGCAATCGACAGAGAAAACAATCTAAAAATTCTTCATTCAATTCGGAATCAACTATATCTATAGATAAAGTATCACAAATCCTTGAAATGTGACAATTTTTTATTGTGGGATTCTCGTGAAATAGGCACAAGTGATAGAATTTTGTTGTTCGGGACGAATGCGAACATACAAACACTGGCTGAATTTAATCTTTGGACCCGAAGCACCTGACTTTGCATTTTAAATTTATACAATATAGATGCTTTCATTGTAAATAGAGCAATTCCGATGTTGTATGCAACTCTTGGTAACAAGAGGAAAGAGGATGTTCAAAAAAATTAAAGAGTTACAGCTAACCTTAGAATCTAAATATGTGATGTTCGATTTTGAAATGGGAGCTGTAAATGCCTTCAAACAAATATTTTCTCTTTCATCTTTCTCAAAACTCAGGTCTAGTTAATTTATATGTAAACAGCCAAGAACTCAGTGTGAAATGTAAAACCCTGCTCGCACTGAGTTTCGTACCACCGAGAGATTTACAATTTGCGTACGAAAGTCTTAAAGAATAAGGATTTTCCGTGGAAATGACATCTGTATGGTGGAATAAAATCGCTGATTTAGGAAACCATGTTGAAAACTCGCAAAAAATATGTGACAGCGCGGTCATTGTTTCCAGTTCAGGTATTCGAAGTAAATTTGATAACTCCTTATCTCAGATAATATTCCTGTGAAATATCAACCACGAGGCATTATTTCAAGACCAATTTATGAAAAAATATGATCATATTTTTTTAAATTATAATTTTTTTAATATGAAATTGTAGATATTTTGGAGGCTCGTTGAATAGCATATTTCAACAGAAAAATTTTCTTCGCATGACAAATTTGGTTTTCCAAGGACCGCAGCAAGTACTTAATAAGTTAGTGAAAAACATTCAAATAGTTTCATTTGTACGCCATAATAATACTCAAAATATCTTTAACAAAACCATAATAGTGCAAAAAGAATTCAATAGTTGGCAACTATCACCCAGTAATTTTCATATATCACAAAAATGCCATGCTTTTTAAATCTTTATATAGCTTTTCAAAATCATATATAGCTCTGTTTTGAAACAACTAAAAAGTTACTACATTGAATCCGGTGCGAACACTTCAATACGGTTGCTTTATAATTGCAATCCTTAACCCTTATACAAAGCAACTCTACTTTATAAAGGTCACTAACAGACAGTATACGGCAGCTCCTCAGAAGCTTTATAACGTGGTTTATAAGAACTGATAAAACACAGCGGAGAGGTTGTCATTAATGTGCCTGTTACAGATCTTATCGAGGCTGAATTATTTGTGCCTATTTTGGACGTATAGATACTTTGTTGATGCTGAAATATTGTTGTCAACTCTAATTTATATAGCATAAAGTTATATAAGAATGCGGTAATACTATTGTTAGCGTTTTTAAAAGGTAATTTGTGCTACTTGGGCTGGTTTTAGGGGTACAGAGTCAGTCAAAAGAAAGTATACTCAGTTGAAGAAACGCTTTCAAACTATCACACAAGGTTACTCATTGCGGTGTAATAATAATAATAATAATAATAATAATGTTTATTCACCAATTAAAAGTTAGTACACAGTAAAAGAAAAAACATGAACGGCAAATAGATATAGGAGACCCACAGGAGGACAGGACCTCGAGCGTGGGTGTGTTAAAGATTATTTAGCGGCCATTGCTTTTTTTTCCTTCCTCGGATGCTGGTCCTTTCACCAGCTACATCTCAGCCTCTTGGGCTTTTTGTGTTTGGCCATTGCTTTGAATTCATCAATATAATAATGGAATCATATATGTATATCATGGCTTTATTTTGTGTTATATAGTGTTATCATCACATTCTGCTAATAAATGGTTTCTACTGAATCGATATTTTTTACATCGTTCTAAAATAACATCGCTGTTATGTTTTCAATGCTATTTTGTTACCATCGATATTTTAAAACATCGCTGTTTCAAATGTCGCTATTTCATTATCGCTATTTGAAATCATCGTTATTTCAACATCGCCGTTTTAATAATCGTCATTTTGTACATCGCTATATCATTCAGGAGCCCTAGAAATCCTATCAAAAATGGAGTTTTCACTGATGAAAATCAATAATAGGTCAAATAAATATATATATAAATAGGCCAAGAATTGTAAGAATCCCTGAAAAACGAAACTACGAAAACAGATACAAAGGACGAAAATTTAATCGCGATTAAACAGCTCTTGTGAAATAATCACTTATTTAAACAAAATATATTCGAAAAATGGTGGTGGATGATTGGTCTACTTCATCATGAATGAAATAATCTACGTTAAATCTCTCTAAAGGGCCCCAGAGACTATCAGTTCTACCTGCAGATATGACTGATCTAATAAACGTGTGTGGTAGTTCGTTCCGTTTTAGACTGATCAGTCCAGCGGAAGAACTGACGTACATTCCATCGATTTGTCGGTACGACCAACTGAATGGAAGTAAAATTTGAGTGTGTGTGTTCGCCATCAGTTAAATCGTTCAGTTCCTAGATTTCGACCGGCGAGTATTTGTTTACTTTCTTCTAGCGGAATAGTAGGCCTTAAGTCCGTTAACAATTGCGTCACACGTCTCAGGCACAGCTTAGTCAGCTGTGTCTCAGGTATAATTTCTCCCAACGCTTGAGGCGAAATAATAGTAGAGAATTTGCTATCTTCGTAGCTTCTTCCGGTTGCCAAAAACCTTAAGGTAGCCGTAAGCCGCTCATGAGGTGTTATGGCCTGTCTAAGAATTGTATCTTTCTTTTCAATTAAAGGAGTTACTATTGCTAACAGCTTTAAGTATGTCTCTTCATCCATCCTCAAATAATTGTACCAATCCTTCGAATTAACTTTCAGTTGTTTGAAAGTGGTTGACATTGTTTCACTTTGAGTAAGGTTATTCTGGACTTTCATTGTCTAAAAAAGAACAAAGAAAAATTCAATTCTCTGCAATTTTTAATCACGACGTTTCAACTGTTGAAATCTACAGTCGTTATCAAGTGTATAATGCGACAATCTCAAGGATACTTCTTATATATGCTGTGGATAATTTTGTGTCATTAGCCTAGGGGTAATTTGGCGGTATTCCGGTAAGCTTGTTAATTACTGTGCCACGTCCTTCCGGTACAGCATTGTTAATTCTTATCGCAATTTCAATTGATCCATGCCACTAATTAAGGGTTTCCACATATTACGAATTTCTATGCTGGCCTGACTAAAGACTTTGTTGTTCATAATATATGCACTCTCTTTAAACTTCCTTCTATACCAGCCCTCTTCTTTATGGATGACTTCGGCTTCAGTCCATTTTATGTTGTGTTGGGTCGTCCAGACATGATCCGCTATTCCTGACTTTGATGTTTCTCCTCGTTGAGTGTTTCTCTTGTGTTCAGCAAGTCTAACGCTAAGTGGTCTCTTAGTTTCTCCAAGATAAGCTTCGCCGCATTCACAAGGGATGCGGTAGGTGCAGTTTTTGGAGTCAATGTCAGCGTTACGTGGTCTGGTCTTTGTGAGATGGCTGCGAATAGTGTTACCTGCCTTGAAACATGTCCGTATTTTGTATTTCGACCCAATTCGCTTTATTCTTTCCGATAGACCTCTAACATACGGAACGCACAGGGTGGTTTGTGTCGGCTCATCTGGTTTCTTGTTCTTATCCCCCCTGCGAGCTAGAACTGAGGTTTCTTATGGGCTGCCTCAGATGTGGTTGAGATATGTTGACGACACGTTTGTCATATGGAACCACGGAGACGAGGACCTTGACGTCTTTTTGGAACATCTGAATAACATCAGAAAGTCCATAAACTTCACGATGGAAAAGGAGACGCAAGACGGTTTACCTTTTCTAGACGTGAAAGTTCAAAGGAACAATGATAAGTGCCAAACATCAGTATACAGAAAGCCGACTCATACCGGACAATACCTGAACTTCGAATCGAACCATCATGGTGCTACAAAGAGAGGGGTTGTTCGATCGCTGGTGGACCGTGCCTACAACCTATGTAACACAGATAAAAGTCTTACCATCGAATTGGACAATATCAAGAATGATCTGCGACGAAATGGGTACCCCAAAAAACATATAGAAGAGGTTCTAGCTCGCAGGGGGGATAAGAACAAGAAACCAGATGAGCCGACACAAACCACCCTGTGCGTTCCGTATGTTAGAGGTCTATCGGAAAGAATAAAGCGAATTGGGTCGAAATACAAAATACGGACATGTTTCAAGGCAGGTAACACTATTCGCAGCCATCTCACAAAGACCAGACCACGTAACGCTGACATTGACTCCAAAAACTGCATCTACCGCATCCCTTGTGAATGCGGCGAAGCTTATCTTGGAGAAACTGAGAGAGCACTTAGCGTTAGACTCGCTGAACACAAGAGAAACACTCAACGAGGAGAAACATCAAAGTCAGGAATAGCGGATCATGTCTGGACGACCCAACACAACATAAAATGGACTGAAGCCGAAGTCATCTATAAAGAAGAGGGCTGGTATAGAAGGAAGTTTAAAGAGAGTGCATATATTATGAACAACAAAGTCTTTAGTCAGGCCAGCATAGAAATCCGTAACGTGTGGAAACCCTTAATTAGTGGAATGGATCAATTGAAATTGCGATAAGAATTAACAATGCTGTACCGGAGGGACGTGGCACAGTAATTAACAAGCTTACCTGAATACCGCCAAATTACCCCTAGGCTAATGACACAAAATTATCCACAGCACATATAAGAAGTATCCTTGAGATTGTCGCATTATACACTTGATAACGACTGTAGATTTTAACAGTTGAAACGTCGTGATTAAAAATTGCAGAGAATTGAATTTTTCTTTGTTCTTTTTTAGACAATGAAAGTCCAGAATAACCTTACTTAACTTTCAGTTCATTCAACAATTTGGTGTGTGAAAAGTTGTTTCGTTTCTGTAGCCATTCCTTCATCCATACTCTCATTTTCTTCAACTTTTTTTCCTTGTTTTTTTTGGATGGCAATAGCTAATGCAGCATAGCACAACAATTCGTCTTCGTCCATTATTTACACTTGAACGTAGGTACAGCGTCTAAATAAAGAGAATTGACTATACGATTTCACTGAAAGTTAAACTGCACATGTGTGGGCACATGGTCCGATCAGTTCAAACTGATGCGTTTTAACTGTACGATTTCACTGAAGGTAGAACTGATAGTCTGTGGGGCCCTTGTAAAAAACGCAGAAATATGAAACTTGGAACACTGAGAATGCTTCCTGAACTCGATAAAATAGGTTTCAAATTATTTTGTTCAGGTCCGGACTTAGTTTTTTTTAATTGCAGAACTATATTGAATTATTACTTACTTTCAGGTAGCACTGATGATGACTATTACAGTCGAAAGAGCTCTGCCATAATATCAATAATTATCTTTATGCACGAGAAACACATTTCTTATTCAATTTTTTTTATTTCTCTTTCTAGGAAAACTGAAAATGATGTTTTACACCTTAGTATCCTGTACTTCTGGCCTCGACGGCATACTTAAGAATCATTCGGCTATACAGGAGCCCGTAGACATCAAGGATATCGTTTCTCGATTCACAACAGACATAATTGGCTCAGTAGCTTTCGGACTAGACTGTAATAGTCTGAAGAACCCCGAATCTGAATTTCGAAAGTATGGGAAGAAGATATTTACACTAGATTTTGAAGACAGAATAAGATTCATCATCGCGCAGTCGGTACCAAAACACATTTTACTGATGTTGGGATTTAAAACAACGCCTAATGACGTGGAGAATTTTTTTATGAAAGTAGTCAAGGACACTGTACAGTACAGGGAGAGCAACAACATTCATAGGAAGGACTTCATGCACTTGGTTTTGCAACTGAAGAATAGAGGAGAAATTGCTGATGACGACAGCATCTTTAGTAAAGACGGAAAAGGAAAATCAGAACAGTCGTTGAGCATCGAAGAATTGGCAGCACAGTGCTTCGTGTTTTTCCTAGCAGGGTTCGAAACTTCTGCTACCACGATGACTTTTGCCCTACTGGAGCTTGCTATCAACCAGGATGTTCAGGATAAAATGAGAGAAGAAATCAGAACAACGCTGAAAAAACATGATGGACAAGTAACTTACGACGCGATACTGAGCATGGAGTACCTAGATAAAGTGGTCCACGGTAAGTTATTCAAACTCATCTAGATTGTCTGATTTTCCATCATTATTCAATTTAAAAATAGTATATTACATTGCTAGTGCGGAATTTTTCACACGAGTGGGAAATATTGTGGCACGAGGCATAAGCCGAGTGCGGCAATCACACGAGTTTGAAAATTCACTTTCGCACGAGTAATGTACACTATTTTTCCTACGACCACATAATAATTTTACCAAATAATGTATAAAAATATTATAATTAAAGACGACATAGTTTATTTTAAAAGGTTACAATATCTATTATTAGGAACAAGAACAAAAACAAGAACTTTTTTTACTTAAAAAATATTAGGCTAAAAATATTAATTGGTTGCATTATTATATAAATTAAAAGTGATATTGTTATTGCTGCAGTTTGTAAACAAGTGGTGTGTGTGAAAGGTTATATTCTATATTTTCTCGGATATTATGAGAAAAGCTATTGCTTGTAATCGTGTTTGACGATAGTTTCTTCAGATGTTTCACGCACTGCACCTACAATTTTAGATGCAACTTTCATCCTGTTTGTGGTTGAGTCACTGATATACCCGTCAGCAACAGCAGAGGACTTCCATCCTCCGTGTCTCTTAAGAGTAGTAATATCTTCTCCTGCATCTACCAGGATTGTAGCTGATGATCTGTGAAAACAATGACTTGTATATGTTTCTGGATGATCAAGAATCAAAAATTTTGCAACTGAGCTAGGTACAGAAGTTGAGAAAAAATCTCTTTTCATGTGTAGCAGGTCTTAATTTTGCATTTTCTTTAAATTTCTGGTGAAATAAATCTGTAATATTGAATTTTCTATCAATCTTAATTTTTGTATTACTAATCTTGATTATAGCAGCAGTGCCCAGATCTTCCATATCATCCACAGTAATTCTCTTTAATTCTTGTTTGCGACATGCTCCCGAAATTCCGAAAATTAAAACAACCTAAAAATTAATATGTACCTATTAGTAAAATACCTAAGTAATAAATTGTTTCAAACTCACCTTAGTTAACAGAAACTGATCATCAGGAGCATTTATTATGAATTCGTTGATTTGGTGGCGTTCAAAACGTTCGACTTTTTTGGTTTATACCCATCGTTTTTTCTTTTTAAAAATGCCTTCAGTTTCAGATATTTAGCAACATCTACATTGTGATTCACGTGCAAAGTAGTTCGCAGCATGGAGTAGTATGACCACAATGTATTTGGTCTTACTTTGTATGATAAATCATCCAAGTATGCAAGGAGAACGTTTTCTGAAAATGAATGTTTAATTTCTTTTCTTTTTCTCCAATTAAGAAATTCTTCATAAGCTCGTTCGTATTTTGATTTTTCTGGTAAGATTTTTAGCGAGGATATTTTGGCTGCCTCGACGATTTCGGGTGGAGTACACACCATACTGCTAACACTACCAGTATCCATGATATTATTATATCCTCCATGCACCCCCTAAGGTTGAGGCCCGGAAGGATGAACTCCCCAGCACTCGTACGTACTCGAAAGCTCACCCCCCCTATCCAGCACCCCCGCTCGTTAAAGCGGTTCCTCATCCTGATGACTGGCGATCAGCAGAATAAAATCTGACCGTTTGATATGGAGTGCCCAGCCAATTCTCGGCTTGAAGCTCCCTTATATTTGACATGAGTCGACTTTTAAACAATGACTTTACTTTACTGTGCATGGTGCACCCCTGAAACTGGCTGAAGGCCTGAAAAAACTCTCGGCTGAGGGCCGAGTGCTGTGTGCTGAGTTAACTGAAATTGAAATTACTACTTGGTCGGTTCTTCTTGGTATCTGAAACATAAAGGCATGATTAATCGTGATTTGGTGCCTGTTGAAGTAGACGTTGGCGTCGCCGAAGGTCTCGCCTCCGCCGTACTTCTTCAGGGGTGTCGTTGTCTCCTTGGTTTACTGGACGTCTGTATTTGTCTCTGTCGTCTTGCTCACGTCTGTTCTCGTGGAGCTCCGTGAGCAGCGGGTTCGTGTGGGTCTCTACTCTGTCTAGAGTAGTCCCCACATGTTGTCTGATCAGTCTGTTGATATAGTCTGGGTGGATGTCTAAGTCTCGATATATGAACCTGTTGGGCATATATTGTGGTGCGTCTGTTGCCATCCTCAGGCAGACGTTGGAGAAGGCCTGTATCCTTTGCCTATAACTGTTCGCGCACTGCCCCCAAGCAGTGGATGCGTACAATATAATAGGCAGAAGAATTGTCTTGATGAGGCGTAGTTTCAACTCGAGTGCCATGTTGCTCCTACGTCCGATGAGTGGGTACAGCTTATGCCTTGCGGCTTTCGCTATAGCTAATCTGTGGGAGACATGCCTCTGAAACGTGAGTTTCTTGTCTAGGATTACTCCTAGGTAAACAGCTTCGTCTACCCATGGAATTCTCTCGTCGTTCATAGTAACATAGCCCTCGGGTGTCCTACGTCGCCTCGTGAACAGTATGGCCTTGCTTTTGTCTGCATTGATTCCGATCTTCCAACGATTGAACCACGGTTCCAGCTTGTTTATCTGAAGTTGCAGCTTCGATGTTACTCCTCTCTCATGAGATGACTCAGCAAAGATAGCCGTGTCATCTGCATAGAGAGCAAGTTTGGTCATGGGGTTGTCCGACATAGGCATGTCTGCAGTGTAGATCGAAAACAGGTGTGGCGACAGTACTGCTCCCTGTGGTACTCCTGCTTCTAGCTTCCTTCGTGAAGAAAGAGCATTTCCGACTTTGCATCGGTAATGTCTACCCCTTAGGAAGGAGTTTATCAGCTTGACCATAGGTATGGAGTATCCGGCATCAACCAGTTTTGCGATCAGCCCATCGTGCCAAACTCTATCGAAGGCCTTGGAGACGTCAAGGAAGACTGCTCCTGTAAGATGTCCTCTTCTCGTGCGGTTCCAGCTCTGGATGGTGGCGTCCACTATCCGGGTGACCTGGAGTTCTGTTGAGTGTTCCTGTCTGAAGCCGAATTGCTCATCTGGTAGGATGTTCAATTCTTCAGACGTTGTCTCAAGTCGACTCCTGATCACCCTTTCTGCGACCTTACTCATGGCAGGTGTTAGGCTGATGGGGCGGTGGTTTTGCGGGAACGTGTGGTTCTTGTTGGGCTTCGGAATCATGATGACCATTGCTTCTTTCCAGCTGGATGGAAAGTGTCTAAGTCTGAGTATAGCGTTTATGATGTTTGTCAGAGCTGCTAGTCCTTTCCTAGGTAAGGCTTTTAGTGCCCTGACTGGGATGTCGTCTGGGCCCGGTGCTTTCCTGGTCTTGGCGTGTCTAAGTATGGCCTTGATTTCCTCTAGAGATGTCGGCTCTAGAAGAATGACTGAGTCGTCGGTTCTTCTGAGCCGTCGGATCGTCTGGTCTACGTGTGTTTCCGTGTCCTCGACCTCATCGGTGTAATCGACCTCGTTCTCACGGCACTGACGTTCGAAGGAGTCCGCAAAAGCTTCTGCCTTGTCCGTCTCCGTGAAAACGATGCCCATCTCACCATGAAGTGGGGGGCACGGTTTCCTTCGGCCGTGTCTGAGGACTTTCTGTGTCCTCCATAGGGAGTTGTCTTCGGCGTCGAGTTCGTCCAAACGTTCAGACCATTGTCGCTCTCTGAGTAGCTTCAGCTCTTCTCTCAACCGTCGAGACACGTGGTTGAGCTGTCGCTTGTCATCGGGCGTCAACGTTCTCTGGTAACGTTTTTTCTGACGTCGTCTTAGCCTGATCAACTCCCTGACCTCATGTGGGATCCCTCCTTGGAAGTCGAAGTTTGTCGTCTGTATGTCTCTGGAGCACCGTTCCATTGCTGTCAGAATTCCTTGTCTGAGTTCAGTCACCGACGCCTCTAGTTGGCGTGGTGTGTCGATCCTGGGGATGTTAATTTCATTGTGGATATTATTATATACAATATATAAACTGACCTCACAATTAATGCACCTAACATTCACTAAGTATATACTTAAAATAACTTTTGACGTTTCACACAAATTTTTCAAAGCCTGCTTCTTATATACAATAAATAGCTAACAAGATGATTACAAGATTACAAAGAAAGATTTACAATATTAGTCATTGCAAAAGAGACCTTGAACTATCAGAAAATTACAGGTAATAGTAAAGATTCAGGAAAATATACTTGAAAAACCAAATTCAAAGAGATGAAAGTCACAATGAAATCATAGACGTTGCTATATCTGATTTGATTTCACCCGATGAATAATGAGCACGTTATTACGATTTGCGGTATTGCCAATGCTCGTTTCTCATCAAAAGGATGGTCCGATCAGAAAAGTTGAAAATTATAAATACAATAAAAATAGGTAATATGTGGATTTTTTTCTCTGGGTTGATCAAGTGACAACGTTTCAATTATTTCTGAATGGCTTATATCAAGCTAGAAGCGGTATTTTTAAGGAGAACGGTATTGCCTGTTTCGGAACGTGGATTATGGTGGGGGGTGTTTCCGATGAACGTGACGTCAGCGGCACACTTTCAAATGTGATATTTCTTCAAATGAAAGAAATAACTCTTGGTTACATGGACGTTTCAGACTAGAAACTATCGATTTGAACGAGTTTTCCAATTTATTTTTCGTATGATGCAGTTCAAGTTATTTTGAATAGAAATAAATCGTGTGAAAAACCCCAAAAATTATGGTTTTGATGCTAGGGGGCGTCGAAATCATACCTTGCTCGGAATAGACTATTAACTATTATAGGCGGATACAATATGTCTACGTATCTTTTATTTTATGCCGAACAATTGTGTTAATTTTTATAAATTGAAAATCTAAAACCTACCCCTTACCTCCAACCCCTATTTCAAAACACGAAAAAAATTAATTCAGGCACTATCTCCAAAATTCAAATTGTGGATGTCTAATTTTTATTTATTTTCAAGATATTCGCCCAATTAATTGATATTAGATTAGTAAAATCAGAAAGAAACTCTTTAAATTTCAAACTTTATACCTTGCCAAATTAAATCCATGAATGATAAATGTTTCAAAATTAATGTGAAAAAAGTGCTTCTGGATCATTGCTTCTATTCTGTTGATGATTACATTCAAACATCCCTTTTGTGACCTCACTTTCATAATTTTCTTTTGTTTTAAATTTACCTATTAACTATTACACATATATTGTGTTTACATGTATGTTTGTATGTATGTTATACAAATATACAAATTTTATTTTATTTAAGTATGTAAATGTATGTGTTTATTGTGTATATATATTCTGTTCCACTGACTTACTATAAACCATATTCTGTATGTGTCACATAGTCAATAAAATATCTATCTATCTATATTACAAATTCATGAACAACGCCCTACTAAAAAGTCAGCGAACTCCATCAATATTTTCCTGAAGGGAGGGAAAGGTGAAATTAAACAACTGTATGATTTCCTCAATTTGAGCTCATTAAAACATTTATTTTGATAAAGCATTTACAAGTAGTCAGGAATACATTTTTTTCGTGTTTTAAAATAGGAGTAAGGGTTAAGGATTTAGATTTTCAATTTTAAAAAAATTACACAAATGATCAGCATAATCTAAACTGAAATACGTAGAGCTATTATTTCCGCCTATAATAATGAATAGTCCATTCTGAACAAGGTTTGATTTCAACGCCCCCTAGCATCAAAACTATTCATTTTTGGGGTTTGTCACACGATTTATTTCTATTCAAAATAACTTGAACTGCATCATATCAAAAATTCAGAGAAATCCACCGAAATTTTTTCGTTTTCTGTCATTTGGAGGGGGAGGGGGATAATCATAAAAAATAGCTATTTCCCTCATTTAGGCATATTTAAACATTCGACGATTCATTTAAAGGCACTCGAGAAATATTTTTCTGCGTTTCGTAATAGGAGTTGGGGGGAAAAGACGAGGGGTAAGATTTTTTTAATAAAATGAAAATATTGTTACCGGGTTCGAAAATAAATAGTCTAATCTGCGCAAGGGGTGATTTCAACGACCCCTATATAGCAGCAAAACTGTTCATTTTCTTGGGTTGGCGCAATGGTAACATTGGTTGAGAATTACATGGACTACATCATACCAAAAATCCAAAAAAATCCACCAGGACCCAAATTCCATAAGGAGTTTGCGGGGTCCTATTGTGCAAAAAATTATTTCTTGCAAAAATTTTTCAAAATAATTGAAAATAAAAGTTCAACTTCAACACCGAAAAGAAACATTTGCTGACACATGTTCATATGAACATTTTATCTTAAAATTAGTCAAATATTTACCTTTTGAAGTTTAAAGAAGTACTTAAAAGACACCCTGTATATATCAGCTACTACTTCTGATTTTTTTATATACTGAAATTGACAGGAGTACAATTAACTCCAAATACAAAAAAAGCATCGGTTGACTGTTAACAACTCAAAACCCTAATTAATATCTATTACCGAATTTTAATCTTACTAGCATTATTTGTGAACATAATACATGTCAAATGCATTTGCTGAAAGCCTCTCAGATGAAATCAAGCTTTGGCCAAAAACCAATTCTACATTCTAGTTTGAACACATATAATTCCTTTCTAAAATCTTCAAGAAAAATTAATAACAGACAAATTGAAAAACATTCAAAATGATATTTTTCTACGCCCATGTCTGTAAACGTCAATAATCGCACTGTCAACATTCCTTGTAAATGACATATAACATGCACGTAATGAGATCTCATAACATACACGTGCGTTTTGAGAAGAAAACTTAAACTTCTTGGTTTAACTAAATTACAATAAAATTTTTATTTACGTAAGACTTCATTTGGTCTATTTACACAAATTTAGTCAATCAAAAAACAAAAACTTTTAGCATTAGCGAGATATATTTAGGATTGAAAGAGTGGTGCCACTGAATGTAGACAGCACGTTATGCAATTTCTTTAAAAATAGGACACGTTTTCTCAAGTAGCAAGCTATGAAAGAAAAATGTCATGTCATTTATATTGTCAATTTCTAAAACAAAATGTAATTGTATCCGAACATTCTCTCAACTTTATCTACGAATATGTCTGATAGTAGTGAAAGTGATGAAATTATGAGCACTCCACTGAAGATTTTAGAAAAAGCTCAAACTGCCACACATAATTTGTTACCACTAAAATCCAAAGAAAGATACGAAATAACCTATCAAAAATATGGATTGGCGACACAAGCATAACGATAAAATGAATGGGCGTAGAAAAAGTATAGTACGTTTCGTGCATAAACTTTTCCATTTATTTCATGCGTAATGGGTTACTTACAACTCTTGTTACGTAATATACTCTTACATGATTGAGATATTACATTTCAGACTTACCCATTTACAATGATACATTTTTGAAGATTCTTATTTGTATGATTATGATAAGCTCCTTTATATAATGTATTCTTTTATTCTGAAATACTATCATAATTTGCAAAGCTTTTTGAGATAGTGTTGTATAAATAAAAAAAAAGGTTGCATCGACATCCTCGATTTAATTCATATCATTCAATTAGAATATTCAGAATTTTCTGAAGGACCCCGCACGGTTCTTATGGAAAATGGATCCTAGTCGAATTGGCTGAAAATTTGGTATAATGTAGTTTATGATGTCCTGATCAAATGGCTCCATGGGCACAACGAGATCTAATGCACAGTTTTTGAGATACAGGGTGTCAAACATGCAGAGGCAGGGTTGTTATTTGCCTGTAGAAAATGAATAATGTGGCGATTATTTTATACAAACATTCAAGGATAATTGCAATCTTAATATTGTCGACACGAGTTATGATGAAAAGTTCAGTATACAGGGTTATTACTAATTACATAATTTTTATGAAATTCTTTGAACAAAATCAGTCAAACGCAAAAGCTCGTAGACTTGCAGAATATGCATATATCATTTGATTTTGATATTGGGTGATCTGAGGTTACTATAATACTTATGTCTTTGATTTAATCGAGTGTAGTAACACCGCACCTAGTAACACCGTGTGCTTCATATTTTCATTTCCTGTAAAGGATACCGGCGATACATTGATTCGTTGTAATATACAGGGTGATTCATTAACCGGCTTTATTATCAGATATAATAAAAGTTATCAAAAAATAAGTTAAATCAAATAATTATATCATATTCACCTTCAAATTCAATATGTTTAATTTAAATATGTATTCAGATTACACATACAGGTAATTACAAGACAAATAGAATTCATTTATCATAGTACAACTCCCTGTACATTTATGCTGATTTGGAATTATGGCAATTATCTAAAACAAACTCTTGAAGTTTAAAATAATAATATTGAAACTGTTACATCAGCTAAAAGGATCGGTATAACAGAATTGGAACGAGTATTGCTACAAGACTAAATGCTGTAAAAGATGGAACAAATGCCCAAAATGACTAATAATTAGTGTCTCACACGGTATGTACCGGCGATGAAGATCTTCATTATCTGTTGAATATGAGGCTATATTTCCGAAAGGATTAAATCATGTGCACATCATTTAGGTAGTCAAGGATATATTATAGAACCGTCCATTAGGTAACTATCGTCCGATATCAATATTGAGCGACGTCTCAAAAATTATAGAAAAACTTATTTGTACCAGAATGTGGGATTTCATCAACAAGAATGATATCATGACCGACAATCAACACGGTTTCAGATCTGAAAGATCAACATTAACAGCAGCTTGTCAATTTTTTGAATTTGTGTATCTATCTGAAGACAAAGGCCAACACGTTGCTGGTCTTTTTTTCGACCTATCGCGTGCGTTCGACTGCTTAAACTTCAACTTTATTTCAAGGAATTTATACAATATCGGTTTCAGGGGAATTTTTCTGGATTGAATAATGGACTACCTCAACAACAGAGAAATGTTTGTTAAAATCAAACAAAACTACTCTAATGGGAACGAAATCGATATGGGTGTGCCACAGGGTTCTGTGTTGGGACCGCTAATTTTTTTACTCTTTATCAATGACTTGCCTGAAACACTCAGGAGTCACGTTCTAACTATATATGCAGACGATACGTCATTGGCTGTCTCAGCACAGAACACGGAGGAGCTCACATGTTCTTTGAATGAAATATTGGCAAAATACGTTTCATGGTGTAGAACCAATGGTTTAATAGTAAATATAGCTAAAACAGTATGTATATTTTTCAATAATCGCAATCCAGATACAGAACATCTTATACTGAGCTATGATAACATTTAAGTTAACACTAGCCTTACAACTAGATTTCTGGGATTAGAAGTTGATAATTCTCTAAAATGGACAGAACATGTAGAGATAAAAAACTTAATAAATCATTTTTTGCAATATCCAGAATTAAATATTCGTTACCACAATCAGTTTTAATAAATATATACCATAGTCTTGTTTTTACACACTTATGCTATAATGTTATAATTTGGGGAAATTCAACAAATAACAATAAAATATTGATTACACAGAAGAAAATAGTCCGAAAGATCTTTAATTGCAAATGGGGTTCTCCATGCAAACAAGTATTCATAGACAATAAAATAATGACCTTTCCCTGTATATACATTTATTACTGTTTGATATATACAAAAGAAACCCTATCCTCATTCAATACGACCGCTTCCTATCATACATATAATACAAGACAAAATAATCTATTGTGTGTCCCTAACCACAAGAGTTCCAAATACGAACACAGCTTTAGATATATGGGTATTAAATTATTTAACCATTTACCAGACCATATAAAGAGTATATCATCTATAAAACTTTTCAAAAATACTGTAGCTAACATATTGAAAAGCAAGGCTTACTACAATATTAATGAATATCTGACTGAACATTTTTAAACAGTAAATGCCTGTACTTATATATAAAATCACTCACAAACACTGTAACGAGCATACTGAAAAGCTAGGCCTACTACAATATTAATGAATATCTGACTGAACTATTTTTAACAATATATGTTTGCATTCGTGTATGTGTATATATGTATATATATATATATATATATATATATATATATATATATATATATATATATATATATATATATATATATATATATATATATATATATATATAAGTAGAAAAGTTATTGGGTATAACCCTCATAATGTTGTGCAACCGTAGACACGTGTTTCGAGCTTAAGCTCTCATCAGTACGGTAAAATCAAGTGCGAAGATGTACAACACTTGGATGTAAAAATAGAAACAAAGGAAGTCAACAACAGGAAGCCAACCACACATTTGTGGCTTCGGTCAGAAGACCTTGTGTTTACAAGGCAACATCTAACTTCGCCACGGAGGCAGCTATAGCTACCAGCGTGACAATCCTACCCAGGCAAATACAAATCATGATGGATTTAGCGAGGGGCAATATATGAATATATAAGTAGAAAAGTTATTGGGTATAACCCTCATAATGTTGTGCAACCGTAGACACGTGTTTCGAGCTTAAGCTCTCATCAGTACGGTAAAATCAAGTGCGAAGATGTACAACACTTGGATGTAAAAATAGAAACAAAGGAAGTCAACAACAGGAAGCCAACCACACATTTGTGGCTTCGGTCAGAAGACCTTGTGTTTACAAGGCAACATCTAACTTCGCCACGGAGGCAGCTATAGCTACCAGCGTGACAATCCTACCCAGGCAAATACAAATCATGATGGATTTAGCGAGGGGCAATATATGAATATATAAGTAGAAAAGTTATTGGGTATAACCCTCATAATGTTGTGCAACCGTAGACACGTGTTTCGAGCATGATTTGTATTTGCTTGGGTAGGATTGTCACGCTGGTAGCTATAGCTGCCTCCGTGGCGAAGTTAGATGTTGCCTTGTAAACACAAGGTCTTCTGACCGAAGCCACAAATGTGTGGTTGGCTTCCTGTTGTTGACTTCCTTTGTTTCTATTTTTACATCCAAGTGTTGTACATCTTCGCACTTGATTTTACCGTACTGATGAGAGCTTAAGCTCGAAACACGTGTCTACGGTTGCACAACATTATGAGGGTTATACCCAATAACTTTTCTACTTATATATTCATATATTGCCCCTCGCTAAATCCATCATGATTTGTATTTGCCTGGGTAGGATTGTCACGCTGGTAGCTATAGCTGCCTCCGTGGCGAAGTTAGATGTTGCCTTGTAAACACAAGGTCTTCTGACCGAAGCCACAAATGTGTGGTTGGCTTCCTGTTGTTGACTTCCTTTGTTTCTATTTTTACATCCAAGTGTTGTACATCTTCGCACTTGATTTTACCGTACTGATGAGAGCTTAAGCTCGAAACACGTGTCTACGGTTGCACAACATTATGAGGGTTATACCCAATAACTTTTCTACTTATATATTCATATATTGCCCATCGCTAAATCCATCATGATTTATATATATATATATATATATATATATATATATATATATATATATATATGTGACATTTTGTAATTCTCGACTTATCCAAACGTTCTAAGGAATGTCTAAAGGATCAATAAATATTATTATTATTATTAAAATTATTGAATTACATGACATTAACCGATCCTAAGATGAGAAATCGCGTCATTCTTATAAAGATTTAGCAATAAATCTGACGAGAATATACCACGAGAGTAGTTTGAGTGACAATGAATTTGAATGTTTATACATATATTATAAATGCTTAAGGAATAATAAAATGCCCTAGATCGATATTACTCCACTCGTAAATCTGGTACTCGGAAGTGTCGATACCATCCACATAACGATAATTTCGTATACTTTTTGTGGTATGCATCAATGCAGTAGTCTCCCATGTGAAAGAGAAAGCTGCATCATCATACTGTTGACCAGGATCCGTATAAGATGCAACAAATAGACATAAATATCTACCATTTTTATTTAATTTTCTATTTTATAATTAATTGGTACACACATGTTCCTAAAAAAATTTAAAAAATATATCTAAATAGGAAAAATTTTGGGTGACCCTGTATAAAAGTAGTCTCAGATCATCCTATATCAAAATCAAATGATATTAACCTATTTTGCAAGTCTACGAGCTTTTGCGTTTGACTGATTTTGTTTAAAAAATTACATAATCATTATGTAATTATTCATAACCCTGTATACGGAGTCTTAGAACTTTTCATTATAACTTGTGTCGACAATATTAAGATTGCAATCATTATCCTTAACTGTTTGTATAAAATAATCGTCACATTATTGATTTTCTACAGGCAAATAACAACGCTGCCTCTTCATGTTTGACACCCTGTCTCTCAAAAACTGTCCATTAGATCTCGTTGTGCCCATGGAGATATTTGATCAAGACATCATAATCTACATTATACCAAATTTTCAGCCAATTCGACTGGGACCCATTTTCCATAAGAACCGTGCGGGGACCTTTGTTAATCCCTTTTGGCAGTCATGAGTTATTCTTCAATTTAATTCTCAGTTTCAAACAAAGTGAACTTGTAAGCATCAATCAAGATTTGGAATTTAGCGCTTTAATGAATATGATGAACACAACACATATGAATGATAAATAAAGAGGAAATAAAATCTTCCAATTTACTTACACAAAAAATATATACTTGTAACGTGCTTACAATTGTTTCGACACACGGTGTCATCATCTGAGCGAGTTATCAACTAAAGAAACGTCAAAATCACCTTCTTAAATATTAAAATAACATGCATGAAATTTCACTAATGACAATTGCAGGTATGAAATTTCCTTATGACATATAGCTTGGATTAGGGAGCATTTGAGTAGTTACTAGTGAGATAATTAATTATAGGTGAATTGTACAGGTCAATTTGGTCATTGAGAACTAAATTGCTATTGTTACGTAAATGTTTCTTGGTTTCTATGGATTCTAATATGTTTAATTTTTGACCTTTAGGTTGAATATGCAAAATTTCAGGATTTTGTGTGAAGTTATGGTTATTGTCAATAAGGTGGTTGGCATAGTTTGAGTCCTGTTTATTTAATCTGTAACTTCTCAAATGCTCACCGAATCTTTGATTAAAACTACGGCCTGTCTGGTCTATATATATAATGCGTTGCAATCCTCACACTCAAGTTTGTAAACCCCCGACTTCTTGAATTTATCCCGTGCAGACTTTGCGTTGTTAATAAAAGAATATAAGTTATTGTTGGTTTTGAGTGCAACATTTATATTCCGTTTCTGAAGGAAACGGGATATTTTGTTCGTATGCTGACCAAGATATGTTAGACATGCAAAACGTTGATCGGTTTTTACTTTGATATGCGGGTATATTAAATTTAGAGTTTTCTTGTTTTGTTCTTGTTTAAGCAGTCTATCTATAATTGATGTTTCATATCCATTATTTACGGCGATTTGTTTAATTCTGTTTAACTCACACTTGAAATTTAAATCGCTTTGAGGTATATTTACCAGTCTATGAAACCTCAAAGCGATTTAGATTTCAAGTGTGAGTTAAACAGAATTAAACAAATCGCCGTAAATAATGGATATGAAACATCAATTATAGATAGACTGCTTAAACAAAAACAAAACAAGAAAACTCTAAATTTAATATACCCGCATATCAAAGTAAAAACCGATCAACGTTTTGCATGTCTAACATATCTTGGTCAGCATACGAACAAAATATCCCGTTTCCTTCAGAAACGGAATATAAATGTTGCATTCAAATCCAACAATAACTTATATTCTTTTATTAACAACGCAAAGTCTGTACGGGATAAATTCAAGAAGTCGGGGGTTTACAAACTTGAGTGTGAGGATTGCAATGCATTGTATATAGGCCAGACAGGCCGTAGTTTTAGATTCGGTGAGCATTTGAGAAGTTACAGATTAAATATACAGGACTCAAACTATGCCAACCACCTTATTGACAATAACCATAACTTCACACAAAATCCTGAAATTTTGCATATTCAACCTAAAGGTCAAAAATTAAACATATTAGAATCCATAGAAATCAAGAAACATTTACGTAACAATAGCAATTTAGTTCTCAATGACCAAATTGACCTGTACAATTCACCTATAATTAATTATCTCACTAGTAGCTACTCAAATGCTCCCTAATCCAAGCTATATGTCATTAGGAAATTTCATACCTGCAATTGTCATTAGTGAAATTTCATGCATGTTATTTTAATATTCAAGAAGGTGATTTTGACGTTTCTTTAGTTGATAACTCGCTTAGATGATGACACCGTGTGTCGAAACAATTGTAAGCACGTTACAAGTATATATTTTTTGTGTAAATTGGAAGATTTTATTTCCTCTTTATTTATCATTCATGATGAATAAACACATATTAAATGCCACCACGATAGAACACAACACATATTTTGAAAAACGAATCTCACACACGTTTCCAATTTTTTTTCAGAAACTCTCCGCAAGCACTCGCCAGTTCCTGCTATACCGAGAATATGTACCAAGGCTTACAAGATTCCTGGTACGGATGTTGTAATTGAAGCTGGAACCGCTACCGAAATTCCTTCTCATGCCATCCACCGTGATCCTGAACACTATCCAGAACCGGAAAAATTCGATCCCGAGCGATTCAACGAAGAAAACAAAGCGAAAAGACATCCTTTCGCTTTCTTGCCTTTTGGAGAGGGGCCCAGAGTATGTATAGGTAAATATCATCAATCTGAGACGTATAGAACGGACGAGAGAGACAGAGAGTATATGTTTATTGTACATAAGAAAAACTCTTGTTGACAAACACATGTATAAAAATGTACACGGATGTATACGGATGAACATATATACTGTTACTGTCAAAAATTGATGAACAAATCCCATGATGAAAATAATAATAAAAACATAGATATTGAGCGGTAATTGAATACTTAGTAGGCTGTAGTAGGCCTTATCACTCAATAGATTTTTAGTTTTGTTTGTAAAAACCTGGAGATTCCTCTCTTCAAAATTGCATGGTATTTTTTTATACATTTCCACTCCATTGTAAATTAGAGAATCTTTCACAAGATTGGATATGGAAATGGGGAGCTTCAAGTGAATTTCGTTCTGGCGAGAATTAAAGGGGGTGTTGTTGATTCCATTCTCTAAACTATTTTTTATGAATTATAGAAACTGTCTCCTTTTGAAACAAAGAATTAGAAACTGAAGGAGTGAAGATGGTTTTTCAGAAGAAGCACTCGAACAATGTTTGACCATTCTTTTATTTTTTTTTCATTTCGTTTCAGGTGCCCGTTTTGGACTTCTTCAAATCAAAGTTGGACTTACTGCCATACTCGGAAAATACAAGGTGACCTTGAACGAAAAAACGAAACTTCCTATAAAATACGTCCCAGAAGACTTCGTCTCAACAGTTGATGGTGGTGTTTGGCTCAACGTCGCCAATATTGAATAAAAGGTTCTAAATCGGTATTAAGTAAAGTATTTCAAAAGTATTCAGTTATTCAGTTCTGTCAATAAAATCTATCATTATAATTATTATTCTTATTTACTGTTTGAAATATGTTTGGCTTTCAAAAGAAACAATCCTCCTGCTTCAATCCCCACAATGTTCTAGTATGGATACTGACTCATTCTGTAGTAAAATTGAGTATTTGTCAAATATTTAAGTAAAGTAGATATGAAAGAGCAAAAGGTTACAAAGAGCCCATCTTCGTTCTTCCAGTTGCAACAAATCATATATATATATATATATATATATTTGTTCCATATCTTTTATATTTTTATTGTTCTTTACATAATCACATTATATCTAATAATTTTATAGTTTCACGTTTATTCTTTTAACATTTAACATTCAACATTTTATAATTATATATATATATATATATATATATATATATATAGAATTGAAAATATCTTGAGGTTGCAGTCTGATATTGGATTTAAAGAAAACTCTTTGTCATCTTGCCAAGCTTTCGGAAATGTTTATTTCCTTCCTCAGGACAACTACAAAAGGACAATTTAATAAATGGAGAAAAAATATTGAATCTACTTACATAACTTGAGTAAAAATAGAAATTAGCATCAAAAAAAGAATGTTGTATATAAAAATATTGGACAGATAAAATTTTAAATGAATGTCAATCAACTTCAAAAATGATGAGAAACAATCAAGTAACTCTACTGGGTATATAAGCATTACTATAATTTTTCAACTTATCTCTGTTCAGTTTTAAAATATAAGTGTAAATTTTACTCAAATTATTGAGATCAGTTTTTTTATTTAGGCTGTTACTCTCTTCATTAATTTGCAACATTTCTAAAAATGTCCTTTTAAAAATGTTGTTTTCTATTCCAAGTACACTAACATCATCAAAACTCATTCGATGGTCAAATTGATTAACATGTTGAGCCAATGCACATGAATTCATATTTCTTTTACAATCACTTTTATGTGATGTTATTCTACCTTTCAAGAAATATGAATTCATGTGCAACATGTTAATCAACTTTATTTTTTCTTATGGGCGCTGCATTGGGTTCTTTCTGTTTTGAATAGAACCAGATTTTACCTTTTCAATAATGTATCATAGGTTATCATTCTTGTTCGAAAAATTGGAGATATTGAAAAAAATATTCTTATCATAATAGGCTTTGACTTTGATGTTTCTAAATTTGACTTTCAATTTGTTACACTCAATGACATTTTGTTATTGTACAAGACATTGAATTTTTGGCGAAAAATTGCTTTCACGAATGAAGAAAAAAGAGATATGATACAAATTTATTACAAATACGATAGAAACAGTGTTAGGACATCGGAATAGTATATTCTGTAACAAGGTTAGAATGAAAATTCGATGCGAGAGGAAAGTTCCGAGCGCGAGCCGAAGTCGAGCGTGAGGAACCACGAGCATCACGAATTTTCATTCTAACCGAGTAGCAGACTATACTTTCTCCACGATCAAAGATAGGAAACGTGACAGCAATAATTTTGACACTTACTCAAATTTTGCCACTACGATGACAATCAACTGCGTCAAGGCTAATGTTATTATTGCTAACCAGTGTGAGAATATTATTCTATCACAAGAGAGAGAATGGAATAGTTATTTACCTAACAAGTGCGGAAAGTAGAGTACTTTTCCGCACTCGACGGCAGTTGCACGAACGACAAGGAGCGGAGTTCGGGCAAGCCGTCAAGGGAGGAAAAGACGTTTTCCGCAAGAGTTAGGTACATTGTTTTTCCTACGAGTGTGTTTGTCCATCTTATTTATGAAAAAAATTGTTTTTATTAAACAAGATTTTATAATAATGCTACAAAATGACACATAAGGCAGAATAGTTACATAGATCATTCAGTTAGTCCAAAATATCCTCATTTTCAACAATATAAATATCGTGCGGAAAAGTAACTTTTCAGCACTAGTGCGGAAAAGTAACTTTTCCGCATGATTTTATCTTTCCACGAGATTTATAATATGTGATCGAATCTAGTCTATTAACGACTATTTGATAATTACTTTCCGATATTCCGTAATTTTCATAAAATTAATTTCAAAATATAAAGTAATTAAGATATTATCAAAATGAATAGTGATATTTAAAATTTGACAGGATTTGATATGGTATTATAGCAATTAAATTAATATCTGAAATAGCTCAGTTGGCAAAGTTGGAAACGACTGGAAATGCCAACAATAGAGAATGGTCCGAGTAGAGCCGTCACAGATAGTGAGAAAGCGAAGTTGTTTGGCGAATACTTCCGTGACGTCTCAAAACCAAAACCTGATGCTACTATGGAACAGAAACGCGTCACTATTGAAGCGAGAGAGATCAGGAAGTCACCAGACATCGCCATAAGCCACAGAACTTTCGCTGCACAAACGACCATCTACGAGGAAGTGCAAAAGTTCATTAAAAAGATCCCCACGCACAAAGCATCAGGATTGGACGGGTTGGATGCGGTTCTACTGCGGAACCTGCCAAGAAAATCCGTCGTTCAAATGATCTATCTCATTAATGGAATGCTCAAATGGCAGCACTATCCAGAATGTTTGAAGAAGGCCCTGATTATACCAATACCAAAGCCTGGAAAACCCTTGAATTGTCTTGATGGCTACCGGCCGATTTCGCTGCTGAGCGCGATGGCCAAGCTAGTTAACAAAATCATTCTCAATCGTTTGCTACGCCTCGAGAAGAGGCAGAAGGTCATCCCGGATGAGCAGTTCGGATTCAGAGCAGGATATTCCACCACCTCCCAGGTCGTCCGAATTGTTCACGGGGTGAAGGAAGCCTTTAATCGAGACGAGGGCACAGTCATGGCTCTGCTAGACATGCGTAAGGCATTCGACACGGTTTATAGACGGTTTGGTCGACAAATTGTGCACGATGCGCACACCCTTCTTTCTTCTTAAATTAATAGACTCCTACCTGGTGGGTCGAACTCTAAGGGTGAGGATCAACAACACCATATCAGAAGAACACCCAATCGGAGCGGGAGTACCTCAGGGATCAAGCCTCTCACCTCACCTTTATTCTCTATTCACGTACGATTTCCCGAAATTTACAACGGCGCATACTGCGATATATGCGGACGATACCGCGATATACGCGCATGCGCCTGCAAGTGGCGAAGCAGCTGAGAAGCTGCGTATGCACATAAATCGAGAAATCGTACCGTATCTGGAGAACAACAAGATTGCACTCAACCCAACCAAAACTGAGCTGATTAATTTCACGACAAGCGATGCGATCGTAAGGTAAAGCTCTTTAGGAAATTTAAGGTGAAAGACAATGAGGTTGAGGAGTCTGATTCGGTGAAGTACCTCGACGTACTGCTGGACAGGCGTATGAACTTCAACAAACACGTCAGCTTGGCTATCCACAGGGCAGGGGCCGCTGTTAAGCGAACATACCCCTTCATTACACGGGGATCCAAGCTGTCGCTTGATAACAAAATATTAAATTATAAACAGATTATTCGCCCAGCAATGGTATACGCCTGCCCAGTGTTCTGCGGACTGCCCATCACGCAACTTACGAGGCTGGAAAGAATGCAGAACAAAGTACTGCGTATCATCACCAACAGCGATAGATACATCCGACTGGACGAGCTGCGTGACCTAGCAAAAGTCACCACTATCCAGGACCACATAATGAATCTCTCATATAAATTCTATAAATATCACATTCCCAAGAGTTCAATCACCAGGGAAATAACAAGAGTAAGGGCACACCACAATGAGCCCCGCAAACACGGCGGGCTCATTTACCAAAAACTGGACTTGTTCCATGAACGCCAAGACTAAGCACCAAGTCACCTCTATAGAGGACTAAGACCAGAAACCGGTTTTTTGCCGAAAACTTTTTCCAGGAATCCACATAACACCCCTCACAAATCACACTTCTAAAATCTGATCAATCTGACAATCAACCCCTGTATTAGCATAGCGGGAGACAGGGTATACTAATACCATGATGTAGGAAGGTAAAATCTGAGTTACACCCGTTAACACCAGCGGGGGTGCCTCACCTGTTCCTCTTGAGGAGCCGAGGAGACAACGCCGGCCCCTGGCAACAGGGGTCGACAGAGCCCCCTACCCCAGCACTCCCTCACAACCTGCAGGATCCCTATCAGCCCACGGAGGTGGGCGGAAAATATCAAGCAGAGTTGTGTTGTACATAGATTTCACCGAAATGCAATGTAAATAGTTGAATAGCTGAATATACATATTTTTGAGTTTGAGTTTGAGTTGGCAAAGTAAGGGAGCAGTCGTTCTACGCTGGTTAATGGTTAATGGGGTAGGTGGTTCGAATCCTGGGAAAGTTACTTTTTTTTGTTTCTGTTTTGAAATCGATGAGAGTACTTACTGTTCAATTTTCGTTTTTTTTTCAATATTTGTATATTCAATGACGACCTGAGTGTTTTTGATAGAATCTGTTATGAAAAAAATAATTCGCTAGTACTACAAAATTTCATATACTTACCTACTCGTGGGAAATGTATGTCATTTCATGCTCATTGTACAATATACTAATCTTGAATCAAAATATTGTGCTTTAAAGAGAAAATCTTGCGGAAAAGTAAAAATCGCGCGGAAAAGTAAAAATCGTGCGGAAAAGTAGAACTTTCAAATCGAAAAATCGTGCGGAAAAGTTACTTTTCCGCACGCTCGTAGGAAAATAGTACATTGTGCAACAAGTGCAGAAAAGTGCTAATTTCTCACGAGTTTGAAAAAGTTGCGGCACGAGCGCAAGCAAGTGCTGCAAAATACTGAAAAATTTTGGCACAGAAATGTCACTTTGCGGCACACTAATGTCAAATTTCAATTATTGTGAGAAATAATCATGTTTGCGAACGTAAAACTATGCAGAAAAGCATGTTTTGGAGTGTGGCTGTAGAAAAATACATTTAAATTGCATGGGGGCAGAAGTGTTGCAAAATATTTCTTCAATCTCAAGAGAGAGAATTCCAGCATTCTGTAATCAAATTTGATTTAAGAATTGGCAAATTCTGTGATGATTGTGGAGAAATGTATTTAAATTTGTCTCCCGAAAGACGACCACCACATTGAACTATGTTCAAGTTTTTAGATCAAAATCTCATCGAGTTTAGTTCATTTGAAAAGCCAAAGAAAAAATACGGAGACAGAATCAACAATCAAAATTTGATAAATGAAGTATGTTTGAGGTAAATAAGACATTGTGTCCGTTTCAATGAAAATAGGACTTTGAACAAATAACAATAATCACATAACTAAAATTTAAAGACGATTAAATCACAGCAAATACTCAAAATGCTGGCCTTGTTCATGATAACACAACTGTGCCCTTCTTCGAATATTATTCACTGCACGATTAATTTCCCTCCTCCTCAATCTCTCGAACTCTCTAACAATGCTGTGTTGAAGGTCCTCAATATTTTGATATTCCCTCTGACCATAAACTCTATTTTTCAGCGTACCCCATAAGAATGTATCCATACCATTTAAGTCTGGAGACCTTGCTGGCCATCTCACCGGCCCATTATTTTCTATCCATTCATCACTAAACCTTTCAGTCAGGTCATTAGATACTCGTCTGGTAGTGTGCGGTGGAGCACCATCATGTTGAAACCAGATGTTATAGTTAGCCAACACTGAAAAAATTGTTTTGAATTTGCAATGTATTTTCAATGCTTAGAGTGGAACATTATTTCAGATTCATGGGAATCTTACTTCTATCGTTCAATTTTTAAACTACAAGATGTATCTATACGCACTTGAAATGATATTTCATTCGGCGCGTAAAATTTCCTTCGATTTACTGAAAATAATTGTGTGAATATCCCTCGACTATTAGATCATCCACCTGCAACTGGAATGTACATCCGTCTTGGCGTAGATTTTCGCGTTGGTTGTGAAATTACGCATCCACAGGGTAAAGTCAGCTCATACACGTTCCTGTTCATTATTTTTTGTGTCCAACTGACGTATTGAGGCATTGCAAGTAATAAGTAATGAGTGTATTTTGTGCATTGCATCACCTGCATCACCAATACAAGGTAAGTGAACTACATTGAAATCATTAAATGATGTTTACGAGATGCATTCATGTTTCTTCTTCATAATATTTAAATTTCTAATGAAATTGAGAAATATAAACTGTGTTTTGTAGAAAACACTGATATCATATGTTGAATTTTGTACCTACATATGAAAAATGACTTAATCGCATCAAAACTTTTGATTTCGGAAGGTTATTTAAAAGATATATATGTTTTGAAACGTGTAACTTTCATTAATGAATCCCAAATTATGGAGAAACCAATAAATTCCTCGGTCGATTTTTCTTAACATATACTTACTTTTTTTAGAAAATGTTGGTTGTTGCTGAGTTTATTTGTGACACTTGCTCCCAAAAATTCGAATTCTTACTTAAAAAAAACAACGTACACCAAAAACTCCACACAACTACTTGTTCCATCATTGTAAAATGACATTTTCCCTAGTAGAAAGCATCTAGCTGTCGAATAATAGACCATATGCTATGATTATTTCAATTGATTTTTATTGGTATCTGCCCTGTTTCAAGAATTAACAAGACGATGGAAAGCATGTGGCTTGTTAAAACATTTTTTTTTTTGTTTTTAGAACAATCGCACTGAATAGGAAGACCAGCCCATAAATCTTTATAATATATTAATAATGATTAATGTTAGTTTATGATATGCAATGTATTATTCGAAAATGTTTTCAGGTTTTTGCTATATTGGAATTAAATATTCAGTTTATGTTTGAAATTTAGTTTTATTTCCAATTATTAAAGAGAACTGTACATAATTAACCGAAATGTCGTAAGATAATGAAGACAAGGACAGAATCTGTTTATACTTATAAAACATAGAATTTTTGTTTTACGACTGAACGCCACAGATTCAATTATTTTTTTCTAGTACCTACATGAAGTGTACTAGACGATTCTTACCCAGATAATACCGGGTCAATCTGTCTGCCATTCAGCCAGAGTGGTTAATAAAAGTATAGAAGTGGATGGAAAAATATTGAGCATTTTGGAAACGTTCAACGTTCAAAAATTCGTGCAATATATCTCGACTTCACTTTATTGATATAAATTCTCATCTGGAGACCATTATCAGTCTTGATGATGCTAGTTTTATTAGCGAAACGTAAATCGAGTATAATATAATGAAGTGCTTTGGTGACCTGGGAGACGAATTTCTCAAATTGATGGATACGTCTATGGTATGTTGAATGAAAGACAAAATATACCTACCGATACAATGAAAAAATATACAGTGAGGTCTTAAAGTAATAGATAAATTCATTTTCTCCGTTGTTATCTATTTTCAAGAAAACTCCTGAAATACGTCAATTCATGTTTTCAAAAAGATACTCTGTGACCTATAAAAAAATCACCGCTCCTTCACCCCCCTCAAAGTGGCAGCCACCACACCCTAATTTGAATATACAGCGAATTTAATAGTATTCGTGGTAATTTTTAACAATTTGAAAATTAATTTTCTTGTGACGCAAAAATTCAAAATTCAAAAAAATAGACATGGCTGTATAGACAATTGAATACCCTTCTAAATGAGGTATCACTTGACACCCTATTTCATTATAAAAAAATTGGTGGGGTGGCTGTCACTCTGAGGAGGGTGGAAGAGGGGCATTTTTTTATGTCACGAGTGCCTTTTCGAAAACATAAATCGATGTATTTCAGGGTTCTTTTTGAATATGGCTAATAAGGTAGAGAATGAATTTATCCGTTACTTTAGGACTTCACTGTATAAATTCAGGATAATGTGTGTGTGTGTGTGTGTGTGTGTGGATGGTTGGCATCGGATATAATCCATTTGCCACAGACTTTTGTTAAAGTATTTATAGTAATTTGAGCCTCAAATGTCAAGTTTTATTTCCGTTAGGAATTTGATTAAAGCATAATAAATATTTTTTTGTTGTAAACTAAGTAAGGATGTGATGTTAATTGGTAGTTGAATTTGATTTGATATTATTGTATCAATTAGATTGGTTCTCTCCACTGAATAGGATTCACATGCAAAAAGTATATGGTTCAAGTCACAGATTGACGTGTCATCACATGTGCAATAGGGTGATTCACCAAGCCCAATTTTATGAAGATGCGAAGGAAATTTCCCGTGATTCAGTTTCAGTCGTGTAATTATTACAGAATGTTTCCTTGTTAAACTAAAATCTGTTAAATGAGGAATACGCGGAGGTATTGAGGGATGTATTAGAGTGTAGTGATTTTTTGAGGTAGTTATGAAGTTATTCCAGTGTCTCTCCCAAGTCACTCGAATGCTATTCTTTACCAAGCTTATCAGATCTTCATAAGGAATAATTACTAACTGATTTGATGATGTACATGCCTGTTTGGCTAGTATATCTACTGTCTCATTTCCGGTGATTCCGGAGTGTCCCTTAACCCATATAAAGATTACATCTATATTTACGCTATGTAAGTCATGGAGGAGTTTTTTAACGTTGCACAAATGATGTGATTTATAAATTTTGAAAAAGTTTAAGTTATTTAAAGCGCCTAGTACTGACTTAGAATCTGAGAGAATGATCATATTTTTAAAAACTTTGTTTTCTAATGTCCATTTTAGTGCATGTTCAATTGCTATCAATTCAGCAGTGTACACAGAGCAAAAATCTGGAAGTTTCAATAGGTAATCATGATTCGTGTATGAGTTGTGAAATGCTGAGCCGGTCAGGATAATGTAATCCCACATTATGAAATTCCAAAGCAAATTCACATCGGAGTGTATTTTTCAAGTAAGAAAATCAAACCGTAATATTACAATGTAAAATTCTACTGCAAATTATTTACGTTACAGAATCAAACCGTAATATTACAATGTAAAACACTGATGCAAATTTTTGTTGTGAAGTAATATAACAATATAAGTTCCATCGTAAAATTATGTCACAACGTAAAGTTACATCGAAGAAGTGCACAGACTTGATCAGAGTATATATCCGAAATGATATAACACGTGGTATGCAAAATTCCACTCGGAGGTAAATTCCCGTTAAAACGGGCGGTATTTAAATTGCCGCTAGTGGGAGCGCAAAAAATTCTCCCAGTGAAAGGTAGATCATCGAAATAATCTCCGAAAATCGACTGGTAATAGGTTTCTTCATTCAGAATTCCGTCAAATGAATGAGGACCCAAAATTCTATCTTTGTAAATTTCTGCCCACACGTTAATACTAAATTGCACTTGAGGTCGAATTTTTGGGAACTGCCTCGGGTTGTTTATGCTCCAAATGTGTTCGTTATTTCGGTTGAATAAATTCTGCCTTTCGGGATCACCTGAATGCAATTTTTGAGATTTGTGTATTTTATAACAATTTAAACCGCTTTTTTGAGATGTCTCCAAGCACTTGTATGACAAATATTCATATCGGAGGAAATTCTACGTGTAGATTTCCACGGGTTGATGTTCATCTGCAAATCATTAATTTTTATTGTAAAGGACACAATGTCTAATTTACCTCATACACACCTAATTTTTCAAATTTGCTTTACTTTCCTGGTCCATTCTGTCTCCGTATTTTTTCCTCGGCTTTTCAAATTAACCAAACTCGGTGAGATTTTGATCCAATAACTTGAAAATAGTTCGATGTGGTTGTCTTCTTTCGGGATACAAGTTTAAATACATTTCCGATAACCTTACACTCTTTCTATGGTATTTTGTAATAAATTTGTATCATATCTATTTTTTCTTCATTCGTGAAAGCCATTTTTCGCAAAAATTCAATAACAAAATGTCATTGAGTGTAACAAATTGGAAGTCAAATTTAGAAACATCAAAATCGAAGCGCATTATGATAAGAATAAAGTAACTTTTCCGCACGATTTTTCGTTTTGAAAGTTCTACTTTTCCACACGATTTTTACTTTTCCGCACGATTTTTACTTTTACGCAAGATTTTCTCTTTAAAGCACAATATTTTAATTCAATATTAGTATATTGTACAATGAGCATGAAATTACTTACATTTCCCACGAGTAGGTAGGTATATGAAATTTTGTTGTACGAGCGAATTATTTTTTTCATAACAGATTCTATCAAAAACACTCATATCGTCATTGAATATACAAATATTGAAAAATATAACGAAAATTGAACAGAAAGTACTCTCATCGATTTCAAAACAAAAACAAAAAAAAAAGTAACTTCCCCAGGATTCGAACCATGGACGTATAATATCGTATAAATACAGATGCCATACCTACAACACGGATTGTTCTGAAGTCGCTCATTTTATAGGCGCGCGGGCCGCGGGGAAGAGAGAAGGTAGCGATATTGAACAGTAAGTTCTCTCATCGATTTCAAAACAAAAACAAAAAAAAAGTAACTTCTCCAGGATTCGAACCACCTACCCCATTAACCAGCGTAAAATGACTGCTACCTTACTTTGCCAACTGAGCTATTTCAGATATTAATTTAATTGCTATAATACCATATCAAATCCTGTCAAATTTTAAATATCGCTATTTATTTTGATAATGTCTTAATTACTTCATATTTTGAAATTAATTTTATGAAAATTACGGAATATCGGAAAGTTATTATCAAACAGTCGTTAATAGACTAGATTCGATCTCATATTATAAATCTCGCGGAAAGATAAAATCATGCGGAAAAGTTACTTTTCCGCACTAGTGCTGAAATAGTATATTACATTACTAGTGCGGAAAGTGTGATTGCCGCACTCGGCTTACGCCTCGTGCCACAATATTTCCCACTCGTGTGAAAAATCACTTTCGCACGAGTAATGTACACTATTTTTCCTACGACCACATAATAATTTTACCAAATAATGTATAAAATTATTATAATTAAAGACGACATAGTTTATTATAAAAAGTAACAATAACTATTATTAGTAACAAGAACAAGAAATATTTTCTTTATGATATAATACCGACGAGATCAAAATCATAATTAGACATCTTTTATTTTAGATAATAATTACTAAGCAAGATAAACTCTAATACAATATATTTTCTTGTCATAATATATGTCCAATTCCTCAGTTGATAAGCAGCGGGACTCGACGTGACTTCTGACGAAGAGTACCCGGGTTCGATACTCGTCAGCGGAAACTTTTTTTTTTAAGAAGATGAAAAAAATTTTCAAATAGATATTGCTTCAAGATTTTGTTGGTAGGATTTTAGATAGTATATATACTGATTTTTAGATAATATCAGTTGGTAGAGTTTCGGCCTTCTGAATGAAAAAAAATAATCTTTTCAAATAGATTTCTTCAAATTTACATATTAAAAAAGTAAATCTAAATTGAAATTTTATATTTGACAACTTGACTTCGGTAAATCTTAATAGAAATTATGCATTTGACAACTTATCCGCAAGCATGCGAAATACTTTCCGCATGCGTGCGGAATAGTTATTTTTGTATCTAGTGCGCGAAATGCTACTTTGGTGATCGAGAACTGATTTTTTTAACGAGGCGCAGCCGAGTTAAAAAAAATAGTCGAGATTACCAAAGTATTTCGCGCATGAGATGCAAACAAAATTTTTTCTACAAACGTCAAAAATATTGTTCTAAAATAAGTAATAACTATGAAAAATAGTATTGAACTGGCTTAAATAATTTTTCCAAATAAAGTAATTACTGTAACTATGGAAATAAAATGGCATTCGTTGACAATTATTTCAAAGTGACAGTTCTTGATAATTATTTTGGAGTGACTTTTTATTCGCGTCAATTTCGTGCGTGATATTTATTATTGTAAAAGAATGGAAATTTCGAGCGACGATGCACTAAGCAGTACCCCACCTAACTTGATAGATGCGGCCAATTTCGTAATTTCCAACCTTTTACCGGAGAAATCGAGGCGGCAGTATGAAAATGCATATCAGCAATTTAAAGAGTGGTGTGAAGCAAATAAAGCCAAAAAAATATCTCTCACAATTTGAAAGCCTTTTATTGTTCTACATTAATAAATAAACGATTTCTTGTTTTTTGCTTGATTGAGGAGTTGAAGACCATATAGGTTAGAATATGAAAATCCCATATAGTTTACATGCAGTGTGCGAAATATATTTCGCACATTACTTCGCACACGGTGTCATGGTAACGAATGAAAATGAAAAAAAGTGCCACTTCGCATACCGTTGTCAATGCGCGAACCTTGTCATTTTTTGACGTTTGTAGAAAAAGTAACTTTCCGCACGCTTGCGGAAAGTATTTCGCACGCTTGATATGAGTCACTTTCCGCGGGACTGTACGGTGCGATATCCGTTACTTTCCTATGTGGTCGTAGGAGAAGTTACCTTTACGCACGATTTTTATATTGTTGAAAATGAGGATATTTAGGAATAACTAAATGATCTATGTAACTATTCTGTCTTATGTGTCATTTTGTAGCATTATTATAAAATCTTGTTTAATAAAAACCTGTTTTTTCATAAATAAGATGGACAAAAGCACTCGTAGGAAAAACATTGTACCTAACTCTTGCGGAAAACGTCTTTTCCGCCCTTGACGGCTTGCCCAAACTCCGCTCCGCGTCGTTCGTGCAACTGCCGTCGTGTGCAGAAAAGTACTACTTTCCGCACTTGTTAGGTAAATAACTATTTCAATATCTCAACTTTTTCGAAAAAGAATGATAACTCATGATACATCTATTCAAAACATAAGGAATCTGATGTAGCGCCCATAAGAAAAAATAAAGTTGATGATGATGACCGGAAGACGAAACGTCGGATAGCAAATCTGAAAACACCATTATGTTGCAAGGAAAAAGTGGCTACGTGGAAGTGCAATTTAGTTCCAAATCCTTCGAAAAATAAAGCCAGAAAAAAATTAAAATCATTTTCCGAAATTTCTGTTTTTTCCGGATATCTCCGGAAATCTCCGGATATACTCGGAATTTCAGAACTTTCTCAACGGCATATTGTTATTCAGGTGAATGCGCAACTTTGCCACAATTCAACCGTCTTCGTATCTCTCATAGTTTCCGAGATGCCAATGGTTAGGAACGAATTTGAAACAGGGGTTTTCGGGGTAGAAGTCATTTCAGTGGGTAGAAGATTATGGATTTTTTCAAGGTGTCGGAGTTTAGTAATTACGGTCACATTCTTATCGAAACCGCTACGTGGATCGGGTTCGGGGATTAGGATTATTTGTCAAAATATGTAATATTAAGATTGTCGACAAGTTTTCTGATTCGAGATCAACATTGACACCAGGTGGCGCTCCAAAACTGACGACTTTTTGATATTTTTTAACTATTGAATTTTACTTCTAACCTCAACTTTGGAGTGCTTTTTTAAAAATGCCTGTTGTGAAAATTCATTTAGCTACAATTTTTCAGTAGTGTTTGAACGGAAAATGGCCCGTGATCCTGAAACTTCAACAGCGTCTAACCTTGATCGACCTTGACAAGTATTGAAGTTAACTAACACAATTACAATAATTATAAAATCCTGTATTACTTCATTTATTCCTCTATTTCGTTGCCTCAGTGAACTCGTTTCTGCAATTTTTTGAGATGAAATGACAATTTTTATCAATTATTTTAGTGCTGTGTCTAGAAAATAAATGGATTGATTTACGCCAGTTATAAACCAAAATTCTCTCACTAGATGTGAAAACATTCAAATTAAAAAGTTCACACTGTTCACGGATGCAAATACACGTATGTTTATGAATTAGTTTCCCGATTTTCAGTTTAATTCCCAATGTTTTAGCTAATTTCTGGTTTCTGGGAAAAGAGTGCAGAGACATTTGCAGACGAATAATTCTTGCGTGTCACTTGACAATTTTTTCTTGGCTCATTTGTCACATCAAAGCTATGCTTCTTCCATTAAATCAAAAAAATTTAACCAAATATAGAATGATAAAGAAATAATCACTAATTTATTTACACGCGATCTTATGGCAGAATGTTTGTTTTCCCGGAGTTTTATATACAAATTTCTAAATGTAGATGTCGCCCATTCCGTGGTGACCCCGAATTATTGTCTCATGCTTTCAAAATTGGAAAGTGAGGGTATTTGAAGTCGGATATTACGATCACATTGTCAACATTCAAATGTCCAAGGAAAACTCAAAAAAATATATAAAATAAGATGAAAAAAAATATTTTCGAAGCAAGTTTTAATTCAAATGTATTGTAAAGTACAAAATAATTTCTTTGGATGTGTGACGTGAGTTGTTCTGAGTATCATTTTCGAAAGGTCGTTTCTTTTGTTCAAATTAAAAACCCTGCGCGGCAAGCATTTGAATCTGTTACCAACAGCTCAATCTACATCATACAACTAAATATTTTTATTTCTAAAAAAAAATTACTTGATTTTATTTAATTATTACTTTATACTTTTCCGCCAAGAAGTGTAATTGTTTTCTCTTGAATTTAACAGTGGAAGTTCCGCAAAGTCTTTGATACAACTCCCGACGTCCAAATTACCGTCTCTCGCTCACAAAAAATCCTCTTTCGTCATCAGTCACAGCCACAGGCGGCTCGTGAGGGACGAGTGGAGGATTTGGAACATTACAAAAAGCCAAATCTTTCATTATATTTATATTCGTGAACGAAAACGTAGATGACTAGCTTCAATTGTATTCTCATGATGACAACATATCATAATTTCTCTGTTCGCAGGAGCAGATATGGCTTTATTTACGGTTGCCTACATTGCATTGGCAATAATAATAGGCATCTGGCTCTTTTCGAAATGGAGTTTTTCCTACTGGAAAAGAGTGGGCTTGGAAACTCCCGAACCAGAATTTCTATACGGAAATGTTAAAGATTTTCTTAAGAAAAAAATATCTTTCGGGACTCAATTCAAAATAATCTATGACGAACTGAAATCCAGAGGCCTCAAACATGGAGGATTATACATGTCTTTTAGACCAATATATCTTCCAGTCGATCTGGATGTTATCAAAGGTATTATGCAAAAAGATTTCAGTCATTTTGTGAATCATGGCGCATACATCAACGAAAAAGCCGATCCATTGTCTGGACATCTTTTCAATATGGAAGACGAACCTTGGAGGAAACTGAGGGCAAAGCTGACACCTACTTTCACTTCAGGTAAATATATAAAAATTATATTCCCTTTCAGTGCAGATTTAGGTGTTTCCATATATTTATTGGCAAGATTTTGAATTTATTTCATAGACAACTTCTGAAATAGCGAGGGAATTTAGCCACTTTCAAATGGCTAAAACATTTTTTTTCGAATGGAACAAACTGTATATAGCTTCATATTCTAAGAGCTCATCTGATGAACTATTCAATGGTATCATATGAAGAAAATAATCTAATAATATTGAATGAAAGTTTTTTTCTGTATAGGAAATTGATTCTTCAACCTTCCACAGTCTGAAAATGAGAAAATGTTAATTAAAGGAGTCTGTACAAGTGTAGAAGGGCAATGGTTATAAAGAGAAACATTCTCAATTGAAAATTGAATCAATACTTGACTCCTCTGGAAATGGAAAAACCCTACGATAAAATTGAAGTTACTTTTTTGTAATATCTAACAGAAAACAACTACTTCGCCGGCTAAAGCCACGTTGGACATTGAACTGCATCTGATAGATATTGAGAAAGACCCTATATAACTTGAAGAAAAAGTCTGAAAGTGAAAATTTGCATTTTCAGATTTTTTTCTTCAAGTTATAATACCGTCAACATGGGCTACTTTGGCTCTGGGGTCCTTCTTTGGCCAAAATAATGAAATATCAAAACGTTCTGTAATTATGTATTGGAACTATTTTTTAAATTAGTTGCGGTACTTTGAGCTAGGTAGCAGCACCAGGCAGCGAACGTAATGTACCAAGAGGTTCACAGACTGTCTCCTAGGAAGCAGCACCTGTTGTATCATTCCATGCGCAAACACGTGTTTTTTTCGCCTCTCAAACTTCCAACTGAGGATACTGTGCTACATCGTCTGCAAGTTTGGTGAGTACCTATTTAAAAGCACATTATAATGCTTGAGGCTGTGCCACTTTGGTAGACATATTGGGTTTTACTAAAAGAAATTATTTATAATTTTGGTCCATTGACGTCAAAATTACGACCTTCTTTGGCCCAGCAAGTTTTTGGGCCAATCCCTGAAGAAAAAAGGTAATGTGTGCAAGGATCTCTCATCAACTGATGAAGATAGTGACAACTATAGTCTCGTGTCATCAGGTCACAGCGACAAAGTTATTACAATTGATGAGGAACAGGAACTGGATATGGTTGTTGATAAAAACGATGTTCCGGTTTAATCCAGTTCAAGCAACATTAATCCTTTTGTAACCAGTCCAGACGAAAACTGAAAAAAGAAACTGCTAGAAGGAACTTTTCTTACCATTGGACCATTAGGATGGTCGGCTGTATCCAGGGATGGTGATAGGTTGGGTTTGAACGTGAGTGGGTCCGTATCAGGCCCTCCACTGCGGCCAATGGCCTATTGTGGCTCACCCTATGGTTATATTTCTCCCAGTATATCCAATCTCTTGACGAAATTGAGGAATGCATTGGGAGAACAATTTACCAGGTTTTCTGGCCTTACTGTCGTATAGCCAAATATTGAGAATCAGGTTCTGTTTGCTGCAGGGCATGTACACAGAATGTGTTCAGCCGTTTCATCATCCTCCATGCATGGCCGGCACTCTGCATCTTGTGCAAGTCCGATTTTATGCATGTGATGTTTGAGTTTGCAGTGGCCAGTGAGCAAACCTACTATAACTCTGAGATGCGCTCTGCTGAGTTCTAGCAGTTTGTCAGAGTCCTGTTTTTTCCTTGTACAAGCAATAAATGCTTTGGAATAGGCTAGGCCCGGTAGACTACGCCAGTACTCGAGTCTTTTATTGTCTGCCCAAGCTGTTATGACATTCTTGGCAGTGCTATATGCTAAACCGATTACCGGTTCTGGTCCAGTGAACGTTGTTTCGGCCCCCCCTTTTGCTAGGGCGTCCGCTATTTCGTTTCCTTCTAGGCCTGTGTGACCTGGTATCCAGACTAGGGTAACGTTGTTGCGTTGCGCCAGTCGGTTTAAGGTGTCTCTGCAGTTCCATACTGCCCTAGATTTAAAGCAGTTGGATTCAAGCGCTTTAAGTGCTGCTTGACTATCTGAAAATATTTTTAATGTTTTTCGTGTGTGGTGTCGATTTTCCAGCTCCCTGGCACACATTTCAATGGCATATACCTCTGCCTGAAATATCGTAGGGATGGTGATAACTGTGACAGAAGATGGTGCAGTTGTCGAATGCATGGAGCACTATGAAGTTTTGGATGTGGCCCAAAGAAAAAGACTCGTTCTTTTATGAATGGAACGAAATTGAAAGACTTATTGTACCCACAAAACTAGTCAAAAGATGCCTTTTCATTGTCAATAGTTTGTAATGCTCAATTTCTTGAATTGTTTGCAAGTTCCAATAGTTGTAACCTTTTTGCACATTGAAATATAATTTCTTTTGTTCAGAAATAAATTATCTTCCAAACCCAATTTCTTCTTTGGCCCTAGCTCGCTATACAACGCTTAAAACTAGGTAAAAGTATATTGCGCCAAAGTTACCCTGTCATAAAGATAACATTGGCCCAACAGAAAAAAAAATTCTCTGGTAGCCGACATAAAATAATTGCAAAATCTCTTCACTGACGAAATTTACAATAGACCAGTTGTATAAAAAAAATACTGGAGCTTGATAGTGGTAAAAATGGCAAATTCATCGACAGTTGAATTAAATTTTTTTTACAGTGGGTCTAAGTATCCCTTGTTTACGGTAGGGTCTTTCTCAATATCTATCAGATGTGGTTCAATGTCCAACGTGGCTTTAGCCGGGGAAGTAGTTGTTTTCTGTTAGATATTACAAAAAAGTAACTTCAATTTTATCGTAGGGTTTTTCCATTTCCAGGCGGCCTATTCTCGAAAGTCGAGTGAGATTTGCTGCATTCGACATATGTCGATGGAAATTGTCGCACAACATTGGCATGTGGTATTCTCGAATGGGTTCGACATACATGTCGAATGAAATAAATTTTGTTGAATAACCTGAGCTGGCAACACCGAATTTTTCAAGTTAGATCGTGTTCTATGCCCCTTCTCTTGATAAAATGAAATGACATTAGTATTTGGAACTTTTGTAAGTAAGATTACATCAGAATGAAGTAGAAACATGGAAAGTGAAGCCAAAAAACAATTATTGCACCCAAAATCAAAGGCTAACTTTAAAAAATTTAATGCAAGAAAAAGAAAATGAGTCTCTTTTATCGGAAAATTCTTTAGTGATTCTGAACGTTTTGAGAATGTGAAAGCACTCTCTCGAGGCCGCTGATAAATTTCCTGATTTTTTAAATTTTCTATAACTATTACTGATAGATGCCATTCTCTCACTACAAAAATCTCAAAAAGTATCAAAGAATGTTTTGAAATTTACTATAAACTATTGGACCCAACCTATATATTTCGCATCTTATGAAATTCTCGCATCCGAAATAAAATGCCGACTGCTTTTGACCATTCTACAATTTGTCTATCAAAAATTTGCGAATGCGACATTTGAGAATAAGAATATTAAGATTTCGTTCGACAAAGAGCAAATCTCGCTTGCGACAAAATATGTCACGGTTTGAGACTAGCGTCCCAGAGGAGTCATGTATTGATTCAATTTTCAATTGAGAATGTTTCTCGTTAAAAGATGAATCCCTTCCAAGAGAGGTTATCTTGTACGATGGAAAATAGCGACTAAATTCCAACTTTCCGTCGCAGATGATTCCACAACTGACTATGAAAATCTGACACTTCCATCTCTGTCACTGGTAAAAAAAGAAGGATTGTTTTGGTTTTGGGAGGTTTTTTAAGAGATCAGCGGCATGAAGATTCACTACCGGTAACGAATTTACACTGTTTTGCGCAATGTCAAAGAAGAAATCTCGATACATATTGGAAGGAGGGGACTCTTTGATCAAACCAAACATTTTGTAGGACAGATATTTTTTTGAATTATTGAGATAATTATCTTGAGATTTAACAAAAAAAAAACAAAACTTAATAATGCGTTTTTGTGAATCGTTAAATCGACGTATTTTATACCTGCTACCCCTGTTGGTGACCACAATCGAATTTTTTTGTAAGAGCCAGTTGGGCGTCTTATCAAAATGAAGCTAATCACGAAAAATTAGCGTGATTGTAATCAATTGTAAAAATGTACTATGGATCCTGGATTAAGATATTTATAAACCAGACACAGTGGAAATATAAGAAAGTATAATTATTTGCGTGAGTACAAGTAAATAATGAATAATCTCTTTGGAATTTAATCTATTCAGATAGTCAGATTAATTTAATCAGTATGTTGGCAGTTGTGAATACAATGGTTAAGTTGAATAATTTTTTTTTTCAATTGTGTCGTTATTTACCTATCAAAAAGTATTAAAGATAGCTAAATCTCTAGGAAATACATCTTGATCCATCTCTCACTTGGAGTACACAGTAATATCTGTGGTAAATTCGCAAAATATGTACAAGGATATAATGAAAAATTTTTAGCCTACTATAGAACCAAACAAAATTTCAATGTCAAAATATTTTATTACTCAACATATTCTCCTCTTAATTGGATACATTTATTACAGCGAACCTGCAACGTCTCTAGACCTTTAAAAAAAAATGTTTCTACTTGCTCTGCAAACCAGACCTCCACAGCTTTTATTACCTCCTCGTTGGAAGAAGATTTACGACCTTTTAAACTTTTTTCAGTTGAGGAAAGAGATGATAGTCGGACGGAGCCAAATCTGGTGAATAAGGGAGGTGTTCTAGTAATTCAAACCCTAAATCACGAATTTTTTGCATGGCAACATGAGATTTGTGTGCAGGGGCTTGTCCTGCAAAAACAAAACACCTTTGGATAGCTTTCCGCGTCATTTCTTTTTAATTTTTTCCCGTAGAGTGGTCAGTAAGGTCGAATAGTAATGCACTTTTTCTGTTCGGTTTTGTGACATTTATTTTTGTTGCATCGTACCGTGTTATGTTCTTATACTCTGTAATTTTAAACAAGAAAATTTATTATAATAATGAAAACAGAGGGATTGGAGCATTTCTCTTTGAGGCAGCAGCCCGTGCGGCTGATGAACTTGGTCTCAGTTTTGACACCAACCGGCGTGATCCGAACTCTGTCACCGTATTGGAACCCGTTCGGCAAAGATCCCATACAAAGGCCGCAGAAAATACAGCTCTGCTGCAGCTGCACAGAGATAAGCCTATGTATGGAGTCTTCTGCAGAAACGTCGAAGACCTCGGCTTATCCAAGAACTTGACCTACGCCTTCCTCAGGTCAAGTGGGCTGAAGTCGGAGACCGAAGGATTCATAATGGCCTGCCAAGATGGTGACTTCAACACCTTGGTCTACCGATGCCACGTGATGGGTATAGAGGTCCCTGATATTAGATACAGGGCCTGCCGTCAGGCGACTAAGACCATTATGCATTTGTTGTCAGCATGTCCGGCATATGCGGTCTCAGCCTATATCCACAGACATAACGCGGCTCTACGAGTGTTGTATTACCATCTACGACACTCGTACGGTATAGACGAGACACCGGTGTTGCCTTACACTCTGTGGGATATTGAGTCCAAGGACTCCAAGGTGGAGAATAAGAAGTGCCGGATCTACTCATTCACCACCTTCAGGCAAATACAGGCCAATAAGCCTGATGTATATAGTACTCTTCGACCGTGAAAGTAAGATGATTTCTGTCATAGACATTTCGGCTCCTGGCGAAACGAATATCGTAGGAAAGGAGGAGGAAAAACGAACGAAATATCCATGTTTGCGGATGATACAACGATTACAGTTGCTGGTTATGATCCAGATGCGTTATTGACAAATGTCGGAAGAATCATTGATACATTCACATCATGATGTGATATAAATCAACTGATTTTGAATACAACGAAGTCAGTTTCAATGAAATTTTATAATAGGAAGTGTATGTTTCTTTTTTTAAACTTCGATAGCGCAACTAGAGAGGAAATAAAATGGACGTTTTCACTATAGGTGCGTAAAGAATGACATAACCAATACAATATGAAAGATGCGTTAGCGATTCGAAAATGTGACAATCACTGAACAATCTTACCCTCTTTCCGCCGATGCTTCTGCGTCCTCGGGATTCCTGTTCTGGATGTTCACGTGTTCGGGTAGTTGGACACTCGACTCCAAAGGGTACCAAAATATGCACAAATTATGTATGAAAGCGAAATAGCGAGTACAGGTCAAAAGTAGCGTAGGTGAAAAATGAACACCTAAAAGATTTGATCTCTGTGGCGATAAATCGAGTACTGCTCGTTTTCGGTGGTCGTCCAGCCAAGAGGCTTTCTTTCGAGAGGAGCAAAAAATACCATTCGGTGTCGTACTGGGTTCATCTGATAAAGCGCATCTTACACATTGGAAATCACAAAGTATTTTAACGCGAACCTAACAGGAAGGATGATATCCGTGGTGAAATAAACGCTGTTGAAGAAATAGTTATGTCGCAAGATGTAAAATTCTTGGGAACATTTCTAGATGATAGATTAGACTGGAATATACTTATCAATCACATATGCATGAAACTGAATTCATCATTATTTGCAATTAAGCAGATGAAAACATGTGTAGCCAAAGAGAGCTCACTAACCATTTATTATGCAATGGTATACTCACACATTTCTTTCAACACAATGTCATGGGGTTGTGTTGAGATTTTGGTACAGTATTTGTAGAGCAGAAACGTATCGTAACACTAATATTCGATATGGACTATCGAGACAGTTGCAAACCAGTATTTATGAGAGAGAAATTGTAAACTGCCCCATCCATCTATATTTTGAAATGTTTGAAATTCATTAGAAGCAACTTGAAATCTTTCAATACCATTGCTTTTTCACATGCTTACAACACACGTTATGGTGGTCACCTGAAAATACCAAACCACAAAACTACAAAATTCAAAAATTCTCCTCTCAATAATGCAGTAAGTTTCTACAACAACCTGCCAATGGATATTAGGAATTCTGAATAGGACAGAATATTTTTTAACGAAATAAAATGTTTGCTGACTGAAAAAAGTTACTATTCCTGCCAAGAATATTTGGATGATCCATCATTGTGATTAATGTTATTTTATTTATTCTACTTTTTAACATATTACTAGTGTGAAGTGTGCTTACCTGCTTTGTGAAATTTTTAACTCAATGATTTTAATTATATGTACATAATTGTCGTGGTTTATTTGTACTCATATGTTATGATTTACATACTATCTATGAGCCAACGAGAATGACGCCACATTCTAGTACTTTTTGTTTTGTTTTTGTAAAATTTGTTTTTTACGAAACTCCCAGGTTTTCGGAGAAAACCCCTCAAAAGCAGAGCTTGTGCGAGCAAGGGAGATCCGGGACCTACAGTTTATTTAAAAGTGGAATCCGAACCACTTCAGCTCAGTGACACACGACCGGGGATCGAACCCGGACCGTCTGGGTGGAAGCCAAACGCTCTAACACCTCGACTACTTCGCTGTTTGGATAATTCCATTGTAAAAGAGGGCTTGGAAAATGTTAAAGATTTTAATCTCTCCGATCATTCTGCCCAATTTATTCAAGTACTTCAAGTAATAAATCGAAGTCAATGTGGCAAATGCTAAACAAAATTCAAAAAAGTAAAACAAGTCAAATGAAATTAAAATATATGAAAATGATAGGGAAGTACCAGACAACGACATGGCTAATAACTTCAATATAATATTTTCCACTGATTCAAAGCAAGAAAACTTTGATCTTGATTATATGAGAAGAAATGTTACAATATGCCCGAACTCCATCTTTATACATCCAATCAATGAGTATGAAGTAATTGAATTAGTAAAGAACTTGCCAGTGGCCATGATGAAATTTCAAATAACCTCCTGAAAAAATGTGCCAAGGAATTGTGCAGGCCCTAAAACTATATTATAAATCTGTCTACCGAACATGGAGTTTTCCCGGAATTGTTGAAAAAGGCATTGGTAGTTCCGGTTTTCAAAAAAGGGGATAGAAATCTCTATGAAAATTATAGAGGAATCAGTTTACTCCCCAGCATATCCAAGCTTTTGGAACTCAACATAAAAAATCAGTTAATGTCGTATTTTTCAGCTTATCAGCTCCTCTCTAAAAATCAACACGGTTTCACTAAGCATAAAAGCACAGAAACAGCACTGTATCGATTCAATGAGCATGTGATAAATGCACTCGATGGCAAATTTCATATTTGTGGACTCCTTATAGAGTTTTCAAGAGCTTTTGACTTTTGACTTTTGACTAGATAAATTAGAATGATATGGAATAAGAGGAGTCTCTTTATCATAACCCAAAAGGTAATTGTTGGAAATACTAGTAGTAAGTCAGTGACCATCAAGCAGGGTGTCCCTCAGGGTTCAATACTAGGACCATTACTATTTTTGATATTTGCAAATGACTTTATGAAATATTTTCACAATTTGTCCTCAATTCATGTGGTGGCGTATGCAGATGACGCAAATTTCCTCGTTGAGGATCAGAATATGTCAGCAGTCAAAGAAAAAACCGAGACTTTATATGAACAAATTCGAATATGGGCAAATAAAAATCAGTTGACACTTAACATATCTAAAACGTCATTGATATAATTCACAATTGGTAATATTTCAGAGAACTTTGGTATCTGTGAAAATGAGGAACTGTAAGTTAAATCTAGTGAAACTGCCAAGATGTTAGGACTTATGTTGGACTACAAACTCACATGGACCCCTCACATTGAAACACTCTATAATAAATTGAGGAGAAATTGTTATGCTGAATTTATATTATGCAACCATAAATTGTCACTTGCGATACGGAATTCTGAATTGGGGAACAGGGACAGCTGCTGAAAGAGTATAGATATTTATTCTGCAAAAAAGTGCAGTAAGAATCTTTTCCGATATCGGATGGAGATAATCTTGTAGAGATGCATTCAAAGATCTTAAAATACTTACTCTCACGCGTCTCTATATTTATGAATTATGTATTTACGTATACAGAAACAAATCGAAATTTCTATCTCAGCAACATCAGTACTCCACGCGACTCAGAAATCAATTAATGCCAAATACACATAGAACTACTCTATACCAGAAAAGCTTTCTTTATCTTGGACCTAAACTTTTCAACAAGTTGGATGAAATGACAAAAAAAGCCCCAAATTTACAAATTTTCAAAGCAAGTTTAAAGAATGCCTTATTGGAAAAAAATTGCTACACACTAGATGCATTTCAACTGATATTTTAAAAAATGTTTAACTGTACAAACCCTCTGACGTTTTCCTTGTTATTGTACTTATATAAAATAAGTTTTTTCTTTTTTATTTTGTATTTTTAAACGAGGAATGAATAAATATTATTATTATTATTATTATTTTATTTATACTGATAATTGTTTCACTTCAAATATGTATCTTGTGTTGTGCTGTCGTCGCACCTGTTATAACTTTAATGTTATTTTTATAGATGATTGTGGTTTGTTTGAATATTCACTTAGTTATTTTATTTATACTCATTTTATGTTCTTAATGACCTCTACAATATGTTATAACTGTATACTGTATATGTATTATATGTGACTCAGATTTGGTTTAATTCATCTATACAAGTAACTGTAGTTTATGTCCATACATCATTAATTGATTTTTATATGACTTACCATATGTACAACTGTACCTGAATGGCTAATAAGTTCATTGTTATTATCATTATTAATATCGAGATTTTCGTGTCAAAATACTGTGGAAAATTGTTTCCTAGAGCTCGTCTTTTCAACGAACGACAAAACTATAGAACTCGTTCCTTTGGGAGGAGTTCCCAGCATTCAGATACTCACTAAAATCAACCATTTCCTTCAACATCAACTGTTTCTCACAATGGTTTCTTATTTTCGTGATAACCAAGAGTTTTATCTATTTTTCTAGGAAAATTGAAAATGATGTTTCATACCATGGTATCGTGTACTTCTGGTATAGAAGACATCCTCAAGAATCACGCGGCTATGCAGGACCCTGTAGAAATCAAGGATGTCGTTTCTCGATTCACAACAGATGTTATTGGCTCAGTAGCTTTCGGGCTAGACTGTGATAGTCTGAAGAACCCCGAATCTGATTTTAGAAAGTATGGGGTTAGAGCAGTTACACAAGATTTCGTGGGGAGAATCAAATTTATCATCTCAAATGCGATACCAAATCACATTTTGGTCATGTTGGGATTCAAAATAACACCTCGTGACGTGGAGGATTTTTTCATGAAAGTGGTCAAGGACACTGTACATTACAGGGAGAGCAACAACATTCATAGGAAGGACTTTATGCACTTGGTGTTGCAACTGAAGAATAGAGGAGAAATTGCTGACGACGACAACATCTTTAGTAATGAAGGAAAAGGAAAATCAGAACAGTCGTTGAGCATCGAAGAATTGGCAGCACAGTGCTTCGTGTTTTTCCTAGCAGGGTTCGAAACGTCTGCAACCACGTTGACTTTTGCGCTACTGGAGCTTGCTAGAAACCAGGATGTTCAGGAAAAATTAAGGGAGGAAATCAAAACGACGCTAAAAAAACATGATGGACAAGTAACTTACGACGACATAATGAGCATGAACTACCTAGATAAAGTGGTCCACGGTAAGTTATCCTAATACACTTGGCTTCTGTGGAGAGTTCGGATGTAGTTCCATTATTAGCAAATTGAAAAAATTATTTCTATCCCATCGTAATAGACAACAACAACTACAACAATTTTTTGTTAGTTATATTTTCATTTTGACTAAAAAATGTTATATGTTATTTTTCAAGTAAGTTTTGTTCTCGATTCATATCTTAAGAAAAAAAGAGATTCAGTATGCTTCAATGGTAACACCTCAGTAATGGAACATGGAGTAACGCAGGGCTCTGTCCTAGGACCCCTTTTATTTATCATATACATGAACGATTTATTCTACCATCAAGCAAACTCAACCTGTGTCATGTTCGCAGATAATACACTATATTTCATCAAAACATAAATGAGAAAATGCTGAAGAAAATGTTGAATATTGGTTTGCAGCAAACAGTTTGAAACTTAACGTATACAAGACGAAAAATATCACCTTCTCCACACAAGCAACAGAAAATAATGAGCTCACAAAACTTCTAGGTATTTTTCTAGATTCTTTATTGAATTGGTCGAGTCACATCGAGAGCTTTGTTCTAAAGTTTCCAGCTCGATTTTCATTTTGAGGCAACTAAAAGATGTACTAAGCACAGACACACTGTTGGGTATCTATTACGCTTTTTTCACTAACACATTTCTTATGGAATAATTCTATAGGAAAATGCATCTGCCTCTCGAAGTGTTCAAGTTTCAAAAGAAATAGAAAACTAAAAGGAATTCCAGAAATGGAACAAAACAATTACCTGAATAATTTGTACAAATGCACCAAAAGCTTCCGAAGTCGCACTGAAGTTAAATCGAGTTGAGTTCGGGAGACATCGGGTGCACTTTGAAGCATTTAGAGTAACTTCCACTGACATTTTCAACACATTTCCAACCTCTCAGGTGAAAATTCAAAATATACAAATTGTAGATATTAATCTCTACTTTCAAATGCCGCTTACAGATTTTGAATGAGATGAACCGGAGTGTCGCCATTCCATCGATTGTTGCTTTGTTTCTGGATCGTAGAAATGTACCCAAGTCTCACCCATAGTAACAATTCGGTTTAAGAAGTCTACATCGTTTTCAAATCTAGCACAGATCGAACGCGATGCTACTACCCTTGCACGCTTCTGGTCAACATTCAAACATTTGGGGATCCACTTTGCAGCAATTTTTCTCATGTCCAAATTGACGTGAACTATATGATGAACGTGTTCGTATGAAATATTCAGTACTTCAGATATACGTTTTAGCCCAATTCGACGGTCTGTTAAAATCATGTCATGAACTGCATCGATATTTTCGAGGACTGACACAGAAACTGGCCTTTTCGATCGGTCATAATTTTCAATGGAAAATTTACCTCTTTTGAAGCTTGCAGTCCAATTTTTCAAGGTCGCATACGAAGGACATTGATCACTAAGAGTATTAAGCATATCTTCGTTGATCTGCTTACCTGTTATTGCTTATTGCGTAACTCTGGTTTACTTTTTTGACGTCAAACTTTACACTGACACTTCTAATAAGTTATTGTTCGTTGCAATATTTTGTTTATGCAGGGAACTGGTCTAGGCTAACTAGATATCAATACATCCTCGTTTGTTATTATCTATCAGTTTCCGTAATATTGTTTGTCCACCTTCACATTTATAAAAATTATGAATTTTCCCGGATTTTCTGAGTGAAAAATGCACCGATCTGATCGTATAAAAAACCATTTTGTAGGTTTTACAATAATTTTCAAAAAAGTTTCATCGACTGTTAAACGATTTCTCCAATGCTATTTGAAATATTCGTAAAAACAAAAAAGTTGTTATTTTTTTCACCATTTCTTGTTTAAGAAATTCCACAATGCGATTTTGCTGGGGCGAAAACCGGGGTTTTCATTTACGAACTATCTTGTAATATATTAAAGTATAACTGGATAAAAAGGTTTTCAAACAAGTGCGATTTTTCGAGCACGACGGAGCAGCCGGAGTGTATACCTTTCGTTGTCATGGAAATGAGAAAAACAGAGGTAAAGGACCCCGCACAAATCAAATGAGAAATGGATCCCTGTCGAATTTTCTGAAATTTGAAAATTTTGTAGTTTATACCCTTCTGTTCAAAAGTCTTCATGGGCCCGAGACCTAAAAATGGACAGCTTTTTAGTTATCGAAGGTCAAAAGCTGCGACCAGTGCAAATCTCTCACGCGATCAAAAAAGAATTTACATCTCTTCCTTTGCTCTCGTCTGCGTATAGCGATTTCACATTTGTCGGCATTTTCTTCTAAAAGCCATATTATTCAAAATAATGCGAGTATAGAATCTTCAAAACACTACCTTGACATTTATTGACAATTCAGAAATAGTTATTATTCCTGTCAAAACTGAACAAAGTCATTTATACATGGTCGATTTGCACAAGTTGCAACTTTTGACTTTCGATACCTAAGTAACTGTCCATTTTTAGGTATCGAGCCAATGGAGACTTTTCATCAGAAGGGTATAAACTACAACGTATCCAAATTTCAGCCAATTCGACAGGGATCTATTTCCCATTTGACTTGTGCGGGGTCCTTTGCAATTTGTCATCAAAGATTAATTGTTGTCACTTTAGTGCCTAAATATTATTTCTTATATCGATTTTATGAATGGTGAAGCAGATTCCCGGTTAATATCGCAAAATCTAAAAAAGGAAATGACAAGTTCATCAAAAGAGTTGGAAAACCAAAAGGTAACAGATATAAATAAACGAGTTGTTTATTTGACGTTTCAAGTTACTGCTGTCAGATCAATAATCAAAAGTTATCATTTAGACTTCATTAAGATTTCTAAAAACCATGGTGTATCGACTCATTCCTGCAAAACTGTGGGATAAAACGGAGACAATTCGCCAGCTTGATTAAGAGAAAACAAATGAAATCGTGACCTGTTTCCCAAATATTCCGCATTTGCGTGTACCGCCACGCTCGGTTTTCCTGTTAGGGTAAATTTACAAGCACAGAAGTTTTCAAGTATTATCGACGGATGAACTGAATAAAGAAACCTAATTATTGAAATTTACTAAATCACTATCACCAATCAGTTTTATTTGTTACATTTTCGACTTATTTTTATAATTTTTTACTGAAATGAATGAACTAACCACGCATTTCATTTGGAAGTATCGAAATTAAGCTTCATGAAAATTCACCATTAGAACCTGTCAATCTTGTGCTAGTTTAATCAGGAATAGCGGGATTCCGTGAGATATATTCGTGCCATTATTTTCATTAAAATCTTTTCTAATTATACAAGATACTATGTGATAATCTTGTTAGGGGCGAAATTTAGGAAAGGAGAGCAGTGAATGTGCAATGATGTTTCACGCCACTAACATACCCAGTAGCTCAAAAATCCGCAAAGCTAATGGAGATTTCTCAAAAATATATAGCGTCAAAAATCGCAAACAATATGAGAAACTCTCCAGATATGAATTTTCCCAAGATCCATCAACGATGATCAAACTTCAATTGGAAATCTTCAAAATAGGTCAACCACGATCAAATATTCAACTGCAAAATATGTCTCAGACGTCAAAGTCAAACCTGTCACTATATGACAAGGCGCTTTCTTGTTCGTTAGTGTTCGGTGGGAACAGTCCAGGAACTACCTGGAGCTACTAGGACCTATGAAAAGAACACCTTAAGATTCAGTGTTGCCAACTGAACCAAGACGAAAACGCCAGCCTTTCAATCTAAGAACCTAACACAAACAAGGTCAAGTATTCGAATGTGAAGTAGGTACCTCAATGACACAAGACAGAGATAGAGTAGGAGTGAGTTTTGTGTTCTCAACACAAAACAATGGACTAACCAAAAGTATGTTTACAAAACAACGCTGTCATACCGCAAAATAGAACAACTGATAACTGTCATTAGCTTAAGGCCGGTTCATGTCCGCTCGAACTAGTACGGCAAAGTTAAGTACTAACATTCGGAACAAGCTATACATGACATCGATCAAGTTGTCATTTTGAAACAGTGGCGTACAGAATGGAAAGTGTATATCAATGACAGAGAATTTCTGACGTTATTGTATTAAAACAGAAAGGGTTTTCTAGTGCAAAATAAACCCGTAACAATCTTCATAATATGGTGGTTCTCAATTTCGGTACTGGACATAGATGAATTATTTTGTTCGTCTCTCTGGATTGCCCACAAATGTTAAAAAAACGGAACATGATCAAATTATTATTGTACAGACTACACAGAAAACGATTAAATATTCACAAATTTTATTCAATTTTTCGCCAGCACAGCAGCTTCTTCACTGTCTGATTGAATAAAGTTTGTGGATATCGAATCGTTTTCTGTGTGTTTTATACAATTGCTATGGATCTTCATCAAGTAATAGCCGAGTCAATCAGACAAATTGAATTATCATTGAATGAATGATGAATTTATAAGAAAATATACAGCAAAATGGACAAACACATTAATAATAGTCATCAATACAGGGAAATTGCACTATGAAATTTAGATTCCGTCACAACTATTAATTTTTTAACAGTATTTGAAGGTTGTTGAAATTCCATAAAATTGACAACAGTCGTCAATCACTATATCCCTGCAATATTGAGGCTAGGCGCAAATTGGGACACGTATAGGTGTGAGGTGGCGTGACACGAGAGACACGACTCGTACATGCTACACGTGCTGCGTGGTGATCCGCATATTAATTGAGACACGCGGTTTCAAATAGGAAACGAAGGAGTTTGGATTTGATTGGTAGTTCGCGACTAGCTGGCATTAAAAAATATCTGAAATTTTTGACAAACGAACGAAACAATTTTTGTTACTGAACTTATAGACCGTCAGATAACGACCGATTTTGCTGAATAATTTTCTCGTTTCTGGGATTTTAATCACTGAAAATTATGTCATTGTTGAGCTCAAGAAATGAAAATTTAGCGATCGGACGTGTGCTAGGCAAATAGAAAATTCATTTTCCTTTTGCAGAAAAAAATTGTTCAAGTTTTTTATTTTCTCGTTTATGGCATTCTAACACATGAATAGGTATAACAATCTAATAGAGAAAAACCAAAGCCATAAGGTTTGTACGTACTCAAAGGGTTAAAATAAGGGAGCGATCTTGTAAAAATTTAATATCGTTAGGAACCCCAAAAAAATCCCCATAAGCCTCTATTAACTTTTCTTCTGTAATTTTGTCGTAAAAAAACAAGGAAAACACTTGTTGTACACACACGCGTGGCACGGCAAACTGTGTCTGAACTACTGCGTGACACGTCTGTGAGATGACGCATGTCGTGCCAGGTCGCGCTGCATCGTCAATTTGCGCCAATGAATTCAATCCTGTAGATTTAAAAACAACGTGCTGTGCTGTGTCACCTCACACGTGCTATACGTGTCCCAATTTGCGCCTAGCCTGACATGACTAAAATTCTATAAAGGCGCCATCTCTTGGACCGACTGAAGAAGCAGACCACTATTTCATTTGTTTATTTGTCTTCTGAAAAATAAAAAACAAAATCGAATCACTCGACACACCAGGGTTTTTAGACATCTTAGACTTCACGTTCTTCCGAGTTGTTGATGTTACCATGGTAACGTTAAAAAACGCGCGTTTTTGAAAGTTTGATTTAAAACGCTCAGACGTGCTTTAAATAGGTAAAATGGGGTACCAATAAAAAATAAGTAGTATAGGCCGTTTGCTTCTTTTATTTTGTGTGAAAAGAGCCTCGTATTTTTATCTACAGCTTGGCCAAAATGGAGAAATTTTATTTATAGAAAAAGGTTCGTTTATTTAGTAGTCACCAAACATAGTCTCAAGTATATTATGTAATGTGCGTGTATACCTTTGACATTGGACGTGAAAATTACTTCTATGACTCTGACATCATCACTACTTTTTCGACAACAAAGTAAGTGTTGAAATAATCTGCATACAGGGTCCTTGACGGTGAGCTGAGTCGTTAGGAATTTTTTATTGTAAACAGTTAGCTTTTTCCCCCCCAGCCACAGCCAACTGATAATGTTTAAAATTATACAGTGTCCGCTAAAATCTTGAAACCATATGGGAAACTTTCTTATTAGTAATTACTCAGAAAGGGCGGGGATTAGCGCAGTGGTTAAGCGCTCGCCTAGTAATCGAGAGATTGCAGGTTCGATTCCCAGACGGTGCGATCTTTTTTCATTCTCAGATGTGAAAGTCTGAATGACTGAGGCTCGTGTCGGCTGGGAATAATCCTCCACGATTCACTGTTGCGTTAAAAATTAACAGTGCTGCTCCTAAAGTGGCGTATGGAGTTAGTAACAAGGCCTATCCAGAACACATGGCTAATGACCATAGCAGTCGATGCCAAAACACCAAGGAAAAAAAAAAAAAATTACTCAGAAAATTTATTTCCTCATTAGAGTTGGTGCATTCAATTATATTGAAAACGCGCATAGCCGTAATTATCAGTGGCGTGCGGATAAGCTAGTTTCGGTCAAAATTCTAAATTCACTATACAGGGTGTCCCAAATTCAAGCCTCATCATTGGGATCTCGGAAACCAGAAGAGATACGAGGTAGGTTAAAATAAGGCAAAGTTGCGCAATTTGGTGCTCATTGTAATGCCGCTATCATATTTGAAAAATTCCGAATACTTCCGAAGATTTTTGGAAAAAACCGATTATTCGCGATTTAATTTTTATTTTTTTGTGACTCTATTTGAATAGATATAACAAAACAAATTTCACATTCTCATTGCTACTTTTTCTGTTCTACAAGATGATGTTATCAGATTTTCAAACAGACGTTTCGTATTTGAGCTGCCATCACCAACTTTGTTTTTTTAAATACGGACCTGGATTTTTTATTTTAGATTTTAAAAGTTTCTAATGTCCCAAAACAAATGATGTATCGCACTTATTCTAAAAGTTTATATTAATAGCATTTTTCATAAGAACTCATGAGTTAGAGAGAGACAAAAATTAGATTTTTAATAGAGTTAAAACAAACTTTTTTTGCAATAACGCACTGCATAAAACTCAAAAACTAACATAAAAGTGGGTGGTTAATAAATAATATAATTGAAGTGTCATCCCTCAAACTCTAGGCCCTAGGCTATATTTACAAAAATAATTGCAATTTTTCAAAGTGGCATCGAGCATTCTGGATATCTTAGTTCATTTGTTAATGTTTAAATTATCCAATATTATGACAGTTCACTGTTCGTTCACTAATCGTTAACGCTTATTAAACAAATATGACTTTTTCTAACGAAGAAAAACGAGACATGATAAGGATTTATTATATTTCGAATCGAAATATTCAAAAACGGCTAGTGAGCGCAATTTGTTGGAATATCCAGAAAGACGGCAGCCGCATTATAGTTATTTTGCTAATATTGATAATAATTCAGTACGGAAGTTTGTTAAGCCAAGGGTTGAATATGGAACACGAATCGATCCAGAAGAGGGACAAATTATCTTGAAGGTTTGAAAACTGTTACAAAGTAGAAAGTCAAATGAATAATCTTAAATTATTTTTTAAGGCCAATAATAATCCTCGAGCTTCAGTTAGAGTTTTCTCAGAAGAAGTAGGATTACCGCGAATGAGAGTTTGGAGAACTTTAAATAAACGTGGATATAAACCTTACAAAATCCATATTAGTCAAACACTGAGACCTGGCGATGCTGAGAGACGATTAGAATTTTGTAAGTGGTTGCAAAATAAAATTAATTTTTTTTTTCAACAGATGGACTATTTAACAGACATAACGAACACTATTGGTCAGTAGAAAACCCAAGGCAGAATCAAGAAGTAAGACCTCAGGGACGACGTATGGGTATGGGTCGGTATGTGGCACAATAAAATTATCGGCCCGTTTTTTATTCAAGGAAAATTAAATTCCGATAGATATGCAGAATTAATAAGGACCAATATATTGGATTCCTTAATGGAAGAACCTTTGGGCGTATTATATTACGTCAACTATGGTGGCAACAAGACGGTGCACCACCTCATAATGGAGATGTGTTAAAAATTTATTAAATGAATTATTCCCTAATAAATGGTTTGGTAACCAAGGTCCCGTACGTTGGCCAGCTAGAAGCCCCGACCTAAACCCTCTAGACTACTTTCTTTTGGGATTTCTCAAAAACCGTCTTTATCGAAACACGCCACAAAATCTTGAAGTATTACGACAAGACCTAATAAGGGAGATCAGGGCTATCCCTGCAAGGACCATTCAGCATGCCATCCATAAATTTCACAGACTGACACGAAAATCCATTCGAGCAGGTGGATTACAATTTCAATATTTGTTTTAACTTTCATTGGATATTCAATTTTATAGTTCTTGTTTGACTTTTTTTGGAATAATTAAAACATTATGCCTATTGTTGAACATCACACATTGTTTTATATCAATTTTTAGGAGCTTCTGAGGTCCTTAAAACAATGATGTATGGTCCTTTTTCGAAAAAATTATTTTAACGATGTCCTGCTAAGATCTTACCGAAAATCTATTTTCTGTCTCTCTCTATAAATGCTATTAACATAAACTTTTCGAATAAGTGCGATACATCATTTGTTTTGGGACATTAGAAGATTTTAAAATCCATAATAAAAAATCCAGGGCCGTATTTAAAAAAACGAAGTTGAAGATGGCAGCTCAAATACGAAACGTCTGTTTGAAAATCTGATAACACCATCTTGTAGAACAGAAAAAGTAGCAATGAGAATGTGAAATTTGTTTTGTTATATCTATTCAAATAGAGTCACAAAAAAATAAAAATGAAATCGCGAATAATCGGTTTTTTCCAAAAATCTTCGGAATTATTCGGAATTTTTCAAATATGAAAACGGCATTTCAATGAGCACCAAATTGCGCAACTTTGCCTCCATTTAACCGACCTCGTATCTCTTCTGGTTTCCGAGATCCCAATGATGAGGCTCGAATTTGGGACACCCTGTACAGGGAGAATCACGACGAATTGTACATAGTCTAACCATAAGTACTATAGACCAAGGCAATTTCAAATCTGGTTTCAAAAAATGCCTTGTTGCGTTTTTGACGGATATACAGGGTGACATTCGAAAATATGATAATTATTCTACCTTAAATATATCTAAAAGTAAAATCGTCAGATATGATATACTCGGAATTTCAGAACTTTCTCAACGGCATATTGTTATTCAGGTAAATGCGCAACTTTGCCGCAATTTAAGGTTTCCTCAAACCAACGCGGGAACGCGGGAGCGGGAACGAGATGAATCCGAGACTAAATTCTATAGTAGGACATACCGGTGTGATTATTCGTATTCCGAAATGCATACAAGCAACGAAATATATGTACAGGCTGTTCATTTTTTTTTTTTTAATCCTGAGACACGTCAACAAATATATCGAAGGGGACAAGTTTTCATCAGAAAATGAACGCGCTCCCTTTCATCCCCTGCAAGGGGGAGCTACCAACTTCAAAATCTTAAATGCGAAGAGGTATCGAGTAATACCTAATTTTAAAGATCTTTTTAATCTCTACACGTCGGTGTTTCTTTTTTTTTAAATTGATCGATCCGTTGTCGACATATTTAAGAAAATCTGAAAACTGCGAATGACGCGCTCTGTCATTGATGGTAACTGAAATAAATGTTTTGTTAGTTGCATAATTTCAGAACTAAATGCGGGATTAATGTTCCTAGTTAAATTGAATAGTAAATAAATAAAAATGGTTTCGATTTTATTCATGAAATAATCTTAACAAATACAACTCGTGTTATCGGCGATTATCGTTAATTCCTTCTCGGTTTCGAATCAAATTATGTTGCTTTAGGCAACCACACTCGCGCCAGCGCTCGTGTGGTTGCCAAGCAACATTTCGATAATCACCGACACACTTGTGGTATTACCTACGAAAACGTCAACTTTGCGTTGAGATCTGAAAGCGTCAAAAGATACTTTGATAAGCGGTTGTAGAAAAAGGTATTTAAGTATTTTTCAAGGAAGAATAATTTAGTGTACTACATTCCCTATTTTTGTGGAAATTTTTATGTGTTTTACCTTAGTGTAGAATTAAAAATGGTTTACACTTTAGCTGAAAAAATCGAAATAGTGTTTATTTACGGCGCCGAAAGTCAATGTGCTCGACGATCTGCTGCAATATTTAACGAAAGGCACCCAGATAAGAACACCTCTCATAGGTATGTCCTAAATCTTATCGCCAAATTTACTCAGACAGGATCTGTTGCAAATTTAAAACATGATCAGCCAAGAGTTTTGAATGAAGCCACTCAAAGTGAAGTGTTAGGGTATTTTGGTATAAGTCCTAATATTTCTGCTGCAACTGGAGTTTCCCTAGGCTCTGTCCACAAAATTACAAAAATTAATAAATTCCATTCCTATAAAATGAAAATATGTCAAGAGTTGAGTGAAGATGACTTTGACAGACGAATTGAGTTTTGTGAATGACAACAATTATTAATAACAATATGGAATTTTTAAAAAATATCTGCTTCTCTGATGAGTGTTCTTTTTATTTGAATGGATTTATAAACATAATTGCAGATATTGGAACAATGAAAATGGCCATGTGTTTGTCGAAGGGCATACCCAGTATCCCCAAAAACTAAATGTATGGGCCGGTATACTAGGAAATCAAGTGATTGGTCCATTGTTTATCAATGGGAATCTAAATGGTGAGGTGTACTTGAAAATGTTAGAAAATACGATCAATCCGCTAATTACTGAATCTCTTGAAAATCAACTGGATAGAGATGGAAACACCTTTCTTAACGAAAATGAGTTACGTTTTCAACAAGATGGAGCACTCCCCCCATTATGTGCTTCCGGTCCGACAATGGTTAGACAACGTATTTCCCGGTAAATGGATAGGGCGAAGAGGACCTATAGAGTGGCCACCCAGGTCCCCGGATCTAGCACCATGTGATTTCTTTTTATGGGGACATCTAAAATCAGTTGTTTACACACCCCCGCCGCAAAATTTACAAGAGCTTCAACAAAGGATTTCTGCAGAATGTCGAGCACTTCGAACAGAAGTGTTTGAAAATATGCGCAACGTATTTGAATAGCGGTTATACCATTGTTTGGGCAATAGTGGACAACATTTTGAGTCATTATTAAAGTAGTATAAAATAATGTAATTTAGGTTTGAAGTAAAAGGAATGAGAATAAACAGTTACTTCCTTTTTTTATTTTAATTGTACGGAAGAGCAAACAGATTTTCCTAAATATCTCGACAATGGATCGATCAATTTAAGAAAAAGAAACACCGACGTGTAGAGATTAAAAAGACCTTTAAAACTCGAAAAACTCGATGCCCCTTCGCATTTAAGATTTTAACGTTGGTAGCTCCCCCTTGCAGGGGATGAAAGGGGGCACGTCCATTTTCTGATGAAAACTTGTCCCCTTTGATAGATTCGTTGACGTGTCACAGGATTTAAAAAAAAAAATACACACATTTCGAGAAAATTGGGGTGGGAAGTCCTGAAATGAACACCCTGTATGGTTTGCTACGTGTACTGTTTTTCAAGCAATTCGCACAGTTCCAAAGTTCCGTTCCCGCTCGCGCGTTCCCGCTTTGGTTTGACGGAACCTTAAACCATCTTCGTATCTCTCATAGCATTCAAGATCCCAATGGTGAGGATCTAATTTGAAACACCCTGTATAGTGAATTTATAATAGCGGCAAATTCTCGCTTGGCCTTACGCCACTAATGATAACGGCTATGTACTTATTTATCATAATTTCTAATTGAATACACCAACTTTTAAGAAGAAAGAAATTTTGTGAGAAACTATTAATAAAAAAGTTTTCCATGTATATCACCTGAGCTCATCGAGATGGATCATGTTTATCGTTATGTAATTTTTCCTTCGCAAACAAACAAAACCTAAAGTGGTTGCGAAGTAATGAATTATGGATTTAATTCTAAGTGTGAAACAAAGTCACCAGTGAATTCATAACTATTCATTAAGATTTTGAGTTTGGCACTCGTTGAATGAACAGGCTGAACACAATGGACATTTTTTTAATGGTGTGTCTCACACTCCTTCACTATGTTTTCAGAAACTCTCCGCAAGCATACTCCGGTTCCAGCGATTGGGAGGATTTGTAACAAAGCTTATAAAGTTCCTGGCACGGATGTCGTACTAGAAGTTGGAACCCAGGTCCAACTTCCATTCCATGCCGTCCACCATGATCCTGAACACTACCCAGAACCGGAAAAATTCGATCCCGAGCGATTCAACGAAGAAAACAAAGCGAAAAGACATCCTTTCGCTTTCTTGTCTTTTGGAGAGGGACCCAGAATATGTATAGGTAAATGTCACTTGTACGGTTGTAAATATTTATAATGGATTTCCAAGTGTCAATTGACAATATTCCACACGATTTTGTGGATCGTTTTTTCGCTGTTGAACTATATCGCTGTTAAACTATATCTAATGAAAATTTCATCGAATCAGAATGCTGAATCAGATATTCTCGGTTTTTAGAGAAACATCGATACATGTATGCATTGCCCTGAGTTCACAAATTTTTCTACTCATAGATCACATGATCTATGAAGTGGAAAAATATTGAAAACTACAAAAAATAGTTCCTATTCAACTGCAGGACTTGAGAAAAATCATTATTTCGGACTAAAGTAAAAAAATAACTTTTATTAACATATTGAATACAGCAATAACAAAGAAATAATCACCAGGTCATTTAAAGAGTTGGAATCAATTGAATGAAAATCAATCAATCAATCAATTACAGGATGAGTTATAAAAAAATCTCCTTTTCGCAATTTTTGTTTGTCTCATACTGTATATCAATTTTGTTCAAGAAATATGTTGAATGGTTGGTGGTCAAGTATCCCTAAAGCTCAAAATATAAAATAAAAATATACAAAATGTCACCATAAAAACTGTCACATTTTGACTCACCCTGTACAAAATGTTGAATTTATCAATTTTGACATATTCAAATGATGAGCATATCAGTGTGATACTTGGTACTTGGTTTGGTCACATCTTCACTTCGTAGGGTTGATTGAGAATTTCATTTTGAATAATGCTGGACTCACCTAGTATCCAACAATATTTTTTATCAAAAACCATTCTAGAAGTATTGCTGTATGGGTAAGCAATATCTGTCGCGAAATAAATTTTTATTTTAGATGTTTTCTTGAAAGCAATACTACTTTAAAGAAATGGCCACTTACCAACTTTGACGCCCTGTATCTCGAAAACTAGCCATAGGATTGAGTTGGGCCCCACACTTTTGATCAGCTTGACTTGAACTACATCATATCAAAAATTCATCGAATTTCACCGGGACCCATTTTCCATAAGAATGGTGCGGGGTTCTTTTCTTTGACCATTTTGTTCGGAAAATTATTCCGATTCCGCGTATAATCTTTTCCAAAATTCCCATAAAATTACATTCTGACGACGATATGGGCACGGAGGCCAATTCTTCAATTCTAGAGTTCAAATTTTCTATATTTCCTGGTCTATTCATTTCGGGATATATTTCTAGACTAGCAACTAGTGCAACCGTTGCAACTTTATTGGAATCCACTGAGCATGCTCAGTAGATTACAAATATGGAAAAATATGGTTGCTCCACGGCTGATCTCTCTGAATTTTGGATAAATAGTCGTAATATTGTAACAATTTTGTATTATTATTATGTCTAGGTTAGGTTAGTCAGGTCAGGTATGGTTGGCTAGTAATTTACGCATGCTCGGTTTGCATGCAGCTGTTTGTTTACGTAGGTAAGCTTGCTCAGGTTAGGTTTGAGTGTAAATTGCAAGAGAAATACTAATTCACGCCTTTTCGAAATAGTTATTTATGTATCAAGGGCGTAAAGTAGGCGTTTATGGCCTGCGGCGTAGATGATGGCCCGATGGCGTTAGCCGAGGGCCATCACACGCCGAAGGCCTTAATAGTTATTTTTGTATCTAGTGCGCGAAATGCTACTTTGGTGATCGAGAACTGATTTTTTTTAACGAGACGCAGCCGAGTTAAAAAAATAGTCGAGATTACCAAAGTATTTCGCGCATGAGATGCAAACAAAATTTTTTCTACAAACGTCAAAAATATTGTTCTAAAATAAGTAATAACTATGCAAAATAGTATTGAACTGGCTTAAATAATTTTTCCAAATCAAGTAATTACTGTAACTATGGAAATAAAATGGCATTTGTTTACAATTATTTCAAAGTGACAGTTCTTGATAATTATTTTGGAGTGACTTTTTATTCGCTTCAATTTCGAGCGTGATATTTATTATTGTAAAAGAATGGAAATTTCGAGCGACGATGAACTAAGCAGTACCCCACCTAACAGATGCGGCCAATTCCGTAATTTCTAACCTTTTACCGGAGAAATCGAGGCGGCAGTATGAAAATGCATATCAGCAATTTAAAGAGTGGTGTGAAGCAAATAAAGCCAGAAAAATATCTCTCACAATTTGAAAGCCTTAATTATTGTTCTACATTAATAAATAAACAATTTCTTGTTTTTTGCTTGATTGAGGAGTTGAGGACCATATAGGTTAGAATATGAAAATCCCATATGGTTTACATGCAGTGTGCGAAATATATTTCGCACATTAATGAATGAAAATGAAAAAAAGTGCCACTTCGCATACTGTTGTCAATGCGCGAACCTTGTCATTTTTTGACGTTTGTAGAAAAACGCATTTTACACACGTGATACATACAAAATTTTATGCACTAGCGGTTTTATAGCGCGAATCACAAATACTGACTTGAATTGCAATGGTCTACACGTTTCATACGTTATGCATACAATAATTAAGGGTATCATATTATGAGGAATATAAAACTATAGTAGCTGAGTGCTATATTGGAAAATCTATTTCAAATAAATAGATCATCACCGAAAAAATTGCCAACGATTATGAACAAATGTTAGAAAGAGTATTGCTCTATTGAACTGAAATGATTCTAATTCGTGTTAGGAATTGCATGAAATGATGTGTGAGTATAGACGATTTGAGAATTTTGTCTACTTTACGGCCCGCCGGGCCATAATGCGCCCACGGGCGCTAAAGTGCCACTTTACGCCCGGCGAACCGGGCGGTAAAGTGTACTTTACCGCCCGCTAGTGCATAAAAGCATTTATGGGCGAGTAATGAACGATATATTCCATTATATCCACCTGAAAACCACAAATTGTTAAGAAACATTCATTTTGAATGATGAAGGAACAAAAACATGTATTATCAAATGAAATATTCATGGTACAGAAATATCCAGAAATTGCCACAAAACAAGCGTTATTTACCCTGTTGGTAGGGAAATATTCAAACAATTTGCAATTTCTAGAGAACTGTCAACAACATTATATTTAATTTTGACATGTAAATAGGCAGCTATGATGACACCAGAGCACGGAAAAGTTTTCCGTGCGGGTGCACGGAAAAACCCCCTTTTCAGTATGCTAAATAAGCTTGTAAATAAAGCGTTTTCAGATAGGTATAATAAAAATATATTTTTTCGGCAACCATCCGGGAAGTGTTCACTTCCCGGACTAGGCCGGAAAGTGCTCGAATTTTAATACAAATATTAATATCAATCAATCAATCAATCAATAACATTTATTGTATCTAAAAGAATGATAATTCTTATTACAAGAGAATTTGATTACAAGCTAGGTAAATTACATACAGAAAAAGAAATAAAAAGTATTCCAATGTGATAGCAAAAAATCTAAACTTGAAAACTACATTTTTTAAAGAATTTCAATTGATAGTAATATTGTAATTCCTAGTATAGTTGTCGTCAAACATATAAGATAAATAAAAAAAGCCGCAAAAAATGGTCTTATCTTTTCCTGGAACGTGCCACATAATGTGGGGGCAAGTGGTGCAAGAGTTTGAAATAGCTAGTGCATTATAGGTAACTTCGCCATGGGTAAAGAATTTTTCAATTGCATCAAATTCATTATTGACAGAGGATTAATTAATCCAATTTTATTTAGATTAATGAGTATACTAGAGATCGATACTAAGTACATAGATACGAGTAATTCAAAAAATATACGCAGTATAATGATTTAATTTATCATTAATGTAAAAGTTATTCAACAAAAAAATTACAAATAAAAGACATTCTTGTATATACAGGGTGTTCATTCAGTACTGCATTCTTCACGACTCAACATCTGGATTGTCAGGAATTCAGATATTTTTGTTCAGATAATTTAAAAGTGATCTAGAGAAGGGAATTCTCAAATAAGTGCATATACCAACATGGTCTTCCATGAAAATAAAAAGGGCCAGCTTCACGTGCAGTTATTTTTCGATTCCCGACTCGCACTCCCTTCGCGTCACTCTCGGAGCGAAGTTGCATGCCAAACTACACGCACATTCAAATATAGTACGCCAACTTCATTCCTCGAAGCTTCTCGATGGCTAGTGGGCCTTTTTTCGCGATGTGTTCTTTACATTCAAAGAGAAAAATTGCATGTATAGAATTAGAAAATGAAGATTCCAGAAGAAAGACACAGAGTATTGGTCCAAAAATGGTACTTGCGCCGAAATCACATTAAGACTACTCGAAGCAACTATACCTGTCTTCTCGTTACAATTCAATTCGACTGTTCTTCTCTACAGTCGGAGCGGCGCGGGAATTGTCCCATCACTTTCAGTTTTGGATGACTCCTCTGTTCGAATCGCGCTAGAAGTTTAAGAAGGTTGGAACGTCTCGCGCCGCGTCAGATGCGAGAAGCGCCAGGCGCATGTTGACACTTCACGTTCGAATTTGGAGTGGAGCGATGGAGTGTCACTTTGGAAGTCACGAAAAAGTGAAAAACTGCACGTTGATCGCTCTGTGTTTCATTTATATGAACTCTCTGTAATTTTGTTTTCAGATTGAATAGTGCGTTGCCACGCTATCATTATTTATACAGAATTTATTGCGAAAAATCACTTCACTTTGAACTGGAATAATACTTTCGTGTTTGAAGATTTTCTAATAGATGATATGCACAATGTGTGATTTTTTTCTGATTGAAGCTCTCAATGTGGTATGTCAATGATCAATTGTGCTAAAATTCCAAAATTATATTTATCATATGGGTGTCTTGAACGGACTTTTCATCCGACACAATTACATTAAATTTTGGTGCCAAATATAGTTTTCTCGATTTTTATCGGTGATTTCTATCAAGTTTTAGTGCAATCATATATTTATTTCTTACATAAAATTTAATGTACTTTCATATCCTAAAACCAAATTTGGGAATATAATCAATATTGGACACTGGCATTCTGTTTCGTACAATTATATTTTTATTCTGCTCTTGGGTATTTTGTGACTCCCTAAAATATTCTGAATAGCTGGGTGGGTGAAAAACATACAGTCTAACTCCCACCATCCGGTTATATCTCATTTCCACTGGATGTAATGGATCGCCTTCGTTGGATATCTTGAATAGTATGTGATTGGTGATCCTTCAGTAATTGAAGTAAATTCAATATTAATTTTCAACTTTAACGCCCTGCATCTCAAAAACGAATTGTTGTCTTTTACATGTTCACCTATAGCCATTATTTTCTGTGCAATGTGAGAAATTAATGAAAGGACCGGTCCACCTTAGGAATCATCCTGTATGAGCAAATATTGTGCTAGTCCTCACATTTCCTCCAAAAAAAACCAATCACAAAATATATATTTCTGCCAAAAATGCATAGTACCACGCCATACACACCTTATATAGTAATCACATGAGAATATTGGCTAAAATCAGTGTGAGTCAATATCAATACTTACATAACTTCAGGAAATTACCAGGAAATTAATTCCTATTTTGTCAATAACCAAACAGTTTTTCAGACTAAAATCGCACTAAATCAATAAATAAAATTATTGACATCTCTACCTTTATTCAAATTATTCCACCTATCGCCCCCACGTAACACTTAGCGCGGAAGATGTAAAGGCCCGCAAAGCAATTAGGAATGTTTTTTCCATGCAGGGTCGGGCGTAGTTATAATAGAAATCACAGCTGTTTGCGGTACGCCCAGCTATTAGCAAATTAGATTTCGACGGGGCAGTTGTTTACCCAATCTAAGGATACTAATAATTATAAAAATGGATGATTCTGAATACAAAAGTTACAGCGCTTTTGTTAAATTAACTTGAATAATCTGCACGCATCACAATATTTAGCGGCATATGTACAAGTCCGACCCTGGTTGGCGGCATGGGAGTCAATTTCATGCTAATCGACCATTTTTTGCGCCTTTTTTTATTTATCTTATATGTTTGACGACAACTATAACCATGATAATCACTCATTGATAATGAACGAGCGCAACTTTAGCATGTTCATCAAAGAAAAAACTAGTTGTTTTAAGCTTTCAAAAGTAGCATAATTGAGGAAATTTATGAGATCCTTCAGATCTTGCAATTGTTGAAATATCCCACATTCCCTTATTCCTCTATAGATCGGACAATGAAATATCACGTGCTCCAATGTTTCCTGTTGTTGTAAATTACAAATAAGCTCTTCGGCATTAATGATATAACAGGAACCATTGAAAGTGAATTTTAGGCGATTTCTGCTGCTAGTTCTAATTTGTGCAATTATTTTTGTAAAATGTATTGGGCAAGACACCTTTAGATATGTTTGACCTGTGAGGCTGAGCAGTAGGGACTGATAGATTGAAGGATAACTTGATAGAGACAATTTTTCTAAATCGTCATTCAGTAATTTACTTTTGTAATTGTTCAAAATGTTCTTTAAGTTTTTCTTGGTAGGATGAGCCAGAAATGTATCCCACAGATGACCTTGGTTCGAAAAAAATAAGTATTCCTTCACCTGAAGGGTCCAGTTGAATTTAGGATCAGAGTTCAAGTGACGCAATCGGGAGAGGCAAATATTTGGTAATCGAGTGTTTTCCATTTCGTTTATACTTGAAAGCCACGAGAGAGATGATTTTAGAATGACATAGCTGAGGTTGTATGCCCCAGTTTCGAGGCGAACAATGTAGTCGGGGGCATTTTTAGATAAAAATAATAAACGTTTAAGAAATACAACTTGTAATCTTTCTATCAATTCTGCGTAGCGTAGGCCCCAAATGCCAATTCCATATGACAGAGACGATAAGATGATGGAGTCATATAATTTTATCCTTGCGTCCCAAGAAGTAGTTTTTGTCTTGCACATTAGGTTCATTACTGCACCTATTGCCTGGGAAGCCTTCGCTACTGCTTCCTTGGTCATTTCTAGAAAACAAGATGAGGACGAAAACACAACCCCTAAATAACTGAAATGTTTGTCAACTTCGAGGGGTTTATTGTTGAAAAAAAATTTAGATTGATAGTTTGAATTGTATCCCCCTCTGCTGAAGATCATTATTTTAGTTTTAGTCGTGTTTACCTGCAGTTTATTTTCTTGGGAATATTCATCTAGCGCATTCAATTTTTTGGTTAGATCTATTTGTGAATCACTCAATATGACAATGTCATCTGCGTACAGCAACATCATTACATCCTTCGTGCCATTTATATTTACCCCTGACAGACCCCTGGAGTGAAAGTACTCTTCAATATCAGCAAGGAATAGGGAGAATAAAATTGGACTGAGTGATTCACCTTGTAATACGCCTTGTGATATGTTATAAGTTTTAGTGAATTTATTATTTATATTAATTGACATTGTGGCATGATCATACAATTTTTTTAGTATCCTAATGTATTTCGCGCTAATACCTAATTTATATAGTTTTTGCCACAGAAGGAGATGATTGACTGAGTCGAATGCCCTCCTGAAATCAACGAAGGCGACATATATTTTCCGTCCACGAAGTCTGAGGTGTATTTGTATTATTGAATTAAAGACAAAGATGTTATCAAGACATCCCCTATTCTTTCTGAAGCCAGCCTGACATTCTGGTAAAATTTGGTTTTCTTCGCATCAATTTGACAAACGTTCTAACAGAATGGATGTGAAAACCTTGGCAGGGCAGCTTATCAATGATATGCCACGGTAATTGTTTGGATCAGTTTTAATTCCTTTTTATGCAGCATTGTTAACATAGTATCGTTCCAACTACGAGGGATCTCTTCAGTACTTAAAATGTTGTTGAAAAGGCTACATAAATATAATTTCCAATTTTGGGGAAGGTTTTCGATCTGCTCAGTAGTAATAGGGGGGTCAAGGTATTCATGAGCTGCATCAAAAAATGTTATATTCGAAATAAGTTTTGGTATAACAAGGTCATCATAAAAAATTTCCCATTCTTCCAAAGTTATTGCAGAGACATTCTGCGTAAATCTAAATGATTTTATAGTTTTCCAAAAATCAGCTTGTTTTTTTGTTTCGCTAAGTTTGCCCAGAATTAATTACAAATTACAAATATTAATATAAATAAGAATTAGAATGTTTCTGTTGGTACCTATCTTCTGTTCGAATTTCAATACACAGGGTGTTTGGTAGCTGGGTGCAAACCTTTAAGGGGGTGATACACTAGCCCATGTAGAACATAGTCATACAAACATTTTTATTTTCTAGCGCGTTTTTGATTTTTAAGGGAACTTTTACGATTTTTAGTACAAAAACCCAAAATTGGTCAATTAAATGCTAATAACTTCTAATCTTAACAGAAATGTCCGGTTTTTTTCATTTATTTTAGTAGTCTTATGTGTCCCCAATCGTACTAAAGTAGTTTGAAGCACCATTGTATCCAAAAAAGTTATGTACAGAGCATTTAAACTTTACAAAAAAAGAAAGAAAATAAAAAATCTGACCTTTGATGCCAATTAAAAAAAAAAAAAATACATACAGGTGTTCAGACACTTTTAAAAACATGCGTAGTTATTGCTCTTTCGTTTGAGGTATCATTTATCTAGCTAAGTCCTAAACGTTTTGAATTAGGGTACCTGAACCAGTTAAAGGTCGTAAATATGGATTTTTTTGGAATTAAAGAAAAAATGTTTTGTACTGTAAAAATTTATTGTTGGTGTTCAAAATGTCCTCCACCATTGCGTATACACTTTCTACAACGATTTCGTACTTCAGTTATGGTTACTTTCATTTGCATTTCCTGTTTCATAATTTCAAACGCTGCCTCTATTCGCTGAAGTAATTCTTCTCTCGTGGTGATTTCTGTTTTGTATACGAGTTCTTTCGCCCGACCCCACACAAAAAAATCCAACGGAGTCAGGTCGGGCGATCTGGCAGGCCAGGGGATGGGTCCGTCTCTCCCGATCCAGTTGCCAGGAAAACAGCGGTTCAGGTGTTCGCGGACGCTTACAGCCCAATGTGCTGGGCATCCATCTTGCTGAAATGTGATCGGCCTGTCCATGTCCAATATTGGCACTTCGGCATCATAGAGTAACATTGGCAAGTCGTTTATCATGAATTCGAGGTAATTTTGTCCATTCAAATTGTCAGGCAAAATGTGTGTGCCAACCAATGTGCGTCCGATGACCCCAGCCCACACATTTATTGAAAATTGTCTTTGGAAAGGAATCTGAAACAAAAATGCAATAAAATTAGTTAATTTAGGTAATTAAACACGTGTTGAACATGGGTAATAAAATAATAATAATAAAAATCATTTATTTACCTGTTTTTTCCAATGTGGATTGCTGTCCTTATCAGCCCATTCATGAAGGTTGTGGAAATTAGTAATTCCTTCCCTGGAGAACTTCGATTCGTCAGTGCAGAGGATGGACTTTAAGAGCCACGCGTCGTCAATATCTGCGTTTAGCAAAAAACGGCAGAACCGTATCCGTCTCGCCGGATCCGTTTCCTCCAAGCCTTGCACACCCGTGCCGTGAAACGGATATTTCTTTTCGTTGTGCATCGTACTCCACACTTTCCATATCGAAAGGTTTAAATCTCTCGCTACAACTCTGATGCTGATGGTGGGATCCGCGTCGAAGGCTGCGAGAATTTGCTCCTCAACATTGACATTATGTCTTCCTGGATTTACGGCAGGTTCAGCATGATGAATACCAGATTCAGACAGCCTACGATATGTGTTGGAAAACACACGGACGTTAGGCACCCTGCAATAAAATAACTCATTTTTAACGCCTTTTGAAGGTGAAAATGGCAAAATTTAACTACCGCTAGAATTAGAAATTAATTTACCTGCGGTTCGGGTAACGTTCTTGGTACAAACGTCGTGCCAGAGATGCGTTACCATCAGCTCTGCCATACATAAAAATGATATCGGCTTGTTCATGACTCGTAAACTCAGCCATGGCAGCACACACAACAAAAAGTTCGATAGTCCAAAATAAACAACACGTGCAGGAGCGAAAGGCTACAACTGAATACGGTGAATGGGGAACACAAAACCAACGTCTACTCGCAACTCGAAGGGGCAAAGCAGTGACTAGAGAACTTGTTTGGCCAACCAAATCGACCCGGCGAGGGGTCCAAGATGATTACTCAACTCAGGTACCTAAAAATTGATAAACTCAAAAGCAACTTTATGGCCCCAGCATAAGGTCTAAATCATAACAAAAGAATGCATTCCAATTAATGACTAACTTCAGGTCAAATTCTTTGTTGTAAAATGCCACCGCCACCGGCCTTTGTTCAGTTTTCTCTTCTTTTAAGTTGGGCTAAGTTTCTTATTATTCCATGTAGGTCTAAAAATAATATCGCATATTGCTTTAGGATTTCAGTTTAAAGGTTTTCGAGCTAAAATTCATTTAAATTACTTTTTTTTTTAATTTTTCAAATATCCATATTTACAACCCTAAACTGGTTCAGGCACCCTAATAAAAAAAGTTTTGGACTTAGCTAGATAAATGATACCTCAAACGAAAGAGCAATAACTACGCATGTTTTTAAAAGTGTCTGAACACCTGTATGTATTTTATTTATTTTTTTAATTGGCATCAAAGGTCAGATTTTTTATTTTCTTTCTTTTTTTGTAAAGTTTAAATGCTCTGTACATAACTTTTTTGGACACAATGGTGCTTCAAACTACTGTAGTACGATTGGGGACACATAAGACTACTAAAATAAATGAAAAAACCGGACATTTCTGTTAAGATTAGAAGTTATTAGCATTTAATTGACCAATTTTGGGTTTTTGTACTAAAAATCGTAAAAGTTCTCTCAAAAATCAAAAACGCGCTAGAAAATAAAAATGTTTGTATGAATATGTTCTACATGGGCTAGTGTATCACCCCCTTGAAGGTTTGCACCCAGCTACCAAACACCCTGTATAATACAAATAAGAACTGAAATGTTCGAAATATTCAAATTTGGAATCGTTTCATCCGGTTAACAGATGGGTGAAGGTCGACCTCTCTTCGTCTCTTAGACTAAATGCGTCTCATTGATTTGTTATTCTACATGATGCCGAAAAAATAGTGTACGCAACACGTCCGAAAACAGTTTTTTTGGCCTCGCAGACTTCAAGGACTCGCAGATTTCCAGGACCTGCTAACGCTCGTCCTAGAATTTGGTCTACTCGTCCCAAAAACAGTATTTTCCGGACTTGTTACGTAAATTACTATTCTGTCCCTATTTAATCACCGAACAAATGATATGTATAAAATATATAACCGAAAGCAAAACTTACACCACTGTTGTAAGTAGACTTGAAGCATGATAGGATGTTATACCTCGACCCAATTCGTTTAATCATTTCCGAAAAACCTCTCTCATTGAGAAGGCACAGACCAAGCTGACTTGCTGGCAATGAAAGACTTTCCATTGCATCTGAATGAGCAAAGGTGGTTTTACAGAAATAGAACTCAAACTAATTTGCACACTCATTTATTTCATTTTGTTGTTTCAGGTTCTCGTTTTGGACTTCTTCAAGTCAAAGTTGGTCTTACTGCCATATTAGAAAAGTTCAAGGTGACTCTGAACGATAAAACGGAATCGCCTATAAAATACTCCACCGATGAATTTATCACAGCAGTTGAAGGTGGTGTATGGCTGAACGTCTCCAAAATCGAATGAATGATGCTAGACGAAATTGAGTGAAATATTTATAGATTGTTATTGTTTGTTGATCAAAACCAAGGAAGGGGTTCGCGACAATTAAAATTTTTGTTTTTCCAAAATTTCTTCTGTTACGTCAACCAGCAACGCTCAGAAAGAAGTCTTCGAGAGACTTGTGGGAGCCAGGAAACTGGGTTTTCATTTTCATGTCTCAATTGCCAAAACCCTAGTCCTTAATACATTTTCTCTAAAAAATATTGTTGGATTTCAAAACTAGTCGAGGATTCAGTCATCCATGATACTTATATTTTGGCAATCGCAGCTTTATTTTACTAAAATAATTTTGTAATTAAAGAATTTCATTTTTTGATGAACAAAATCAAGGATCATAATTTGCAGCAATGCGATTTGTATTATACATTTGCAGAAATATTCTGTCTCGAACCTAATATACTCTATTTTCGAAATGCTTTTGGGTTTCAAAAATGACATGAACTCAATACTCCATTAGATAGCTACTTACATTTTGTTGTAAAATAAAATTTCTGCAAAATCATCAGGTGACTTTACTATTTTTTTCTACTCCCGTATGTGAATTACTAACGTCACACATCGATAAAAATGTGTAAAGCTTCATTTCACGAATCGGTGTGTGAAGTGCCATGCTTCTCTTATGGGATTTATTTCACGTGTGTAGTTCAGAGTTTCATCAGTTAATAGACCGTAAATAGTAATTAATTACCCTCTGAATTAATAAATAGTACGACGAAATTTTGATTTAAACCATCAACTCCTCCAAATATAACGTTAGCAGCCAGTGAAGCAAGTTCATCGTTATTGCCACAAGAATCGTTGCGAATCTGAATTATCAACAAAGGTTAAATCTTCTACCTTATGGAGTCACTACTCAATGTTGAAAAGCACCCTTAGTGTTAAGCACAACGTACAAATTGGTGATTATCCGAAAGTTCGCGCTTTCTTGAAACGGAAAAACGAGGGTTACATTCCTAAAAAATCACGCGTTTTGGAAAAGGAACACGTATTAAAATTTCTCAAAGAGGCACCCGATGAAAATTTCCTTTAATTCAACCTCTAAGTAAAAGGTCGCAGAAAAAGTATAGTGTGCACCACGTGCGTGAAGACTTTTTTACGCTCGTACGGATTGTGAAACTCGCCTGCGGCTCGTTCCACAAACTTCCACACTCGCGTAAAAAAGTATACTTCACACACTAGATACACAACATACTATTATTTGTACCCATTTTAGCATTCACATATTTCACACTGTGTGAAATGAAATGCAATAACGTCGAATAAACATGAGTGTTCAATACTGATTGAACCCGTTCAGCAAAAAGCTCACATCGAAGGATTCGGAAATAAATTGCACTTCCACATTGCCACTTTTTCCCTGCTACATAATGGTGTTTTCAGATTTGCTATCCGACGTTTGGTCTTCCGACCACCAACATCAACTTTATTTTTACTTATGGGCGGGCGCTACATTGGATTCTTTCTGTTTTGAATAGAACCAGATTTTACCTTTTCAATGATGTATCATGAGTTATCATTCTCTTTCGAAAAATTGAAGATATTGGAACAAAATAATGCTTATCAAAATAGGCTTTGACTTTGGTGATTCTGAATTTTCTAATTTTGTTATTGTACAAGTCATTGAATAATACGGTTTAATAAAAATGTACCCCTCGAATGCAAGATAGAGAACGCGTAGAAATTCGGAAAAATTTCCAACGGTACATGAATAGGCAAGCGACCGTGCAACAATGACGCATTGATCGAAATGAACAGACTAAGGGCCGGTATTATAAACATCTCTCGAAGTTAACTTTAATTTTAACAGTCAAGTTAACTTCAGCTTTGAAATGGCAGTTTTATAAAAGTCTCATTTCTGAAATAAAAAGAAATGTGTAACCTAGAATTTATCGCAATTTCTCTTGTGACATTTCTAATTTTCTAATAAATAATAAAACTGCTAGCAATAGATTTGAGAATCTTCCAGAACTCCAACAACTACCAAGAATGAACATGTACGAAATCTGAGTGTAATTAACACTTGTATTACTGGCGATAGAAGATGATTTCAAAAATTGAAAATACTTATAATTCTACAGTAATTAGAACTAGAAATGTTGACTTATTAGTTGGTCTTTGCAAATTTGCCTCACTAATGTGCCCCTTTAACAAGCATAATATACAGACTTTCTTGATGATCGGAATAATCGAAATCCGTTTTAATTTGTTTTCAAATTCTATTTCGTTCCACAATATAAAATGGTTTAACAGATTTCTAAATATCCTTCGACGCCAATATCCTTCAATAATAATCACAGCATCTCCTTCATTGTCCCTTAAAAGTTCCTCGAAAATAACCAGGATATCGTTTGCTAACATTATTGCGAGAAAAAAACAATCAAATTGAGGTTTTATGCTAAATTATTGATAGAAGAACTGTCGAAAACCACCATTTTCTGGAAAGTTAACTTTAACTGATACCCCTTCCTACCAATAAAGTTAACTCCTACATTTTAAAGTTAACTGTAAGATGTGACGTCATTCCTCGAGTTAACTTCGAGTTGTCTGTCAAAATAGTTTTATAATACCGGCCCTAAGAAACATATCCAAAGAAAACTAAAAAATGAATAAATGAATTAACTTTAAAACACTATTCAGAGATAATATTTTATTCAAATGCCCTAAAAAGAAGAATATGAATTTTAAATCAAATTTACAATAAGAAATACATATATACTTCTCGTGACAAGCATTTATAACATTTAAAATTTCATAATGTAACAAAATGATGGGTTTAATTCACTTTAAAATTTATTTTCTTTAAAAAGTTTTTTTAAGTTAATTTATTTCTTTAATTTCTACTCTTTTCCGTGGCTATATTTGGGCAGATTACAATAATTGCCAGTGTCTGATGCTTGATAGCACTTGCACAATACTGAGGTCATTCCATAGCTTGCGTGTCCATGCCAACTAGATTTCGTTTGAACTTGAACACTGCGCAAAGAAGAGTTATGGTATGACAGTCAAGTTCCCGAACATGTTCGAGAAGTTTAATATCTTTGACATTGGTATTGAACAAGGTAAGTGCGTCAACACGTATATCATGTTTTGATTCAATTTTCAATTGAGAATGTTTCTCTTTAAAACATGAATCCCTTCCAAGAGAGGTTATAGACCGTCAGATAACGACAGATTTTGCTGACTTATTTTCTCTCTTCTGGGATTTGAACCACTGGAAATTATGTCAGTGTTGAGCCCAAAAAATGAAAATTCAGCGATCGGACGTGTGGTAGGCATATAGAAAATTCATTTTCCTTTTGCAGAAAAAATTTGTTTTTTTTTTCATTTTCTCGTTTATTGCATTTTAACACATGAATAGGTATAACAATCTAATAGAGAAAAACCAAAGCCATAAGATTTGCACGTCAGAATTAAATAAAAAACACTTGTTTTTTGATATCCACAATATATTACTAGATGTAATATGTGACGCGTTTCGCTGTTAATACAGCTTTCTCAAACATAAAATGGAATTCAGTAAATGTACAACCATATTTATAGTAATTTGAAGTAAGGTAAACAATAGAAGAACGGTACGTTGATACACATAATGATAGACAGGTAGCTTGCTACCTGTTTATCGAGGATCCCTTCAGGGTCAACACAGAGATGCATTTAATTATTAAAGAGATTAAGAAGTGGTGAATAATTTAAATCTAACTGGTCGTTGAGTAAATTATTGGAATTTTTTCTTTTGTTGATCTCTAATGCTTCTAAGAAGTTAAGTTTCAGACCTTTTCTTTCTGAATGAAAAATTTCAAAATTTAGATCAAAAGTATGATTTTCATCTATAAGGTGATTTGAATAATTTGAATTCCTCTTGTGTTTATCAAAGCATCTTTTATGTTCAAGTATGCGGGTTTTAAAATTTCGAAAAGTTCTACCGACATGTATTTTAGGACAATCTCCACATTTTAATTTGTAAACCCCTGATTTTTGTGATTTTTCGGTTTTAGTTTTATTGTTTTTGATGATCAAACACAATAAAACTAAAACCGAAAAATCACAAAAATCAGGGGTTCACAAATTAAAATGTGGAGATTGTCCTAAAATATATGTCGGTAGAACTTTTCGAAATTTTAAAACCCGCATACTTGAACATAAAAGATGCTTTGATAACCACAAGAGGAATTCAAATTATTCAAATCACCTTATAGATGAAAATCATACTTTTGATCTAAATTTTGAAATTTTGCATTCAGAAAGAAAAGGTCTAAAACTTAACTTCTTAGAAGCATTAGAGATCAACAAAAGAAAAAATTCCAATAATTTACTCAATGACCAGTTAGATTTAAATTATTCACCACTTCTTAATCTCTTTAATAATTAAATGCATCTCTGTGTTGACCCTGAAGGGATCCTCGATAAACAGGTAGCAAGCTACCTGTCTATCATTATGGGTATCATTGTACCGTTCTTCTATTGTTTACCTTTCTTCAAATTACTATAAATATGGTTGTACATTTACTGAATTCCATTTTATGTTTGAGAAAGCTGTATTAACAGCGAAACCCGTCACATATTACATCTAGTAATATATTGTGGATATCAAAAAACAAGTGTTTTTTATTTAATTCTGAGTAATTATAGATATCCATCAAGTATCGTCCAAATCAATCAAGATTTGCACGTGCCTAAAAGGTTGAAATAGGGGCGCGAACTTGTAAAAAAATAGTTGGTTGCTATTTTCTCGCTTATGGCAATCAACAGAATGAAATTTAATATCGTTAGGAACCCGAAAAAAAAATCCCATAAACCGGTCAGCTGTTGAAGTATATTTTCTGGACGGAAAATTTTGTGAACATTTTTTTCGTTTTCCGGCAAACTTGCTCGTGAACGAAATAATGTGCAATAGAAATTTATTAATGTAAAAGTCTGTTATATAATAAGCCATAAGTCTAGTTCGTGCTTATCATACTATATGAAACTGGAAAACTTGCAAAAAAACACAGGAAATTTTGTTAATTTTCTCGTTTATGGGAATTGGCATATAGGAAGAAAAACTGATTTCAGGACTAGAAAAAAAAAGCCATAGGTCGGAAACATGATTACGATGATACAGTGAGGTCCTGAAGTAACGGATAGATTAATTTTCTACGTTATTATTTTTTAAGAAAAACGTCGAGTTGTGTTTTCGAAAAGACACTCTGTGACATAAAAAAATCAACCCTCCTGCACCCCCCTCAAGGTGACAGTCATTCACCTATTTTTTTTAATGGAGCAGGGGCTCAGTTGAAAACCCTTGAGATTCACCAATCCATTGAAGAACAGAATTTTTTGGGGTTTCAAATATTTTCAGAAATTCCAAGGAATCTATGTTATGGGTAATTTTTAGAGAAACCGAGAATGATAATCTAGAAGATCAGCCCATCTTAGGTCACAACGGTACTTGGAAGTCCAGTGCTAGGATATGAGAGACTTGTGCACACATATCCAGTGTGATATGGTTCCTAGGATACGCAGGAACCAATAAAATATTACATTTCCTTCTGTTCAACATTTGAATTGTACCGAAGACACTGCATATCGATTTCAACCTATGGTCCAGAACTGCTACTAATCTGGAAATGAGTTCGATTTTTCATTTAGAAATAGAATCAATTTATTATTCTGGAAGTTTCACTTCTAAAAGGTGAACTAGGCCTGGAGGGCAGGCCACTATGAAAAAAACGCGCCGGAAGCTCTGCCTCTAAGGTGGTGGGGAAACGAACTAGTGTTTATCATATTCCTGCGCACACTGGCTTGCAGTGTTTAATTTTTTGTGAACTTTGATTCGCCACATCGTGTCACATAGTCTCAATAAACAGGTAATGGCCATAATCACATTATTTAAAAAATCTGATGTTCCGTATTCAAATTCGAATGATCATCCGATTATGACACAGCAAGCCTGTAGGCGTGGGGGAATTACAAAGTTAAAATTTTTAACTTATAGGGGTTGAGTCAAAATTGCTTGAATTATTTTTACAACCCCTATCAGTTTGTCACAATAATGCCCATAACTATTTTTTTCACTCTATAAAAATTATTTAAAAAAATAAATTATTTGGTTCCAATATTACTATCATACTTCCGACTTTTTTTATGGCCTAAGAATGAAGTTTGCAATGCATATGCCAAATTCCACGGAGAAAGAAATGAGCAATTTTATCTTTATTAATTTATCGCAGCAGAATTTTCAAAAAATTGTATTTATTTATGCAGTGTGACCCATTTAAAATGGACACACTTATACCAAACTTTAATTTTTCAACCGATTGGAATGATTTTTTTTCAATGGGTAGACATTCAAAAAGTCCATCAGGACACCAAATTTAATGAGTAATTCTTCATTTTCCGGGCCAACTGTTCTCATTTTTCAAGGTTAAAAATCTAAAATTATTTTTTTTAGAAAAAATCACACCAATCCACTGGATTCGCGACATTTTTAAATGGTTCTTATTGAAAGTTTGTTGAAACTCGTCCATCAATAGAAAGTTGTAAAAATTTAAAAAATGAAATTTTAAAAATATGCCGGGTAATCAACCCACCAATTCGATTTCAGAACTCTTATCAAAATTTGGAATACACCAAGAAGTCTCGAAATATCACTGGTCATAATTTCATCAACATCTATTCATAAATAAGAAAATTACAGGATAACAAAATTTGAAAAATATTTTGATGGAATTTCATGAAAATATTTAATGATTTTTCATTATTATTTATCAATAGATTTTGATGAAATTCTGATCAGTGATATTTTGATACTCCCTGAATCCAGTGGTGTATTCTGAATTTTGTATAAGTGTAGAAATTGAAATGGTGGGTTGATTTAACCGGCATATTTTTTAAATTTAATTGTCTCATAACTTTTTTATCGATGGACGAATTCCAACAAAATTTCAAAACTAACCATTTGAACATGTCACAATTCCAGTGCTGTAGTCTGATTTCTTCTCAAAAAATCGCTAATAAAATTTGGTGTCCCAGTGGACTTTTTGATTATTTACCTAATGAAAAAAAAAGCATTCCAATCGGTTGAAAAAAGTATGATTTATAAGGGTGCTTCCATTTTAAATGGGCCACACTGTATAAAACATCGATATCATGTTTCCGACTTATGGCTTTTTTTTCTGGTCTTGAAATACTATTTTCTTCTCACATGCCAATTCCCATCAACGAGAAAATGAAAAAATTTCCACAAATTTTCCTACAACTTTACAACTTATGGCTTTTCTTGAGGTACATGCAAAGCTTATGGGAATTTTATTATGATGTTTATCCATTAACAGAATCATATGGTTCAAATGCCTTAAACGAGAAAGTTTGCCGGAAAACGAAAAAAAATTTCACGAAATTTTCCGTCCGGAAAATATACTTCAACAGCTGACCGGCTTATGGGATATTTTTTTCGGGTTCCTAACGATATTAAATTTCATTATGTCGATTGCCATAAGCGAGAAAATGCATCAGCATCCAATTATTTTTTTACAAGATCGCACCCCTATTTCAACTTTAAGCACGTGCAAACCTTATAGCTTTGGTTTTTCTCTATAAGATTTTTATACCTATTCATGTGTTAAAATGCCATAAACGAGAAAATGAAAAAAAAAAAACTTTTTCTGCAAAAGGAAAATGAATTTTCTATATGCCAGGCACACGTCCGATCGCTGAATTTTCATTTTTTGGGCTCAACACTGACATAATTTCCAGTGGTTAAAATCCCAGAAGAGAGAAAATGAGTCAGCAAAATCTGTCGTTTTTTGAGTGTCTATTATCTTGTACGATGGAAAACAGCGACTAAATTCCAACTTTCAGTCGCAGATGATTCCACAACTGACTTTATGAACATCCTGTTCATATTTTCAATGAAATCAACATGCCATACCCATGATAGGTTTTATGTCAGAAAAATATTTTCAAAGTTTCACCCCACTAGAAACAGTCCAACAATTCCTAATTACAGTGTGAAATTGCTCCAGAAGAGTATGTTTTCCAATTCTTCCGACCTCCCTGATGATCTTAGAAAAGTGAAATAGATTTTTGTCGACCAAAATGTATTGAAGGCCTAGCGAAAGAGATGCAATTATTCGCGCATCAATGGAATGAGCGATTTTCTGTGAGTGATACTTCTGAATAACATTCTTCCTTATTTCTCTTATAGATAAGAATCTCCAATGGAAACTGGACATTTAATAAATAATTAACTATCTGAATGAAAATAAAAATTTTCACTTTCAGATTTTTTCTCTCAAGTTATATATGGCCTTTCTCATTATCTATAAAATGTAGTTCAATGTCCAGCGTGGCTTTTCCCGGGGAAGTAGTTGTTTTCTGTTAGATATTACAAAAAAGTAACTTCAATTTTATCGTAGGGATTTTCCATTTCCAGAGGAGTCATGTATTGATTCAATTTTCAATTGAGAATGTTTCTCTTTAAAACGTATATCACGTGTATCACGTGTTCTAATTGAAGCTAAAATACTTTTCAAATACAAATATTTCTCGAGTGTGATTATTGGTGACGATTTATTGTTGACCGCTATATTCTGGCATTATTAATTATCATTTGTATGGAAGCAAAACTGAGAAACCGCACAAGAGGTCGTCGATGATAATACTATCCTAATGAGGACGAATAAGCAAGTTAAGATAAGTTATCCAAAACAAACCGAACTCTATTTATTATAAACGTATATCGCGAGGGTCAAAGATAGAATTTCGACCAGTGTGATTTCAGTGAAGAATTGAGAAGTAAGTATATCATTATATTCATCAGAGCTCGGTAAAATGTAATTTCTTCACGACATTTTTCATTACTCTTGAAGTTCGTTGCCTGAACTTATAGTCTGATCATTGTTTAAATAGAACATAGTCAATGGCTGTGGAAAAGGTATTGGACACAAACGCGAGTGTCATCTAGCGTGATTAGTTACAAACATGAATATTTTAATTCATTTTGATGCAGGTTTCTTCAAAAAACCCTGATTTTAATGCTTTTCCATTGTTTTAATCAAGTTACGACATGACTTTGAGGCCAGATCACTGAAGTTACGACATGACTTGGATGCGAGCTCACTATCGCCATCTGCATGTCGCATCCATTTTGATCCAATTATAATCCCATAAGGTTCTATATAAACAATGGTCTGATTGACAAGTTGAAAAATGTTAAAAATAGAAATAAAGCTTCTATAAATATGAGCGATAGCTTATTGGATTTGAAGTGACCACTGGAAAAATATGGGTTTTGAGAATACAACCGCACGTGAAAAATTGCGATTGTTATTAACAAAATAAGATGAAAAAAAAGGTATTTAGTTTTTCATTAATAACTCAAAAACTATTAATGTTTAAGGAATTTTGAAAAATGTTCCTTAAGGAGGAGAAAATTTCCAATAAAAATGTATCAACTCTTGGAACTCTATCACCATTATTAATAATTTTAATTCAACTCTGAAAATAGACAGTATATCACTGAAAATATTTTTTCTATTTCATCAAATGTTAACTAAAAATTTAAATAATTAATGGTATCATAAGGACACTTGAAAGAATAAATCCCCATTGCAAAAAAAATGTAAGTCCATTATTCAAGAAGTTATACTACTGTTGATTAACACATTTTTTCCAGTCTTTGTTTTCATTAATAACGACGTGAAGTTTTGATAATTGACCTATTAGTCCAGGAGGAATCGGCACATGAGTACCGAAGACTATTCCACGTCAATTTTTTTATGCGATTCTCTTCAAATCGCCCTACTGATGATATAAATGCATGTTGCCATGGGGCAACCCCGTGCCATATTGTTTAAACCGAAATTGTTTAAACAACTGCAAGGAATTGTTAGTTTTCAACCGGAATTTGTTTTTGCATTCTTTATTGAAATACAAATGAAAAAGATTTCATGACATTTCACGATAAAGTTAATATTTTTAAAGATATGAATTTTTAAAGGTTCGAAAAATCTCAAATTAGGATACTTTCAGCCCATAAAAAATGTATTGAAAGAATAAAATATAAATAAAATTATTTAAAATTCTTTATACATTAGTTAATAGTATTGTGAATGGAGATTTCAAAAAATTTCATTGTTTATACCTGTTTTTAATTGTTAATTTCGCGCGCTCACAAGTGTGCGTCGCTTACCTTTAAGTATCGCGGTCTCTCTCTGACTCATGCGCTGCATCGGTCTCTCTGTGTCTTGAATCATTATTTATCATTTATCTTAAAAACTATCAACTTTATCAAGATTGTTAAGAAGAGGAATGTTATTAATAATTAAATTGTCTACAATTTGTTCTTCATACATTTTTTTCCGGAATCAATTTTTTGAAAGTTATTTAAGCCAACAAAATAATTACACCACAGGCGATAAGATGGGCGGTTAACTAATTCCACCCATACAAATCGCCAGGAGAGGATGGCATAGCTCCAGTTCTGTTACAAATCGGACTGGAACATATCATACCCATCATTATAAGACTCTTTAGAGCCAGTTTAGCATGAAACCATATTCCGTCTAACTGGACCGCGACTAGGGTGATCTATATTCCTAAGGTGGGTCGGAATGACCAACACCCAAAATCGCTCAGACCCATTAGTCTGACATCCTTTCTATTGAAAAGCATGAAGAAAATACTGGATGGGCACATGAGGTGTGGGGCACTAATAAAGCACCCCCTCAATGTTCACCAGTATGCCTACCAGGCTGGCAAATCAACAGAACTTGCCGTCAATAACCTTGTCTCAGGAATAAGCGACGCCCTGGAACGCTAGGAGATAGCAGTCGGTGCATTCTTGGACATAGAAGGAGCATTTAACAATGCACTACCTCACTCCCTATATGAGGCCACTGTCTCTAGAGGGATTGAACCGATACTATGTGACTGGATAAGAACTATGCTTCACAACAGAACTATAACGACCTCTCTACAGGGGGAGTGTGTCAGCTTCAAGCCAGCCAGGGGCTGTCCCCAGGGGGCTCCTCTCCCAACTGTTAAGGTCACTGCTGGTGGATGATCTGATGGCCATTCTCTCTCTTTGGGAGGTTGATCTGCAAGCATATGCTGACGATCTGGTCCTAGTAATAAACGATAAATCCGAAGAGACGATCTCCTACGCCCTTCAGGATATATTGGATACCATACATAAATGGTGTGAGAGGGAGGAAATGTCCATTAACCCCCACAAAATGGTCATAGTCCATTCACCAGGAAAAGGAAGCTGGAACATTTAATACCTCCTTCCATCAATGGTGTAACAATTCCTTTTGCGAGTGAAGCAAAATATCTGGGAATAACCCTGGATAAAAAACTATATTGGAACTCGCACTTGGAAAAGACTATCCGGAAGGCTAGCCTTTCATTATGGACATGCCGCAGAATATGTGGCAAAACATGGGGCATGTCACCAAAACACGTATACTGGTTGTACGTGACCGTCATACGTCCAATGATAACGTGTGGCTCTATAGTCTGGTGGAGCAAGGGACATAAAAAAATGGCCATTGCTAAACTTAACGGACTACAGAGACAAGCATGCCTGGCGATTACTGGAAGCATTCGCTCCACGCCAACGGCAGCAATGGAAGTCCTCCTTGGATTACTTCCTCTCCACATAGTTCTGGACAGAGAGGCAAGATGGGCAACATACAGACTTTATCAAGCGGCCATTAGTCTACCGCAGGCATGTGTCATGACTACCGACTAGTGCATCGCAACAACGTTACCCTAGTCTGGATACCAGGTCACACAGGCCTAGAAGAAAACGAAATAGCGGACGCCCTAGCAAAAGGGGAGGCCGAAACAAAGTTCACTGGACCAGAACCGGTAATCGGTTTAGCATATAGCACTGCCAAGAATGTCATAACAGCTTGGGCAGACAATAAAAGACTCGAGTACTGGCGTAGTCTACCGGGCCTAGCCATTTCCAAAGCATTTATTGCTTGTACAAGGAAAAAACAGGACTCTGACAAACTGCTAGAACTCAGCAGAGCGCATCTCAGAGTTATAGTAGGTTTGCTTACTGGCTACTGCAAACTCAAACATCACATGCATAAAATCGGACTTGCACAAGATGCAGAGTGCCGGCTATGCATGGAGGTTGATGAAACGGCTAAACACATTCTGTGTACATGCCCTGCAGCGGCCAGAACCAGATTCTCAATATTTGGCGATACGACAGTAAGGCCAGAAAACCTGGTAAATTGTTCTCCCAATGCATTCCTCAATTTCGTCAAGAGATTGGAGATACTGGGAGAAATATAACCATAGGGTGAGCCACATAGGCCATTGGCCGCAGTGGAGGGCCTGATACGGGCCCACTCACGTTCAAACCTAACCTAACCTATTTAAGCATGAATCGGAACATGAATTTAAAATTACTTTTTTATCCATTCTATAGATGGTACTTTCGAATGACGTCAGAGTACCATTATTTGAAAAAACGGAGTTTCGAGTAAAAAAAGGTTGTGGTTTACTTCTTTGGCACGTATTTCGAACCACAATACTTGTTAAATCGAAATTACGATAGTGTAGCATTATTTTGATTATTTGAAATAATTTTAGGGAGTTCATGGCTATCTAGCTCGAAAAATAAAATGAGTTTTCTGACGAATGAAATATCAACTATGAGGTATCATTGGATTCAGAAAATTATGCAGATTTTAAAAATGTGAGAATATACAGGGTTCCCATTCGAAAATAGAAAGTTGATGTCATTTCCGGAAAGCCAGAAGTTGGATTTTTTTCCAATTATGTCAAAACGTGCCCAATAATGAGCATATTCAATGTTCCAAATTTCAGAAATATAGCTGATGAAACAAAGGAGAAGAGGGCGTGTACCATGAGTCTGTGTCACACGGTATATATTATCAGCAGACAAAGGTAACGAGAACGCTCTGTGTAACAATGTTTCGCATGTTGCTTATTTTTTATGGACTTTTGGTATAGAAAGAATTACTGAGGATTGTAATGTCTGCCGTAGCTCGGTTTTCTGAATACATTGAACTTATTATGATTATGCATGATAGTTAAGTCTATGACATTGATCTGTATTCCTATCTCTGTCTCGAGTGTGAACTGTGAACTTTGTAATCATAAACATTGCGGGTGTAATCCACGCAATGTATCATTCGAATCTCTATGCTGGGTTGCCTGAACATGATGATTGTTCAGATCGTATAATGATTTTTTACATTTTCCAATGGGTTCACATGATACCATAATTTATTCAAAATTTTAAATCAACATTTAATGCTATAGAAAAATTATTTTTTGTGATATACTGTCTTTTGCAGAGGTGCGCCCTTGCTATAACGGCCTCACGGAGCAAAATTATAAATAATGGAGTCAGATTTTCGGGAGTCGAAACATTTTTATTGTAAATTTCCTCCTTTCTACGGATTTTTTTTCAATTTCTTGAATATCAACAGTTTTTGAGTTATCAACGAAAACTAAATACCTTTTTTTCATCTTATTTTGATAATAACAATAGCAATTTTTTACGTGCGGTCAAATCCTTAAAAACCATTTTTCTAGTGGTTACTATCGCTAATATTTTTAGGAGCTTTATCTTTTCAACCTGAAGATCAGACCTCCGAGCGATAAAAGATATAGAGAGGGCTTTTCTAACTCTTTCTTGAAAGCAATATACCCAACGTTGTTCACAAACATCAATGCCCGAGTCATGTTTAAAAAGGGCATTGTCGGATATTTCCGTTTGTACTCGTTGATCAGGTAAGAATTCCGTATTATATTCACTCTTAACTTAGCGATCGTGTTTGTTTACGTCCGTTTATCGCCTTGTCATATCAGACCATGGGCGTCGCAGCAAGGTAATCATGGCAAAAACCATATTTTATTGGCATTCCGTATCGACCTTTTTAGTGGTATTGAATGAGTTGACTTTTAATGAATAAAAATTAGCAGATTTTTATCCCGATTTTTTGGCAAAAATACACTATTTATTGAAATGGCTGTAAAAACGTTGTGACTATGTAAGTAAACTTTAAAATCGATTACCCATTAATAATTAGGAAAAACGTGTTGCAGTGTAGGCACAATAAAGAGTATGTGAGGTAGTAAGCAAACTCAACCATTCATAACTAAATTCAAATCATAAGCCACTAGCTATTATAGACTCAATCTGATGGGTACTGCATTATCACAGGGATTATCACGTATAGTTCAATAAATTGGTGCACGAAAGGGGCTTGAAGTGGAAAGTTCTGGTGTAATTATTGTTAGTGGTTTATTGTATGGTTTTTGAGGTGCTAAACACGAATCTAAACTTGTCCACCAAAAATTCAGCACGCAAATATGAAAAATCAATATAAAAACACAAAAAAAGGGTTTTTAGTGATTTGCAGCAAAAACAACTTTCAAAGCAAGCTACATTTACGCAGAAAGTAATCTTATAATAAATAGAGAGGAAATAAAATACCTACAATTCATGTCGCCTCACATATTTTTGTTCTTCACAGCAAAATAGTTATTTATGCAACAAGTGAAAAAGTAAGTGTTTATTGCACTCGCGTAAAATTGTCCGACGAGGCCGTTAGGCCGAGTTGGACAACATTGTCACATGTCGAGCGCAATAAACTATTTTTGCACGAGTTGCATACAACATTTTTTCTATGTTCATGCAAAAAGCAAAAAATGATTCATCAAGGTGCGGCACTAGGTGTAGGAAAATGAAAAGCGCAACTTGAATACTTTATTATTAATATCGATTTGCATTGAAACTGATAACATAATTGTCAGAATTAATTTTTGACTGACATCAATACAAAATAATATAAAATACGTAACTGTTTGAAACGTATTGCCAATCTCAAAAAATATCTGATAAATATGTAGTGGGTTTGAAGGTTTATGTTTGTCATGATGACATCACGTTGACAGATGAGTGCAATAAAGAACTTCTTTTTCCACTAAATATAGTTCAATAAAGTTGCTTTTTGCATTAATGTATAAAAAATGATAATAATACCCATTTGGTTTTTCAAAATTAAACTTCATGCGAAAAAGCACTATTCATCGCAGTGCTTCTTTGTGTTACGTAAAAACATTAATAACTTTTCCACCTCTCTACTCCCCAGTTAGTTATCTAACTCTAACTCAGTAGCTTACTGTCACTTGGACGGACGAGTCATTTATCTTTCTCTGCGACGGCGCGTCGGTCGTCAAGTTATTCTAATTTGTTGTTTTCGTTAAGATACTCGGTCACAATGTCCAGTGATAAGTGTTTTATATGTGAAAAGATTTGAGTAAGGGTACAGTGAAAGTGGTCAAGGAAAAAGGAATAGAAACATTACGTGATGCCAGTAAAAAAAGAAATGATAGAAAGGGAGCTGTTTTGAAGGGTAAATCATCTGATTTGGAAATGAAAAAGATCCCGAGCAAAAAGGTTGGAAAAAAAAACAAAGGGGGTCTGTAGCCAGTACCAACGCTACAGCCACCTGCACCAGAAGCAGTTTTGAAAGTTATATCCTGTAAGTGCAAGAAGACCTGTCAGACCAACTGTGGATGCAAAAAGCAGGCCTTATCTGTTTCAGTATGTGCCTGAACTGTGAAAATAGCTGTAATAACATACCCGTTGCAGACATAGAAGAAGAAGCAGAGGATGATTCGGAGTTCCCTGATCTACTTGAAGGTAAATATGCATGAATAATTTTTTCGCATCTTCATTTTTTCTCCCACAATTGAGTTGTGATTTTGATCAACACTGTATTCATATCTCTAAAAGTTAAGTACTTATTTGCAATTCATTTTCTTGTTTGTTTCAGATGTACAGCAACTGGAAGGAGGCCCTGAAGGAGGTATGGAACCCGTACATAAGAGGCCCCGATTAGAGACATGAATGCATAATAATTGCACAGAAATTCTTAATAGGTAATGCTTTTATATCAAATTAATATATTGTTGAATTCATTGAATTAAGTCAATGATTATTTGTTTCAGGCGTCGAGAAACCATGGAATCTGTGTCTAAGAGGGGTCGTAATATTCGTATTGGTGCATAAATACTGATAAATTCGGAAGAAATTCGTGTCTTTTATTAGCCTGTACATAATGTTCATCTACCTGAAACTAAATTTATAATAGTTGATTTTTTTCCTTTATTTTCCAAAAATCACTGATTTCACTAAAACTTCAACACTCTTTTGCATGGAAACCACATGACATACAAAAAAGTATAAAGAGACATAAATTGTAGATAATTTTCCCCTCCTAATTTTGCTACTGGGCAACTTTTTGTGTAAACAGATTTCTCTCCAAGTTGAAAGCTGAAAAACAATAAAAAACATAATTTTTAGTGTTTTTTTGATGATTTCTGATATTTGCCGGTAGAATTTTTGGTGGACAACTTAAGATTCGTGTTCAGCACACTCAAAACCATAACATAAACCATTAAAAACAATTACACCAGAACTTTCCACCTCAAACTACCATTTGACTAGGGTAGTAAGTAATCGGTTCATCAGAAGATTTCGTTGTTTCCAATTGAATAAAATTTTGTAAACATGGAATATCACATATATCAGCATGAATAAGCGATCTGGAATGTTTTAGTGGTGAAGCGCTTCCGGTTAAACCAGACGTGGACACAAACTCCTTTATTGTAAATGAAAAACTGTAAATCATCACAAGTTTGAAATATTGTCAATGGGTTGAGAATTATTTTTAATCTTTTGAGAGAGCCCATACTCCCAAGTCAAATCAAGGAGATTTCTCATTGAAATCCTTCAAGCCGTAAATGAAAAGTGATGGACCCCAAAATTGTAACTTACTTTATCATAGAAGGCTATGATTCCCCATATAAAACTTTCTCTCAAATACATTTATAAATCATTTCCTTAAAGACTTTTATGTGTTATGTACTCTTAATTTTTCATATCCCTCTTGACAAATGGAAATAAGCATAGTTTGTATAGTTGCCGTCAAACATATAAGATAAATAAAAAAAGGCGCAAAAAATGGTCTTATCTTGTCCATCTCTGCCTGGAAAGGGCCACATAATATTGGGGGCAAGTAGTGCAAGAGTTTGAAATAGCTAGAGCATTACAGGTAAATTCGCCATGGGTAAATAATCTTTCAATTGCATCAAATTCATTATTGAGAGAGGATTAATTAATTATTTTTGTTTAGGTAAACAAGTATACTAGAGATCGATACTAAGTACAAAGAAACAATTTAAAAAATATATGCAGTATAATGATTCGATTTATCATTAATTAAAAAGTTATTCAACAAAAAGAATTACAAATAAAAAAATTTACATTCTCGTATATATACAGCTTTCATTCAGTACTGCATTCTTCACGACTAAACATCTGGATTGTCAGGAATTCAGATGTTTTTGTTCAGATAATTTAAAAAATAATCTAGAGAAGATAATTCTCAAATAAGTGTATATGCCAACATGGTCTTCCATGAAAATAAATTCAACTTTCCAATTAATCGCCCTGTGTTTTATTTATATGAACTCTCTGTAATCCAATATTTTCAGATCGGATAGTGCGTTGCCACGATGTCATTATTTATACAGATTGTATTGCGAAAAATTACTTCACTTTGAACTGGAATAATACTTTCGCGGTTGAAGATTTTCTAATAGATGATTTGCACCTTGTGTGAATTTTTCTGATGGAAGCTCTCAGTATGGTATGTCAATGATCAATTGTGCTAAAATTCAAAAATTATATGTATCATATCGGTGTCTTGAACGGAATTTTCATCCGACACAATTACATTAAATTTTGGTGCCGAATATTGTTTTCTCGTTTTTTATCGGTGATTTCTATCAAGTTTTAGTGCAATCATATTTGAAGGGTCCAGTGGAAAAACGATGAGGTTCCATATTTTCCGAAATCGACATTTTAGCGGCATCTGTTATAGCTCAAAGTATCAACATACCAAACCTTACTGGGGACAAACAATGACATTCCTTAAAAAACTGCGATCGAAAGTAGGCAGCACAGTGTAAAAACGATGACACTCCCACATAAGATTTCGCTTTTCTCAACTTTTTATAAAGTGGAATCTCATCGTTTTTCCACTGTACCATTCATTTATTTCTTGCATAATAGTACATTATATACCGCGGGACTGAAGTAGTACATTTAATCCTGAAGGTAAAGTTTATGGCCCGACCGCAGGGAGGGCCATAATTTACCTGAAGGATTAAATGTACTTCAGTCGCAAGGTATATACGATACTTTTCGTACTTCCGGTATGATTTTATTAATTATTTCAATAATTTCAATCAGTTTTTTCTCTCTTCAACTCATTTAATAAACTGTCTTTAAAATAAGTTACCATAGTAACATTGCGTTGTGACAGTTATAATTTAGAAACATTGTCATTACTAGTGTCATTGTAAAGAAACATTGTTATTGATAATTATTGGTATCATGAGTGAAGAAGGTGTATCTGATATTGATAAAAGAGCAGCCGAAGTAGGTGAAGAATTGTTACCACCGAAATCTAGAAAACTATACGAGCAGCAGTACGATGCTTTTAAAAAGTGGTGCCGCTTAAAAAATGTGAGACAACCTACTGAAAATGCGCTGTTAGTCTACTTCGATGATAAATCAAAAGCGGTTTGTGCCTCAACTCTCTGGGCACATTACTCAATGCTGAAATCGGTTATTAACATTAGAGAAGATATTGATATAAGTAAATTTCCAAAATTATTAGCTTTTTTGAAGAGAAGAAATATCCCTTAAATTCGTTTGTTTGTGATTTAATCGTTCCGGGAGTTTCGTCAATATTTAATCCCGGAGGGATTAAATGTGACACTTTAGTACCTGTCACAAGGGAGTGAAGTTGTCACTTTAGGCCCGGAAGTACGAAAAATTGAATGTTCTCTCATATCCTAAAATCAAATTCGGGAATATAATCAAATCTGCTCTTGGGTATTTTGTGACCCTCCAGTAATAAAAGTAAATTCAATATTAATTTTCAACTTTAACGCCCTGCATTTCGAAAACGAATTGTTGTCTTTTACATGTTCACCTATAGACATTATTTTCCTTGCAATGTGAGAAATTAATGAACGGACCGGTCCATCTTAAGAATCATCCTGTATAAGCAAAAATTGTGCAAGTCCTCACATTTCCTTCAAAAACATTAAGCAGGTTTTCAATCACAAAGTATATATTCCTGCCAAAAATGCATAGTATCAAGACATACACACCTTATATGGTAATCACATGAGAATATATTGGCTAAATTCAGTGCGAGTCAAAATCAATACTTACATAAGTTCAGGTAATTACCAGGAAATTAATTCCTATTTTGTCAATAACCAAATACAGTTTTTCAGACAAAAATTGCAATAAATCAATGAATAAAATTATTGACATCTCTACATTCATTCAAACTATTCCACCTATCGCCCCCACGTAACGTTTGGCGCGGAAGATGTAAAGGCCCGCACAGCAATTAGGTACTTTTTTTTTTCCATTCATTGTCGGGCGTAGTTATAATAGAAATCACAGCTGTATGCGGTACGCGCAGCTATTAGCAAATTAGATTTTGTCAGGACAGTTGTTTACCTAATCTAAGGATACTAATAATAATAAAATGGATTATTCTGAATACAAAAGTTACAGTGCTTTTGTTATTAACTTGACTAGTCTGCACGCATCACAATATTTAGTGGCATATGTACTAGTCCGACCCTGGTCGGCGGCATGGGAATCAAATTCGTGATAATCGACCATTTTATGCGCCTTTTTTTATTTATCTTATATGGTTGACTACAACTCTATAGTGAATTTCAAGTTTGGGAAGATTCAAGTTTTTTTTTTTTGAAAAATACATTTTTTGAGGAATTCCAAATAGGTATAGGCTTTCCTATCTATATAAAAAAATTGCTGGTTACTGTATAGGGTGTATAGCCTTAAAGAGAAGTGCAAGCCATAGATATGTTTTCCGAGCTATTCTATTGATAACATTGTGCCTAGTTATTCATAAAGATTAAAGTCTTGTTGGAATGTCTTTCGAGTACTCAATACGTAGTTCAGTGATATTTTTTTTAGTTTGAATTTGTTTGTCATGGAAATTAATTCACTGTTCTGCAACTATAACAATATAATAACTTGACAGTCATGTGTGTGTGTTTGAAATGTATGCTATTTTAGAGGAATTCGTGATTGCGAAACCAATGAAATGGATACAGATGATACAAGAAGAAAGTGTTTAAAAGTAGCAACGAGAACTATAAACCGTCAGATACAGAAAATTAGACTACTTCAGCAAAGGAATAGAAGAACGCAATCCAAAATTTAAATTTGTTTCAAGCTGGACAGACAATTTACAATAAACAAGTCACCGCTCCACCCTGTGAGCAAATCAAGACTAAATCAAAATAGAGCTGTTTGGTATGTCTGCAGAGATGTCTTCAGAGATAAAGTATAATGACTCTCACCTCAATATTTATACTAGGGACTGTTTGATGTTTAACAAACAGAAGTAAAGTAATAACTACATGAGAAATTCTCGTTTCCCTACCAGACAGACTTGTAATATCGATGTCTCCCTGAGTCTAACTTTACACAAGTTGACACATTACTTTTTGACAACTCTAAAAAACTTTTTAATTATCTGCCTCAAGATACCAATAATCTAAATTCAGCAAAAAATATAAGAAAAAGAGTTAAAGAGCTACTAGGGCTTTCAACACACTTTGGATAAGTATTTCAATGACACACTTTCAACATAAATATGAATGTAATCTCATTTGTGTATTATAGTTTATGTGTAAATTCTTATGTGTAATAAATGCATCTATAGCATATATATAGTGCATAGTATATTTTACTGATGTAATTCAACAATTTCAATATTTTGACTTCTTCACTTCAGCACTTTCATTTATTTCTTCCGTATTTATGACCTTATTTTATGCTTGGTCAGCAGAAATCTAAAGGTGCATTTAGTCAACATTATACAAAGGCGTAGAAGGGCCACGAACAATTTTTTTTTGGAATCCCGACTTTAATCTCGGACCCCGACTTTAATCTCGAACTCCCGACTTTAAACTCGGGGGTCCGACTTTAATCTCGGGGGTCCGACTTTAATCTCGTACCCCCGACTTTAATCTCGGACCCCAAAATTTAATCTCGGGGGTCCGACTTTAATCTCGGACCCCCGTCTTTAATCTCGGGGGTCCCCAGATTAAAATCGGGGGTCCGAGATTAAAGTCGCACCCCCGAGATTAAAGTCGGGTGTCCCAGATTAAAGTCGGGGGTCCGAGATTAAAGTCGGACCCCCGAGATTAAAGTCGGGGGTCCGAGATTTAAGTCGGGGGTCCGAGATTAAAATCGGGGGTCCGAGATTAAAGTCGGACCACCGAGATTAAACTCGGGGGTCCGAGATTAAAGTCGAACCCACGAGATTAAAGTCGGGGGTCCGAGATTAAAGTCGGGGGTCCGAGATTAAAGTCGGAGATCCGAGATTAAAGTCGGACCCCCGAAATTGAAGTCGAGGGTCCGAGATTAAAGTCGGGGGTCCGAGATTAAAGTCGGACCTCCGAGATTAAAGTCGGGGGTCCGAGATTAAAGTCGGGGGTCCGAGATTAAAGTCGGTTCCACGAGATTAAAGTCGGGGGTCCGAGATTAAAGTCGGGGGTCCGAGATTAAAGTCGGAGATCCGAGATTAAAGTCGGGGGGTCCGAGATTAAAGTCGGACCCCCGAAATTGAAGTCAAGGGTCCGAGATTAAAGTCGGGGGTCCGAAATTAAAGTCGGGGGTCCGAGATTAAAGTCGGGGGTCTGAGATTAAAGTCGGACCCCCCGAGATTAAAGTCGGGGGTCCGAGAATAAAGTCGGGGGTCCGAGATTAAAGTCGGACCCCCGAGATTAAAGTCGGGGGTCCGAGATTAAAGTCGGGGGTCCGAGATTAAAGTCGGGGGTCCGAGATTAAAGTCGGACCACCGAGATTAAACTCGGGGGTCCGAGATTAAAGTCGAACCCCCGAGATTAAAGTCGGGGGTCCGAGATTAAAGTCGGGGGTCCGAGATTAAAGTCGGAGATCCGAGATTAAAGTCGGGGGGTCCGAGATTAAAGTCAGACCCCCGAAATTGAAGTCGGGGGTCCGAGATTAAAGTCGGGGGTCCGAGATTAAAGTCGGATCCACGAGATTAAAGTCGGGGGTCCGAGATTAAAGTCGGGGGTCCGAGATTAAAGTCGGAGATCCGAGATTAAAGTCGGGGGGTCCGAGATTAAAGTCGGACCCCCGAAATTGAAGTCGAGAGCCCGAGATTAAAGTCAAGGGGCCGAGATTAAAGTCGGGGGTCCGAGATTAAAGTCGGAGATCCGAGATTAAAGTCGGGGGGTCCGAGATTAAAGTCGGACCCCCGAAATTGAAGTCGAGAGCCCGAGATTAAAGTCAAGGGGCCGAGATTAAAGTCGGGGGTCCGAGATTAAAGTCGGGGGTCTGAGATTAAAGTTGGACCCCCCGAGATTGAAGTCGGGGGTCCGAGATTAAAGTCGGGGGTCCGAGATTAAAGTCGGAGATCCGACATTAAAGTCGGGGGTCCGAGATTAAAGTCGGACCCCCGAAATTGAAGTCGAGGGTCCGAGATTAAAGTCGGGGGTCCGAGATTAAAGTCGGACCCCCGAGATTAAAGTCGGGGGTCCGAGATTAAAGTCGGGGGTCCGAGATTAAAGTCGGGGGTCTGAGATTAAAGTCGGGGGTCCGAGATTAAAGTCGGGGGTCCGAGATTAAAGTCGGACCCCCGAGATTAAAGTCGGGGGTCCGAGATTAAAGTCGAACCCCCGAGATTAAAGTCGGGGGTCCGAGATTAAAGTCGGGGGTCCGAGATTAAAGTCGGGTGTCCGAGATTAAAGTCGGGATTTCAAAAATAAATTGCTCGTGGCCCTTATACGCCTTCGTAACATCATTTTAAAATTGTGCTTTGATATATTTTAAAAGCAAAAGTTGAATCTGTTATATAAAATGGCGCCATTTATACAACAATGTTGAGTTTAGGCTAAAAACCTTTGATGTTACCGTTATATTTATGATAATGCTTGTGCTGAAGTTGACTAAATCCACCATAATTCTTCGCACAATGAAGTATTTTTGATTGACATTCCGACAACACACGTGCTTTCCAATCAGGCATGTGGTCAGCTCTAGATACAAAATTTTGACTCCTTTACTTCAGCACTTTCATTTATTTTTTCAGTATTTATGACCTCATTTCATGCTTTCTCAGTACGAATCTATTTCTTCGCACAATAAATTATTTTTGATTGACATTTCGACAACACACGTGCTTTCCAACCAGGCATGTGGCACGTGGTCGTCTTTAGATAAAAATTTAACATGAAAAAAATTTATCAGCACACCGCCACTGGTTCTAATCTTACATCCGAATATCATAACAATAACAAATCTCCCCCTCCGAACTTGGAGGTTTCCCCTCACCCACAAACTATCACAAAGGATAGTGATATCCAGCTTTCATAACAACGTGTGTTGTGCATAAAGAAATGACACCTCTATATCTTTTATTGCTCGGAGGATCAGACTAGGAGAGCTAAAAGCCGCACCGAATTTGTTTTCACTCACAGGCTCTAAAGTTTCCATTATTTTTATTTCAGGTTTTCAGCATGATTGATCTAACACAAACCAGCCTGTTTCTGCTTAGCACCTCCACAATCCTGACTGCGTACTTAATCTGGTTCTTTTACGACAATTTCCAGTACTGGAAGAGAAGAAAAGTTCCATATTTGACCCCTTCATTTCCATTCGGAAACACCTTCGATCTTATCCGTGGAAAAGTTTCGTTCGGAGAGGTGTTTTCGAACGCTTACCTGGAGTTCAAAAAGCAAGGACACAAACATGGAGGGATATACTATTTTCAGAGACCAGTTTATGTACCAGTCGATCCAGATATCATTAAAAGAATAATAATCAGCGACGCTGAAAACTTTCCCAACCATGGGATGTACGTCAACCCCAAAGGCGATCCTTTGTCGGGACACGTGTTCAATATGGAGGACGGAAAATGGCGAACTCTGAGATCCAAAATGCCTTCTTCCTTCACCTCCGCGAAGATGAAGAAGATGTTCTCGATAATGGTGAAGATGGTGGACCCCTATACGAATCTATTGGATTCCTACGTTGAAAAGGGTGATCCGTTGGAAATCAAGAGCTTCGTCAGTCGTTTCACGACAGACATAATCTCTGCCTGCGCACTTGGTGTTGAATCTAACACCCTGAATTTCGAGAATGAAGATCTGTTGACTCACGGCAGAGCTTTCTTCGACTACCAATGGAGCAAATATAAGAACAGTCTAGTCATGACAGTTCCACACCACATCTTAGCCAAACTGAACTTCAGAATTTTTAAAAAGGAAACCGAGGACTACGTTATGGATATGTTCAAGAAAATTTTGCAGAATAGACGAAAAAGTGGCCCTCTGAGAGGAGACCTCGCCGACTCTCTGAAGAAGCTAACCGAATGGCGTGAAGAGGAGAAAGACTTCTCTGGAAAACACGTGATGGTTCCACTGACGGAAACAGAATTCGGAACGCAAATGTTTGTGTTCTTTGCCGCCGGTTTCGAAACGTCTTCGAGTACCCAAACTTTTGCTCTCTTCGAGCTTGCTAGAAATCCAGATTGCCAGTCGAAATTGAGGAATGAAATTGAAACAGTTTTAGCAAGGCATGATAATAAGGTTTCGTACGATGCCATCATGGAGATGAGGTATTTAGAAAACGTTGTCGATGGTGAGCAGTTGATCTTGATTTTATACACTCATTAGGAATTTGTCGATGGAATTTGGTGTAGTCTGCTTTGTCAAAAAACGTATTTCTAATTTTTCCACACTCAAAGACTATAGAATTGTTAAAAAATTGTTAAAATTGTTATTACCGTCAACCGATTGCACCCCTACGTGCAACCCTCGGAAGTCTTCGAGTCTTGTGTGAGCTAGGGAATAAAATAGAACTTTATTTCTACTGAGCAACAAACACAATGATTTCCACTTACATGTTACACAGTCGTTAAGAGTTCCTTAAAAATTCATTGAATACAATGGTACTTCTGAAAAATACAATTATAAAGTAAAAGAAACATTAAAAATACAAAATACAATACTACAGACAGAGATAATATAATATGGTTGTAAATACCATAAATCAGTTAAGAACAATAAAATTAAATATCACTTCAATGAAACGAAAGAAAAATACTTTTTCTTATTTCCACTTGGTTTTTTATTTTCACGACCGGTTTCGGGTTTTACCCCAATATCAAGTATAAAAAACAACTAATACAATTGAACTCTGAAACCTAGTTATATAGGGAGTTTGCAGGTAAACTGGAAATTAAATGAACAGGGGTGAAACAATATAAATTCAATACTGGAGGTTATGGAAATTACCTGGGTTGTCAAAATCATAAATTCAAAAGTTGAGGCCTACATAAATCGAATTACTCGTTGAGGGTTCTATATTTCGGGTTTTTAATTGATTTATTAATTTCCATGGCTTCCAACAGATTCATTTTCTTCCCTTTATTACATGTGTGTAGGATTTCGAGATTATCTTTACTTATCTTGTGTTTGGAATCGTGCAGATGTTCGTACATTGTTGATTTTTTGTCGGAACAGACGTGTTCACGGAGCCTTCGTCAAAATTTCATCCGGTTTGGCCTGTACATAGGTACTGCAGAGCATTCCCCGCATTGTAATCTACATTACCCTGATTTTTTCATTCTATCTCGTTTAGGTTTTGCATTGAACAGAATTCTGCCTAAATTATTATCACTTATGAAAGCTGTTGATATTTTGAATTTAGAAAAATAACGTTGAATGTATTCTGTTATTAATGCTACCATATTTACGTGTATTGTGTTCTTCGATATTTGGGTATAGATCACTCAAAACCTTTTTATGAGTTTAACCTGATATTAATTTCACTATTAAAGAAACTGGCACTTGATTGTTTACCGAAATTTATTTAATATTTAGTTCATCCTGGAAATTCTTATCAGGTAAAGAGATTGTGAAAGCTCTGTGTATCATTGACCTAAAGGCGGATAATTTATGTGACATCAGACTGAAAGAATCAAAGGGAATTGTACAGTCTGTGAAGGTGTTTTTCCGACAGATATTAAATTGAAAACTATAATTAACCCTTGAAGTACTCAAATCTAAGAAGTTAAGCTTCCTGTTTTGTTCAATTTCTACTGTGAATTTTACTTTGTTATGTATATGTATATACAGGCTAAACCGGTAGAAATTTTGACGTAAGGATCAGTGAACACGTCTGTTTCGACAAAAAATCAACAATGTACAAACATCTGCAAGAATCTAAACACAAGATAAACACAGGATATTATCAAAATCCTACACACATGTAATAAAGGGAAAAAGATGAATCTGTTGGAAGCCATGGAAATTAATAAATCGATTAAAAATCCGAAATATAGAACCTTTAACGAGCAACTCGATTTATGTAGGTCTCCACTTTTGAATTTATAATTTTGACAACCCAGGTAATTTCCATAACCTCCAGTATTGAATTCATATCGTTTCCCCCTGTTCATTCAATTTCATTTAATCAGCTCTCGATCCAGTTTTCCCTATATATCTAGGTTTTAAATATGCAATGACCAGAGAAGAGTCAGGTACATTTGAGCATTCGAAGGAGTTGTCCCTCTGTAATATTTCCAGATCACAGTTTCTCACCATTTCGTTAACGGTCTCGAGACATTGTTGAAGATGAGACAAACTATTCGAGACACGAAATAGATTGTCTCTTCTTCTTAGTAATATGTCAGGTCCAATATGATCAGTAGTTTGGAGATTTTCAGGTACTTTCAATGTTCTAAGAACGTTAAAAACGAAGATTACTTCCAAAGAATGACGTCGATCTTTCAATAGTTGAATATTAAATTCTAGTGGTTGGCTGGAGTTAGATATAAATGAGGGCCAGACCTTGTGTTTCCTGAAAGAAAGAGTTTTTGGATTTTTTCTATCATATCGTAATATAAAAAAGTCTTTGGGTTCCAAATGATGTATAGATTGAACAATGTAATTGAAGAGTATTAAACAAGTATCGTGATTGAATTCACTGCTAGATCTCAAAACAAAGCTCAATTTCCTAGAACATTAAGACACTAAGTATTCAATAAGCCGAGAGAAATTGAACACACCAGAGAAAAAGATACCGAGATCTTTCATCTCATCGATTCTCTGCAAACTGCTACCTATTTTCCATTGATGCTCACTATTTTCTTTGAATAATTCAGGGCTATGAAAGATTATATCTTAGCATTAACATTTTTCAGAAACTTTGAGGATGTATCCAGTTTTTCCAATCCTGGCAAGAGTGTGCAAAGAAGATTACAGGGTTCCAGGCACAGACCTCACCTTAGAGAAAGATACATTCGTCTTGGTCAGCAATTTGGGGATTCAACATGATCCAGAGTACTACCCAGATCCAGAACAGTTCGACCCGGACAGATTCACTTGCGAAAACAAAGGAACCAGGCCGTTTATTGCAAACATGCCCTTTGGGGAAGGACCAAGAATTTGCGTGGGTACGTGGTATAAAAATTGTACTTTTTCGGTTACATAAAGTTCCGGTAGTCATTCAATAACAAAATTATTCTTCAGGCTGATCTCGATAAATTGTATGAATGGTGTGTTAGGAACAACTTGTTTCTTGATGTGAATAAATATCATTTCATTAGTTTCTCAATCAACAGAATATACATCAACTATGAAAGATTTGTGGGTCATTTTTGTTGAAAAGCTCAGATTCGTAAACCACATAAACAAAATCATTGTGATCTCATCTGAAACATTAGGACTTATCCTTGCAATTATTCCGGTTTTTCAATGGAAGCATTAAAAAGAGTTTTACTTGGCACTACTGGTATCCCATACGCGTGTATAATTTGGTCTTAATATTATCACGTTGACAGTGTAACTCTTGAAAGAGTGCAAAACAAATTCTAAGATTTTGTTCATTTAAAATGGGACTCCAAGTACTGAAGCACGACTATTCGGTATCGGTATTATTGCAAGAATTAGATCTGAAACTATTACAAACAATAAGAATTCATACTTACCTTTATTATGTATTCAAGCTCAATGGACTGATGACCTGTCCGGAATTACTTGAATCTGTCAACATCCATGTTCCAACCAGACATAGCTATCCATTTTATATGCCCTTCCGTCAAACAAATTATGGCAAACACACACCCTTAGAAGAATCCCAAGAGTTATTGAAAGACAAAGACATCAGTGTATTCTGGAGTTTCCTTTGATAGTTATAAAAAATCATTGAATAATATGAGTTGGTGATTGTGTAATGTCGTATCGTAACAGTACCTAATTTTTTTATATCAATTTATTTTTGTGTTATGTTGTTTGCTGCAAATACATTTTGTATTTTTTTAACTACTTATATTGTTATGAGGCCATTTTGTGATATTTTACATTGTAATGGGGATCAATCATCCCGTATAAATAAAGAAAAAAACTAATTTTCAATTTTGTTTTCAGGAAAGAGATTTGGTCTACTGCAAACCAAATTGGGACTGTTAACTATAATAAAGAACTACGAAGTCACGCTGAATGAGAAGACCAACCAAGATTTTCAATTCGCATCAAATGAGTTAATTTTAAGAAAATCAGGAGATGTTTGGATCAATTTGAAGAAGATAACATAATCATATTAATAATTCCAATGTAACTGAAAGTTAGCTAGTCATCACTTCTCAAGTAATAAACTGATATCAAATATTATTAGTAATGAGAACTTGCACCATTTCAAAAAGGGGCATTTATTTCCTAAAGGTTTTACACCCAATAACAGAAAATGCTATAAATAAATAATCAAGCATATAAGAATTATACATATACATATATATATATATATATATATATATATATATATATATATATACAAGAAATGACTAAGTCAAAAATTGTAACTTTCCAGGAGCGGCAATTTCATGCGCTCGAGTACATAATTGTTTTATAAGTGCTCTTATTTACGTATTTATTGGGAAAAAAATTGCATCCTTCTTGTGTTTCAACTTAGACACTTTTTACATCGAAAACTTCATGTTCTTATGATAAATTTTGAGCAAAAATCTCAAAACTGGCGAAAAGTGACTTGGTCACTTCTTGTACCAAGCCATATTATATGAAAACTAGAAGTTCGGGTTGAACCGCGTCTGGAATTTATTGAAACAACAACAAATTCCAGACGCGGTTCAACCCGAACTTCTAGTTTTCAAATATCTGACCGCGGAAACCTATCCGAACACACACATATATATATATATATATATATATATATATATATATATATATATATATATATATATATATATATATACATAATATTGGGGATTGCAGCAAAGTCAGAGGTGTACTCAGAGTTTATTCCAAGCTTTCGTAAATTTTATTTACATCTTCAGGGAACTACAAAGAATTGTTATGTCAATTTTACATGTTGATGTTATTAAATTGTACTTATAACTATAGTGAGGTTGTTTGACATGTTCTTAATGTTTTGAATAGTGACATTACATTTTAAAAATTGTAAATAATGAAAAAAGAGACTTTACGAATATAAATAAACAGAAAATTTTAAAATTTCAGTCGAAAAACAGAAGTCTTGTTGATTGTATCTAAGGTATATACATCAGGTGTCAACTGTCAATAGAAAAGAAATCTGTAATTTTCAAGTCAATGTTACCAACTGTAATCTTGTACCTAATCTTGTAACTGTTGAAAATTGAATATACGACTGTTATTTTGTAAGTTAGGAAAAAATTACATTTCCAATTGAGTAGTTATGGAGATATTATTATTCATAGGGAGAGTGTGGAGTAAGAAGGAATAAATCTCACTCAAGTGACACGTCCAGTATATAAAACGTATTTTTTCCTAAAGATTAATTTTGGGTCACTTTCAATAACATCGCACATATTTTTTTCTCCAAATGATCAATTTTGAGACGTTCTGTATAACGGCAGACATCTTATTTCTATGATGAATAATTTTTAGGACACCTTGTTAACTCTACAATTTATCTATAATCATTATCATTATTTACTGTTATTGTATTCTTGGGAGATCTCTCTCCTTGTGTTTGAAATGTATTTTTTCATTTATTTGTAAACGGGTAACCCCATAAAATACAATTGAAATTTCGTGAAATTTCACTCGGGTTTATATCCATTATATCCATATATTTATTTCGAATTTAGAAATGCCCTCAATGAGCTACTTTTAGATAATGGAGGAATTTTACAATGACGTATTTTAAAAGAGAAATTTATTTTCTATAGGCTATTCTCATCAATAATTTATCATGTTATGTATTAATAAGTCAATGGCTGTTCAGTGTCACAATTTTCACTCGGGTTTATATCCATATTTTATTAGGTTAGGGCCAATTTATGCAACATATCATTATCAAAGTCATAATCACTATAACAGTCCTAGTCTTATAGACCACAAGCCCAGGCACAATTTTAGGGGGTGATTTTATACACCACAGGTCATATACATATAATGTTGAAGTACTGGTCGAGAAACGAATGTTAGGCACTATGCCGTCAATTTTCCGCGGTACAGGTGAGTGTACAGGCGAGTTGAAATGTCGTAAAAAAAGGGGGACTTTTTTATTACTTTATACATGACGGCACTATTCTCGTCAAAGAGGCAATGAAAAAAGAATGCTCTAAAACCCAGTGCCGTCAAAAAATAGCGGTACAGGGAGTCGGAATTTTTTTTTGAAATCGGTTATTTTACCCCCCTCCCCAGTTAATCGAATACTTGACGGCGTTGATTCAGTTAACTTTGCCTTTCCTTAAAAAACTATAATACATCTATGCCGTCAGAAAATGGTGGTACATGGGGTCAGAAATCGCGAATCAAAACCCGATTTTTACCCCTTATGGGGGTAGTCATTTAGAATTTGACGGCACTGATTTCTAGCTTTGAGTTAACATTTAATGAGTATTCTAAACATGGTGCCGTCAAAAAATTATGGTTCATGCAGAAATAAATAAAAAATTATTAAAATTTTAGAGCAAAAAATCAATGTTTTCTTATAAGGTCATTTATTTCAGGACGGCATACGGTTCTTTTTTAAGCAGAAACTACCTATAATGGCTTAATAACTATGCCGTCAATAATTCATGGTACCTAATTGAAATACAGAATAAATATAAAAACGAAAAAATTAAAAAAAATTTAAAATTGCCTGCACATTTATAAGAGTTTATTTTTGAAATATTATTGTGGATAGCACTTCATTAAACATTAAAAAACATAGAAAAGTTGGTGCCGTCAATTTTCCCTTGTTATATTTTATGCATTTGACGTGAAATCTCTTCCTACTTTTAACTTATTTCGCCTACCATTTTGGTCATAATTTTGGTCAAAAATTACAAGACAACATTAACAATATAATATTGACCATATTGAACAGTAATTTAAAATTGTGGTGCCGTCAACATTAAACGGAAACTCTTCGTAATAAGAGAATTTGAAAATTTTAACGATAACCTTGGTAATATTCGTTTTCGGTCCAATTGTCACTTCTGAAATCATATTTTAGAAGCAGTTCAATACACCATTTGTCGAAACGTTTTATAACAAGTTCCGTAGCTCAGCGGTACTGTTGCTGCATATGAGTCTGTAGGTCGATGGTTCAATCCACGATCACAACACATTTTTTTTGTTCCAAATTTAAACTCATTTATCGAAGAAAATTTTGTTAGGTATTTTACATATCAATATTTCAGTGGTAGTACATAAATGTATATAAATAGTTCAGGTGAAACCATCGTTAATTATTTCTTAGGAATTGTTGGGTGATTTTCATTTCTCGGTGTGAAATTTTCTTACCGAATCCACCGCGTGCATGAATTAATTGACGGAAATTTTTCGAGGAAACGAATTTTGTTTACAACGTTCCATTGTCTGCGAGAAATTATTTGCTGCCATAATTTGCCATAAAGTCATTTAAAATAAATTACATTCTACGAAAAAAATAATAATCTTAACTTCTGAAAAATAAATTGAAATTAAACTAACACAAAAATATTTAATATAATAAAGTTTGAAAAATAACACCTTGTTGTGCCAAACAATAGCCGAATCTGTGATACAGAGATAATCTCATATCACGGAGTAGATTTGGCGTAATGTAGGCACAAAGTTGGATAATTTTGCCCCTTAATTCATCAGGATTTGTTGCTCTCTGAAATGCATGTCGATACGCGGATTCTTTCAAATATTCCCAAAGAAAGAAATCATTTAAATCTGGTGATCTGGGAGGCCACAATATCATACCACATGTTGATATTAAGCGATCACGAAATGTGTTTTAATGAAATTGTGTTACTGGTCGTGACTCGTGTTATCATCCCGGTACATGACGGTAAATCTTCGATACACTGAAACATTAGTCAGACGCATAAATATGATTAAGTGCTTACATAATACTTAGATTAAGATAGAAATAGGAGTTGCTGAAGTCAGTCTGTAGCTAGATTTCATATGAACCGTTACTGCTTATACATTTAAATATACTTGTTCGTGAAATAACAGTGTTTCCTGCCATCCGGGTGGCAACCCCTAACACTCGTGACATTGTGACCGAACTGTTGAAACCAAATGTCCCCAAAATTAATAGGAAGTAGCTGCATTGTCGGACTAATTTGATTTCGTCATGAAAAACACATTTTTCAGCGTACTGTACCATATAAAATTGACGGCATAGTAAAATATGTTATCTTTGATGGATATAGCATTGAAACAGCTTAATTTTAGGTTGTATAAAATGACCACCCCCCCAAGGGGTAAAAATCGGGTTTTGATTCGCGATTTCTGACCCCATGTACCACCCTTTTCTGACGGCATAGATGTATCATAGTTTTTTAAGGAAAGGCAAAGTTAACTGAATCGACGCCGTCAAGTATTCGATTAACTGGGGAGGGAGGGTAAAATCGCCGATTTCAAAAAAAAAATCCGACTCCCTGTACCGCTATTTTTTGACGGCACTGGGTTTTAGAGCATTCTTTCTTCATTGCCTCTTTGACCAGAATAGTGCCGTCATGTATAAAGTAATCAAAAAGTACCCCCTTTTTTACGACATTTCAACTCGCCTGTACACTCACCTGTACCGCGGAAAATTGACGGCATAGTGCCTAAAGTTTGTTTATCGACCAGTACTACAACATTATATATGACTCGTGGTGTATAAAATCACGTCCTGAAAATGTGCCTGGGCTTGTGGTCTATTAGTCGTTGTCTTAAGAAATTTTTATATTTATGCATCAGTCATTAGCTTGAAAATTAAATATTGGCAGGTGACAACACTGTCATTAGTGTCTTTTTATCCCAAAGGAGGAGATATTTTTCAATCATTTCAATAAGAGCTTCTATGCCCTTTTTTTTCTGAAACACAATAAACAGTAACAAATAACAAGAATAGCAAGTCAAAACGAATAATTATTCATTTTCATTTGTGAAATAAGTATCGACGCGAATGCGCGTTGTGCACGTCGTCCTAATCATTGCAGTGCATTATGTGCAACACAATTCAAATGAAATGAATGATCACAAAACACCGCCAGTTGAAAACAAACAATTATATCACCAAAACAAAATGATGATAAGATATGCAAAAATACTTCATAACATTTTCAATAATGTTCGTTTTAATGATAAATATTATGATTAGGTCATGAAAATAATTATCGTCTTTCGATAAACGAACTACTCATTGATCGGCAACTTTCCTCTGGTTTTTACCATGTGTTCTGAATATTACAGGTTTCTCGTTTTCGCGAACACCAAAGTTGCCGAAAATAAATGTTATGAAAACATATTACATACACATTATTATTTCATAACCAGCCTCTTATCAACGTAAAAAAATGTCACCCGGGAGATACTTTGATCTTATTTGATACAAATATTGATGAACTCTTCGAAGTGAATAAAGATGTAAAGAATAAATAATCAACAGGATACGATGACATCTCCATCAAAATATTTCAGAATCTTCCATGAAAAGTACTTGAAACTCTTGTCTCATTAATTAGTCTCTCATTTCGTAACGGCATATTTCCTACATTTTTCAAAAAATCTGTGGTAATTCCTTTGTACAAAGGCGGTGACTTGGACGATCCCTCAAATTATCGGCCTATATCCTAATTCTGACACAATGAATTCCTCATTTCCCATTACATCATCAAAGAAAATCAATTCGGATTTCAAAGTAAAAATAACACTCAGGATGCAATTTCTTCTTTTTTGTGTTAGGTTTATTCTTATATAAATTACGGGGATTAAGCAGCAGCAGTCTTTTGTGACTTCAAAAAAGCTTTTAACTGCGTTGAGCACAAAATACTTTGGCGTAAACTACGGCTGCCAAGGAGTTACTCAGGAATGGTTTGAATCCTATCTAACTTGCCGCAGTCAAGTAGTTAAAAACGATGAGACTACAAAATATAAAAATATTGATTCTGGAGTGCCACAAGGATCGGTTTTAGGGCCGACTTTTTTTCGTGTACAATAACGATTTACTGAGTCTACAGACATCTGGAAAAATTACTTCATTTGCAAACCACAATTTTATGGTATAGTGAGATATCCTTTACCTTTCTGCTGGATTCGGTGCTTAAATTGCAAAAGAGCTGCATTAGATGTGTTGAAATTAGGACCATGCGACTCACGCAAGCAGTTACTCGTAGAAAAAACATAATGACGGTTGTGGATCTCTTTGTTTTTGAAACTGTATGTCTTTTAGCTACACATATTTTTGAATTTAAAAACATTTTATTCTGTTATAATACTCTTCAAAGATCTAGAAATGATTTTAAATAACACTTACTCTCCTCATTATTGACAAAGATCTCTTTTTTGTATAATAATAGCGTCAAGATGTTCATATACCATGTCATACTAAAGAGAGCCACGCTATTGACAAATTTTATATTATATCAAAAAACTATACTCGTGAGCAGACGCTATTATAGTTCACAAGAATTTTACAATAACTTTTAACTCAAAAACGTAAGTTGTACAGTTCATTCATTGATGATATTTATTGTTGACAAATTAATTTGAGGCATAAAATGTCCGGAGGACTGCTCATTGCTAATATCCTATACAATAGGAAAAGTTGAAAGAGATAACCTTGTAGGAACTCTGCACCGAAATTTCATCAGATGTAATTCAATGTTCGTCGTGGCATTAGCCAGGAAAGTAGTTGTTTTCTGATGGATTTTCGACCCAACTTTTCCTATTGTATAGGATATTAGCAATGAGCAGTCCTCCGGACATCTTATGCCTCAAGTCATAAGCTCATTGTGAACTACAGTTTTCTTCTTCGACAAATTAATTGATGTCACACTTTTATTTTATTTCATTGCAAACTCTTATAGCTGATATGTCCAAGAACAAATTAACATTCATTATACTTGAGTTAGTTTTCATACTTTTACAATTTTACTTATAAGTACTTATAAGTGCTTCTCATTCATTTATATATATTTTTTAATGTGTGAACATATGCTGTACTTTATCTTTTATCGCGTAAAGCGATAGCCATTTGGTATAGGTCACGAGAACAAGTAATAAGCAATCTCGCTGATTTTTTTTTAATAATTAGTTTAGAGTATATTATTGGTTGATATTAGAAAAAGTTCATTGGTCAATCGATTTCCTAGAGTAAAAAAAAAATTTCGAACAATATTTTTATTTTCAAAATCCAAAAATATTTTGGGCTGGGATGGACTTAATGAAAAATAAAACATACCATCTTGCAGGGAAAGTTTTTTTTTACCAAAATGATATTTGCACTTTTTTTGTTGTATTATAGTTATAGTTATATTTTTCCGCAAAAAAATCATTTAGGAACTTATGCACGGGATGCCTGGTCAGGCGCGTAAAGACCTATTTTTTAGAACTGGGCGTATTACATTATAATCGTACTTACGAGATCTTGAATTGGAATTTCAAATACTCTATTTTCAAGTAGGAAATCTGAACTTTCTAATGGTATAGTTTATTTTTTGTTTTTAATAAAACATTGTATTCCTTGCATTCCTCATAACGTACTAGAAACTTGATTGAACCTTGAGTTGGTCAGAACAACGAAGTGTTGGCTGCCTATCAATTTGTAGACAAACCTCTACTTTGGATTCCTTGGTTCGTGTCAAATTAAGTTTCAACTAGTGACTGTAGATGTCATTAGTAACTTTCTGTTATATCTGTCTTGCCTTCACGGTACTAATTCTTGAGTGGATTCGGTTTTATTTCGAGAGCTCCATAAATCCTTTCTGATGAGTGCGTTAGCACGAAACAGCTGTCAAAGGTTGGAACTCTCGGAATTAAAACGAAATATACTCTATTTTCACTTAGATTCTGCTTGCGTTCCTCATAACGTACTAGAAACTTGATTGAACCTTGGGTTGGTCAGAACAACGAAGTGTTGGCTGCCTGTCAGTTTGTAGACAAACTTCTACTTTGGATTCCTTGGTTCGTGTCAAATTAAGTTTCAACTAGTGACTGTAGATGTCATTAGTAACTTTCTGTTTCTTCTATATATATATATATATATATATATATATATATATATATATATATATATATGTTCCAGTGACTGTAAAACAGTCGAAAACAATCCTTTAGGAACTCACTATACCTTTGTATAGATTGTATGGCATATGTCCGACAGAAAACAACTACTTCTCTGGCTAATACTTCGACAGATATTGAATTATATATGTCAGACATATGTGCAAAGATCCTTACTTTGAAGGAACAACTTTGCAAGAGCTCTCAGAGACAGACAGCAGGACACCGCCTGATCCAAACAAGGAACCAACTGCAGACCGGTTTCGGGATGAAGTCCCTCATCAGTGCAGTCCTGGTTATCACGGTTGTATACACGCGGGGGCCCGGTGCCCGTCATCGTCAGGCGGCGTCCTGCTGTCTGTCTCTGAGAGCTCTTGCAAAGTTGTTCCTTCAAAGTAAGGATCTTTGCACATATGTCTGACAGATATAATTCAATATCTGTCGAGGTATTAGCCAGAGAAGTAGTTGTTTTCTGTCGGACAAATGCTATACAATCTATACAAAGGTATAGTGAGTTCCTAAAGGATTGTTTTCGACTGTTTTACAGTCACTGGAACATTTATTGCTCCTTGAAACAAGTATTCAGCATATACCATTTCGCATCCGAAATGTCCTTCTGGAGCGCTCTCTAATCTGTTGCCGTGGTGGATACTGTAAGCGATTGCAGTGTTCATCCCGGCGAACGATGACGGGCACCGGGCCCCCGCGTGTATACAACCGTGATAACCAGGACTGCACTGATGAGGGACTTCATCCCGAAACCGGTCTGCAGTTGGTTCCTTGTTTGGATTAGGCGGTGTCCTGCTGTCTGTCTCTGAGAGCTCTTGCAAAGTTGTTCCTTCAAAGTAAGGATCTTTGCACATATGTTCAATATCTGTGAGGTATTAGCCAGAGAAGAAGTTGTTTTCTGTCGGACATATGCCATACAATCTATACAAAGGTATAGTGAGTTCCTAAAGGATTGTTTTCGACTGTTTTACAGTCACTGGAACATTTATTGCTCCTTGAAACAAGTATTCAGCATATACCATTTCGCATCCGAAATGTCCTTCTGGAGCGCTCTCTGATCTGTTGCCGTGGTGGATACTGTAAGCGATTGCAGTGTTCATCCCGGCGAACGATGACGGGCACCGGGCCCCCGCGTGTATACAACCGTGATAACCAAGACTGCACTGATGAGGGACTTCATCCCGAAACCGGTCTGCAGTTGGTTCCTTGTTTGGATCAGGCGGTGTCCTGCTGTCTGTCTCTGAGAGCACTTGCAAAGTTGTTCCTTCAAAGTAAGGATCTTTGCACATATGTCTGACATATATAATTCAATATCTGTCGAAGTATTAGCCAGAGAAGTAGTTGTTTTCTGTCGGATATATGCCATACAATCTATACAAAGGTATAGTGAGTTCCTGAAGGATTGTTTTCGACTGTTTTACAGTCACTGGAACATTTATTGCTCCTTGAAACAGGTATTCAGCATTTATATATATATATATATATATATATATATATATATATATATATATAAGGATGGATATATAAGTGTAAAACTGATTGTAGGGCCTGCAGCGATGTAAAAGGAAACTCTTTTATATATATATATATATATATATATATATATATATATATATATATATATATACACCATCATTAGAAAGTTCAGATTTCCTACTTGAATATCGAATATTTGAAATAACAATTTAAAAGCTCGTATGTACTTATCAGATTATAATGTAATACGCCCGGTTCTAAAAATAGGTCCTCACGCGGCTGACCAGGCATCCCATGCGTGGTATGCATAAGTTCTTAAATGATTTTTTGCGGGCAAACTATAACTCTGACAAAAAAAGTGCAATAAATCTTTTTGGCCGAAAAAAACTTTCCCTACAAGATAGTATTTTTTATTTCCCATTACATTTATCCCAGCCAAAATATTCTAGGATATTGAAAATAAAAATATTTTTTTAAATTTTCTTTGACTTTAGGAAATCGATTGACCAATGAACCTTTTATTATATCAACCAATATACTCTAAACCAGTTGAAATCAGCGAGATTGCTAATTACTTGTGCTTTTAGTGTAAAATTTACTCCACCAACTGGGCTAGTAGGAAAAACTGCCAACAAAGTAAATTTTAATTTGATTTGATTTGCGTTTTCGCTTCGGAGATGTAGATAATTCTCCAGTAGATAAAAATAATTGAGTTGATAACATCATTTATTATGCGATTATTTTATTATTAAGAAAATATTTTAGATAAAATATTATTGCAAGTTCGTGAACTAATGACTGTTTGAATTAGAGATATCATCGAAATTAAGTTACTTGATATTTCATTTTGGTGTCAGTTTCAGTAGTGGTTTTTTGGTTTTCAATGAAGTATTATAATTTTCAGTGCTGACTTATATTTTGGAAAATCAAATCAGCACTTAGAAAAGGTAAGATGAAGTGCCATATTAAACCACCTTAAGCAACTTCCTCAGTTTGTTGAGAATAATAACAAATTTAGGCATATCATCACTACATATTTTATTTTAATTAAATTTATATATTTATAATATTGAACTAAAAGTCAATGCTTGAATGCACTCTTAATCCTATTAAGTCCAATAGTTTCTTTGTTAGGGCAATATATGGGAATATCTACTTCAGTTCCACATTCTTAAATGAAGACTTGTGAATGCGATTCGGACTACTGGGAGTAATGAAGCACCACTAACGTACTTTCTCCCACTTATCTGATATTGACCATTATGGCTTCAAAAAGCGTAGAGTATTCAACAAAATTAGATACATTATACTTTTTCATAATCGCTACGAATAGATCGCCCCCGGAAGTTTTTCCCGTTTTATCTTATAATTATCTACGACAACAATTTCTCCATCCTTCACACCATGTTTCTGTAGCTATAATTAAATCTAAATCACCTTCTAACGATCTCGTGTTAAATTCAATTAATTTAGTATTCAGACCTCTGCACTTCTGATAGTACAGTTCAATGTTGCGTGTCATATGATAAACTTTATACAGCAAGCTAACTTCAACAAATATATTTTTTTACATTACGGGTATCCGTTGAATTTGGGAAATGAGATAATGTATACTATTTTTAGAAAAATAAGACAATTTAACGAACAAAGAAACTAATTTATCAAAATTATTTAATTCAACTGAATAATAAAATCCTGTGTCAAGTTCAAGACAGCCTCGATGATAAAAGCATAAAAAAGAGGTAATACGATCTATCATTTCATGCTTCAATTCTATGTCCTTTAACTTTCTTCTTTTACAGTGTATATACTATGGTGTCCCACTTTTTAGTCCCTCTGTAGAAACAGAACCTACAACTGTACTACCAGGTTTATTCTCTAAAAAGTCGTTATATAATGAGTCGTTGAGCAACGATTGTAGTTCAATTTACGATGACGTCAATCTAAGCGACAATTCAGAAAATCGTATTCTGTAAACAATGTCGTTACGGCTTCAATCGTTACCGAATGAATAACGACCAACCTGAAATTTGGAGACGGGTTTGTGATTGAACGATGGATGAAAACAAAATTTTGAATCTGCCTGTTTCAGTTATTTGCCTATTTTATGGATACTTGAATCAATTATGGAAATTGGTGAATATTACGGAATTGTGAAAAAAAAGTAGTGAAACTATTATGAAGGCAACAATTTTCCGTATATTTGGATAAATTGAAAAAAAAACTAGTGGTTTCGTACAAATAAGTATGAACGAACTAAACTAGAAATTCTCAAAGAAATTTGGCACCTCCTAACAGCCAAACTGAACTGCTCTGTTGGGAATTTTATATAAATAAAGGGGCCAAATAAACAACCAATATTTCTGATGCTTTGTTAATACACATGCTGCCTGCAGAAGACTGAGACATGACACACGATTTATCTTTTGCCATAGACTTCTGGTAATTGCCATGAACAAAAAAATGCAATGCTAAAAGAAAACTGTGTAATTGGTCATTGAATGCAAAGGACCCCGCACAACAGCATAGGAAATTGGCCCACAGTGGGATTTGCCTGAAATTTACATAATATGTTATTGGTATTGAGTTTCTGAACAAATGTTCTCATTGACCCAATCCTCTAGGACCAATGATTTAGCTCTCAGTGCCGTATTTAGTATAGGTGGTAGTGACACTTTTTTCTCAAGTCCATAATTTTTAATTTCCTATTTAATTTTAATAAAATAAGGAATATTACAAAATCTCAGCATTTGTCTTTTAGCACAAGTCCTTTGTGAAACATGTTTTGCCCTACAGGACCGTATTTACTAAAACTGTATTTTCCAAGTGACACACAAAAAACTGATTCAAATTGATTTTGTTATAACGTTCTTATTTCTTGATCTGTCAGTGGTTGATGGCTCGTTTGATAGATGAATGTAGCTTTCTTTGTGTACAGTGCATCCCATTTTGGGTGAGACAGCCAGGTTTATCGCTTGTTATTTAAGATAAAGCCTTGCGGTTTTCACGTTCCTGTCCTTTTTTTTGTGAAACTCAAGTTGGCCTAATCAGATTTTGCATAACTGTTTCCGTTTATGAGATACAGGGCGATTTTGGAAATTGATACTTTTCGGACCCCTTCTTTATCTCCGAAGTTATTAGAAATAATGCTGAGCTAAAAACTACATCTGATACAAAATTCTGCGTAGAATCCAGTGGCGTACTTATTTTTTTATTCGGGGTATGGTTTTGAAGATACGACGCAAACCTATATTTTTTTCAATGGAACACCCTGTATTTTATTACTTCGTTGAATTCGCTATTTTTTTCCCTTCAAAATTATGTATAACACTATATAGGTAGGATGTTCAGAAATGCTAAAAAACACTAAAACATCACATAATGATAATTTTTCGTTAGTAAGCCATGGATTTTTCAAGTTTCAATAAGACGATTATTACTTTTGATTATTAACATTAGTAGGTCATGGATGATGCGAACATCCTTGTTGTTATTATGGCTACTATGCATTTGGAAGCATTGTTTTATCAAATAGGCATTGAAGAGAAAAAAAAACAAATCTGATCTAGCTGTCATCGCTACGAATTATTATTGTGTTTCATCGTGTTTGGGTTTGAAGGAATATTGAGTATTGTAGAAATAATTGTTTGTGAATTTGTTGATTGAGAACTGATAATGGCTGGAAGAGATTTGGTTTTTCAAAACAATGAAAAATATGACATTATACAATGTTTGAATCAATCCAATGAAAACGTTGGCGAAGCTTTGGAACTTTATTTGAACAGGTATGACGTCAAAAATTTTACTAGAAGACATTTCCTTACATCGTGATTTAAAAACTTTCAGATATCCTGAGAGGCATCAACCTAGTCGAGCAACTATATTCAGACTAAAGTATAATTTACTGAATTATGGTGCACATTCTAAACCTCGACCCAAGGTATATAATAAAGAGAATCAAGAAGTAGATGAAATAAATGTGTTAGCTAGCGTTCATGCCTATCATCAGACTTCTTGTGCAAAATTAGAGAATGATACTGCTATTTCCAGATCACGGGTACACAGAATTTTAAAAAAGTTAAAACCCTACAAAGTCAATATTGTCCAACACTTATATCCTGGTGATGCAGCAAGACGTGTGAATTTCTGCAATTGGTTTTTGAACCATGCTCGGAGAGACGTTGATTTCACAAAAAAAGTTATTTGGTCAGACGAATCACATATAAGCAGTGCTGGTATATTTAACAGGCAAAATACAAGGCATTGGTATGATGAAAACCAGCACTTGATTTTTGAACGACAACAACAGGATAGATTTGGTTTTAATGTGGCATGTTTCATATTGGGGACAAAAATCATATACCGCATTTTTGAAGGATCTCTTACCGCAACTAGGTACTTGACAATTTTAGAAGACGTGTTACCGGAACTACTGGAAGATGTTCCCCTTGCCTTTCTTCATTCCATACATTTCCAACAGGACGGCGCCCCTGCCCATAATTCAAGATTGATCGGGCGGTTTTTAGAAAATAATTTTCAGGGTTGTTGGATTGGAACTCATGGACCCATCACGTGGCCTCCAAGGTCACCTGATCTGTCTATATTAGACTTTTTCTTGTGGGGCTATTTGAAAAATAAAATATACAGTAACAGACACAACAGTCCCGAAGAACTTCGTGCATCAACAGCGGCAGCTTTCCGAAATTTACAAAACCGCCCTTTTATAATATTAAATGCACTCAGGCGAATTGAAAAAGTTTGTCAATTATGTATTAGGGAAAATGGACAGCAATTTGAACAGTTTAATCAGTAAGATATTATGTAATGTTGAAAATTTTTATTAATGATAAATATTTTATTGGGTATTTCTTTTGTATCTAATTTGTATTATGAATTGTTATATTATTTATTTTTTGCTATTAGGTAGGTACCTACGTTTTGTTTTTCGTGTTAGTGTATTATCTTTATTTGCTTACTCTCCTATAAAAAAACACAAATGAAAATTATTCAATTAATTCTTCTTTTATATGGGAAATCCATGGCCCACTAACAAAACATTATCATTAAGTGATGTTTTAGTGTTTTATAGCATTTCTGAACATCCTACCTATGTAGTGTTATACATAATTTTGAAGGGAAAAAAATAGCGAATTCAACGAAGTAATAAAATACAGGGTGTTCCATTGAAAAAAATATAGGTTTGCGTCGTATCTTCAAAACCATACCCCGAAAAAAAAAATAAGTACGCCACTGGATTCTACGCAGAATTCTGTATCAGATGTAGTTTTTAGCTCAGCATTATTTCTAATAACTTCGGAGATAAAGAAGGGGTCCGAAAATTATCAATTTCCAAAATCGCCCTGTATCTCATAAACGGAAACAGTTATGCAAAATCTGATTAGGCCAACTTGAGTTTCACAAAAAAAAAGGACAGGAACGTGAAAACCGCAAGGCTCTATCTTAAATAACAAGCGAGAAACCTGGCTGTCTCACCCAAAATGGGATGCACTGTACATAACAAAAGTGGTCGCCATCTTAATATCCAAGATGGCCGCCTTAACCTATAAAATTTAAGTAGGACTTATCTTGTAGCTCTTTAAGAAAGAAAGTAACAGGAAAATTGATTGTTTAAATTGGTCATTTACTCTTTGAATTATCTAACTCTATAATATAAATATAACTCTACTATCTGATCTTGGAGTAATAATTTCATAAGGTTCAATACATTACAAAAAATGAATGAACCTGGATTTGTTGGAAGAGTGTATTCACGATTCAGAAGGAGAAGAAAATATCAAGTATGTATTCAATAAACTGTGCATGAAAACCAGCTTGACGAGAATAATGAAGAAGATGTATTGATAATAGTATACCTACTACTGCAGTGCAATCAGGGGCAAGGACACCAGTAACATGTGCTCATATTTGTAGCATATGGTCGTATTTGGGATTTGCCCGCCATGATCAAAATGCGAGTTATCCATCGACTTCTGTGTTACAGCATTTCAAAGATGCCGCAAATGGTCCAGTGCGAGATGCAATACTCCCGCATCTGTAAGTGTTCAAGTATTATTTTGTTGGTTTTGATTTTTTGCTCTCTTCTACCACTCTGGAAATATCGGTTTCAACGTTGTTTGTTATGAATTAGATATAGTTTCAATGAGATAGTAGAGTTATATTTACACTGACCGGCAGAAAAAGTGGGACAGCAATATAATTGTTTATAATTCGAAAAAACATATGTGTAGTGGATTCCAAACTATATAAAATAGTGTATGGTGTTATTCCCGATCAATTTTGCATTGAAACATTGTCATTCGACAAGGACAAATTTGATTTTTAGGGTAGCAAGGTCAGAAAATAATTCGGGTACAAGACATCAGCAAAGAATAGGCTATAATAACATGGAAATTCTTCATTTGATATCGAGTGTTTCCTCCCCTAGCTCTTATTACACATTCAAGTCGACGATGCATGCCTTCGATCAAATGTTGGAATGAGATTCCACTCTTCTTGTAACGCATTTCGAAGTTGCTGCAGTGTCAACAACTGCCCACGACGATGTCTGATCCGTCTTCTTAGCATTTTCCATACGTGTTCAATGGAATTGAGGTCAGGACTGCGTGCGGTAGATCACAAATATGCCAATTTTTATTGCTGTCCCACTTTTTATGCCGGTCAGTTTATATTAAAGAATTAGATAATTCAAAAAGTAAATGACTGATTTCAACAATCAAAACGTTGTAGTTCTTATTTTTTCCTGTTATTATCTTTCTCAAAATGCTACAGGATAAGTCCTATATGGTCTATAGGTTTGGCCGACCATCTTGGACATTAAGATGGCGACCACTTTTGTTATGTACACAAAAAAGCTTCATTCATCTATCAAACGCGCCATCAACCACTGACATGGATCATGAAATAAGACAGTTACGACAAAACCATTTTAATTCAGTTTTCTATGGATCACTCGGTACATACAGTTTTACTAAATACGGTCCTGTAGGGCAAAACATGTTTCACAGAGGACTGGTGCTACAAGACAAATTCTGAGATTTTACAATATTTCTTATTCAATTAAATTCTAATAGGAAATACAAAAATCATGGACTTGAGAAAAGTGTCATTGTTTATTTGGCACCTATCCTAAATACGGCCCTGAGAGCTAAATCATTGGTCTTAGAGGATTGGGCTCATGAGAACATTTGATCAGAAACTCAATACCAAAAATATATGTGAATTTCAGGCAAATCCCACTTTGGGCCATTTTCCTATGATTTTGTGTGGGGTCCTTTACTATTTTTTGTTTTCTTGTATAACTGAAGGTATCCTCGTATTCCTGAGGGACATTACAGATTGATCGCTCATTTCGTTAAATAACTCCCACGCCAGTTCTCTGGTTAATCTAAAATATTCCCAAAAATTTTCTTAAGGAGTCTCGAGAGGGTTGCTGATATTCCTCAGCTATCTATTGAATCTCCGATTCAACTCTCAACGGAACAACAGATACGTGATATGATTTACCTTCATAAATCATCATCACCTTCTTCGCAGTTCTTTAAGGATTACAGCCAATAGGTCCCGCTCGAATTGATCCATTTCTATTAGATTACTATTTGAATTTTATAAAGGACGAGTGAGAATAATATTTTCGCTGAACACGTCTACTGTCGTTGACAGTTATGACAGCCAAATAGGTGTCGTCTGCTCAGCGATGTTTTGGCAACGATATATCGTTAAATAACGATGAAGATACCCATAGTAAATACCAGTCTGTGATTTTATCGTTATTTAATGGATTATCGCTTGGTTACGACTGCTAACGATATCGTTAAAAGATAGTGAATAGACCTGTTATTGCAGGTACCCACCATGTTTGAACTGTCACACGGCATCCTCGGCCTACTGAGCATACTGTCAGGTATATTTTTGTTCCTTCTGTGGCATTTCCATGAGAGTTTCCAATACTGGAAAAGAAAAAACCTCCCCTATCAAACACCACTCATTCCATTCGGAAACACTTTGGATTTCATCACCGGCAATACAACGTTCGGGGAAATCTTCTCTAAAGCCTACTTCCAGTTCAAGAAAGAAGGCCACAAACATGGAGGAGTGTATTACTTCCACACGCCAGTCTACGTCCCAGTGGACCCGAACATAATAAAGAAGATCCTCATCGCGGATGCCGATAACTTTCCCAGTCACGGATTCTACATAAGTTCCAAAGTGGACCCTTTATCAGCTCACTTATTGAACATGGAGGGCGCGAAATGGCGGACGCTGAGATCCAAAACGCCTTCTTCCTTCACGTCAGCTAAAATGAGGAAGATGTTTTCGATGATGGCCGGGAAGATAGATTCTTTCACAAAGCTCTTGGACTCCTGTATGGAAAACTCTGGGGCTATCGAGATCAAATCAATTGTGACGCGTTTCACAACAGACGTGATCTCAGCTTGTATACTCGGAGTTGAAACTAAGACCATGCAGTTCGAAAACGAGGAACTGTTGAAACACGGTAGGTCTTTCTTCGACTACCAATGGAACACCTACACGCTCAGCATGATGCTCACTGTACCTAGACGCATTCTCGAGAAATTCAACTTCAGGATAGTTAGGAAGGAAACTGAGAACTACGTCATGGACATGTTCAAGAAACTTTTCGACTACAGAAAGATCGACGGGCCCGAGAGGGATGATCTAACCGACGCCTTGATTAGGCTGACCGAAAAACGAGAGGCGGAGAAGGACTTTTCCGGAAAAGCTGTGATGGATCCTTTGGAATTTTCTGAGTTCGCTGCGGTGAATTTCGGTTTTTTTGCGGCAGGATTTGAAACGTCTTCTAGTACTCAGACTTTTGGTTTGTTCGAACTAGCTAAAAATCCTGACTGTCAGACGAGGTTGAGAGATGAAATTAACAAGGTTCTTGGAAAACACGATAATGTGCTCTCGTACGACGCTGTTATGGAGATGAAATACCTGGACAATGTTGTTGACGGTAAGTTTCACTTTCACTGACTAATTTTTCGTTCTTAGGGTTGTTAGAAGTGAACATGTCGTTATACACAACTTTGTAAGGAGAGTATACTACGGTTCTTCAGAGGAACCCTATCTTTTTTATTATTGGATTTAGACTACTAGTTGCTTTGGAGGAAATGTTCAAGTGATAATCCCAATATTGAAACCCGGCAAGGATAAGCACCAGCTTACGAGCTACCAACCGATCTCACTGCTTAGCGTGATTGCCAAAGTGTTAGACAAAATCATCCTCAAAATGTTGCTGAATCTTGAGGAGAAGCTGAAACTCATCCCGGACATGCAGTTCGGATTCCGCAAAGGTCACAACACGACCTCACAGGTAGTCCGGATTGTACACGGGGTGAAGGAGGCCTTCAACCAAGGTCTCAACACAGTCATGACGCTGTTGGTTATGGAAAAGGCCTTCGATACCATATGGATCGAAGGTCTGGTCAGCAAGATGCTACGGGCAGGCATGCCTTTGAGATTGATCGACTCGTATCTCACGGGTCGATCGTTTGCGGTAAGGGTAAATAGCAATATTTCTGGAGGGTACCAGGTCAAGGCAGGAGTTCTGCAGGGCTCGAGCATCTCTCTCCATTTATACTCACTATATACTCACGATTTCCCACGATCCGGGAGAGTGAATGCGGCGATATACGCGGACGACACCGCACTATACACGCATTAATTCTCCAGCGTGGTCGCTGCTCAAAAGATTCAAATTCATATGGATTGGGCCGTCGTGCCGTATATGGAAAGAAATAAGATCAAGGTCAACGTAGGGAAAGCTGAGATCGTCAACTTCACGAAGAGGTGGTGCTTTTCGAAGCTCCCTCCTCGTGGAATGAGGATCCGGGATACCTACGATAGAGAGTCGAAATCGGCGAAATACCTAGGAGTACAATTGGACAAGGGTATGACATTCGGAGAACACATAACTCTGGCTATCCAGAGGGCAGGAGCTGCCGTTGGGCGTACCTACCCTCTGATAGCCAGAAATTTCAAACTTAGTATGGATAACAAAATACTTATTTACAAGCAAGTAAAAAGACCCGCAATGTTAAACGTTTGTCCGGTGTTCTGCAGCCTGAAACCCTCGCCTCAAGCGAAACTTGACAGGATGCAGAATAAAGTGCTTCGTATAGTTACAAACAGTAACAGATACACTGGCCTGGATACCCTCCGGGAGATGTGCGGCGTCGACTCTGTTCCGACATATAATAGAAAGTTGTCTTACAACTTTTCTAAATATTTCCTACCCTTTGACGAGCAATCTCACTCGCATTAGGGAGTACGACAACGCCCCCCGCAAACACGGGGGTGTTATCTATCAAGCTCTTGACAGTTTCCTGGAGCGCTATGAAGAACCGGGCCCATAAAGGGCAACCAAAGTGTTAAATGAGACCAATTTCAAACCCCGGTTTTTTGCAGTGAGCCTTTTCCGGGATGCTCCACCCACTAACCTCTGCAACGATCAAGGAATCCATTATCTGTTTTGAATACACTCAAAAGTCATGCAAAAGCTCTGCAGGAGGCGTGAATACTGTACAATATCCACCCAATTCCTGAGTAGTCGCGGAACTGCCCACTAATACCGTAGGGGGTCGTTTCAAGGGGGGCCAGGAATCGACTTGGCGTTGAAACCGAAGGATGGCTGGCAGCCAGCCATCGCTCGGTATACAACTGGATGTCCTTATTCTTTTCTCTTCCTAGAAGAAGAAATAATGAAAATTTTATGTCTCTAGGCAGGAATGGACATATGTATACCGTGTGACACAGACTCATGGTACACGCCCTTTTCTCCTTTGTTTCTGAAGCTATATTTCTGAAATTTGGAACATTAAATATGCTCACTATAGGGCACTTTTTGACATATTTGGAAAAAAAATCCAACTTTTCCGCAAATGACATCAACTTTCGATTTTCAAATGAGACACATTTTTGAAATCTGCATAATTTTCTCAATCCAATGATACATTATAGTTGATATTTCATTCGTCAGAACACCCATTTTATTTTTCGATCTAGAGAGCCATGAACTCCCTAAAATTATTCCAAATAATCAAAATGATGTTACACTGTCGTAATTTTGATTTGAAAATTATCGTGTTCCGAACTATTTATACATTTTTTCTATAAACACCGAAAACTCGTAAACGATCCGTCATATCGAAAAAAATTATGTTTCATTGGCTTCACAAAGATCTACAAAAATTTTCACTTATAATATCACAAGAGCTTAAATTATTTCCGGAAATTTTTTTGGGTACACGAATATTCTGAAAATTATCGCGAAGCGACAAGGGATAATTTTCATAAAATATTCGTGCCCGAAAGAAAATTTACAGGAATAATTTAAGCTTGCGTAGTATTCGGTAAGAAAATTTCACACCATAATTTGGAATAAAATTACTAATCCCATCTGACATTTTAAATTAATTTCACTGCTTGCCAAGTCCACCATGTTTCGTTAAATAAAAAATATTACCAACTTTAGTTACACCAAATGCTAAAACTCAGATGGGTATTAGATCAGTCTATCGCCCTTTCATAATTTTAGGTTACTAAAGGTGGTAGAAATGTATTTTTTGTTAAAGTAATCCATAACACTTCTAATGTAAAAAATATAATAATTAACATGGTTTGTTTCAGTAGATGGCCGTGATATAGGCGGCCATGCTTTTGACAGATGAGGTTTATATTGGTAAATTACATTGAGTTACTCACAGTTACTGTGTAGTAAACCAGCAAACAAAGATATTCTTATGTAAAACATTTCTTGTAAGCATTTGCGTTAAGAGGCCATGAGCGCGATCATATTACGGACGGTTTTTTTGGTAAAAGAGCCGATAACTCAAAAACGGTTCACCGTATCGATTTCAAACAAAGACAGGCTTCTAGAGGACGTTCGATTCTATGTACCTACGTCTGCGGCAGCACCTCACGATGCTTTTTACAGATAATCGAGGAAGCTGCAATGGTATTTCTCTTCCATTAAAACTTGAAGCAATCTTCATCCAATCGAAACAAATTTGGTATCAGAGGAAAGTTAAAACGTTGATCTATGTGCGTGCTGTAATGTTTTTTTGAAATTATTTGTTCATCTACCCAAAAACTTGCTTCAAATTAACTGCATTTTTGGGACATTTTTGAGATTTTTTTTGTAAAAAAGTGGATTGAAATTTCAATTTCCATTACAGCACGTACCTAGAATTGAATGTCCTCTAGAATCCTGTCCTTGTTGGGAATCGATACGACGAACCGTTTTCGAGTTATCAATTGACTCTTTTACCCTTAAAAGCGCCACAAATATAATTGCGCTCATGGCCTCTTAAACAATTTGAGAAAAATGAAATGCTTTGAAAAGTACAATTTATGTAAATACTGCAAAGAGTTGAGTCAAGTGCAAATATGTCATCCAAAATTAATATATTCAACGAATTTAATGGAAGATTGCGACCAGGAAGCGTTTGTTTACGAAAATCCAAGAAAGTCTGCTGCAGATGTCAAGTAAATATGGCCTTTTGCGTAAAAGAGATTTGAACAAAATTGTTTCAAAATATTACATATATGTCTTAAAACACAGACATCTAATTAATTCGTCACCTTCCTATTCACCATTAAGAAGAGAGGATGGGTTAGAATTCAAGAAACATTTAAATCTCACTACGTTTGTAGATCCTACGTTTTTTTAATATAAATTGTTAATGCATAATAAGTAAACAAATTTGTGTTTTCTGTTTAATGAAACTTTATAGCGAATAATAAATAAAAATGTTAATTCTTATAGAAATTTTGCTTTATTCACAGGTATACAATATTTAATGGTTGTAGATCATATGTTTACCTTTTCAACTGTCAAAAAATTTTCACTTGTTATCTCCAAAGTGCTTGAATTATTGCCGGAAATTTTTCGAGTACATGAATTTTCTTAAAAAATTCATGTACGAGATAAATTTCCTGCAATTAATTCAAGCACGCGGGGGATTCGGTAAGAAAATTTTACACCAAAATATATCCAACAATTCATAAGAAATAACTAACTATGGTTCACCTGAACTATTTATATGCATAGTACAAAAAAGATTCATGAAAATATTGATATGTAAAACACACTTAACAAAATTTCAATTTGATTTTTTTAAATTTAATCAAAAAAAAAGTAAAAATGTTCTTGCTCCACTGGGAATTGAACTAGTGACCACACGACCACGAGGTGGACACTTTACCGACTCGCCACGGGGCCTTTGATTTACATGTAGACAACTGGTGTATTGAAGTGTTTCTGAAATTTGATTTCAGAATTTGCAAATTCTGCGATTATCGTGAAGAAAATATTCAGACACATTCGAAATATTTAATAAATACATAAATATGAAATATTATCTCATTTCAAATGAAAAATACAATTCCATTTGTACATCAAAGCAAAATATAAACTATCACCTGTCAAATATTTGACAGAAAAATTTCCACTTATTAATTTCGGCCAGGGTACCCAGGAGGATAAAAATTTCAGGAAATTTTTTGGGTTGCCATGGCATCTAAATAAGAACGAATGTTTTGGTTCTATCTAAAAGTAAGGTGTGAAATTTTCACTTAAATATCGTGGCGCCACGAAAAAAATTCCGGAAATTTTTTTAGTTGCCATGGTAACTAGTCAAAATTAAGGCATCTTATTGGTTAAAAAGTAGAGGTGTAAAATTTTCACTTATAATCTCCCAAGTGCTTGAATTATTGCCGGAAATTTTTCGAGTACATGAATTTTAGAATTTTACATTTTTTTCTAAAAACACCAATAACTCGGGAACGATACGAGTTATCGAAAAAATGTATATAAACAGTTTCATTGTTCTCGAACAGATCTACAAAAAAAATTTTTCATATCTAAAAAAAAATTATTTTTGTGGGAAAATCTTGTTTTTCCAAATTTGGTGTTTTTAGGTCAAGTTAGGTTCGGTAAGGTTAGATTTGGTGATAATTTCAAGATTGTCACTAATTAAAAAAAACTCCGAGGTTGAGCCTTAAGAATAGGAGTTTTAGGGAATCGGTGAGAACGGTATTTTGGACACATTTGGAAAATGGGAAAATATTATATCGTTCTGCAAGTGGCGTTTTTTGAAACCAGAAATCAAAGAAGGGACTTAAAAATACATTCTTTCGGATTTTATGTATGGATCAGTTCACCTCTTCATGACTCATCACTAATTTCCTTATCGGTGCAACAGCGGTTTAATGCGTATTTTCAATAGCACTCGAGCAAGCTCTCATGATGTTTCTAAGCAACACAGTTTTCGTGACAGCCAGGTGAAAGTATTGTTTCAAAATTCATCATTTTGTCGGGACTTTACTACTGGCAATACGATGAAAAACAATATAACACTATTGCTTACATATGTTTAAGAATTTGAAACCCTTTGAAGGGTTTCAAACCAATTTCCGAAAATTACCTGATTGTGTGAACCTTCATATTATTACATTTTTAGAGATACTACGGAAATATCCAGTTCTACCGATACTACCAAGATTGAGCAAAGAAAACTACCCTATTCCTGGAACGGATTTCATACTAGAAAAGGGTACTTTCATCATAGTTCCTTTGATGGGACTCCACTATGATCCCGAATACTACACAAATCCAGAAAAATTCGATCCAGATAGATTTAGCAGCGAAAATAAAGGCAGTAGACCCCACGTGGCAAACCTGCCATTTGGCGAAGGGCCAAGAATTTGTGTCGGTGAGTAGTGGTAGTTTTTTTGTTAAATGCTACCAAAACTTCAAATATTTGTCCTTGACGAACCCCTGTTGAGATATTCACCTATGTAGTTGAAGTAGAATTGTACAGCCATCAAACTTTTGTACTCCAAGAGTTCATATTACTTGTGATACACTACAATAATCACAGATTCGATCTAAAACGGTGTGATATACTACGAAATAATCAGGTCATATTAGTGTGGTTTGTAAAAATATAAAAATATATTTCATTGCGATTTCAGAAAATATGCTTTTTCCCGTGGGAGACGAAGCCGAACACGGAAAGTCGTGCAAGCACAGAAAAATCATTTATTGATTGTTAAGAAACATTCAATTTTAATGATGAAGGAACAAAAACATGTTTTATTAATTGAAATATTCATGGTACAAAAATATCCAGAAATAGCCACAAGACAAGCGTTATTTACTCTGTTGGTAAGGAAATATTCAAACAATTTGCGATTTCTAGAGAGCTGTCAACAACATATTATTTAATGGACCTTTCCACGAGATATGAGAAAATACTGTAATGAGAAAGCATATACGCTAATATCACTCGAGATTTTAAATTTTTTTTTTTATGACAGCTAGTTTCTCTATAATCCCGTGAAAAGAAGGGTGTGAAAGCAGCAACGCCGGTTTTCCCAGCAACGGTTTTTTAAATTATTTTTCGTTTATGGTACTTACAAATAACCGTTGCTCGGGTTTTTTTAATGGAAATGAGTTATTCTACACCCGCTGTATACGCTCTATAGGGTGAAATATTTTGTGAACCAAAAACTTCCCCTCAACATCCCTCCGAAGTAGAAAATTCTTGAAACAGTTGAAATACACGTTGCTCGAATTTTTTTTCATTGAAACGAGTTATTCTACACCCGCTGAATACGTTCTATAGGGTGAAATATTTTGTGAACCAAAAACTACCCCTCAACATCCCTCCGAAGTAGAAAAATCTTGAAACAGTTCAAATACCCGTTGCTCGAGATTTTTTGATAAAAATCAGTTATTCTACACCCGCTGAATACGTTTCATTTGGTGATATATTTTGTGAACCAAAAACTATCCCTCAACATCCCTCAACTGCAACCAGTATTTGTTATCTTTGTATCAGCTATCAGCAATGGTCTTCTTTATATCTGGAAGACATGAGAAAATTGCCCAAGACCGCCCCGGAGATGCATGAAATGTTCATGAAGAAAAAGCATGTTGTTGAAAGGTGTGACCATGAATTTTCAGCAGTTGCTGCAGATAAAGCATTGGTCAATTGGTCTAAAACGAGAGCTCATTTGGCATTGTTGGGCGTACTAAGCAAAACTAGGTTATTGCAGAATGGGAAATCTTTTCCGGGAAATAACAGATTCTATTGCTTTTATAGTGGGATTGAACATCCACCGTGAATTGTCTAAGAAGCCAACCCAGAACATAGATGCACAGGTAACATCAATGTTTAAAAATATTCCGCACAAAGGTAACCCCTTTGTCATGCTTCCTAAAATATATTACACAATCTACTGACTAAAGCACTGGTTTCACATGACACATCAGAAGAGAAGATACTAAACGTATTTGAAATCGGTGATGATTTCTATTCTACATTGCGCAGACGAAGACAAAACTGTAAGGATCTCAAGTACCATCCACAAAAGACAGGCTTTCAGCATTTCATAGCACTAAAACACAAAGTGGAGAGTCTACAGGGGAAGTAATAAAAAAATCTGGTTTATCCCACCGCATGATACGAATAGCTCAAGCTGGTGAATATGACATTGAAGTGCTCTTTCGATATGATCTATCTGAAACTGTTCATAGTTTAATTATCATGGGAAACATCTTATGGCACTTCCAGTGACGACAAATTGCTCAAGTCAGCTGACAAGACCTGTTTTATACTAGATATGTGATGAATTCCATTTAAAAGTTATGAGAATTCAAAAGAAAATATTTGGAGAAGCAGTTACTGTTTTTTTGTCGTAATTGGGGCATAACAAAGAACCGTGGAAAAAAAGAACTGAGAGAATGCAAAGATTAGGTAGCGGTATTGTCATCCATATCGCCCAAATAACTGAAAATGCCTGCACAACTCAGCAGTTTCTATGGGGCTCCGAAGAACAAGCTGAATTTAAATTTGTTCATTGCCAACACATTGACAGCTTCTTCAACTGAAACACCATCTAGTACCAACCACACCTTCAGCGCCTTTTATAGTGATGAAGAAGGTGAAGTCATCTTCAATTGCACATCTGCGCAAGGTGGAAGGCTAGTGAACCATCCATAATTAAATTGTAGGTCGGTAGAGGAAGCAGACTTCAGAATGCTGATTCATTCAAAACAGTCTGAGTGGGTTTAATAAAGTCCTTCTCCCTAGTGCTGACACTGACATAATGGTGTTAGCTCTGTTTCACTGAGTTACTCTTCGTGAACTTAGTGTTGAGGAACTTTGGGTGCGCACTGGAGTTGGTGATTCCACGCGTCTTTTGCCTGTTCATGATATTCACAAACAAATTGGACATAACTTATGCTCTTTGCTTCCAGCCATCCTCGCACTATCTGGATCAGATTATACGAGTATAATAATATTTGGCAACAAAAAAAGCAGGTCTCAATAATGCATCTTTGGCCCACTTGGAAAACTTTGGCGTATCATCTGACTGGGAAGGCATTGAACAAAGCCTCAAATCTCCAGAAGAATACCTTGAGCTAGTATTACGAAAAGGGTAATATTGTAAATCCTCAGACGAACTTAGATTGTGGCTATATTACCATGTCAAGAATATGGACATTGGAGATTTGCCGCCAACAAGCAGAAGTGTCATTTGTTGAGATCATATTTCTACATATATCTTCAGCGACATTGTATTGATTATAGACTAATAGAAGATCATTTGGTGCCCGACAAAAACTTCCCTGATTTTATTGGTGCTTGCAACTATTTAACATGCGCCAAATTCTCCTGCATTTGTAGGAAAAATTAAGTAAAATGTAGCTCTTTTTGCAATTTTGGTAGTAAGGGGTCAAACTGTAAAAATCCTTGTTGAATACTCGTTTGAACATATTTCCTTGAAACTTCTTCTATTCATGATATTGTGTATTTCTAGCCCTGATAACCGTACTCAGTTGATATGTATTTATGTGGAAATAAAAAACGACAGCATCATAAAAAATTTCGTGTGTTTATGCATAGTGACAGTTAAACCACAATGCTATTAATTTTACCAATAGTAATACCAACAAATTGACCCAAATTGCATGCAAGTCGGTCAAGTTTTTCTCGAGATATGAGCAGTTCTATGATCGAACGGCCGCCATATTTAATGACGTCATAGCTCGAAAACGTACCAGGTGGCGGATGTCCACCCACGTCCATACCAGTTGCTAGGCTCCTACTAAGCATTTCTGAAAAAAAATTCTCCATACTCGAATTATCCCACAGCATCCTAGTGCAGGTCCTGGATTATTAAACGAGTTTTGCAATCTATTTTTCGTAAATGTTAAGGTCCATTTTGATAGGCAAATAGGCAGCTATAATAACACCAGCGCACAGAAAAAAACCTTTTTCAGTGTGCCAAATAAGCATGTAAATATAGTGTTTTCAGATAGGTAAAATGAAAATATGTTTTCAATCTATCAGGACCAGGAATTTGGTCTTTTTCCATTGTACCCGAATGCTCATTCTTCTACATTTCCCCCCCTGATTGTTGTTCTTGAGAAGAAAAACTTGAATTTTGCTTGAACCTGTTGTTATAAAACTGAATTTTTTAATCATCTAATGTTGATGAGAAAAGACTAGCACATACATTGCGGCTTTTTTAAGTCTCCCCCCTCCCTATTAACTTTTGAAAGGTTCGACGTACAAGTTTGAAAAAAAAAATCGTTTGGCGGGGCGCGAGGGGACATATCAACTCAAAAATTTTAAATGGCATGGGGGGTCAAGTGTCACATCGTTGAAAAGAGAATTCAATTTTCTTTACAACCATCTGATTTTGTTTGAATTTGGTTAATATTTTTCTGCTATTAAAATTGGGAATATGAAATATAAATGCGGATCTGAAAACTACTCATACCTCGATGAATTTTGGAATAATGGAACCAAAAATATTTTGAAGGGTGCTACCGATACTACTTATTGAGAGAAGAAACATTTATCTACTCAACAGATGGCGCTGCCGGCATATCAACTTGAAAATTTCGAAAGGCATAAAAATCGAAATTGGGAATAAATTTCTCAGCAAAATTCAAAAACATTTAGATGATTGTAGAGAGAGTTGAATTCTCTTTTCAATGATGTGACACTTGACCCACCCATGCCATTCAAAATTTTTGAGTTGTGCCCCCCGCGCGCCCTGTCGAGCAATCACCATATTGTTTGTTTGAAAAAGTAATATCGACGAAACCCTCCTAACGTTTTTTTTTTCATGTTTGTATGTCGAACCGTTCAAAGGTCAACGTGGGGGACTAAAAAAAGCCGCACTGTATACGAAAAAAACAGAACAAGCAAAGAAGCAGAAATGTCATATTTTTACTTACTTTTGACTAGACCTCAAAAGTTACACGTGGAAAAAGCCTAATAAAAATGCCAGCTAGCTCATGCCAGCCAGCTCATGCTGGCCATTTCAACATTTACACCTTCACCAAATTTCAAGAAAGTTTAGGCTTCATAACTGCTTCTAAACTGCTTCAAAACGCTATTCAATATAACTATTGTTTCTAATTAGCGATTTGCCAGTATAAAATACTGGCAAAATTCGTTTCGTAGAACCAACCATATGTAGGTCAATGAATATTGCCGGGGAATAATCTCAGACAATAATTGTTCAAAATTTTAGGGCTATCCCAAAGATTCATTGCATGGTATACCTAAGTCAAATATTTCGGATTCATAAGTCTTCTTCAATTTTTTTTACTTTCGCAGGAAAAAGATTTGGTCTACTACAAACGAAGTTGGGATTGATATCTATAATTAAAAACTACGAAGTTACATTGAATGAGAAGACCACCAAAGACTTCAAGTTCGTGACAGACGAATTGGTTCTGAGAAAAGATGGTGATATTTGGATCAACTTGAAGAAAATCCGTTAGTAAGGCGCACCGCATTTTCGGAAATACTCTGTGAAACTGAAATAGCTAATGCATGATGAATAATAAAAGTACTTCTCAAGGTCTTGTTCATATGGAGGGTAGTTTATGCGATCTATTCATATACAGTCAGTGCCGGTATGATTGTTGATATCAATGGAATGTTGGTTCCAAATCTACATATTAATGACGGTATCTCTACAAAACGAGTAAATATGTATCATTGAAAATAAGGTAACCTTGTTTTCTCTGAGACCAGTTTGCATTAAAAACTACAATCCATAAAAGTAATATATAGTTTTAGGCAGGTGTACAAAGTATAAATCCGTATTTATAATGTCATGTATACATCATCAGATCATGGGAAATCTGCTGGTCCTCTATTTGCAGAAATTATCATGGACAACCTTGAAGAAACACTTCATAAACATCCACTCTCGAAACAGTTTTTGGATTGCTACATATACGTAGATAAACTCATAGCATGTTTCAAAGTTACAAACAATTGGACACCTTTCACTCCAAGCAATAGAACATAAAATGACCGAATATTCAACAAAAATATAGTAGGAAACCAACTATTCCATCTCATGAAAGACAGTCCGTAGTATTAGACTATAGATATTTGAACACTTGTTGACATTCCATAGAATTAAAAGTCACTTTCCACCACAATATAACATATATTTCCCCAAAACTGTATCATACTAAAGAAATACAACGTTCTTTCGTGACTGTGTTTGAAATAGTATATTGTGTATCTAGTAGTAAAAGTAATACATTCCCGGACGACAATGTAAATTGTTGGCCGAGGTGTTAAGCCGAGGCTAACAAGCATTGAAGTCTGGGAATGTGCTTTTACTACGAGGTACACATACTATTTTTTCTGAAATTGCAATCAGCATTATCAAAAACTAAGAAATTCTACATATTGTTTGCGTGAATTCAATAACTGTCTGAAATGTAAACAAGCCGGCAAAAATTTTCCCGAATCGTTTTCGATAGTTTTTGGCACATTTGCAATTTAATTATTTTGCATTATCTTGCAGCGTGCCTGGATGCTGTAGTGATAGTCCGATTTCAATTTCAATTCAGATCATCAAAGTTGAAGTATAGTACTACAAAACGAATATTCTCTTTTTGCGCTACAATGGTGCGAAATGCGTGAAAAATTCATGCAAACATGGGTGAAAACGGCCTAGCCCGCGTTAGCTGACGAGTGGTAGGAGAGTCCAGGAGATGAGGGGAATTTTTAAAATGAACGAGTTACGTGATGATACGCTTCCCCTCATCTCCCGCTCACCCCTCCCACTCGACCGCTTCCACCAGCTCGGCCGTTTTCAGTAATGTTTGCAAGCATTTTTCACCCATTTGGCAGTTTTTTGGCCCAAAATGAGTATATAAGTTTTGTAGTACTGTACTTCTACAGTCGAAATCTGCTTTAGAAACTGAAATCGGACTCTCACTAGAGCACCCAGGCACGCTGTAAGATAGTGACAAAAAAATTCAAATTGCAATTTGTCAAAACTAATAATCCGTTAGAGCATATTTCGTGCACACATAAAGTACACATGATTCAGTACTTTCATGAGAAGGGTCAACCATATATCTTGAAAGATTGCGCAGTTATGAATTTTTAAAAATATCCTAAAATTTTCCGGTTTTTTCTCGGTTGTGCGCCGTTACCAATGATCTGAACGGGTCGTAAAAAATTCTGTTTTGCTCGTATTTCAATTATCTACAATTCTTTCCATTGGAGCAAACATATTGCTCTGTTAGTTTTCATTTTATAAGCAAAACTATTTTTTAAAAATACATTTTTTGTTATTTAAATGTTTATAACAAATTAATAAATGACAGTTGTCGAAAACATAACAGAATATACTACGGACTACGGTCTTTTATGTGATGGCATAGTCGATTTTCTACTAGTATTTTTGTTAGGAAAAAATGCTTTATTGATTGGCCTATTTCAGAAATATATCAACACTATTCATCCAAAAATAAAATTAACAATAGAAATAGAAGCAGAAAACTCAATGAATGTCTTAAATTTGACAATATCTAAACCAAGTAACAAACATCACTTTGCAATTTTTTACAAATATTCTCATAAAGACACCATCCGTAAAAATCGGTACATCCTCAACAACATAAAATGTCAGCCAGCATTCAATAGAATGATACATATTGTTCGAAATTTAATAGTACAAACAACAGACTGAGAAGGCTTAAAAAATACTAAGGATAAAACATAAAAATCAGATAAATATGAGGTTTATAAATTGAATTGTCAGATAGGTAGACCATTCAAAGGTCGAACACATGAGCATTGTCTGAGTTAAGTCAAAAGAAAGAAAATTCAACATATAAGAATAAAAAATAAAGGTATAGAGCTTAATTACTTAGAATTCCTAAGAGTTAATGAACTTAAAAATTCAAATTATTCACCCAACGACCACCTTAATATCAATAATTCTCCTTTTTTAATTTCCAGGTTCATTGTAATGCTATCATTGAAAAATTACCCAAATATTGGATTTTAGTTATAAAAACACGAAAAACTCAAAGGTGGCAACAGATCTTCAAATTTCATATGATTTTTTTTTAACGCCTTCTGATTATCTACAAAAATAGTGATTGAAGTATTTCAGTAATATCGATAGTCAGTGAAATATTTCGAAACAAGAACAATTGTCCCTGATTCCCTCCTCCCACCCTTCCACCCAAATTTTTTACTCCCCATTCTCCACTTGAATCTATCGAGGCGCTTTGCTACCGGATTTTTAATACTTAACACTCCATCACCCCCTAATTCTTTACGGGCTCTTCGGGCCCGGATTTTGAAAATGTTTTCTCTCCACCAGCCTCCACAACCACCCCCAAATTTTTCCGGGACCCTAGCTCCTGGATTTATGATAACTTCCCCCTCCACCCCGTTTTCATTAAACACCGGAAAAATAAGAGAAAATGTATACAATAAATCAATCAATCAAAGTATACTTTATTGTCTGAAGAAAACGATTCTTATTGACAAAGCGTTACAAAGTACAATATGAACATAATGAGATGGTAAAGTCTCAAGGTGTATAAATAAGAATAAAAGACACGAAGAATAATTAAAAATATTTAAAAACTGATGTCCTAATTAGAAATGAGAAGGTGATTATAATTAACTGAATAATTTTGTAAATAAATACACAAGCACATTAAAATTTTGTTAAATACTAGGTATAACAGCTATATTCGTATAGAACTAAGAGTAAACAAGATTGTATGTTTAAATAAAAACGTTGTCAAGTAGAGTACGTTAAAAACGAGTAAGTGAAATATCACAGTGTCAAATCACATTGTCAAGTTACATTGTCAAATTAATTTACATAGGAACCATATCATCATAATATTCCTGCAGGTTATAATAAGCTTTCTGTAATAGAGCATTTTTCACCTTCTTCCGAAAAATCTTCAGAGAAGTGATGTTTCTATAACTAGCTGGCAGATGGTTATAGATTTTTTTACTTTCATACATGATGGAGTTCATTGTCAGGCTAAATTTAGGTAAGGGTAAGGGAACGCAGTCTTCATTCCTTGTTTTATATTTTTTTAATTCAGTAGGTGTTGACCCATATTTTGTGTGGACAAGACATACAGTCTCCAAAATAAATAAACAAGAGAGTGATAGGATTTGATGGCTAATAAAAAGTGGTTTAGAGTGACAGCCATACTCAGCTTTACACAGGTATCGAATGGCTCTTTTTTGTAGTACAAAAACAGATCGAACTGCATAATCCCCAGAAGGCAATGCCATACCTCAAGTGTGACTCGACTAGGGAAAAGTAGACCATCCTAGCCGAGGCTAAATTTAATTCCCTCGAACCAATTTTCATCGCGAAGCAGCTAGAGGCTAACTTTTTGCTCAAGGTCGTTACATGTTCATCAAATTTCAGCTTGTTGTCTATAGTTAGGACTAGAAACTTAGTTTGTGGCTTGTTTGTTATAATCCGGTTATCTGAGTACAAATTATCAAACTCAAACTTGAAGGTGACTAGGTTTGTTTTTTTTTAAATTGAAGCAGAGTAGATTGGAGTCACACCATTGCTTAATTTTTTGTAGATCGAGAGTAATTGATGTCTTCAAGTGACTTATGTCTTTGCTGTGCCATAGACTGGTGGTATCATCTGCAAAAAAAGTGAATTTTCCTTGGATGCGAATGGTGGCTAGATAATTTAAATACAATAAAAATAGAATAGGACCAAGAACCGACCCTTGTGGAACACCCATTGCGACTTTACCACTGTTAGAGTAGGTGTCTTTTATTTTTACAAATTGACTCCTTTCTGACAAATACGTGCGGAACCAGTTTAATGTGAGATTTCGGAAACCGTAAAATTGTAGTTTATGCAGTAGTATCTCATGGCTAACACAATCAAATGCCATAGAGAAGTCACAGAATACTGCCGCTACGGCTTCTCCATTATTCAAAGTATTTTCTAGAAGTGAGAATATAGCATCATTGGTGCTTTTTGAGTTTTGAAATCCAAATTGGGCATGGCTTAATATGTCATTACTGGTGAGATGTACCATCTCCTTCTTTTGACTAGTTTTTCTATTATTTTGGATAATGTTGATAATAATGAAATTGGGCGAAAATTCGAGGGATCATCTATTTTCCCACCTTTATACAAGGGGATTACAACCGCTTGTTTCAAGCAGGAAGGGAACTCTCCCATTCTGAAAGAACTGTTGATTGCCTCAACCAGGGTGAGTAAGACATGGTCCGGTAGATTTTGAAAAATTTTTACAGATAAGCCATCTATACCTGATGAGCTCTTGTTTCTTATTTCATTTATAACATCTTTTAGCTCAATTATGTTTGTGTCTTCAAGGTGAAAGTTTTGTGCAATGCTAACATACTCTAGATAGTCTAGAGGGTCTACCTGTGGATTAAGATTAGATGTGAGCTTATGGCGTATTGAGCAATAGAAGTTATTCAGAATATCAGGGTCAATATCAATATTAAGTGTTTGTGATTTATTTTTTCCTAGTAATTCATTTATTATTTTCCAATTCTCTCTTGTTTTTTTTTAGATTTTTTAAAACGATTTTTGCAATATGTTTTTTTACATAATTGATAACTTGCTTGTATGTACGTTTGTGAGCATTGAAATAACTTATAAAAAAATCATTTGATACATGTTTACTTATGGTATGTAACGTCCTCAAGTTTCGCGCAGATATTTTGATGCCTTTTGTTATCCATGTTTTTTTCTTTTATTTTGAGCTTTTGCAATGGAAAACAGTTATCAAATAATGTTGTTAAATATGTATGAAATGTATTGATAGGTTCCTCAGAATATTTGAGAGTGATCCTGTAAATTTGTGAAATTTTTTGCACTAAAAATCCTACCATACCTATACCTCTTTTTATGAGGTTTAATAGTGAAGTTATTAGACTGAAAAACTACAAACAGTTTTATTAATGGCCCTCAAACAGGTCTACACAAAGTGCCCATAATTTATTTTCATATTTCTAAAAAAAAATGTTACTTACTATTTTTTCTAAAAACGCCAAAACCTCGAATACGTATCGAAAAAATGTATACGAACAGTTTTATTGACAACCTCCTAGTCTCAGCAAATTCTAGCAAGGTGAAAATCCATCTCGGAAAAGCATTGTCACTTCCTTCGGAAAATCCGGTCGTAAAGCTAGTCGGCGGATCGTGAGAAACAGAGAGGGAAAAGAACATCGGGGAAAACGTTAAGTACGGTGAATCATTAAGGCCTATCTGGCTCATAACTTTTAATCGGTGTCTTGTGCAGACTCTTCAGATATTAAACCTCTTAAGTTGGATATTTTTCAGCAAGACGTATCAGATAAAAAAGCGCAGGAAATGTCACGAGTGAAAAGCTTTTTTATTTTAACGTCGACATGAGGTTTCCACTTGAATTTATTTATTTTCTGGTGGCTTTAGAAAACATAAAAAATTGCAATGCTTGTTCAAAATATGGTTTCTATAACTTCAATGTACTTTTGAACTCGCATAGCTGTATCCCGAAAAATATTCACCAATAGTCCATTCAACAGCCATTTTCCGGTGGAATTTTGAAAATCAAGGATTTCATTGAGGATTTGGATTAAGGTAGTATTTATAACCTTTTTTTAAATCTACCCTACGTCGAAGCGGGCTTTTGCCCTGGGGGCCAAAACCACCCCATCTAGGAAATGAACATTTTTTAAATCAAAATAATCACGGAAATCGATAGATGGACTGATTCTAAGCAACTTCTGTTCAATAAAATATTAAGTTGATACTTTCCGAGTTAGTAGCGATTGAAACTGTGCATTTTTCATAACTTGAAAAAAAATCATCATTCCACACAGAATTGTAGCTAATAAAAAAACGAAGAGATTCGTATCTAAAAGACCTATGTAAACCCAATAACGACGGAGTTGTTGTTCTTTGAAGGATGGTTATTTCCAAAGAACCCCGAAATTGAGAACCTTGAATCTCAAATTACTAGAATATGGTAAAATTTTTGGGAAAACTCACGAGACATTTTTCAAAGTATATTAAAAAACCTTACAAATGTTTTCTGATGAAAGTCTTTCATTATATACAGTGTGACACACTTAAGATGAAGACACCCCTGTATTTTAGTCATTTTTGAAAGCAGAGATTTGATTTTCGGTACAGACGTATACCTTCATGGGCCGCACTTTTCGCAATACTCAGCCCGAGTGACAGCTTTAAACCCAGCCTACTGCGATCCCGTGAAAATGGCAAATTCTCGATATTTTGCGTCGCGTTGGAGATACCGAAAAAAGTTATTCAAAAAAGTTGCTTAGAAATCGATTTTGACCCTACATACCGAATTTCAACGCAAAATTCGAATTTTGAATTTTTTTGTAATTTTCTAAAGTCCGATTTTCAATTAATGATTCTGAATAAGAAGCTACAGAAATGATAAAATATTAGGTTTTTCATTCTTATTCCTACATTATGACGAATTTATTGTTTTCGGACTATGAACTAGGGTCCTCTGCAGCAAAAACAGTATACTACGCATTAATAGAATCTCATCTGAGATACGGCATCACTTTTTGGGGAGTATGCAATAATAATATAATGAAAAGTATCTTAATTTTACAAAAAAGAGCTATAAGATATATTTCGAAAGCAAAGGCACGTGATCCATGCAAACGACTTTTTGTCCTACATAAGTTACATACTGTCGTGGCCATACTCATAGCAGAGACGGTTAGCTTGATAAAAAAACATTTAAATAAATTCAATACAGCTAGCCGCTATCCTACTCGAAAACAAAACAGTATTAACTTACCCAGACCAAACTCTTCGTTGGTGAAGCAGTCTATTATTTACAATGGTTGCAAGTTGTTCAATCACTTACCTGACTATATAAGAGAAATTAGTATCATAGATAACTTCAAAAAGGCTGTTTACCTTTTGCTGTATAGCCGACCTTACTATACATTAGAAGAGTATTATGCTGATACATTTTAATTTAATAAGTCTATTACTGCTAAGGATTTTAATCTAATTCTTAAGTTCAAAAAATTTATCTGTTGTCGCATATTTACATATATGTTATTTTAACTAGTTGAAGATGTCAGTATGTTTTAATTTTAATTTAGTACAAAAGTGCTTTGTCCACAAGAATTCACTTGTTCTTTATGACTATAAAGTATTGATTGATTGATTGATTGATTGAAATATATAAAAATATAAATAGAAAAGTTATTGGGTATAGCCCTCAAATTTTTGTGCAACCGTAGACACGTGTATCGAGCTTAAGCTTTGCACTTGATTTTACTGTACTGATGAGAGCTTAAGCTCGAAACACGTGTCTACGGTTGCACAAAAATTTGAGGGCTATACTCAATAACGTTTCTATTTATATTTTTATATAAATATATATAACAGAAAGTTACTTATGACATCTACAGTCACTATATATATATATGAGGATGGATTTAGCGAGGGGCAATATATGAAAATATAAGTAGAAAAGTTATTGGGTATAACCCTCAAAATGTTCTGCAACCCTAGACACTTGATTTTACCGTACTGATGAGAGCTTAAGCTCGAAACACGTGTCTACGGTTGCAGAACATTTTGAGGGTTATACCCAATAACTTTTCTATATATATATATATATATATATATATATATATATATATATATATATATATATATATATATATATAAGGGGTTATATTCGTGACTGATTCGATAAATAATGTTCAAATTAGTGGGAAGCAGTCAATTGTAGACCATTAATACGATTTCTTCGTTTTTTCGTCAAGCTTTCGAAAATTTTTATTTTCTTCTTCAAGACTTAACTAAAATTAGTTGTATATAAAAATGACATAGTGTTACAAATAGAGAATACTTACTAACATGAAATTCAGAGTAAATTGGGGACAAAAAGAAACATGGGTGTCAAAAATTTGAAAGGGCAGGATGACAACAAATTATGATTACTTAATCATATTATCGGAATTCCAAAGAGAGTGATACAGAGTGAGAAAATAAAAATGTATAATAGTAGGTATAAATATATATAAATCACTTCAAGGAGGACGAGGTGAGAAATTTTCTTTATGTTTTTTTAATAGATACGTATATATGGAACTGAGGTCATTGATATCTGTTCTTTTATTCATTGTTTTTTCTGTGTTATTTATATGAACCATTTCAAGAAAGAGACGCTTGTTAATATTTTGTTCACTATTGAGAATTTTGGCATTATCGTAGTCAATTATATGGTCTTTATCTATTGCATGTTCAACAAGGCTACAAGATCTCACATTCCTTCTGCAGTCGCTTTTATGGGACGTTATTCTGTCTTTGAGCATTCTACATCGATGTTGGATATCCTGGTAAAATCCCATTCCTTATTGAATAAGGGGTTATATTCGTGACTGATTCGATAAATAATGATAGATGAAACAATTGGCCTCATAGACAAAATAGGCTCAAAGACAGAATAACGTCCCATAAAAGCGACTGCAGAAGGAATGTGAGATCTTGTAGCCTTGTTGAACATGCAATAGATAAAGACCATATAATTGACTACGATAATGCCAAAATTCTCAATAGTGAACAAAATCTTAACAAGCGTCTCTTTCTTGAAATGGTTCATATAAATAACACAGAAAAAACAATGAATAAAAGAACAGATATCAATGACCTCAGTTCCATATATACGTATCTATTAAAAAAACATAAAGAAAATTTCTCACCTCGTCCTCCTTGAAGTGATTTATATATATTTATACCTACTATTATACATTTTTATTTTCTCACTCTGTATCACTCTCTTTGGAATTCCGATAATATGATTAAGTAATCATAATTTGTTGTCATCCTGCCCTTTCAAATTTTTGACACCCATGTTTCATTTTGTCCCCAATTTACTCTGAATTTCATGTTAGTAAGTATTCTCTATTTGTAACACTATGTCATTTTTATATACAACTAATTTTAGTTAAGTCTTGATGGATTTAGCGAGGGGCAATATATTCTAAGGAGCTCGAAACCCTTGCTTAATAATGTAAAGGAAAGGAATAATTAAGTGCCTACCATCAGGTAGGGTCACTTCTAGGTAAAACAGATTACCTCATGGTAATTAATTATGTGATATAAATAAGACTGGTATGCCGATTTCCAGTTAGTTTAGTAATCCCTACTGATGAAGATAACTTTGTTACCGAAATGCGCATCTAGGAATTAAATAGTGATATATTGTCGCTTGACAAAGAGAGTTACCGCGCGAAGCGGAGCGCGGTAATCTTTGGAGAGCGACAATGACACTTTGTGCTCGAAATACACACAAATTTTTTTATACAAACGCAGTTTTCAGAAAAAGAAACACCAGATGCTTTATTCAACAAAAGTACATCACACTATAACGAACTTTCATAATGTATATGCTAACCAAATTGCACTAAATTAAAAAAATACTAATCGCTTCTCAAACTAATAAAAGCCTGAAATATTAAAATCTACCTTTTTTAGTAGATATTCTCCATCGGGCGCTTCTTGTAAAAATTTGTGAATATCTTCAGTGGTGAATGTTTTGACTGGCACCACGTCATGAATTTACCGTATTGTAATTCATATTTCTTCCTTGATTTCTCTTGTAGGAGATTCAATGTAACAATTTTTGCACTTTCTGCTACATCAGGAGGAGTGTTTGGTAAGTCGCTGTCACTATCATCAATCATCATGCAAAAATACGTAGGAAAAGCGAGCGTTTTCGAAATATTTCCGCTCTAGAGCGCAAATGCTGTAACAAAATGACATTTCACGGAAAACGTCAACTTTGCGTCGAAATCTGAAAGCTTCAAAGGCTACTTTTTTAAGCGTTTGTAGAAAAAATACTTTTTTCGGCAACCATCCGGGAAGTGTTCACTTCCCGGACACTTTTTCTTTGGGAAAGTAGCACTTCCCGGCCTAGTCCGGGAAGTACGTAATTCCTGGACTAGGCTGGGAAGTGCTCGAATTTTAATACAAATATTAATATAAATAAGAATTAGAAAGTTTCTGTTGGTACCTATCTTCTGTTTGAATTTCAACATATAATACAAATAAGAACTGAAATGTTCGAAATATTCAAATTTGGAATCGTTTCATCCGGTTAACAGATGGGTGAAAGTCGACATCTCTTCGTCTCTTAGACAAAATGCGTCTCATTGATTTGTTATTCTACATGGTTGCCGAAAAAATAGAGTAGGCAACACGTCCGAATACAGTTTTTTGGACTCGTAGACTTTGATCTACTCGTCCAAAATTGTTACGTAAATTATTATTTGTTCCCACTTTGCAAAAACACTTTTCTTGCAAACGGTGTCTCATACTCTTCCACGTGCCTCATGTTGCCGAATCGAGTCCTAACTGATAATAGTAATACTAATAATTTCCGTATGCTTTTATTCGCGTAAGCCTTTATCGAATCCATCTCATCTGCGGTCGCTGCTTGAAAATTAATCACCCTATAAATAACGTGAACTTATTTATTTCCATTCAGGCGTGCAGGTACACCGATGAAAAGAACTTAAATGCGGTAAGCAAGGCCCGCTTGATATAAATCTTGTTTTTGTGCCATTTTTCCTATCGTATCGCACTTTCCATTTCAGATAGGGCGGAGGATTTCCCAGTCTGGCGCACGTGACCATTGTTTGAACGCGTTTTTTTTGATGAATGTATGGAGTTTATATATAAATGAAAGTGCGGTTTTTCATTCACTATGCGAACTTTTTTCTTTTTTCGGTCTGGCAGATTGGAGCGAATTTTTGTATATGGTGCTGTACAGATAGCACATTCAGAAATATTGAACGTGGGATATAATAATAATGCGTCTTTATTATTTTCCAACTGTACAGTTATGTACTACTACTAGCTGTTCTTGATGAGGCGGGTTGAACATTCAATACTTCGCATGCTAATGACGCCTATCTGCGTTATCGTATAGTTTTGCGATATGCTAATGACGCTTCAAATGGCGTTTTCCTAGTATTTGGGGATGAAAACGATTCTGAATGAAGATCTCTCAGAATTGATTCATTGGCTTATCTTCGAAAACTATATTTCACTTCTATAACGGAAACTTCGTCTTCATCTGTTTCATTGTGAATGAAATTATACTTACTTCTAACCATGTTTTTATTAACGCTTTCTTGTTTGCCTGCACATTTTGCAAGTACATTTCAACCCACTTCTATACAGGGAGTCCCTCCGGGAACTGCATCGATCAATATATATATATATATATATATATATATATATATATATATATATATAAGTGAAAATAGAGTATATTTCGTTTTAATTCCGAGAGTTCTAACCTTTGACAGCTGTTTCGTGCTAACGCACTCATCAGAAAGGATTTATGGAGCTCTCGAAATCAAAACGAATCCACTCAAGAATTAATACCGTGAGGCAACACATACTATAACAGTAAGTTATTCATGACATCTACAGTTACTAGTTGAAACTTAATTTGACACGAACCAAGGAATCCAAAAGTAGAGGTTTGTCCACAAATTGACAGGCAGCCAACAATTCGTTGTTCTGACCAACCCAAGGTTCAATCAAGTTTCTAATACGTTATGAGGAACGCAAGCAGAATCTAAGTGAAAATAGAGTATATTTCGTTTTAATTCCGAGAGTTCTAACCTTTGACAGCTGTTTCTGATGAGTGCGTTGACAGCTGTCAAAGGTTAGAACTCTCGGAATTAAAACGAAATATACTCTATTTTCACTTAGATTCTGCTTGCGTTCCTCATAACGTATTAGAAACTTGATTGAACCTTGGGTTGGTCAGAACAACGAATTGTTGGCTGCCTGTCAATTTGTGGACAAACCTCTACTTTTGGATTCCTTGGTTCGTGTCAAATTAAGTTTCAACTAGTGACTGTAGATGTCATGAATAACTTACTGTTATAGTATGTGTTGCCTCACGGTATTAATTCTTGAGTGGATTCGTTTTGATTTCGAGAGCTCCATAAATCCTTTCTGATGAGTGCGTTAGCACGAAACAGCTGTCAAAGGTTAGAACTCTCGGAATTAAAACGAAATATACTCTATTTTCACTTAGATTCTGCTTGCGTTCCTCATAACGTATTAGAAACTTGATTGAACCTTGGGTTGGTCAGAACAACGAATTGTTGGCTGCCTGTCAATTTGTGGACAAACCTCTACTTTTGGATTCCTTGGTTCGTGTCAAATTAAGTTTCAACTAGTGACTGTAGATGTCATGAATAACTTACTGTTATAGTATGTGTTGCCTCACGGTATTAATTCTTGAGTGGATTCGTTTTGATTTCGAGAGCTCCATAAATCCTTTCTGATGAGTGCGTTAGCACGAAACAGCTGTCAAAGGTTAGAACTCTCGGAATTAAAACGAAATATACTGTATTTTCACTTAGATTCTGCTTGCGCTCCTCATAACGTACTAGAAACTTGATTGAACCTTGGGTTGGTCAGAACAACGAAGTGTTGACTGCCTGTCAATTTGTAGACAAACCTCTACTTTGGATTCCTTGGTTCGTGTCAAATTAAGTTTCAACTAGTGACTGTAGATGTCATGAATAACTTATATATATATATATATATATATATATATATATATAGTAGAAGGGTAGTCTTTGCTGACTAGTTAGGATACAAAGCAGGAAATTTTTTGGGTATAGCAGCAAGCAAAACGTGTACTCTTTTAACACTATATTTCCGATATTTCAACAGTGAATACTGTCATCCACTATATTTCCGATATTTCAACAGTGAATACTGTCATCTTCAGGGAAGCTACAAGTAACAAGCAAAATTGTACGATTAATGGAAAGAAAACTTTGAAGAAGAACCACTTACTGTGTTGATGAGAATGATTGCTATGGATGTAATATTAAAAATTATAAACAACATGTCATGTAAGTCACATGTGACAAAGATGAACAAAACACATTAAAATACGTCAAACAATAAAAATATTAATATTAAGTCATTGTTATAAAATTTGTTTAAACATTTATTTGAATTATCTCCACACGTGGAGAGATTCAAATGTAACATAAGAAATTTGGTTAGGATTATTCGACAACAGACAGTTGACATTATTGACATTAGATGTCAGACACTCAATAATGTCAACTGTCTGTTGTCGAATAATCCTAACCAAATTTCTTATGTTACATTTGAATCTCTCCACGTGTGGAGATAATTCAAATAAATGTTTAAACAAATTTTATAACAATGACTTAATATTAATATTTTTATTGTTTGACGTATTTTAATGTGTTTTGTTCATCTTTGTCACATGTGACTTACATGACATGTTGTTTATAATTTTTAATATTACATCCATAGCAATCATTCTCATCAACACAGTAAGTGGTTCTTCTTCAAAGTTTTCTTTCCATTAATCGTACAATTTTGCTTGTTACTTGTAGCTTCCCTGAAGATGACAGTATTCACTGTTGAAATATCGGAAATATAGTGTTAAAAGAGTACACGTTTTGCTTGCTGCTATACCCAAAAAATTTCCTGCTTTGTATATATATATATATATATATATATATATATATAGAAAACCATAGGTGGGCCGGATTTGAAAATTTGGGAGTTCACTATTGTTGAGTGCTATCCGGCTAAAATATTTTGAAGATTGTGGCACTTCCGGTGGACCCTAACTTCGATATTTTGCATGGGACACCCTGTATATCATCAAGGTTTTAGATTTTACGCATGACACCGAACATATTTCATGTATGTCCTATACCCAAGTCTAAACGTTTTCAAAATATTTCAAATTTTAAGTTGAAAATTGCGTTTGCAGACCGATTTTTTTTTATTTCTGTACATGATCATTTATTTTCGATTGTGTATCGATTTATTCGTAGGAGAGGACGCAGTTCAGTAGAATTTCGATATCAATTCGATTAGAGTTATACAGGGCGTTCACCAGAAAATGATATAGATCCGGTTGAAAAAATTATTGTAAGTCCATATTTTCAAATGGAAACCCCCCAATTTTATATTCTCATTCGATTCGGCATCGAAAATGAAGCTAACTTCGAATAAGGTTAACTATGCCTACACTCAACAGTTTTCGAAATATTGGCGAATTAACATGTCTCAGTTCCAGAAAATCTCATATTTTTTTGTTTACTTATTCATAGTTGTCCAGAGCATAGAAAACAGTTTCGTTCTGTATCATAGAGAATGTAATTTATTGTAATGAACGGTTTATTCAACGGTAATAATTTGATAAATTCAGCCTTTTTGATTTTTGTTCATTTAACTCACAAAGATTATATTCTTGTTCCTCAAGGTGATATACAGTGCGCCTTTTTTTAGTCCTCCGCCCCCTGTTAACTTTTGAATGGTTCGACGTAGAAACATGAAAAAAATGTTCAGAGGGTTTCACTGATACTACTTTTTGAAACAAAACATATGGTGATTGCTCGACAGTGGGCGCGGGGGAGCACATCAACTCAAAATTTTTAAATGGCATGGGGAGTCAAGTTCACATCGTTGAAAAGAGAATTCAATTCTCTTTACAACCATCTAAATATTTTCGAATTTTGTTGAGAAATTTTTTCCCAATTTCGATTTTTATGCCTTTCGAAATTTTCAAGTTGATGTGCCCCCAACACCATCTGTCAAGTAATTACAATGTTTTTTCTCTCACAAAGTAGTATTGGTAATACCCTTCAAAATGTTTTTGGTTTAATTATTCCACAACAAACCGTTCAAATTTATCAAGGTATGAGTAGTATTCAGATCCGCATTTATATTTGTTATTTCGATTTTGAATTACAAAAAAAACATTAACTATTTAAAAAAAAAAATGTTTGTAAAGAGTATTGAATTCTCTTCTCAACGATGTGACACTAGACCCCCCCAGAGGGGGGGGGACTGAAAAAAGCCGCACTGTATATGTCTGTATTTCAATTTGAAAAAACAATTTGAATACAATCAGACCATATTCACATATATCATCCGCCAACCTTGTAATGAATTCAGACAATGAATTTATAATTTCCTGCCCAAAAAATATATCAATTTTGAATGAAATCGGAATGTATTCTTGTCCGCCATCTAGAATTCATGAATTTTGATAAGAAATTCATAATCTCCGACCCAGAACACCTAATACGAATTTTGAAAAAGATAGGACCATATTCACAAATTTCGCCAGCCATTTGGAATTTTTGAATTTTAGCAGAAAACTCATAATCTCTGAGTCCGAAATCCCTCACATACCAATTTTGAATAAGATAGTACTATATTCATAAATTTTTTCCACCATTTTGAACTAAGGATAGGATACCCATATGCACTGGTTCACTACTTTTCTCAATGACTATGATAATATTGGTTGCTTTGACTTGATTCAAATTCTACTAGATGATAAAGAAACTCAATTGGCTTTGGTTGTTTTCAAATTTATTGGCTAGGAAAAGTCATGCGTGAAAATAAGATGAATATATTTATAAAATGACTAGACAATTGAAATACTTGAACTAAGAAATAAAAATAATACTTCTGATCACCAAATCAATGTCCTTAAAAAATAGGTTATTCTAGTCTTGAAAATGACAAAACTAACTCAGAAGTTAACAAGTTAACAAGGGGGAGGGGACTCAAAAATCCGTACTGAATAATAAAAAAAAAATTCTAAACATTTAAAATTTAAAAACCATGATATTGCTGACGTCGCTTTATTAAAGCTTTTATATTTAACTTGTTCTTGCTATGTGTGTTAGATTTGGATGTCAAAAATTACAGCGAAAAAAATTGAGTAGACTCGCCACGCCTCCTTTTTTCTAAAAAGGTTGGGAAACTCGCAAAATTAAAATCAGAGAAATCCGTAAAAATAGTGAAAAATATCTGACCATCGAATATTAGGGTTAAAAAAATAATTCAATACCCCCTTCCCTGCCCCCCTTCAAAAGCTAGATAGAGAATGCAAAGGAATTCAGAAAACGTTTCGACAGTTTGAGATACGGTGTCTCGAAAAAACTTAGGAAAACTCGCGAAACAGATATCAAAAAAATCTGTAAAAATAGTGAAAATTATCTGACCAGCGAATAATACGGTTTCAAAAAAAAATCAAAAAAAAAATCTTTCGTCCCCGGAAAAATTTCTAACAGTAAATTAACAGGCAAGCGACCGAGCAACAATGACGAATTAATTGAAATAACCAGACTAAGAAACAAAGAGAAATAAATAAATAAACTTAAAAAAAAATCAGAGAAAGAGAAGAAAATAAATTTTAAAGTGGATTAAACCCATCATTTTATTAGATTATAAAATTCCAAATGATATAAAAGCTTGTCGAGAGAATAAGTCTTGAGGTAATTTTGAATTTAATTTACAATAAGAAATAAATAGATACTTCGCGACGAGCTTTTATATCATTCACAATTTTATAATGTAATAAAATGATGCGTTCACTTAAAATTTATTTTCTTCTTCTTACTATATTTAAATAAAAGCTTTTCAATATTTTTCTTATGTTTATTTCTCTAGGGATAGGTACAGGAATCTGATACAGGAAATGAATCGCTTTCTACTTGATATGTCGATTGACTATGAATTATTACTCGAAAATTTGTGAATGAAATACCTACTAGAGAAACTCTGACTAAGAACTGAGAGAGTGTGGAACGTTCAAGTAAGAATTGTTTGACATACCTTTGTTGCAAGATAGATTTCATCTTCCTCACTATCACTGCTTTCCCAATCCGCTTCATTCATTTTTATATTAGGTACTTGTCACACAGATCAAAGTTGAAACTAAGAAAATAGTCAATCTGACATACGTGGATGCCAAGCTGTGTCAAAAGTTCAATCAAGCAAAGCCTTCGTGAGAAATTCGTTTGTTAAACCTCTCAGTTCCCGTGGATTCCGAAAATTCTGAACCTGTGATTGGCCGAGTGCCGTTGAATAATGAGTTAGGATCCACGGTGTATTGGAATCATCTTTATTCTTCAATTAAAAATCAATATGTAATGAACGTAGAATACAATAGCCGTAGAGAAATAAATAAATTCACAAAATATTTCACATCACTAACACAACATCTCAATAAAGAAAATATTAACAGGTACTTCCATCCAACCGGCTTTGAAAAAGTCCTCTAATGCACATTATTCACTTTTCATCCCCAATATTCCCCATGTCATTCATAAAAGACTCTTTCAAAGTATCACGGAAATCTTTCCCCTAAATCTCTCTGTCTTTCGGTTCTTCTATACAACTCGAGTAAGGAAAAATGAATCTGCAAAATCATATGATAACGAATTTACACCCACCGAATGGAATCAAGCGAAAAAAAAGAAACATCCATCCTCCGTATACATTCAATAATTCATAGCTCTCTGGTGGGAACGAATCCCTATCGCATTCCCTAATTCTCTCTTAAAACATTCCTTTCAGTGTTCGAAGCAGTTTCCTTTGATGTTCATAATCGACTAGGCTTTCATCTGATGAAAAGGGAAAATTAGCTGGTATGTATTTCGCATGAACATTTCATCCAGAGTCGGAGAGAGGGAGTATCGGGAAATATGCGGGAGTTGGCAAATAATTGATCAATCTGTTCAATATTGAATTGTTGGGGAAAGGGTGACTGTACAGGTGATTTTTCAATGCAGTATTATTAGACTGGTGCATATAATTTTTGTGAATAACAAGAAAAATAACAGGCAAAGACCAGGTGGAAAATGTTGTTGGGGTTCCAACTTTGAGGAGAAAAACACGAAAACACTCAATATGGTGAAATGGGGATGCATTTAGGAGTTGAAATTTTTTGCGATTTGCGGCGAAATGTGACATTCTAGCGAAAAATGTTCGAGGGAAAAGTTGTATATAATAAAAAAATGAAAACTTTTGTATACAACACTTTTTGACATACCCTCAAATTAAAAGTCAAAATGACGAAAAACCAATTTTTCAACATTTAATTTTTTTCTCGCGTATAGGTGATTTAATTCAGATGAAATTTTTTGAAATATGTGATTTTTGGTGTCGAATAAGCATGATTTTTTCGCAATTCCAGTTATGCACATTTTTCGAAAAAAACCCTTAGCTTTCACGAACAATTGTTTTGATAGTTTTTTGTATTTCAAAGGTCTATAAATGATCATTTTAATTGTTCAAATGTCTACTTCGAAAAGATCTATGTACCTTGGTGGTTTATTGATAGTTAAACCGCCTATAATTGAGAAAAATCCTCAGTGAATCATGATTTTCTCAATTTTTTTAATGATTTTCAATAGTTGTGGGAAAGAATAAAAAGTATAATGATAAATCAATTTCGCAGTGTGCTTATGTACAGCTGTGTGCATAAATAAGTCGTACAGCAGTTAAAGAATATTGTGAGCCAGGCTTAATTATTGTTGAGGAAGAAGTACTCGCGGCGGTGAAGTCTTTGAAGGACACCAGTGCTACGGATATCTTTGGAATAAATACAAAAATATTAAAAAATACCATAGATTTGACAGTGGTTACATTGACAAATCTATTCAATACCTGTATTAGTGCAGGTGTTTATCCAGATATTTTCAAATATAGTAAAGTCATCCCAATACATAAAATTGGTGATTTTAATCTACCAAATAATTTCAGACCTATATCTCTCATCCCTTTTTTAGGAAAAATATTCGAAATAATTTTGAAGAATCGGTTATCCATGTACTTTGAGAAATTCAAATTGCTGCACGAAAATCAGTTTGGATTTCGGAAAAACATGTCCACCATAAAAGCTATACAAAAGGCAGTTGAAAACATAGTAGAAGGTTTTGAAGACGGCAGGAAATCCGCAATGACTCTATTTGACTTAACAAAAGCATTCGATTGCGTAAAACACGATTTGTTATTAGAAAAATTGAACCTTTACGGTGTAAGAGGTATTCCCTTAGCTCTTTTCGATTCATACCTCAAGGATAGAAAACAGTCGGTGTGCTTCAATGGTATTATGTCAGAAACAGTAGCAATGAAATATGGGGTACCGCAGGGTTCTGTTCTGGGGCCCCTCCTGTTTATCATATATGTAAACGACTTATTTTACCATCTAGTTAACTCAACCTGTATCATGTTTGCAGATGACACCACTATTTTTCATCAAAATATATACGAGAAAACAAAAAATGAAACTACTGAAAAAAAGGCCGAATCTTGGTTTGCAGCAAACAGTTTGAAACTCAACGCAAGCAAAACCAATCAAATGATATTCTCTTCACAGTCAACAAGAATTAATGAACCCTCAAAATTGTTAGGAATTTTTTTAGATCCCTCGTTGAATTGGTCATTTCACATCGAGAAGCTCTGTTCTAAGCTTTCTAGCTCAATTTTCATTTTGAGACAACTAAAAAATGTACTAAGTTCTGACACACTAATGAATATCTATTATGCTTTTTTTCACTCGCACATTTCTTATGGGGTAACCCTATGGGGTAATGCATCTGACTCTGTAAAAGTATTTAGGCTTCAAAAAAAAGCTATCCGAATTAATGCTAATGTTGCCTTCAGGGACCATTGTAAACCTTTATTCCAGAAATTTAAAGTCATGACACTACCTGCTCTTTATATATTCCATCAAATACTAGAAATTCATACTAAAAATAATGAACTTAGTAAAAATTCAAATTTTCATTACTATTACACTCGCGGTGCTAGGCATCTCAGACCACAGAGATATAGATTAAATGAATCCGCAAATAATTCCCTAGATATCGCTCTATATAATAAATTACCCTCCAGTTGGAAGATTTTAGACAAGCTTCGCTTCAAAAAAATATTGAAAATATATCTTATAGAAAATGGGTTTTATTCAATTCAGGAGTATATGGACACACCGGTCAGTGATATGTGAAGTTACTACAGTCAATAATTTCATTTTATTTTAATATTTAATATATGTATGTGTGTATATATGTGTATATATATGTGTATATATATATATATGTGTATATATATGTATATATGTATATATATATATATATTTGCCCAACGTATAAATTGAGGTCCTCATGTGCAAAAATTACGGAAGTTGTGAGGACCATGTCGAAGTGAGGTCCGTATACGGACCTCACAACGTTTCTGCCGTTCCGTGTGGAGGATCCTCCTCTGTACAAGTTCAGTGACTAACCTAAAAATCGTTCTGAGTGAGACAGATATAATGTTTCGTTCCTTTTTGTGTATTTACTACTGTTAGTTGAAATATCGCGTGAAATATGTGGTCCTCACTTTGGTAGAAGTATAGAAAAAATCGTATATTGTAGTTTGGGGATTTGCCACTTGAAGGCGCTGCTGAGAATGTATACTTTCTGTACGTGCGTATTCCGTTCCTTGTGAGATTATATGGTTAGCACTGAGTGAGGTCCGAAAATGTGGCAACATATCGTGTTACGCTGAACACATTGATGTTTATTAGGTAATGAGTTTCACTATGGTTCAACTCATTTTCTCTACTTTTGCAAGTTTTTATTAAAATTGCCCAGTTTGTCAAGTATGTGAATGAGTAATTCTGAACCTGCTGAATTCGTTCTATAGGGTTAAATAATTTATGAATCGAAAACTACCCCTCAACAACCCTCCGAATTAGAAAAATCTTGAAACAGTTGAAATGCCCAATTCTCTAGGTTTTTTGACGGAAATTATTTTTTTCACATCTGCTGAATACATTCTAAAGAGTGAAATAATTTTTGAACCAAAAACTACCCCTTAACAATCTTCCGAAGTAGAAAAAACTCAAAACAGTTGAAATACCCGTTGCGCGTGGTTTTTTGACAGAAATGAAATGTTATATACCTGCTGAATACATTCTATACGTTCTACAGGGTGGAATAATTTGTGAACCAAAAACTACCCCTCAACAACCCACCAAAGTAAAAAAATCTTGAAACAGTTGAAATACCCGTTGCTCGAAGTTTTTCTGACAGAAATGACTTATTCTTCTCCTGCTGAATACTTTCCATAGGGTGGAATATTTGTGAATCGAAAACTACCCCTCAACAACCCTCCGAAATGAAAAATACCTTGAAGTAGTTTAAATGCCCGTTGCTAGAGGTTTTTTCACATAAATTGATTATTCTCCAACCTCTGATTACGGTCTATTGGGTGAAATAATTTCTGAAGCAAAAACTACCCCTCAACAACCCTCCGATGTAGAAAAATCTGAAAATAGTTGAAATACCCGTTGCTCGAGATTTTTTGCAGAAATGAGTTATTCTATACCTGCTCAATACGTTTTACAGGGTGGAATGATATATCAAACAAAAATTACCCCTCAACAACCCTCCGAAGTAAAAACTTTTTGAAATACTTGAAAACCCCGTTGCTAGACGTTTTTTGACAGAAATGTAATAGTCTACACCTGCCGAATACGTTTTATGGAGTGAAACAATTTGTGAACCAAAAACTACCCCTCAACAACCCTCCGGAAGTAGAAAAATCTTGAAACCTGTTGCTCGAGGTTTTTAGACAGAAATTAATTATTCCATTCCTGTTGCATACGTTTTATAGGGTTAAATAATTTGTGAACGAAAAACTACCCCTCAACAACCCTCCGAAGTGGAAAAATCTTGAAACATTCAAAATGCCCGTTGCTCGATATATCTTGACAGAAATAAATTATTTTTCACCTACAGAATATTTTTTATATGGTGACAAATTTGTGGATCGAAAACTACCCCTCAACAACCCTTCAAAGTAGAAAACTCTTGAAATAGTTGAAATGCTCGTTGCTTGAGGTTTTTTGACAGAAATGAACCATTCCATAGCTGCTGCATATGTTGCATAGGGTGAAATGCAGTGTGAATCAAAAACTACCCCTCAACAACCCTCCGAACTGGAAAATTTTTGAAACATTCGAAATATTTTTTGACAGGAATTGATAATTTCTTGCCGCTGAATATGTTCTATAGGGTGACAAAATTTGTGGATCAAAAACTACCCCTGAACAACACTCCGACGTAGAAAAATCCTGATACAGTTGAAGTGCCAGTTGCTCGAGGTTTTTTGACGGAAATGAATTATTCTTCACCTGCTGAATACGTTCTATAGAATAAAATAGTTTGTGAATTAAAAACTACCCCTCAACTACCCTCTGAAGTTGAAAATTCTTGAAACAATTGAAATTTCCGTTGCACGAGATTTTTTGACAGAAATTGATTATTCTATAACTGTTCATACGTTATAAGGGGGAAAATTATTTGTGAAACGAAAACTACCCCTCAACAACCCTCCAGTTGAAAAATCTCGAAAGAGTTGAAATTCCCGTTGCTCGAGGTTTTTTGATGGAAATAAATTATTCTACACCTGTTGAATACGTTTCAAAGGGAAAAATAATTTGTAAATCAAATGCTACCCTTCAACAACCCTCTGCAGTAGAAATATCTTGAAGAGTTGAAATACCCGTTGCTCGAGGTTTTTTTTGACGGAAATGAACTATTATACACCTGCTCAATACGTACTATCAGGTGATATGATTTGTGAACCAAAAACTACCCCTCAACAACCCTCTGAAGTAGAAACATTCTGAAACAGTTCAAATGCCCGTTGCTCGAGGTTTTTTGATAAAAATGAAATATTCCACACCTGCTGAATATGTTTTATGGTGTGAAATAATTTGTTAACCAAAAAAATACCCCTCAAGAACCCACCGAAGTAGAAAATTTTTTAATCAATTGAAATACCCGTTGCTCGAGATTTTTTGACGAAAATGAATTATTCGACACCTACCAAATACGTTCTATAGCGTAAAATAATTTGTGACTCGAAAACTACTCCTTAACAAACCCCTAAAGTAGAAAAATTTTGAAACAGTTGAAATGCCTGTTGCATGGGTTTTTTACGGAAATGAATCATTGTTCATCTGCTGAATTATTTTTTTAAACTGAATTAATTTGTGTATCGAAAACTACCCCTCAACAACCCTCCGAAGTAGAAAAATCGTGATACAATTAAAATACCCGATGTTTTTTTTACAGAAATGAATTATTCTACGTCTGTTGAATATGTTTTGTTGGGCAAAATAATTTGTGATCCAACAGCTACCCCTCAACAACATTATATAGAACGTTATCAGCAAGTTTAGAATATTACATTTCCGTCGAAAAACCTCGAGCAACGGATATTTATAAATACCATAAGCAAAAATAAAAACCGTTGCTGGGAAAACAGTTGCTGCTTTTACACCCGTTCCCTTGTCTGTTTATGTGTTAATTCATTCATCTGTACGATCTGGTGAAATATATATTCGTCAGCCCGCTGCCAAAATGTGTAATCTTTTTACCAACCTACCAATCTATTAATCATTCTTTCTTTCAGATGGACTAATTTAATCGATTCTGATTCGATTGTATAGCAGCTTTTAGTATAATGTAAATCGAAGAGAAGTCCATATGATTCATTATCCTACGCTGTATTTGCTAGTAAAGCAGTAGTTTTTTGTCAGAGGGTTAGTTGAGATAGTTTCCATATGAGGAGTGCAGCCCCCAAACTAACACTGAAAATTTTAGATTCTGTCCAAAGAAACGACAATCGTTTAGTCGCCCAGAAACTCGCTCACTTCTATGAAACTCAAAAATATTGAAAAATCCGCGCAGTATTGGCTGGGAAAGTAATTGTTTTCTGTCATGTATTTGCAGTAAGATTTTGGAAAGAGGGGTGATTTGACTTTGTCAGATTTCACAAATGACACTATACAGATACTGAATATAAATTTCTTTATGAATTACTCTTCATATTCTTCAAATACATCGTTGTATTTGTTTTTGATTCATCCTGACAATATTCAAAAACATACCATGCCGTTAATTACTGAATTTTATTGAATGAAACAAATTCGAAATACCACTCTTTCCCCACATTCCCACAAAGTGGCAAATATTTGACAGAAAACATTTTCTTTCCCTAACAGATATTGAATTACATCTGGCATCTATTTCCGCAACGTTCCTCAATGTCACAGTTTCAAGTGCTAATTGTGATCAAATATTGGATATTATGCCTCATACTTCAACTATCAAGCCGTTGAATTCTATATTTCTATTCTTGTCATTCACATTCAATTATCTTAATATGAACGAAGAAATTGGAAGCCCAATTTCGTAAATACCCTAACTTAGAAACTCTTTTACTCACAGTTATATGTTTGATAAAGCACTACTGCTTTGCAATAGTTATATTTTGTTTTACTTCACCCCATGAATATCTTTCCTACTTATATTTCATCTCTCATTTGTACTACTTAGGTTAAGAGTAAGAGTGCCCCAAACTAAACTTTGCCTATTTCGTACCGAAGACCATAAAGACGATTTATTATTGTTTTTATCATTTGATTTAAAATGACCATCTGCAGGCATATTCCAAGATTTTTGTTTATCTTCAGTGCTAGGGTTCGTCGAACAACATAAGAATCCTCCTGTCCCACCTGTGCCCTCCAAGCATTAATTTCCCTAATCCAGGATTGCAGTCGCGACTTACAAATATGTCAATTTATGCGACTCACGGTATGTCAATATTTTTATTCAATTCATTTAATGTTCATCATACTCTCCATATCGAACTTTGTTCGAAATAATACTAAATATTGCTTTCGTTGACGAATAAACCGCAAGCATGGTTTCCATACATAATGCAGTACTGACTAACAATCATAATTTTCGGACTCTACTTGGCAGAAGCTCATCAAACTAATAATAAAAATGAATTAAGCAATCCAGACTTCTGCAGTCAACCTATACAATCGACGGCAACAGAAAATAACGATGATTGGCAAAACCATGTGGGTTGAGACATGTTTTGGCGTTGAGATTGGAATAACTTTACAAAGTAGTTCTTGTAGAATACTTTGCCAAGAATCTATCAGATATAATTCAATTGTCGTAGGGGCAGTAGTTGTTTTCTGTTGGATACTTGCCGACGATTATACCTATTGTGTAGGTTGAATGCAGAAGTCTGGATTGCCTAATCCATTTCTATCAATAATTATAATTTTTGCTTGTCTGTACTGTCACATGTACCGTAAAAGTGCCGATCGTGTGTGAAGAGAAATTTGTGAAACTTGGCAACGTTCAGTGGTCCTTACTTTATACACCTCATACTAATAATTAGGTTATACGGACCTCAGTTTGGTAGGATTCTGCAGACAAATAAACGGACCTCATAATGATATCATTGAAGTATGGTCCTCACTTCGTTCCGATATACTCGTAAAAATCAAATTTGAACTGTTCAGTAATTCAAGCGTATATTGGAGAATCTTGGTGCCCCCCACTCTGAACAAGAACAGAAAAGGCTATGACGAGTGTCTAGCACCTCTCCTTCCAGTGGTCCTCGCAACGTTGATTTTACGGTGTGTCCTCAGTTTGATAGTTGGCGCTATTTATATATATATATATATATATATATATATATATATATGTGTGTGTGTAATAGTAGATTCACGTTGTATACATGTTTATGTGACTGATTCAATGTTTTTTCTAATTTTAATTTAATTTTGAATGTTTTTTCCTGGACCTGCTACAAATATACATTGTATATGTACGTAGTTAAATAAAAATATATTATCTTATCTTATCTTATCTTATTAAACTCCTTATCGACTTTGACAAGTAGCGTCGAAATTCAAACTATTTTTGTCAGTAACGCGCTTTTAACATTTTTTATTGCAATTAGTGCAATGCCTCAATTAGTGTCGTACCGTGTACGACTTTTTTATGCACACAAATGTACATATTCAAATATTTTATTATAAGTATTTTAATATAAATTACTTTTCTTTATAAAAATAATGAAGAGAGTCAAATATTATAGAAATTCATGATTCAGAGAGACTTATTTCTCAATTTCAAGCGGTCTAACGATCAATGAACCATCAAGTTACATAAAACAAGCTGAAGTAGACTATTCAACAATTAGAGTGATCACATATAGTCCTTCGAAGTAAAAAAATATCAAGACAATTGTTCGTGGAAGGCAATGATATGTTTTTCTAAAAATGTACATAATTCGAAAACTACAGTCATCTTCTGAATGGACTAGTTTTCACTTTTTCATTATGGATTTATTTTAAGGAGAATGAAACAAAGATGTGAAAGAATCATTGAAATATCTCTAGAAATGAAAAAGTTATGGGACTTTGAAGTTGCGCTTGGAAGATTAATTTCATAGTACGCAGCGCTCTAGTGTGTGACGTCACGCCACATGAACTAGGCGACTGGTATTCGCAGAGTGCTTACAAATCTATCGGTGTACAATCACTTGCGCCGTTCGTGTCGCGTATTGTTCATTACACGATGGCTGAAATTTAAAAAAATATCCTACAAATATTGTATTGTGCCTATGTGTAGAAGCACGACAATTAAAAACCCCAATAAATTGTTTTTTCATGTACCAAATGATATGAATAAAAGGAAGCAGTGGTGCAAACTAATGAGGCGAGACTTAATTGGACCTAAAAGTACTTGGCGCGGCTAAGGATCTAATACGTATTATTTGTGGAGTGGCGATCTCAGACATGTGGCGTGACGTCACAGACGAGTCGGAGACCAAAGACATTCCGCGCTAAAATACGTAAATTCAAATAATCTATATCTCAGTCATTAATTGATGAATTAAAAAAAACACTGATAAACTAGTTCTGATCTATATTTTAATTCCATTGCATCAAATATAGTATTTTCCAACAATTGCTATGAAAAGTAGAGGATTTCTCATAGCTTACTTAATTTCGAAACGATGTATTGCTCATACTATGAGAAATATTTTTTCTCACAGCACTTTGCCCACAATCAACAAAAATCGACAAAAACTAGTTGGATAGGTAGTTGGTTGCTGCTCATTTTTAGATAATTGTCAGAACTGTCAGATTATAGAAGTTTACTAAACTCTTCAGATAGTTTTCATTCGTGCTTTCATAAAAATCGCCATTTCTATTGAATATTATTTCAACAAGACATACTTAATAAATAATATGGATACTGACAATAGTGACGATTTTGATAATAATACTCCGCCAGAGATATTGGAAAAAGCTGCAAAAGTAACGTTGGAAATGTTGCCGGAAATTTTTAAAAAAGTATGAATTGGCAAAAGAAAAAATTATTTATCTGTCAAGATGTAGGATACTTTAATGTTATTGTAGTTGTGCAAAAAATAAATATTGAGGTAAAATACTTGTACTTTTAAAATTTTTGCAGTTGTAGGAAAAGTATAGTGTGAAACATGTGGAGAAAGTACTTTTTCCTACTCGTGTGTTTGCGGCAGCCACAAACTTCTACACTCGTGAGAAAAGTTGAACTTTCCCCACTTCTAGCACAATATACTATTTCAACATTACTAAACTAGTCCATTGCGAAGAAATCATGCTTATTCGATACCCAAAAGAGACATATCACAATTCGGGTGTTTTCGTGATTGATTATTTTTTTTCATTGGAACCTCACAACATTTTTCACATGGTCCTTGCCTGTTACTTTTTTCTTATTTTTAGCATTCAAAATTCGTTTTGGCACCAGCCTATAGGAAAATGCTGCTGAATATGATTTTCCTACACTAGGGATTAACTTCCACTAAGCAATTAAATGCCTGTTCCCTCCAAAATAGCAGGATTGTGAGAGATTGGTTGGAAGAAAATTTTCCTAATCGGTGAATAGGACAAAATAGTGCATTGATCGAGTTTACCCAGACATGACTCCATTGGATTTTTTTCAGGGGCTTCGTTAAAGAAAAAGTTTACAAAACGATAAATTTAAACGATAAATGTATCGAATTGAACGGAGATTTGTCCAAAATTTAATGTGTAGGCACTAATGTCAATACATTCTTTTGTATAGTAGTTCATTTGTTTTCAATATTGGTAATTATATTATTTGATGTAAACATGTGCATTTTCATTCTTTAACAATCTGCTGTGTTCTAATAGACAACTATATCCCATATAGAGTTGTTATATTCTGAGTATTTTAAACCCATCTTATTTACTAAATTGTGATTTGAATGACAACTATTTGAATTATTTTGGTAGTGAAAACAATATTTTTCTCATGCTATATTTTTGTTAAAAAAAAATAATTTGATCGTGGAATATTGGTCACAACCAGTTGAAAGCATCGCGAATCCAGTGAAGTCGTCAAATTTTATTAAAAAAAATTGCTACTATATTTTTTGGATTTTTAAATTTGAAAAAAATTCGAGGTATACTTACTTACCTTGAAATTTTATTTTTTATATCAAATCCATGGCACTCAACTAAAACTATTGATGTTCTATCTATTGAAAATAAAAATTCTGAATCAAATGATAAATAATAGTTTTAGGTGACCCGATTTCAAATGGGCCACTCTGTATATGAACAGTGCTTTAATTTTAATTTTTCACACTTTTAGAAGGCTAAAAAATATTTATATTCAGAGCTGAAACGTCTCTTTTTTGGTAGGAATCGCACATTAACTTTTTCGGTAATTGGTCACAGTTTACTCTGCATAATATCCCACTATTCGTGATACGCCACTGTAGTTGAGATGGTCAATTTTTGCCGCAACAGACTTCGGGCCAAATACCGAAAGAAGGGCATCTAAATGTTGAGACTAAACGTTGGTATGTGCTTCATGTCGAGTTGCAAATCTGTTTTTACGAAAATTATCGGTGAAGAGGCATTTTTTTGAAATTATATTATTGGATTTGTTAAGTAATTGTGTGCAAAGTTTTGAGAATTTCACAAACTCTTTATTGAAATATATAATTCCAATTCGAAAAATGTGACAGTGACAGTAAAAATAACAAATCTTCTTATTTACTCAAAAAACAAATCATCTCCTAGTGAAGGGGTGTTTTTTTTTCAACAGTGCCGTACTCAACACAACAGGACTCCATTCAGAAAATTTCACTTTTTGTTATGAAATGTTTTGAAATAATATAGTCAATCTATTTTGCTTCCCTCTATAATTTTCCGGAAATGTTGGTGGTTTCATCGCTGCTGGCGTGCAGAGTGTATATCAATCGAAGGGATCCTTTCAGAGTAGTTTTTGTATTTTTTGCGTACCTATCGATTTTACAAAATTCAGAATTCTGTATAAAAATAAAGAAAATTGCGAGAATGTCTCCATGAGAAGTGAGACATACTGTATAAAGGAATATTCCAAGGAAGAGCATTTTTCTCGTGCACCGCCACTGAAATCATAGCAAAACATTTGAAGAGTCGGCGACAAGTCGATTCCGGCGTGTTTTCCTTGTCCCAAGAGGTTTGCTTTTCCGGCTATTCTCGTTTGTTTAGTTTTCTTCTGATCGTCTTATTTCACGGCTGGCAAATTCCAATTGCCCGTCCCCAGTTCCTCCACTTCCGCTCGGTCCTTATTTCTGCCTCGGTCCGTTCCCAAATGCACTCGAATTTCTTCTGAAAAGTTACTTATTACTTATTTATGTGATAAAAATTCAACGAGGCAAATGGTCAAGCGTCCTACTTTTAGAATGCAAGGAATATGAGTAGACCATGCTTCAACATCAATAATTTTCAAGTAGAGAATAACGAAATATTCCAAAAATTAAATATTTAGACGGGTATTTATGGACATCACATAATCGGTCCTTTTTACCATACCCGGTAATCTCACTAGCCAAATTTATGTAGATCTATTAGCGAACGCTATTTATCCAGCTCTCGTGCAAGAATTGGAGAATGACGAAGACCATCAGACGATCATTTTCCAACAAGATGGCGCACCACCTCATTTCGTTCAACCTGAGTCAGTTCTCAGATGAAAATTTTCCTCACGCCTGTATTGGAAGACGGGGACATATTGAGTGGCCACTCATATCACCTGATCTGGCTCCACTGGACTTTTTGCTATGGAGTCACCTAAAATCCAAGATCTACGCTACCCAGCCTGAGTCACTGGATGATTTGCGAAATCGGATCATTGATGAATGTCGTCAAATCACACCAGAAATCTTGAGTCATATACGTGACCGTTTTCAACAAAACTTATATTACTGCATGGAAATGAATGGTGCCCATTTCGAGCACTTAATACCCTAATCACAAAAGTTAGTACTCTTCCACTATTTTACCTGTTATTTCGTTTTAGATGGAACTTTTGAATCGAAATTCCAGAATCAGATAGTACTCGATAAGATCTTCAAAATGCAACACCCCTCCTCCCTATTCACAATTGAGGGGTTGTTCTCACCACCGTTAGGGGGTTGCAGTTACGGGGATGATACGAGCGGAAAAGTTGTTCCCATTCGAATCAGACATTGACGGGTCCTAGCGATTATCCAAATTTAAATGTAAGAGCCATACAATCGAAGTCGTAAGTTTTCGTTGGATCACATTGTATGTTATGAATATCTATGTAAAATAATATACCATTATTGTATATTTATTATAATTTATTGACTATTATAAATTCAATGTTGGATATTTGGTAAACAATAAATTTGAAATCACCTCAATATCTTTGAACATCTTCAGGGTGATAAATCTATTCGGATATGACGAACCGAAGTTTATAGTAAAAGCACCTACCACGACTATAAAATATTTAAAAATATGGCGAAGTTTCCAGTTGAACTCACGACAAAGTTGCCTGTTGAACTAATGGCAAGTTGCCTGTTGAACTTATGGCGAAGTTGTCAATTGAACTTATGGCGAAGTTGCCAGTTGAACTTATAGTGAAGTTGCCGGTTGAATTTAACGAAGTTGCCGGTTGAACTTATGGCGAAGTTGCCCATAGAACTTATGGCGAAGTTGCCAATTGAACTTATGGCGAAGTTGCCAATTGAACTTATGGCGAAGTTGCCAGTTGAATGTATAAGAGGCCATGAGTGCGATCATATTTGGGAATATTTTTTGGAAAAAGTCGATAACTCAAAAACGATTCGTCGTATTGATTTCAAACAAGGACAGGCTTCTAGAAGACGTTCGATTCCATGTACCTACATCTGCGGCAGCACCTCACGATGCTTTTCACAGATAATCGCGGTACCTGCAATGGTATTTCACTTCCATTAAAATTTGAAGCAATCTTGATCCACTCGAAATGAATTTGGTATCAAAATAGAAGTGAAATGTTGATCTATGTACGTGCTATGTTTTTTTGAAATTTTTTGTTCATTTATCAAAAACATTGCTTCAAAGTAAATGCACTTTTAAGACATTCTCGAGATTTTTTTGTGAAGAAATGGATTGAAATTTCCATTTCCCTTACAGCACGTACCTACGTCCTCTAGAATCCTGTCTTTGTTTGGAATCAATACAACTAACCGATTTTGAGTTATCAATTGACTGTTTTCACCCAAAGATGATCGCGTTCGTAGCCTCTTAATCCATCCATAGTGTAATGAAGAAGAAAATGAGGAAGAGAAGATAAAACCTAAACGCTTTTCTTGTAATTACTCACCGCTTGGCAACACTGACAACTATACAATAGAAAAAATATGTTCATAGAAGTAATAGCTACAGATGGAATATCATACTGTAATAAGTTTCGAATTCAGATTTTGAGAAGTTTTTTTTTTGTGAAGGGTATGACAAAATGTAAACCACTGCTACAACTGCTACCTAGTATGAGAGAAATAATGACAAAATTGTTCAAATACTGTAGCGTCCTTGGTCTCTTATTTTCTGTGAATTAAACTTAACGATGCCTCATTCAATATTATCCTGCATTCGGAATATCACTGGTAGTCGCAGTAATTTCCAGGAATACTTACACGGCTGTCTCAAAATTAAAACTCTTGAAATATTACTTTCATTACGTAGACGGCATTCAGCTGAATAGCTTCAAATTGACGCTGAGACGAAAAAAGCTGATGGAGATAACGATTACGAAGATTGAGAGGTTATTACGAACAAATGAAAGACGCTATGAGAGTTTTTTGACGTCACGTGGGGGTGTTTTAAGTTCAAATGTATACAGGGTCCTGCAACAGTTGCGCGATGTTCGATTTCTCCATTTAGGAAATGATGTTAATATTACTTGAACTTGAAAAACTAAAAAAAATTCTGGTCAAGGAAGAATAAATCAATCAATCAATCAATCAATCAATCAATCAATCAATCAATCAATGTACTTTATTGTCCAAGAAATTTTTTTTTATTGACAAATTTCAATAGATATATATGTGAAGTGAGCTATACACAATCGTAATTTTATGTTACAGGATAATGATATATAATATAAAATGTAAAAATATTTATTGTCAATACATTTCAAAATGCATGAAAGTCAAGATTATTAATCTAAATAAACGTAAATGAAAAATAATATGAGTAAATAACAAACAAACAGTACATAGGGCTAAAATTGGTGAATAGGTACAGCACGCTCAGTATATAAATAGAACAAATTAAACACACAAATGTTCAATTCAATGGCAACCCATATTTCTCATCACTTTTTTTGGAATGGATAGGATAAGAGATGGACACATTCAGTGGCCAGCAAGGTCCCCAGACCTCACGCCCCTAGATTCCTGTCCCTGGGGATATGTTGAAGGCGGGGTCTATCAAGAAGAACCAATAACACCAAGAGACATGAAGAATGGAATTAAAGAAGTTTTTCGATCTATTAACAAGATCAACTTCAACTGAAGCTCAAAGAGCCATTGTTGATAGACTCAATTAGTGCATAGGTCAAAATGGTGGATTGTTTGAACATCACTTGTAAATTAACTTTTTTTTTTATTTTTTGAGATTATTTTGTTGCTGTGTTTGTCCATCATTGCATACAAATATCATTATTGCTTTCATGACATTTTTCATACTTTCCTTAAGAATTATATACATCTCCGATGGAAATCAAGTAGGCAAACCCTACATTTTCTGGAAGCTAATAGAGTGGACTATTCTGGTATGGTCTCATTTGAAGGTTGTTCCATTTGAAAAAAAAACTGAGAAAAGAGTGATCCCGAGTTGTGGTTGCCCCTGTTTCGGAAAAGTACCATTCGAAAAATTCATGAATATGAAATGAAAATACACCATTCTCGAAGATACTTGGTTAAAAAGTTTCTTTTTCCTAATTATTGATTTTGAGATATTTGGTAATGAATGAACCCATTTTGGGACGTACAAACTTCAGAACCACCCAGAATATATTCATACAACCCTATATTTTTGAGAAAAACTCTTTCAAAGAAATTCAATTCAGTGAAAATATATGGAGTATAACATTTAAATAAAGATAACGTTGATAAGTAACACATTTATCGGGCACCCTGTGTGCTGGTAGTTATTTTTGGAACATTGCTTTTATTGCTCTCTACAACATCATTTTGAAACATTTATAATATTTTAACTAGGTCCACCCACCCCGATACCCCATAAGTTCCGATACCCCATAAGTTCCATTAATAGTTTTTTTTTAGTGACGAATACTGGAAAAAATATCAATATTTGTCAATATTTTCGGAAAAAAGATTGCCATGAAGAAATTTATATTTTTCATGAGCTAACCAAAAAACTTAAAAAAATTGAATCTCTGTGAGCGGCAATTTTTTTGTCAAGCTCGATCAGTCAGGTACCAATAAAAAAAACAACATAGTCCTATCTGTATCCGATTTTAGCTATGAAGGAATTTGAAATACTTCATTAAAAAAAGTTCTCCGCGCGAGGTTTCACTTCTGATATTTGATATTCATCTATAAAAGTGTTCAAACTACTCCGATCTGCCTCACAAGTATTTCAACTAAACCCTCATTTACTCTGAAATTCCCTCGTATACCTCTTGAAATAAATTAACCAGGTGTGCAGTTTTCCAGTCGAGGAAAACTTATTGCCCCAACTTGTAAATTCGTACTTGTGGAAAGAGAAGATTACTTTGCAAACTTTATATTGCAAATATGGGGAGTATGGAACTGAAATGGAACTTTAAACGCTGAAATATAAGCAGTGAAACCCTCTCCTGAGCTTTATGATGATTTGAAAATTTCTAAAATGATATATAGCAATTTGAAACATTCGTCTTGTATTTATTGTGCTCTGGAATCTTGTTCTGAATGCGGGAGTTTTACGAACTTGGGAGATGGAAGATATAATCAGGAGATTTTACGAAAGATGTATCGGGTAATTTCAAGTGAAATTGTTTTCTCTTAGCTTTTATTCGTTATGATGCATCACTGAACTTTTTTACGGTTTGAAGCTTTACAACCAACTCGTCAGAAATATTATACAGTAGAGTGCAATATATCATCTGCATAGATGAAACATTCATGAGGTAATAAGTGAAGAAAAAATTGTTTCTATGAATAGGGAACAACAGAGGTCGCAGAACAGAGCCCTGCGGTACTCCGAACTGGAGTGGTAGAAAATCCTATGATCTATTTTTTTCAAGATAAAAAAAATGTGTGATGTGTAATTGAAACTGATATTGGAAAGAGAGAGAGAGAAAGAAAATATCAAATCAAATCAAATTTTTTATTTCCATCAAAACAAAAGTATATGGAAAGTGTGTACAATTTGAGAATATGTCTAAATTATCTACATCATTGATAAGCTTGGTAAAATTCATTAATATTATAAAAAACATGTTGAAGGAGGAGAGATTTCAATTTATGCTTGAATATTTTCGTATTTTCCTTATTTGTGATTGTGGTAGGGAGACATCTATAGATTTTAGTGCTTTATATTATTTTGAAGTTTGGTAGAATATATGAATCTTTATTACGGGTATCGGAATGAGTTACTAAATTATTTCTGTTTTTAAAGATCATTAAGCTGGCTTTGTATATACAGTGACCGCTAAAAAGTATGTACCAAATGGAAAAAAAATTTATTATTGGAGTATTGGAAAAATATTCTGGGGAAAAGTTTGACACATGTCACGTGATCGCTAGAATGGCGGAAAAATGAAAAAAATTGTAATGCAAAGGCAAAAAAGGGGTAAGATGGCAAGATATCAAAAAAAGTCATTTGAAAAAGTCACTTAGAATTCAATTTTATACACATAAACGAAGTTTCAAGACATAATTCAAAAAAATTGAAAATAGCAATTTTTAAAAATATTTTCCCATCTATTTAAAAAAAATTTTTTTCTTATGAATACCTTGACTATACTGAAACATTTGCATTTTAATGATGATGACAAAACTTTCTCATTTTCTCCACACCAGAGGGCACTAAATTGAAAAAATGGGAATTTGTCAGAACCCTTGCTGTTACATCGGTTCGTATCTAACAGTTATATCCGAATTCCACGACCATTGTGATGACATGACACTCCAAAAACATGGTAATTTCTAGATTATAATCAAGTTCCGATCATAATCGTGCATGAGCGTTTCACTTCGCACATAAACTTGAAAATAGTGCGTCAAATTAAAGATTCTTAAAGTTTATGTGCAAAGTAAAACGCTCATACAGCATTATTATTGAAACTTGAGTAAAATCAGGAAATATGGTGTTTCTAGATTGCCATATCAACACAATAGTCTTGGAATTCTGATATAACTGTTAGATAAGAACCAATGTAACAACGAGGGTTCTGGCAAAAACCAATTTTTTTAATTTAGTGCCCTCTGATGTGGAGAAAATGAGAAAGTTTTGTCATTATCATTAAAATGCAAATGTTTCAGTATAGTCAAGCTATTCATAAGAAAAAAAATAAATATTTTTAAATAGGTGGGAAAATATTTTAAAAAAATTGCTATTTTCAATTTTTTTGAATTATCTCTTGAAACTTCGTTTATGTGTATAAAATTGAATTCTAAGTGACTTTTTCAAATAACTTTTTTTGATATCTTGCCATCTTACCCCTTTTTTTGCCTTTGCATTGCAATTTTTTTCATTTTGCGCCATTCTAGCGATCACGTGACATGTGTCAAAATCGATTTTTAGGTTATCGGACATGCACAAACTTTTCTCCAGAATATTTTTTCCAATACTCCAATAATAAAATTTTTTCCCATATGGTACATACTTTTTGGCGGTCACTATATATATATATATATATATATATATATATATATATATATATATATAATTGGTAACTGTCATGATTCTCAGGTCATTGAAGTACTGCCTGCATGAGTCGTATTTCTTCAAACCACATAAGACTCGCATTGCTCTTTTTTGCAGCATAAATGTGCTCTCAGCACCAGTAGAATTACCCCAGAATTCCAATCCATACTGAAGAATACTGTGAAAATAGCTGAAATATACTATTTTTGCAGATGGAAACCCGACGTTTCGTCTTATTGTCAAGATTGCGAAAATTGCCTTCGAGAGTCTTTTATTGAGTTCACTTCAAACTACAGTCAATATCTATCCCTAAAAATTTAATATGGTCTACACTTGTTATCGTTCCCTTATCTGTTTCAATGTTGATATCTGTTGACGATTGAGATGGATGGAATAGCATACAGTGTGTTTTATTCTGATTAAGTAACTTAAGTAACCAGTCGATAAGGTCATATAGAATCTCAGCGTTATGTTGGGGAGATAAAGTAGGATTGTCTATTATTATGTTCGTATCATCGGCAAATAAGGAAAATTTTAGTTGAGGAAAATTACAAACCAAATCATTTATATAGATCAAAAACAGTACCGGGCCCAGAATTGATCCTTGAGGCACTCCACATTCTACGTTCCGTTTTAATTTTTACCGCTTCGTTTACTTTATAGTCATAAGAATGATCTTGTTGACAAAGTTTCATTTAACCTATAAAGTAACTTGGTAAATAAATGTCTAGAAATATATGAATTTCAAAAGAAAATATTATATGACACTACTTGGCAGAAGCCCATTAAACTAATAAAAATGGTTTAAGCAATCCAGACTTCTGTCTTCACCTATCCAATAGGTAAAGTCGTCGGCCAGTCTCCAACAGATAACAACTACTGCGCCCTACGACTATTTAATTATATGTGTCAGATTCTTGGCAAAGTATTCTACACCCAAGTAGCAATTTAACGTTGCGACGACGTGTTCAACAAAGTTGCGCAACCAAACACAAGTTGCGTTGCCGACCTCAACACAACGTTGTCACAACCCTGTTTTGCACCAATTTGGTCAATAATTTTTAGGTTTTTACAACGTTTTAGCTTCAACTGTAGGTAGCTGTTGGTCGCTTTCTAAACGTTGCTGAATTTACTTAAAAACAACTACACACCAGCGCCCTCTCGCGCGGCGACGACAGTTCACTTTCCATGCTGTTTAGAAAATAGTTAATTCTTCAACCGAATAATTACTGATGGCAAAAATGGACACTTAAAGAAAACTTTTTGGCAACTCCTACCACATGTTAATATCATGTTAATATCAAAAAATGATAGATACCTGAAAAATAATGATTTCGAAACAGAAATTGGCAACGCATTTCATTTTACTGTCAAATATACTATTGTTTTATGCCAAAATACACGCGGGCTTTCAAACTAATGCGTATTTTTCGAAACTCAAGATTGAAAAAAAATTTGATAAACAATATTTAATCTTGAGATTGATTCGAGCTCGAACTGAACGGAATACATATGAATTATTTATAGAAAACTAAAATAAGGCTTAATACTCCTTTGTTTATGCTTGTTTACGTCCAAAATTTTAATGGCCGATCATGTTTCCGAATAGAATTACACTTCCAACATGGCGTAGGATTATAAACTAACTCTATACCGAAGGGAGACTCGAGTTGCTTATCCGACCAAAAACTGAACCAAGGTTAACTAACGAACACCAGCTCCACATTTCTGTGGCGCGCCTCACAAAACACATGTCTCTGTGACTCGCCTTTCCGTGTCTTTCAGCTGTCAGTCAGTACTGTCTGAAACTGAGCTGAACTGAAAAATCAGTTGCTTCCCTTGAAATATATGTATTTAGATTTCAGGATGGCACCAGTTCCTGAAATTTTTAAACTTGAGCTCTCCAAAGTGTCTGTGTTCATGTGGGCTTGTGACTGTGGAGTTTCTTCACGACATAATCTTTTTTTTTTTGCCTATAATAGGAGGCAGTGTATTTGAAAGCTCTTTTTATTTCCGATTTTAAAGTAAGGTTGGGATAATTTCAATTCCAGTTTCTCTCCTTTAACTATATATTTTTATCACGTAATTTCGCCAACAGTAAGCCCTCGTCACTTGAATTAAAAAAAATCATAAATTGGGTAAATTATTATCATCTCAAGGTGCATTTAGTCAACATCATTTTATAATTGTGCTTAAATAAATGTTAAAAATGAAAGTTGAATCTGTTATATCAAATGGCACTGTTTATACAACAATGTTAAGTTTATGCTAAAAACCTTTGATTTTACCGTTATGTTTATGATAGATAGATAGATAGAGTTTATTTAACCTCGTTACATACAGTATGTTTGCGGCAGGTCAGAATTAGTACAAAAACAATTACATGTTAAAATATCAATATCAATGGTGATGGTCAAAAGATTAAAAAATATAACAAATATCAATTGGCAATAAAATTGTAACGTGAAATACATTGATGGTGATTCACTAAGACTCATTAAAATAATACATGATATATAATATCATATCTATAATAAAGAAAGAACAGGACACGCAGGATCTTTGCATAATTTATAGTTCTAGACTCTAAGAGAGTTGGCTTTTTGAAGGTATTCCGATACACTGTAGAAACAATTTTGAAGAAGAAACCTTTTGATTGTTTTTTTAAATTTTTTGAATTCTAGTAATTTTACTGATCCATCGAGAGTATTGTATAAAGTGAGATTTAAAGAGTTTTGGTATCTTATAGCTAATCTGTATCTTTGAGGGTTCAACAAGTCAGCAGATCTGGTATTATAATTGTGAATGTCAGAGTGCTTAGAAAAATTGCTCCTGTTTTTATGAATTTCCAGCAGAACTGTGAATATATAGAGGGTAGGGAGTGGCATTATGCTTAGTTTGATGAAATAGTGTTGACAATGATCTCTATAGCCAAGATTTGCCAAAATTCTTATTGCCCTTTTCTGTGATCTGATCTGTGATAATGCTTGTGCTAAAGTTGACTAAATCCACCCTAAATATCGCCGGCACGTCTTCTTGAAAAAAGGTTAGTTGTAAAGATGACTCCACGAAAACGTTTTATACTCAACTGAAATATTGCCAACTGCTTAGTTGAATCATAAAAGGTCGGGAAAACGTTTAACATAACTAAAGTTATCACGAAAACGTTTTTAGAACGTTATTCCTGTTCCCAAAATATTGACTACTTGTAGTCAGTTGGGTAAACGTTATGGCAACGTAGTAGTTTAACTGATGTCGTGCTCAACGTTGAGACAACGTTGTTTGGTGGTTTAGAAAGTGTCGTTTCATAAATGACCAATTTCTACACCAAGTACAACGTTAATATTGGTGTATTATGTGGTTGTCATCGCCAAAATGCTACTTGGGCAAGAACCACTTTCCAATGTTCTTCCAATCTCAACGCCAAAGCATGGAAGAACACCTACAGACCGGTTTCATGTTTTTTTTTTTTTGTATAAAGTGTATAATTTCTAAATATGCAAAGTGCTTTCGACTTTCGTCATCTTCAGTGCTTCCTGAAATTAAATACTCTGGTCGTGAGGTATTCATGAAATTGAATTTATTGATTTGTAGCTTATGAAATTTGGAAAAATGTTTTAAAGTTAGATGAGTACTTACAAGTCAGGTAACAGGAAGAATTACAATTTTTGAAGTCATTTATTATTGTTATTTGTTCAAAGTTCTATTTTCATTGAAAATTACACAATTTTGATTGTTTATCCTGTCTCCGTATTTTTTCATTGGATTTTCAAATGAACCAAACTCGGTGATATTTTGATCTAATAACTTGAACATAGTTCAATGTAGTTGTCGTCTTTCGGGATACAAGTTTAAATACATTTCCGATGTCCACTGTTTCTATGGTATTTGTAATTTTGTATCATATCTCTTTTTTCTTCATTCGTGAAAACTATTTTTCGCCAAAAATTCAATGACTTGTACAATAACAAAGTGTCATTTAGTGTAACAAATTCAAAGTCAAATTTAGAAACATTAACCCTTTCAGCCACAATTTATTTTTTTTTAACAAAAAAAAAGATTTTCTACTAAAACGTCTTTCAAGTAGGACTCCAAATCATGACTTCACAACAGTTTTCTTGATATCTTCCTCGTGAATGGTTGAAAAAAAATTTCTACATTTATAGACAAAATTACTCATTATTGGCGAAAGAAAATAAGATCGCAGCGCCACCTATAGCAAGACTTTGAACTACGAATCACGGACAAAGGTTTTTGACTTTACACGTGTTTATATGGCGTTTTGACGATCTGTACTCCTATTTTCAAACAATTTGTGAAAATTTGTGATTTCTCTAACTAAAAAGTGATTGTGTTTCTATTGAAAGGCTCTAAAGAACGTTTCAGTCAGGTGATTCAAAGGAATTTCATCTCCGATTAGTTTTGAATGCTTCTGCAATTCAAGGTTGCATGGCGTTTTGATGATCTGTTCTCCTATTTTCAAACAATTTGTGAAAATTTGTGATTTCTTTAACCGAAAAGTTATTGTGCTTCTATTAAAAGACTTGAACGATAGTTTCAATGTAGTTTACAAATATTTTACGTGTTTTTTGAAGTCATGATTTGTGAGTTATTGATCTGATTCATTCTGTTGATTAAGGATATTTCCATACTCGATTTCTGTTTCTGTTCTTATTTTTTTGGTTTATACTGTTGATAGACTGCCAAATATGGGAAAATACAATCCTAGTTGTTCAGTCCCAGGATGCAGGACATATGGCAAGAAGGAAAATGTGGGATATCACAAATTTCCCCCCAAAATAAAAGCAAGGTTAAAAAATCACCAATTGGTTCGACCAGATTGAAGAAATTGACCAAAGGAAAGCATGGAATTTGAAACTGAAAATTGGCAAGCTGAATAATATCGAAGTATATGCTTGTTTGACAAACAGACTGATGAATGAATCAGATCAATAATTGATCGCAAATCATGACCTCCAAAAACAAGTAAAATATTTGTGAACTACACTGAAACTATCGTTCAAGTCTTTTAATAGAAACACAATAACTTTTCAGTTAAAGAAATCACAAATTTTCAGAAATTGTTTGAAAATAGTAGAACAGATCATCAAAACGCCATACAACCTTGAATTGCAGAAGCATTCAAAACTAATCGGAGATAAAATATCTTCGAATCACCCTACTGAAACGTTCTTTAGAGTCTTTCAATAGAAACACAATCACTTTTTAGTTATAGAAATCACAAATTTTCACAAATTGTTTGAAAATAGGAGTACAGATCGTCAAAACGCCATATAAACACGTGTAAAGTCAAAAACCTTTATCCGTGATTCGTAGTTCAAAGTCTTGCTATAGGTGGCGCCAATAGGAAATCATTTCCTTTATTAGTTGGAACAACAAACCGATACAGAATGTTAACAAATATTTTTTGATTCATCTCTGGTGGAAACTTATGAAACAGTTCCTGTTCTTCTGAAGGCAGAGATGTACATTTTGATCACATCCACCTTGATTTTCCCGACAACAACGAACAACCAATACGTGTGCAATGTACTGTTTTCCCAAATTCTTCGTGGGGTCTCTTCATCTAGTTCATCTCCTCTCATATATACTACATCATTGTTTTCATAGATTATCGGATCTTCAGTCGGAGCGCCAACTCGACTTCGACCACATAATGATGACAAGGAGAATCATCATCCGAATCATTTTCATCATCGCTGCCTAACCATTCGAAAGCAGAAAAACCCTTTTCTAACTCCTCAAGAAATTCAGATTCTGTTAGATCTCGACGTGCAGACATTTTCCTCAGTTTTCTGTAGAAAAACAGATGAATGTCACAAAACCCAAATCATGTATTGAGTAATTTAGTGTATAATTGTACACATGACATGTTGACTGTAGTTGTAAAATCATCCACAAAAAAGTTCGTTCAAATATCAATGAATATCTTGTATTCCATACTTCTTTCAATAAATTATGGAGAAAAAATACACTGATCGCCTTATATGACTTGGATACAGCAAGTATAAAATTATCTTACCTTGCTTGTTCACAGATTCACATGCGCCATCTTATAATAACTGCACTTTCATCGAGCTCATTATATTTGCATAGCCATCTATGATTCGAATATGGAACTAAGTTGTTTCTTGTTTTAAAAAACACTAAGATGAATTAAATTTTTATTTGACATCCAAACGGCGGTAGTCTGAACTAACGCGTTACAATTGTACACAAGATGACTGAAAGGGTTAAAGGCATAGCCTATAATGATAAGAATTAATTTGTTTCAATATCTCCAATTTTTCGAAAAAGAATGATAACTTATGATACATCATTGAAAAGGTAAAATATGGTTCTATTCAAAACAGAAAGAATCCAATGTAGCGCCCATGAGAAAAAATAAAGTTGATGATGGTGGCCGGAAGACGAAACGTCGGATAGCAAATATGAAAACACCATTATGTAGCAGGGACAAAGTGGCAATGTGGAAGTGCAATTTATTTTCGAATCCTTCGAAAAATGAAGCCAGAAAAAAAAGAAAAACCATTTTCCAAAATTTCTGTTTTTCCGGATATCTCCGGATATACTCGGAATATCAGAACTTTCTCAACAGCATATTGTTAGTCAGGTGAATGCACAACTTTGTCCCAGTTTAACCATCTTCGTATCTCTCATAGTTTCCGAGATCCCAATGGAGAGGATCGAATTTGAAACACCCTGTATACTTTCAATACTTTTTTTATACGTCACTCCGAATCGAATGAGCCATCGCTCATATTTTTAGGAGCTTTATCAAGAATAAACACGTTTTTGAACTTGTTAATCAGACTAATAGTTGAACAGAACCCGCTGTGGTACAAGTTGCATAACAACACCATTTTTCACCGGGCACACATCGCTCACACGGAAAAAATCCAATCTTACAATATACGACGCAGATTTCGACCAGAGATTAGTACCACATGAACATTCCGTATTTGATTAACGTCCGCTGTTAACATCACGTGTTCGCAAAGGTGCTTCGACGGCATGCACGGCATACTTCGCCGTTTTTATGCGATTTTAATTATACAAATAAAGTTTTTGATCGCCATAGTTTCATTGAGTCGGCAATAAAAAGTTTTCTTGAACGCCGACGTGTATTTACAACGCACGCAACTGTGGATTTCAAACGCCATTATTGAATCAGCGAAGGGATTTTATGACTTTCCGTATCTGAAGTTTCAGTTTGAGTTGAGTTGAGGGAAAAGCGGATAATTCCGAAAACGTGGTAATGCCCTTCTCTCCAATGAGGCAAAGTTAGAGGCAAAATTCGATTGTCAAGGACCTATAACAAGAATGCAAGATTCTATGTTGAAGGATATCGAAGTTTGCAAAAAAAATTGTATTCCATTTTTCGAAAAATCGCAGATCTGATAGTCTATTCAACATGTCCGATTCGTTCTACATGGAGTGTGAAAGTATGTGGTGCTCAAAGACGAAGATATCTGTTCCGGAAAATAAAAATATTCAGAAAGCCTGGGATCTTCCTTTAATTCATTTGTTATCCAAGCAACTCTTTGACTCGGCTGCAAATTCTAAATTTGAAATGGCTCATCTCAAAGCAGTAACTACCAAAGAGTCTGGTGCATGGCTTAATGCGCTTCCAGTTTCTTCTCTTGGATTATTATAGAATAACGAAACATTCCGAATTTCGGTTGGGCTCCGTTTGGGATGCAGAATATGTGTTTCTCATGAGTGTAGATGCGGCTCTATCGTCGATGAAAAAGGTACCCATGGTCTGAGTTGCAAGTTTAGTTCTGGGCGATATTCTAGGGATGCTGCCATTAATGATCTCATGAAACGTGCTTTATCAACAGCTGAAATTCTGTTCTGGAACCTCTGGGAATTAGCAGCGATGATGGAAAACGTCCAGATGGAATGTCTCTTATTCCTTGTAGTCATAGTAAACATTTAGTGTGGGATTTTACCTGCGTGGAACTGTTGCTTTATCTCACATAATGACGACTTCCAAAGTATCAGGTGGAACTGCAGATTACGCTGAAAAAGCAAAGATTAAAAAATATTCCACTTTGAAGGACTACTATCTATTTTTTCCAGTAGCTATCGAAACTTACGGAGTTTTTGGATCTTACGCTTCAGACTTGATAAATCAAATTGGGAAAAAAATTTCAACAATATCAGAGTATTTCCAGAGCGACAAAATTTTTTGATTCAAAGAATCAGTATTGCGTTACAAAGGGGAAATGCTGCATCTGTTCTAGGTACTATTCCTACCTCCAAACGCCTAGATGAAATATTCATTTATCCCCAATATTCATTTCACCTTCTTCAAAAATCACTATTATGTCTTCATCAAAATTTATATGCAGCAGCCCGATTGTAAGTTCATTTGCATTCAGTTCCACCGACAAAGAAAATTTCAAACAATTTGAGAACGATTTGGATAATCTACTACAAGAAGATTCATTGACTACTCCAAAACTCACATGTTATGAACAAATTATGTCCAGCAACCTTAACTCAGGTTCGTTATCACGCCACAGTAGCAGAGACAATCACTTCATTACAGACCACTCAGAAGAAGATGCTTGTGAGAATAGGCCTGTGGTACATAGTACTACCAAAACATTCGGCCTGAATGGATTGAAAAATATTGGTAACACTTGCTATATGAACAGTGTTATCTAGTGTTTGTCGAATACTGAATGGTTGCTGGAAAATCTGAAGAAGGATGCTTATACAAGAGATATTAACACCAAATTATCAAAAATTAAGGGAGCTTTGATCAAAGCATTTGCGGAAGTGATAAAGGAACTGTGGTCAGAAGATGCGTCGGATCGAGTTGTTAATACAGTCTCTTTGAAAAGTGAAATCCAAAGATTTGCACCACGTTTCTTCAGTTATGACCAACAAGATGCCCAGGAGTTTTTACGATATCTACTGACGTGAATGCAATAACGGATAAGCCCAACTTCATTTCGGCCGAGATTGTCCCTAAATTTAACACTTGTGGTGAGTCCAGAGAGTCATGGTCTAGATACTTGGGAATGGACAGCTGTCCAACTTTGTTGGACAGCTGAAATCAACATTGAAATGTACACATTGCGGTCACTGTTCAGTCACTTTCGATACATTCTGGGACCTTTCTCTTCCGATATCAAAAAGAACAGGCCAACTTAGACTCTAGCAATGTTTAGATTCATTCACTAGGGAAGAAACTATGGATGGTGATGAGAAACCGACTTGTTTGAACTGCAAAAGAAAGAGGAAATGCACAAAGTCTCTATTGATTCAGAAATTACCCAAAATTTTAGTTATCCATTTGAAAAGATTCTCTCAAACACAAAGTTTTAGAGGAAAATTGAATATAACCATTGATTTTCCTCTGGAAGGTTTAGATTTGAGCAACTACACTGCAGACAATGTAGCCCCTTGTCGCTATAACTTGTACGCAGTGACGAATCACAGCGGGACTACCAATAGCAGACACTACACTGCTTACTGTAGGCATCCGTATACAGGCACATGGCACGAATACAACGATTCCGTAGTTTCACCGATTCATTCAAACTCCCTTGTCAGCGGGAAGGCATATACAGGGTGTCAATTTGAAAACTTCCCACCCTTAATATCTTCCTTCCAGTAAACAATATGAGTAATCGAAAAAACAGGTCAATTTTATTGTCAAGGGGGACACTTCCACGGACTATTTGTAGCCCTCGTGGTTCAACCCCCTAGGAGGGGTAGATGTTACCCTTAGAATTTTAAATGGGAAGGGGGTCAAGTGGCATTTCATTTTGATGGGCGTTCAATTCTTGTTCCAATGGTACCCTGACTTATTATTTTGTGATGAGCATTTTCCGAAAAATTGCGTTCTAAACTAACAGAAGTAATTATTAGAACGCCTATACTGAGATGCATTATTGTATTGACTCCCTTTAATAAAAATGGTTAGAAGAGTAGGTGGCACCGCTCCAACCCTTGAATGACAGGAATAAATTTATTACGCATGAGATTTTTTACTTGGTGGTTATTTTCCTTCTACACAATAAAATTTAATTTGCGAGAAAGACATTTCCAACATAAAATCTACTTACGCTTATCTTATTAGCTGTTCGAAATGTTGTCCATTTTGCTCTAAACAGTAATACAGTCTGTTTTCGAACTCCCCTCTAACATTACAGAAAACTTCACTAGGAATTGACCGGCATGCTGCTGTAATTCGTCTTTTAAGTTCGTCAATATCAGAAGGTTGTGTTTTATAAACAACGGATTTAGGATGCCCCCAAAGAAAGAAATCTAAGGGTGTTAAATCCGGTGATCTCGGAGGCCATGGAACTGCTCTCCTTCTGCCAATCCATCTACCCGGAAATCTCTCGATTAACCACTGTCGGACGGGAAGAAAATAATGAGGTGGAGCACCGTCCTGCTGATAATGTAACAGATCCTCCTGCAAAAGTTCATTACCTTCTGCATCAATTTGAGTTTCTAGCTCGTGAGTTATAAGAGGATCGATAGTCTCTTCAATCATATCAAGGTACAGATTGCCAGTCAAGTTTTCTTCCAGAAATAATGGACCAAGAATGGCATTTCCAAGAATACCAGCCCAAACATTAACTTTTTGTGGGTGTTGTGTATGCCCTTTTCGTCACTCCAATAGCGACAATTTTGTCTATTAACATTGCCATTCAGAAAAAATGAACACTCATCGCTGAAACAGATGTTTAACAGAAGATTAGGGATGGTATTGACTCGATGAGACATGATTTCACAAAACTCTATTCTTCTATCATAATCATCCTCGTGGAGCTCTTGAAGAATCTGCATTTTATATGGATGAAATTTATGCATTTTCAATGCTTTTCTTATAGTCTCGCGTGACATTCCCGTCTGTTATGATACTGATCGTAAGGAGCTCGTGGGCTCTGCAGCAAATGTTCCCAAAACCAAACCATTTAAAATTCGAAGGGTAACATCTACCCCTCCTAGGGGGTTGAACCACGAGGGCTACAAATAGTCCTTGAAAGTGTCCCCCTTGACAATAAAATTGACCTGTTTTTTCGATTACTCATATTGTTTACTGGAAGGAAGATATTAAGGGTGGGAAGTTTTCAAATTGACACCCTGTATACTTTTCTACGAGCAGGAAGACACTTCATCACATTTTCGAAATTATACTTAGTTTTATTTTATGAATATTATTATTGTATTTTTCTATACAATGTAAATTGTTGAATATATTACTTTTTATTACTTATTAATATAAATAGGTTCTACGTTGATTTCATCATTCCTTTAAGTGAGCCACCTGAGAGGATCATGAATTTCTAAAAGGCGAATAGTATCCCCACCTTTCACTTTGAAGAAGTTAATGACTTTTTGTTTATAAAACTGTTTGTGGTATAGAAATGAATGCAAAGGGATGTGATGGACTCAGTGTAATATAGTGCCTTATATTACACATATTGTAAACTTTTGCCTCAAAGAAAATGTGATTCCAGATTTGTGGAAGAAGGCTGTTATGAAGATTTTACCCAAACAACGGACATCAAAAGATTTCAAAGATTTACGAGCTATAAGCATTTTATCTACGTTATCAGAAGTTCTGGAGAGGGCCATGGAAGTACAGATCAAAAATCACGTATCAAATAATTCCTTGTTACCTTCGATTCAGTCTGGTTTTCGTAAGGACTTCAAATGTATAACAGCCTTGCTCCACATCACAGATGATATTCTTAGGTCGTATGACCAGGGAGAGTGCACTGTTAGTATTACTAGATTTCAGCCGAGCCTTAATTACGAATTGATGTTGAATATCTTACATCATATCAGTTTCTCAGAATTGCTAATGGATGCCTATCTCAAGAGTAGGCAACAAAAAGTGTGTTTAGATAAAGTGAGTTCCAATCACGTAACTCTCAAATCAGGAGAACCTCAAGGGTCTATTCTCATATTTTGAAAAATATTCCTGGTATTTTAAAAATATTCCAGTTATTTTACATTCCAGATCGTATTTGACCGTGTTTTAAGGGTGTGGGTATTTCAGAAAATATACAGGGTGATTCAAAAGTACTTTGACAAACTTCAGGAAGTGATTCCTCACAATATTCTAATATGAATTGCCCAAATAAATATATGACCGGAAACGCTTCGTTCCCAAGATACAGGGTGTTGAAGTTTTATTTTTATTTTGTTTTTTTTTTTAAATAACCCTTGAAATACTGAACTTAATTAAACGAAACTTGGTAATAAGAGGTTTTTGAGGTGTCGAATTCGAACCTGATGTTATTATTTCTCTTACTCGTAGGGGGCGCTACCTACACGTCTTTTTCTTTTTTGAAGATTCATAACTTTTTTGAGCGTACTTCTAGCACATTTTTCAGTAAAACAATCGATTCCTCTATCATATCTACGTGAAAAAGGTACCCTTGTTAAAAGTCGCTGTAAGCAACCGTTTTCTAAATATTTGGACTTGAAAATTTCAAGTCAATTATTTGATAATCGATGCATTTGAAGTTATTACCAATATTTTGCATTTTTCACAAGAATGCTTTGGAAAAGAATTTGACGTTTAAGTAAGTAGTTTTGGTAATTACATATTTTGTGACAGTTAAACGTTTTGTTGAAGTTTCCGTAAGTAGAAGTAGAAAACACTAATTTTGAAAAAATGGATTATTTAAACAATAATGCTCATTTAGCCGATATGCATTTCGTTTATGGCCTTGCGGATGGCAATGCGCGCGAAGCAAGACGTATTTACCAGGAGCGATTTCCTAATCGAGTACTGCCTTCAGCTCCAACATTTGCTAGTCTCCACCGTCGTTTGGCAGAAACAGGTAGCTTTAAGAGGGCAGCTGATATTATTGGAAGACCACGAGCAGTCCGAACCCCAGAATTGGAAGAAGCTGTTTTGAACGCTCTCGAGGAGAATCCAGAAACAAGTACAAGAATAATGCTGAAGCAGTCAATTCTACTCAGTCCACAGTTTGGAGGATTATCCACGATCAACAGTTTTATCCATACCATATTCAAAGGGTACAAGCTCTTTTGCCACGAGACTTTCCCCAACGCATTACTATGTGTCAGTGGTTTTTGAGAAAATTGGCTGAAAATCCTCAATTTTTAAGATATGTACTCTTCACGGACGAGTCAAACTTCTCTCGAAATGCTATCACAAACTTTCATAACAACCATGTTTGGGCTCTCGTACATCCGCACGCAGTTAGTGAAAGGCATTATCAGTATCAATTTTCTGTAAATGCGGCAATAATTGATAATTACTTGATAGGTCATTTCTTTCTTCCGCTCCGACTGAATGACGCAACTTACAAACACATTTTAGAAAATGAATTGCCGGGACTACTTCAGAATGTACCATTAGAAATTCGCATCCGCATGTGGTTTATGCATGCATGCATGCATTAGCGTTGTAGCCAGGGAATTCCTTAACACAGTCTATCCAAATCGATGGATCGGTAGGGGTGTACAAGAACCTAACCAGCCGTGGGCACCAAGGTCCCCAGATCTAAACCCGATTGTTTTTATTTTTGGGGACATTAGAAGTCACTAGTTTATAAAACTTCAGTAGCGAACGAGGAAGATCTAGAAACCGAATAGTAGACGCATGTGAAACAATAAGGAACACACCAATAATTTTTGAGAGGGTACGAGATTCAATGACTAGACAACTGACTGCCTGTATCTTCGCCGAAGGTGGACACTTTCAACAATTTATTTGAATACAATTTAGTTTCGTTTATTTTAGTTTATTCTACATATTCAAAATATCTTGAAATAAAATGTTGACATTTCTTGCAAATTTTATTACTATTAATTATTACTATTGAATTATTATTATTAAATTACTATTTCGCTTAAGGATGTCATAAAGGAACGTACCCAACAGTAATGACCTCTTCAAGCGAGTAAAAAGTGGAGCCCCTTACAAAAAAACCAAAACTGCTTACTTAAACGTCAAATTAATGCAAATGCAAATGCAAAATAAAGGTAATAATTATTACATGCATAGATTATCAAATAATCCACTTGAAATTTTCAATTCCTAATATCTAGAAAACGGTTGCTTACAGCGACTTGTAACAAGGGTAGCTTTTTTACGAAGATATGATAGAGGAATCGATTTTTTTACTGAAAAATGTGCTAGAAGAACACTCAAAAAAGTTATGAATCTTCAAAAAAGAAAAAGACGTGTTGGTGGCGCCCCCTACGAGTACGAGCAATAATAACATCAGGTTCGAATTCGACACCTCAAAAACCTCTTATTACCAAGTTTCGTTTAATTAAGTTCAGTATTTCAAGAGTTATTTGAAAAAAACCAAAATAAAAATAAAACTTCAACACCCTATATCTTGGAAACGAAGCGTTTCCGGACATATATTTATTTGGACAATTCATATTAGAATTTTGTAAGGAATCACCTCTTGAAGTTTGTCAAAGTACTTTTGAATCACCCTGTATATCAAGAGGTTGGAAAAGGAGTTATATTTTAAAGTGGACTACAGAAGCTGAGATGCGACCCTTCACCAAACATGGCAAGCTACGCAGTCCTCAACTACATTAATAGCTATTTACAAGCAAATAGTACCAGCAACAAGCCTTCTACCTAAGCGTGATTGTGCTATACAAAACCAGTTGACACCTTTAGTATCGATACTGAAAGCTCACATGCATAATATTATTTTAGTAGGCAAAGCGTTTAATGTTCGAAACCCAGACACTATTTATCTCGTGCTTTTAGATGTTCAGCGTTATGGGTTGGGTTTGTACCGCAGTCGATTGTAAGTAAAGCAAGATACAGCTCACTTGGAATAGTACATGCAGGCCAGTAGTTGTCTATCCAAATCCCTGGTGATATTTCCACGCCAACAGATACTCCACTTATGAGGGAGGGAGTAATTCCACAGATGGTGCTAACGTATCGGAGGAATGTACTCTTTATTCAATATCCTTCCAGTGACGCACCGGTGGATAGCGACTAACTAAATAAAGGCCCTCGTTGATAGGTGGCCTCAAGAATTAACTCGGCTGAGTAAAATCAAATAACTGATTCCTTTTTTAATTTGAAAATTGATCCGCTGCAATAGCGACCTATAATTTCAAATCATAAAATCTTTCCAAATTATCAGGAATTCACAACGGAAAATCCGCTAACAGAGCGAACACGTTTTCTTTATTAACCTTCTTCTCTTCTTCCTCTAACCTGAATTTACATTTGGCGGTAATATTTCCCTCCACCTTTTCATTTCCAAGTTGGAATCATTTGAACTGTAATTGCTCTTGTAGAAGAAGAACACAGAGGATAAAAGTCAACATTAAAGGGTTATATTTAAGGTGTTATTGTTTATTATTATTGTAGTACCTCCAAACCGTAACAACCTTTACGCAGATGATGCTCAACTTTACCTCAATTTTACTCCAGATTAAGTGGACAATGCTTGCACTCTTGTTAATGAAGATCTCAATTCATTTGTGAGAGCCGCTACCGAACATTGCCGACTTCTCAGTCCTAGGTACTAAATGTAAAGTCATGTTGTTCGGTAGTAGACAACTCTGTAGAAAAATTTCAAATTCAATTAATATCCATATAAATGATAAACAACTCGTGATGGTAAGTGAAGCAAAATTCTTGGAGTTATTTTGGACTCAACACGCAAATAAATTACGACGAGCTTACAGCAGCCTGAAAACAAGTTACGGTAACCACCACTTGCTACCCATCCATACCAAAAAGTTATTGTGTGAAGCACTGACTCTTTCTATATTTGATTACGCTGATCCTCTCAATGGCCAAAATTTAACTACTCTTCACAAGAAAAAAATGTCTACGTTTAATTTATGGCATCAGAAGATGGCAACAGATTTTTCACAAACTTCGTGAAATTGGATGGCTAAATATGGATAATAGACTGAAAAAATAACGTATCGTAAAGACGTGCATAACTTGAATATCAGAAATAAGGGGCTACATGATCTACTCGCTATGCAATCCGGTTCTGAATGAAATAGAAACACAAACAGCTCATACCTTCAGAAAAAAAACATCTCTTAGACCTTCAAAAATAAATTTTCGAATGAATGTTGTTCTCGTTATATACTCCACAACTTCTATGTACAAATAGTGGAAAATATGAATAAATTAATGTACACTTGTTAAGGGTTAAGTGGTAGAGTATTTTTTATTGTACTAGCTCACATCAAAAAATAAATTTCGCCCTTTGTTTCCAAAACATCTTGTTATTATACCAATGTATTTTAATGTGTCTATATTATGGGAATAATAAAGACGATTTTTATTATTATTATGAACCATTTTTCAATTTTTTTTTTGTATAGTCACCGAAAATTACGATCATGGTATCATTTGATTCGTATTGTCATGTAGAAAGTTTGAGGAAAGGTCCTACAAAGGGCCGAAAAAACTTGTAAAAGACAAACAATTAAGTGAGAAAAAAGTAGGGCTTTGGTTTTTTTGAAAATCTCGAAAAATATTGAAGATTTGCGAAATGTTAAGAAAGATCTGAAAAGATCAGCAAATTTTCTGAAAAAGTTTCAACTCCCGAAACTGTACCTCCAATATTTATAACTTTTACAAAGTCCTGAAGAATAGAGCCAAAAACGGGTAGTCAGGCTTCCGCGCGCGTTGTGTCACTTTGACACAACAACAACAAAAATCATTACAACATGTTAAATATGAATATAAAGGAATAAAATAATTCATGTACTATTGGTATATATCAATTTACAACAATCCGCGGTTTAAAATATTTATCCCAATTTCTCCATAAATTATGCATTTGTTAAATAAAAAATTTTTCTAAACTGAATGTTAATATAAAAATCCCGATAATTATTTAACTTAAACGCTAGATTACTTTTCAGTTATCATAGTTATTTTAATAGGATTATAAATAGTTAACCGTTACAAAAATTGCAAAAATTTTATTTTTCACTTTTTTTATTAAAAATTGAAATTTTAAAATTGAAAAAATATTAGATTTTTCTAAATATTTCAAATGTTGATTTCTAAGGGTTAAAAGTTAAATAGAAATAATTTCATTTCATTTTGTTATTACCATTGTTTAAAAAATTATTATAAACAAATACATTGATTTTGAGAGAATCAATTTATTTTAGTAATATATTTTTTGATGAAAATTATGATATTTAGAGAAAAAATGGTTCATCAATTTTCATATTTAGCCGCAGATACAATTATTAATTAACAAACGCATTTTTTAGCAAAAAATTAATAATTATGAATAAACGTTTTTTCTTTAAAAATCATAATTTTCATCAATAAATATAATCCAAAAGTAAATTTTTTATTTGCTCATAAACAATGTATTTGTAACAATTTCTTAAACAATGGTAGCAAACAATTATTTTTTCAGCTAAAAACCCTTAGAAATCAAAACATCCAAGATATTTGAAAAAAACATAATTTGCTTCTTTTCATTTTTAATTTTCAATTATTACCCAATGAAAAAGTGGAAAAACTAAATTTTACAATTTTTGCAATAGATATGTATTTGTTAGCCAATCAAGAATAACCTCACTAAGAAAAAAAATCCTAGCGTTTTATTTCAATAATTATCGGCATTTTGATGTTAACATTCATCTTAGAAAAAATTGTCAATTAACAACTTCATAGTTTATGGAGATATTGGGATCAAAATTTTTTAACCACGAATTATCATTAATTGATGTATACCAACAGTAATTATGACCTTTCTATCGATAAAGTTTGCCAAATATATTAAAAACTAAAAACCAGTTATGTCAATATTTAGTTATAGCTTCATGCAATCGTGTCACTTCGAGTCAAGAATTTTTCCTATGACAGATGTCAATTTTTATAACCTCTGTATCATCCTGCTACACCGCATGTGAAAAATCCAATTTTTTAAAATTATTGTTAGATAATGTTACTTGGTTGGACCAATCATGTCCCCTAACCCAAGTGTTTTTTCACGTCTCATTACTTTTAGTATTTGTTAAAAATTTCAAACTAATTCAACTTTTCCACCATGAAATGGTGTATAGTACAATTTATTATGTTACTCTCAATTCTATTGTAGCTCTTTTTCCTCATATCTCTATGTAACCTACCCCTCTCAATCAGTGAAGATGAAGGATTTATCCTTCTAAACATATGTCTGTGTGTCTCTGGACAACAATTAAGATTATTTTGGTGGAGTTAGACTGTAAGTTTTTAACCCACCCAATTATACTATTATCACTGATACTTTGATTTCTATAAGAAATCATCTGCTATATTTTTCAGTATATTATTGCATTGTGTTTTTTGAATAGACTGTTACAAAAATTGGCCAAAACAGAATATTTCCTACCTTTCACTGTCATCATTCGGTAATATCTTCTAATTATCCAATGATATCCTCTTTATGTAATCCTTACCTAGAACAAAATAAAATTACATATTAGATTCTTCACCATGATATTGTTATACAGTTAAAATATACAGTGTGTTATGGGCAGGACTACTGCAATATGAATAGAAAACAAAAGGACCAAATACGAAAAAGAGCACACACGAGAAAAAAAAATAGGTTAAAAAATTGGTTATAAATCATTCTTTGTCAAGATATGAATACAGCGTGTCTCACGGTCGATGGTAGGTTAGACGTTTATGGTAAACGCAAAGCAGGATTTCCCTGAAAATTTCACATCTTACATTTTGTTACCTGATCTATCGATCTAAAATATTTTCAGCTTTGCGGCGTTGCCACGTCTATCAAAAAAAAACTAGCAACTTTATTTTTTTAAATAGAACACCCCGTATATTAACTCATTTTTTAAATCGCTCTTTCATTATAATACTTTTTTGTTAATAATGTCCTACACCTATCTCTATCTGTTTTCGAAATAAAAAATAATTTGTATTAAATATGGTCCAAAACATAGCCCTAATTGAACTTTAGTACATCAGTACTCTCAATTCATGAAAAGTTGATATTTTGATTATAGGTTGGACAAATTCGAAGTATTTACTTAACACCAAAAAATCGACTCCATATCATACAGGGCGTGCTAAAATTACTGTTATTTCCATGATGCATAAAAGTGGTCAAAAGTTCATTTTTTCAAATGAAACCCCCTGTATATTACTCGATAAATTGAAAGATGATGAAAAATGCTTCAAGATGATATATCATGTCCCTATACCTAAATCATCAACTTTTCTTAATAAAATTGCTTTTTAAGAATTTGGTTTTAGGTAACAGTGGATTTGTCAAGCTTATAACAGTTTGGTAACTTTTATAAGTAATTTACGAATAGTTATCGACGGTGTTTCAAATTATCTTCCAAAGTGAATGCAACTATCGATTATTCAAACAAAGTTCTTATGAAATTATTTATTATACACGGACAGTGTGATCAAATCATTGCCAGAACTTGCAGAAATTTCAACCAAATGTATCCTGAATTAACACCAATGAACGAGAGGAAGTATGTAAGATTACAAAATAATTTTCTTAACTATGGCTGAAAGTTTCCAGGGAACAACTGTCCAAAAACCAGGCATTTCTAGGTAAAAAGTACGATTTTCTGGAATATAACATGTGAAAGTTCAGAAAAAAACAGAATTAGGAGGATTAAAAATAACAAAATTGTAAACAAAATATCACATTTTTACAATCAATGCTGGAAATGTTGTCCATTACATTCTAAACATTTTAAAATATTCTTTTGTACGCGACTTGTCGTTGCTTTTTCAATTTCATGGGGATCTAGATCTTCAATACACCGCACTATTCGCCATCGAAGTTCTTCTTTGGTAGGCACTGGAGTACTGTACACCCTTTCTTTTAAAACACCCCATAAAAAAAGTCAAGTGGTGTGAGATCGGGTGATCTCGGTGGCCAATCCAACGGCCCTAAACGCCTAAACCAACGATCGTCAAACATTTGGTGAAGTTTCCTGGAAACTTCCTGAGTGCAATGAGCTGGCGCTCCGTCCAGTTGAAACCACGAATTCCTATATTCCTCTAAAGGCAAGTTTTCAAGGAAATCGGTAACAGTCGTCCTTAAAATATGAAGATATCTCTCTGCATTCAGTGTGTCTTCATAAATAAAAAAGCTAATTTTATTTTTCTTCAAAATACAAAACACATTCAGGGAAAATTTTTCTTGAAACCCCATTTCTTTTGTCACATGAGGATTATGATCAGCCCAAAAATGTTTATTCCTTCTATTAAAAATGCCATCCCTCGTAAATTTTGATTCGTCGCTCCAAATTATTTTTGACAAAAATTCCCGATCTTCCTGTATATGTATTAGAAGGGATTCGCAAAAATGCACTCTGCGTTCAAAGTCTTCTACTTTGAGAGCTTGAACTTTGGTAAATTTATACGGATGCATTTCGTGATTTTCCAAAATTCGTTGTACTGAAGCATGTGATACACCCAAATCTTCTTCTGCACTGCGAACGGAAGCTTCTGGATATGCATAAAAATATGCCAAGACGTTAACAGTATTTTCCTCATTTAAAGTAACAGGTTTTGGTAATGTTGAAGGCGCTTTTAACTTTGAGCCATAGTTAAGGAAATTATTTTGTAATCTTACAAACTTCCTCTCGTTCATTGGTGTTAATTCAGGATACATTTGGTTGAATTTTCTGCAAGTTCTGGCAATGATTTGATCACACTGCCCGTGTATAATAAATAATTTCACAAGAACTTCGTTTGAATAGTCAATAGCATTCATTTTTGGCGATTTTTTAAAACACCGTCAATAACTATTAGTTAATTACTTATAAAAGTCACCAAGCTGTCATAAGCTTGATTCTTCCACGGCCACCTAAAATCAAATTCTTTAAATATTTTATACAACTGTCCTGTCATTAAAAATCTCTTTAATAGAAACAATCAGATCATCTACTTAGAAAGAATTATTTAGAAAAGTTCACACATGTATTTGGCAGTTTGTGCAATTGGTAATATTTATTCCCTGTGAAGTAACTGACGAAGTACCTACTATTCAATTCAACTGTAGAAAGTCCTTTATGAATAACCAATAATAACATTTAAATAAACATGTGCGCTGGTGTATGTAGTTGAAGCATCTGCCTTGTAATCCAAAGATCGTGTGTTCGAATCCCATAATTTTTTTGTTTTTTTTTATTACTAGCTGTAACTGTTGTACACAAAAATGTGTATGATACATGGATTTGCTCCCCTCGCTGACGTTCGTTTCGCAATATTCCCCACTCACAAAATAAAATGCCACTTCCATCACTTGTAGGTATCATAAATAACTATTTTTCCACAAAAACGGCTTTATTAAGAAAAGTCGATGATTTAGGTATAGGGACATGATATATCATCTTGAAGCATTTTTCATCATCTTTCAATTTATCGAGTAATATACAGGGGGTTTCATTTGAAAAAATGAACTTTTGACTACTTTTATGCATTATGGAAATAACAGTAATTTTAGCACGCCCTGTATGATATGGAGTCGATTTCTTGGTGTTAAGTAAATGCTTCGAATTTGTCCAAAATATAAACAAAATATCAACTTTTCATGAATTGAGAGTACTGATGTACTAAAGTTCAATTAGGGCTATGTTTTGGACCATATTTAACACAAATTATTTTTTATTTCGAAAACAGATAGAGATAGGTATAGGACATTATCAACAAAAAAGTATTATAATGAAAGAGCGATTCAAAAAATGAGTTAATATACGGGGTGTTCTATTTAAAAAAATAAAGTTGCTAGTTTTTTTTTATAGACGTGGCAACGCCGTAAAGCTGAAAATATTTTAGATCGATAGATCAGGTAACAAAATGTAAGATGTGAAATTTTTAGGGAAATCCTGCTTTGAGTTTACCATAAACGTCTAACCTACCATCGACCGTGAGACACGCTGTATAAGAGCTCTATCTCTAACCGTTCTTGTTTTGTTTGATTGGTTCAAATCGAGTTAAAAGGGTTCTTTTTTCTTCAAATATATATTTTTTCAAATTGGCAAATATTCGACTTGTTATACCCATGTCCGGCTAAATATTATGTTTGAACATTAAACAAATCATAAATTTTAAGAGTCACCGAGAAATTTTACGTAACTATTTGTGCGAATATTCAAGTGGATCTGACAATGTTGCATTTTTTTTTTCATTTTTAAGGGTCTACAATTATTTTGGGATCGAACATATGTTTTCCTCCGATCGACTTCGTATAGAAGATTGTTTCGAAACAAATTAAAGATCATTTGGAAGAAAATAACATAGTTAACAGTTCACAGACTGGATTTAGAAGTAAGCATAATTCTGACACTGCATTTCAGTGTGTCTGAATGCTTTGAAAAATAATTTAGAAAAGAAGTATATTACTGGAGCTGTAATTTTTGTCCTACAAAGAGCCTTTGGAACTATTGATAGAAATCGCTTGATAAAAAAACTGAAATGTTTGGGTATTATTCAGAATGCGTTAGGGTGGTGGATGATTGACGACTACCTTGGAAATGAAGACAAAAGTTGAAATTGAATGATACATTATTTGATGAAATAGGATGTGAGCGTGGAGTCCCACAGGGAAGTGTTCTTGGTCCTCTGCTATTCCTTCTCTATATTGATGATATAGTTGGAGTAGCGGGAGGGTGTGGAATGCATCTCTTTGCAGATGACACCCTCTTATATCATTCATGTGATAACAGTTATAGACTCATCAAGATACTGAATGAAATCTTAAAGAATATTTATCGGTGGTGCTGCTCAAATTTCCTGAAAGTCAATATTGAAAAAACCAAATATATGATTATATTGCAAAATCGTGCAATGCGCATAATATTAAAATGTCCCAAGCAGATTGCAATAAAAAATATGTTGATTAAATTGAACTGGTTACCTCTTAGAGTATTTTGGTAATATCAAACTCTAATATTCATTTTTAAAATAAATTCTGGAATTAAAAAAAAGGAACAGAATCATCTGTATTTGTTAAAGGATTGAAAATCTATAATCAGCTTCCCCTAATCATAAAAAAATGTTCTACGCTTGTGTCCTTCAAAAGTAATTTGAAAAAATATCTGAGTGATAATCTCTAACTGAGCAAATATTTGTGAAACTCTTAGCTGCTAAGCAAACAACTTTATTTTTCTTTTCTTTATCATTCATTTTATTATATTTTGTTGTATACAGGGTGTCAATTTGAAAACTTCCCACCCTTAATATCTTCCTTCCAGTAAACAATATGAGTAATCGAAAAAACAGGTCAATTTTATTGTCAAGGGGGACACTTTCACGGACTATTTGTAGCCCTCGTGGTTCAACCCCCTAGGAGGGGTAGATGTTACCCTTAGAATTTTAAATGGGAAGGGGGGTCAAGTGGCACATCATTTTGATGGGCGTTCAATTCTTGTTCCAATGGTACCCTGACTTATTATTTTGTGATGAGCATTTTCCGAAAAATTGCGTTCTAAACTAACAGAAGTAATTATTAGAACGCCTATACTGAGATGCATTATTGTATTGACTCCCTTTAATAAAAATGGTTAGAAGAGTAGGTGGCACCGCTCCAACCCTTGAATGACAGGAATAAATTTATTACGCATGGGATTTTTTATTTGGTGGTTATTTTCCTTCTACACAATAAAATTTAATTTGCGAGAAAGACATTTCCAACATAAAATCTACTTACGCTTATCTTATTAGCTGTTCGAAATGTTGTCCATTTTGCTCTAAACAGTAATACAGTCTGTTTTCGAACTCCCCTCTAACATTACGGAAAACTTCACTAGGAATTGACCGGCATGCTGCTGTAACTCGTCTTTTAAGTTCGTCAATATCAGAAGGTTGTGTTTTATAAACAACGGATTTAAGATGCCACCAAAGAAAGAAATCTAAGGGTGTTAAATCCGGTGATCTCGGAGGCCATTCAACTGCTCCCCTTCTGCCAATCCATCTACCCGGAAATCTCTCGTTTAACCACTGTCGGACGGGAAGAAAATAATGAGGTGGAGCACCGTCCTGCTGGAAATGTAACAGATCCTCCTGCAAAAGTTCATTACCTTCTGCATCAATTTGAGTTTCTAGCTCGTGAGTTATAAGAGGATCGATAGTCTCTTCAAGCATATCAAGGTACAGATTGCCAGTCAAGTTTTCTTCCAGAAATAATGGACCAAGAATGGCATTTCCAAGAATACCAGCCCAAACATTAACTTTTTGTGGGTGTTGTGTATGCCCTTCCCGAAAAATATGTGGGTTTTCGTCACTCCAATAGCGACAATTTTGTCTATTAACATTGCTATTCAGAAAAAATGAACACTCATCGCTGAAACAGATGTTTAACAGAAGATTAGGGATGGTATTGACTCGATGAGACATGATTTCACAAAACTCTATTCTTCTATCATAATCATCCTCGTGGAGCTCTTGAAGAATCTGCATTTTATATGGATGAAATTTATGCATTTTCAATGCTTTTCTTATAGTCTCGCGTGACATTCCCGTCTGTTCTGATACTGATCGTAAGGAGCTCGTGGGCTCTGCAGCAAATGTTCAATTTGAGCTGCTTCATTTAGTACTCTGGGGTTATTTCTTTTTTTATTTGTCACTGAACCAGTTTCGTAAAACTTATTCACCAAATCAAGCACATACCGGTGACTTACATTACAATTTGGATGTCTTTCGTTAAAAAGACATGCCGCCCTTCGTGCGCACTTTCCAACTTCGCCATAAATTACAATCATTTCAATTCTGTCTTGAAGAATGTAAACCATTTTTACACTTTTATACACTTATTAAAGTAATTCCTAAACGGCCCAACAGGTACAACGGTATTCACAATACTACCACATAGTTCAAATTTGCTAACCAATTTTTTGCCGGAAAACAAACTTTTTACAGCAGAAGTAGCAAAAAAGGAAGGCTATCTGTACAATCTCTGCGATGACACTTAAAAATTCAGCATTTAATAAACACAACTTTACTACCATCTACGTTTTACTATTAGACTACTTTTTTATGTAAAGTGTTTGGAGCTAATGGCTAATGTTACCCCTAATAAAGGGTTGGAACGGTACCACCTAATATTCTAACCAGTTCTGGCCAAACCATGCATCTCAGTATAGGCGTTCTAATAATTACTTTTGTTAGTTTAGAACGCAATTTTTCGGAAAATGCTCATCAAAAAATAATAAGTCAGGGTACCATTGGAACAAGAATTGAACGCCCATCAAAATGATGTGCCACTTGACCCCCCTTCCCATTTAAAATTCTAAGGGTAACATCTACCCCTCCTAGGGGGTTGAACCACGAGGGCTACAAATAGTCCTTGAAAGTGTCCCCCTTGACAATAAAATTGACCTGTTTTTTCGATTACTCATATTGTTTACTGGAAGGAAGATATTGAGGGTGGGAAGTTTTCAAATTGACACCCTGTATATTATGTGCATGTATATATTTTCATGTATATACAGTGCCCGTCTAAAGTCCGTTACCCCCTACTAATTTTTGGACCACCTGGTATAAGGCAACGAAATTTGGAGGACTTTAATGGGAGATAAAATCATACTTTTTCATGAAAAAAGTAAAGCCAAAAGTTGTAAAATGGCGTTTGAATATTTTTTTAAATATATATTCTATTTTCGAAATTTGCTAATAATTCTCAACAACCTTTAATACACTTTACTCCTAAATTCAATTCTTTTCGAAATATTAACGTTTGAAAGGTGAAATTTTTTTAATTTTAAACCCAACCAAAAACACTTATGTTGCATTCAATCAAGTTTGCATAGGAGAAAATCGTCACGGTCTTGTTTACTGTCAAACTAACTGTAATTGTCAAATAGTCCGTTAACCGCCTCAATCATTTTATGAAAAGTGTGATCATGGCTCGTAGTTTAGACGATAAATTTGAAGCAGTTTTGATATCTGGAGAAGCTGGAAGAAATTATCATCTAGCAGTCTGTACGTTTAATGATAGATTTCCCGAGAATCCTATTTCGAGGATATATTTGCGCAAACTTTAAAATAAGCTCCAAGCAACTGGTACGCTGAAAGATGCTCCAAGATCAGGAAGATCGCCTCTTTCAGAAGAAAAAAGGTAGAAATTGTTGCTGAAATGGTAATCAATCCGACTCAGTCGACGTCAGCAGTTGCTGAATCCTGTGGAGTAAGTTCGAAAACTGTCCAAAGAGTACTAAAAAAAGAAAAGTTTCATACCTATAAAATAAAAATCCTGCGCTTTCACGGAGGATGATCCAGACCGGAGGGTTGAATTGTGTGAGTGGTTAACAAGAACAATTGAAGGAGAACGGAGCTTCCTAAAACTGGAGCGATACTGATCCACATATTTTCAGAGAGGGACAAACCAGTTTCCTGAAAAGGTGAATGTTTGGGCGGGGATTTTTGGCAATCGCGTTGTTGGGCCAATTTTCATCAGAGGCTACCTTACAAGGAGTTCTTTACAAGAATCTTTTAGAAACTGAAATTGAACCTCGATTAAGGCACATTATATTGAACAATCAGGAAGAGTTTGAAAATCGTGAAATCATATTTCAGCAGGATGGGGCACCTCCCCATTTCGATCGCATGGCTAGAGACTTCTCCGATACTAACTTTCCTGGGCGATGGATAGGTCGCAGGGGAAGTACAGAGTGGCCACCAAGATCTCCGGATCTTACACCTTTTTCCATAGGGGGAATCTGAAGTCAAAAATCTACGCCAATGAATGCCAAACAATAGAAGAGTTGGAACGCAGAATAATAGATACATGTGAAGAAATAGATGAACATACTTTCATCAACGTGAGAGAAGCTATTTATAATAGGGCACTTTATTGTCAAGTTGTAGGAGGGGGCCAGTTTGAGCACTTGATAAAATAATTGTTGGGGTTAAATAAAAGAGTTGTTCAAAAATAAAATATAATTTTTTAGCCAACTAATTTGTTTTGATTGTGAATTTACAGAACACATTAGTAGGCTTCGAGATTTCCCGGTAAGCGGTGATGTTTATCCTTAATAAACTCTCTTTACGCCTCTTATTAGTCAAAATAATTAAGAGATTTAACTACAAATTAATAACGACGTGTAGTTAGCAAAATGTTTCACAGGAAGTGACCAAAATCCATACCTCATTTCATACCGGAATGTCACTTTTCAAACGTTAATATTTCGAAAACAATTGAATTTAGTAGTAAAGTGTATTAGAGAAAACTGTTGAAAATTATGAGCAAAATTCGGAAATGGAATAATATACGGGGTGTTATATTTTAAAAAAATATTGAAGATGGCGCTTAGCCGCCTTTTTAAAATTTTTAGCTTTGATTCTTTCATGAAAAAGTTGGGTTTTATCTTCCAAATTTAGTTGCAATATACCAGGTGGTTCAAAAATTAGTAGGGAGGAACGGACTTTAGACGGGCACTGTATATTGTATATGTTGTATATTTATGTGTATATATGACTGTATTGTTATTTTATTCATTGACTGTATGTGACATATCATATTGTAATTATTAATTATTATGCCATTTATTGTACTAAAAATACATATTTTTTTAGTCATTGACTAAAAAAGGATCTATATATTATATTTTATTATATATAATATTTTAATTACATAATGGTATGTTGCAAAAGTATACAAACAGTTGAAGTTTCAGTGATTATTGAATGATCGAGTTATGCATCAATATGGACCAGAGCAGAATCATCTTAAGCTCAGCAAAAGTAATGAGTAAAGAAGGAGGCCAAATATAGAACCTTTCGGTATCCTACAGTTTATACAGATGGTTATTTAAGTACGTGGCCAAACTTAAAGGGGTGATTCTTTGAGTGATTCTAAGACGAAAAGTTCATATAAACATAGGTCCGGTAATGCTTCGTTTTCAAGATACAGGGTGTCAAAATTTTTAAAAGAAATCGTTTTTGTCGTAAATATCTTAATAACCCTTCAACCGATTTTATTGAAATTTGGCAGTGTTATTGAAGGTCGTAAAGGGCGAATTTAACCCTAACTATATCAAAATTATCATGTCCAGTGGCGTCCCGGCAACTGAAATTACAACTTTTTTATATCTAGAATTTTTTTCGTATCTTGCTTTGTTTTTGAGAAAAAACATAAAAATCACTTCATTGCACGTCCCTGGCACAACACAATAAAAAATTGCATCATCAAACAAGAAACACCCTTTATTAAAACCACACCGAAACAAAAGTGGTACCTAGGCAATTTGTTTCTGTAAGAATACATTCAATAATAACTAACACAAAACTTACAATAGTTGCTCAAAATGTCCTCCTTCAACTTCAACGCAAGCATTAACTCGTCTTAACATCGATTCCCGAACACGTTGAAATATTTCCGGCGTACCTATGTCTTATCTGATCACATGAATCCCGTATTCGTTGGATTAATTCTTCTTCAGTGTTGACTGGAGTTTTATAAACGAGGGACTTTAAATGTTCCCAAAGAAAAAAATCCAAGGGATTTAAATCCGGTAACCTGGGCGGCCATGACTGTGGACCTGCGCGACTGATCCTGTTTTCTCCATAAGTTTCATCCAGAAATTGACGTGCTACTATGCTGAAGTGAGGTGGAGCCCCATCGTGCATGAACCACATTGCTCCTCTTACTGCCAGTGGGACATTTTCTAGAAGTACAGGTAATCCAAAAAATGACGATACTCTTGACCATTTAATCTCGGGGGTAAAAAATGGGGTCTAATGAGATAATCGCAAACAATACCAACCCAGACATTCACGGAAAATTGCTGTTGATAATTATTTTCTATAACCGCATGGGGATTTTCTTCTGCCCAGATATGGTTGTTATGAAAGCTCATAATTGAATTGTGGGAAAAACACGCTTCATCGGTAAATAATATACTGAATATAAATGTCGGAGATGCAACCTGTTGTTGCAAAAGCCACGTAGTGTAAACAACTCGCTTGGGAAAATCCGCAGGAAATAACGCTTGAACACGCTGTATGTGGTGAGGATACAGTTGGTACTCTTTCAAAATCTTCCATACAGTAAAGTGAGAAATGTTTAATTGTTGTGCAATTTTGCGTGTGCTTGTATCGGGGCAACGCTCAACTTCATGTAAAACTTCTTCCTCCAGCGCCACTGTTCTTACCGTTGCAGGTCTCCCAATAAGAGCAGCCGACCTTTGAAAGGTGCCTGATTCGCACAGCCTTTCATGTATTCTCACAAATGTTTGCCTATTTGGAACATTTCGATGAGGATATCTTTCTTGATAAATGCGTCTAGCCGCTCTGGAATTGCCTTGGGCCATTCCATAGACAAAATGCATATCGGCCATTTCCGAGTTTGTAAACCGAACCATTTTCAGATATCAGTAACAAATTTTCTATCTCAAAACTCTTGAAAACACTTCAAATAATTACTATCGAATAATTACGTATGTACCGTTTCAATCTGTGACAGTTATGAAGTTAAATTTGTTTGAACATTTGTTGTTCCTTCCATGGCCCTCTTACTTTAGTTTCAAAACACTGCAGTAATACATAACAACATTATTTGTTTCATCGAAAACAGGTAATATGAGCGAAAAAAATTAAAAGATGACTTCCATGTAATATTAATTGTTTAATCATAAATAAAAATGTCTTTATTGCATGTCCATGGACAACAATGAGCCCATTTTGCAGCACGAGCCGAAGCCAAGAGCCGAAGGCAAGTGCTGCAATTCATACATACATATTTTTTTTTCATTGCATTAATTTTGATAGAAAATTCTAAGAATAGAATAGAGTATTGATATGAAAAAATATTAGTAAGACCCCAGTTTTTGATGGTTTAGTAGTTGAAATGTTTAATTGTGTTGTCACAGGGATGTGCAATGAAGCGATTTTTATGTTTTTTTCTCAAAAACAAAGCAAGATACGAAAAAAATTCTAGATATAAAAAAGTTGTAATTTCAGTTGCTCAATGTGAAACAAATACAAAAATTGCAAAAAAATCAGTGGCGCACATGTTTTCTGTCAAAAATATTGGTTACAGTGCCTTCCGGGACGCCACTGGACATGCTAATTTTGATATAGTTAGGGTTAAATTCGCCCTTTACGACCTTCAATAACACTGCCAAATTTCAATAAAATCGGTTGAAGGGTTATTAAGATATTTACGACAAAAACGATTTCTTTTAAAAAATTTGACACACTGTATCTTGAAAACGAAGCATTACCGGACCTATGTTTATATGAACTTTTCGTCTTACAATCACTCAAAGAATCACCCCTTTAAGTTTGGCCACGTACTTAAATAACACCCTGTATATAATATTTTAATTACATAATTTTATGTTGCAAAAGTATACAAACAGTTGAAGTTTCAGTGATTATTGAATGATCGAGTTATGCATCAATATGGACCAGAGCAGAATCATCTTAAGCTCAGCAAAAGTAATGAGTAAAGAAGGAGACCAAATATAGAACCTTTCGGTATCCTACAGTTTATATAATATGTACCATCACTACGTGTTTCGTTCACTGATACAATTTATTTTCTATTTATATCCGCCCATGGAACCAGATAATTGACATTTACTCAAAATGGAATTGAATAATTAACATCTGCTATGAAAATATAATGTAATCAACATAGCCAATGGATTTTCAATACAACCTTCTAATGTTATTTCGAGCACATAAATGAAAACACCATTACCATGGGCTTTCCTATTCATCTGCTTTTGTTTACGGTTCGCTCATTTCCATGGGCCACCTCATTATTTTAATGTCCATCAAAGCCTCGAAATTTAATTAAATCGCCATTAAATATTTCATGTTTATTTCATCGAGCAAGGCACAACATGGCTGCCAACCACCACATAAAATATTAATACCTGTTCGTCATGCTCTCGGTATATTATGCAGCGGTTCATTAAGCGCCAAATAACCTCTTCCGTGGTAGTAATTGGGAAATATATGGACTATCTATAGCGTAATTCTGACAAATTGATTTTCCGTCGAATAAAAACACCGTCACAATTTGAAGAATTATACAGGGTGACCCAGGGTTAACCTGCCAAACGTTCAGGATCAGTTTTTTTGGCAAAAATCAAATTTTTGTTTCTCATCATCTCATGTCCTAACTTGAATCATTTTCGAGATACAGAGATACAGGGTGTCAAAGTTCCTTGGCCTGTACGATCTCCTGACTTTACCCCTATGGATTTTTGTATAGGGTACAATAATGAATTATTATAAATTAATATGTCCTACTGTCAATTATTTAGATACTTTTTTCCAGTTACATACAAGGAAATGGGTTTTAAATAAACATCAATATGTATATTCAGAAATACACAAAAATATAAATATGAATGAATGAATATAAATAATAACTGAATTTAACAAAAAAATAATAAACTTCAAAACTTGATTTGTTATGAGTAGGACTCGTGGAATAGAACATGTCTCTCTGCCCACAATGATTTTTGATGAAATTGTTGTCACACAAAAGTAATTGTACTCATGTCACGTATTTACATAATGGTGTCTAGAGTAAGTCGTGTAGTGACCAAAATCGGTAGAACCGCTGTGATTGGACAATGCATGAAGGTTGTATCGATGAGGGGCTACACTGTCCGCTGCATAGTAACTCATATCCAGTCCTTCTATAGGAAAATCAATGACCATGTTCAATTTTTCTCTATGAGAAAAACGTTTGAAATTGATCACTAGGATTTTGGGAAATTGACAAATAGATAGGGACTTCGTGCACTTCCTTTTCTCTCTGCACTTCGAACATGTTGGTTGTTCATCATCGTCCAAAGTTTCTTCATTGGTAAAAGAATCCAGAAAGGTCCTAGAATGGATCAAACGTAACTGAATAATGACAACAATAAGTACACCTTGATGTAGGTTTTAGTTGGCCAACAAAGAAATCTTGACCATAAATCTTTAGCTTTTTCAATGGCACTTAATTTATCGTCGATTTTTGACAAAATGGGTTTACGCCTATCTGTGATTCTATTTAGGTCGTCATGCAAAAAAAATAAGCACTGGATAACAATGTTCATATCGCTAGTATAACCAGTATTTTCAAGTCCACTGAAACCGAGAGCTTTGACATTGCTATGTACTGCTGCAACCCTGATGCATTCATCACTCTTATTTTCAACTGAGTGGTCTCTGAAAAGGTGGTTGTTTATGTCATTGGAGCGGCGTGATAATGAACTGGAGTTGAGACTAATGACTATTGATTTGAAAGGAGATATGGCAGATCTTGAGAGATTTGGAGATGTTGCTAAATTTGTATGCTGTGATTTTTTTCCAAGGAAACTATCCTTATTACTAACATCATTTTTGGAACAGATTGAAATTGTATCTGACTTGGAAAAAGTAGGATAAACGAATATCTCTTTCAAAGAGTGGGATGGCGGTAAAGTGCCAAAAGAAGCATTTCCACGTTGTATAGTAAAAAACAGTGGAGTAGAATAATTTGTCCTGACATCAATTAAATTCCCCTTTCGGACGCCACTGTAATTATTGATTTCATTATAAGTACATTAAAAGAAGGCCCTCATCACCGCAAACAAGCATGCTAGGTTTTATTAAAATCATCAAAAAGGTTATTAAATAATCGATAAAAAACTGATTTTTATAAAAATGTTGAACACTCAGTATTTCGAAAACGAAGCATTTAGGTCACATTCTTATAGATAAAAATGTTTCCTTTTCTCCTAAAAGAAACCGATCCTAAACGTTTATCGGTTTAACCATGGATCACCCTGTATATTTGTGTACATTCTGTACGATTCAAATGTAAGGAATAAAAAATTGATTATTTCTGAATATATCTAAACATATTTTGAAAAATTCCTCGAACACGTCGATTTTCTTTTCCCATTGACCAATTTTTGAACCCGACCCAAAATATATAGGGTTATCCGCATTCGAGTAAAAATTACTTTAGTGATATTTTTAAATGGGACACCCAGTGTATTTTTCCATATTTGGTTACGAGGAAGTTTTTTGCCCATATCTCCGCAGCCGTTTGACATAATCCCATCAAACCTGGATTTGTAAAGACGATCCCTAACCAAATATGGAAAAATATACCGGGTGTCCCATTTAAAGATATCACTAAAGTAATTTTTATTCGAATCAGTATAACTCTATATATTCGGGGTGGGATTCAAAAGTTTGCCAATCGGAAGAGAAAATCGACGTGTTCGAGGAATTTTCCAAATTATGTTTATATTCAGATACAGTGACCGGCAGAAAGTACGCATCATATGGGAATTTTTTTTATTAATGAATTTTGACAAATATTGATACTTGCAATCGCTTCTGCATCAAAAGAAACCCCAAAAGACGTTGTACAGTGCCGTTCGTCTTTTCGAGGTTGGAGGGAAATTTAAAAAAATTGAAAATTATTTCTCAAAACACACTTGTTTGTGAAAATATCGAGAAATCTTAAAAAGAAAAGTTGTTCAGATTGACATTTTATAGCTATGTACAAGTTTTGAAAAAGATCTGAGATAAAAAAATAAAAATCAATTTTTTGCCACAAAAAAAAATCTTTTTGGAAACATACATTTCTGACGAAGAAACTCATTAGTAAAGCCAACACTAATATTTCAAATAATGTTTTGTGAAGATTCGCAAGCTATTCCTATTTTATTCGGAGAAAATTTGAAATCTGTGATTTTGCAGTGTGATCAGCTGCTTCATAAGAAGTCACTGAAATATCTACAGGACATTATAATTCCGATACTTTTTATTATTAATTAAGAACCAAGTATCTACACAATTTCAATTTGAAATTCTTAATTGTCCTGTAGATATTTCAGTGACTTCTTATGAAGCAGCTGCAAAATCACAGATTTCAAATTTTCTCCGAATAAAATAAGAATAGCTTGCGAATCTTCACAAAACATTATTTGAAATATTAGTGTTGGCTTTACTAATGAGTTTCTTCGTCAGAAATGTATGTTTCCAAAAAGATTTTTTTTTTTGTGGCAAAAAATTGATTTTTATTTTTTTATCTCAGATCTTTTTCAAAACTTGTACATAGCTATAAAATGTCAATCTGAACAACTTTTCTCATTAACATTTCTCGATATTTTCACAAACAAGCGTGTTTTGAGAAATAATTTTCAAATTTTTTTAATTTCCCGCCAACCTCGAAAAGACGAACGGCACTGTACAACGTCTTTTGGGGTTTCTTTTGATGCAGAAGCGATTGCAAATATCAATATTTGTCAAAATTTATTAATAAAAAAAATTCCCATATGATGCGTACTTTCTGCCGGTCACTGTATAATGAATTTATTCCATACATTTTTGCATCGTCATGTATAGACCAAGCTATAGGGATTTTTTTCCCACAAAGTAAAATACGCGAATGGCCCATAGTAATTTTTATAAGATAGTTTATTAATGAAAACCCTAGTTTTCACCCCATCAAATCGCTTTGTGAAATTTTTTTGCAAGCAATAGTGAAAAAAAATTACAACGTTTTTGGTTTTTTGGAAATATTTCCCAAAACACATATTTCTTGTGCAAATGAAAACTGAATTTTTAATACGAAAACCACTCGGCGATCCCTTGTGGATCTTGGCAGCCTCATTACCTAGTTCAATTCACGAATTGATCGTATGACCAGTTTTCGGGCTACCAGGGTATTCGAATATTTGATTTTTGTACTCCATTTTTTTTTCAAAGTCTAGGTCCTTATCAACTATATGAGAATCTATATTACTGCCTGTCCAACAGTATATAGTTTTCCATGTACAGGGTGACAATTAGAATGCTTACAAATACTATATAATAATAATAATAATAATATATGTATTTATTGACAGAAGGAAAAAAAATACAAAGTCATGGTAACAATGAAGGTCTGCCAATGAGATACAAGATTGGATCACTCCATTCTTACTCTTGCACCTTACAAAAGAGAATTGAATTCTCTTTTAAACGAAGTTTCACTTGCCATTTGACATTTTTAAATTGGTGTACCCCCATACCTACCCAACACCTCTATCAACCAGTCAAAATGTTTTTCATTTCTGAACGTAGTATCGGTGATACGATTCAAAATATGGAATATGCAAGTGATTTGAATTTACTTGAATCTTTTACCTCCGATACTTTATTATCTTGACATTACACCTAAACCATTAGTTTATCATTTACTTTGTATTCAACTGCATAAAACTTTAATCAGAGAGTGCAAAATAAGCGCGCGGAATTCAAATTTGCGAAACGCATCACCATTGGTCGAAACGAAGAATGGCAGGTTATGAAATTTATCTGTGTTCAAATTCATACTGTGCTAGTCGTCTTTCATAGAAAATTTGGTTTTATTTATACCGGGTGGCTACGGAAGTATTGCCTACGGAATATCTTATGAAGTAGGTTTGTGAAATTTGGAGCGTCGATATAATGACATAAGAGCTAGAATTTGAGCATATTGACATGTCGAAGTTAACTTCCGGTCTGACCGGAAGTAACATCAACTCTCTTATTTTAAATGGAAACCCTATTTTTTTTCTTTTCGCTTTATTCAGCATTCAATTCCCTTTCTAACGACATATCACAAGTTGGTATCTAACCAGAAACTAGATCAGAAAAAAATTATTATTGAAATTCACCGAGTAGGCCTTGGAAGCAAAATGAAAGCCAAAAATTGAAAAGTTGGCTATGGAAACCATACGTCACTTGATAACAGTTGCTACTACTGTGATATTTTATTTTCATTCGTCGGCGTTATAAAAAGCCGCCAAAAAAAATATTGGAAAAATTGGGAAAAAAACAATACTCTGTAGGTCCATAACTTATATAGGAACATACAACTTTTTCTTGCCTGTACTATTCAGCATAACCATTCCTTTCTAATGATATAATAGAAATTAATTTTTTGAACTGAGATACCGAAAAATACAATTATTATTCTTCAAATAACAAAACAGATTATCGCCATACGCAAAAATAAAATTAAAAATAATGTGGAATGATAAATTATATCCTGCAGGTTCTAGGTTAAATAGGAACATAAACGTACTTGGTCTGTGCCATCGTCCATAGATATTCTAATATCTACCTATGGACGATGTTTGTGCTATTCAGAATAATCATTCCATTGCAATAATCATTCGAACCAAAATATTGACTGTAGGCTGATTAAGATGTATTTTGGAATGAAACAAAAAAGAAATGAGAGCTGTCACGAACGCTGCTATCCATATTATTTTGACGTTCGAAGTAGTGTTTTTGATTCTGCCATTTTAAAAGGGTTTGGAAATCGAAATCAGTTAGTGGAATATTCAAAATTTGCCCCGTTATTCACGAACCGAACAAATTGACATGCTTCTCATTTATGGTGAATGTTTAAAAAATTCTTATGCCGCTGAACGATTGTATTTAGAGCGATATCCAGGGAGGCAGCAACCGTCAAGAAGATATTTCCAGTGGCTTGAAGAAAAATTAAGAACTGAGCCTGATGTTCACGAAGACCAAGAAGCATTTGTTATTAATGAGGAAACTGAAATTAATGTATTAGCTTTAGTACAATATGATAGCACAATTTCGTCAAGGCAGATTGGCGCCGAATTAGCTATAAGTAAGGACTCTGCTAGGAAAATTTTGAAAAAACATCGATTGAAATCCTTCAAGTATCAGTTGCATCAACATTTGTATGAAAATGACGGTGAAAGGCGCCTGGAATATTGTTATTGGTTTCTTCGACAAAATGCTGAGAATCACCTATTTAACTATTATATCTTGTTTACGGACGAGTCAAGATTTACCAACAATGGATTATTTAACAGGAATAATACAAGGTAGATACTGTACTTTATTTGGATTATTGTCGATAGTCGAAGTGTAAAGTGCTAAAAGTGTGAACGTTCTTTTGTTCCAGGTACTGGGCTATAGCAAACGAGCACCGGTTTCGACAAGGCGGCTTCCAGGAGATATTTGGTATGAATATTTGGGCAGGAATAGTTGGAACTCATATTGTTGGCCCCATTCTTTTTCAAGGCCAACTAACCGGAGAGAGATACTTTAATTTTTTAACGAATGAAATATCGGAATTCATTAACAACCTACCAGCGGAAATAACTGAGAGAATGTACTTCCAGCAAGATGGCGCCCCTCCGCATAATTCAAGAATAGCGTGAAATTATCTTCAAAATCGCTTTCAAGAGAGACTTATAACAATCCATGGTCCAGTCAGGTGGCCACCAAGGTCACCTGATCTTAGTCCGTGCGACTTTTTTCTATGAGGGCATCTTAAAAATAGGGTGTATTCCACACAGCCTACAACTCTACATGAGCTAGAAGTAAAAATTCGTAGAGCTTTCCAAGATATCACGCCCTAAATGTTGAGAAACGTTTTACATGAAAATATCACCAGAGTCAATAAATGTATTGACGCTGAGGGAATGCATTTCGAACATTAGTTTTGAATTTATTTTATGTTTAATCCTATCAATTTGAATTTTTTTTTTCGATAAATCTGTTTTTTCGTTATTTGAAGAATAATAATTGGATTTTTTGGTATTTCATTTAAAAAAATTACTTTCTATTATATCATTAGAAAGGAATGGTTATGCTGAATAGTACAGGCAAGAAAAAGTTGTATGTTCCTATTTAAGTTATGGACCTACAGAGTATTGTTTTTTTCCCAATTTTTCCAATATTTTTTTTGGCGGCTTTTTATAACGCCGACGAATAAAAATAAAATATCACAGTAGTAGCAACTGTTATCAAGTGACGTATGGTTTCCATAGCCAACTTTTCAATTTTTGGCTTTCATTTTGCTTCCACGGCCTACTCGGTGAATTTCAATAATAATTTTTTTCTGATCTAGTTTTTGGTTAGATACCAACTTGTGATAGGTCATTAGAAAGGTAATTGAATGCTGAATAAAGCGAAAAAAAAAATAGGGTTTCCATTTAAAATAAGAAAGTTGATGTTACTTCCGGTCAGACCGGAAGTTAATTTCGACATGTCAATATGCTCAAATTCTAGCTCTTATGTCATTATATCGACGCTCCAAATTTCACAAACCTACTTCATACAATAACTGAGATATTCCGTAGGCAATACTTCCGTAGCCACCCGGTATATCTGTGGTGTTTTTCATTACACAGTGCGATTTTGGTCTCTAGTGACAATTGTATATTATCAAGAACAATGACTGAAAGTGGTTTTGTCAAAGCACAATCCGACAATCTACCAAAAATAGATGCTTCATGGTCAAATTCAGGTCAAATTCAATCGGTATTTTATATTTTATTTTGAAAATTAATTCCAAGACTTTCAACAGTATTTATATTTTTCACTGTGTTGTAACGAAGTGAAAAATTAATTAAACAAATAAAAAAATTCATATTCCCTATTGTTTTTTTTTTCGTGTTTGTACGACGAATCGTTCAAAAGTTAATTGGGGAGTGGGACTAACAAAATCCGCCATGTACAATTTAAAAACCTTCTTTTTGTATGTTTTGAAACTTTATTCATCAATACTATTTCAAGTAGGTATCTCTGAACGCAACTCCATCGATCAATATTTCTTGTAACCAACTACTTAGACCAATAAATGAATATTTTGAAACATTTGGTGTGAATACAATTCAAGAAGAAATAAACTACCCAAACACCAAAACTACGTCACAATCACACTCGACGCGCGTTTCGCCATCAAAGTTTGCATCTTCAGGAGCTAAAAGCTTGTTAAACCACTTATCCTAACTTACTTCTATTTATACCACTATTTCTTAATGGACGTCAAATTATCTAACATTTCGAATCTATCTACTCTACCTACTACTTATCTGAGGGGCAACCGCACTCATCAAATTTGCATACTTTTGTTGTTTATACTAATTTTAGCAATTTACCTGCACTACATTAATATTAATTTTATCCTACTTATTTTGGATTTGATGACACGAATTTCTTGGAAAAAACAATAACTTATGAATTTATTGTGAAGAATATTATATTCTTCAACGAGCGTATAATAATAGCTATTATACGCGAGTAGAAGACTATACTTTCTCTATGACTATGACTATAGTCAGAGTTTTAATGAAATCTAACTATTATTTATGAAAATAAGTATATTAAAAATTAATATAAGGTAGAATAACAATTATACATGAATAATTGAAAATAATTTTTAAAAAAACTTCCAAGAGTGGGATTCGAACCCACGCCTATATAACTACCTTCGTTATACATTTACTTCATGTACACGCTTCTACCATCTGAGCTATAACAGGCACTCGAAAATTTGTGAATGAAATACCTACCAGAGAAACTCTGACCAAGAACTGAGAGAGTATGGAACATTCAAGTAAAAATTGTTTGACATACCTTTGTTGCAAAGATTTCATTTTCCTCACTATCACTGCTTTCCCAATCCGCTCTAATCGTTTTTATATTAGGTACCTACTTGTCACACAGATCAAAGTTAAAACTAAGAAAATAGTCAATCTGACATTCGCGGATGCCAAGCTGAGACAAAAGTTCAAACAAGCAAAGCCTTCTTGAGAAATTTGTTTGTTGAACCTCTCAGTTCCCGTGGATTCTGGACATTCTGAACCTGTGATTGGCCGAGTGCCGTTGAAAAATGAGTTAGGATCCACGGTGTCTTGGAATCATCTTTATTCTTCAATTAAAAATCAATATGTAATGAACGTAGAATACAATAGTCGTAGAGAAAAGAAAAGAAAACATTTTTCAATGTAATACATTGAATAATGGGCTGTACGGGATAGGACCCATATCAGCATTCATACTATTTTTACACTTGGCAATTTCCAGACTCTCGAATGCATCGAGAAGTCTACGGTCATGAACCTGTCTGATTAGATTTAAGCTTGTGTGGGAATTGTTATTTTGTTTTGACTCCTTCCATCGATGTATCTACATCTACTTTGAGTAATAATATTAAAAATATCGGTATGAAATACCGTAGTTAATTCTCTCCACATTTTCCACAACGTCTATAGTCAAACTTCACACCGTCTCAAGCCCCAGCTCTCAAATCAATTTCATAATTGAAAACACGTTCCGACAAAAATTAGCATCCCCCGAGTCGTCGCAGTCATCGATCCCCTAGCTATTACCCTAATTTTTAAGCCGGACCTCAACTGGGACAATTTTCCCTAATTACACTCATCGGAGTGAAACCGTAGCTGTAACGACCTAATCGAAAGGGTATTAGGTATCTGTGAAACTGTTTTTACAGAATTTAATATGGGGATTAAATTTTCACAAAGCCCGATCCCCAGCCAGCTAATGCACTCTCTCTGGATGATATAAGCCCCCGATGTCACTGGAGTGGACGTAATGCACCGTGTTCGTTCTAATCCTTTCCAAGAGAATGTCTACTTCGGTCTATTATCCTCGGTGGACGCAGTTGGTGCGAGCACGTTCCTTGATGAGGTCTTTGTGTTCTTTTTATTTAGAATTACCCATTATGAGAGAGCTCACAATTGCATTAGTTTAGTCGTTATTTGGAGAAAGTCAAGAGACACTCCATATTATAGTGATGGGAGACGTTATAGACTGGGTTATGGTAATAATAATAATATTTATTTTCCATTAGACACAGATTACATGTATTGGAATCGTCAAAGTACACATAAAAATACGACAGTACAGTTCACATTGTAAATAACTTACAACTTTAGTAATAAATAAAAGAAATGTATATACCTTTATATAGATATACACACCAATTAAGAGTCATAAAATCCTTGTAAATTAAATAATTCTTTAACAAGCAACTGAATTTTTTAAAGTTCGTCATTTCTTTCAAATGTCTAGAAAATAGTGAGACCTAGCACTGAAGGAGAATTTAATGCTATTTTGTATTAACGAAACGGAACATGGAAATCATGATTTTGTCTAGTATTTTGAATACTTTCATTGAGCAGAAATGTTCTCTTGTTTTTGAAAACATAAACGGACAATTCAAAAATATATATACATGTTAAGATTAAAATCCTGAATTTTCGAAATAAGTCTGTACAAGAAAATGTGCTAGGAACTCCTGTTACTATACGAATAATTCTTTTCTGTACAATAAACATATTTGAAACAAGTGTAGAGTTACCCCATATACATATGCCATACCTCAGCCTTTAAAACTATAATTGGACACCAATAATATGAACACAACTACCCCAATGCCTTTAAAACTATAATTGGACACCAATTATATAAATACAACGACTTTAACGCCTTTAAAACTATAATTGGACACCGAAAGTTTGAATACAACGACTAATGCGAGAAAATATCCAAGTATACTTTTCAGGACTGATTTCCCACAAAAATTCGCGTTTTCAATGCATGACTCTGTTGAATAATTTTCCACAAAAATAAGTGTTTTCAATACATCTTGAATAATTTCCCTCAAAAAAACGTGTCTTGACTAATTTCCTACATAGATACGTGTTTTCAATACAAGACTGTCTTGAATAATTTCCCACAAAAATACGCGTTTTCAATACATGACAGTCTTGAATAATTACCCACAAAAATACGCGTTTTCAATGCATGACTGTCTTGAATGATTACCCACAAAAATACGTGTTTTCAATACATGACTATCTTGAATAATTTCCCACAAAAATACGCGTTCTCAATACATGACTGTCTTGAATAATTTCCCACAAAAATACGTGTTTTCAATACATGACTGTTTTGAATAATTTCCCACAAAAATACGCGTTCTCAATACATGACTGTCTTGAATAATTTCCCACAAAGATACGTGTTGTCAATACATGACTGTCTTGAGTAATTTCCCACAAAAATACGCGTTCTCAATACATTACTGTCTTGAATAATTTCCCACAAAGATACGTGTTTTCAATACATGACTGTCTTGTCAATACATGACTGTCTTGAATAATTTCCCACAAAAATACGTGTTTTTAATACATTACTGTCTTGAATAATTTCCCACAAAAATGCGCGTTTCCAATACACGACTGTCTTGACTAATTTTCCACAAAGATTCGCGTTTTCAATACATGACTGTCTTGAATAATTTCCCACAAAAATACGCGTTTTCGGTACATGACTGTCTTGAATAATTTCCCACAAAAATACGTGTTTTCAAGTCCCAAATTTTTCCAAATCGCATTTTTTTTTCATGATATGGAAAATTTTAAGGATGGGGGCAACGGGGCGGAAGATACGAAAAAATGTATGCCTCGGAAAAATTCGAAGGAGGGGAGGGGGAGGTAAATATTCAAAAATCCGGGCACTTTGCGTCTAGAAAAATTCGAAGGAAGGGGGAAAGCAAATATTCAAAAATCCGGTAGTTTCGCGCCCGGGAAAATTCGAAGGAGCGGGGGAAGTACATATTCAGAAATCCGGGCGCTTTGCGCCCGGAAAATTCGAAGGGGGGGGGGGGTGAGTGGTTATTCAAAAATTCGGGCACTTCGCGCCTGGGAAAATTAGAAAGGGGGGGAAGTAAATATTCAAAAACCCCAAAGTCCAACATTCTTCGTTTTTGTGAGATATTTCCCAGACTATTCATTTTACGGAAAAAATGTCTTCACATGTTTTGTAGACTTTCGTGAGATCAAAAAAGGCTAATTATAAAACTTGAAAATCTGTCGCTATCTTTGAGTTTTTGGTGTTTTTATATAAAAAAAATCAATATTCTGTTTATTTTTCAAGATATGAAAAAATACCATTTAAACTTTTGGTAGACATCTTTGAGTTAAATGAAACTGTTGATATACATTTTCTCGATATCTCGTTTAGTTTTCGAATTTTTGGTGTTTTTAGGAAAAAATGTGAAAGTCCGAAATTTTTCGATTTTTTGAAATATTTCCCAGACTATTGATATAACACGGTTCGGAGTATTGGTGAAGCCTGTGAATATGTATCAGAAGCAATTTTAAGATTTTCATTTGTTTCATTGGTACGGTCAATATCTCGATTTTCTATTTTTTTGGAATAATTCCCGTACTATTGATTTTACCGAAAAATGTATTGACATTTTTTGTAGATTTTCTAAAGGCGGTCAAAAATTAAGGAAATATCGACAGTTTTAGATATATTTCGTATTTACTAAAATTCAGATTTTTATTTTCAGTTTTCTCGAATTTTCCTAGTTTTCCGATTATTTTGGTGAAAAACGGTCCGAATATATTTTGTTCCCCTATTTGAGTTCTACCTATCGCAATTTTCGAAATTCAGTTTCAATCATTGGTTCGACGTATGTTTGAGTTTTTCACTTTTTGTAAAATCGCCCGGAAAAGCCGTAAGCCTTTTCCGATCCCTCTCAAAAACTGTACACTTGTGTGGGACATATAGGCGTTTACCTTAAGAAAATATGAGAGGAAAAAAATCAGTTCCTAAACCGCTATCGAAGGAAGTATGAAAAACCGGAAAACCCCCGTAAAAATTTTCCTGATTTTCCTATCGCAAAAAAAAATTTGAGAAATATTGTCCTCGAGTTATTTATATGGTTCAAATTTCAAAGCGATATCTCCAACGGTTTGGAAATGAGAGCGTTTTGAATTGGTCACGACGGACGGACAGACCGACAGACAGCAGACCGACAGACAGAATTTTCGAAAATAATTTTTTTTCGACGGGGATCATTTTCGTAACTATGGGTCTAACTCTTCAAATAAAAAAGTTGGGGTCCGTCTGGGGGAACCGTAGGAAATACAACTTCCTAAGAGGTCGTTGTATAATATTGGACTAAGAACAGATCCTTGTAGTACCCTCATCGTAACGTCCAAGCGTTCAGAATCAACGTTAACAGTGGTAGACTCACTATGATTTTTCAAACTGACAAGCTGTTGTCTATTCTTCAAAAATGACAGGGTCCAGTCATAGGCAACACCTCTAATATCATACGAATGAAGCTTCGACATGAGTTGACAGAGGTCGACACAGTCGAATGCCCTGCTGAGGACGCAGAATATGCCAACGGGGCATTCTCCTGATTCCAGAAACCTTGTAACTGTTTCAATAAATGAAATTACTGCACTGTGTGGATTTGTTTGTACGAAAACCATGTTGTTTATCTGAGAAAAATGTTGTGTTTATTTATGAATTTCAGTAGACTATCTAAATAAAAGTATTCAAATATCTTGGAAAAGCCTGGACTTATAGTAATTGGCCTATAGTTTTCCATTTTTTCAGGATCCTGTTTTATAAAAATTGGGATAACTTTGCCGACTTTCAATATTTCAGGAAATAACCCAGTTAGGAATGACAAGTTGACAAGAGAGGTGACTGGCATTATAATGAAGAGTAGATATTTTTTGATGAGAAATAATGGAACTTCATCAGGGCCGGATGAGTATTTGTTTTTGATTATGTTGTTGAGCACCGAAAATAATTCCTATGGAATAAAAGGCTGTAGAAAAATGGAATGCTGATTATGGGATGGTGGATCTCCGACCGGTCGGAGATCCACACCCGATCCCTGCTGAATATCGCTATATGTCGACGATGCTAGGTGTGAAGGGTAAATAGGATCTTAATGATCATTGGAAGCGAATGAGTTCCCCACTAACAACTAACTTACCAACACCTACAAACGCCGTAGTTTGTAGGTGAAATTACTAACACCAAAAATTCTAGGAAAAAGCGTTATCCCGATTTGCAGATGGAACACATGTCTTCTCGGTAGCTCAGTTGGTAGAGCACCAAACCGGCAATCTGGAGGTCGTGGGTTCGAATCCTGCTCGAGGAGAATCTTTTTTATGGAATTTTAAAAATCTGTCTGAATGCCGCAAACCTCTAGTAAAAATAATGTTCACATTAGGTTTATAAAACTCGTCAAAAACCTTCTGGATATTTTCGAAAAATAAGTTATGATCACCACATGGAGATCTATGGCAAGTAAAAATAATAGTGACAATATCGTCTATATTGCAAGAAACGCCACAGATTTTAGGTGACGATTTTTTCGTTTATGCCTCTGAGACGACTGAAAGATGTGAAAATGCTGACAAAAATGATGAGAAAGGACCTTGCACATTCACTACGTAAAATGGCTTTCTGCTAATTTTATTAAATACTGCCGAGAATTATAAATGCGATATTTGCATTACAAAGTGAAACTTTCTGTGTCCTTTTTATTATCGAAATCCCTAATTGTTTCTTATTTTTTTGATAACCAAAGATTCATTTCTATTTTTGATTTCGGACTTGTTCTTTCATACGTAAATTATAACCATAATATACTTTTCTGATCAATGTTGTTTCATTATTTTCTCAAGAAGTGCGATCCTAATGTCAAAAAGCATTGAAAATTGGATGATCTTCATTACCCGCAGAGTGGGGGAATACCGGTCAAAGACATGATAGATACTTTTTTGCAGGTCATTGTCTGTTGTTAAAATTGTTATTTCTGTCAACCGATTGCACCCCTACGCGCAACCCTCTTCGAGAGACTTGTGTGAGCTACCTTATTTTGAATCAAGAAGTATCACACAGTCTAGCGTATGCTATTTACATTTTACAGAAAAGTGATATTTTCAGTTTTATATGTAATTTGGCTTAGCTGACCGCTATTTTCCCCACTCCACCCTACCAGTCCGGTGCTACACCCTACAAAAGCAAGTAGGCCAAATATTCTTCAAATGTTCAGCATGGAAGTTGTCGGAGGCTGCATTGACGCCAAAACTGTTTTATACCGGCAAGGCCTGGAATTTCAGAGAGATTCCACAGCCTCGAGATTTTATACGAGAGTCACCAATGACACACGAGCTGCTAGATCGTAAACGCGACCCTTATTATTTCGATATCGTTAAGACGGTTAAAACAGTTCACTTTATTACGAAGAGCGATCTCGCACAGATGAGCGCACGGTATTTCATAAAATGATTTACTGGAGATTGGCGAGTAGACAGACGCGTTTCTCAGGAGTGGGATAAAAAAAATTGGATGTTATCTTTGAATCAAATCGGAATGAAAGCAGCTTTGGAATACACTAAACACTAGTTTTGCTGACAGTTGTTACGAGTTTATTTTGCACTATGGAAACTTTTTTATATAAAAACGTCAGAAATTCTTTGTTATTGCGACAAACTTCCCACACTGTATGCCACTGTTTCCAAATGATAACTTGATTATTGTTATGTACAGCTTTTTTCAAATTTTGGTACTTATCTTTGCAGATATGAACTATCCTAAAGTACCACACAATGTCCAAGTTCCAATAATGTATGCAACCCGCATTGTGCGTATGACATTTATCAGGTGAAGTATTTTGCGGCATGAGCGCGTTATTTCGTAATAGTTATTTATGTATCAAGGGCGTAAAGTAGGCGTTTATGGCCTGCGGCGTGGATATGGCCCGATGGCGTTAGCCGAGGGCCATCACACGCCGAAGGCCTTAAACGCATTTTACGCACGTGATACATACAACATTTTATGCACTAGCGGTTTTATAGCGCGAAACACAAATACTGACTTGAATTGCAATGGTCTACAGGTTTCATGCGTTATGCATACAATAATTAAGGGTAACATAATATGAGGAATGTGAAACTATAGTAGCTGAGTGCTATATTGGAGAATCTATTTCAAATAAATAGATCATCACCGAAAAAATTGCCAATGATTATGAACAAATGTTAGAAAGAGTATTGCTCTATTGAACTGAAATGATTCTAATTCGTGTTAGGAATTGCATGAAATGATGTGTGAGTATAGACAATTTGAGAATTTTGTCTACTTTACGGCCCGACGGGCCATAATGCACCCACTGGCGGTAAAGTGCCACTTTACGCCCGGCGAACAGGGCGGTAAAGTGTACTTTACCGCCCGCTAGTGCATAAACATATTTTTGTCACAATTACATTTTTCTATGGTTAGAACACAAAACCGTAACATTTCCTCAATATTATTGTGTAAACCAGCTTAATTTTTCAATCGTTATTTTGTCCTTTTAATTCACTTCTATTTGTTATACTCGATTTGATTTTCACTCGATCCATTAAAACTAGAAAACAAACGGTTGGAATTTTCCAATTTTTTGAAAAAGCATGGGTTCTCTTCAACTACATGAGGATTCATATGACTGCCTGTCTACAGTAACTGGTTTTCCATGTACAGGGAGACAATTTAAATTCGTATAAAAAATGTTATATATCTTCTATATACTAATCAAGCAATGAAAAGAGAGAATAAAGCATATTTTATACATCAGTTCAGTGAAAAATCTACCAAAGCCACGTGGAAGACACTGAAATCACATGGGCTCATATCCAGTAAAAAATATTTCCTTCTCTAGCCTTCTCTGGATCTTATGAATTTTTATGTAAACAATAAACTTGTTGATTCTACCTTCGAATTCAGCGAAGTCAGTGATAATTTTGTCAACAAAACTATTTCTGAAATTAAAACTAACCCGAAAGGTTGTGACGGTTTGAGTATCACACTTATTAAACTTTTCTTTCCTCACATAGTGCTGTACATCTCTCATATCATTAACTTCTGTTTAACAGAAAGTGTCTTTCCCACAGCATGGAAAACAGCAGTTGTGCATGCTCTTCCGAAGAAACAGGATCCAACCGAATTCAAAGATCTACGTGCAGTAAGTATATTACCAACCCTATCAAAAGTAATCGAGTGAGTCATGGAAACACAAATAAAAAGCCACATTGAAAATTTTTATATATTACCACATATAAAATCGGGTTTTCGGAAAGGTTATAGTTACACAACTGCTCTTCTCCATTTCACAGTGTTAATATTGCTAGATTTTAGTAGGGCATTCGATACAATTCACTATGATTTGATGTTGAATATACTGAAATTACAGGTTTTGCAGAGGATGCTAACAATTGTATAAAGAATTCAAAACCTAGTGTTTCGCAGATTTTGTAAGTTCGTTTACCTATTATATTTTTTGAAGCTAACTACTTGGAATTTGACATACCTTTTCAGGTGAATAAATTATTCATGCGTTCTTCCATTTCATTCCCATACGCAGAGGTGTTCAAAAAAATAATATTCAATGACTTGTTAGATGAGAAGTGGGAGGGGAGAGCATTTTCACCAGCTTTTCAATGAGGTATCACAAGTACAGATTTCTCTGTAATTATTTGAATTTGGGTTGCTGTAAATCAAAAGGTATGCTAGAAATAAGAGAGGGTAATGGAAAGGATTGTTCCAGAGTCATTTCAGTTCAACTTTTATGATAATAATATAATAATTATATAATTTTTTTATTTCATGCATTTAAATTGTCACCCTGTACAGGGAAAACTATACACTGTTGGACAGGCAGCCATATAAATCCTCATATAGTTGATAAAGACCCATACTTTTTCAAAAAATTGGCAAATTCTAGCAGTTTGTTTTCTAGTTTTAACGGATTGATTGAAAATCAAAAGGATTATGGTATTGATATTCATCTATTTCTATGATCATTGTCTTGCCATGCTGTAATGCAACACCTTTTGTGGAATATTATTTTTATTTGAATAGAGGAACTCATGAGCCACAACTTCGATGCAATGAGTTAATTTCGAATTAGAGTACAAAAATCAAATCTATGCATAATACCCAAAATAGCAAAAATCGAATTATTGAGACACCCTGTATCTCGAAAACTGGTCATAAATTTGAACAAAATTATCCGAAAGCCATTTTACGTACTAAATGTGCGGGGTCCTTTCTATATATCTGAAGGATTCAAACTCGGTATAATGAAAGCCGCCTCTGCATCTTTCCAGGAAAATATTGCGACTGTGGCCCTTCATCAAGCGTTACGTCTTCCTTTCCTTGATCACTCATGATAAGCGTTCCCCGCTTAGACCTAGCTTGGTTCTGTTGCTTTATGGGGGCGGTCAAAAAGTTTATACCGAAGTAAGGCGCGACTACATTTCATTTCCGACAAAGAACATGCATGCTTCCATTAAATTTGAACTTGTTGTCTTGCTGAAAGGTAACAAGCGAACGCTATTTTACTTTTAATGGGATTCTGTACCGGGAAACTGTTTATGGGCAGTAAAACTCGTTAGTAAAAGCATGATTACCACGACTGGTGATTCTGGTAATTCTGTTACAATTTTACTAGTTGTGACAATTAAATAATTTCAAAGTAGTGACTGTATGACAGGAAACAACTATTTGCCTGGTCAATATTAGTACGACCACTGATTTAAGAGGATGTATTGATATCTAGTTAGCCTTGACCAGTTCCCTGCATAAACAAAATATTGCGTTACCATAGCAACGAACAATAACTTATTAGAAGTGTCAGTGTAAAGTTTGAAGTCAAAAAAGTAAACCAGAGTTACGCAATAAATTAAAATAAAGAATATGTCCACCGAAATTGTGAAAATCGAAAGATTGGAGTATCGAGCCATCATCAAGTACCTGTATTTAAAAGGGTTAAGAGGTAAGCAGGGCTACGAAGATATGCTTAATACCCTTGGTGATCAATTTCCTTCGTATGCGACCGTGAAAAATTGGACTGCAAGATTCAAAAGAGGTAAATTTTCCATTGAAGATGATGACCGATAGGGAAGGCCAGTTTCTGTGTCAGTTTCCTAAAATATCGATGCAGTTCATGACATGATTTTAACAGACCGTCGAATTGGGCTAAAACGGATATCTGAAGCACTGAATGTTTCATACGAACGCGTTTATCATATGGTTCACGTCAATTTGGACTTGAGGAAAATTGCTGCAAAATGGATCCCCAAATCTTTGAATTTTGACCAAAAGCGTGCAAGGGTAGTAGCATCGCGTTCGATCTGTGCTCGATTTGAAAACGATGTAGACTTCTTAAACCGAATTGTTACTATGGATGGGACTTGGGTACATTTCTACGATCCAATTTTTTTTTTTTTTTTAATTTATTTTTGGTCCATCGAGCTGAATAGCTTTAGGACAAGTCAGGTTGTACATATAAAATTTTGTAATAAAATTACAGAAAATTGACAATACAGCAAACATTCACAAGAACATAAATATATAAAAAATCTATCTATCACAGTATAAAATTGTCGAAGTAATCCTTCATGCTATAGGGACAGAGGTTGAGGAGAAGTAGTTTGATTTTATTTTTGAAAAGTAGCAGGCTATCGATCTTTTTTATTTCTTTTGGAAGAACATTATAAACTCGTAGCCCCAAGATATCTGGTGTTTTTTGGGATAATGTGGGACGAACGTTTGGGATATGAAAATCATTTTTTTCCTAGTGTCATGGTTATGTATGGATTCATTCGTGGTTAATTTTTCCCTCTGTCTGTGAACGTAGATCAAGAGTTCATATATATATATAACCCATAAAATGGGAGTATTCTATAACGTTTGAACAATTCCCTACATGAGGTTCCATATGGGACATTTGCTAAACATCGCACAATTCTCTTTTGGGCTACAAAAACATTCTGAACGCTACACGAGTTTCCCCAAATGATTATTCCATAAGTAATTCTACATTGAATTTCACCAAAGTAGAAGAGTAACATTCCATGAATATCCAAAATGGATTTTAGAGATCTTAACTGATAACATTTAGTGTTCAATGTTTTAGCTAGTGCTTCACAGTGAGTATTGAATGATAAATTCTGGTCCAATTTGACACCTAAGAAAGTAATACATTCCTGTTTATCTATTGTTTCGTTATTTATTTCTATATCTAAATTTGTGATTTTATAATTTTGCCTCGTGTGGAAGTTCACATGACTGGTTTTGGCAGCATTTAAAAACAATGAGTGTTCGTAAGACCACTTGCAGAGTGACTTGCAACAGGAGTTAATTTTATCTTGTATTTGAGCTGAGGATTTGTCTGTGAATAAAAGCGTGGAATCGTCCGCATAAAGACAAGTATACGCATCTTGGAGCACTAGAGGTAATTCATTGATATAAATGATAAATAATATAGGGCCCAGCACAGACCCTTGGGGGACCCCTATTCTACTAGAAAGTAGGCTAGAAATGTGCTCTGTTTTCACATTATCCTTTTTGTGAATAATCTTAACCTGCTGAAGCCGTCCGTTCAGGTAGGAGAAAAACCATTCGTAGAGTTTTCCGCGAATTCCATATTTATAAAGTTTATCCATCAAGAGTTTATGCTGGACACAGTCAAAAGCCCGGCTGAAATCACAAAATATTCCAACCGAGCTCTCGCCTGCCTCCATAGAATCCAATATTTTTCCGTAGAAATCATGAATTGCCGTGACTGTGGAACGACCAGAGCGGAAACCATGCTGGTTGTTCAGAATTATAGAGTTTTTATCCAAATAGTTTATTAATTGATCCAAGATAGAATACTCAAAAATTTTCGAGATAACGGATGGGATTGTTATGGGTAGTTTTCTAGATTTTCAGAGTTTCCTTTTTTAAAAATAGGAGATACTAGAGCTGTTTTCATTCTTGTTGAAAATATTCCTACCTGTAGCGATAAGTTGATCAGGTATGTAAGTGGTTTTATAATACAAAGGGCAATTTTTTTAATAAGGAAGCCTGAAATACCATCTGGACCATGGGCGTGTTTATTTTTCAGTTTATGCTTTATAACATACAGGACTTCTTCTTCAGATATGTGGCATATAAACATGCTATTTAAAACTGTTCATATTTTCAGATTCTGCTAATTTTTGAGAATAAAAGTTGTGTATTGTTGTTTGAGAGAATAGTCAAGTTTTTGAAGATGAAAGAGATTTTTTAGTTTTTCACTAGATTTTTTGACAGAATCGTTCACCCATTCCCTATTATTTGGCTCAGATATGATCACAGGTTGCTTTGGACAATTTTGATCAAAGTGAAGAATGAGGGTGTTATGAAAGTTGCTGAACTTTTGGTCAAAATCGATTGCCGAATATGTGTTTTCCCAGTTTTCATTTTCAAGTGATGTCTTTAGTGCATTAATATTATATTCATTTAGAGACCTTTTAGTAAAAAGAGTTTTCTTCGATTCGTGAGTGTCATTTACTCCAGTATAAAATACAACTGTACGATGGTCCGAAATTGTGTTATCATAAACATAGTGTTCTCCTACTGTAGGTTAATTGGTATATATTTGATCAAGTACTGAATTATTTCGGGTTGGTTCAAATATTCTGGGTTCTAGATTAAATGATCCGAGAAGATTTGCAAAATCATTCCTTTCATTTTCATTCAATGAATTTATATTGAAATCACCATTCAAAACTATAGAATTTTTGGGATTGAAAATTTTGTTCAGAATAAGATTGATATTTGCTGCAAATATTGCAAAGTTTCCAGATGGAGATCGATAGCATGTAATAATAACCACATTTTCATTAAATTTTGTTTTCCAAGTTACACCAGTGACTTCAATATCTTTGTCTATAGAGTATGACGTTAGGTCAAGTGGTTCAACATTCATATTTTGATATTTATACCAGATACTTACTCCTCCACCTCTGTACCCAGTTCTACAATAGTAGTTACAGAGAATGTATCCTGGAAATACAAAACTTTCAACGCTGTCCATACTGCACCAGGTTTCAGTCGAACAAATAAATTTTAGGTCTTCATTAACATAGTCCAAGATCATGATGTCCACTTTCATTTGGGAAATGCTCTGAATATTCAGCAGAAGTAGGTCTCCATTAGAAAGTTCTATGTTTTTTTCATTTTTATGCTGGGTATATGAAAAAAACGTTGAATGTGCGCCTCGCTTGGCCATTTGTTGGGGTCCATGGCAGCTTGGAAATTTTTGTTGAATATACTGACCTTGAAGGAGGAGTATTTCTCTGGATACTTCGACTGAAGTGCTTGGCATTCCACTTCAGGAAAGTGTGATTTGACGTATTCTCCGAGATCACTGGCTTGCATTGACGGGTCCACCCTGTACACATGTAAATCTACGTACTTCGGTACTCCCATCATATGTCTACCATTCACTTGTATGGAATGATTGTTGCCGACGACAACATGCCTTCTTTGTTTCTTCCGTTGGAAAATCTTCCAGTCGTCTTCATTGCTGCTTTTTTTTCCATCATTGCCCAATTCAATGATATCTTGACACTTGTTGCTAGTGGAAACCTCCAATAGAGCAGTTGATAAATTTTTTCCTGTTATCGTAGGATTCTTCGACGATCCGGCAACAGCATTAGAATATTTTAGTTTATTCGGTATCTCAACTGAATGTGTCAACAATTCAGATTTTTCGTTTTTATGTACATCTGTTTTTTTGTCAGAGGAATTTATCTGTGCTGATATTGACTTCATTTCAACAGGATTAAAATGACTCACCTGTTTCATTAGCAAATCGATTTTCTCGCGTAATTCATTGATGATACTATCCTTTTGTTTTATAACATACTTGAATACATGGATGTTGACGTTACCATTTTCAGATATGTTTTCCATGGCATCAAAGAATGCTTGGTCGCCGTCCATTTCTGGGTTAAGTACGTCAATGTGTTCACAGCAGATAATTTCGCTATCAGTAACAAATTTCACAAAGTTGCAGTTTTTTGCACAGCTCACATGAAAGTTAGTTTCACAGTTTCTACATTTCAAACCATTTACAACATTTCGTTTACACTTTTTACAACATTTATTGCGGAGAGCATTTTCAGGCGAACCTATGCCGGGCGCCATGTTCTGTGAGATCCAGAAACAAAGCAACAATCGATGGAATGGCGACACTTCGGTTCTCCAAGACCTAAGAAGTTTCGTGTCCAAAAATCTGCTGGAAAAGTTCCTGCTTCAGTTTTTTTGGGATTGCCATGGAGTAATCATGATTGATTTTTTTGATAAGGGTAGAACAATAACTGGAGATTACTATTCGACATTACTGACCACTCTATGGGAAAAAATTAAAGAGAAAAGACGCGGTAAGCTATCCAAAGGTGTTTTGTTTTTGCAGGACAACGCCCCTGCACACAAATCTCATGTTGCCATGCAAAAAATTCGTGATTTAGAGTTTGAATTACTAAAACACCCCCCTATTCACCAGATTTGGCTCCGTCCGACTATCATCTCTTTCCTCAACTGAAACAAAGTTTAAAAGGTCGTAAATTTTCTTCCAACGAGGAGGTAATAAAAACTGTGGAGGTCTGGTTTGCAGAGCAAGAAGAATCATTATTTTTGAAAGGTCTAGAGACGTTGCAGGTTCGCTGTAATAAATGTATCCAATTAAGAGGAGAATATGTTGAGTAATAAAATATTTTGACATTGAAATTTTGTTTGGTTCAATGGTAGGCTAAGAATCTTTCAATATATCCTCGTATATTTTCCCATTCAACTATAGATTTTTTAAGGAACCACATTCTATTCCCTTTTCCTGGTAAATCTCATCTCTGAGCATATACAAATCATATATTTTCGTAATCAGCGTGCAATTTTACGTATGTAGTGCTAATTTCATGTGGATCTGACGATTTTGCATTTTTGGAGATTACCTACAACTATTTTTGGTTAAAAAATTTATTTTCCTATTTGGAGTCTGAAATGAAGTTATTATGATACGCATTTTAATTTTTTTCGAGATTGATAACATCAATTATCAGATAGACGTGAGACAAGAGGGATGGGATTTTCAGATATTAAACAAAGGAGAAAAATAACCTTTGAATGTTGAGGTGTTATTTGTTGCCTTGGATGGTGCAGTTATTATAAACTTCAATTTTTACATGAAAGGTTTCTCGGACGTTTATAATTAAATTAGCTGGTGTGTTCTCCTTAAAAATACAGCTTCTAGCTTCATATAAGCCATTGAGAAATAATTAAAACTTTGTCACTTGACCAACTCAGAGAAAAAAATCCAAATATTACCTATTTTTATTGTATTTATAGTTTTCAACTTTTCTGATCGGACCATCCTTTTGATGAGAAACGAGCATTGGCAATACCGCAAATTTTTTGATAGTTCAAAGTCTTTTTTTCAATGACTAATATTTTAAATCTTTCTTTGAACTCTGCTTTGAATACAATAATAACATAACGTAAAGTACTCACTTGGAAATGTTCTTTCCATTAACATATATTTCCGCTTTTTACACAGGGTTTATTCACTGCTTCGAAACACATTTTACGACGCGCTTCATCTTTAGGTGCATAAAAGAATTGTTTATTAGAATTTTCACTGGAGTTCAGACAACCGGGTACAAAGCACTTCGACATGTTCACTTTATTGCAGGGATACAGATACAGGAATTAAAAGAATTTCAGAATACAAACAACAGAAACTTTCAGAACTTTGAAAACCGCATTAACCTCAAATAAATCACGTAGAGCATATTCGTGTGCAGCATAAATATTTGATAGAACTGCTTGGACTTGTATCCAATTTTAATGTAAGCTAACGAGTTAAACAGAGACAAACGATTCTTATTGGTTTGCTCCGTGAAACAGACGAACGAACCCGTCTGTTACCAAATGACAACTGTCATACGACACATTATATTTGAATGAGTATTTGGTGCACAACTTTAACAACGTTGCCAAGTCTAGTTTTGATGAACGTGACGTCACGAATCACTTTTCTTCTGATTATAGAGAAACTAGCGGTTTGAAAAAAATATATATAAAAATCCCGATTGAAATTAGCGTATATACTTTCTCATTACAGTGTTTTCTCATATCTCGTGAAAAGGTCCATTGTAGTACGCAGAATTGCTCTATCTCTAACCTTTCTTGAATTGAATGTTTCGAATAGAGTTGAAAGGACATTTTTTTATCAAAAATTCATTTCTGTTAATTTTTGGACTAGGTTCCGTAAAATTCTTTGAGAATCGTCAAATTGACGTATTCTATCCCTGCTACCCCAGTTAGCCAGCATAATCGAGAATTTTCGTAAGAGCAAGTCGTATCAAAATGAAGCAACTCACAGAAAATAGCAAAAATCAATTGTAAAAATGTACCGTGGATCCTGGACTAAATATTTTCATATTGATTATTCTATATTTTTACAAAAATATTAATAATAGTCAATATCGTAACAATATCTGATTCCAAGCAACCATCGTTTTAAAATAAACACCAGAAGATTTTCCCGGAAAGAGACGCCGTCTGTCTTCTCCGCGATTATCCTTCAGTCGTCCTGAGGGAAACAAGCAGCAGCGTCGGTGAGTGATGACCGCTTTCGCAAGGATCAAACTGACGCGAAACCCATCTAGCGCGAAAAGAAGGAACACCTGGGTACTCCAGCGACTGCAATGTGTCCTTCCAAGACGAATTTGAACACTTAGCGATGTTGACATTTCACTTACGGCCTCATCCATCTGGCGAAGAGGGAGGGCCATGCCGCTCTGCAGAAATGTAATTGAATTTATGGATATTATCAGCGGGATGGATGCTGCGGTGGCATATTGCAGTACGTGATTTGAGTTCAACAAAGTGTAAGTCTGTCAGCTGACGCGTACTTGCCTCTTAACCCTTTTAAATTCAGGTACTTGATGATGGCTCGAAACTCCATTTTTTCGATTTTCACAATTTCGGTGGACATATTTTTTCTTTTAATTTACTTTTTTGACGTCAAACTTTACACTGACACTTCTAATAAGTTATTGTTCGTTGCTATGGTAACGCAATATTTTGTTAATGCGGGGAACTGGCCTAGGCTAACTAGATTTCAATACATCCTCGTATATTCGTACATATTCCAGCAAAATTGAACACAACATTTGCAACAAGCTCAAATTTTGCAAATATTTTTTCAATAAATTGAAATTTAAAAAAATGTAACTTGACGCTTGACAGCGTTGACATATTGTCGCAACTAAGAACTCGCTTGGCTTTTCGAGAGGACTTTTAAACTGTTTTTACCCATTCCACATTCATCCAAATAATGAAAGAACTCATTTTTTAAAACAAATTGATATTTATTGAAACAACAAAATTGAAATGAAAGAATGAAGCTGTTACACTAGCAGAAAAAAAACTGAGCAAAATGAATTATCAAAATATAAATATATAAACATTACTTACAATGTGCTGGTAACCAGCAGAGTCAGAGATGGGGAGATGCCAAACATTGTAAATAATAAGTTATTTTAAGCTGACCTCAACTCAGTTGACGAGTGACTGAAATCACTGATATAAAGAATGAAATCATGAATCCATCTTGACCTGCCCAATAGGTGTATTTATAAGGAAACAATATGATGAGCTTGCATTTTTCGTCAGGCATAAAAGTGCTTACCTTCTCTGTGCAAGTTTGTGAATTTCGAGCTAGTTTATATTTCTGTATCCGGTAATTGTATCAATTTTGATGTCTATGAACTTGAAGAATTAAACTAAGGAACTATGAGAGTGTTTTGATTTTAAAATTAAGAAGTTGAGGTAGAGGGATCTTGAAACTTAGAATTTGCTTAAATAGATTTGACTTATTTTATGATTATTTTATATACTTGACAATATGTCAGTGTATCAATTCAGTGTTTCAAACATTCAAAAACAAAATGTATTACCATCCTGACGGCAAAAAAACTATCACCAGTAGCCCGTGGAATATTGTCAATTAGCGAAGGAAACCCCGCGGTGCAGCGGAATTAACACAACTCCGTATCCAGCAGTGAATCAAGCAGCAGCTCCTATTCAAAGTTGGACTATCGTAATAGCGGCAGTGGTATATGGCATTCGAACTACCGCCGCCTTCTACATAGTAATTTTATTGTTATGTTACGATAATACCCGTGGTGTGGTGTTCCAGTTTGCGTTGCAGTCCTGGAGGATTCACTTAATGTTAACTAATGGGCAGTCATTATTGAAATTTCTGCTGGTATTATTGTTAGGAGCCCCGACCGCCGGCGAGGTTTACAACCTTATATTGCCCCCATTACGGAACCGGATTTACCTTTCGAAAGGATGAATCCATTATATCGCCATTGAGGAATAAGTATGAGAATAGCATTCCGGACAGAGAATAGAAGGAATTTTCGTTTTTGATGTTACTTACGTACATGACCACACAAGAATAATAGAAAATAAATTTAATTTTTTTTTTAATTTTGCCTCATATTTTCCACTTGGGAAGTTTCATGAAAATTTGGAGCACTCTGCAAGATAGAATTAAACAAATCAATAACACATCGGGACATTCAGTGGGTCATCATACAGTATTTACCACAGAGGATGAAAAACTTCTCGAAAATCAAGTTATCAAACTTTCAGGAATTTTCATGGAGATGGGAAATTATGAATAAAGACAGCAGAGAATAGAAAACAGCATTAAAAGATATTCACATCTACATCTACGAAAACCGTTTCAGGCGAGAAATATCCCAAGAAATAATTGCACCTGTAAATGAAAAAGTTGATAGCAGACACAAAAAGTAGAGGAACGAAACACAAAATTTCAGAGAAAGATGATTCCTGAACAAAACCAAATTATTGAAACTATAGGAACTGTCGGAAGAAGCTGGAAAAGGGCAGTGGCAGTGACAGAAAAGAGCAGTACAGAAGAAGACGATACTGGTGAAAAAGGTTCGAAACCATCATATGAAAATTAGAATTTAGGAAATGTCTGTCTAAAATATGTCATTTGAAATAATTTAATTTTTCAATAATCAGTTATATTAATAATTTCAAACAGCCCTAACTGGGCGGAGAAAACTGTACTTTTACAACATTTTTTACTCATTGTTCATATCCATCACATTGGTAGAAGTATGTCCACCGCCCTCTAGATGCACACATTTTTTTCTGCAACATCGAATGTGTTCATTTTGTCTCAAGACTATTTGATCGTACATATAGACATACCCAGAATCCAAGAAAAGTAAAAATATACAGGCTGTTTCAGTGATATCGAAGTTATGCCCAAATACTGTGGGAGATCTTTTATATAAAGTAAAAAAATTAATGGCCCTAGAACTGAGCCCTGCGGAACTCCTATGTTCGCCTTACACATATCAGAATCAGTATTGTCCCATCTTACAAAAAATTATCACCTATATTTTATATAGGAGAGTACCCATGCTAGAAATTTTCCACGAACACCTATTGTGTATAAGTTATTAGCGAGTAAACGAGCAAGTAAACGAGCAAGTAAATTAAAGTCTGTGGAATCGAAGGCTGTAAAGATGGGTCGAAGAAAAGCGCGACTACAAATTTTCCTCTATCGACACCACTATAAATAGTTTCTAATAAAGCTGCGTTAGCACTTTCCGTCGATCTTCCTGGGCAGAATCCATTTTGATACTCGCTGATAATATTGGTTTTACCAAAAAGGTTGATAATTTATTGTAAATACACCTTTCTATTACCTCATTCAAAACACTGGGAGTGGTCATGGGTAGATAATTTTCAGTATCAAGAGGATCACCTTTTTGAGTAACGGAATTATTTTTCCCATTTTCAACAAGTCTGGAATGAATGCTAAAGGTTCAACGATATATTCGGATACAGATTTGATTATTTATCATCAATTAAGTTATTTCCAATATCCATTTCCTGGGGATATTCCTTATTAATTTTTTTACCTGTTTGTTTGTTGACTCTCACAACTGAGAGATGACATCTTCCTATTTTAGAGAGAAATGATCCGACGAGAAGCATGAACCTGCAGGGCGCTATTGGAGAACTAAAATATTGCCTTTTGAGATGAAAATTATTTCAATAGCACTTCTGGTTTTACTGTAAATGGCCCTTGTTTGAGTTTTCTTGTATATTTTCTACATTTTCGATGTAGGGTGAATTCTGGACAAAATGAACTAGTTTTTTTCATTCTTCTTTTTACTCCCATCATTTTTATTTTGATAATTTTTCACATGGGAAACGTTAGCATTTTGATTACAAAGTGAAAGTGGAAAAATAGCTTTCTTTCGAATGACCTCTCTATGGCACATCCTATATGACAGAGTTTTGAAAGAGGAAAATCGAATGATACCAAAATTTCAAATATCTATCAATAATTTTCAGAGTTATCAATATGGTAAGAAAAATAACAAAATTTAGTGCGGCCGCTGGCCTAAGCAAAAAAACAAATAATTGAAATTTCACTTCTTGTAACCAATGAAAATGGTTAGCCAATTTGTATAATATCCCTCTAATAAACACATACTCCAGAAGAATCCAATACCAATTTTGGTTTGCTACCAGCAAATTTATCAATTTTATTTAATTTGGGGTTAGTCCAGCGGCTGCCCTACTTTTTGGTAATTTTTTCATAATAGTCATAACTCTGAAACTAATTGAGAAATCCTAAAAAAATTGGTATCATTCAATTCATCTCTTTCTGTAATAAAGAAGAGATGTCATTTGAAAACAATAGAATAACTTGAAAAAGTGATTTTGCTGCATTTTTACCCTACCTGGAGGCAAAGTATTGTAATCAAAATTTTCAATTTCCATGGCCAACATGCCATCGATAAGAAACGTGAAATGTGGAAAAGAAATCAACAATAAAAAAATTAATGAAACAAAAATAAATTGAAAATACAATTGAAGTAAATGAATTCATTATGTTCAGAATTTGCCATAGGTATATTTAAAAAAATGTGTTTCTCATTCACCTTTCCTGGAGTCTTTGCTTTCCCGAGGAGTACTTGTATTGATTTTCCTGGTGGATGGCGCTGCGACTGACTTACTGTAAGTCGCTGCTTCATCCGTAGGAAATTATTAGATAAACAATAGAATATAATTCATTGGGCAGGGATAAGACGACCCTAAAGATGTCGGACCTACCCTTGAGAGGCAAGAACCTCAAAACATGTCTGCAAGTGGTCATCCCCAGCCGAATAAGGGATAATCTTTTGTTTGTTTACAATAACCACTTGCAACTAGAGTTTTCTTGGAAGAACGATAAACAAATATCTTTCAGACGTAGTTCAATATCTATCGTGGTATTATCCAAGAAAGTAGTTGTTTTGTCAGATTTTTGCCCCATTATTACCATTTGGTGGAAATAATAATAAATACATAAATAATAATACAGGGTGTACTATGTCCAAGTACCAAAAATAAAACTGTGTTCAAATCTATTTTTTTTTTCTACCGATGCAAAGTTTTGTGGCTTGACTATTTAACACCTTTTTTACACCCAGTACATTATTCTATCGAGATTCACCTACTTGTTCATCAGCAGGTTTTCAGGGATTACGGAATTTAATGAATAGTAAGATCTAGTCCAACATATAGTCAATCGAATGGTGTGATTGAGCGGCATATTGAAATCCATGATGATTCAATCAGAAAAACATCCTTATCTTATTACTATGTAAGTACAACCAGGCAGCAATTGCCTTCACCGACTGAAGTGTTGATGGGGAGGAAGATTCGCACTCAACTGTACCACGTCTCAATAGAAAGTTGAAACCACCGATTGAAAAATATTAAAGTCATGAAAGCGGAACAAAATATTTCTGCTGATAATAATAATTTGAATAAAAAGAAACTTTCTGTATTGAGAGAACCTGTCGTCATACAAAATTCCGTAAGAAATTGGATTCCAAGTGAAAAAATTTCGGAAAAAATCCATCAAGGGGAGGAACCAGATAGTTATAATATAAGAACAGAAGACGGTGCAGTATATCTAAGAAATCGTATTCACTCGCATCAGATGACCGATAATGAAGATGTAGAATGGGAAGAGACCGAAAATATTAATAAGGAAAACGTGAAGATATATCATCAGAAGAACTAGGGCCAAGCCAGCGAGAAAGAAGAATAATTAAACCACCTTCAGGATATAAAAGATTTTGTTTGTTCGTTTGAAAGGGGGTGCGTGTAACATGATAGACTTTACTTTGATTAGAGTCTGGTTCCTGCACTGAATATAACAATTGCAAATATTGACATGTCAGATTTGACAAGAGACTGATTGAAAACATATGTCGTCGGTGAAACATGTTAACCTGCTAACTTCTGTTATTGGTTGAAATACTTTTCTTATATCGTTAGAAAGAGAAAAAAATATCTGTAAGTATGGGAAGCAGCTGTCCCCGATAAAATCAAAATAAAGTAGGTATCTTGTATCAATAATACATGCTATCTCCAAATGTTTCGAAATTACAACCGAAATACTGCCATCTCCAGCATTCCAGCATATTACCACGAGTTTTATAATAACCTACCTCATGCATAGTTGTTTCTGAATTATCTTTCATTTGATACCAGACATATTATTGGACGGAATAGTTTTTTGTCCAGAATATAAAAAAAAATGAAAAAATCTAATTGAGTCTAATCTTTGAATAATGAAAAGCTGCTAACTCTATAATAATTATCCCGATTTAATTTTTCAGGGTTCGAAAATCTGCTATCTCCAAATCTTGTGAAAAAAAAAAATAAAATAACATAGACTGTTGAGTTTATTGTAGCTCAATGAACATTACTATAGCGTATCTATAATATATCGTAAGTTTCTACCTTTTACTTGTCTAGAAATTAGTCTGTACATTTTTAATACTCTCCTGTAAAATTCGGTTGAATGGAGATGGTTGTTCAACAAGTTTCATCGACGATGTGTGAATATGTTGAATAAGAGTTGATACACAACACAATCTAGTGAATATCAATGATATATCAGTATTGAGAAAAAGTTCTAGCATAAGTTCTAGCGATTGTTGGCATCAGTGATTAGTTTCTGGACCAGATGTTCAAAAAAGAAAGTAGAATAGATTGCCGCACAAAAAGTGCGGCGAATTTAAAAATAATAAAAAAATCTTGAGAAGACATATAATTTGCGTCCACTCCACTTCAAGAATTTACAAGGTATCTTTCCTAGCCAGAGATAACTTTTAGAGAGTTCAAATCCCAGTAAAGCATGTCTGATATCATTAAACTGCCTTGGAAACTCTTCCATGAAAGCATCAACCAATACATAACTTCACAACTTCTAATCATCCGCAGCACGTTCGCCTCTATGAAATGTTAATAAGCACATATTGAAATTTCAACGGCGCGTTTCAACTCTGAACTAACCTCATTAAAAGTTGGTTGGTACAAACGTTGCTACCTACGTTTATTTTTGCCATCATTAAGATGTTATTCCAGAACCTTTATCTGAATAAAAGCGTGAGAAGTATAGCGTGGAGGAATTCCCTGGAATTGGATTCAGGAATGTTTCGAAACGAAAAGAAAACATTGTTCCTGAATAACTGCATATTAATTTTTTTTATTGAGCTGTTAGTTTTGATGGGCTCTGCCACGAAAAGGCTATTTGAATTAATTCTGTTGGCTATGTAAAATTTTCTATGGCATTTATTTCAATTCTGCCATGCGACTAACACACTTTTCACGTCTTTTAGTAAATGATACACATTTTCAAATATAGAGAAAAATATTTTTTTCTAACTCCTCATTTGAAAATTGACTATTCCTCTCTAGTTTTAGGGTTGAAAGTGGCACTTTTCCTCTCTACCACTACTATTGGTATTCATAATTGTTAGCTATCACTCCCATATACACCTACTAAGTAGGCTTATTAAGGCAAGTACCTGACAGAAAACAACTACTCCCCTGGCGTAGACCACGACGGGTATTGAATTAAGTGTTAGCCAGGGGAGTAGTTGTTTTCTGTCAGGTACTTGCCTTAATGAGCTACTTAGTAGGTGTATATGGGAGTAAAGGGTTCATCATCGGTCAGCAACGACTGTTTGTTATTAAACGACCTCCCAAAGAATTCTGTTTTCTTCACAAAACTACTTCTATTCTCTACCAGCGCAGGAACGAGACTACCCCTACAGATCTGCTTGGATATAAATAAATAAATTAAATAATCACAAAACCTAACTTAATTCCCCACTCCCTCCTAATACTTCAATAAATACTCCAGTGCATCCAGACCTCCGGTATGTGTATCGCAATCGGTCGAAAGACCGCAAACAATGAGTCAGTGGTGTAAGTGAACGATTGACAAGCAGTGAATCTGACGTTCCGCAGCTTAGTCCGGATTTATGGGCGGTACGATGCCGCCGCCATAGGGGACAGATTATGGAGATGGATTGATGTCGGTGGAATTATTTATGTTGCCACCCTATTACCATTTGTTTATGTTATTTATTCGTTAGCCCCCGCCAGAGGCTCTGTGGTGCGTCCTAGTAATCGTGGCCGGAAATTATCGGAAGTGCATCAAAAATTAAGCCCCGGCGAGACTGGTTATTAGGGGTCGATGGCGGATAATCGGATCTGCCTCGTTAGGTGTCATTTGTGCAACTGGATGACTTGCTAACGCGTCTGGAATCATCTGAAAGTGATACGACGTTTTTTACTAACATTCAGCCTCATTCAGGTGTCTACATCAATATTAAATATTTTTTACTAACAAATATTGTAACTTTTCCATTTCAGGAAATTTTTGTATTCACGTGTCACTCTTAGATCGGTGCCTATAATTTTTATGCAAAAGAAAAAAGTAACCGGCAAGGACCTGGTGGAAAACAAAGCAAAAAAACAATGGTTAACCCTTTGAGGATGAGTAAACTTTTTTTCGAAAAACTGTAATATTAGTCTGTAGGGTACAATAAAAAGGTTACTAAACAACAAATTAGTTTTAAAAAATTATATTTTTATGATCCTTTTTTCTAAATCATGTGGTTCCAAATCATGACCACAAGGAAACTATGAAAAAAGGAAATCAAAAGTAACAAATTCATTCTGCTTGATGGAATTTGAAGAAACAATTTGAGGCTTCGGTTAAACAGAGTACAACATTACACTTTGAGCAGTGCCATCTTGTTCTGTGAGGCTGCAAATGTGTGCTACAATGAGCACACCTAACCTTTGTACCACGAACCGGTAAATGTGCACATTTATCAAATCTTATTTCAGCAGGAATCGAAATCTTGAATTTATTGGTTATATTTTCTGCAGTCTTTTTGTCTCTCTTAGGCATACTTGGGTCGGCACCAATCAATCCTATAGCAACAGCCAGTCTAAAATCTTTCAGATTCATGCTTCGTGTGTCTGGTGTCCGGTCTCTGAATATTTTATAACGGTAAGATCCAAGAAATGCCAGAACAACCTATGCCACCATTTTCTCGATTTTCTGTTCACTTTGTATAAGGAAACGAACATATCGGACTGATCTACATATCCCATATGGGAATTATAATCTTTCACCAGTTTCAAACAACCGATATTCTGGGACGAACCATCCTTCTGCTTTCTAGGAACAGTTTGAAAATCAGCTGGACTATGAAAATTACTCAGAAATAAAACTGGTTTATTGTCTATCCACTTCAGATAGAGTAAACCTTCTTTACTGAGTGCCCAATTGAATGTGCCTCTACCTACTTTTGCATTTTTATTTACTATGTCCTTCGGTTCATTTTTGCGTCTCCTTATTGTTCCACAACCATAAATGTTGTCCTTCAGCAAATCATTCAGAAGTGCGACGGAAGTGAAGAAGTTGTCAAAAACACCTTGAGGTGTTTTCCTACGAGTGGACGTGTCAAGTCTTTGACGACTCTTGGACCTAACCCTTCTTCACCCCCTTCAGATTTTCCTGTATAAATCTGAATTTGTGACACAAATGAATACTGGTCAGCCCTTATCCATATTTTGTAGCTCCTCTTGATTGGTTTGAGTGGCATATACTGGCGAAATCCTATTCTCCCCTTGAATTTCACCATTGATTCGTCAATACTTTGATTTTCACCGGGCTTGTAATATTTTCCAAAAGTATCTGACAGTATGTCGAGCATTGGTCGTATCTAATACAACTTGTCGAATCCTATTTGACCCACTTTTGGTTGGACAGCATTATCATTGAGGTGCATTTTAGTCAAAAGCCAACTGAAACGATCACGAGACATGGAAGATGCTACGAAATTATCTCTCATCTGCATTTTGGAAGACCAGTAATCGCGGTAACTAGGTTTCTTTGTGAGCCCCATCATCAGATGTATACCAAGAAAACATTTGATTTCGTCCGAGTTGGTTGGCAAGAAGCGATCACCAAATTGCTGTGTAGCATACAAATTAGTTTCGAAAACTATTTTGCCGATAAGATCTGTTGTGAATGAGTACAGGAATATATCAGTTGGAGTTTCGATGTTTTCAGGAATGTTGGGACCAGAATCTTCCGTAAATGCTAATGGTTTGTTTGCAAATTTCAAGTTTCTTGTCCACTCTATTGGTTTTTTGACGAAATCTGAAAGTGGTAGTTCATCCTCACTACCATATTCTAAATTTATATTCTCATCAGGAGTACCTTGAACTTCAACAAAATCCTCATCATCAAGTAGGTCCTCGAGTAAGTCTTTTCAACCAGAGCATAGGCGTCATCTGATGTTAGTTTACTTCGGTCCATGTTGGGATTATCTGTAAAAAATTATTTCTTATATAGAAATGCCCTGGAAGCCTTGTGGTCCCGTATGGTACCACACAGTTTTATAAGCTCAAATACACGTATTTTTGTATATTATAGTGATGAAATCTATTTCATGAATCAGTTGAAACACCTAACGAATATGATATAATAAAACATTCACCATAAGTTTGGACAATAATCACAAAAACACTTTTGTTAGGGTTGCGTCCAAAATGAATATTGACACGTGCATCAAATGACCGAAGCATAAACACTGAGAGACACTGAAATGTATAACATCGAACGAAGGGTAGTGGGGGTCTATCATTACAATTGAAAATGTGTGGTTCCAGCTAGCGCTTACTAGGCGCCTGCAGAAAATTATTTTATTCGTCGTGTCTATATGGAACCACCTGCCCACAAATTGTTAACAAAGGTAATACGCAAATCCGGCTTGCATAAAAGACAATTGATAGCGGTCTCTAGAGAAGCAGATACGAAATACTCAACAGGTTCAAAAAAATACTGTTGTATACTAAAGAAAGTTATAGCCAAAGCTATAGTTTTATTTTTGGAAAAGGAAATTATATCCAGGGATAACAAAATTAAAAAAACTTGGGAATAATAAATAGAGAAACAAAAAAGACATTCGATCAAACAAATCTATAAAAATTCCGGAAGATGAGGACTCCAACTCATTCATGAAAAACTTCAATGATTACTTCTTGAATGCAGTAGAGACCGATGGAGAAATAAATAAAAATAAAATCAATGCGTATTTAAATAAAAAAGTTGGGGTCCGTAGGGGGTAACCGTAGATAATACAACTTCCTAAGAGGTCGTTGTATAATGATCAGAATTGTCCGAAAGAACAAACATTATTTGTCTATCCTACAGATGTAAACGAGATCTCATCACTTGTTCGATCTTTGAAATTCAAAAACTTACGATAATATTTCATCGAAACTGTTGAAAAATATCCCACAACGTGTCTGCGCTGAAATGATGAAACTCTGTAATTAATTGTGAAAGGCTTTCGCGGCCATCGTTGAATGAATGATGGTTTTTCGGGTTTTTAGGCCGACGTTTATTTAGAGAAAAACTCGACGTTTCGCCAACACGAGTGGTTGGCATTTTCAAGAGAAATGTTTACAGTTTAGATCACTGAACACTACTTGTTTCGTATGCGTTGTCTCAGCCAGTATTTATGGGTCGACGTACTCGTACATCAGTCGAAAGGATAATACAAAAAAGACAAGAACAAAGTGGGTCAAGAAATGGCTTTCAGAACGAGGAAAATATGTTGAGACAAACCGAACAAGACGATTTGAAGAATTACTTAAATTAAAAAGCATTTCGTATAGTCTGTATTTTTGTTTTAACATCCTTAATAGTACCATCATTACAATTTTTGCTTTTTAAAAATTGTATCAAATGTTCATATGCTTCTCTTTTTAAATTCTTATTTATATAATCCGGGTCTTTAATTTTCCACAAACATGGTCGTTCCCCACATAATTCTATAGACTCTGTAAATATTTTTTTTGTCCACTCCATTACACCACAAAATTCAAACCAAAATTGAACCAACGAGCTCAACGACTGTTTCCTTTCGTTAGTTGCAACAAAATTTGACTTGCAGAGACCTGTTCCTTCACCGACGACGTATTTGACCGACGGGGTCCGGCGTTCAGCACGAACGTACGTACCCCATATGCAAAATTAGACAGACACTATCTGTCACATACCATGTCGCGCAAAATATCCCTTCGTGTGTGGGAGCCTATTGTTTACAACCTGCTACCGGCCATTATTAGGTTAAACGGTCGCGGCGCTATTCCACCAGTGAAAATAAAGAGCACAAACAAAACCGGAATAAAATCGAGAAATAAAACTACTTATAGTAAGAATGGATGGTACATTGATGAAACAAATTCTAGACGAAATCAGAAGCAGCAAAGCGGAATTGAAAAAAAGTATTGAAGCAAGCGAAGCCAAGATCTTACTAAAAGTAGAAGACCTAAAATTCAAAATAAAACTCAATGAAGAAGAGAACTTATCACTGAAAGGGAAGATCGAAGAACTTGAAAAAAGAGGGAAACAAAACAATATCGTTGTTTTTGGATGGACTGCCCCTAACGAAAAAATAACCCAAGACTTTATCTGTTCTGAGCTCAATACTATGCTGAATGTAAATGTCAACAAAACTGATATAAATTATTTCTATTGCCTTGGAAAAAAAACAAAAATAGAACAGTAAAGATTGAATTTGTTACATATCTGAAGAAAAAAGAAATTTTAGTAAACTGTAGAAAACTCAAAGGAAGCAGCATGGCGATATCCCACGATCTCACATATCAACAGCGCAAAGAACACCAAACCCTAAGAAAATACCTACTTCAGGAGAGACAACAAAATAAAGATTGTTACATAAGAAATAACAAACTTGTTATTGAAAATAAAGAATTTTCCATAGAAGACCTAATCGAATCGGATAATCAAGAAAATAATACCACGCATACTAGTACAGATAAGCCAATAAAACCTCCTAATATAATCCCAGAAAAAAACACCAGATCGCGAAAGAACTCACAAAACTAACATACACAGTGCGGCTAACATATACAGTGCGGCTTTTTTTAGTCCCCCCCCTGTTAACTCTTGAACAGTTCGACGTACAAAAATGAATAAAAAACGGTTTGGAGGGTTTCACCGATACTACTTTTTCAATAAAAAAATATGGTGATTGCTCGACAGGGGGCGCGGGGACACACATCAATTCAAAATATTTAAATGGCATGGCAATTATCTTTACAACCATCTAATTTTTTTTTAATTTCGTTAATATTTTTTTGCAATTCAAATTCGAAATATCAAATATAAATGCGGATCTGAAAACTAGTCATAGCTTGATAAATTTGAACGGTTTGTTGTGGAATAATGAAACCAAAAACATTGCAAAGGGTATTATCGATTCTACTTTTTGAGAGAAGAAATATTGCAATTACAGTACAGATGGCGCTGAGAGCACATCAACTAGAAAATTTCGATAGGCATAAAAATCGAAATTGGGAAAAAATTCCTCAACTAAATTAAAAAATATTTAGATGGTTGTAAAGAGAATTGAATTCTCTTTTCAAGATGTGACACTCGACTCCCCATGCCATTTAAAAATTTTGAGTTGATGTGTCTCCCCGCGCCCCCTGTGGAGCAATCACCATATTTTTTGTTTCAAAAAGTAGTAGTAGTGAAACACTCCAAACAGTTTTTTTTTTTCATGTTTGTACTGAATAATTATTATGAGAGCTTTAGAGCGTCTGCAAAGCAATACCGCCGACAGAAAGTGTCTGGGAGTATTGACGACTTATTTTTAACGATATTGTCTAACACATAATTAAAAATCAGCCGGGAGAATTTAAGTGAGGTTAGTAATGTTTTTACGTACCTTGATCACCTGATACCTGAAAAATGGCCGTCTGGCCAAGCTAGCAGGTAGACATGCGATCATAGTACATACTAAGACTACTCAATCGAACACATTTCATTCGTTAGAAAATAAGTGACGTCTGGTGGCCCTGGGATCTTGGACTATAAACTAAGTTGAGAATTAACGAGTATTGCGCCTCCAGTGACTCATTAGATAAACCAAAGGGCATCGCGGAGAACTCGAATATCGCGCACCTTCTTGATAAACCCTTCCTCAGATTTATCAGCCGGACAAGGGGCTGAGATAAGGGCGCACAACTCTCTCGACTACATTTATATTCATTAGCTTGTAATACCCTAACAATGCGGTTGACCGAGGGGTCGAGAGAAATAAGCGAATTCTCTCGACTCGGTCCATTCCAATAATTCCCGCAGATATTAGACGGGCTCTGGCGGCCGCTAACAATTCATTACAGTTTAAAGGATTTCCGGCGATGCCGATAACGCTTCGATTCCGTGGTCGAAATCGAAGTTTTCCGGTTATCGACTAGAGTGCCTGAATTCCTGGCAGCCAGTGAAGGCGGCTGGACACGAAAATCAATGCTGATACAAGGAATAATATAGTTATAAAGAGTGGGACATTGAAAAGGAAACAGCGGCTCTGTGGGGTTTTAAAACCGAATTATGTAAAAAAGCTTGAACAAACACATCAGCCACATTTTCGAGGGGGGCATCGTTCCCGATAAAACTCACCTGAAATACATTGCATCCCTTGGAGCTGTGACCGCCACCCCTGAATTTTTAAATGGCAACATATGGCAAGTGATAACTCATTCGAAAGGTATATTCCTTATTAATATCAAACAACAATAATAAATTAATTCTATTGATTCGTTTTTAAGATATAGTAACATGAAGTTGGGAAATCACTTTTTATTCACTCAATCACTAAAAACAATATGTGGTAAAGCAACTGTCGCAATAATTATTATTGTCAACGAGCTGACTGCTCAAATTGTCCACTACCTATTTCCATATACGTACAAGTTCTGTTCCAAAACAAGACCTCACATTTCGTAGCAATTTCGGCGTTATTCAACGGCATTCTTCAATAATTCTGCTACGTAAATCTTCCAGAGATTATAGATTTTGTTTTTCAAGTGATCCGACAGGAAAATGTCGAGTGGGGTTAAATCTGGAGATCTAGCTAGTCACTCTATAGAGCCACTTCTACCGATCCAACTTCCAGGAAACATTCTATTCATAAACGCCCTAACAGGCAAGTGGTCTTCATGATAACGATCGTTCATTCAAACGGTCCCCATGAATACCGGCTCAGACATGATATGATATGAAAGAAAACAAAATTTATCAATTCATTTGTTTATGGAAACATCCATACTTGCTATTAACCTAATTACGTGGAATTAATTGACAGGAAATATTTTATTTTTAACGTATGAGGCTCATCTACACCTATATAGAGATGGCTAGGAAATATAAAAAAGAAACAAAACATTACAACAATTGTTTGAAATGCTGCCCATTATCGTAATTGCACTTCTGAACTAGTATAGCTGCTTCTTGAAGAACGTTACTGGTCCGTTATATACTATTAATTTCGAATCTTACTCGCAACTCCAGGCTCCAGGTCTTCTCGGGTTGTAACGGCGGTTGCACAGAAAATGTTTTTTAAATGGCCCCAAACAAAGAAATCAAGAGGTGTCAAATCAAGTGACCTTGGAGGCCATCGCACAGGACCATTCGTTGAAATTAGGTTTAAATCGATAGATGGCGTGGCGATGGGAAGTCCACTCAGCCCAGTGATAGCCAACTTCTTTATGAAACATTTTGAAGAGAAAGCAATTGATGCTTTTGATTTGAAACCGACCATGTGGCAACGTTACGTGGATGACACCTTCGTAATTTGGAGACACGGAAGAAACACACTGAACCGTTTCCTAGAACATCTGAATGCTCAACACCCCAGCATCAAGTTCACCATGGAGACTGAACAGGAACAGCGGATAGCATTTCTAGATGTACTCATCGAAAGATGTGGCGCAAGACTGACACACAAAGTATTCCGAAAACCTACGCACACGGATAGGTATCTGCATGCTCTATCAAACCACCATCCTAGTCAGAAGCGAGGAATTATCTCCACACTAGCAGAACGTGCTCGGAGAATATGTAAACCTGAGCATCTACAGGATGAACTGGAACACCTCCAAACAACCTTGAGATCGAACGGATATAGTGTACCCGAAATCAACAGGGCCATAAAACCGAGGACTTCCACGAGACAAAGTAGGGAGGAGGCTCGAATAGTAACACGTGCGTATCTTCCATATATTCTCAAGATTGCCATCCTAGTCCCAATACTGAAAAATGGTGACAGCAGTAACATCGAGAATTATCGTCCAATATCGCTTATCAGTGAGTTCTCAAAAATTTTTGAAAAACTTATATCTCACAGGATAAATGATTACCTGGAAACTAATGACGGACTGTCAACATGGGTTCAGGAAAAATCACTCGACAGAAACTGCAACGCTCAATCTAACACAACATATACATGATTTAATTGACAAAAAAAATATTGTTGTAGGAATTTTTTTTTACTTGAGCAGGGCCTTCGACACTTTGAACACCAAAGTTGTAGCACAAAAACTTTTTAATATGGGAATTCGAGGAAATATCAATCAGCTGCTAGTGTCGTTTTTGACGAATAGATGTTTTCAAGTGAAGCATAATAACGTAATGTCTGATAAGTTCCTCGTAACTACGGGCACCCCTCAAGGTAGTGTTCTTGGACCACTAATATTCGTACTATATGTGAATGATCATCCCACTAATATAAGTCATGGAAAAAATATATCTATGCAGATGACACGTCTATCATCCTATCAAGCCAAACAGTTTTAACCGAATTTAATGACTGGTGTGATAAGAACAGACTCCTTGTGAACATGAAAAAAACAGTATACATGCAATTTGCAAATTCATCTCGTAGTCTACATGACCCCAATCTCAGTTTCCGAAACGAACCTTTAGAATTGGCCAGATCAACAAAATTCTTGGGAACAATGATCGACTCATTCTTCACATGGCAAGAACATACAGTGCGGTCCAAAGGTATGGAATAAATTCATTTTTAGCGTTATTATGTATTTTATGAAAAAATCCTGAAACAGGTCAATTTTTATTGGCAATTTGACAATTTACAGTATGAAAATATTACCCCCTTCTTGCACCCCCTCTGAATTATGAGCACCCCCTCAAAAATTTTAAATGAGAAGGGGGGTCGTGTGGTATCTTGTTCGAAAGGGATTTTCATTATCTGTTCAGCAATACTAAGTTTTTCATATTTGGTGCAACCATAACGAAGAAAATTTTTTATTAAAATTTAAAAATATTGACACTGTAAATTATGTATCCGTTGAAACAACCTGAAACAGGTCGATTTCTATTCTCAATTTGACAATTTATAGTATGAAAATATCACCCCCTTCTTGCACCCCTTCTGAATTATGAGTACCCCCTCAAAAAATTTGAATGAGAAAGGGGGTTGTGTTGCACCTTTTTCAAAAGGGATTTTCATTCTCTGTTCAGCAATACTGAGAAAATTTATTCTGAATATGTAAAATGTTGATAGACTGAAGGAAATAATGTAACATAATGTTTAGGAAGTATATTTCAATTTGTTTTACAGTTAAATTAAATGTTCAAAATGACCACCATTCACTTCTTGACAATAAGCAAGGCGATCTTGGAATTCTCGTAGAACATTTTGTAGGACCTCAGGGGTTATGTTGTTAATTTCTTCCGATATCCTAGTTTTTAAATCTGCAATATTGTCTGGTCTATTGAAATATACTTTTGATTTTAAATAACCCCATAAAAAGTAATCGAGAGGAGTCAAATCGGGGGATCTAGGCGGCCATTCAATCGTTCCACGTCTGCCAATCCACCTATTGGGAAAAACTTCTGTCAAATAATCTCGAACAATACGTGTGTAATGCGGTGGAGCTCCGTCTTGTTGATACCAAATTGATCTATCTATTCCATTTGGATCATTAACATCGGGAAAAAGTCTTTTTAATGTAGGCACTAAAAAGTTCATCAAAAAACCTAGATAAACCTCACCATTAATTGTGCCTTCAAAAAAATAGGGGCCAATAATTTTGTTTTTAATGATACCAGCCCAAACGTTCACTTTTTTGGGATATTGTGTGTGAGCCTCACACATCCAATGAGGATTTTCTCTGCTCCAATATCTACAGTTTTGTCTATTAACCGTTCCATTTAAATAAAAAGTAGCTTCATCAGAAAACACAATTTTGTTTATGAACTGCAAATCTGCTTCGATTCTATCCATCATCAGTTCACAGAATTGTTGCCTTCTATCAGGGTCATCCTCATTTAACTCCTGAACCAACTGAACTTTATAAGGATGGTATTTTTCTTTATGTAAAGCTCTCAATATCGATGATTTACTTACATCATTGTCGGCGGCAAGTTGTCTACTTATCATATGCGGATTTTCCTCAATCGCTAACAGTACATCTAACTTTTTCTCCTCATCCAATGCAGCATTTCGACCTGGTTTTTGACGAGTTTTTACATGTCCAGTTTCACGGTATTTTGTTTCTATTTTGCTAACTGTAGATTGTGATACGTGTTGACCAGGGTATTTATTATTGAACATTTCACAAACTTCCGTTTGAGTTCGTGTTTTATTACCGCATCCAAGCATAATTAAAATGTCTATTTTTTGAGTTTCGGATAAATGAGCCATAGATGAATCGAATACACACAAAAATATTTTTCAATACACCGACGTCTGCCAGCAACTCACAAATATCAAAATAACAGTAGTTTACTAGATTGACATTATATTATTTATGGGTTTTGTGAATAATTTTTTGGTGTCTTCAACGACTTTTTCCTGACTTTTTTAGCAAGACAGATAAGAAAGTATAAATTGTCAAATTGAGAATAGCAATCGACCTGTTTCAGGTTTTTTCAACGGATACATAATTTACAGTGTCAATATTTTTAAATTTTAATAAAAAAATTTCTCAGTTATGGTTGCACCAAATATGAAAAACTTAGTATTGCTGAACAGATAATGAAAATCCCTTTCGAACAAGATGCCACACGACTCCCCTTCTCATTTAAAATTTTTGAGGGGGTGCTCATAATTCAGAGGGGGTGCAAGAAGGGTAACCGCACTGTATAGATTTCACATGTAAGAGATTGAATCGATCATATTACCTGATAAAATCTCTCAAGAATAAGCTTGATACAAAATCACTGATATCAGTATATTATGCCAAGTTCCATTCGATTATAAATCAAAACATTGCTGTATGGGGACTAGCTACTGGATCAGACAGGATTTTTATAAAGCAAAAAGCACTGCTGAGAATGATTTTCAATCTAGACTATAGAACTTCCTGTAGAGAGACTTTCCGACAAAATAAAATATTGGCTGTTACCAGTTTGTTCATTTTGAAAATATTAACACATATTCATGAAAACAAAGGACTTCTACAAATGAGAGCTGAAATGCATAATTATAACATAAGGAATAAAAATACGTTAACTACACAAAAACATAATCACGCTAAATATGAAAAATCTCCTAAATTTGCTGCCATTCGCCTTTATAATTTATTGCCAAATGATATAAAGAACTTGTCACCTAACACTTTCAAATAAAATTGAAACTTTTTTATCAGAAAAATATTTTTATACAGTGGATGAATTTACACTTGAATTGAGCAATGCACGACCGTATTTATTCTGAAAATGTTATTTTATTTTAAAATGTCTTTGTCACAGTATTGTTCTATGTTCTTTATTAGACTCATGTATATATTTTTTTATATTTACACTTCTACATACATTTACATTGAGGTCGAGCACATACCTATGATGATTATCTGTCAATATATTTAATTTTATTCTTAAATGTCCTGTTTTCTCATATTTTATTTATACTTCGAGTTTTTTATGTATGTATATATTAAAGTGCTTGTACATCTTAGATTTAATTAACTACATCTGTATCGATATACACAAAACTATGACTTGTCCCATCTACATAACCTGTAGCAAAAAGGATTAATAAAATCTATCTATCTATCTATCTATTCCTAAGGTCACAGACAGAATTGGAAAACTCTTGGGACAACACAACATAGAAACGGTCTTCAAACCCAGCAAGAAAATACAACAAAGCCTTAGGTCGGCAAAAGACAAAAGAGACCCACTATCTGCAGCGGGGGTATATCGCATACCATGCACTTGCGGAAAGGTATACATCGGAACCACAAAAAAATCGATGGGAACAAGGCTGAAGGAACATCAGAGGAACTGCAGATTAGGCCAAACGGACAAGTCAGCAGTGGCAGAACACGCGCTCAGTGAAGGAAACCACAAGATTCTGTTTGAGGACGTAAAACCAGGGATACCATAGCCGACTTGTACGGGAGGCAATAGAGATCCACAAACACAGGAAGAATTTCAACTGAAAAGAAGAAGCTGTTAACCTCAACCGAATATGGAATCCCATTCTTAGAAATTTCAGAGTAACAAAAGAAAACTACGACATTGAGACAGCAGGCAAAATGGTGTCAGTTAATGTTATCGAAAATATGCTTAACCCAGATACGAAAATAAGTAATTCTGAAAGAACAACAACGACATTAAGCCGAAAGGTAGAAAGGGGTCAATCAGGGTTAGAGAGAATGTACCAAATACAGGTACGGTAATTAACGAACAAGACTAGCTAAATTAGAATAAATACAATCTTCGCAGACGGAATCTCCAATCATCTGAGATTATTCATGATGTATAAGCCTCTGAAGAAGCTAGCCACTCGCGCTAGCGAAACGTTAGGAGTAAATTCCAAAAAACGACGGCCTTCAAACCCGAGTGAAAATTGTGACACTGAACACTTCGGCCGCGAAAGCCATTTTGTTAATCGAATTCCTGTTGAAGGTAATCAATTACTATTCTTGAATTATGGGGAGGAGCTCCATTTTGTTGAAAATACATTCTCTGTCGTAAATAATAATACTAATTCGTCTTTATTCACCATAAAACAAACAGAACAAGTACAATTTAACAGTGGAGGTGAAAAGGCGGAGTGTCAGCGTGAGCTGTTTTTAAACTCAACCCTATGTTCCTGAAGGGAAAGAAGTGAAAGAAATAAGATAATATAAAGAATATAAACAATATGAACAATATATGAACAATACGGACAATAAATAAACAATATGTTAACCCCATTGTGGGAATTACAAAGTAGATATTATACATAAAACAGTAAGAACAGCAATGCATATCAGTTTGGTTAATAGCCGGTCAGTTCGAAAGGAGACAGTCTACTCACCGAGAAGAACTTTCAATCTTTTTTTAAAGTTATTTAATGAATAGGATCTAAATTCATTGGGTGGTGAGTTATAATATTTCGGTGCGTTGTACGAGAAGCTACGAGTGAAGAATGAAGTTTTGTGCTTTGGAATGATAAGTGTAGTTTTATTACGAGTGGAAAATCTGTTAAGGTCCGAAAAGGTTTTTAGCCTTTTGAAAAGGTAATCTGGTACTTGGGAAGTTAGAACTTTATGGGTATTTGTTAGAAGGTGTAATTTCCTAAGTTTCTCTATATTCAGCCAACCTGATTTCTTCATCGGCACAGATATATGGTCGTATTTACGAACACCGAAAGAAAACCTCAGGCAATTATTTTGTATACGTTGCAAGCGGTGACGGTCAAGTTGGCGTAAAGCTGGTCCATATATACTGTCGCAGTAGGAAATTTTAGAGAATATTAGTGACTCACAAAGTTTAAGCTTTAATTCAGATGAAAGTAAGTCCCTGTTTGGATAGAGTTGCCTTAAAACATTGTAGGAGGATTGACTGAGGTGGCTGACATGTTTAGTGAATCTGAGCTCAGGATCTAGCCACAATCCTAAATTTTTTAATTCTTTCAGAATTGGAAGTGAGTCATTTTCAAGGCGAATCTGTATGGTATTCATTGTGATATCCCTGTTCTTCTTGGAGCCAAATAGCATCACTGCAGACTTTTTTGGATTGAGTTTGAGCTTATGAGCAGTAGAAATATCGAAAATGGTCTGGAGATCAGTATTAATATGAGTTTGAGCCAGGTCTAGATCGCAAATTGGAAATGAAAAATAGATCTGGGTGTCGTCAGCATAGTGATGTATGGAGCAATTGTTAACAAAATGGTGGAAGTCAGATATATATAAACTAAACAATGGGTCCGAGAATAGATCCCTGTGGCACACCTTTAGTTACAGATAAGGCCTCTGAAATTACTCCATCTAGAATTACCTTTTGAGTCCGGTCAGATAAATAATTTTTTATTAAACGTACTGCATCTTGCGATAAGTCAAATGCGACAAGTTTCTCACAAAGGATATCGTGGTCGATGGTGTCGAACGCTTTACTATAATCAAGTAATACTAAACAAGAGACACTACCTTTATCAACAGCTTGGAAAATATCATCTGTAATTGAAAGAAGGGCTGTGGTAGTACTATGTTGTGATCTGAATCCCGACTGAACCGAAGAAATAATTTTTTGTTCGTTTACAAAGACATTGATTTGGTCCTTCAGTATCATTTCTATCACTTTGGAAAGAGAAGGTAAAATGGAAATGGGTCTGAGGTCAGGTAAGACAGATGGTGTGTTACACTTTGGCAGAGGTATGACTAGACCGCTTTTCCACAAGTTAGGAAACTGTCCAGAATTTATTATAGAATTGATGATATGGGTTATGTGGTTCAGTAAATAATTATCAAAAAGATGTATCATCTGTACAGAAATGTTATCTGAACCTGTAGCTTTACTCTTAATCTTATTTATGTATTTTCAGGTAATTCAGTTAACCTGTCCTCAATTTCATTTTGCAGAAATCCTAAGTATCTAGTTAGTCAAGGGTCCTTCAAATACTATGGTACTAATGATTCTACGTCCGAATATTCCAAGCCAAACATTGAAACCAAATCGCACTTGAAAGTTAGCCTCCCACAATAAATTTTGATTTTTTGCGACCAATACCTGTATTTTGTCGGATAAATAATGTCACATTTGTACTAGACTCTTCCGGAAATAAAATCCTTCCCGAAAAAGCATTGTTCTGCAAAATCCAATTGCAAAATTCTATCCTACGTTCATAATCATTTTCGCACAGGTGCTGGTGCAATTGATATTTGAAAGATTTATAACTGTTTGTGCAAGATTCGGCTTACCGTTTGGTTACTAATTTCCAATTCAAACCTAATTTGCCTTAAAGAAACAGTCTCATCAACTTCTATTCGAGCTAAAACATTAATTTCCGTTTCTTCGTCAATGATAACGTTTTCTTCGGGGACATGGTTGGGCTTTTTTCAAAATTGATTTTCAAGACGATTGAAATAATTTCTCGCTGGACATTGTCTATCAGGACATCGGTCAGCATAAAGGTTTCCATCCGCAACAGCATTTTTTCATCCATTGTACAAATATAACAACAAATGTAAAGACTTTCCCAATACACAATAAAAACACCGATAAAACAACAAATATTTATTTGACAATCTGAAGGAATAACTTCATCGTTTTCAAAGCCACCTTAGTAACTTCTTAGCATTAAATTAGAACAAAATGATTGTATTTTCTTATTTTCTCTTAGCTGTAATTTTGAATGTATTTATCGCACATTTTATTACCAGGTATGAATAAATTCCCTATCAATAGTACTAATAAATGGTACCAATACGGTTCCATTTGAAAACATTGAGGTTTACCACAAAATTGATTACGATGAACATTATTTGCTCATAAAAAACGCAATTTAGTATTTTTGATGGGATTTCGATTTATCTAGCATTAGACGGGTCAATTGGAATAAATCGGAACCATCGAGGTACACTTAAATGGAAAATTGAATTATCAAAAATTTTGACATTTGAAATGTCACTTATGTGATATCATCGGAATCAGAAAATTATGTGAATTTCAGAAATGTAATAATATACAGGGCCATTTTAAAGAATCTGAAGTTGATATCACTTCCGGCGAAACCAGAAGTGAAAAAAAATAATTTGTAGGTTAAAAAGTGCCGCTTATTATGTATTGGAATATCCCAAATGTCAATCAATTACCTTTGAAACTAACGGAGATACAGGGGGTGTACCATAATCCTGTTAGAGCAGGTATAAAAATATTGGCACAATATGAAATCAATAAGATTCAGGCAAATGATATTGGATGCTACCTAGAATACTTTTAAAAACAAACTGAGAAAATTTCCAGATCTACGATTTTCCATTCCTACACCCACAAACTTTCCATGACTTTTCACGATTCCTAGTTTCTCCGACACAAAAACCCCATTAAGTCCTTCACGAGGCTCTGCGTGAAGGTAATACGCTCATTACCCCAAACGCGGCCACGCTCTAGCTGCACAACCCTAGCTGATTTCGAGCCCGGCAACTGGAATAGATTACAATTATTGTCGTTAACGATGGCGTGTGTGAAGTGGAAAATCACGTCTGTCGGCTTTTCAAGAGCTGCACACCGGTGCACCGTTCATAAATACCCTTCCCTTTGACTGTTCACTTCACCCCAGGCACCTGTTACAACCCCTTCGGGGCAATGGAAATGCAACGGTTCGCCGGAGAAAAGTAGTTTTATCTTTGGGAAAGTCCTCTCCCGCACGCATTCGTAAAGGGCTCTTCTGCTCCCAAAATGATAACAGTTATATGGTCATATAGGGCGAGTATAAAGGTCAAAGTTTTTTCTCAGTTTCCGAAAAATATGAACGAGGTGTAATTCGGTTGCTTGTAGACGATTTTTTAAATGATTCAAATTTATAATTTATAATTGCAAAAGTTAATATAAATTAACTGTAAAACAAAATAGGGTTTGGTTTTTTGCAAATATCTCAAAAACTATTTGACCTTTTTCAAATTTGCACAGCTATCAGCTTCTTTCCAGTGTACAGAACATCATCATCAACTTGAGGGACCACAACATGTGACTATAATGAAATTGAAAACTTACGAGGATGTATTGATATCTAGTTAGCCTAGACCAGTTCCCTGCATAAACAAAATATTGCGTTACCATAGCAACGAACAATAACTTATTAGAAGTGTTAGTGTAATGGAAAGTTTGACGTCAAAAAAGTAAACCAGAGTTACGCAATAAATTAAAAGAGTATCGAGCCATCATCAAGTATCTGTATTTAAAAGGGTTAAGAGGTAAGCAGATTAACGAAGATATGCTTAATACCCTTGGTGATCAACGTCCTTCGTATGCGACCGTGAAAAATTGGACTGCAAGCTTCAAAAGAGGTAAATTTTCCATTGAAAATGATGACCGATCGGAAAGGCCAGTTTCTGTGTCAGTCCCCGAAAATATCGATGCAGTTCATAACAGACCGTCGAATTCAGCTAAAACGGATATCTGAAGCACTGAATAATTCATACGAACGCGATCATCATATAGTTCACGTCAATTTGGACATGAGAAAAATTGCTGCAAAATGGATCCCCAAATGTTTGAATGTTGACCAAAAGCGTGCAAGGGTAGTAGCATCGCGTTCGATCTGTGCTCGATTTGAAAACGATGTAGACATCTTAAACCGAATTGTTACTATGGATGAGACTTGAGTACATTTCTACGTTTCAGAAACAAAGCAACAATCGATGGAATTACGACACTCTGGTTCTCCAAGACCAAAGAAGTTTCGTGTCCAAAAATCTGCTGGAAAAGTTCTTGCTTCAGTTTTTTGGGATTGCCATGGAGATATCGTGATTGATTTTTTGGATAAGGGTAGAACAATAACTGGAGATTACTATTCGATATTACTGACCACTCTACGGGAAAAATTAAAGAGAAAAGACGCGGAAAGCTATCCAAAGGTGTTTTGTTTTTGCAAGACAACGCCTCTGCATACAAATCTCATGTTGCCATGCAAAACATTTGTGATTTAGGGTTAGTACACCCCCATTATTCACCAGATTTGGCTCCGTCCGACTATCATCTCTTTCCTCAACTGAAAAAAAGTAAGAATTTTCCAAAATATCCTCGTAAAATGACTTTTAGCATTGGAATCAGAGTTTCTGTATGAGTGAGTTATGGGGCCCAATGTGACTCTTGTTCTCGGAAGTATCTGATGCCAACAGCTGATCCTGATTCAATATCGTCTGGAAATGGTTGGTTGGCTAAGATAAGGCTTCGCTAGACCAAGATCAGTCTTAGTCTTGGTCTCGAAAAATAAAAGTAGTCTTGGTCTTGGTATTGGTTTTGATGTTTCAATACCAAGACGAGACTGGCTTACTTGATAGTCTTGGTCTTGATAGTATTGGTAGAAATTTGAATTATTCAATGTTTTTCAAAAAATTGCGAACCAAAGGTGAAACTCGATGCTACATAAAATGGGAGAAGCTCTACATCGATAACACGGTGTACAGTGCATCCCATTTTGGGTGAGACAGCCAGGTTTCTCGCTTGTTATTTAAGATAGAGCCTTGCGGTTTTCACGTTCCTGTCATACTTTTTTGTGAAACTCAAGTTGGCCTAATCAGATTTTGCATAACTGTTTCCGTTTATGAGATACAGGGCGATTTTGGAAATTGATACTTTTCGGACCCCTTCTTTATCTCCGAAGTTATTAGAAATAATGCTGAGCTAAAAACTACATCTGATACAGAATTCTGCGTAGAATCCAGTGGCGTACTTTTTTTTTTTTTTCGGGGTATGGTTTTGAAGATACGACGCAAACCTATATTTTTTTCAATGGAACACCCTGTATTTTATTACTTCGTTGAATTTGATATTTTTTTCCCTTCAAAATTATGTATAACACTATATAGGTAGGATGTTCAGAAATGCTAAAAAACACTAAAACATCACATAATGATAATTTTTCGTTAGTAAGCCATGGATTTTCCAAGTTTCAATAAGAGGATTATTACTTTTGATTATTAACATTAGTAGGTCATGGATGATACGAACATCTTTGTTGTTATTATGGCTACTATGCATTTGGAAGCATTGTTTTATCAAATAGGCATTGAAGAGAAAAAAAAACGAATCTGATCTAGCTGTCATCGCTACGAATTATTATTGTGTTTCATCGTGTTTGGGTTTGAAGGAATATTGAGTATTGTAGAAATAATTGTTTGTGAATTTGTTGATTGAGAACTGATAATGGCTGGAAGAGATTTGGTTTTTCAAAACAATGAAAAATATGACATTATACAATGTTTGAATCAATCCAATGAAAACGTTGGCGAAGCTTTGGAACTTTATTTGACCAGGTATGACGTCGAGAATTTTACCACAAGACATTTCCTACATCGTGATTTAAAAACTTTCAGATATCCTGAGAGGCATCAACCTAGTCGAGCAACTATATTCAGACTAAAGTATAATTTACTGAATTATGGTGCATATTCTAAACCTCGACCCAAGGTATATAATAAAGAGAATCAAGAAGTAGATGAAATAAATGTGTTAGCTAGCGTTCATGCCTATCATCAGACTTCTTGTGCAAAATTAGAGAATGATACTGCTATTTCCAGATCACGGGTACACAGAATTTTAAAAAAGTTAAAACCCTACAAAGTCAATATTGTCCAACACTTATATCCTGGTGATGCAGCAAGACGTGTGAATTTATGCAATTGGTTTTTGAACCATGCTCGGAGAGACGTTGATTTCGCAAAAAAAGTTATTTGGTCAGACGAATCACATATAAGCAGTGCTGGTATATTTAACAGGCAAAATACAAGGCATTGGTATGATGAAAACCAGCACTTGATTTTTGAACGACAACAACAGGGTAGATTTGGTTTTAATGTGGCATGTTTCATATTGGGGACAAAAATCATATACCGCATTTTTTAAGGATCTCTTACCGCAATTAGGTACTTGACAATTTTAGAAGACGTGTTACCGGAACTACTGGAAGATGTTCCCCTCGCCTTTCTTCATTCCATACATTTCCAACAGGACGGCGCCCCTGCCCATAATTCAAGATTGATCGGGCGGTTTTTAGAAAATAATTTTCAGGGTTGTTGGATTGGAACTCATGGACCCATCAGGTGGCCTCCAAGGTCACCTGATCTGTCTATATTGGACTTTTTCTTGTGGGGCTATTTGAAAAATAAAATATACAGTAACAGACACAACAGTCCCGAAGAACTTCGTGCATCAACAGCGGCAGCTTTCCGAAATTTACAAAACCGCCCTTTTATAATATTAAATGCACTCAGGCAAATTGAAAAAGTTTGTCAATTATGTATTAGGGAAAATGGACAGCAATTTGAACAGTTTAATCAGTAAGATATTATGTAATGTTGAAAATTTTTATTAATGATAAATATTTTATTGGGTATTTCTTTTGTATCTAATTTGTATTATGAATTGTTATATTATTTATTTTTTGCTATTAAGTTTTATTAGGTTTTGTTTTTCGTGTTAGTGTATTATCTTTATTTGCTTACTCTCCTATAAAAAAAAACACAAATGAAAATTATTCAATTAATTCTTCTTTTATATGGGAAATCCATGGCCCACTAACAAAACATTATCATTAAATGATGTTTTAGTGTTTTATAGCATTTCTGAACATCCTACCTATATAGTGTTATACATAATTTTGAAGGGAAAAAAATAGCGAATTCAACGAAGTAATAAAATACAGGGTGTTCCATTGAAAAAAATATAGGTTTGCGTCGTATCTTCAAAACCATACCCCGAAAAAAAAATAAGTACGCCACTGGATTCTACGCAGAATTCTGTATCAGATGTAGTTTTTAGCTCAGCATTATTTCTAATAACTTCGGAGATAAAGAAGGGGTCCGAAAAGTATCAATTTCCAAAATCGCCCTGTATCTCATAAACGGAAACAGTTATGCAAAATCTGATTAGGCCAACTTGAGTTTCACAAAAAAGTATGACAGGAACGTGAAAACCGCAAGGCTCTATCTTAAATAACAAGCGAGAAACCTGGCTGTCTCACCCAAAATGGGATGCACTGTACACAGTAGAAGATATATTAGAAATAGAACAAAGTCCTCAATTAGGAAATAGTGCTCCTCAGACACCCTCAAGACCAGATATCTCTTGGAAAACCAATTCAGAAGAGAAGAAAGAAGTCTTGCACGGAAAAAATATCGAAAAAGAAGAAGAGAAAAACGAAAGGAAACAAGTAGAAAAAGAAGAAAGCAAAGATAAGAAAAAAACACAGTAACCAAACCAGCTATCAACAGGAAATCAGAAAGAAAAAGAAAAAACTCAGCCAGGGACATCCAACTGAGATCTGGTCATTAGCTTTAGATAAAATGAAATTATAAGTCTTTCGAGTATTTTAAATAGGAAAAATTGATCCGTACATAAAAAATTTTGAAAATAGACACATACCTGGGGAACTTGTAGGAAATATTAGAGAATTCAATCATAAACATTCCAAAAATATTAACTATACAAAAATATTACATTTGAATATAAGAAGCTTAGCTAAAAACTTTGATGAATTACATACTTTCTTGAACAAGTTCTCACAAACATTTGATGTTATTATACTAACTGAAATTTTCATATTGCACGACAGTGATGCTTTTGTTATAAATGGTTATGATAATATATACAGCGAAGGTAAACTGAACAAAAATGATGGTATACTCATTTTCATTCAATCACATTTAAAATATCACCATAGCATAACTAAAATTGCTGAAAGCACAATCATTGAACTGAACCTAGAACAACATGAGTCAAAATTATCCATTTGCGCTATTTAAAGGTCACCTAGCACAAGTCTGGATTCATTCAACAACGAACTATATAGTTATTTAGACAAATATTTAAAAACAAGTACACATATTTTTGTTGGTGACATGAACGTAGACTTGCTGGGAGATACGTACAAGCGAAGTTGAGGAATACAAAAATATCCTTCAATTACATTCCATACGTAAATAGAGATCATATTTTTTTTAAAGATAACCAATCAAAGAGTGAATTTAAATCCTTTGCATTCAACAATGACATCACTGATCATCTTCCAGTTGCAATATACTGTAAAAAAATCGAGAATGCAAATAGTGTACCAAAAACAAGCATATATAAAAAATATATCGAACATGAAAAACTAAAAACAAATTTGAGAAAAGAAAATTGGAGAGAAATTTATGGATCAAACGATACAAATGAAATGATGAAGATATTCATACAAAAATTAAGAGATCATATTGAAGAAAATACCAAAACAGTGAAAATACGAAAGAATAAAAATAAAATGAGAAAAAAATGGATTACTCCGGGACAACAACAATCTATCGATGGAAAAAACGAAATTTTTCAGATATTACAATTCGATCCTGACAATGAAATACTGAAAGAAAAATACAGAGCCTACAAAAATCAAATAAGAAAACTGATAATTATCTCAAAAAAAAACTATATGAACAGGATCATTAAAGACAGTCCAAATGATTCCAGTACCATATGGAGTAGTGTCAACACAATATGTTCGAAAGAAAAAGCAAAAACTAACATGGACTCAATAGAATGCGATAATACAAACACCCTTACAGATAAAACTGACATCGCAAATAAATTTAATAAATATACTAGGTCAGGAATATGCGAATAAAATAGAATCTCCTAAGGATTATACAGAGGACATAAATAACTTGAAAAGTAGTATGTTCCTGATCCCCACAAATGAAAGGGAAGTTTTACAAGTCATTCAAGATTTGAAACCAAAGAAAGCACTGAGGGGTCCAGTTTCATAATAAATAGATGTTTCACAGTAGGAAGCTTCCCAAGTTGCCTGAAAATCGGGATAATAACACCACTACATAAAGGTGGAAACAAACACAAAATTGAAAACTATCGGCCTATTTCAATACTATCAACATTTGCAAAAATATTTGAAAAATAATTGAAAATCAGAATCACCAAATTTATAGATAAATTCAATATACTTTCTGATGAACAGTACGGCTTTAGAGAGGGAAAATCCACAGACGGTGCAATATATGCTCTAACTTCAGAAATATATAATGCTTTAGATAAAAATATACAATCTGTTTGTATCTTCGTAGACCTTTCAAAAGCGTTCGACACTGTTTGCCACGAACGGTTACTAAAAAAACTCTACTCTTATGGACTGAGAGGGAATATATACGAGTTACTCAAAGAGTATCTACGTGATCGAAAGCAATTTGTCAACATCGACGGAACTCTGAGTGATCCAAAAACAGTAACCTATGGTGTCCCGCAAGGAACTGTTCTTGGACCGCTACTTTTCACACTATACGTAGACAACGTTATGAAAATAACAAAAAAGGGCAAAATAATCAGTTTTATACCAATCTTCATTTTGGAAACAACTGATTCAGAAGAAGACTTCCGGAATATAAGCAAATGGTTCAAGTTTAACAAATTGACACTTAACAGCCAGAAAACCTGCTACTTACCATTCACCTCCTACGCAAGCAACCTACCGAAATTAGGGCCACTAAATATTGATAAGAGTATACAAATTCTAGAAAAAGACTCAATTAAATATTTGGGAATTATCATCGACAGACACTTCAGATGGGAAATACAAACGAAATATTCAACTAATAAAATGAGGGGTCTGTTGACTAAATTTAGGATTATGTCAGATTACCTGGATAGTACAAATCTCAAAATAATATACTTTGCACTCGTGCAATCTCAACTCTCTTACGGCATACTAGGGTGGGGTGCCGTAGCTGATTGCCACCTACAAAAATTAAGTGTTGTGCAAAAATGGATACTTAGAATAACATTCAAAAAAATACTCACGTATTCAAGTGACATATTATTTAATGAAGCAAAAATATTGGACATCCGACAGCTTTTATGCCAACGAATAATTACGAATATACATAAAAGTAAAATAAAACTAACCTCTCCCACACATACATATAAAACAAGAAACAAAAAAACACAGTCTAGCACTACATTTAGCAATAAAACAATTGGACAACGCTCGATGCAATATTTGGCGCCAAGGCTCTGGAATACACTAACAAATGAATTGAAAAATGTTCGGACTCATAATGGACTCAAACACAAACTGAAAAGGTGGATTATTGCAACTGGGAGAAAAATGTTCAGTGACTTGGTTTACTTGAAATATCTAAGATGATACATATTTTTTTATAAAATATCACAAATGTAAGTACACATAATCAAATCTAGTCTAAATGCCATACTGTCCATAATTATACTCAATACCTTGATTTTGTACATTCTTACATGATTTTGTCAATACCTACCTGTTTTTGTCGATACTTTCCAAATTCTGTCTAGTACACTTACCCGATCTTGTTACACCGATTTATACATGATATGTATTACATTTTACTTTATATTTTGTATCTCAAATGTTTATTTAGAAAATCACAAACATTTTGTCCATTCTTAACTGATCATATCAAAACCTACCTGCTTTTGTCGATACTTTCCAAATTATGTCTAGTATACTTAACCGATCTTGTCATACCGATTTCTACATTATATGTATTATATTCACTCTATATCTCATGTCTCAAATGTTTATTTAGCAAATCACAAACAAGCATATTTTTGCTTCTGTGATATTTTGTTTATTTGCTAATTTTATTTATACAATTGTTAATATAATATGTCTTTATATTTAAGTGAATAAACATTATTATTATTATTATTATTATTATAAATAAATGTTATCTACCTTCTATGTGGTATTTTTAAATACATATAAAACCCATGTACAGGGTGAGTTGATAAAGCTGCGGTAATAGGCTGTCGAAAATTGCAAAATCCCACTTTTCACCTGTATTATTTCAAATACAGTTGAAGATAGGTATAGAATAATAGTAAAATATCTAACGTAAAATTCAAACAGTTATGCATCAATTTACAGGATGATTTATTTAAAATTAAAAATCGTTGCCAAGTTTAGCTGGAAGTGACAACAACGTAGTATAAAAAATATTTAAAAAATTTCAAATTCAACCCAAATAACCTTTGTATTAAATTTTTATCTATCTTCAATAGTAGGATATATGGACCACTGCGACCTTACAACATTCACCTACACTGAAAAAATTATAGGGCTCATAGTTAATAAATAAAGGCACCCACTTTCATTTACAATGAATAAAGAAATTAAAATTTTATTTAGTATTAGGTTATTTTATTCAATATTAATAAACGCGATAATATAATTTACCAATAAAAAATCGAGGACGATATGTCTATGATACGTGAACACTTAAAACTCTGAGAAATTTTATATACAACCCCTTCAAAATATTTAATGCACGGTCAATCATCTGTGTGATGACTTCATAGAGTAGCCTTTCGCCCCCTTGTGCAAACTATTTCAACTTTATTGTAGCATGTTATGCGCAGACTAGCATTCCTGTCTTAATCTAAGAATCTTAATCTAAAAAAAAATATCTCCACTACAAGCGATCTTTCATTCGAATTAAAATCTAAACACTAAGATAGTCTTGGGCAATGAAAATGACGAAAAGTTCGGAAGGAATTGAAGTTTTCAATCCACACTCGCGAGAAAGCACTTTTGTATCTTTCCACGGGAAGTTTAGTGGTTTGAAAATTTGTGAAAATGTGAAAAGTTCTTGAAATTATCTGGAATACTGTAGTCAAATGTGTTTTGTTCGAAGAAAAGGTTTGCAAACCGTTTTATAAAAACCTGGGACCTATTTCTGGTTTTGTTCTTCGAAGAGCTTCTATGGGTTCTAGAAGCTACCCAAGTAGCACACCTATATTGGTAAAATATTGATACAATATTGTGAACATATTGGCGAAATATTTGAAATGCAATATTGGCGAGAAAAAAATGTGAACATTCGGCGATATTGGTCCAATATTACTTGATTCTTGAACTGATATTGGCCTCAAAATGTTCGGCGAAATTGGTACAATATAGCTGATACAATATTCTGACAATATTGGCACAATATTCAAAAGTTATATTGTCGAGAAGTAAAATGTGAACATTTTGCAATATTGGTCGAATATTGTTCGAATATTTTAGAAATAGTTTTGGTGGAATATTCTTGAAGCAATAATGGCCTCAAAATATTTATCGATATCGGTACAATATTTATCGATATTGATAGAATATTTATCGATATTGGTACAATATTTATCGATATTGGTACAATATCATTTGAATATATTGGTGGATGTCAATATACCTTGGTAAATTATTAAATGTCCTTTAGTTGATGAAGGTGACACCAGAGTCTGCCTTTTGATCGCTATAACCACTGAGTGAGCTGTCTTGAAAACAAGCTAAGGGAAGTATTTAATATACTTTCGTAGGTTTTAGAAGACGTTCTATATGTAGAGCCACCTAGCGGATTTTTATCCAAGTTTGATCATGATATAATTTCAATATGTTTCATTGAATATTCGGCCAATATTCAAATTTCATCTCAATCTAGATGTAGGAAACAATATAAAGACAATATTGTTTTAACGATATCGATAAATATTATTGAACCAATATTGACCCAATATTAATTAATACGATTTGTTGAATATTGGCGAAATGATATTCAACCAATGTGTAATCACACATGGAGATACAATATAGTTTTTATTCCTAGAATCGATATTAGGGGAATATTGGGATTGCGATATTTATTCTAGATGTTAAAAACGATGTGAAGACAATATTGTTTTATTGATATTGGTAAATATCGTTCAACCAATATTGACTCAATATGAGTTATTACAATTTGTCAAATAAAGTGGAAATGATATTCAACCAATATTCTAACAAACTTGAAAAAACAATATATAACCAATATTGTATTATCGATATTGGTAGAAATTATTCAACCAATATTGACCCAATATTTCGTGTGATAATCTACATTCAAAACTAGTTCAACCAATATTCCACCAATATTATTAATATAATATTGTTTTTTGAATATTCACCCATATTGGACCAATATTGATTTTTCATTTACAATATATCTATATTGGCCCAATATGGAACCAAGATTCAGCCGATATGATGTGCTACCTGGGCTAGGAGACCTAGAGACCGGCATCTTCGTCTTAGAAGTCGAATTTCTCAAGAACAGCTAGCACTTGGTAAGTTCTGGAGTTTGTTCACATTACTTTAAGTTTATTTTGACATTGGAATCATGGGATTTCTTTATGTTTCTCCGGAGAAAAGTTTAATTATTCAGAGAGCATATCTTATACATCTCTCCCCTTCGATGGACATTTTCTGAATATCTCATTGTTGTCAACAATTGAAAGCCACATTGCCTTAGAAACTAATGAATTACTCACTAAATACTACATTATGAAATCTAAATTCTATACAAAACTAAACTCTAAACATTCTAAATTCGGCATACTACCATAGGATTTTTCACAATGAACATTTTCATATTGAAATTTCATAAAATTTCTCTAGGTGTCATGATAGTGGCGAACATGACTAATTTCCTGCTTGGCAATTCCTACTGTTATTTGGTGATTCAAGACCTTTTTATAAAACTGATTGTAATGGTGAGATTGTCTGAATCTTTCTGTACTTCCTATTGACATTCAAATCCCTTAAACGATTACCAATATTTTTAAATTAATTGATAAACTTCCAACATCGTTGCCATGTGTGACGTCACGCCTCGCAGAGAGCTCCTTGCCTGAACAGGGTGATAAATGTGAATTGTTGATTTTTGATTAAAAATTTTATATAGTGGTAAATTTATTTGATGGCATATAATGAATCATAACAGTACCTACGTTCATAGATCCCCTCTTTACAGCAAGGCTCATATTATGCTGCTGCATTCGCAGCCTGTTGCCTAGTAGAAACACAATTTCATATGCAGTATACTTTTTTTACTATCTTCAATAGAACAATTATTTTTCAAATCCTTGTACGAAGCATGGTTTATTTGTGTAACCCCAAACTCACAGTATTCACTCCATCAAATATACGAACGAAATTACCATCAGTAAACTAGTTCATAAACAATATGCAAAATACGTATGATACAAGTACCCACTTTTCATATAAATCGAGTTTATTGAAGTAGTTATGAATTTAAGAGCGTTTTATATGGTGTACTCCTTTAGACCCGAGAAGTTTTATTGCATAACTTCTGTATATAAAAATTGATAGATCAGCGATGTGAGAAATTTGAAAATTGTAACTACGATAAGCATATGAAATCAATCAGAATTGGTTATACACGTTTTCTTGGAAGAAAATACAATTTTAACTTATTGAACTCACATATGAAACTTCTGATACTTTTTCGATGAATCTGAATAACCAAAGACTAAATTGTTTCTCTAAGAGAAAATCTCTCCACATGTAACAGAACGTATCGTATGAACGGACATAATAATTTACCCAACCCCTAGTTAATCCTCTCAGGTCAAGAAACTGTCGAACACTTGTGTAGAAATAACGATATCCTAACAAAGATTCTCAGAAATACATTGGTTACGAAGGAACATCTTTAAAACGAGTGTATCATATTACTTTTAAGAGACTTGTAATAATATTTCCAAATGAGACATTTCAGAGTACCAGGAAACCTTTCAATATCCCAATAGTTTGCATATGTTATTTTTGTTGAGAGGCACAGATTTTCATGATACCCAGATAGGCCACCCAGAAAGCACTTTGCAGAGAGGGTAGATGATCGAACTATGAAATTGGACACAATTTCGAAAGTAGTCTTTCGTTTCACTCGTTAAAGTTAACATGTCGCGTAGTTATTTTATTAGTTTTCTTAAATTATTGTAATTTTCATAATTCAACTCTGTTCAACAGAAAATGCAATCAGGGTAATTTCATTCATTTTCATTATTTGAATATATATAAAGTTGATTTTCTCTACCTGTCTCTAAAAAGTTGATTCTTCTAATCAACTCTTACTATTTATTGTATTGGAATTATTTTGAATCTTTTGAAGTTTATCTTGTTAAATTATTAGTAAATCATCTGGCCTCATTCACTTTTTTTTTCCTGTTTAAATTATATTCTCAGTTAAAATCAGAAGTTACTTTATCAATTAATTTGAGAAATGTCCCAAACATCTTTTGTTGTTATTCTTTATTGTTTAGTTAATAGATATAAGTGTTATGCATTCTGGCTTTTTATTCTCAAAAGTTCACATTCCAGTTTACAAAAATCCTTTTGATTTGAGAGAAAAATATTTTAATTAGTAGAGTTGAACAGAGTAAGTAAATTTGAGTGCTAAAGTGAGTTCCGCAACGAGTTCTCAATCCAGTATCGAGTAGAGAACGTCGAGATCATCTGATGAAAAAGTAAGGTGAGTTAAAATCTTAAATGCTGTGAGGTATGATTCCTGGTTCCAAGAAAATTAGAGCCCAACGTTCCCAATTATTATTATGTTTTAACGACTCCGCTCGGTCGAATCAGTTGTGATAATGCTCTATTTAATTATAAAGACAGCTTTTGTTACATTGGTGTCAGTAATCTGGGGTATTTTCTGGAAGGTAGATATATTTGTTAAATTGGCTTGTTAAGGTTGTCTGGAAAATAAATAGATATTTTCATTATCTAATCTCTTTTATACATGAGAGACATCGGAAATATAGAGTAATTATATTCTTGATGAAATCAGAATTCACTTTTTCATTCTTCCTATAACATTGTCAAATATGCTTTCATTTAAATCGAAGATATTGTTGATAAATCTATTTCTATAAGTATGTTGTATTTTATTAATTCAGAAAGAGACAGAGTTTTATTATTTTAACAGAAAAACGTACCTATTTTGAATCCCATCACGTGCATTTTCAAGTAATTCGATTTCTAGTCTCAATTGTCATGTAAGCTTTCAGTCAAATTAGAATAATAGCAAAAATTTGATGAATTTCAGAGAAACTAAACATTCACAGATATTATATTAGATCAGGTAATTCAAATTTCAAAGGCTCGCACAAGAAAAAACTTGAGAATTGTACCTCCACATGACAAAAATAAACTTTCTTTCAGCATCTAGCAGTATTTTTTTTGAAGAATTGAGGAATGAGAACGTCGAAAAATAATGTTTAATTGTCAATTATAATGCGCATTCAGATGACTCGAAACGAAGGCTCCGGCTACAGGCCGTTAAACATAATAATTTGACAAATTTGGTAGGGAAACTAAGTTGAAAAATAAACTCAAAATGATAACAGAAAAATGGGAAAAACTTATAAATGATAGCGAAATTAATGATAGCAAGAAGTAGGTACCAGAATTAATCAAATTATTCAAATATCAAAAATTGTTAAGTAATAAATAGAAATAAATTCAATAAGAAAAGGGAATACAATGAAATTTAAAACAGCATAATTCATTTGTTTAAAATTAAAAATGCAGATTGAAAGACGAATAGTCAGGAATGTGATTTTTATAAAACCGTAAATTTTGGATGGTCATTGTACAAAATACTGCATCTTTCAAACCTACCGCTGAGGGTAAATTTTTTTTTGTTTGGATAGCTATTGAAATCGTATTGCCTTTCACTACTTTCGACACAGAACAAGCTTGTAAATTATTGTTTTATTCGGCACTAAAGGCTATGACATTTATTGCCGAAGGGTCAAGAGCATTCGTACGAAATTTTGATTAAATGAGGTATAATAAACAAATGAATAATTATATACGTTGAGACATTTTATTAAGTTTTTGGTTTGATAATTAGAGCAAAACCTATTATACTTCCTGTGTTTTTGTTGTTTGTTTATATCTTCAATAATAGTTAAAGTCGTCAAAATATTGTTCTATGAGAGACGTGTCAGAAGTTATTTGTTCAAGATCTAGTTTTATAGAAATATTCGAATATTCAATTGTATAAAAGTCAAGAAAGAAAAAAAAAACACCCAGAGGTGTGAGGAAAATGCAATATGATTCAGAAATAAGACAAAAATGGAAATTAAAGACTCCCACGAATGATGGCAGTAGTTTTCGAAAATTTCGTGTCACAAAATAACGAAAACCGTTTATGAACGGAGAATTTAATATTTTAAAAGGTCAATTGTTTATAAATAAAAAGCAGATGGCGTCAATTGTTGACATTTTTGAACAAAAAAAAAGAATTAAAGAAATTATACAGATTTTCACATAATTTAAATGATGTATAGATGAATTTATGATTTAGGTAATTTTGGTAGGAATTGCTCACATGAAAGGATGAACCGGTTATTTAAGTCTTTTTCTTGTGTTACGAAATTAATAACTCAAATTAAGTCCACTCATATTTACGATAATGGATAATTTCCAGGTAAAACTCACCTAAAATGAACTATAGCACAAATATTTCAATTTTTGTATCACCTCAAGTCACTATTGATAATCTATTGAAGTAACTTTTGAGATCGCTCATCTAAGGCAATTTAACCGTAGTTTATTTTCACAACGCAGTTGTGACAGATTAACCATTTCTGTGTTAGTAACATACGAATAAAATCGTTGTTTTTTTCGTTTGTATAATTATTGTCAAATATCATTCAGGAAACTTGTGGTTTATAAGTTTTATTTCACATGTCTGAAAATTATAAATTCAAGTAAATGTCAGATACAAAATCTAAGTGGTTCACCAACACTTTATTCTATTCGAGCAGGTGTAACTATTTCAAATCAAATCGTAAACCGAAAACCTTTATGGTTTTCAGATAATAAAATAATAAATATTTTTGGTAAGTTTTATAGATATTCCATTTACAAGCCATGGTTTTTATCGAGCCATTATCAATCAATAATTTGAAGTTGATGTAATTAACAAATTCAATTAGAAAATATATTCAAGCTAAATTATGGTGAAGAACTGAAACTGCTAAAATAGTCAATATTTATGTACCTTGTTTTTGTATTTGGTGTTAAAATTAGTTCAGGTACCAACTAGAAAAGGTTCCAGTCATTTAACTGAGAAAGGCAATAGAGTCCATATTCGCCACCGCCGACGGCATGTGAATAAGTATGTGATGGAAATCATCATTTTTATTGGATGTTTTGTTAATATTCTTTTTTCAGGAATATTATCGAATTAAATATCGACTAATTTTGGTTAAAATGGAGTATCCTGAAAATTGAAAAAAAAAGCCTTTGAGATATCTTCGTATCTTGTGGGACTTACCTACTTTTATAATGGTGTAAACGAAATTGTTATGAAAATTGATGATGAAATCGAAAATTACAGTACATTTATATTCGTATAGGATTTAAAATAACACATGTGTTACATGAAAAATTAAATAAGTAGTAAGCAGAAATGATTCATTGTATTCCCAGCAAAAAATGCAAAGTAGCCGATTTTCTAGTAATTGAAAGGTAACCGTTTCTAAAAAAAAAAAAAATATTAATAAGAATGATCAAACTTTCGAGAAATTGATTAATTCCAAAGGTATTAGAATAAATCTTGGTTGTTGATAGAATTCAGGGACGAAAAGCAATAGAATTTACGAGAAATTGAGGAAAATTTCTGCATACACACGGATGGTATATAGTTTAGAGAAGAGGATCAGGTAACATTTGGATTTACATATGGTATTTATTACAGGTGAAATTATTTAAATTTTTGTTTCGCATACTACATTACAATGATATTGACACCATTACAGGACCGTATTTCAGAATTTTTCTGCCAGAGTAACTTTTGGTTTCATTTGCACAAAGTTTTTTTTTATATTCAACCAAAATTTGATTGAATTTATGATATAATTATTATACGAATTTTATCGTCATACCATTGATATATTGTTTCTGAAAAGTTTAGGTTGAACTGGGGACGTTTCGTATTTTATCAAGAAACTTGCAACCAAGAATGTTATTCCTAGGGAAGAAAGTATAAATAAATAAAGTTCCAAACGGGGTATAAAAGTAAAGTAAATGGAGATAAAAAAAATGATTACAAAAAACCAGCCGATAATTTAGCCGGAAGATTTGATCCGGAACATTGTACATAGGAAAACCAATACGGCTTTCTCTTCGTAGTAAAGGACAGAGGGACAAATGCATGTCATTCGACCAAGGCTTTAGCTAGGAAGGGAGCGGGGGAAACCGATCATAGGCACCAGCAGGGCTATGATCATATTCCGGCAGCGAAGGATATTTCCGCGCCGAGGTGATACCGACCCCGTAATAGAAAATAAGTTGTATATAGATACCGATAGAGTAAATCGAAGAGCAAGTAATGCTATAAAATTGGTCGAGGAAAAATAAAAAGTGTACCCTTTAGCACTTCGCGTCGTTTCCCCAATGCCACAGAGAAACCAGGACGGTTTCCTCTGGCATCTTGAGCCGTTTGACAAAGGATCCTGTTTTTCCCGAATCCCGAGCCGAACTGAGCTGTAAACCAGGAAAGTGAAAATCGGAAATTTTTATAATTTTGATAGGGACTTTCCCAACCTCAAATTCTAGAAGGTGGATGTACCAGTTTCATGTTCGCGATTTGGGTGTCTCAGGGGAAGTCGACCCCCTGGAACGGTCAGGTCAGCTAATTACTTGGTTCGAATCCCAATAGAATTACGAGAAATGTAAATGTTGTTTAAATTCGAGTATTGTGAGAGAGAAAATTGTTTAACTTTCCTGGAATAGGCTCAGTAGGAGAAGAAAAAGTTCTGGTGGTTTTGAGGAAGAATAAAGAAGATACCAGTTGGAAAGAATTCTAGAGAGAGAATTCGAGACCATAGGCTGAGGAGAAGAAAAAGTTCTGGTGGTTTTGAACAAGAATAAAAAAGAAACCAGTTGGTAAGAATTCAAGAGAAAGAATTCGAGACCATAGGCTGAGGAGAAGAAAAACTTGTAGTCATTTTGAAGAAAAAAATAAAGAAGAAACGTTGATAAGAATTCGACAGAGAGAGAGAATTCGAGACCATAGGCGAAAAAAAAAAAGTTTTTGTAATTTTGAAGAAGCATAAAGAAGAAAACAGTTGTAGAAATTTGAGAAAATAGGCTGAAGCGAAGAAAAAGTTCAGTTACGAGGAAGAATAAATCGTAAAACTCTCAGTTAAGAGTCTGAAGAGAGAGAAAAAAATTACAGATAATAATAATAATGTAGGAAAATGTGTATTGGTTAGCCGAATTAATTGAGAGTGAAATTTTGTATGTGAAAAAAATAAGTGTTGAAATGAAAACAGATTGACAAATGGTGGCGAAGGATGGTGAATAATTGACACCAAATATGGAAATTGGTGAAACACGCGGGAATGGAAAAAGGATACCTAATGACGTAAACAGGAAGAAACCTGACAATAAAAATAATGAAATCGTCATAAAATTGGCAAAGAAAACTCCATAAGCGATTATGAAAATTGGTAAAAAGTGATATACTGAGCGATTTTTTAAAGTCTAATAATATTTTAACTGAATTACTTAATTATTTTTCTCATAACGATTTAATAATTGGAAAGTTTCCACATTTAAAAATAAGCACGTATTCAACTATTTGACGAATGAATCGGGTAAGAGTATATTGAATGAAAGAATATCCTGTGAGATGAGGAAGGAACGAGAAAATGAGAGAAAATGAGAATCTAACATAGAGAAATGAACTAACAAGTGTGGGAGATAATAGTTGAATTCGTAAATCGAATTTCGTTGTTCAGACTTCAGGAATTAATTAGCTACTAATCTTTTGAAGTCTCAGAACATATCTAAGTAAGTATCAAGTTCAGTCGTTTTGAGTATATCACCGAGAAAATATAGACGGAAAATTTTCAATATTGTCAGAGTGACACGTTGCAATAGAGATAATGAACAGATGTCACCTAGTTATCTACATACCATCGAGAAGTGCATGAATGTCAGATTCCTGAAACTTTAGAAAGAAAGAACAGAATTGGATTAGTCAGACCATATTTTGTCAATTTGTATAAAAGCCTAACGGTAACCAATATGCACGATTATATCAAGAGTCAAATAAAGAAAGCCCGAAATTTACAACGGTATATTGCGGAAAATGACTAATCAGTGAAGGAAATCGGTTACTTCTAGACTAAACGAAAATAGAAATATGGCTAAAAAGTAAAGAAAAAAAATGTAAAACGTAAATTCAAACACGAAGTGATATGCAGTACCGTATAGTTAGGAGAAGCGTAACCAAGGCAGTAGGATCGGAAACTCGCGAACAAAAGAAAACTACAGTATGATAGAAAACGTAACGGTGGAAATTAAATCAAACGGTAACGGAGCCAGAAGGGGATAAAGAGTATGGTAGCAAAGAGGGGTGCGGCAGTTCCACGGAAATGAAGAACTTCGGACACGGCTGGGCAGGACCACTTCAATATCATCAGGGACCAAGAATAACCGATGGAGGAGGAATTCATAATTAGGTAACGGAGACTGGAATATGAGACTTCCAGTTTCCGAATTTCGTACTAACCACCAACAGAAATTATTGGATTCTAATTTAATTTGTATTTACAGGTATTATGGCAGCGGGACCCTGTTCTAATGGCCAGGACCCCAACGTAGATGAACCGAATTTGCTCTGAGGAAGACCAAGGATACCAAAGAAGAACCAGGACGCCACTTCCTAGGACCACAGCTGAGGCTACCACAAGACGTTCAGGACCAAGGATTCTAGACGAAGGACCATGGACCCAAGACGTAAAACCGAAGATACCAGACGAAGGACCGGAGATTCCAGACGAAGGACCAAGGATTCCAGACGAAGGAACCGAGACGACGATCCAAGGACCCCAGGACCCAAGATGCAGTTTCGTAGATTATTTCCAGCCGAGAGACATCGAGGATTTCTACCACCAACTTCGGAGAGATGAGCAGTCAGCGATGGGAGAGCAGGTTGCAGCATGTCAGGAGATCAAGGGAACATCACCATTCAGTTCCCACCACACTACCATTCCGAGAAGATGATCCTGGAGAATGTTCACTTCAGATGCAGTTGTCCCCCAACTGGTGCCAAGCGAGGACCATGGAGCAGAGTTGTGTATCTAGCACATGGAGCGTGGGAGATATCGGTTGCAAGAGATAGCCAGTCCGAGGATAACATCTTCCTTTGGACACTTGGGAAGGAGTTATCAGTTCTCAGGTGAACAGATTCCATTTATCATTCACGTAGATGGATCGGAGCATACCTGATAGCTCTGTGAACCAAGGAACCGAAAACCAGGAAGGATTCAGAAGCCCATGGAATTTGGGTAGCAGTATCAACATCTACGGAGCTACATCGACGAGTGCGTGAGTGAACAGACTTTAGTGTTACGACCATGGGCGTGCGGAAACCCATTACGCGCGGGATACGAACTGCATAAACACAGACTGTAGAATTGTAAGTTGAAAAATGTAAGGAGGATCTGGAGTAACAATTTATTTCGAGAAAAAAAAAATTGTCACTATTCTTAGGGGGGAGGATTGTAACAGAACGTATCGTATGAACGGACATAATAATTTACCCAACCCCTAGTTAATCCTCTCAGGTCAAGAAACTGTCGAACACTTGTGTAGAAATAACGATATCCTAACAAAGATTCTCAGAAATACATTGGTTACGAAGGAACATCTTTAAAACGAGTGTATCATATTACTTTTAAGAGACTTGTAATAATATTTCCAAATGAGACATTTCAGAGTACCAGGAAACCTTTCAATATCCCAATAGTTTGCATATGTTATTTTTGTTGAGAGGCACAGATTTTCATGATACCCAGATAGGCCACCCAGAAAGCACTTTGCAGAGAGGGTAGATGATCGAACTATGAAATTGGACACAATTTCGAAAGTAGTCTTTCGTTTCACTCGTTAAAGTTAACATGTCGCGTAGTTATTTTATTAGTTTTCTTAAATTATTGTAATTTTCATAATTCAACTCTGTTCAACAGAAAATGCAATCAGGGTAATTTCATTCATTTTCATTATTTGAATATATATAAAGTTGATTTTCTCTACCTGTCTCTAAAAAGTTGATTCTTCTAATCAACTCTTACTATTTATTGTATTGGAATTATTTTGAATCTTTTGAAGTTTATCTTGTTAAATTATTAGTAAATCATCTGGCCTCATTCACTTTTTTTTTCCTGTTTAAATTATATTCTCAGTTAAAATCAGAAGTTACTTTATCAATTAATTTGAGAAATGTCCCAAACATCTTTTGTTGTTATTCTTTATTGTTTAGTTAATAGATATAAGTGTTATGCATTCTGGCTTTTTATTCTCAAAAGTTCACATTCCAGTTTACAAAAATCCTTTTGATTTGAGAGAAAAATATTTTAATTAGTAGAGTTGAACAGAGTAAGTAAATTTGAGTGCTAAAGTGAGTTCCGCAACGAGTTCTCAATCCAGTATCGAGTAGAGAACGTCGAGATCATCTGATGAAAAAGTAAGGTGAGTTAAAATCTTAAATGCTGTGAGGTATGATTCCTGGTTCCAAGAAAATTAGAGCCCAACGTTCCCAATTATTATTATGTTTTAACGACTCCGCTCGGTCGAATCAGTTGTGATAATGCTCTATTTAATTATAAAGACAGCATTTGTTACACACACAAGATGCAATATTGTCACTCACCTCAAAGATATCCACTGCTCTGGAAGAAAATTTGCCAAACTTATGTATTTTTATTGATTTGTCGAAAGCGTTCGATTCAATAAGTCATGACCTACTCCTACAGACACTGGAAGATATAGGAATCAGAAACAAATGTCTCAAATTATTTGATAATTATCTGAACAATAGATTCCAATCTGTGAGAGTAGACAATGTAAAGAGCGACAAGAGGAAAATAGAGTATGGCGTGCCTCATGGGACTGTATTAGGCCCTATCCTATTGGGAGATATCGGGATTTGCTGACGATACTGCAATCTTTTACAAAGCAAATACTTGGCAAGAGTTGATGGGCATTGTAGAATCAGATTTTCCTTTGTTAAAAAACTGGCTAGAACACAAATTATTAACTGTAAATTTAGAAAAAACATATTATATGCCATTTAGTTGCAGTAAATCTAACACTCCACCCTTCGAAAGTCTAACGATAAACACCATTGGAATATCTAGGCGTTATAATGGATACAAACCTCAAATGGGACGCACATATAAATTATATATGCAACAAACTAAGATTCATTATACACAAATTTAAGTATTTGAAAAATATTCTACCTTTTTACCAACTAAAAGTCTAGTACCATGCTTTGGTGGAAAGTCACCTGAGATATAGTATAGTATGCTGGGGAGGTGCATTAAAAACACACATTCATCCCATGGAAAATCTGCAAAAGAGGTTTCTTAAAATTATTATGTCTAAAGAGTTCAGATATACCACAAACGCACTATTCCACGAAGCCAAAGTGTTTGACATTCGCCAACTATTTTATTATAACATAAATTTGAAATATCACCAAAACAAACGTTTCAACCTGCCTAGTCATTCCTATCCTACAAAGAAAAAATATCATCATGTAGTTCCACAAATGCAGAAAGCCATAGGACAGCGAAGTTATCAATATATAGCAACAAAATTATACAATACCGTTCCACAACACATTCAAAAAATAAATAATTCACAGTCATTCAAAAAAGTCCTGAAACAATTCATCTTCTGTCAACCACGACGAAATATTTCGGAGATGGTATAATTTTTTTAACTCATCCACCTATAATTACAAAAATATTACCCCAGTTTCCATGTACACATGTTCATCAAGTTGGTCTTCTTTAATAGATAAGGTTTTGGTCCACTAAATTTAAGTGTATATTTTAGGTAATATTTCATATTGAAAATCTTATTATTATAAATAAAATAAATGTGTTTTGAAAGTTCACTAATAATATAGCCTTCTTCTTTACATCGTTATTAACATTTTTTTAAATTCTGTCACTGATATTGTCTGCTGTTTTATATTATGTTTTATATTTAATATTTTTAATATTTTTACATAATTGTTAGTGTTATTTCATTATATATGCGAAACAAGTGTTCTTACACTTATCGCTTAGTGATATTTATTATAATCAACATTTTGATCCTAATGTATATATTGTATTTTCCTAATAAATATCTTTATTATATTATTATTAAGACTCCTAACCCTTTGCTGTGCATGATTTTTTATTTTTTAATGGAAAACAATGTTTTTATTGCTCGTAATAGTGAATAATGTTGGGAAAAATTATAAAAAAATTCATTTTTTAAATTAAACAAATTTATTTAAAAATAATATACTGTTGTATCATCATGCATCTGAACATATAAAATATAACCAACTACTGGGAATTACTATTGATGGAAACTTCGAAAACAATCTTTTTTCTTGGTGAAACAAAAGGACATTTTGTTACAAATAATTTGGGAATATCCAGTACATTCAGGATATTGTTGTTGTTTTTTTCCGTTAACAAGCTGTCGTCCCCTTACGAACGGCAGCCCTCAGAAGTCGAAACTTGTGCGAGCTAAGGATTAACGTAGTCTTAACTTTTTACGTGTGATTCCTAGCACTTTCTCGGGCCATCAGAAAAAGTTCTGCAGTCGCTAGGGTTTGAACCTTTGACTGGCAACCAAAAGTGACTGAAACAATGTCGCTTTAACCACTCGGCTACCTGGCCCCTATGCGGCATTAGTCAGGGGTATTTTAGTCTGGTAAAGGTAAGTTTATCGGGCTTTTTCTCGAATCAGAAAAAAAAGTTGTGTTACTTGCGTAGTTTTATCGCCTTAACACGAATCTGAAAAAATATATTAGGGTCTCTTATACTTTTTGAGTTATGACCTTTTGAATCTTGAAAATCGACCATTTTCAAACACCATTTATTTGTGATAATGGTAATGGTAATTGGGGGACGCAAGCGTCAGCGACTAGGCCCCAGTGGGCCCTTTTCGCAATCCCCGGCATCTTCACTCATCCCATGTCGGATACCTGCTCGAACCTCTTCGACCTTCTTATGAAAGTCGAAATGTCCTTCCATTGCAACGAGTGCAATTCTTCCTCCTTAATAGTGGCAGCTCCGAAGACGTTTTATCTGAGCCTGCCATAAATACCACATTCGCACAGGAAGTGGAAGGAGTCCTCTTCTTCCCCACATTCCGTGCATAGTGGGTCTGCCTCAACTCTGATGAGAGCCAGGTGCCTCCTGAGGCCGCAGTGGCCGGTAAGAACTCCCACCAATAGTCGGAGTTCTTTGTGGCGTCGCTTCAGTATCTTGGCCATCTTGACCGTCTTTGCCATGTCGGGCCCCGATATCATCTGCTTTGACTGCCTGCATCCGTCTATCCTTCTCCACTCTTTTCCTAATGTATCAACGGCCCACTCATTCAGTGCCGTTGTTACTTGTCTCCTTGTTATGCCGAGTGCGGGTTCGGGCCCGTAGTAGGGTTGTCCGGCTCCTTGCTTGGCTAGCTGGTCCGCCTGCTCGTTGCCTTCAATCCCTGCATGGCCCGGGACCCACATCAGCGTTATTTCCTTTTCAGTCGCAAGACTCTCCAGGGCATCTCTGCACTCCTGAACCAGTACTGATCTGGTTCTGTTTGCATTCAGAGCTCTGATGGCGGCCTGGCTATCCGAGCAGACATATACATGTCTCTCTGGGCCGGACCTCACCTCTTCCATTCTGGTTGCCTCCAGGATGGCATACACCTCTGCTTGGAAAACTGTTGTCAGAGAACTTAGTGCATATGCTCTTTTCTCTCCGTTTTCCAGGTAAACTCCTGCTCCGGCTTGTCCTTCCTCCAGTTTGGACCCGTCTGTAAAACAGACCAGGCTTTCTGGGGGAAATATCACCCTTTCCTCTTCCCACTCTCTCCTGTCTGGGATCTCTAGCGAGATCATCCTTTTCCACCTTATTTTATCCTCTGCCTTTAGCGGCTAGTGGGACTTCTTTCTCCGCTACCACAGCGATTTCGGTATGCCCTGTGTACCCCTCTCCTCTCCAGCTCCCTGAGTCACGCATTCTCAGATAGGACGCCATCGCTTCCTTCTTTATGCAAGTTGGAAGCGACGGTAGACCCATCAGGGCGTCTAGGGCTGCCGAGGGGGTCGTCCTCATCGCGCCGGTTATTCCCCTACAAGCTAGTCTTTGAATTTTTCCCAGCTTGTTGGTTGTGGTTATCTGGTCCACTCTCGGCCACCAGACCACTGCTCCACATAGGATTCTGGGTCTGATTACCGCCGTGTAGATCCAGTGAAGGATGTGAGGTTTGAGTCCCCACCTCCCTCCCACTGCCCGGCGCAGACTCCATATAGCGACCACCGCCTTCTCGACTACTCGATCGACATGTGGCCCCCAAGTTAGCTTCGAGTCCAGAATCACCCCAAGATATTTTACCTCTCTAGCCAGCTCTAGGGGTTTTCCACCTATTACTGGTGATCTGAACCCATCTACCTTCCTTCTCTTGGTGAAGAGAATCATCTCCGTTTTAGTCGGATTAACTGCGAGGCCGACTTCCCCACACCACCTTTCTATTTTCCTGCACGCCAACTGCATCCGGCCACAGACCACATCTAGGAAAGGGCCCGTCACCAGGACGAGCCCGTCGTCGGCGTATGCCTGGGCGTAGAAACCGTTGGCGGCTAGTCTCTTGAGAAGTTCGTCCATGACTAGAGACCAGAGGTGAGGGGAGAGACAGCTCCCTTGTGGGCAGCCGCCTCTCACCTCGATGTCGGCATGGCTCTCTCCTAGAGACACCGTCACTTTCCTCCGCTCGATGGCCGTAGCTACCCAGCTAATCAGCGTAGGAGGGGTTCCCCTAATCTGCAGTGCGTTGCAGATAACATCTGTTCTTGCCTTATCGAAGGCACCCTCCACGTCGAAGAAGACTCCGAGAGCCCACTCCTTGAAATGGAGTGCCTTTTCTATCCTGTGCACTACCGCATGAAGGGCAGTTTCTGTGGACCGTCCACTGCGGTATGCATGTTGATTATCCTCGAAGGGGTGCCTACTCAGTACTACCTCCACCAGATACCTATACACAATCTTTTCCAGAGCCTTCAGTAGAAAAGATGTGAGGCTAATGGGTCTGAAGGCCTTTGCTTGAGTGTAGTCCCTTCGCCCTGATTTTGGGATAAAAACTACTCTAGCTGTCCTCCAGGTCCTTGGTACATATCCCAATGCCAAGCTGGCCCTGAAGACGTCCCTTATCCAGGGAAATATGTCTTTCAGCGCTTTCTGTAGCAATGCTGGAAATATGCCGTCCAGGCCTGCCACCTTGAATGGTTTGAACTCGTTCACAGCCCACCGAATTGCCTCCTCTGTGACTATCTCCTCAGCGATAGGTCTGTCCACCCTGTGGATGAACGTTTCTCTTCGATCCCGGTTGTCACCCGCCTGTCCAGGAAAGTGGACCTCCAGTAGGTGCTCAAGAGCTTCCTGTTTGGATATCGTCCAAGTTCCGTCTTACCTTTTAAGCGATCCAATTGTGCCCTTCGTCTCACTGCTCAGTATCTTGGCCAGTCTGGCGGACTCTGGGAGGGAGTCAATTTCCCCACAGTATGTTCGCCAACTGTCCCGTTTACTCCGCCGTAATTCTCGTTTAAAGTTCCTTCTCGCTTCCCGAAAGCCATCCCAATCGTCATCCCGTGATACTCGACACTGGGGTGCGTTGGCGAATATGATGTTGTATTAACTACCCAAAAATATTTTATTAGCTCAGATCATCCCTAAAATCGCAAACCCAGGCTGTATCTTATTGTTGGTCGGTAGTGAGCTACCGAACCTTAGGAACCCGATTAAATTGGCAGCTACGCTGTCACCACCCCTATTTTGAGGGTGTTTAGATGATGTTAAACCCCTTAAAGTTAGTTAGCTGGATGAGAGAAACCAGCTATGGGTTCCTATGAGGATTACTGGCTTTTCTGACCATTTGGTGTCCTGAAAGGTTTGAGTCCCGCCCTCTGCACGAAGAGTTTTGAGTTCAAGAGTACAATTATTTTAACAAATTTGATACCCCTCCGTTCAAATTATGAATATACCATCCTCGTATAATTATTTCACTGAGCTATTACCATTTTACTAACTGTAGATTTTTCCATAAATACACGTTAAAATATCGCCCTGTAATATCTCACCATTCAGATCATATTTTCCACCATTAATTATGTATCATCATTTTCTCCTACCGTGAGGATTTAGTAACCCACAAACTACATTTGATCAACTATATTTGATGGTAGGTAACTCTTATAATCTTGAGCATTGAGTTGACTTTTTCTGTAAATGACTATGAAAAGAAATAAAACCAAAAACAATAAACATTTGCGAAAACTCGCACCCTGTACCGAGGAAGGCTAGCAGACTAAAACGTTTAGTAAAGTAAAATTGAGACTAAACCAAACAGAAGATATAAAAGACAACTCCCCTTGAAACGAATAAATATTATATACGTTAACATACAATTTCGGAATTTGCTCACCCAACCCTGGCTGTTGTACCATTCTTCTCTGGCTGGTTCGCACTTAGAATTTTAGCCGGTTCCGATTCTACGCTTCACTAAAAAAACACTATAAACCGATTTCAAGTTCCGATCTCCCCCCAAAGGGAGAATCTAATTTCAAACTACTATGCGGGTTTGTGTATCGGTCACGCGAAAAAACAACAAAAATTTCAAATCTCAATGCCGGACCGTCCTCGACTAATTTCCGATATCGAGTCCCCTTCTCGCATCCACTCCCCGTTGAACCAAAACAAGGTTTTTTTCTCGCATTTTGCCGACGTTACAAAAGTCTGGATCAGCGTCAGTAAGTTTCTTCTCGCGTTCTTAAAACCGCCCAAACAATCAAGTCTATTCATTCAGGTAAAATAACACTCATATTGAAATTTTGCTCTGTCCTGGTTTAAGTCCGATTTAGTCAATGTTACACTGAGGAAAATCGTGCTATTAAAGTTTTTGCTAAGATATTTCTTGCTATCATAATAAGAAATACTATTACTATGACAAAGTGTCGAATAGTACCTGCACATATATAGTTATATGTATTAAAAGTGTACATCACACTGACGTCTTAAACGAAATTAACAGGTACTTCCGAAAATACATGGAGGATAAAGATGCTAATATAACAATGATTTTCAACTGTAAATTCAACTCTAAGTATGAATATAGTAAATTTTCCCTATGCAAATCTATTCTCGGACGTATATTAGTTAAAGGTAAGACAAGTAGCACACCAATTACCTATCAGAAAACAACTCCCACCAAAAGGCAAAACCCATGTAATGCAAATAATGGAGAGTCTTTTTTAGGCAAGTCAAATCAAATGATTGTATAGATAGAAAAATAGAGAATTTGTTAGTTTACATGAACGCACAGAGCTTGCCAGCACATTTTGATGAAATCTATTCGTTTATTGTCAGTAAAAATCCCTTTTTGATTTGCTTGTCGGAAACACACCTAATAGAAAGTATTGATGATAGTGAAATGTACATTTTGGGTTACAAATTATATAGGACAAACAGCGAAAGTAGACATACTGGTGGTGTAGCAATATATGTGAAGAACAGCATAAAAGTAATAGATATTAAAAAAGTAATCATTGAAAAAATGTGCTGGTTGCTTGCTGTGAAGATCATCCATGAAAAAAATACATTTCTTATTGTTTCATTATATAGATCTCCCAATAGTAGCTGTATGAACTTTTTAAACTGTCTTGAGGACTGGGTAGATCACAATGCATGTGATAAAAGGATAAATGTAATAATTGCCGGAGATTTTAATATAGACTGGTTATCAAGAAATACTTATAGTAATAGATTGAAAAACATTATTAGTGACGCTGGATTAGAAAATATTGTAAAGGATTGCACACATATCAGTAGGGATGGTGGTACGCTAATAGATTTAGTTCTTACAAACGGAGGTAAACTCAAAGCAGAAGTCCTTAATACACCTCAAATAACTGATGACAACATTATTGTAGTAAAGTTGATTAACTATGACCTAATAAACCAAAGACTTAGTGAAGTAAATTGGGACTTCAGAATACATGACATTGATGAGAAATTTCAAAAGTTCTTTTTAGTAATGATCAATATTCTCAATGAAATTGCCCCCAAAAAAGAAATTAAGATATATCCTAAATACAGGGAATGGTGGACAGAGCGTGTGAAAGAGGCAACAAGAAATCGAGATAACAATTATAAAAAGTTCGTAACACACATAAATCAAGAAAACTGGGAAACTTATAAACAAAATAGGAATATAGCGGTGAAAATCATGAGAGAGGAAAAGCGTAATTATTTTGAAAATAAATATCAGAAAATCAAGGCAATGCTGTATAAATGTGGAAAATCTTGAAATTATGTGTTCCTAAGAAAATAATTGATAATACCATGAGAGAAATAGAAATTGACGATGATGTAATAATAAAAGACAAATATGCAATGCCTAATGCTTTGAATGAGTACTATGTAGAAAGTATACAACAAATCAGTAATAAAATAGACAATGCGGGCCCTGATTTTCCAATTCTGCGTAGATACAGAGAACATGTTCTTGACAGCTTCATGTTAATTGACTATAAAAAATTAGAGACAATTATTCTCTCTCTGCCAAATAAAGGTAGCCCAGATGATGTGGACACCCTTTTCCTCAAGAACTGTTTTTTGTAATATTGCCCAACCTCTCTTAAATCTAATCAATTCATCCTTTGAAACCTGTAGGGTTCCCAATAATATTAAAGTATCCACAATTGTGCCAATCCCTAAAGTAAAAAACTCTATCAAAGCTAGTGACCTGAGACCAATTAATATGTTACCCATTATAGAAAAAGTCTTAGAGAAGGCTGCATATGAGCAAATTGTGGACTTCATAGAGCAGAACAGAGTGATAAATAGTGTGCAGTCAGGTTTTCGGAGAGGTCACAGTTGTGAGACAGCCATACAATGTGTTCTGGATGATTTTAGAAGAAACTGGGAAAATAATCTTATGACAGGTGTAATCTTTCTAGACCTTCAAAGAGCTTTTGAAACTGTGGATAGGAATAGACTGGTAATGAAATTAGAAAGCATTGGTATTATTGGAAATGCATTACCATGGCTTGTAGATTACCTAGAGAACAGAAAACAAAAACTTAAATTGAATAATATTTTATCTGATGAAATATTGAATGAACAGGGAGTCCCCCAGGGTAGTGTACTTGGCCCGTTACTATTTCTTATATACATTGACGATGTTGTGAAAAATGTTGGAAGATGCTCGGTGCACTTATTTGCAGATGACGCTCTGATTCACTTCTCTAATTCAGATATCTTGGCAGTGGTAGAGACCGTGAATGAAACTTTGGGAAATGTTTACAAATGGTGTTGCGCAAACAAACTTAAGATAAATACAAGCAAAACTAAATTCATGATGATAGGTAATAACAAAGAGTATAATAAGTTTCGAGAATATGATTGTGAAATAAAAATAAATGATATTTCAATAGAAGTAGTGGATACTTTTAAATATTTAGCAATCATTATTGATCGAGAATTAAAATTCAAAAATCATGCGAATTATATAATTAAAACAATTTCATTCAAAATTAATTATTTATACAGATGCTCCAGTATTCTCTCGAAATGGTCAAAAACTATTATATACAACACACTGATACTTCCTCACTTCAACTACTGCTCCACCATTCTATATTTGCTACAACAAAATGAAATAGGCCGCCTACAAAAACTACAGAATCGAGCAATGAGAACAATATTATCTTGTTCTAAACGAACACCTATTAATGAAATGTTAAGTTTATTGAAGTGGCTACCAGTAGATAAAATGTTATTCTATCAAACCATGATTTTTATATTCAAAATAAGAACAGGTGATGCCCCAACTTATCTGAGGGAAAAAATATCTTTTGTTTCTGAACACCATGGTTATAACACCCGATCGAGAAATAATATATTCATTGAGCCTGTTAAAACAATGAAATCACAAAATTCAGTTTTTTTCAAAGGAATGAGTAATTTTAATGACCTCCTGGATGACCTGAAAAACGCATGGTCGTTAAAGTAAAATTAAAGAACATCATGCTGAATGAGTGCAAGCCTTGACTTTGATATTTATTTATCGTTCTTTTATTTTATTTGTTGACTGATATGTTTCTTGCTGTTTTAATTTTTATTGTATTTTTATCTAATTAAGTGACTTATATTTTATTTTATTTATTTATACATGTACATTAGTCTTAGACTAAATAAAGGATTAATATACATTGAAATCCTACGGCAGCGAAAACGATTTTGCTGGAGGTGATTTTTCTGCCACAGAAAAGTATACTGCTGTCGCTCTTAGGCAGTCGGTCTGGGACAGAAAGTTTTTTTATTAGAACATTTTAATCTTCTAACTGAATAATCACTAGCGAGTTACATGCCTGTGGTCTGTGTCTGCTGACTATAAGTGGGAAATCGCATAGATTTTCATCCATTTACTGTAATACAGTTGTCAACCAGCCACTAAAATATTACTGGATGAACCCGCTACCATTATTTTATGCCTTGCAATGATTATTCGATGTTTTGCTGATATTTCAACGGAAATTACCCCTTCCACGAACACAACAAATATTTTTAGGTCGTTTAGTGCGAATGAAAACGAAGAAACAGAATCATTCTCTGGCTGGTGGTCGTTTGGACAAGACAAAGATTAGGTTATTGTTCTTGGCTTCGTGTTTGTGCACGTGTATGCTTTTGTTTCCGGCTAATTCATATTTCATAGTCTATGAGAACTGATTGGGAATTACGCCGCTGTGCGGTAATCAAGTTTAGTTTTGTGTTTAAGGCCTCTTTATGCAGGTGTGGTTGTGTAGTTTGCGGTCTCACGGCAAAACATTGAGCGTTTCCGTGTGGTGCCTTGTACCTTTTTATGCAAGTTGCAACGGTTCGAGAAGCTTTAGTGCAGTATGCTATCAGAGCAGAGAAACAAGTATTTTGTATTATTTATTAAAATTTCGCAAGAAGCGATTCGTGCCGTTTGACTGCAAACTATACAACCACAAGTGCATAAATGAGGTCTCAGAGAGTAGGTACCTTTCTACCTAATGGCTAACAAGATTATTTTACAAGAATGGGAGCTGGCGGAATTAGAATGTTTGCTCTTTATGAATTCTATACAAGTGGTTGAAATTGATGAACCTATTTTTGGGACATCCTGGAGCAAAAAATATTGCAACCATTGCTAGCAGGTAGCAAACTTGCAAATCTACAATTGAAACTATTATTTATAGTCTAGGTAGATGCACTCGTTAGCAGTAGCTGGAACAGTACCCCATTAGTTTTAGGTGGATGCATTCACTAGCGGTAGCAAAGTCAGATACCTACGATTGAGACAACCTTGTAGTCATAAGTAGGTGCGATCGCTAGCGGTACCAAAGTCAGATACCTACGACTGCAACAATGCATCATAGTCATAACTAGGTGCACTCACTTGCGGTAACAAAGTTCGAGAAAATAAGTTATTCGTCAAAATCTAGTAATCCCAAGCGAGTTGTAATCAGCAAAGTCGACTTTATAACCACAGGTGAGAACTCGCTTGTCCCCTATGCTATTAGAGTTTCTTGCTGGGGTTATTCGATTTCTATCTGGGGTTAGTAAAAATTTTCCTCAGTGTATCTTTCCTCACGACAATGTATGTAGGTACCCACACGAAAATCTCGTAGACATAACAATCTATATTCAAGTAGTCCGATATTTTGACGAAAGATAATTATAGTGTTAATGAATTTAAAATGTGTCGAAGAATAAAAATGAAAATAAAAAATTATACAATTGTTGATGTACTATTAACGGTTGTTACATATTCGGTAAACACAAAATGCTTCCTTCTTTTTGTAGACACTTTTTTCATTCCGTAATCAACTCTCATTTCACAATTACAAGCACCAGAACCAAACATTTTATGGAAAAAATAACCTTATATAATAATAATAATGATAATAGTACACTATACTAGACCTCACTCTTCATTGGAATTCATTCTAGAGGTGTTGGAAGGGTTATGTAAACTTTATAAGAAGGTTGATTTTTTTGTAAAACGTTTGGTTTTGGTGCTTTTTATTGTAAAATATGAGTCGATTAGGGTCTCGAAAAAGAGTCAACAAAAGGAAGGAGGCATTTTGTGCGATTTTTCGCTGAAAAAATTAAGTTTAAAAATGGTCGATTTTCAAGATACATAGGTAATAACTCGAAAATTATGACCTCCACGAATTCTTTCTGATTCGTGTTCAGGAGATGAAACTACTTAAGTAACACCCCTTTTCTTCTCGTTTCCAGAAAAGGCCGATAAACTTATTTTTATCTTTATTCCTGTTCCATTCACTCATCTGCAAAAATAACGCAATCATTTGCATGATGTTGTAAATTTACCACAGAAGAAAATGTTGCTTTTTATGAAAAAATTATGATTTGTTTCAGTAACAGAGTAAATAGTTACACGATTGTTACCTTGGATAATAATTATTTGATACTTCTAATACAAAATTCACACTATTATTACACCTAAAAAATATCTAAATATCCACCGACGGTGCACACCGCATTGAATTATTACAGTTAGGTCATGGAAGCGACGTTGCCCCACTATGCAGTTGGAGGCTAAAATAGAGAAGTACAGATGTGTTCCATTTGAAGTGTTGTACATCAATTCCAGATTGTTGCATATCTGGCTTGTTGGATATGTCACTGCAACTGTCGCTGACAATGCAAAAGTTATAATAGAAAGTTTTAGTTGATTTTATTGGAAATATGAACAGGAGGTTCATAAAGTCAGTTGTGGAATCATCTGCGACTGAAAGATAAACTTTAGTCGCTATTTTCCATCGTACAAGATAACCTCTCTTGGAAGGAATTCATGTTGTAAATATTTCTCTTTATAACAGAAAGTTTTCATTATGCCTGCCATGAATTTTGTTCGGAGAGCACAAGGAAATTTGCTCGTATGATACATACAAGCCAAAATTCAGATCTGAAAATAAAAAAAAGTCGAGAAAGAGATTGGAAATTAGAAATGAAAGAAGCAGCGGGAAGATCCAGAATTTCTATCAAAGATGAAGATAATGAATGTTGCGGTAACCATATACTTCTGTCAGTATAGGCACAAGCAGATATAGAATTACAATAAACATCTCAAAATTGTTAAGTACATATGGTTGAAGTAACGAAACAAAAGATGGTCAAAACAACCATATATAAGTGGTGTTACTTCAACAATAAAATACTGTGAAAATAATCAGTTACTGCTAGTAAGCAAAAAAACAAAAAAAATTATAAGATTCACTGGATTCGAACACACGAACTTTGGATTACAACGCATCAGGCATATGCTCCAACTGCTCACTCCAAATCACCTTATTTTTAATTTTAATATTGGTCAATAATGAAGGATCTACAGTTAGACTGAATACTACTATGTCAGTAACTTGACAGGGAATTAATATTACCAATTGCACAAACTGCCAAATACATGAGAACTTTTATGAATAATTCTTTCTGAGTATGAGTTTTGACTATTTTAATATCTTATTAACATGTTTCTCTTAGAAAGATATTATATATTACTGAGTATCCACCATCTCATCTGTCATTTTACTTTTGACACTAGTGTTAAAAGTATTTTTAACACTAGTGTTAAAAGTTATTTTGTGAAAGAGTAAGTTTTTAATAGGTATCATATCAATAGACGATGAATTTATCAGTTTTGGATAGCGATAACAAGACAATTATAGCTTAAATTAATTTTAGTATCCGGTTGGATTTTTGTTTTGTGGAAACTATTGAATAACATTGTTCAGTCAATTGAATTGTATTATCAAAATAACAATATTTCTATAACAATTTGCATATTGTTCTTGTAACAAAGAAATATTGTTCTTTCAATTGGAACGTATTCTCACACTAACAATCTTTCGATAACAATTTCCATATTGTTCCTGTAGCAATGCAACAATCAGTATTTCATTGAAAATTATTGCTTCCCTAAAAAGAAAATTGTTAACCAAGTCGTTTTGTTATCACTTACAATATTATTTCTTTCAGTGTACAATATTTGCTACCGAACTCATTTCAAACAACGAAACAGCACGGGTTGCTGTAGAACAAACCAATTTTCCACGACCGAGAATAACACTAAATGGGTTATAACCAAAACTCTGTCACCGAGTTGGAACCCATTCAGCAAAGAGCTCACATCAAAGCAGCAGAGACCCAAGTCCTCCTAAAGCAACATACGAATGAGCCAATGCATGGGGTCTTCTTCAACAACATCGAAGACTTCGGCTCATCCAAAAGTTAGACATTTGCCTTCCTCAGGTCAAGTGAGCTGAGGTCGGAGACCAAGGGATTCATAATGGCCTTCCAGGACTACCGTAGTTGCGTGATGAGTATAGAGGTCCCTGTCACCAGATGCAGGGTATGTCATGAGGCACCTGAGATAATAATGCATTTGCTTTGAGCTTGTCCAGCTTATGCGGTACCAGCGTACACAGGCATAACGCAGCGCTTCGATACTCGTACGGTATAAACGAGATACCGGTGTTGCCTTGTGCTCTGGGGATATTGAGTCCGTTGTGGAGAATGAGAGGTGCTAAATCTATTAGAACTACTCATTCTCCGCCCTCCCAAGTAACAATTTGGAATAACTAAACAAAAAAATATCGTGTTGGCACTTTTCAGTGATGTTTATAATATACTTCAATCATTTAGCGCAAACACACACTACCGAACGCGTTAAAGCATGGACAAAGAATATTTCGGCGCATTATTGCCAGATTGTAATAAAAATATTGTATATTGGTAAAATAATATTAATTAGTTACTTAAAGGGTGCGTACAATTTTTATAATTCACTAAATATTGAAGTTTTAAGGTACAGGGAGTTTCCTGCTAAGACGTTAAAATGTAGATTTTTCCTACGAGCGTGCGGAAAAGTAACTTTTCCGCACGATTTTTACTTTTCCGCACGATTTTTACTTTTACGCAAGATTTTCTCTTTAAAGCACAATATTTTAATTCAAGATTAGTATATTGTACAATGAGCATGAAATTACATACATTTCCCACGAGTAGGTATATGAAATTTTGTATTACGAGCGAATTATTTTTTTCATAACAGATTCTATCAAAATCACTCATGTCGTCATTGAATATACAAATATTGAAAAATATAACGAAAATTGAACAGTAAGTACTCTCATTGATTTCAAAACAAACATAAAAAAGTAACTTCCCCAGGATTCGAACCACCTACTTACCCAATTAACCAGCGTAGAACGACTGTTCCCTTACTTTGCCAACTGAGCTATTTCAGATATTAATTTAATTGCTACAATACCATATCAAATCCTGTCAAATTTTAAATATCACTATTTATTTTGATAATATATTAATTACTTTATATTTTGAAATATATTTTATTAAAATTAGGGAATATCGGAAAGTTATTATCAAACAGTCGTTAATAGACTAGATTCGATCTCATATTATAAATCTCGCGGAAAGATAAAATCATGCGGAAAAGTTACTTTTCCGCACTAGTGCTGAAAAGTTACTTTTCCGCACGATTTTTATATTGTTGAAATGAGGATATTTAGGACTAACTAAATGATCTATGTAACTATTCTGTCTTATGTGTCATTTTGTAGCATTATTATAAAATCTTGTTTAATAAAAACCTTTTTTCTTCATGAATAAGATGGACAAAAACACTCGTAGGAAAAACATTGTACCTAACTCTTGCGGAAAACGTCTTTTCCGCCCTTGACGGCTTGCAACTGCCGTCGCGTGCGTAAGCTACACTTTTCCGTGCCCCGTGCGGATAAGATTATTTTCCGCACTGAGTGCGGAAAAGTAAAACTACTCAAATATCTCATTCCTCGGCCGATTTTGGAGCAGGAATCACTAATGTCAAGAGACTCGGAGGCTGAAAATCGACGACTGTAGCCCATTGATCCAAAAATCAAAAAAGGACTTGTCGAATAAAATATTGGCCACGAACATGTGCCCTTCTGTATTGAGTCAACCTTCATCAAACGTGGAACGTGCACATTACAACACTATGTAACACGTTGAGAAGTATCCTCTATAGATTCAAGTACCTAGCGAAATACCTAGAAAAAAAACATCTGAAGATGATCTACCATGCTCTAGTAGAATCCAGAATTACATATGGAATCATAGGATGGGGTAGTACACTCAAAGACCATATGAAAAATGTGGAAATATTACAGAAAACTTTCCTAAGAATAATTTTTAAAAAACCAAATCGATACTCGTCTGATAATTTATTCTCTGAATCTGAAATTCTTGATATTCGACAAAATTATTTCCTTATGACATCGTGTTTTGAAATGAAACATAAATTGAATCTTCATATACCGGGTGACCACGGGGTGAGGTACGCCCCCCAATTTTTCTATAGTTTTGAAGATACAGGTTTCAAATTTGGCACGTCGGTATATTACTCAAATACGCATATTTTGACTCCATAACCGAAAATTCACCACTTCCGGTTTAACCGGAAGTGACCCCAAACTTTTTTTTTTAAATGACACCCTGTACAATTTTTTTCATTATCAGGAAGAACACGCAATTTGTGATAACACTGTTCTCCAAAATTGAAAATCGGTTGAAAAATGGCGGAGATACAGTTGATTGTTCAATCGAACAAAGTTGGCCATGAACATCAAACTCAAATCATCACAACTGACGAACGGCGTCAGCATTTACGAGAGGAAGGTTCGAGGTAAGATACAGCTGAAAATTGAGCTTCCCATGTAATTGCAGCAACCATATTTCCCATCAATTATCAAACATTTCCTCAAAACGGATTAGTACCCATAAAGAAAGGCTCACAACTCCCATTTCTCAAATAGCAACATACTCTTTTCACATTGTTATGTTGAAAGATGATGAATTATCAGATTACTCGAATGAAAAGATTTGAAGAATTCCGAAAGGAACCAGAAATACAATATACCTGTATCTTCAAAACTATAGAAAAATTGGGGGGCGTACCTCACCTCGTGGTCACCCGGTATATGAACATACTCATAATACAAGAAATAAAAAAATGTATAAAACTCCTCTTGCGTCAAAATCTATAGGACAGCGAAACTACTCATACTTAGTCCCACGATTTTTCAATTTCATACCTCCTCAAATAAAAAAAATAAACAACTTGTGGTTATTAAAAAAAAAACTGAAAGCACACTTACTAAAAACAAATAGATGGGAAATTCATAGCTTGATTGAGATGTGAAAAAAAAGAATAAAGAAAAAAAATATCCGGGTATATTGTCATGTGTACTTATGTATGTTATATTTATAGAATTACTCAATTGATCGACATCCTCTACAGACAGTCTACGACTTTGTGGAAAATGATTTATTTACACGAATATGATTTTATCTATGAAAAATGTACTATCAAATTATGTATAGTCTTGTTAAAGTACGTGTTTTATATATACTACACACATATTTTATTATTTACATATTTTATAAAACTGTACTTTTGAAATCCTATTCTATCAATATTATATTCTATACTCTACATTTATACACTATATTTACTGTAAATAAAGATTATTATTATTATTATTATTATTATTATTATTATTATTATTATTATTATTATTATTATTATTATATTATCAAGCCACATGAACGGCTGCCCTTCTCAGTTAAGTCAACCTTCATCGACCTATTTGAAAAAACTGTCCCGCTTATTGATCTTCCACTCAACAGACAGACGGACTTTCAGACAGAAAAAATCCTTAATCGAGTAACGGCGAAAAATTCAAATCAAATTCCAGACTCCCATCATTGCTTATTTTGTAGCAAATAACCCGATCCAATATACATTCTAAATCATAAATCCGATATCACGTAACCCATAAAAGTTTTTATTTAGATTGCACATTCAGTTTCCACGGATCTTTTCCTAATAACGGCATATTTAATGGAAAAAGACTGCGAAAGCACAATAGCTCGGCCGTAAAACTTTACAGTTATAAGCAATGAACGTTTTGTTACGAATTTAATCACAATAAACTTTATTGGATTTTTTTGGGGGTATTTTCGAATACTATCATGCCAGGTACGTTTACAATAATCGTCGGACTGTGGTCATTTTATACTTATATCGCAAATTTTCGTCGGTATGATTCCATAAATGCATGAAAATGTTCCTGTTTAGCCTTTTCATTACTGTTGGTGAAGTAAGGTAAAAACATAATAAAAAACTTTTAAAAAACTTTTCAGAGAAAATATTTCATTTAAATGCAATAAAAAGAGGAAAATAAGTTAATTGAACCCATCATTTTGTTACATTATAAAATTCTAAATGATATAACAGCTTGTCGCGAGAAGTATCTATGTACTTCTTATTGTAAATTATGTAATAAATGCTGATTTTATAATAAATAAAGCCTTATCACAACTGATTCGACCGAGCGGAGTCGTTAAAAACATTATAATAATTGAGAACGTTGGCTCTAATCTTCTAGGAACTAGGAATCATACCTCACAGAATTTATGATTTTCAACTAACCTTACTTTTTCATCAGATGATCTCGCCTTTCTATACTCGACACTCCATTTGTACTTTCTCTTCTCAGGCTGGATAGAAGAGAACTCGTCGCGAAACGGACTTTAGCACTCAAACACTCACTCTGTTCAGCTCTACTAATTAATATAGTTTCTCTGAACTCAAAAAGGATTTTGTAAACTGAAATATTAACTTTTGAGAATAAAAAGCCATAATTCGAAACACTTATATCTATTAAACAAATAAATAACAACAAAAAATGTTTGGGACACTTCTCAAATTATTTGATACAGCAACTTCTGATTTTAAGTAATAATTTAACTCGAACCGGAAAAAAGATAATAATTTAACAAGATAAAACGCAAAAGACTTGAAATAATTCAAATAAAACAAATACTAAAGGTTGATAAGAAGAATCAACTTTTTAGAGAGAGGTGGAAAGATCGACTATATATATATTTAGACAATGAAAATTATCGATATTACCCTGCTTGAATTTTGAGTTGAACGGCTTTGAGTTATAACAATTTACAATAATTTAAGCAAACTAATAAAATAACTACGCGACATCATGTTAACTTCACGAATGAAACGAAAGACTAACTCATTTTCGACCTTAATTTCAAAGTTGGCCTGGTTCGCCCTCCCTGAGAACTTTGGGTGGTCTATCAAAATATAAGAATCTGGGTCTCTCACAAGAACATAAACATGAGGAGATTATTCAAATGTTTGTTTCTCTATTATTCTGAAATGTCCCATTTCGAAATATTCGTACACAAGCAAACACTTAAAAATAATCAATAACATCGTCTGTCTTAAGAGGACCCTTGGTAACCATATATTTCTGAGAATATTTACTAGAATAACATAAGTTTTCGAGGGTTTGAGAAAACATTTCAGATATTTGAATTCGGGTTTGGGTCTGATTTGAATTAATATTTTCGGTCATAAAATACGTTTGGTTTGTAACGAGTACTTTGTACTTCGTTATAAATTTAAGGGATTAGCGCAAAAGCCACCTACACTACTTTTGGAGAGACCCTCGTATATGTCGTAGTGTTGATCAGTCGCCTGAACAAACTAAAATTGCGCGACAGAATAGGAATTTTGACAAAAAACACGAATTGGCGTTCGAGAGGGCGACGTGGATTTTGGTCTTTCTTTTTCTCGTGGTACGGTGTCTCGATAACTCAGGACGAGGAAGTTTTGAATTTGTTGATTGCTGAGACGTTGGAAATGTGGTGAGTCCGTTCCGATATTATCTGTGGTGGCTATTCTTTAAGTTAATTGTATAATCAGTGCCTAAATAATTTACGCTATTTGAAAGAAGTAGACGTTGAAAATATCTCCAACAATGCTGGATTCCAGATGGGTCATTGTGTTTTTTTTTAATCTTTCCGGTGATCAGTAACTTTTGGAAGTTTGCTCGTAATTTGATTCACTAGTTACCATCACACGAGTATACATGCCTGTCTGATTTCCAGTATAACGAAATTATATTTTCGTAAAAACGTAATTTATGCTAAATTTCAGTTTTATCAATTTTATTTACTTACAGCCCAACAGATTGTATGGAACTCACTCTTTTCCAGATTTCTCAGATAGTCATTTTTTTCGTTGTGGGGTCGTCGAGACAGCTTAATCATTTTTTTTCCTTGTCGGTTCTGCATACCATTTCTTTCTTTTTTCTTCGTTCTGCTTTGTCTCCTATATTATTTCTTTCTACTAATATTTCTCTACTGTCCTAATCACTTACCGGTATCACCAGATTTTGTGATTGAAAATTAAAATTATACCTTTTTTTATTTTTACTGATAATTTTCACCTCTCAGTATGTGGTAACGAAATATTAAAATTAAAAGTTTAAACGATCTTTATCTGTTGCTAAATTAATTAATCATAGCACAGGGGTTTTTCTTTTAGTACTAATTATTAAAATTAAAAGTTTAAACGATCTTTATCTGTTGATAAATTAATTTATCATATCACAGGGGGTTTTCTTTTAGTAATAATCAGTAATACAGTAGCAATACTGGACCCCCGTTTGTGTGGTCATTGATATTTAATTTATTGTTGAGTTTAAATAACCTTTGAGGTTTACAAAAGGTATCTTTTTTAACCATTTAATGTATTCAATACCCGTGGCTTATACATTCGATTGTTTTGCATGTAATGGAGTCTTGCCTACCCGGGAAGATCAAAATTGAAGTTGGTAGTTGTTCAGCACACCTACTCAGATCACAAGCTTAATCACCTTCAGGAATCAGCTCAATACCGCCTGGAGGGCCCTTCTAGAGATCTTACTGAACGATCTCCGTATCTCCAAACGAAGAACCTGCCGTAGAGAGCTTCGACATACTATTCAGAAGGTAGAACTTGTCAGAGGTGGGACCTGGAACTTCAACCCCGGTTGATCGACGAACTCGGCACTCCAAAAATCAGCTGGTAACCTCTACCCTTTGCAAAGCCACATTATTGTTGTTAGGGTTACTTAAACCATTGCATAATATATATTTCCATCTATATCAGGTATGCACTTCAGCTTATGTTTATATTGTATAAAGTTTTTTTCCCAGCCTTCAGCTGGATCACCTTGTAAATACCATTTTGCTTAGATCAGTTCTCTACTGTTCATTTATACTTATTATTTGAATAAATTTGAAAATATTTTATTCTCTGATTTTTTTCTTTTGTCGTACTCTAAAGCTGAATGAAATTGCCTTTGCCTTATCGTTGAGTAGTTTGTTTCCTGTTTTGTTCGATATTAAAAATTCAAAATTAGGTGGTGCTCACATTCAGCTTTAGATCAGAAAAACCAAAAGCCAATCGCCGAATTCACCCCCTTGCTCTAACCCTTAAGTTTGGTGCTTGACGTGGATGATGAGGTCTTAGCTTAATCTTAGCTTAGTCAGCATTACCCACAGAAAGAACCATTACAGGTTACAATTGAATTCAAAATTACCTAGAAATTTATTCTCGCGACATGCTTTAATATCATTTAAAAATGTATAATTTAACAAAATGATATGGGTTTTTAGTGCTTTTTAATAAAAGTTTCTCTCTAAAAAAATTTTTTTCAAGGTATTTATTTATTTCCTTTTTAGTTTTCGTTGGATATGTTCCTTAGTTTGTTCGATCGCTCGCCTGTTAATTTACTAAAATCCAGTTCTTCAGTGAGGAGACCTTTCAGTGATTTGACCCTACTTAAACTATTTTTACGGATTTTTCCGATTTTGTTTCCGCAAGTTTTCGCAACTTTTTTGAAGAGAGGGGAGGGAGAGAGCCCACTTTTTGTCATAATTCTCCATGTGAAACCGTTGAAAATTTTTCCGAATTTCTATCTAGCTTTCGAGAGAGGAGAGGTGTACATTTTTTTGAAGCCATATCACTAAATGGTCAGATAATTTTCAATTTCTTTACGGATTTTTTGTATTTATATTTCGCGAGTTTTCCTAATTTTTTTCGTTATAGGAAAGGGAGCGATCCCCCCGATCGATTATTTTTCACCATCATTTTCCACGTCCGAAACTGTTGAAACATTTTCCGAATTCCTTTGCGTTCTCTATCTAGTTTTTGAGGAGGGACAGGAGGGGTGAATTTTTTTAAAACCATTATATTCGATAGGCAGATATTTTTCACACTTTGACGGATTCTTCCAATTTTAATTTCGTGAGTTTTCCAACTTTTTTAGAGAAATTACCTAATTTTTTTTCGCTGTAAGTTTTTACGTCCAAATCCGTCAAGAAAACCCTACGCGTTCTCTATCTAGCTTTCGGGGGGCAGGGGGGGGGGGAAAGTTATTCGAGACTAATGTATTGTCATCGGAACTGAATCTACATATAAAAGTTCTATTCCATAGGATGGAAGGAAGTGGTTCTAATTTAGCTTGCAAGATTTGTACCCATCTTACAAACTCATGCATAGAACAAGTTAAATAATAGTATATTTAAGTGTAAGTGGATAAAAAGGTCTCTCAAACACGCGCGATTCTTCGAGCACAACGGCGCAAAAAGGTAATCAGATATAAATGAACGAGTTGTGCTTTCTTGCATTTGTTAGTAATATTTTATTTGGCGTTACAAGATACTCCTGTCAGATCAATCAAACAATTGTCATTTAGACTTCACGTTTCTCGAGATGTTGATGTTGCCTTTGAAAAACGCGCGTTTTTAAGTCCGATTTAAACACGCTGATGCGTGCTTGAGATAGGTAAAATGGGGCACCAATAAAAAAGCTTTTTAAAACAAAATGTCAAAAACACGTTCATTATGAATTAACAACAATTCTTTTTGTTTGTTTTCTACTTCTCTACCAGCGGGGACATCCTGTTCCCACTGATTTCTGAGTTTTTACTGACGGTTTTTGTTCAAGTTCATGTAAAGAGTAATATATATATATATATATATATATATATATATATATATATATATATATATATATATATATATATATATATATATATATATATATATATATATATATATATATATATATATATATATATATATATACATATAGAGGGCCATTCATGAAAACCTACAAAATCAGCTTGTCATTTTGACTGACAAAGATTATTTTCCGATTTTCCAATCTGACGCGTCATAGTGGTTCACTACAACAAACATTCTTTTTCAAACATTTTGTTTTTAGACAAAAAATGTAAATTAAGATAAAAAAAATTGTCTGAAGATAATAATAATAATAATTTTATTTCATCTTATGCAAAAAGTCTTTCGGTCAAATTGTACAAAATTTCAATATGTTTTTGAACTCGACATAGTGAACCATGGCACACAAAAAGTCTATGTTTAGTTCACGAAATACAGAGTGTTAAAGTTGGAAAATGCCACTTTCATGCCATTTTTGACTGAATTTTAATGAAGGTGATCAATGAATTATTAGTGAGTTTTTGGTCCACATCAACATTCAAAATAACTTGAACTGCATCATATCAAAAATTTAGAAAAATACACCGACATTTTTTCGTTTTGTGTCATTTGGAGGGGGGGGGGATAATCATGGAAAATTGCTATTTCCCTTATTTAGGCATATTCAAACATTCGACGATTCATTCAAAGGCACTCGAGAAATATTGAGACTCCTTGGGACAACTGGAAAGCGACTCAGGTGAACAGAACACCTTGAGATTCAGTGTTGCCAACTGAACCAAGACGACAATCTGCGGAAAACGCTCCTTGTTTACTAAAGAACCAAACACAAACATGATCAAGTATTCGAAAATGATGTACCTCAATGGTACAAATAGAGATAGTTGAAGTGATTTCAGAGGACAAAATAACTATTGGAATATTGAGCTGGTATACATAATAACAGAGAGGAAATGTTACGGTTGTGTGTTCTAACCACAAACCAATAAACAAAATTATGTTTACAAATAACGCTGTCATGCCGCAAAATAGTTCAACTGTTAACTGTCATCCGCAAAATGAGGGTTGATGAATTATTGGAAATTGAATATTGTATGTTACTTAAGGGTCTTCTTCCCTGAAAAAAGGGAAGTCAGAAAAAATTTTTTTTTCTGAGTGGTGAAGGGTTGTATGATTGTATAAAGATAAAAATAACGAAAATAAAATTCTTTGAGTTTTAAATAAATGAAAAGTATATTTTCCCCCATTGTTGGGCATTTTCGTTCAGTTCCACCATCAAAACGAACGAATATTTTGGTGTTGTTTCATTTTAGTATCGAAGTCTATCATTCACTTAGTTGAACGACTTTCTTTTTTTCTCCTAAATAGTTCATTTTTTTTGAGAATAATTTCACAAAAATGTGTTGTTTTCGCGAAATGGGTTTCCTTGCTGTACTCTATTTGAAATGAGAAATCTCCAGCTTTATCAAAGTCAACTAATAAAGGTTTGGTTCAGCCGTCGATCAGTGAAAACTAATTATTACTTACAATTCTGGATTCAGAAATAGAACTGAATTTCTTTGCTCCTCCCACACGACTAGTGAGGAAAAGAGAGAGTATCATATAGCCAGTATGACATCCGACACAGGGTCGGATCGGGAATGGGAAAAAATAAAACTCATTCGGGTCGATCGAAACTACGGAATATTATAACTTTTACAATTAATAGCTTTTTTTCAACAACATGTGTTCATCACTTGAAGGACAATACTCCATAACATTTTTGTATTAGGAAAAACCAAGAGGCGGCTCCAGAATGTTGGACGAGTTTCGTGATTTCTGATACAATTCCATTCAAAATTGGTATATAGAAGCTTTTGGGTTTGGGAAGTCATATTTTTTTTTAATAATTCAACATAGCGGCTCCAAAATATCGGACGAAATTTCTGATTCTTCGTCTGATTCTATTTTGAGTTGGTATAGGTATAGGGATTTTTGTGGTCGGATAACATGATTTTTTTGTCAATGTTTGATAATTCGAAATGACAGCTACAAAACGGTGAACGAATAATTATTGTCCGAGTCCGTTCAAAATTAGAATGTAGGGGTTCTTTGGATCGGTGATTTAGACTTTTTTTGTCAAAATCATAAAATTAAAGATGGCGAGATTTGAGATCAGATTCTATACAAAATTTGTATCTAGGAGTTTTTGGAATAGGAGATGAGTTTTTCAAAACTAAATAATTCAATATGACATATTTTACGAATAATCTAAAGAACATAACCGTTTTCTGTGCATTTGCATAATATGTTGTCTTAAAAAAAATTTCCATTCATATTTATCAGTAAATACACTCTCCACTTCGTCAGGGCTATTAAGTGAGAATTTCGGAGAGTGGCATATTTTTAAGCATATTCCTAAATAACTTGTTTTTGTGACTCCCATATCGGCAACTTCGTTCTACATTGGTTTTCGATACAAGGTTTATTTGGGCGGCGCGGCGTTTTTGAAGTTGAAAAGCTACAGCGGACTCTTCTTGAACATTTCAATGGGGCAGCGCGGCAAGATAAACAAATGAAACATTGACTTGATACCAGGTGATTGTTACGACTTTTTTGTTTCTTTGGCGGCATTTATGTTGGAGAAGAATCTCAATTATTTTTATCAAATTCAAGGACAACTTGAGTTATAGATATATACGGGAAATGATTTCGATGTAAAAACAATACACAGAGACTTTTGTGTCTGGGAATCAATAATGCTTCCAAAGCTAAAAGCATTTTATGTAAATTGCATTCTACCTGAAATATCGGACAAGCATCTTCCTAGAGGAATGAGAATTAGGGATATATGCTTCTTGTTGTCGAGGAAGAAATGTAAAAAAATTTAAAAAAAAATAAATAGCTAATTTGTTTTAATATTCAGGAATAAAACATCTAGCTAAAACATTGTTTAATTTATTTCTAACAGTTGTATTAATTCACATCGGTTGAATTGAATGTTTCACGGGTGAATACTGTTTACGTCAGTGTTGTATATTTATTTTGTGCTGCATGCATGTCATGTTTTATTTGACATTACCTTTTATCTGATAGTTCAGATCATTTCAGATCATTATCTATTTTTTTGGGGTACATTTCATATTAAAATTCACATTCAAAACATTTCCGAGATAGTTCAAACAGATTTTGCTGAAATATTTTTCCAATTCTTGATACATTGTGTGACTGGATTCCATTATATTTATGGAATTTGGAAGAACGAGCACCGAATTATCTAATTCGGACCTGTATCTTACGAGAATCGCCAAGTTAGAAGTGAGGCGGAGTTTGTATTTATTTCATCGGGAGAACACGCACTGCCATCTGACGATATACGTTTTTTATTTAGGAGGCTAAAGAATCTTATGGTTAGTTCAGGTATGCTCTAATTAGTAGGGCAAACATTGGAAAAGAGTCGTACATGACAAGTACCGAGTTATCATTTTGGAACAGGGCGTACAGAGTAAAAAGTTTATCTCAATGACACAGAATTTCTGATGTTATTATATTAAAACAAAAAAGGTATTCAAAGTGCAAATTATACGCGTAACATAGTCTTTTTTGAAAATCACTACCTTACTCATCGTTGTTGGCATGAAAATCAATATTTCGTGCACGCAAATAAAAATAAATTCCTACTTTAAATACGAGCTGTTTTGCAGCATCCACTCCGAAATACATTCATATATATATATATATATATGTATATATATATATATATATATATATATATATATATATATATATATATATGAAAATAGGTAATTCATATATATATATATATATATATATATATACAGGGTGAGTCAGAATAAGACCGACAAACTCCGACTACAGATTCCTTGCCTCATTTTGAGATGAAAAGTTTCTATCAAGGTATGTCCTAAAATGCACCCCCTCTGAGATACAGGGAGTCAAAAGTCCGAAAAAAATTTAGATTTATTTTTTTTTCTCTAAAACTCCTGGAGAAAAAAATTTCAAACTTGGTGCACTTATCAAGGTTTATCAACGTGATAATTTGAAGTTATAATTTTCAATTTTTGTAAACCAGTGGCGTAGTTAAGATGGTATGTGGTCATATTTTCCTTCATATTTTCTTTGGACAACTGAATTGACAAATGATCGTTTGACATCAGTTAGGCTCATCCATACTCAACCTAAAAGTCATAACATTCCATTAGCCTAAAAGTGAAGGTTTCTGAGATATTTGCAAAAAACTGAAAATATGTCCTGAGAAGAGACATAACATTCTGTGTGCTATAATCGCATGATGCAACTTTATTATAACTTATAGGAATAATTGTCAACCTCTTATATATATATATATATATATATATATATATATATATATATATATATATATATATATATATATATATATATATATATATCCAGTTAATATTGGCAGCAAAGTCAAAAGTGTACTCTTTTATAGAGTTTATTCCAAGCTTTCGTAAATTTTATTTACATCTTCAGGGAACTACAAAGAATTATTATGTCAATTATACATTTTGATGTTATTGACATGTAAACAAATTTGACCATCGAATAAATTATAACTCAACTGAAATATTAGCTAAAGAGACATATATGACTAAGAGAACTTTTTTGGAAATGGCCTTCATATCTCAAGACAAAAAAATGTATGAATAAAAGAACTGATATAAATCATTTGAGTGAGATTTACTCCTTATTGTCGTTAGACCACACTCTCCATATGAATAATAATATCTCCATAACTACTCAATTGGAAATGTAATTTTTTTCTAACTTACAAAACAACAGTCGTATATTTCAACAGTTGGTACAAGATTACAGTTGGTAACATTGACTTGAAAATTACAGATTTCTTTTCTATTGACAACTGATTTGTGTCCCTTGGATACAATCAACAAGTCTTTTGTTTTTCAACTGAAATTTCAAAATTTTCTGTTATTTATATTCGTAAAGTCTTTTTTCCTTATTATTTACAATTTTAAGCTGTAATGTCACTATCCAAAGAACTAAGAACATGTCAACTAACCTCACTATAGTTGTAAGTAAAATTTTAATAACATCAAAATGTATAATTGACATAATAATTCTTTGTAGTTCCCTGAAGATGTAAATAAAATTTACGAAAGCTTGGATTAAACTCTATAAAAGAGTACACTTTTGACTTTGCTGCAATCCCCAATATTAACTGGTTTTATTCTTAACTAGTCAGCAACGACTACCCTTTCTATATATATATATATATATATATATATATATATATATATATATATATATATATATATATATAAAGCAGGAAATTTTTGGGTATAGCAGCAAGCAACACTATATTTCCGATATTTCAACAGTGAATACTGTCATCTTCAGGGAAGCTACAAGTAACAAGCAAAATTGTACGATTAATGGAAAGAAAACTTTGAAGAAGAACCACTTACTGTGTTGATAAGAATGATTGCTATGGATGTAATATTAAAAAACAACATGTCATGTAAGTCACATGTGACAAAGATGAACAAAACACATTAAAATACGTCAAACAATAAAAATATTAATATTAAGTCATTGTTATAAAATTTGTTTAAACATTTATTTGAATTATCTCCACACGTGGAGAGATTCAAATGTAACATAAGAAATTTGGTTAGGATTATTCGACAACAGACAGTTGACATTATTGACATTAGATGTCAGACACTTTTGAAGTGTGACACGAAACCACGAATTGGCCGATGCTAGTGGGTGAAATTAACCAATTGTCTCAACTCAAAAGAGATGAAGTGTTCCCTAAGGGAGAATTATTTAGGTTATGTGTAATATTATTGTCGATGAGGAGTAAATATGAATAAATTTCACTTAAGTGATTAACGTCAGTTTTTTTATTTAAGCAAGAATCTGATTGAGAGATGAAAGCCATTTCCATGAAAAGTCTTTTAGTGGTATTGTTTTCTTTAGTAAAAATTTTTGTATTACTATAATTCATGTTATGACCAGTGCTATTAACATGTTCACTTAATGCACATCTTTCAGGATGGCATCTACAGTCACTTTTATGTGCAGTGATTCTATCTTTTAATGTCCTCGAAGTCTGACCTATGTAAGTTTTATCGCAATTAGTATTCCTTGCTCTAATTGCGATAAAACTTACATAGGTCAGACTTCGAGGACATTAAAAGATAGAATCACTGCACATAAAAGTGACTGTAGATGCCATCCTGAAAGATGTGCATTAAGTGAACATGTTAATAGCACTGGTCATAACATGAATTATAGTAATACAAAAATTTTGACTAAAGAAAACAATACCACTAAAAGACTTTTCATGGAAATGGCTTTCATCTCTCAATCAGATTCTTGCTTAAATAAAAAAACTGACGTTAATCACTTAAGTGAAATTTATTCATATTTACTCCTCATCGACAATAATATTACACATAACCTAAATAATTCTCCCTTAGGGAACACTTCATCTCTTTTGAGTTGAGACAATTGGTTAATTTCACCCACTAGCATCGGCCAATTCGTGGTTTCGTGTCACACTTCAAAAGTGTCTGACATCTAATGTCAATAATGTCAACTGTCTGTTGTCGAATAATCCTAACCAAATTTCTTATGTTACATTTGAATCTCTCCACGTGTGGAGATAATTCAAATAAATGTTTAAACAAATTTTATAACAATGACTTAATATTAATATTTTTATTGTTTGACGTATTTTAATGTGTTTTGTTCATCTTTGTCACATGTGACTTACATGACATGTTGTTTATAATTTTTAATATTACATCCATAGCAATCATTCTCATCAACACAGTAAGTGGTTCTTCTTCAAAGTTTTCTTTCCATTAATCGTACAATTTTGCTTGTTACTTGTAGCTTCCCTGAAGATGACAGTATTCACTGTTGAAATATCGGAAATATAGTGTTAAAAGAGTACACGTTTTGCTTGCTGCTATACCCAAAAATTTCCTGCTTTGTATCCTAACTAGTCAGCAAAGACTACCCTTCTACTAAACTATATATATATATATATATATATATATATATATATATATATATATATATATATATATATATATATATATATATATATATATGAAATTTGTCAGGTACAATCGCCGTACATCCTCCCCCCATTACTGAGGATGAACGAAAACCCGAAAGCTGAATAAAGGCGCGAATGTTTTTATGAAAATGCGAAAACATTATATCGCTCGTTATGTGATGAAATGTGCCTGGGGATCCTCCGGGGATATAAATAATAAATTCATCTCGGTAGATATCCGGAGTGCGTTGTCTGAAAAAAATGTGTTTTACAGAACGTATTTTGCATATCCAAAGCGCTTGAAGGAAACATTATATCCGGCCCATCAGCAATATGCTATCATTCTTTTATTCCGCTCTATAGAGGAAAATGATGGAACGCATTGGGGGAGAGCGAATAATTTGTCAAATTTCATTACGGAGGCTTGAAAATGTTGTTTGGAAATGTAATCTATTTATTGCAATGCTTTTTTAAATTGATATAGAAAATAAATTTCAAAACTTTCATGTAGTAGAAGAACAAAATAAATACCTGAGCCCAACAAAACTTAAGAGGCCATGAGCGCAATTATATTTGTGGCGCTTTTAAGGGTAAAAGAGTCAACTGATAACTCGAAAACGGTTCGTCGTATCGATTCCCAACAAGGACAGGATTCTAGAGGACATTCAATTCTAGGTACGTGCTGTAATGGAAATTGAAATTTCAATCCACTTATTCACAAAAAAAATCTCAAAAATGTCCCAAAAATGCAGTTACTTTGAAGCAAGTTTTTGGGTAGATGAACAAATAATTCTAAAAAAACATTACAGCACGTACATAGATCAACGTTTTAACTTTCCTCTGATACCAAATTTGTTTCGATTGGATGAAGATTGCTTCAAGTTTTAATGGAAGAGAAATACCATTGCAGCTTCCTCGATTATCTGTAAAAAGCATGGTGAGGTGCTGCCGCAGACGTAGGTACATAGAATCGAACGTCCTCTAGAAGCCTGTCTTTGTTTGAAATCGATACGATGAACCGTTTTTGAGTTATCGGCTCTTTTACCAAAAAAACCGTCCCTAATATGATCGCGCTCATGGCCTCTTAATGAAATATCTTTTTGATAAAACACCCAGTAGCTCATTCGGAAGCAAAAAGATGCAATGGGTCAAATGAATTAAAAATAAATCGAAAATAAAGGCAAACAAAGCAAACTCCTTATGGAATTTGGATCCAGGTGGATTTTTTTGAATTTTTGGTATGATGTAGTCCATGTAATTCTCAACCAATGTTACCATTGCGCCAACCCAAATGAATTTACAGTTTTGCTGCTAGGGGGCGTTGAAATCACCCCTTGCGCAGATTCGACTATTTATTTTTTAATCCGGTAACAATATTTTCACTTGTTTCATTGTTGCTAATGTTGCACAATATTGTGCCGTTTTATAAAACAAATCTTACCCCCCTTCTTTCCCCCCAACTCATATTAAGGAAGGCAAAAATAATCGTCGAATGTAAAAATATGCCTAAAAAGTTTTTTCATGATCATCCCCCCTCCCCCCAAAGGGCACAAAACGAAAAAGTTTCGGTGGATTTTCCTGAATTGTTGATATGATGCATCAAGGTATTTTGAATAGAAATTAATCGGGTGACAAACACCAAAAATGAATAGTTCTGATGCTTGGGGGCGTTAAAATCATACCTTGCTCAGTATTATACGCCGAAACACTACGTCTACGTATTTTAGTTTAGATTATGCTGAACAATTATGTTGTTTATTATAAAAAAAAAATTACAACGCCTCCCTTACCCCAACTCCTATTTTAAAACACGAAAAAAATGAATTCTGGCACCAACTCAAATTCAAATTATTGATGTCTAATTTTTTTTTATTTTCAAGATTTTCGCCCATTTAATTGATATTTGAATAACATGAACTACGCCCTACTAAGAAGTCAGCAAAATCCATCAATATTTTTTCGAAGGGAGGGAATGGTGAAATTAATCAACTTTATGATTTCCTTAATTTGAGCTGATTAAAATATTTATTTTGATAAAGCATTTACAAGTAGTCGAGAATTTTTTATCGTGTTTTGAAAGAGAGGGGGGGGGTTAGGAAGAGGATTTAAATTTATTTTATACAAAATAAAACAATTGATCAGCATAATCTGAACTAAAATACGTAGATAAACATGGTGGGTCACGGTCGATGGTACCTTAGACGTTTACGAAGAACGGGACATTCTGAAAATTTGGCTTCTCAAGTAGTTGCTCTTGGTTTATCGATCTAAAATATTTTCAGCAATGCAGCGTTGCCGCTTATACCAGAAAGTAGCAGCATCTTTGTTATTTCAAATGGGTCATCCTGTATATTTCCGCATTTTTGAACTTGTCATTCCTTTCTGATTATTTCTCGTACTCCTCTATACCTATCTCTAGCGGTTTTTGAGATATTGGTTATTTTCCATATTTTGTATCCAAAACATAGCTCGAATTGAATGTTTATTTCTGCAGTAATTGGATTCTTAGGAAGTTGCAATTTTGTGTTTAGTTCGTCAAGATCATGTACATTGATTCTGTATAGAGAAGTTTGTTCTGCGTTATACAGGGTCGATTAGTTATTTTTTATGAATTGTTGGATGATTTTCATTTCTCGGTGTGAAATTTTCTTACCGAATCCCCCTCGTGCTTGAATTAATTGCCGTAAATTTATCTCGTACATGAATTTTCAAAAAAATTCATGTACTTGAAAAATTTCCGGCAATAATTCAGGCACTTAGGAGATTACAAGTGAAAATTGCTATTATCTCGAAATTCTGGCTATTTAGGTATAGGAACATGATATATCAATTCGAAGGGAATTTAGTCATCTTTCAGGATATTTCATAATATACAGGATGTTCCATTTAAAAAAACGCACTTTCAACCCTTTTCGTATCTAGCAGTAAGATCATGAATTTTGAACGACCCTGTATAACGCAGAACAAACTTCTCTATAAAAAATCAATGTACATGATCTTGATGAACTAAACACAAAATTGCAACTTCCTAAGAATCCAAATACCGCAGAAATAAACATTCAATTCGAGCTATGTTTTGGATAAAAAATATGGAAAATAACCAATATCTCAAAAACCGTTAGAGATAGGTATAGAAGAGTATAAGGCAAAAATAATCAGAAAGGAATGACAAGTTCAAAAATGCGGTAATATACAGGGTGACCCATCTGAAATAACAAAGATGCTGCTACTTTCTGGTATAAGCGGCAACGCTGCATTGATGAAAATATTTTAGATCGATAGACCAAGTGCAACTACTTGAGAAACCAAATTTTCAGAACGATCCTATGTCCCGTTCTCCGTAAACGTCTAAGGTACCATCGACTGTGACCCACCCTGTATGTATTGTTTCGGCCAATAATAGTGACTAGTCTATTCTGAGCAAGGTATGATTTCAACGCCCCCTAGAATCAAAACTATTCATTTTTGAGGTTTGTCACCCAATTAATTTTTATTCAAAATAACTTGAGCTAATAATAATTCAATTTTTAGCCAAGTACGCCCAATTACACATGTGAATTTTTTTTATTTTTACTCATTCAATTCTGTATTATGTAAAGTAACAATAATAATAATAATAATATAATAATAATATATGTTTATTCATCATCATCATAGTAATATATAATATAAATTCATAATATAGTGCTTGTGAATAAACAGGTGGGTCACATAAGTAGTATTAACTACTTGTGTTTGTGATTTCTAAATTTAAAACATTGAAAGGGTACATTCGGTAAAAAAATTGGTTAGTTTGACACATTCAGGTAATTCATTATATCATAAATTGAGTTTGTAGTCTTTTCATTGTGATTACATATATATTAGAGGGTAAGTCACAATCGGGATAGTTTGGTTAGTTTGACACAGGTAATTAATTCATTATATCATAAATTGAGTTTGTAGTTTTAGCATTGAAATTACATATATATTAGAGGGTAGGTCACAATCGGGATAGTTTTCTGATACTATTACATAGTTTCGAAATAAATACATCTACCACATACATATAGATATATAAATCATGAATTACTCAACTGGTTATGTGATATATCTTTGGTTTCCGTAAATTTCCGTAAATATGAATCTATCTTTGATGATCCATTTTTTCAGTTCTTTTTTGAACCTGTGGTAGTTTTCTATATGTTTCAAGCAGGGTTGTGATGTTTAAAACAAAATGTTTAAAACAAGGTGTATAAAACATGTTTAAAACACCAGAAAAAAAACATGTTTTAAACAAGATTGTTTTAAACTGTTTAAAACATGTTTTCTTTGACATGTTTTAAACATTTGTTAATCTTAAATTTATTTTTTCATTACTTAAAAAAAACTCTTCAATACAACTCAGCTTTTTATTAATACATATTTGTAACTGACACCTACCTGATATAAGTGCTTAACAAAAAAAAAATATTCTATCAAAAATAACATAAAATAATATAGATATATTATGCAACATACGAACAAGAAAACTACTCAAAATCAAAACATACTTAATCAATATCTATTGGTGTCTGGGTATTAAAATGTTTTAATATGGTTACTAATTTAGCAGCCTTTGCGGTGCCAAGTCTGTTTCTAAGGGTGGTATGGACTAATCCGAATGCAGAAAACAGTCGTTCTACCCCAGCCGAAGACAATGTAACTGTTGGACAAGTTCAATGGTGGCAGCATTCAAATCTCTTTTCAAAGCGTTCCACCAAACGATGGGTTTAACATTTTTTATTGATTCTGTCGTAAACAAATAGTTTTTAAATGGAAATGCTTCTGCTTCATAATTTATTATATGAGTCATTGCATCTGGATATGAAGTAGCAGCATATTCCATAGCTGTCTCACGTTGATTGCTATCTAATTTGAAACCTCTAAAACGATGATCAAGAATATTAGCTAGAAAATGAGCAGGAGTCATAGCCATTGCAAATCTCTTTTCACAGCATGATAAGTCTGTTTCTGTAAGATTTTCTCTAAATTTATTTAACAAATTTAACCATATTTCTGTAACTTCACTAATTGTGCAAAAGTTGCCTTGAACTCTGTCTAGAGCAACAGCGATCAATTTGAGTTTTTCTAAATAATCTTGGGCATTCATTTTCAAATTCATGTCATGTACTAAAGAAGCACGATTTTCAGTGCACACTTTTGAAATTATATGCCAGTTTTTCAGGTAAGATTCTAAGCAATCGGCTAGGGTATTCCATCTCACATCTTGGGGCAGGACAAGCGCCTTACCTCCCTCCTGCTTATAACGTGCAGCTGCAAAGTGAACATTTCTAAAATACTTCACTATTTTCTTAACTTGCTCCTTTACTGCCGGAATTTGAATATCTTGTGCAAGTAAATTTAAAATATGTGCAGAGCAGCCATACGTTAGAATATCTACCTTCCCAACTTTTTCAGATGTAGCAATTTCTTTTCTCATTTTACTCATATTCGAAGCATTATCAGTCACAAGACTACGTGGAATACAATTCAATTTTAGGCACTCTTTTATCGCTTTTATGGCTAGAGCAAGCAAATATTCTGATGTATGACTGTTGTCTTCCGTATCTATAGTACTTACTAAATTAACTTTTTCATCAGTTACATCAGTTACAGAGATACACACAATGGAATCATTTCTTACATTACTCCATCCATCTAGGGACATACACACTACTTTACCAGCTAAGTCATTCTGAATTTCGGATTTAATGGAATTATACACTTCATCTAACAATTCTGCACCGATCTGGAACCTGTTTGGTGGTTGGTATCCCGGGCGCAAGCATTCAAGCATCTTCTTAAATTGAGAATGCTCAACAATTTTAAAGGGCGAATTTGTCGCATACACAAACTTGGCAATTTGAATGTCTAGTTTCTTCTTTTCGTTAACTGTGGTTCTTACTACAAATGAATCCAATTTTCTTCTTTTCTTAGAGTTTTGAGGATCAGTAGCCAACACAGAAATATTCTTTGCTGTGGATAACAAAGATTCAACTGAAATTGAACTAGTGCTTGCTTCTGAGTGTGTACTGCCTGAAATTAATTTTTATTTATTAATAATTGAGATAAACGAAAAAATTTATATAGAAGGAAGTAAAGCAATTTGCAATTTAAAAAATCATGTTTTATCTTTACTGTCACATATAGTTATTGTTAAAACCTTCCTTAATTAATTATGTTGCACAGCTTTACGTGAACATGAACAGTACATGCATACCACGTGAAAAACAAAAGCAGATTCAATTTGAATAAAAATTATTCTTATTACTTACCTCCTAAATCGAAATCGACGCATATATCACTGCTACTTTCAATTTGATTATCGGAGTTGATGGTGTCAGAATCAGATGAAAGTATTTCGCCGGGTATTTTTGTTTCTCTTGCACTTTTCCTACACTCTTTTACATGTTTTTGCATCCGTGCTACTAAAGCAACAAGTTCCTTATTGCATTTCTTGCACTGAACTCTTGCTGTTTTACTGGTACTGGCTCCAGTAGACGAAATGAAGTAATTCCAAACAGCATCCTTTCTTCGTCCAGTCATTTCCAATTTCCACAAAATTTAAGTGACAATCACACAAAGTAAAACTGGCTGTTGCTGTTAAACTAACCCAAAACTAATCTCAACACAGTATTTTATCTGCTAGCGAATTAGGGGAGTCCCCAGACTCAGTTGATTAGTACTGACCTCTGGTATACGTTAGCCAAATTAAAAATAGGTACATGCTTCGCGGCTGTAGAGGTATCTGCCTTCGCTCTTTCTTTTATGTTTAAAACAGTTGTTCAAAACTGTTTTAAACATATTTTTTTTGCAAAGTGTTTTAAACTGTTTTAAACAAAAAAGAAACAGTTTTAAACAAAAAAACAGCATGTTTCGTTTTTTTCTAAAAAAACGTGTTTTTTATCATCCCTGGTTTCAAGTCATGTGGTAATAAAGCATAGATTCTGGGTGCTAAATAATTGGTATTTCGTTGACCGATAGTTTTTTCGCTACGTGGGAGTAGAATTCCATCAATCTTCCGAGTATTATAGGGGTGTGTATGTGGAGTGAGTTCAATTTTTCCCAGTTTCACGATAACAAAGTAAAAGCAAAAAAAAATTATTGGCGCTCCGGTGCGGCTTGAAAAAATTCGCTTTCACAGCTGCAGGGAAACCTGGAAAAACCTGCAACACCACATCATTTGAAGAGCTGGAATTGGTTAAATAACTCCTAAAGAGGTCCGTCGAATTTTGAATCTCTGCCTTCCGGTAAAAAGGATGCATGGGGTCTCCAGAGGGTCCAAAAGGTACAAACCGAAAGAAAACATCTTATTCACGCAACTATTATCTAAGGACGCAAACTCCTTATGGAATTTGGGTCCTGGTGGATTTTTTTGAATTTTTCGAACGATGTAGTCCGTGTAATTATCAACCAATAATACCATAGCGCCAACCCTACAAAATGAACAGTTTTGCTGCTAGGGGACGTTGAAATCACCTCTTGCACAGAATAGACTAATTATTTCTGAATCCAGTATCAATATTTTCACTTGTTTCATTGTTGCTAATGTTGCACAATATTGTGCTGTATTAAAAAATCTTACCCCTCCTTCTTCACCCCAACTCCTATTACGAAACGCAAAAAAAATTCTCGAGTGCCTTTGAATGTTTTATTGTTTGTTTGTTTGTTTGTTTATTGGGTGACAAACCCCAAAAATAAATAGTTTTTATGCTAGGGGGCGTTGAAATCATACCTTGCTCAGAATAGACTATTCATTATTATAGGCGGAAATAATAGCTCTACGTATTTTAGTTTAGATTATGCTGAACAATTGTGTAATTTTGTATAAAAAAAATTATAAATCATCCCTCTTACCCCCAACCCCAATTTTAAAAAACGAAAAAATGTAATTTTCGACTACTTGTGACTGCTTTATCAAAATAAATGTTTTAATCAGCTCAATTTAAGGAAATCGTACAGTTGTTTGATATCAAAATTCCTTCCCTTCAGAAAAATATTGGCAGAGTTCGCCGACTTCTTAGTAGGGCGTAGTTCATGTTATTTGAATATCAATTAATTGGGCAAAAATCTTGAAAATAAATAAAATTTAGACATCAACAATTTGAACTTGAATTGGTGACTGAATTAAATTTTTTCGTGTTTTAAAATAGGGGTTGAGGGCAAGGGAGAGGTTTTGATTTTTTTATAATAAACTACACAATTGAAGAAGACAGAAATCTTTGGGAGATCGTTTGCTAACGAACAGTCGTTACCGACCGATGATGAACCCTTTACTCCCATAAACACCTAACTACGTAGGCTTATTATGGCAAGAACCTGTCAGAAAACAACTACTCCCCTGGCTAAGACCACGACGGGTATTGAATTAAATCTAACAGCCACCTGTGCAACGTTCCTCAAAACATCAGAGGACGCGATTGCAAGTGCCCTCTATGACCAACCAGCAGAATTATGTTTTGATTTGGACGGGGTGACCACCTGCAGACTAGTTTCGAGGTTGTTGCCTCTCATCAGTGCAAGGGCAGGACAACACAGACAGCACTGAAGCCATCTGTTCCCCGTCCAAACCAATACACACTCCGCTGATTAGTCAATTCTGGTTCACGAGATGAAAGCAGTTTCTAGGACGCTCCACCTAGCGAGCAGAGGAAGACACTCCGAATCTCCGGGTTGAGAGATTTAATCGAAGAAGACAGAAATCTTTGGGAGATCGTTTGCTAACGAACAGTCGTTACCGACCGATGATGAACCCTTTACTCCCATAAACACCTAACTATGTAGGCTTATTATGGCAAGAACCTGTCAGAAAACAACTACTCCCCTGGCTAAGACCACGATGGGTATTGAATTAAATCTAACAGCTACTTGTGCAACGTTCCTCAAAACATCAGAGGACGCAATTGCAAGTGCCCTCTATGACCAACCAGCAGAATTATGTTTTGATTTGGACGGGGTGACCACCTGCAGACTAGTTTCGAGGTTGTTGCCTCTCATCAGTGCAAGGGCAGGTCAACACAGACAGCACTGAAGCCATCTGTTCCCCGTCCAAACCAATACACACTCCGCTGATTAGTCAATTCTGGTTCAGGAGATGAAAGCAGTTTCTAAGCCGCTCCACCTAGCGAGCAGAGGAAGACACTCCGAATCTCCGGGTTGAGAGATTTAATCGAAGAAGACAGAAATCTTTGGGAGATCGTTTGCTAACGAACAGTCGTTACCGACCGATGATGAACCCTTTACTCCCATAAACACCTAACTATGTAGGCTTATTATGGCAAGAACCTGTCAGAAAACAACTACTCCCCTGGCTAAGACCACGACGGGTATTGAATTAAATCTAACAGCTACTTGTGCAACGTTCCTCAAAACATCAGAGGACGCAATTGCAAGTGCCCTATATGACCAACCAGCAGAATTATGTTTTGATTTGGACGGGGTGACCACCTGCAGACTAGTTTCGAGGTTGTTGCCTCTCATCAGTGCAAGGGCAGGTCAACACAGACAGCACTGAAGCCATCTGTTCCCCATCCAAATCAATACACACTCCGCTGATTAGTCAATTCTGGTTCACGAGATGAAAGCAGTTTCTAGGCCGCTCCGCCTAGCGAGTTGACCTGCATCATATTGAAAATTCAGAAAAATCCACTGAATTTTTTTCGTATTGTGCCCTTTGGGGGGTGGGGGGATAATCATAAAAAAACTGCTATTTCTCTTATTCTGGCATATTTGTGTTTCTTAATAGTTGGGGGAAGAAGGAGGGGGAAATTATTTTTATAAAAAAGCAAAATATTGTGCAACATCAACAACAATGGAACAAGTGAAAATATTGTTACCGAGTTCAAAAATGAATAGTCTAATCTGCGCAAGGGGTGATTTCAACGCCCCCTAGCAGCAAAACTGTTAATTTTTTGAGTTGGCGCAAAGGTAATATTGGTTGAGATTACCATGGACTACGTCATACAAAAAATTCAAAAAATCCACGGGACCCAAATTCCATAAGGAGTTTGCGGGGTACTTTATACCAGTCCGTTCTGTCCTCGGGATATTTATTGATTTCAAATGATGAAATATCTACAGTTCTGACTTTTCAGTAGTAATACCAAAAGTGATAGAACGAAACTGAATTCAGTTGAGTTCAGAAATAAAAGACAGACTTATGAGATAAATTCAATCACGAGTGGAATTTCATCAGACTATTTCACGAAGCATTAAAAGTATCATTATAAACATGAACAATCAATTCATCATAACCATAATCAATCAACCATAATCACAAAAAATGTATTAAAGCTATCAATAATTTATTATATAGTTACGATGCGACTCATTTTGACGTTTTCGCCTACAATTATGATCTGTCAAAATGTCAAACTTTGCTTTGTCATCTATGGTCAAAGAGACTAAACTAACAGGATGGTTTAACAAGCTCTAGCCAATCAGAATCTTGTAGCATCAACGCGTCATAGTGACGAACTTGGACATGAGTACAGAGTCGAACTCGAACCAAGCAACAAAACTGTCAGCAGTAACTCTCATATACCAAGGCTAGTCCGTCACTGTCTATAAAGAACGGCGGCCATGACAAGTCCAACTACGTCACATTTCGTCACAAATGTTCTTTACTCTCTTTCTATTAGTGTCCCCATTGTCTTATGGGGATTAGACTCTCCTGTTGAATAATGTTTAGTCTCCTTGATCTATGGTTACATCGTTGAAAACACCAACGCTGACAGACCAATCAGAATTTTCGCGATAATAAAAGTTGTCTTCGATTTCTGATTGGTCAGATTACGTGAATATCTTGAGAAGAGTGGAATAGTCATTTAAATTTTTGCATCCAATCGCGGTGTAAATTTTGACCGTACCGTTCCCACAAACATTCAAACGACTTTTCAATCGGAACGTCCATCAATCCATCTCCAACATTCCCCATTCCCCGCTCCGGAAAGCGGCAACGCTCCAATCCACTCATGTCTGCGAGTTAGCTGTTTCAGCTCAGCGAGCGAGCAAAACGAATAAGTATTTTTGAAGAGCTCTTCCCCAATAAAAACCGACTCGAATTTTATGTTTTACTGCTGCGAAGCGCTTCTGTTTGTGACATTTCATGTAATTGCATGATTTGAGCAGGATAATTGGCCGTAAGGCCTCTGCAGACGGATTTATTCGTACAGGGAGGAGGACAAATGAACAAAACTGCTCGACTTCCAAAACAGAATTGTAACTGTTAGGATTTTGAATTATTTGTATAAGTTGTATACATATTAGACTGGTGCCCAATAGTTATTTTTGTATTAAGTGCGTAAAATGAGTGTTTTTTGGCAGATGAGAGTGTTAATTTTTGGCCGAGACCGTAGGTCGAGGCCAAAAGTTTTCTCGAATGTGCCATGAAAACACGAATTTTATACACGAGATACAAACAACATTTTTTTTCTACGCCCATTAATAAAAATGAACATTTCAATTGCGTCTTCGATTAGGAAACCTACCACGTTGTAATACCGATTTTCATTTCCCACGGGCTAGCTGTATCGAAATATTTCATTTCCTACGAGCGTGCGGAAAAGTAACTTTTTTCCGTTTTAAAAGTTCTACTTTTCCGCACGATTTTTACTTTTACGCCAGATTTTCTCTTTAAAGCACAATATTTTAATTCAAGATTATTATATTGTACAATGAGCATGAAATGAAATACATTTCCTACGAGTAGGTAGGTATATGAAATTTTGTAGAACGAGCGAATTATTTTTTTCATAACAGATTTCATCAAAAACACTCATGTCGTCATTGAATATACAAATATTGAAAAATATAACGAAAATTGAACAGTAAGTACTCTCATCGATTTCAAAACAAAAACAAAAAAAAAGTAACTTCCCCAGGATTCGAACCACCTACCCCATAACCATTAACCAGCGTAGAACGACTGCTCCCTTACTTTGCCAACTGAGCTATTTCAGATATTAATTTAATTGCTATAATACCATATCAAATCCTGTCAAATTTTAAATGTCACTATTTATTTTGATAATGTCTTAATTACTTTATATTTTGAAATTAATTTTATGAAAATTAATAGTTAATAGACTAGATTCGATCTCATATTATTTATAATCATACAATTGTTTCATTATTTTTCAGTGCATTAAAAAATCTCACGGAAAGATAAAATCATGCGGAAAAGTTACTTTTCCGCACGATTTTTACATTGTTGAAAATGAGGATATTTAGACCTAACTAAATGATCTATGTAACTATTCTGTCTTATGTGTCATTTTGTAGCGTTATTAGAAAATCTTGTTCAATAAAAACCTTTTTTTTTCATAAATAAGATGGACAAAAACACTTTTGCGGAAAACATCTTTTCCGCCCTTGACGGCTTGCCCGAACTCCGCTCCGCGTCGTTCGTGCAACTGCCGTCGCGTGCGAAAAAGTACTACTTTCCGCACTTGTTAGGCAAATTTCCTACGATTTTCATGAACTACTAGACTGTCATTATAGGTAGGTGTTAACGAATTTTATGAACATAAATAATATCGAATCAAGTTTGTTTACGTCTGTCTAATAATTTGACATTTCACATCAGTAAATAATTACAAAATTCGATTGAAAAAATTAAGTTATTAAAAATGATTACCGATAGTGAGGATGATTTAACAATCAAAAGAATGAATTTATATCAGAAGCTCCTGATAATGCCTGACAAAGGTATGATTTTCTTTTCATAAAACCAGAATAATTTCAATAAAAAGATTGATTACAATCGGATTCTATATTTTTGAATAGTTGACAGATACTTTCTATATAGCAGTTAATTTGAACAAATTATTATGTGCTCTAGTAACGATGAGTGTTGATTCAGATGACACATGGACTTTGGATGGTGGGAGCGAGGGTTCAAATCCACGCAGCCACATTTTTTTTTTTCATTTTATGAAATCGATTGGTGTTTGATTTTTCTGCATAAAGTTTTTTTATTTCCAAGTTGACAAAATTTGAAAATTTTGAATGTTATTTGAATGTTAGATGTTTCATTCAACGGGTGAAGAAAGAAAAAATTATCTAAACCATGTAGAAATGACGGCAGGGGAGTTTATGATAAAAAGGATTATTAAAAATATTCCAGATTTGTTAATGATTCAGATGGTCGTAAAATAAGTATAGTGTATTGTACACTACTCGCAAACCATTTCAGTTTACTCAGAAGAAATTTGTGTTTACTCAACTTGGAACAGGTATTTTTGATGTGTGGTTCCCAGCAAAAACTGTCGATAGTTAAACTGTTACTTTATTATCTGTTAAGAAAATTATATGTTTTGTATTATCTTTATTCAATTTCAATAAGATGCTATTAAACCATCCTTGGGCAAGGTTTTCAGCTGACGAAGTTATCAGCGACTCGTAACTGTTTTCAGAGCTTATAAGAAAGCTATCATCAGCAAAAGCATTACCTAAATGAGTCAACATGTGACAAAAAAAATCAATGGTATAAATTATGAATGAAAGTGGCCCCAGAACCGATCCTTGGGGTACACCTGTTCTAGCCAGTTTGAGCTGGGAGGTTGTTTAATTGACATTGATTCCTATTCTGGAGAAATGACTCAATGAGAAAAATACCATGATTTTGAACCCAAGATTCGCCCCGCATTTCCAATCGCTTTACAACGATATTTCTGTCGTTCTTTTGTCTTATCCACCGTGTGACAACTCAAGTTTACGAGCTTGTTACAATAGTTTATTCCTCGGTTTATGACGCATCGCCGTCGATAAATAATATTTGTATGACTTTTGTAGTCGTCGTTTTATAGAGGACAAAGGACATTTATCAAACTTCTCAAACGTCATTTATAAATCATCTACGAGTTTGCGACTCATGAATACGGCATTATCTCGGAGTAATATTTCATGGTACAGAGAGTATAAAGAGGCGAACTACCGTATCCAGTATTCAAATTGAAATGGAGTAATGGCGGGGACAAAGAAAATTGAGAAACTCAATTAAATGGATACGACGAGGTACGGTGTGTACGGTAATATAAATTCGAGGGGCTCTAGGGAATACGCAAACTAAGAGACATAAGACGAATTAGCTGTGGCACTAATGTATCCATTTCGGATCAAACAATGAGTGACATTTATACCGAAAGTAGTGTAGTATGCTAATTTATTGTTACTATACGAGAATGTATTGACATCTAGTTAGCCTAGACCAGTTCCCTGCATAAACAAAATATTGCGTTACCATAGCAAAAAGCAAAAAATTGCTGAAGAATAGAATAACCTCATTCATAAACAAATACGAATTGATCCCAGAAAAACAATTTGGTTTCAAGGAAAAAACCTCAACTGAAGATGCGATTCTTGAATTGACAGAAATGATACATAAATCACTAGAGAAAGGAAAACCTTCTTTATGTCTATAGACTTAACGAAGGCTTTTGATACTGTTGATCATAAACTGCTACTGCAAACTCTAGAAGACAATGGTATCAGAGGGAACTGCTTAACACTATTTGGAAGCTACCTTCAAAATAGAATGCAAGTTGTGAGAATTGCAGATACAATGAGCAATCAAAAACAAATCGAATGTGGAGTCCCACAAGGAACGGTACTGGGTCCTCTGCTGTTCAATTTATATATAAATGAATTATTCCATTTGAACAGCTTTGGAAAAATTATTGGTTATGCAGACGATACCGCAATATTCTATGAGGCAGACACTTGGCTCGACTTGAAAAATAAAGTGGAAGCAGATTTCCATATGCTTAAAAATGGTTTGACCAGAGGCTCCTAACAGTGAATCTGGAAAAAACTAACTTTCTTCCTTTCAGCTGCAATTCATCCAGTGATTGTCCATTTGAAACTCTTGAAGTCGGCGAAGAAGGAAATACACTAAAAATAGAGTCTTTGAGAGAAATCAAATACCTGGGCGTATACATAGATAAAAATTTAAGGTGGGACTCTCAAATAAAATATACAACAAAAAAGCTTCAGACAATCCTTTACAATTTCCGTGTCCTGAAAAATTGCCTTCCTTTCAGGAAACTTAAACAATTATATGGTGCCCTAATGGAAAGCCATCTGAGCATACTATTACGGCATGGGGAGCAGCTCTGCGTGTACACCTCAATCCCTTAGAGGTATTACAAAAGAGATTCATGAAATTGATAATGTTTAAAAATTCGCGTTTTTCGTCGGATCTTCTGTACAAGGAATGTAAAGTTATGGACATTTTTGCGCAAACCTAAAGTATCATTTCAGTAAAACTAAAGCAACACCACGAAACCACCAATACAACACACGACATCACGACAAACTTATCTACCCAACTGTGAGAAAGTCAATTTCACAAAGAGCATACTCGTTCATGTCAATAAAGCTATACAACACTGTACCAGAACAAATAAAAAATCTTCAATCGAAACCAATATCAATCAATCAATCAATCAATCATTTATTGTTCTTAAAACTTCAGTTTCATAACAATGAGTTCAGGTTGTGCTTAATATACATAACAAAAATAAAATAATGGAAAAATATAACAATGATACAACATGTGGGTTGAATAACATAGTACTAACTATGATACTATATAAAAAAAAATTAAAAATTAAAAATAATGATAATACTGGTGCAATTTAAATAATGGGAAATGTAAATGAAATCACCTCAGTAGAGTAGCCAGCAAAGAAAAGTGGCCACAGCTACCCGACCCTAACCCAGCATAATTCTCAGTGTGAATTACATAACATTAGCTTGAATACAATATTCTAATACATGGCAGACAAAATTCATCATTAATTCATTCATTCAAAATAAATGAACGAAGTTTCAGTATATTCCATATGTATGAGGCTGTGGTTTGTGCTATCGAAGGCGTAATATTTCCGAGAGCATTTAACAAAGTATCCGGTCCGTTTAAATGAGAGCAGTTTGGAGGTCTCATGGAACAAAAAATCGGACATTCGAACATAAGGTGATGAATTGTTTCGTAAGAGTCGTGATTGCAGGCTGTACACATTTCATTGGGGTTTATATGGTGAGAAGACCCGTTGTAAGTGAATTTTATGCTGAAATTATTACAAGTTCTAATTTGAGCGATCGTTCTTATTATTTTAATTGGTATATTCAACTGGAGATAGTTTTGTGGTAATTTGGAGATCGTAAAGTGCTGGTAGAATGAGAGAAAAGTTGAATTCTGTGATAGGGAAATATCGAGGGGCGAACCGCTGGTGAAATTTGTACACCGGACTTCACGTCTTAATGGTAATTCATGGTAATTCACTGAATTACCATAGTAATTCATCGGTAATTCATCGGTAATTCATGTAATTCATCGGTAATCCATGTAATTCATCGGTAATTCATGTAATTCATGGTAATTCATTGGTAATTCATCGGTAATTCATCGGTAATTCATCGGTAATTCATCCAGACTTTAGGTAGTCTCAATTGAGCTGCAGTAACAGTAAAATGACGTCATAATATACAATGGAAATAAACGACCTAAATTTTCAAGTAAATGACTGCTAATTTTAAAAGTATATTTACCATTGTTGAGTAGATCTCAAAATTCTTGTACAACCCAAGTGGACAAATTTTTGCTTTCAAAACTAGAATAATCTCCTATTCAGAAATAGGAAGGTAAAAAAATGCAAGTGGATCACCCTGAATTTTAGTCGAATTTCGGAAATGGTTTTGCCAAAGTTTCACTTTCGAACGATTATTTGTATGCTTTTCAATTTTTTTTTAATGGAAATCCGCGACTGGCTAGGTGAAAATCCATCGTAAATGACTTCATTTGATCATGTTGAGAATTATTATATGAATTAAATCACTACCCCCAGATACAGCCTTGTTTCATGGTCACTCAGAATATACAAGGAATATTTCGTAATTTTGAGATTAAACCCTTTTGAAATCGTCGTACGTATGGAATCTTATTGAACCAATAAAAAACTGGTCACAAATTGAAGGAATATAATACAAGTCAGGTACACCAATCATAATTTGATGTTCATTTCTAGCATAAACATTAACATAAAAAACATAACAAGTACATATATCAACATTTGTGATGAACCATAAACCAAATATTCGTTTCGATTGCTAAAATAGTCAAAACTTATTATAAACAAAAATCAATATTTTATCAAAATGAAAACTCAAATAACAGAGATACCTATATAAATATATATGTAAATTTATAAAATAAAAATATATGATAAATCAATTCCCCTTCTTTATTGCTTCATATCTCCTTTCTATGATCTCTCTATCTTCTCTTGATATGGTGAGTGGTGCACACCCAAGCATTTTCAATGGCCCGTAGATTATCTGTATTTTCTGTACAAAATCAAGGTCTTCAGTTTCTGGCCAATGAAATTCCCCCATATTCTGCCTGAGAAACTTCATTTTGTAACTGCTATCTTCCTTTGCGATGACCCGTCCGATATACCACTGATAGGCATAATAGGTAGCATAATATTTTTCTTCCTCTATATCATCTTCGTTTTCAGAGGAAAATGAATCTTCTTTGGACGAGTCATCAAGATGTGTATCACTCTCCATGTTTTCTAAATCTTCTTGTACCTCTTGTTCTGCTCCCTCGTCTGTTCCATCCTCAATTAAATATTTTAATTTTTTCATGCTCAGTTCTTGGATTGACATTTCGGATTTGATCACGTTGAAGTCGAAAATATTGGGTGAAATCGTTGCTTTGTAGTTAGAGATGTTATAAAATTGTTTTCCTTTCAAAACGACTGAAACCAGTATCCTCCTTTCATCGATAATGTACCACGAACACATATAACCTAAATCACGTTCAGGTCTATTCATTGTGATGCTTATTGGAGCAGTTTCTAATGAATAGCCTCTCTTCCCGTAAGATAACTGAAAGCAAGAATGCGACCAATTACATTATCTTGAAGTGTATTAGTGGAACTCTTTATTTCAAATTCTGAATCCTTGGAAAAAATACACCAATCGCCTACGGATACTGCAATTTCTCTTTCCATTGAGTAGGTCCCAGAACTTTGTAATACTGCAGATTTTTCTTTTGTTCCCTTAGATATAAATCGCCTTAGTCTATCTGCGCTCACCTTTTGGTGGCACAGGTGAAAGTGTGATTGAAAAAGTGTTGATAAATTCACCCTAATTTTAAATGGTGATTCAACAAATTTCACATACTTAAAGAAATGTGGATACTTAATCCTTTCTCTAAGTTGTTAATTCAATGTGATATTCTGGCAAATTGGACCTCCGAAATTACCTGAGGAAAGTAAATATTTTTGTTAGGAGTTCACCTACCGAAATATCAAGATATCTATTCTATTCTATCGTAAACTCTTTCAGTCGTTTTGAACTATAAATAGTGATCTATTGCAGCCTGTGATTCGAATTGAACTGAGATGAGAAGCAATGCCGCCCGAGACTGCAGACAGGACTGAGGGTGAAGGGTGAACGCGGAACAGGCCAGTGGACAGTTAGTAGTGGTGCATCCAGCGAATCTAGTTCAAAGCGGTTCAAACTAGTCTACCCATGTCTATTCGTCTCTGTCTCTATCTGCCCTTCGCAGGTCGCCGCATACATAAGCACTTTGAAATGAAATAACGAAATAATCGAACGCACAATTACTGTTACGTGCAGGGTGGGTGCAATTTTTTCACTAGCATACGCTTTGGCGAAGCATTCAACCTAGTAATTCTAACTCCAGATAATTAACGTATTTCTTAGTGATCGAGTTTTTTCAGTTTCATTGAGAAGTATTGAGAATAATAAGAAATCTGAATTATGTGTAATATGGAATTCACAAAATTCTTTAGTAATTCACCTCGTAATTCACGGACTTCATATGTATTTCATCGGGATTTCATGTAATTCATAGGTAATTCATGTAATTCATCGGTAACTCATGTAATTCATCGGTAATTCACGTAATTCATCGGTAATTCATCGGGAATTCTTGATTTTGTACACCAGAATTCACCAGCGGTTTGCCCCTCGGGAAATATCTTTAGAATGTAATTTCTGGTAGTATGCCGAGAGTATATATTTTCTTTTTCTTTTGAGAAGATTGAAGTTCAGTTGATTCCAAATGTCTAGCGAGTCGATGGATGCAAAGTACTGTTTTACTTGGAGTGTCCAGTTGAACCGAACATCGCTGTTACTGAGACGGAGTTGCATTAGAAAACAAAGTTTTGGTAGTCGTCTATCATCCATTAGGAAGAGTCTACTAAGCCAGCTCAGAGTAAATTTGAATATATTGTAGGATATGCTTACACGTCCGGTTTCTAAACGAACAATGTAGTCGGCCGTATTTTTTGGAAGATGCAAAAGGCGTTTAAAAAAATTGAGCTGAACACGCTCTAGGATATCTGGGTATCTAAGTCCCCATACGGGTATGCTTTGAAGAGTTTGATTCTGGATTGCCAAGAAATAATTTTGGTCTTGGCCATAACTGGGAGTAGTGCCCCTATTGCCTGATTGCCTTTTTCAGATGAGCTTACTGCCATTTCTCGAAAAAAGGAAGATGTTACAAAGGGGACTCCGAGGTAGATGTACTTGTTTACTATTTCAACTATGTTATTATTCAAAAAAAATCTGTGGTTTTTTGGGTAGTGGCCTCCTCTAGAAAAACATATAATTTTGGTTTTGTCTACGTTAATTGTTAGGTAATTTTCAGCGGTATATTGTTCCAGAGTTTTCAATTTTCTTCCTAGGTCAACTTCAGAGTCCGCCAGAATTACCAAATCATCTGCGTAAAGTAGCATCAGGAGATCATTTTTATTATCAATGTTTATGCCTTTTATCCCCCTAGATCGAAAATATTGTTCGATGTCGGCAATGAATAGGGCGAATAATAGAGGGCTCAGTGATTCACCCTGAAGAACACCACATGTGACGTCGAATGATTTGGTAAGTCCTTCGGCCGATATAACTTTCATAGAGGCTGACTCATATATCTTTCTGCATGTGTTCAGAAATTTAGAGCTCACACCTTGACAGTAAAGTTTTTGCCATAGGAGCGAGTGGTTGACCGAGTCAAACGCCCTCTTAAAGTCGATGAACACTGCAAATACTTTCCGTCTCTTTAGTCTAAGGTGAAGTTGAATAACAGAAGAGAGTGTAAACACGTTGTCAATGCAACCACGATTCCTACGAAAACCTGACTGGGATTCGGGCAATATTTCGTTTTCTTCCGTCCATGAAGTTAGTCTCTCAAGGAGGATTTGGGTAAAGAGCTTCGTTGGACAATTAACTAATGCGATTCCTCTGTAATTGGCTGGGTCAGCGGAAGGCCCCTTTTTGTGGATCATAGTCATGAGCACTTCAGACCAGCTATTTGGGATCGTTTCAGTTTCTAAAATATTGTTGAAACGAGACATGCTATGATACTCAGACGTCTACAATTATAATTTGTTTTTGATCTGAATAGTCAAACTTTTTTTTATCTAATTTTTTATATTTGCTTCTTTTCATAATACATTTTTAATATATCTATATTTTTGTAACAGTTCATTCACTTACTCGCTTGGGTGATCATCTCATTGTCTCGAAGAAATATGGGAAAATATTTTAAAGTAGCACACTTGAACGTTCGATCACTGACACCAAACTTTCCAGATTTCAGTACCTTGGTACACAATAAATTTGAAATTATCGCTGTTTCCGAAACATGGCTAACAAGGAACATATTGAATGACTCGATCTCACTCGATGGGTATAATTTATATCGAAAAGATCGAGCCATTGGTAGGGGTGGTGGTATAGCTCTCTACATCACAAACAAACTTAAAATAAAAGTCTTAACTAACGTCACGCAAAATAATATAGAACAACTCTGGCTTTCTTTCAAACATGATAATAAAAATATTGCTATGGGAGTTTGTTACAGACCTCCTAGCCAACCAGCTGATGAATTTCTGAATGAACTCGAGTTAACTCTGAGTACAATTGCTCCAAGTTTCGATGAAATTATCTGTATGGGTGATTTGAACATAGATATATTGGATTTGGAAGATTACTCCACCAAACGCCTACTGAATATACTCAACACCTTCGGACTGCTCCAAACGATATCCGAGCCTACTAGGTACGGCCCAACAAGTGTCAAAGTAATTGACTTAATAATGCTGTCTGAAACGTTACCTGTTAAAAGTTCGAAAGTTGAAGATGCTTCTAGTATTTCCGATCACTGCTTGGTTACATGTGCACTCGATTTTTCACCTATATCAACCAAACCTTTTTTATACACTTTTCGAGATTATAAAATTTTTAATCAAAATAATTTTGTTGATGACTTAGAAGCAATTGATTTCGCCAATATTCTTGAACTTCACAATATAGATGACAAAGTAAATTCACTAAATCAATCACTAACTGAGATCTTCGATCTACATGCACCCATTAAGACTGTGAAAATAAGTCGTCCCCAAGCACCTTGGCTAACGTACAATGTAAAATTGATGATATCCACTAGAGATAAAGCTCTCATCAGATACAAAAAAAATAGATTGGAAAGGCATTGGAACTTCTATAAAGAACTTAGAAATCAAACTAAATACGCAATAGAACGTGAAAAAAAAGCTTATTTTGCTTTCAAACTCAGAACTAGCAAAAACAACAAGACATTCTGGAAAGAATTGAAAAACCTGAATGTCCATTCAAAAAAAATCCACAACGCAATTCCAGAACATCTCACTGACGTTACAAAAATCAATAACTTCTTCATTGATTCTTCCAAATCTAATCTTCTGCCCGACAGAGAAACTACTACTCATTATCTGAGCAATATCCGGCCAAATGTGAATACTTTCAAATTTTCCGCAACTAATGAGTCTGAAATATACAAAACACTCTTGACAATAAAATCAAAAGCTGTTGGAGTAGACAAACTGAGCATCAGCATGTTATTATACTCCTGCCCTCAAGTGCTTGCCATATACACACATATTTTTAATTTTTGCATCGAAAATAGTGTATATCCATCAATCTGGAAACAATCTTTCATTATACCTCTACCTAAGGTACCTAATCCAGATGACATTAAATTTCTACGCCCGATTAGCATTCTTTGCACGCTTTCTAAAGCATTTGAGAAAATTATTTCTACCCAAATGAAGCTTCACTTAGAAACTCAAAGCATTCTTCCACCCCAACAGTCCGGCTTCAGAACCGATCACAGTTGCATCACGGCACTTTTGAAAGTAAGCAACGATATATATTCAGCCTTGGACAAGAAACAACTAACTCTTCTGGTCTTACTCGACTACTCTAAGGCTTTCGACACAATTAAACATGACTTGCTGCTAGCCATCCTGCATTATATTGGATTTTCAAAAGAATCCATTTCTCTGATGGAAGCTTATCTCCTTAATAGACTACAGGCGGTGACTCTGGGTGATATTACTTCCGATTATATGGCAGTGGAAAATGGAGTTCCCCAGGGATCCATCTTAGGGCCCACACTTTTTATTATCTACACCCACGAGTTTCATAAATATTTACAGTTCACTGATTGCCATTTTTACGCAGATGACACTCAGATATACATTTCTTTCCCTGAGAATGATCTTATAACTGCCACGAACCGACTCAATACCGACCTTGATGCTTTGGTCGAAGTGTCAAACAAATTCTGCCTGTCTATTAACCCCATGAAATCCAAAGTTATTCTGTTCGGCAGCAAAAAAGCTCGAAATCGATGCGCTGATGAATTGTCAGTAAAAATAAATAATGAAACACTCGAAATCACAGATAGTTCAAAAAACTTGGGGTTGATTATGGATTCTTCGCTTCGTTATACACTACATGTCAACTTGATAACTAAAAGAGCATTTTGTAATTTAAAACTCATATATTCCAACCGAGGAATTTTGGATAGAAAAAGTAAAATAACTCTATGTGAAGCATTAGTTCTGTCACACCTGAACTACGCTGATGTAGTGTATGGTCCTGCTTTGTGCAATTCCGACAAACGGCGACTACAGCTCATACAGAATTCATGCATACGTCTGATTTGTGGACTGACCAGACGTCACCACATTTCTAATCATTTAAAAGACGTTGGTTGGCTGAATATTGAAAATAGACAAATATTACACGCTTGCACATTATTTCACAAAATAATACAATCACATAAACCTCCATATCTCTATAGGACCATAACATTTCGCACTGATGTGCACCATCTCAATGTCCGTTTCAAGACAAGACTAACCCCACCTCTACATAAAACAGCTCAATTCCGATCATCTTTCTCTTACCAGATAACCCGGCTATACAACACGGTTCCCGACGAAATCAAGACCCTACCTATTCATTTATTTAAAAAAAAGATACAGAAGCTTCTGTTCAATGAAGAAATGTTCTTTAATTAGTTTTTTTTTTTTTTTAGTTTTTTATTTATTCATACTTTTATTTTTTTTTCATATTCCATATTTTCATATCGAATAACATGAGATGGTTATGCATCGAGATACAATTATATTCTATTTTTTTTATTTGTATTTTTAGGATAGCTCTCAATGATATTTTGTCCTATATACGTTTAATTTACTTTCTTTTTCTTCTGTACGGTTGAGTGTAAGAGAGTACCAACCTGTCCTAGACGGGTGAAGCGCTAACTCTGCCTTTTGATAGTCTCTGTAACCTGTCCTACTATCAATAAAAGCAATTTATTATTATTATTATTATTATTATAAAAGGGTTGTTATGTAAAGAATCCAGTTGTGTGGAAGATTTTTCAGAAACTCGTATGAAATATTGTCACAGCTTGGTGATTTGTTGTTTTTACACTTGTTGAGCACTGCATAAAGTTCAGTAGTTGTAATAGAGCAATCAAGTGTGGGGTGTCTTGCATCAAAATACGCTGTTAAGTCAACAATCCTCTGGGGGTATATATTGCTATAAAAAGTCTCCCATACATTAGTAGGGAGAAGCGACCGTGAAAGGTTAGAGCGATAACGTTTTAGAGTTGCCCAAAATGTTTTGGAGTCTTTAGAGTTCGATAAGGCCTTTGTAATTTCTAATTCATAGTTTTGCCGTTTAGTTCTCAATAGATTTTTGTAAGAGCGATTCGAAGAAAGGAATTCATTTTTAAAATCAGGTGAAAAACTATCTCTCTTCCAGTATTTCCAGTCTCTTCGCACTTTCGTTTTCATGTTCGAACATTCCTTGTCGAACCATGGTTTGTTATGTTTCGCGGAGGGCCGAGGATTATTTTCCCTCGTTAAGTTCAAGGCAGTGGCTGTTTCTAAGATAGCTGTACAAAAACTGTCATAGCAGATCTGGACATTTGGAGTATAAAAAACCCTCTCTGAGTGCTGCATTGTGATTTTATACTCCAACGAGCACAGACTATCCCACTTCATGTTTTTTTTCCTATGAGAAATGATCTCTCCCCTGTGGCCTCTGTACAGCATATCAGAAGCTAAGCTCAGAGAGACTGGAAAGTGGTCGGAAAGGGTTATTTTCTCCGAAACATAAAGGTTATCTACGAGGGAAATATGAGAGTTGTTAATGAATACGAGATCTATAACACTGTTGCCAAGACTATTAACATGGGTGTACTGAGCAGGTCGGTCGAGAGAAGTTCTGCCGTTTAGTAGAGAGAATGAGTTGATATACATGAACTCTGAGATATTACGCCCCCGAGTATTAAGAATTTTATCAACGCTTAGCCTGTTTTCAAACAAATTGGAATTTTCAAGGAGCTCTTCCGGTATTGTGCCTAATTCAGCAATTCTGCAGTTGAAATCCCCATCAATTACTATGGGAGTGTCTGGATGTTTTTCTAGAAGTTCGGATAGAGATTCTTGAAATATTTCCAGAATGATTTCAATATCAAGTGAAGGTTTCAAATATACAGAACAAATTATAACATCAAAATTACGAAAATTGAGGAGACACATTATCCACCATGGATTCTTTTCTATAATTGTTACGTTAAAATAGTTTTTGTAGAAAATAGAGAGACCACCACTAGCTCTACCGAATGACTTTTCTTTGAGTGCTGGAGAGCTCAAGACGTTGAAAGATGACATGTAGTTTGGAGATTCATTTAGTTCGTACGTCAGCCACGTTTCGCTGATACAGAGAACTTCAAAGTCCAGGCTCTCGGTAGAGACTTCTTCCAGATTTGAAAAGAATAATATCTAAAGCCAATTTTAGAGACAGCTGCCGCCCCATATTTGAAAACCTAGAAATACTCACCCTACCATGTATTTACATTCTCAATTGTTTGTTGGATATTCATAGAAATAAAGAAAAACTTCAAAGTAGAAATTCATTTCACAATTATAGCACAAGAAATTGTAATTTGATTCGACCTACTAGACATCGTTTATTGACTTCTGAACGCAATACCTTAGACATAAAGTTATATAATAAATTGCCAGTGTACATTAGGGAATTACCCACTCATAAGTTCAAGATACTAATTCGAAGATATTTGCTGTCGCAGTGCTTCTACTCGGAGGGGGAGTATTTGGAGGCTGGTATGAGTTCATGGGAAACTACAGATAAGTCATAATATATATGTGTATATATATATCACTGCAACACAAGCCATTGAGGAGCACTCTTTACCTAATTTAAAATTATATATATATTTTTTTAACTTTAAAATTTTAAATTATAAACTGCGGTATTGTAGTATTGTATTGTTTTGAACAAATTTTTTTAATGTATTATGCTATGTCCTGGACCTACCACAAATGGATTTACTGTTCTGTAATGTGGCTGAATAAACTATCTTCTTAAAGCCTTGGCAGTTCCAAAATACTATATTGAGTGGTTGCTATTTGTTGTGAGTATTGGATGTTGATTCTAAGGGTCTGAGAACTTTGAAACCTTGATTCCGTTTTGGGGGTGTCGTCTCTTCTCTCGGTCTTTTGGTTTTGTCGATTTCAGTTATTTTTGGGGTTCTGTTGGAATATTTGATGGTGAGGTTTTTCTCTCCAGCTTGAATTCTGGTTTGTAGTTCGTTTCTGAGGTCAGACAGATACTTTATCTGAGCAGGCGTTGAGTCTGGTTTTATAGAAATATTGGGAAACGAGTCGCGGGATAATTTAGACTTGTTTCTAAGAACATTCAGGGCATCTTCAAAGGAAGCTAACGTAACTTTCAGTGGGCGTTTTCTTCCCTCTGTTGGAACTTTACCCAAACGTTGAGAATTTTTTATTGTGATACCACTAGTAATCTGGTTAATAATTTCATTTGCTGAAGTGAGATCCTCAGTGGGATTATTCTCGGCCAAACCCATAATTAAAATATTTTTTTCTCTATTAATTCTATTAGTAATTTCAGCTTGCATTTCGAAAGAATTATTTTTCAGATTGACCAGCTCGTCTTCAAGCGTTGTAATTTTTGTGTGTAAGGAATTATTGTCAACGCGCAAGCTGGTTATTTCTTCGACGCAGGACTCGATTTTATTTGAGTGGGTTGCAATTGTCGCCGTCAGATCTTCTATCTTAGTATTGGTAGTAGTTATCGAATTGTTGAGTGCAGATAGTTGGGTCATTATGGCATTGAAACGTTGTGTGCTGAGATCTGATGTGTCGTGTGAAGAAGCAGAGCAGTTCTCGCACTTCCAATTCGTGAGCGTATCTGTAGCGATGTCCGCAGGTTGCGGGCGAGCACAAACACCGTGCCAGAGGGAACGGCATACTGAACAATTGATCACTTGTCGATCCGAAGCGGAGATCGATTTCGTGCACGCATGGCAATTGGCCATGTTAAATTTAGGGTATGTGTAGGCAGATAATGGAACAGCTGTACACACGTATAGGTTAGGGAATTATTTTGTTGAAATTAATTTTGTTCGAATATGAGTGACAATATGTGAAGTAGATTCCACAGGTAGTGTAAATCACTTACTTATCAAGCCTTAGATGCTTTACTGAGGTTACTTTTACCGATGTTATCACAGAAAACAATCACTATGTTTACACTGAAACTCAATCGATATTCACATGTCGAACGACGAATCTAAACCAATATTCAAAAAGCAAATAAAGAAATTTATTCTCGAAAAAGACAGGCACTTCGTTAAAACTCTCTTAGAGTAACATTATTATTGAATTGACATGTCTATACCTTTATTTTATTTTATCCATGAACTCTTTTCGATTTTTTACTGTATTGTATATAAGTATCTTACTTTTAGTCACAGTTGCCTACGGTTTTATATATTTCCACTGATTGTTAGTCTAGTCATATTAGTTTGTCCAAAATTATATCTATTACCTTTGTTTAGTATTTGATCTAACTAACTTTTTTCTACTATAATGTATATAGCATAATTTTATTCATATTTGTCTAAGATTGTATTTACCTGTACATCATTAATTTACTTTTATAATATGTTATATTATTTGTTTAAGGTTTTATCTATCACAATATTTCGTCTACTGCTATTATTATTATAATAAATATATATTTTCAAGAAAATACCCCACACTCTCGACGCCATTATAATAAAACGCTATTCCGTTGAAATAGAGTTTCATCACAGCTGATACTATCAATTGTTAGGCCGAGCGGTGCCTTTTTCAATATTTTATAGGAGCGTTTATATAGGAACACATCAGGAAAATTATACATTTACTTACCTATCAAATCTCATCTCCTGCAACCATCAGGAAGCTGCTACCAGCTTTGCACACACACTAGTTTTAATTATTTAAGTTACTTTATTTATTATTATTTTCAACACTTTTCTGGATTTCAATCTATTCAAATACTTCTCAAATTGTTAATCAATATTATCTGGGCCGAAGGCCCAGGTGGAAGATTAAATTTAACTCAATAAAACAAAGAAATCGGCCAAACACATTTATTATGCCGAAAGAAAAAAAATAGAACGCCGGAATAACTAAGAAGTTTTAAATTTATAAGTTATTAAATCAAACCCAATTAAAAACCAGTGAATTGAATAAAATTTTATGACATTTACGTTTTTAAACTACTCAAAAAGGTATAATTCTTACTAAAGTATTGAACTGATATTTTGAAACAGATCATTCACCAGAAAAGGTCACGTTGCTAACAAACATCTAACACTCTCAAGATTTAAAACAGGACTGCCGTTTAGAAGCATAATATATATGTCCTTCAAGTTAGCTTGGGTTTCGAAATCGTTTAGGCAGTAAATATAAGGGTTGTTCGAAAATTAAATAGTGAATTGAATTTCTTTATCAGTTTCTTCTACAATCGGCTTATGCATTAAATATTTTATAACTCAGATATTCCGACGTTACGAGAAAAAAAACATAATGCAAATTTGTCGCATTATGAAAAAAAACTCTTTGTATCTAAACAATTGATCTTATTTCTACTTATTCTATGTCATGGATCTTTCTGTAACACTCGGTTATGGTTTGAATCAATTCTATTAACGGAAATATGACGATGAATTCATAATGAAAACTGATTATTGGACACAAAATATTTGGTTCGAATTTATAAATACCCCTCGTAAATCTCTCGAAACTGTGTTGGAACGATTTTTATAGCAACCATATGGGCGAAGGTTTTGGTGCCCTTCTCGGTATCGTAAACTAAATGCTGAATTTAATGGCTTCCGGATGTAGATTCAATGGTTGTCCTCTTCGAGAACTTTTAATGAATTTCAAGATTACGTTTTGTTACATTATTATTATTATCTAACTCATTTCCAGTTATCACTTTTTGCGAAACAAGAGCTGTGCTCTTATCGCTAAACCACTTTGTTCACATATTTTGTTTTATTAATGCCCAATATCTGTATATTTTTGTGAATAAATTTATTATTATTAGAGTTATTATTATTATTATTATAGCAACGAACAATAACTTGCTACAATTTCCAAGAGGCATAAAATAACTCGGTCTACGAGGATGTATTGATATCTGGTTAGCCTAGACCAGTTCCCTGCATAAACAAAATATTGCGTTACCATAGCAACGAACAATAACTTATTAGAAGTGTCAGTGTAAAGTTTGACGTCAAAAAAGTAAACCAGATTTACGCAATAAATTAAAAGAAAAAATATGTCCACCGAAATTGTGAAAATCAAAAAATTGGAGTATCGAGCCATCATCAAGTACCTGTATTTAAAAGGATTAAGAGGTTAGCAGATTTACGAAGATATGCTTAATACCCTTGGTGATCAATGTCCTTCGTGTGCGACCGTGAAAAATTGGACTGCAAGCTGCAAAAGAGGTAAATTTTCTATTGAAGATGATGACCGATCTGGAAGGCCAGTTTCTGTGTCAGTCCCCGAAAATATCGATGCAGTTCATGACATGATTTTAACAGACCGTTGAATTGGGCTAAAACGGATATCTGAAGCACTGAATATTTCATACGAACGCGTTCATCATATAGTTCACGTCAATTTGGACATGAGAAAAATTGCTGCAAAATGGATCCTCAAATGTTTGAATATTGATCAAAAGCGTGCAAGGATAGTAGCATTGCGTTCGATCTGTGCTCGATTTGAAAACGATGTAGACTTCTTAAACCGAATTGTTACTAAGGATGAGACTTGGGTACATTTCTACGATCCAGAAACAAAACAACAATCGATGGAATTGCTTCAGTTTTTTGGGATTGCCATGGAGTAATCATGATTGATTTTTTGGATAAGGATAGAACAATAACTGAAGATTACTATTCGACATTACTGACCACTCTACGGGAAAAAACTGAAAAGAAAAAACGCGGAAAGCTATCCAAAGGTGTTTTGTTTTTGCAGGACAACGCCCCTGCACACAAATCTAATGTTGAAATGCAAAAAAATCGTGATTTAGGGTTTGAATTACTAGAACACCCCCCTTATTCACCAGATTTGGCTCCGTCCGACTCTTCATCTCTTTCCTCAACTGAAAAAAAGTTTAAAAGGTCGTAAATTTTCTTCCAACGAGGAGGTAATAAAAGCTGTGGAGGTCTGGTTTGAAGAGCAAGAAGAAACATTTTTTTTGAAAGGTCTATAGACGTTGCAGGTTCGCTGTAATAAATATATCCAATTAAGAGGAGAATATGTTGAATAATAAAATATTTTGACATTGAAATTTTGTTTGGTTCTATAGTAGGCTAAAAATTTTTCAATATATCCTCGTAATGATAAGTTCATTCATTTCAATAAAATTGATATAAAATACATTAAAGATATTTAAAAATAAACAGGAAGAACCACAAAGCCATGGGTTGTCTGTGGTGTAGATATGTATGTATAAAATTGGATAACATAAAATAGAATGATAGTTTATCTAGTCATTGCAATATTTACTTTCCACTGGCATTCTATCAATATAATCTAAGAGGTATTTAAGAAAATCCTCGCATAATAATATTGATATGTTGATTTCCAGGAGTAATAATAATTTAAGAAAAAAAATCATTCTCACCGGAAATACTTAACCCTTTCGCTCAGGAATTATGAATTTTGAAGATAAAAATCTAAATATTTTTGTACAGTATTTATGATTTTTTGCAATTTTTTTATATATATTTATATTTTCACAAAATGTTCTTCTGGGCCCTAGGGCATGTCCCCAAATGAGGACAGTGTGAGCCAACGGCGTAAAAATTCTATAAACCGTATTATATGAAATAAGAGGATATCACATCATCACAATGATATTTAATTAACAATTGTTCACATTCACATGATAATTAACGAAACAGTTAGATTTTTTCGACAACCATAAATGAACATTACACTTGCACTGCATACCGTCTTCCAAATCAGAGTCGTCATCATCACTCATACATTTGATATCTGATGAACCTTGTTCAGTCATTTCCAATAGCTCCTCGTCAGTGAGAGGTCTCCTGCACTGAAATATATTATAGTGATATATAGAAAGGTTACATTCATTTTACCGTTGACTCACAATGTCCACAAAACAGTACACTACACTATAACAATCTTAGAGTTGAAAATATACGAAAAACGAATGATACACTAATTATTTACCAAAATTCAACTAGTTTTCTCCACAACAGACTCTATTTGACAGTTGCTACTATTCGAATGTCACCAAGAAGAATTACAGAATAAAGCTCTACACGGTCATATACGCAGAGTTCTAGAAACGTTTATTTCAGTTGAATTCCACTTTCCTACTATATTCTACAGATGGCTGCAAGTGTGTTCTTTTGAAAGAATATACTTTCCTGATCAGAGTGCGATAGAATTTTGCAGTAAAAACAAACAGAGCTCAACATGAATAATGTTTGAATAGGTTGTCCTTATTTGGGGACACGGTGAGCGAAAGGGTTAAAATAGAAATAATAAACATAATAATAAATTAGAAATATAGACCAGTGTTGATGGACGCCAACTTAACTTTTGTAACTAAAATTTTTTCACATAACCTCAAATTTTCTGGGAAAATCGGAAAGACTATTTTAATTTAGTTTTAATTTTGTTGTGTAAAAGTTTTGTGATTGTCGCGAAATCTAGTGGAAATATACTTTTTCATGTTCTGAATTAGACGTTCATTTGCCGCGAAATATTCATTTTTTTTAAAATCTGTTATTTTAGTTTTTTGCGTTTTCTGGAAAGAAATTCCACGGCTGTGCTACTTTTTTATTACATAATCTAAAAGTAGACGCTTCAACGAAAAAAATGGCGGCTTACGAGTTTGAAAAGACGAACTTTCTGTTGAAAAAAAGGTCGTTTTTACGGAATTTGTCGAAAAAAAAAAGGAAAAATCTGTATTTCGCTACAAAACAATTACAGTTTACTTGAAATATGATAAGTTATATTTCCAACAAGTTTCGTAAAAAATAATTGATTTTTGTGCGAGAAAAAAATTAAAAACTGATAAAGTGGGTTTTCAACTGAAAACTTTCAGCAGTAAAATTCTTCTTTTCAAGCTCGCCAGCAGCCAGTTTTTTCGTTGAGAACCAGTTTTTTCAGTTCCAGGTAAACTCCATATCAATTAATTAATGATTAGATTGTGTTACTTCAAACATCATTTAGAGAATGCCATTAATCATCTAAACTATTACTTAGTTATCTGGAGTTTAACTTGAACTGAAAAAACTGGCGTCAAAGCGTCTACTTTTAGATTATGAAATAAAAGAGTAGCAGTACTGTGGAAACTTATTCCAGAAAACCCAAAAAATTGAAAAAACATATTTTCTAAAATCTATTTTTTAAATTTTTGTTCTTAACTAATATTTATTTATTAAAATTATTCAAATTAACACTTGAAACCTTTCTAAAACATCAGTTCAATGTCACTCCAATAAAAACAAAAATAAACAAGGACATAAATAAGGATTTGATTATGATAGAAGGGCGAAAGGAGATGAACTCTTGGGGATAAAAATGGTTTCTCACGATTCGCACTGAAAATTGACCACCTACAAAAAAAGCTGGAGAAAAAAGTAGTTGACGATGAAAAGATCTACAACTTTTGTATCAAAGATTTTTCTACATGACCTCAAGTTTTCCAGGAAATTCGAAAAAATCATTTTAATTTGGTTTTAATTTTTTATTGTATAAACATTGTATGTTTGTTGTGAAATCTATTGGAAATAAACCTTTTTATGTTCTTAATTGGACGTTTTTTTTTGCAGCGAAATTTTTTATTTCTCTCAAACCTCTTTGAAGTACTCGGAATGGAGGCGGCTAATAGTTAGGCTGGTTCCAACGAATTTTTTAACACTTCAGAGGAAAAAATTGCAGCTTTTCAGTTAAATGAGGTCGTTTTTCCGGAAATTGTAGAAAAAAAATGGAAAAATCTGTATTTCTCTACAAAAAAATTACAGCTTACTTAAGTTTTTCCGATTTTCCTGGAAAATTTGAAGTAAAAATTGTAGATCTTTTTGTTTTCAACAACTTTGCCAAAACTTTTTTTGATATAAGGTCAACTTTCGTTGTCAATCGCGAAAAACCGTGAATTATCACTTTCAACCCCTAAAAGTTCACTCCGTTCCACCCTTCTCCATTTTTTCGGCAACAATATTTTGCTCCTATTCCAGTAGGTCTCATATTTTTTTAAATCTCAAATACGTTTTACATGAACTTTCGCCAATATCTCGAGTAAATGCGCATCCACCATAAATTAGGTAAAAACAAAGGGCAATATGTTCAAACTGTATCTATGATTCTATTCATTTACAATTGAATGATATATTGTTGTGTGGTAGGTTTTTATGGCAATACTTAAACTCATCTTAATGAGATGAAAAATCTGAATGATGTTGATGTTTATAATTTTTTCGAATTTGTACCAAGATTGATAATTTTATCATTATAAACATTCTATTCAATCCTCTCATACCTTTCTCGTGAGTTTTTGGATACTATTTCAATTTGGGTGATTATTATTGAAATTTTTACTTGATAATAGTATAGTTTGGTGAGTCAATTTTGAGTGCCATTTATCAATTCTGATAGGTTTTTAATGCTATTTCCACAGTTCCACTGTTTTTTTCATACAATTTTCCTAGTGAAATCGTATTATTATTTCTTTATAAAATGTCTACAAAACATCCACGCCAGTATCGGGCAAGATCCCCTACACAATTTTGCATTGCCAAAAATAAAATTACCAGTTTTAAACGGGAGTATGGGAACTGGTCAGAGTTCCAAATTTTTTTACAGAAATAACAAATATTTAAACTGATTGAAGAAGTGTCCATCCAGTATAGCAACGGAATATGGAAACTATGCGTCCACAGAGACACAGAGAAAACAATTGAACGCCATCGAAACTGAATACTCTCAACCCTTTCGACCGTACTGTATGAAGCCGTCTAGCAGGTAATTAAGTGTTATTGATATCCGCCATACGGCCGACTCAATCAGTGTTTCGAACAAAAGAGTTTAATTGAAAAGCCTTCCCGCAATCGGAGCCAGAATCGATCAGGTAAATAACGTTCAACGTGGATGGATGGATAGGGCGCTGTATTTCACGGGTCAGGTGTCAAACTGCTCTAAATCGAGAAGCATTGCTGAAAGGCAGCGCAAATACCCCCACTCCTTGGATTTATCACTATTCCTACTACAGGGTGTCCTACAAATACCAGGCGTCACATCGGATGGTATGAGTAAAAATTAAACTAAGAGTTTCTATAATTGTTTCTCTAAAGATATATAAGATAATATATTATTGGTACGTTTTTCTTCGAGCAAAAATTAACTGAGAAGATATTTTTACGATTTCTACAAGGTGTTACGTTCATTTTTGACTTTAAGTAGTTCCACCCTGTTAATAATGAACTTCACGGTTTATTATTTGCATATTTCTTTATTCATTCTCATTGTAACACCGTTAGGTTAAGGATATTGTATATGGAACGTTATCTTCTTGAAAGGCCTGCTTGTTATTCTTCTCACCCCGTCCACTGTTGTCTCGTAAAAAAAATCTAAAACAAGACTGAAGGTTAAGGGAGATCTGGTAGGTTTGAAGTTGATGAATCAATACCTTGCTGCGCTTGGTTATATGTAAATATATTTAATGCATGTTTCATTCCAATATCTTCCACTAGTTCACCTGTACCGAGCCTGCTCATTGATTCTGGTTAGTCTCCGATTCCTGTGGCATCGCTCTCAAGGCAAGTCCTGCAAATAACAGAAAAACATTACTTGTATTTATTTTCCAGGGAGATCGGTAATGTTCGAATCAGATTAATCGAGAAATTATTGCAACACTTTTATATTTGAAGCATACGTTAAATTCCACCTACCTCGTAGTGTCTCCACCAATCCATATTATTTTGTAAAACCAATAATTTTAATAAATCCATCTTTTCAGCTGTTTACATTTATCATAACCAAAATAGAAATGACATTTGAAGGTCGATTCAACCGAACCGACAGATCCCTGTCGACCTCGGTCTCTGGCAACGTACAGTGTTGCCAAGCATCGGGACGTAATTTCCTCGGGCATGACGACAGTTTTGACAATTATTCTTTCTCTCTTCCGAATTGACTATATATTCATGGACTTTTCTTAGGAAAAATATGCTTACGAGTGTTTCAGAAACCCAAGGACAGGTAATATCCTAATATCGAAGGTATCGAGTTCCGACACGAATCGTCGGGATAGCGGCATCTTGGGGCAATAAGGCAAAGTTCAGCCGAACGTGCGCGCTTCTGATTGGTCAAGCGTAGGACTCTTGTCGGTTGACAAGGAGGTAGTTTTTTTGAATAGGAAAAACTTATTCATTTTTGCTCGGTGAAGGCGTAGGTGTGTGAAGCAATTGGTTCCGGAAAAACTGTGATCTTCGAATCATCCTTCATTGGGACTTCTTTTTCGAACCAAATTCTACGAATTTTGAATAAACTGATAGTGCCTGTGTGCATAGTTTGAATATTTATTCTTATTTGTACTCTGTGGAGGATTTGAAAATCTTCATACCACGCCATCCTGCATGTTGAATTCATCAGATTTGAAAGGTATGTTCGCATTTGTATTGCCTGCCCTAATTAAAATATCTCTTGAAGATAAAATAGCCTATAAAATATTGTTTTCTTTATTAACAGAAACGATAAGGCTGATAATCGTCCCGTTCCACCTGTCTCCATTTTCAATCGAACATCGTCACAACTTGAGTGGAAGTGTTCCAGTGAAAATTTGGAATAAAAAAACCCTTGAGTTACAGCCAGGGTATGTTGAATTTTTGTTGTAAATTTTGTACATAGTTTTCTCATTGATTCCTGTTGAATCTGAATGAAATTATTATTCCGGTATATTCGACACTATTTGGTCATTTGGCCGGTGTTGCCAGTGAAATATTTTCCCGCATAAAATTAGTAAGAATTTTGAACACATTTCTAGAATATGAAATTTAATTTTGAAAGTCTTTTATCCGGACAAGGATTACATTTTTTGTATTATCTGTCGTTTACTCAGTGATACGCTCACTGGGACATTCTAGGCATTTTTAGTCAAACTTCAAGTAATATTTATTTTGTGATACGGTCACAAATCATAGTAAGTTATGACAAAACATGTGATTTTTCGTCGTTATAAAATCAGAGAGCCGTCTTAGATGGTCCTCGTTAAATATTTTAATATTTTAGTTTATTTTTCCATATCTCCCATTTTATTATTTCTTCAAGTGGCTATATATAAAGCGCTACCTAGAAAATGATTCATATACTGTTGTGTTTCATCGCTGCATTCATTGATATCCTATTTTTATTTTATTTTCCAATGCTAAGTAGTACACTTTACTTTCTATGAGAGGGAAAATTCTAATTCCGTATTTCCTTCCTTAGGGTTTTTTTTGGGTTCCAATTTACCCGTGGGATACTTTTACATACACGGTGGTCCAAGGAATTAGTCTACAGGGTGGCCATTTTGGACATCATTTTCTGGGGGTTACTACTACTACATACAGGGTGATCTCGCTAGGAGGTTACTACTAGTCGGTGGTCCATTGCGTAGCAGCCTACGGGGTGACCACTTTTAACATCACATCAGGGTGGCCCATCCTAAGGAGTGCTTCCGAGTAGCTATACCTGAAGTATTTTGGACTGATACTTTTGGATCACGCAAGTTTATGATTTACAGATATAATTTATTTTTATTTATCGCTATCATTGATAGTAGCTGCTATATATTTTTTTTGGTGTCCGCTTATTAATTAAGTTGCATATGATTGATTGATTGCTGAGCGGAATTTGGGATGACACTTGCATATTTTGATTATTACGGTTTTGGTATTACGCATGCGCCACGCCTGAGCTCAAACGGTCGCCTGTCCCCATTATTTCCCGTTTATTGATATGTACTGTCCCAATCCCCGCTACCGCTTAGTAGTTAGAACGCTTGAACTTGTAGAATTATTATAGATTCATATGCGTGTTATACTTGCATTCAATACTTTTCGTAACACTTGCTACTCCTAGGCCATATGCTCGCTTTTATTTAGTGTTAGGTTACCGTTTGAAGTCTGCTAACTGGCCGCTAATTGGTAAATTGACGGGTTAAATTGGACTTTTAGCTGGATATTTGAGGGGATTTGATTTACCTGGCGCCCCTCACATCTTGAATATTTTATCATTAATCACTTATGGACCTCCCCATCTCCGCTGATGCTTAGCCGCAAATATCTGGAAACTACTACAAGCTAGTGCGTCGTTGTAGGGTTTCAAAGGTGTGTTACGCCTTTATTTTGCACTAGAAAACCCTCCCTGTTTTAATATAACAACGTCAAAAATTCTCTGTCATTGATGTTAGCTTTCCACCCTGTACGCCGCTGTTCCAAAATGATAACTTGATCGTTGTCATGTTCAGCTCTTTTCGTATTTTAGTACTTACCATTGTCACACTAGTTCGAGCAGACACGAACTAACCTTAAGATAAAAGTAAATAATAACCAAAATAACGTAGCATCAGTTAAACTACCGCGGTATGACAGCGTCATTTTGTAAACATGCTTTTTCAAGATTCAGTGTCAAGATTCGCATCTCACACATGAATTGATAAATAAAAATGACACGGACAGCAAAAGCTTTGTGTCCTTTCTCTTCATTAGTCTGTGGCAGAAATACTATTAAACCAGTGTTGATGCATTTTTGAGATAAAAAAGAAATTACCAGCATAAGACCTACTGGAAGAAGAGCAAAATATTGTTCGAATGACGGGAAGAATTAAAAATGGGAAAGGGTGGAACGGGGTGAAGTTTTATCGAAAAAATAGAATGGCAAAGTTGTTGAAAATTCAAAGATCTACAACTTTTGTATTGAATATTTTACCACATTTTTCGGAATTTGTCGAAAAAGAAAAAGGAAAAATCTGTATAAGTAGGTTTCAAGGCTAAGATAAAAAAAGATTTTTGTTTTTGAAAAATTACAAATAAAGTTTTTTTTTCCATTTGTTGAGTGTAGATATCACGGTATTTATAATGGAAGATAATTATTCATTTTCGTATTACCCGCAAAACCCTTCAACCATTTACTGACACCATAAACCCCAGCAAATGAACAATTATACCCAAACTCACAACAGCCTCCAAGACAAATCACAGTTGCAAGATAACTTCCCTTTATACTCCGATACCAGTCCATTATCAACGATCTCCTTTGTCTCAGAGTACGAAACAGCCACTGAATCTCATGCTGTACTGTCTGAGTACGAACATTCGAATTTAACGTGCATTTTACAAGCCAAACGACACTTCAAACGACTGAATACACAAGATAAGCCTACTGTCATATTAGGAGGGGCTCTTACAGTGCGAAACAAGGACAACAGATTATGCCGATATTCATGGCCTGTCACGATTCGCATGATCGGGTGTACGTGAAAAGCACGATTTGTCTTTAGGGAGGTTTTTGTGCGAAGAATTGATGGTTAGAAGGATGTTAGAAGGTGTGTGAGGGTATTTAGGCAACATGCGAAATAATAAAAATGAAATAACTTTTTAAAAACATCAAGAATAAGAATACACTTATCTTTAATCTCCAAAATTAAAATTTTATTAAAAATTGATTCTTGCAATTATTTTTTTTTGGACAATAATTTGTTTATTTTCAATACTTTTTATATTTTTAATTCAATTCAAACATTGATAATTTCTTCAATCACAGGAATAATAAATTATAATTTTATATATATATATACATATATATATATATATATATATATATATATATATATATATATATATATATATATATAAGGGTAGTCGTTGCTGACTAGTTAGCTATATATATATATATATATATATATATATATATATATATAATATATATAATTATATATATATATAAGGATGGATTTATATATATATATATTATAGGTTTCCGCGGTCAGATATTTGAAAACTGGAAGTTCGGGTTGAACCGCGTCTAGAATTTATTGAAATTCGACGTTTCGGCTCCGATTTTGGAGCCATTTTCAGTTCTCTCGACGGAGTAGGCAGATTGAGACCTTAGAGAGAACAAGTGGCGAGACCTGGGGAGTGTGCAGATTGAGACCCCGGCGTCAAGTCACAAAATCCTGATGATACCTGAGGAGTAGGCAGATTGAGACCTCAGTGTAGAATCTACCCTCACCCCCCCCTAGACGCGGTTCAACCCAAACTTCCAGTTTTCATATATATATATATATATATATATATATATATATATATATATATATATATATATATATATATGTACATTACTAAGTTCATGGGTTGAACCGCGTTGAGAGTTTATAACTCGACGTTTCGGCTCCTGCTTTGGAGCCATTTTCAAGAGTGTGACTGCGAGGCCTCTATCTGCCTACTCCTCGAGATCAAGGAGTAGGCAGGTTGAGACCTTGATATCTCTCAAGACCACGACTCGAGGAGTAGGCAGATAGAGGCCTCGCAGTCACACTCTTGAAAATGGCTCCAAAGCAGGAGCCGAAACGTCGAGTTATAAACTCTCAACGCGGTTCAACCCATGAACTTAGTAATGTACATATTTCTGACCGCGGAAACCTTTCCGAACATATATATATATATATATATATATATATATATATATATATATATATATATATAAAACTGGTAAAATTCTTGAGGATGCAGTCAAATCACTGGGCATAGTCAAAGAAAACTCTTTGTTATATTGTCAAGCTTTCGGAAAAATTTTATTCCTTCATCGGGACAGATAACTTGAGGTTAGAAGTAAAAGTCAACGTGCACAACAAAAAACATTAATATCTTCATAATCACTTAGACTTGGACACATCGATAAAAATTCATATTAGTTATTTGCAACATTACAATAATTAAAAAAATTTATATTTTCTCCGGCACACATGGTGCGTCTGCAGACAGAGATTTCAATCTGACTTTTACTTCTAACCTCAAGTTATCTGTCCCGATGAAGGAATAAAATTTTTCCGAAAGCTTGACAATATAACAAAGAGTTTTCTACGTTGACTTTTACTTCTAACCTCAAGTTATCTGTCCCGAAGAAGGAATAAAATTTTTTCCGAAAGCTTGACAATATAACAGTTTTCTTTGATTAAGCCCAGTGATTTGACTGCATCCTCAAGAATTTTACCAGTTTTTCTTTAACTAGTCAGTCAAGACTACCTCTCCACTTATATTTCGCGTTTCTGAACTGTAAGATGGCACTGACAAGATATATTTTTCTTACCATAGTGACAGCGATCTTTCATAATATTTTCAAATAAATTAGTTTTCTGCTGAAATATCTACCGAATATTTAACGGTCAACCCTACTGCAAATGCATTGGTGCCAAATCTCAATATTATTCGGAGTACTGCGAAATAGCTCACAGGAGTACTAATCATTATCTGGTATTAATTGTGGTAATGTGGTTCAATGCATTATGTAGCTATATTGTCAAGGGGGTTGTGAGAGGAAAGGTGAGACGCCATCTTCTCTCTTCTATTATTCTTTCCATTTTGAAGTTGACTAGTAACGATTGTATCCATACCTTTTCTACCGTTTGTAATTTGGTGGTTTATTTCATTGTTTTTCGGAATTATGAGTTTATTGTTATGTTTTTGAGCTATGTTTTCAAGGTTCTTTCTTTCTTTTCTTTTCTTCTTTTTCCAGCTCTTCTTATATGCTTATTGTTCAGTAGTCTACGAAATATTTCAGTTTTGCAGTATCTCCGGTTTTTTTTGGGAATGTAGATTTCGCGGGCCTCATTAAAAGGTGTGGACCATTTCGTTTGAAGCTGATTTATTCTTTTTCTTACAGTTTGGTTTATTGATGATGCCTGAGCCGTCGGTTTTCCTGTGGAAGATCTTGGAAATCTTTGGTATTGCCCTTTTTTCCGGTTCACCTGTATATTATTGTATTCATTTCGCTTGTATTTCTGATATTCGGGGTTGCAGTGCCCATGGGTTTGTTATAGATATAGTCAGTCCGCCCTTGATCTTGCTTGGATTAGATTTGCTTTTAGCACAAACAACAATATTGTTGGTAAAATTCAAAAAGAGCAGCTAATAACAACTCACTTTAATTCATTTTTATCAATATTTTTCAACTTTGTGAGCCGAACTCTGCCTATTATGCCGTTATTTTTTATGTATATATATATATATATATATATATATATATATATATATATATATATATATATATATATATAGATTGAGGTGTTCATCTATTTTCAATCTTCGTATAAGTTTGGTGCCTCCGCCAGAGGTTGAGTCATGTTTGAAGAGCATCAGTGTTACTATCAGATTGACCGGTGCCTTAGTTATACTCGTTGTCTTATAATTATCAGTCAATTTGGCGCATTTTGGGCAATACAGTTGATCATCACCAGTTAACAGTTCTATTTTCATATGATGAAAAAGCAAGCTCCGCACGGAGTGGCTATCAGACATATCAGGAAATGCTAGTTGAAGCTCCAGAAAGTCACATACGTTTTTACTGTCTCTCAAACATGTACCACAACATGAACTAGTGAGGATTTTTCCAGCGAAAGATCTAGAAACACAAGACGAGATAAGCTGTACGGAACTATTTGATCCAGAACGGTCGATACTACTGATTTTGTCATTTTCCTGCTCACGAAGAGTATTCTATAAGAATCCCGAGAATTCGGAACAATCCTCTTGTTGTCCTAACGAGTATCTAGTAATCTTCAAAGACTCCAGGAAATCGATTAGTGGGAAAGATGATAAATTCTCACCAAACTGCAATTGCATAAACAGGGATTTGAGATTGGTGAATAAGTAGGAAACGTTCTCGTTCATTGTTAAAATCTCGTTCTTGAAATTCTTCGTCATGAATAATACTTGTAAAATGCTATTCATGTAGCAAGTGTTTCCCAAATTATCTAATCCAATCTTATTAACAAGATCCTCAGGACAATTCTCCACTGATTCATGTTTTATTGAACGTAAATATCATAAACTGAAAATGTTAAAATTCAACGAATTTCCAATTTAGGTGAACAATAGATTGGCACTTAATAATTTTTTAATTAATTGGGAGTGTTTTAGGGTTCAGTGCAAAGGAAATACATCTGGACAAAGATAAATTGTTGTATCGATGTCAATGAATAGTTAGCGCACGCAGTTACCAACCCACTACATATAAAATGATAAAAATATCCAGATTTGTTTGTCATGTGTTGTCCTAAAGAAGGGTGGATTTTTTGTTAAAAATAAAGTTTTTAGTGCTTGTAATTGTGAAATATGGGTTAATTAGTGTGTAAAGAAAGGGCCTATCAAAAGAAGGAAATACTTTGAGTGATTTTTGACTGGAAAATTCGTGTTTGAAAACGGTCAATTTTCAATGTTTGAAGAGCCATATCTCGGAAAGTAGTAGAGAGCGCCGCAAAATAATTTCAGATTCATGTTCAAGAGACAAAACTACGTAAGTACCATCACTTTTTTGTTATTTGCGCAGAATCCCGATAAGCTTACCTTTACCAAAAACAGATGTCAATTTCGAAACAAGAATAGGATGAGATGTACTTTTTTTTGCAGGTGAAGGATATTTGAATATTTTGCATAATTTTTAAAATTAGTACTTGGACACTTTACCAATTGCTGATTATAGAAACCTATTTTATCAACATGACGGGACACCTCCGCATAATGGTCACTTAGTCAATACTCGTTTACAAGAATTGTTTCATGACAAGTGGATAGCCAACAATGGACCATTTCTTTGGCCGCCCCGCTCTCCAGATTTATCAGTGCTCGATTTTTTCATGTGAGGTGCAATTAAAAATCAAGTCTATGAAACTCAATTTACTACCATGGAAGATTATATGCAACGAGTGAGGAATTCATTTGAGAATCTCAGACCCGATTCAATACGAAAAGCGACACATCAAGAATTATGAGTGAGATGTGAAAAATGTTTGGAAGTTGAATTCGAACATTTACTGACCAAATAATTTTTGTATACTTCTCAATATAGTTAATTGTTCCCTTTCATTCGAATTGTTTTAGAATTTCTTTATCTACATTTTTGTATTGGCAGAGATGGAATGTTTTTGAAGTTTTCTATAATTCGTTCAACAGTGTATTGTGAGGGCTTCTGCTTCTGCGGATACCGAATAGCAAATATATCACATGTTCTTGAGATAACCCTATTACATTCGCCATAAATAATAAATAGATTTAAGTAATTTTCATTCGAATAATTCAAACGAGCCGGCATGATTGATTACAATGACATTTCCGTGGCAGTTGATTGTTTCCAACGCAACTGCGGGCGCCATGGCCAACTAACAATAAGTAAACTAAAGAATACGAGATTTTCTGGAACTGAGACATGTTAATTCGCCAATATTTTGAAAACTGTTGAGTGTAGGCATAGATAACCTTATACAAAGTTAGCTTCATTTTCGATGCCGAATCGAATGAGAAAATAAAATTGGTGGGTTTCCGTTTGAAAAAATAGACTTACAATAATTTTTTCAACCGGATCTATATCATTTTCTGGTGAACGCACAGTATAACTCTAATCGAATTGATATCGAAATTCTACTGCACTGTGTCCTCTCCTACGAATAAATCGATACACAATCGAAAATAAAAAATCGTGTCCAGAAATAAAAAAAAAATATTTTTCGGTCTACAATTTTCAACTTAAAATTTGAAATATTTCGAAAACGGTTAGACTTGGGTATAAGACATTATACATGAAACATGTTCAGAATCATGCGTAAAATCTAAAACCTTGATAAATACAGGGTGTCCCATTCAAAATAACGAAGTTGGGGTCCACTTTCGGTACAACCGGAAGTGCCACAATCTTCAAAATATTTGAGCCGGATAGCACTTATCAACAATAGTGAACTCCCAAATTTTCAAATTCGGCCCACCTATGGTTTTCTATATATTGATCGATGCAGTTCCCGGAGGGACGCCCTGTGTATATTCGTTCAATTATTACATATTCTTTTAAATTCAATGTGATGCATTTTAATAGTTTATACAACTTTTATATACATTATTTTGTTAATTGATTTATAGATTGCTTTTATGTTAAATTTGATTTATTTTAATGTGTCTGTGCATGTATGTATTTGTATGACCTGACTCATGTAATTTCCATTAGATTTCAGTTGACTAACAAACACTTTGTCAATGAGGATTAATTTCTTTCGACAATGAAGTATATTTTGATTTGATTGGAACATAAAATCAGCGAGACAATAATCAAAAATTTTGCTTGCCTAAATGTGGCACATCTCCTGCAGGAGCCACTCCAGCATAATGTACAATAAAAAGGCAAAACAACGCTCGGAAGATTTTAATTTAGACCAGGAGTTGAAAAAACAGATTACACATGAACTCGGGCACGCCATAAACTTCATCAGTATTTCAGCGGCACGCTCCGCGATTTGCATGTGCAAATTGAGTCGTGCGCGGATATTCTCAGAGCACCGGAAACGCAGGTAATCGCACACAAGTATAGGGAGGGTCATCACTCTGTTGAAGCAGATTATAGCCCCCATCCTTTACTGAGTGCGCCCCGAATCTGAATATATCGTGTGATCCATTCACGATGAATTACCTTAAATGTTTCTGGATAGAACTTTTTACCTTTTACTACATGCCGATTACAATATAATGGATAAGTGTCATCAATAGCTTCACATGACAGTGAATATCAAATAATTTAAAAAACGAAACACAAAATTAAAATCATTTTAAAAATGGTACACGTACCACAAATGAAAGATAAAATTTTGGGAGATTTACAGAAAGTAAAAAATTCGCCAGCTATAAAAGCAGTTCGTTATTAAACAAGCCTTAAGTTTATTTTTGGAGTGTCTGGTAGACTCAATGGATTTGATGTCCGTGGGTAGCATATTGTATAGTTGAATACCGGCTCCTTCCGGGGATTTCATAAAATAACTATGGTTGTGTTTTCTACTATATATTTTATTGTTATTTCTTGTAGGATATGAATGCACGTCAAAATGTTTGGATTAGTTTGCAATATTTTGACGAATATACAGTATTATTTTGAAGATACATATTCCGATTAAAGTAAGAATTTTTTTGGATATGAAGGTTTTTCTACTACAAGATGTCCCATAATCTAGATCAATCATAATTAATAGAATTTTTTTCTGTATTACAAATACATGGTCTGTCTGAGGGGCTTGACCCCACGATATTATATTATATGACATTATGGAACGAACGGCTGCAAAGTAGTAAGATTTAAGAGAATTTTCATTAAGATTTTTTTTTTTCAAAATTGCAAAAAAACATTTGTTCAGTCTGGAGCAGATAAGGTTGATATGACTATTCAAGCCCATGTCGCTATCCACCTTTGTGCCTAAATATTTTGTATTATTTTCAATAGCTTCTACGTTGTTCATTGTGAGAATCATTGTCTCCTTTCCTAAATAAAGACCTGTAAATTGCATGCACACAGTTTCTTCTAAATTGATTATAAGATGATTTCTTTTGCAGCAAGTAGACAATTGCTCTTAAACCACATTTGTTTTCATATTAAGTTCATCTGTGGTTTTTGCCGACACAACAGCATACAACATATTGAAGAAAATACTATTTTCATGGTACCAACGAATAAATATGAATTTGAAAAAATCCTAAAAACTTTGAAAAATAATAAGTCTCCTGGAATGGATGAATTGAGAGCGGAAAACTTGAAACAGATAGCTTGTTATAATCAGAACCACTTTCTCAGCTCATCAATCAGAGCATATCGACAGGAAAATGGCCTTCAATTCTAAAAAAAAGCTGTTATAAAACCCCTTTTCAAACAAGGAGACAAAACTCAAATGGTGAATCACAGGCCGGTATCAGTTATTACGAATGTTGCAAAGATATTCGAAAAAATAATCAAACTGAAACTAGATAAATATCTTAGTGAAAAAATAATTATTTCGTGCAGGCAATATGGATTTCAACCGAATAAATGTACTGAGGACGCAATTTCGTTTCTTGTACCGAATATTTATAAAGCTTTAGATGAGAGTAAACCAACAATGTGCGTTTTCTTAGATTTAGCAAAAGCCTTCGATACGGTAAGCCATCCGCAGTTATTGGAAACTTTAGAGGATATCGGTCTGAGAGGAAATGTGCTTGATCTAATAAGAAGCTACTTATCTAATAGACAACAATATGTCAAAATAAAAAATTGTCTTAGTGATGCAGTTGAAGTAAAGTTTGGAGTACCTCAAGGGACCGTACTGGGACCTATGTTATTTACCATTTATATGAACAGCTTATTCAAAATAAATAGTTGTGGACAGATAATAAGTTTTGCTGACGATACAGCCATTCAATATCAAGCTAATAGTTGGAGGGAACTCAAACATTTAGCAGAAACTGACCTGAAAATCATAAAAAATTGGATGGACCATAACTTACTAACAATAAACTTCGAAAAAACTAAATTCATTACATTTACTTGCATGAATAGAAACTTGCCAGACTACGACACTCTGAAAATAAATGAACATCATAAAATTAAAGGAACAGACAAAATTAAATATTTGGGCATAACCATAGACAAACACTTGAGATGGGATAAACATATAGAAAATATTACCAGAAATCTTAGATATTTAATTTATAAATTCAAATTTTGAGAGACATTTTAGATAGAGATAAACTCAGAATGGTCTATCAAGCACTAGTTGGTACTCGACTGAATTATGGAAACTTAGGGTGGGGTGGAGCAATAAATATACATTTGAAAAAAATTAATATAATCCAAAAAAAAATTCTAAAAATGATAATGTGGAAACCATATACATATCCATCTAATGATCTGTACATGGAAGCACAGGTTTTCGATATAAAACTATTATCTTACCGCTCCATCGTGATAAATCAATTCATGAATAAATCGGAGCTACAAACATTCACACATACATATAAAACGAGGAAACAAAATACACGTTACCAAACTCCATTTTCTTCGAAAAGAATTGGTCAACGCAGTTTTACATATCTTGCACCAAGAATGTTTCAAATTTTACCAGAATGTGTGAGGGAAACAGATAATCTTTATCAATTAAAAAAAAATAAACAAATTTATTGCCGAATATCCAAATGATGAACTCATCAAATCAATCAGTCTTAAATATTAACAAAGTTTATATTTCCTACATTTTATCTAAAATTTTATCCATACTCTTGATTTTAACCTATGTTCAAATGAAATGTTTTTTTTTTTAACAATTTTATAATATATAACTTTACTGTACAAATATCTTCTTCTATATTTTATCTATGATTTTATTTATACTATTAAGGTGACTCTATGTTCTATGTATAAATCTGTCTGAATTTTACCAACATTTTTATCTATAGTCTTGATTTGACCACATTTTATACACAATTCGCTTTATACTTTTAATTCTACTATGTACTTTATGTTTATAATTTTCTGCGGACATCTATAATATTGTTTTTACACTATATTTACTGTAAAAAATCTATTTTTCACACATAATTTTATCTTTATTTGATACATATTTTTTTCACTTATTCATAATTTTATCTATAAGATAGTTTTAACTAATAATGTACAAAAAAAAATTAAATTAAATAAATCAAAAATCTCACACACAGGCTACTTGCCTTAGTGAGACCCTCGGTTTATTGAAGTTTCAAAATTTGGATATACCATTTTATGTATATGATTATTACTCAATAAACTATATATTATTATTATTATATTATATTATACATGAACAATCTTCCCTCCGATATGTGGGAAGGAAGGTCATTCATGTACAGAAGGAACAGCAGTGGTCCCAGAATGATCACTTGTGGAGTTCCAAGATTAACATCAAATCTTTCAGAACTATTTTCAACATTAACAATGAATTGCCCAATTTACTTGTCGTAGATTACTTGAACCAGTTCATTTGATGCACTTTCAGTAGATTATTCAGCCCGAAAACCATGTTGGCAGGTGTTATTATTTTATATTCGTCAAGATATTTCATTAGGACAGTATATTTTTGAAACGGGTTCAAAACGGAAATGGCCCTCTAGTTCTTAACTAGCTGTGAATCCCCCTTTTTGAATATAGGTGCCATTTTTGAAGCTTTGATTTTTTCTGGAAACTTTCCTGACAGAACCGAGGGATTTATAACTCTTGTCATGAAGAGAGCTATCTCTTTCAGATAACTATCAACAAGCTTTATTGGAATCTCGTCTAAACCATTGGAAGTTTTATTTTTCATACCTAGTATAATATTTTTTTTACTTCATTCTCATCAAGAGCAGTAAAAAACATTGAATTTTTTTGTTTGCAGAGAGTTGTAGTACACCCTTCACCTACGGCAGAGGGGCTGATGGCCTCGACCAATTTTACAACAGATGTTGCAAAGAAATTACCAAATTAATTTTTTTGAGTTGTTGAAATTTATATGCCTGGCTGTAATTTTCCTTTACCTTTTCCCTTTTTACCTTGTCTTTACGTGTTTATTTTTCAGCTCAGTCGGTACGCCAATGAAGAGATGGAGGGGCTGCAGTTGGGCCTTCTTTCCAGTTCTTTGTCTAATTGTAAAAGTTATGAATTTTTTATTGAATATACTTAAAGGATATTAAAAGCATATTTTTCGGTTTATTTTCTTCAAGCTCAAATAAATTATTTTTCAAAAAATCAATAAACTTTTAAAAAAATAATCCAATCTGTCTCCAACAACATCAAAATCAATTACTCTTGGCTTAACTCTACCTACTTTAGGAGAAACCTACCTAAATTCATCAGTTCTACAATCTTATTACTATTGGTATCAAGAGTTCTTTACGAATTCTCTGTCTGGCTACTTCACTATGTTTGGCAAGCCCATAAAAATCTGGGGTTATAATTGCAAATGTTTTCGACGAAATTGTTCAAGTGTCACCGTGTAGGATTGATTTTGGGTTTCTGAAGTTTATTTAAAGTTTAAAGTTTGTATCTGTCTTCTGTGGTGCATTGAATCGACGTAAGCCTGCTTCTGGAATGTAGTTTTCTTGGGGTGAATGGTTTGTTTTTCTTTATCAGGAACTTGTTCTGTATCTGGACTTGTTAATTTTTTTACTGGTTTGTTAGCTTTTGATACTTCTTTAAAATTTTATTCTTCAAACGACCCCGCAAACACCTTATGGAATTTGGGTCCCAGTGGATTTTTTTGAATTTTTGGTATGATGTAGTCCATGTGATTCTCAACCAATGTTACCATTGCGCCAACCCACAAAAATGAACAGTTTTGCTGCTAGGTGGCGTTGAAATCACCCCTTGCGCAGATTGGACTATTTATTTTTGAACCCGGTAACAATATTTTCACTTGTTTCATTGTTGCTAATGTTGCACAATATTAAGCTGTTTTATAAAAAAAATTCTTACCCCCTCCCCTTTTCCCCCCAACTCCTATTACGAAACGAAAAAAAAAATATTTCTCGAGTGCCTTTGAATGAATCGTCGAATGTTTAAATATGTCTAAATAAGGGAAATAGCAATTTTTTACGATTATCCCCCCACTCCCCAAATGACACAAAACGAAAAAATGTCGGTGGATTTTTCTAAATTTTTGATATGATGCAGTTCAAGTTATTTTGAATAGAACTAAATTGGGTGAAAATCCCCAAAAATTAATAGATTTTATGCTAGGGGGCGTTGAAATCACATCTTGCTCAGAATAGACTATTCATTATTATAGGCGGAAATAGTAGCTCTACTTATTTTAGTTTAGATTATGCTGATCAATTGTGTAATTTTTTATAAATTGAAAATCTAAAACCTTCTCCTTACCCCTACCCCTATTTTAAAACATGGAAAAAATTAATTCCCGACTACTTGTAAATGCTTTATCAAAATAAATGATTTAATAAGCTGAAATTGAGGAAATCGTACAGTTGTTTAATTCCACCTTTCCCTCCCTTCAGAAAAATATTGGTTTCGCTGACTTCTTAGTAGGGCGTAGTTCATGATTTTTGAATATAAATTAATTGGGCGAATATTTTGAAAATAAATAAAAATTAGACATCAACAATTTGAATTTGAGGTGGTGATTGAATTAATTTTTTCGTGTTTTCAAAGAGGGGATGGGGGAAGGGGAGGTTTTAGATTTTCAATTTATAAAAATTTACACACTTGTTCGGCATAAAATAAAACAAATATACGTAGAGATATTGTTTCCGCGTATAATAAAGAATAGCTATTCTGAGCAAGGTATGATTTCGACGCCCCCTAGCATCAAAACTATTGAGTTTTGGGGTTTGTCACCTGATTTATTTCTATTCAGAATAATTCGAACTGCATCATATCAAAAATTCAGAAAAATTCACCGAAATTTTTTCGTTTTGTGTCATTTGGGGGGTAGGGGGATAATCATAAAAAACTATTATTTCCCTTATTTAGACATATTTGAACATTCGACGATACATTTGAAGGCACTCGAGAAATATTTTTTTTGCGTTTCATAATAGGAGGGGGTAAGATTTTTTTTATAAAACAGCACAATATTGTGCAACATTAGCAACAATGAAACAAGTGAAAATATTGTTACCGGGTTCAAAAATAAATAGTCTTATCTGCCCAAGGGATGATTTCAACGCCCCCTAGCAGCAAAACTGTTAATTTTTTTAGGTTGGCGCAATGGTAACATTGGTTGAGAATTACATGGACTACATCATACGAAAAATTCAAAAAAATCCACCGGGACCCAAATTCCATAAGGAGTTTGCGGGGTCCTTTATATTTACAAAATTTTTGTGGAATAGAGAGGGTGTTACTAAACTCAAATGTAGGATGATATTCCCTTCAATAGATATCGGCCCTGAAAGAGCAAAAGCAAAATTGAGTTTCAAATTTCTTTTACTCAAATCCGAGTTTTTACATATTTAAACTCTAAAAAGGTGAATTTGAGTATCTTGTTCAGTCTTAGCATTATGTTAGAAAGGGATGAAATTAACAACCCTTATTATTATAATTCACGTCAGAACATAATTTGAATGTCATGAATTCAAAGTATTGTTCAGAATTCCTGTTTCCTAACATTTTACTCCCCTGTTTTATTTCCATAGAATGAATATTTTTGGAACGAAAATTATATACAATACAATTTATGGTATTTACGTATGTATGGTATCTCTCAAGGGATTGGACCACTTATAATTTACGAGGAATCTCTTCCCGATTTTTTTCCATAAATTTTGTATCAGTCTGACAACTCAGCAACCTCTCTCAACCGTAAGCTTAATTATTTTAAGGGGAGATATTTCATTATTTATACATTTCTATAAAATGTTTAGTCACCATGATTATATTCACTCTTTAAATCAGATATCAACAAAATCAAAGACTGGTTTAACTTAAACTTATTGTCATTCAATGTCAAAAAATCAAACCTTATGATATTTCGCTGCAACAAATACTGATTATACAATAAAAGCGTGCAGCAAGTAATTCATGTGACTCACTTTTCAATTTTGTGATTTTTCTTCAACTGTTCCCATAAATGATGCAGTAACATTCCATAAAACCGTTAAAAGATCTTCTCCTTATTAAAGCTTACTATTCGTTGAATGAATTTTTGAATGAAACCATGTAGCAACGTTTATTTTAATGTTCTTTATTTAATTTTTTACTATGTTTTTTATTCATTTTCAGCTATTTTTGATATATTTTTTAATTTTATGTATTGTTGTAGATCACATTCCAAGTGTTCTCTCGATAATCTGACTCCTCTGACTGTGGCTTAAGTAATCTATTATGTTTTTAGAGTGATTTTGAATATTGGATACCTATTTTTTTATCACAACAACGCTTTGTCAGTAAGAACTATTTTCTTGGACAACAGTATATTCAATCAATTTGTAAATCAATATCGCAATAAACTGTCAGATGTTCATTCATAGTTCAGTAAAATCGTCTCCGGGAGTACTTGTTTCATGAAAAAAATGCAGTGGTTTGTTTTTCACTCGTTCTATATGTTTTCTGAGGTGCTGAATCTGAATTTCAAATTTAGTACTTCCCACGGATATGGATTCACAACGAAAATCGGAAATATCCTCCAAATTTTTAACAATTTTTCAGTTTTTGGCCAAAAAGTCATAAAACTACACAATTTTCAAGGTTGACCATTCTATACAAAAACAAAGTACATTAAATTTTATATAAAAAGCATCCCTCGAACAAATTTTTGGTTGAACTGTTTGGCTGCTGGAGCTCGCTGAATGATGGCCAATATTTCCTACTTTGTGGAAAATCCAGTTCACTCGTTAGTTTTTCGCTTGTAACTCAAAAACTATGCTAGTGATTACAAAAAACTCAGACTAGGAAGTTTGTGACCCTGACTGGATCTACCCTCCTCAGCCCTCTTGCTGGCAGCAACAATACACGTTTCTTTCACATATTGCTTCCTACATCTATCATGCACTTCGATTGAGGATACCCTCTTGAATGAAATGACCTTACCATCCTGTCTTCTCAAACTAGCTTCAACGAATGACTTCAACCCTTTTACTTTCACCAATGCCTTCGGGATTCCATCTGTCAACAATTGATCACAAATATTACAGTTTGTATCGGACATAGCTACTTATTCTTATAACTGCATGACAATACTGACGATTAATGTTTTTAACAAAACACGCTCGGAAATTCGACATAAAGAGGCCACTCTTAATTTATTTTTTATACTAGATCATCTTTCGAAATTTTACTAAATTCTAAAGATCACAAAAATGTTAGGTCATATATAACTTCTGTTTTATTGAGTGTTATAAAAACCAAATAGACAGTCTATACTGAATTTTTTGTGAAGCGCTACGATTCCGCATAACATGACATAAAATTAGAATGCGCTCTGGTGGCTACACGGTTTGGCCAAAATAAACGACTATGGTGTGCATTTTGTTGAAAAATGAATGTCATTTGAGCAGAAAGCTAAGCATTCTTGTAGTTACAAGCATAGTTTTCGAGTAACAAGTGAAAAACAAACGAGAAAACTGGGTTTTAAAGACATTTTCTTTGGCATAATTTGTAACTAAAGAACTGAATTTGAGAATTTATTTTTGCTTTGCACACTCGGTTAGGTAATTCATTCATGATTATTTTAGTGTTCGTCTTCCTCGGTTATCATTCTGTCATCAAATTGAAGAATCACATCTTGAAAACAATACTGTGAGACGATTTCACCCTATAGAACACTTCTCGGATATAATACCTCCCAAACGGCTTTTGACTAGTGGAAATGCGGAGTAACTTTATTGGCAAGTTTCATGTGAAAATTTTATGAGGAGAGCTGATGAGGAGCGATATTTTTCATGGAGAGCCGACCATGTGGGAAAATCGAGGAATTTTTATAGTAGAAAACGTCGGCTAAATTCTGCTCGCACTTCCGCTGATATCTCGGATTTCTCTATAATGGCATCTATAGTTTGGGTCTTTAAAATCGTTCTTTATTTTTATACAGAGTATCCGTTTTCCTAACACTTATATAAGAATAAAATTATTATACCAGCTGGAAGCAACTCGAAAAACTTTTAATTCAATATTTCTTTCGTAATATTATGAATTTCTGAGTGAAGTTTGTTTCAAGACCTGAGAGGATAGATATCCTCTGCTGAAAAAACTGTGTAGATAAGGATATAATTGTAAATTGTTAGAGGATTTCCGCTCAATTTCCTACCTTTTTACCTGGAAAATAGGAGACAAGTAGTAAACAATGGGGTGGATATGAATTCTGAAAAGTACATCGCAGATAGTGTACCTCAGGGATCCATTTTTGGACCTTTCCTATTTCTAGTTTATGCTTTATTAGCTTAAATGAATAATGGGAATTCCCCCACTCTCTGTATATGTTACGCAGGAGTGGAAGTTTGTAACTCAATAGAGATAGCGATAGCAATACCTATTGCTTTTGCATTTCGTAGTATGTACGCTGAATCGTGTGCAGACGTTCGAACCGATGAACACCCGATAGTGATTACGATAGCGACGTGAATTTATTTGTCTTTACAAAAGGAGATGTCGTCTATTTCTTATTAACGAACATGTTTTTATATTTTGCTATCCTTTTTCAAATCCGGAATGAAGTAATATGAAATTATTGTCATGATGACATGTCATGTCATGATTGTCATGTGTGTTGTTTAGTTCGATATAATAAATATTACATTTGATTTTGTTACCAATATGAACATTGAATGTTCTGTATCTGGCACTCCCGCAAAGCGGATGAAACCAAATAATGATATGTGGAATGTGTTGGTAAATTTTTTGCAAGTACACCCGGAAATGGTAACCCATTCATTTATGGGGTTAGATGGAAGAAAAAAATACAACTCCTTATGGGAAGAAATTGCTGGCAAGCTCAATAGTATGGGCTATGGTACGTCCTCAGACGGCGGACATTACACACATTGTATGAAATATTCAGTGCTTCAGATATCCGTTTTAGCCCATTTCGAAGGTATGTTAAAATCATGTTATGAACTGCATCGATATTTTCGGGGACTGACACAGAAACTGGCCTTCCCGATCGGTAATCATCTTCAATGAAAAATTTACCTCTTTTGAAACTTGCAGTCCAATTTTTCACGGTACTTGATGATGGCTCGATACTCCAATTTTTCGATTTTCACAATTTCGGTGGACATATTTTTTCTTTTAATTTATTGTGTAACTCTGGTTCACTTTTTTGACGTGAAACTTTACACTGACACTTCTAATAAGTTATTGTTCGTTGCTATGGTAACGCAATATTTTGTTTATGCATGGAACTGGTCTAGGCTAACTAGATATCAATACATCCTCGTATAATACAGTAAGTAGGATGGATGAAGTTTTACATCGAGTTTTATATCAGAAAAGGCTTGTTCAGTTGATATATTCTTCATAGTTATAGAATGATTTGTTCAGGAGCACACATTCTATTGCATACGAAAATTTTACTAGGGGTAGAATTCAATTTCTTCTGGAATTTTCTCAAGGAATAGAAGGCCGTAATAATATGAGGCAATCCGGAACACTTAAGTCTGAGGAACTCCATATGGATATTGTTTATATTTCGAGTGATGTAGTTATGTATGTCTCCGTTGAGATATTTATCTCGAATTTTGTAAGCGGAAACCTTTCCGAACAAATAATGCATTCATATATATTGTAATGAAATGTAATATTTTGAATGAAGATTTTTTTTTAAGATAATTTATAGAAATTTTCCTTGCCCCAATTGATATAAAAAGTTGAAAATATAAGAAAAAGTTAGGTTTTTTATTTGAAATGATCAACTTTGGATGTCGTAGAAAATATAGTATTTAAATTTGGAAAATCTATTGGAAACTATATGAACAAATCTCAGGGTTTATATAAATTCAAGAAAAATAAAGTGAAATTTTGATACTAATAACTGCTCCAATATTTTCTGTAAAATTACAAACCTTACATTTCCAGCTCGTCGGATGAAATCTGCATGAACTCTGATCTCAGTGGTGCCGGTTCAGGAAACATAAGAAACTCACCTTTTTATTTTACTGCTTTGAATAAAATATGTGTTCAAAAAATTTTGTAAATTTATTTTAATCAATAAATCTTTTTGGAAAGAACAAGAAAATTATATTTATCAAAACCTGGGAAATACCCTACTCTGTTTGCTAAAGTTTTATGAGTAAATAAAGGTAATTCGTAGAAATGCAGACACTATGTTCAGAATTGAAATGAGTGCTGCCCTCTATTGTTCAGAAGCACAACCATTAACCAAAACAGTTCGAAAAACACGCACAAAATCGTTCTGATCGACCCAGAAAACTGTATTTCCGAATAAGATTATATTTTTACTAAAAGAACCCAGAAAGTTCACTCTTCTGATGAAATAAAGTTCTCTTGAGAAACTTCAGTATAAACTAGTGATAATTCTTCAAAATAAAGCTGCCGTAGAGTTATAAATGAACTGTCATGAAGTGGAAAACGTCAGAAACAAATTTCAAACAGAAATACCTGGTAAATGGAAATGTTCCAAGTGGTCTAACCTCGTTCTGGTAATCAGGCTCCTCCAAAATTCTATTCAAGGTAGGAAATTCTTATTTTTCTCGGCTTGTACTCAAACTTTTCTTGCAACAAACTTTCGATTTCCTTTCTTCCAACCGCTTCATGAGTTGGTATCTTTTTCTCCTCTCATATCCATAGTAACCGATCTCGAGATTTTAAATTTGTTCATCACTGTTATATATTACCTTTTCACCACGCATTATTATTAAAAATAATTTAAACAATGTCCTTAAATTACTTACAAAGGTTTTAACAATCATCTTATAATTACATTTGTTGCCCTTTCCAAAAATTTCACAGATTTTCTTCTGCACCCTTTCCAAAAATGTAAGATTTTTCAAAATATATCAATTTTTTTTATATACAGGGTTGTTCATCAATATAATGAACATATCCAAACTTATTTTGTTCATTTCAGGCATATCGCTGATTTGTTATCATGCATATATCAAAAACAAAGCGGATAGTCATGTCAGAAGGCTGACCGATACCTTTTTTCCTCAGAAATGGGATACCACTACATCGGAAAGCACTCTTGAAATTTTACAGGCAAGTTTTTTTTTTATTATTATCAACTGTATTTTGTTCATATTTTATTTTCAAAACAATTTTCATAACAATATATATATATATATATATATATATATATATATATATATATATATATATATATATATATATATATATATATATATATATATATATATATATATATATATATATATATATATATATATATATTTTATATATATTATATATTATATATATATATATATAGGTTTGTCCACAAATTGACAGGCAGCCAACAATTCGTTGTTCTGACCAACCCAAGGTTCAATCAAGTTTCTAATACGTTATGAGGAACGCAAGCAGAATCTAAGTGAAAATAGAGTATATTTCGTTTTAATTCCGAGAGTTCTAACTAGTGACTGTAGATGTCATGAATAACTTCCTGTTATATTCTGTCTTGCCTCACGGTATTAATTCTTGAGTGGATTCGTTTTGATTTCGAGAGATCCATAAATCCTTTCTGATGAGTGCGTTAGCACGAAACAGCTGTCAAAGGTTAGAACTCTCGGAATTAAAACGAAATATACTCTATTTTCACTTAGATTCTGCTTGCGTTCCTCATAACGTATTAGAAACTTGATTGAACCTTGGGTTGGTCAGAACAACGAATTGTTGGCTGCCTGTCAATTTGTGGACAAACCTCTACTTTTGGATTTATATTATATATATATATATATATATATATATATATAACCAGTTAATATTGGGGATTTATAGAGTTTATTCCAAGCTTTCGTAAATTTTATTTACATCTTCAGGGAACTACAAAGAATTATTATGTCAATTATACATTTTGATGTTATTAAATTTTACTTACAACTATAGTGAGGTCAGTTGACATGTTCTAGGTTCTTTAGATAGAGACATTACAGCTCAAAATTGTAAATAATATGGAAAAAAGACTTTACGAATATAAAGAACAGGAAATTTTTCTGTTATTTATATTCGTAAAGTCTTTTTTCCATATTATGTACAATTTTAAGCTGTAATGTCACCATCCAAAGAACTAAGAACATGTCAACTAACCTCACTATAGTTGTAAGTAAAATCTCAATAACATCAAAATGTATAATTGACATAATAATTCTTTGTAGTTCCCTGAAGATGTAAATAAATATATATATATATATATATATATATATATATATATATATATATATATATATATATATATATATCCCTGGAAGAAAAGAAACTTGCTTCTATCGGGGATTCGGTCTGGGAAAAGAAGTATACTCTTTTTTGCTACCCGAGCTTTCGCAAATTTTTATTTGCTTTATCGAGGGTGTGCAATGTGAGGTTTTCTTCGATGTTGAAAGTACATAATTAAAATTGAAAAATAGAAAACGAAAAACTTGACACGAAAATTTTTGAAGGACTGACATTCCATAAGGGCGCCATCTCTGGAACCGACTAAAGAAGCATACCACTATTTCATTTGTTTATTTGTCTTCTGAAAAATCTAACCAAAATCGAATCACTCGACACACTAGGGTTTTTAGGCATCTTATGGCAAACTTATCATGCGGTATTCCATTCAGTAGGTTGCTACGCAATTTTGGTTCCGGGGCACTCATGTTCCAGTGACAAGATTTTGGACTGCAAAGGAAAGCTATCAGAATACTAACTGATCTTCCTTACAGAGCAGAAGTTAAAGAATATTTCATAAAAAATAAGGTTCAGACTATTCCTGGAAGATACAAATTTGTATCTTCCTGGGTAGGATTGTCACGCTGGTAGCTATAGCTACCTCCGTGGCGACGTTAGTTGTTGCCTTGTGAGTACAAGGTCTTCTAACCGATGCCACAAATGTGTGGTTGGCTTCCTGTTGACTTCCTTTGTTTCTATTTTTACATCCAAGTGTTGTACATCTTCGCACTTGATTTTACCGTACTGAAGATAGCTTAAGCTCGAAACACGTGTCTACGGTTGCACAACATTTTGAGGGTTATACCCAATAACTTTTTTACTTATATATATATATATATATATCTATATATATATATATATATATATATATAACAGGAAGTTATATATATATATTAACCAGGAATAGTCTGAACCTTATTTTTTATGAAATATTCTTTAACTTCTGCTCTGTAAGGAAGATCAGTTAGTATTCTGATAGCTTTCCTTTGCAGTCCAAAATCTTGTCACTGGAACATGAGTGCCCCCGAACCAAAATTGCGTAGCAACCTACTGAATGGAATACCGCATGATAAGTTTGCCATAAGATGCCTAAAAACCCTAGTGTGTCGAGTGATTCGATTTTGGTTAGATTTTTCAGAAGACAAATAAACAAATGAAATAGTGGTATGCTCCTTTAGTCGGTTCCAGAGATGGCGCCCTTATGGAATGTCAGTCCTGTCAATATTCCAGGGATATGGTCATTGATGACTGTTGTCAATTCCATGAAATTTCAACAAACTTTAAATACTATTCAAAAATGAATAGTTGTGTTGGAATTCAAATTTCATAGTGCAATTTCCTTGTGGTGATGACTATTATTAATGTGTTTCTTCATTTTGCTGTATATTTTCTTAGAAATTCATCATTCATTCAATAATAATTCAATTTGTCTGATTGACTCGGCCGTTACTTGATCCACAGTAATATAAAATACACAGAAAACGATTCGATCTCCACAAACTTTATTCAATCAGACAGTGAAGAACTACTGTGCTGGCGAAACATGTCTGATTGAATAAAATTTGTGAATATCTAATCGTTTTCTGTGTAGTTTGTACAATTATAATTTGATCATGTTCCGTTTTTGTATCATTTGTGGGCAATCCAGAGAGACAAACAAAATAATTCATCTATATCCGGTACCGAAAGTGAGTACTACCATATTATGAAGATTATCACATAATATCTTGTATTTTTAGAAAACATTTTCATGAAAATAATGGCACGAATATATCTCACACGAAATACCGCCATTCCTGCTTATATTAGCACAATATTGACAGGTTCTAATGGTGAATTTTCATGAAGCTTAACTTCAATACTTCCAAATGAAATGCGTGTTCGTGGCGGTACACGCAAATGCGGAATATTTGGGAAACAGGTCACGATTTCATTTGTTTTCTCTTAATCAAGCTGGCGAATTGTTTCCCGTTTTATCCCACAGTTTTGCTGGTATGAGTCGACACACCAGGGTTTTTAGACATCTTAGCTTGCCAACATACTTCAGAGTTTGCTATACTTTGAAGTTTTCTAAGAAGGAATATATTTTTGGAGAGTTTCTTTGCAACTGAATCGACGTGGCTTTTTAAAGTCAAATTTGGGTCAATGTGAACACCTAGGAATTTGACTTCCGACAAATTTTTCTTATTTTCATATTGCCTTAGACTGCACTCTCCCAATATATAGTCTATATAGAAAAATGTGATCTATTTGCCAACACAATACTTCCATTACCTAATCAACTAGGGCGAGACAAAACAACAGGAACTGAAAATGATCACTTTATCTAACGCTTTCCCATACAACTATAAAGAACAAACACCATCGAATCGTTGCTGCAAACGACTGACATCAATCAAAGAAAACAAAAGCCAGCGTTCGCAGAATTCATCATCGAAATCGTAGCGATATAATAGAAAAAGTGCTACGAACTTGGGTAATATGGGAGAAAATGGCATAAGCTGCGGCATAAGCGTACAAGGGTTGGGCATCCATTACGCCAGATAACGCCATTTCTTGTCCAATATATGAACTAGTGCGTTATTGTTCTCTTCCAGGGAATGAGGATGTCCGTTACAGAAGACGGCACACAAAGAAAAACCACCGTTTGTTCGTGTCGTAAATCTAGACCTACTAAGCCTGTTTTGCGGGAAATTTTGTGGGAAGTAGAGTGGAAGGTGGAGTTTTCATTATTACAGAGAGTGTTTCCTTCCAATGTTATAAGACAGTTACCGGTTTACTAATTTATTGCTTGAAGCACGAAATAAACACGTTTTATCCAATATCAAGGCCACTATGATATGAAGCATTTATTGTCTAAAATGTATTTCATTTTGTCGAAAAAGTATGTCATGTCTAAAATTATTTGTATATCAATGAAATAATATAATTATAATAAACGTATACAATAAATCATTAAAAGAAAAAAAACATGAAAGAGACGAAGAATGAACAAACACAATCACACTAACTAAAAGTTCAAAAATGTCGTAATACAAAACGTAATAGATTCTGTATATACATTATATACTAGAAAGACTAGAATTTACATTAAAAATACTCTCCCAAACTGTAGAAGCCCTTTCATATTAAAAGGCTTCTCACCGATTTTCTAAATTGCTCAATTCCTTTGATTTCTGTTATTTTTTTCGGCAAATGATTATATATCTGTCTACTTCTGTAGATTAGTGAATGCCTTGTCAAAGATAAAGTGATGAGTGGAAGTTTTTTATTACTACGAGTCTGTCTTTCGGTATGATTAGAAACTTGTCTTTGTGTTTGTGAAGCAAGTATTTGAAATTAAAATTTCGAATATGGTTAGTATTCCATTATTGTAGAAAAGTGACCTAAACGAGTCTCGCATCTTCAGTTTGAAAATTATTCTCAAAGCTCTCTTTTGAATAACGAAAATACTTTTCATCAGAACCTGGCTGCTAGAGCCCCAGAAAGGACTCACCATGAGTATGCATTCATTGATGCAGAAAATCCGAGTTCACGAGATATGACTTTTATTGCAAAGCAACCAGTAACCAGAAGACCAATTTTTTTTCAGAGCCGTAATAAGTGCCTCAAATTTGAGATTACTGCCAATATACAGTGTGGTCCACTAAGTGTGCAACAAATGGGAAACTTGTTTATTATCGATTTCTCAGACAATTTTATTCTTGACAAAAGTTGGTGCATGTTCCAAAACTATACCAAGTGTACCTGAAATGGCTTTATGACAAACACCATACAGGATATGCCAAAAAATATGAAATTCGTTCAGGAATAAAGTACCCTTATTTAAAAAAATATAATGGAAATTTCACATGATGGCCTATTAGGCAACATGAAAAAATACAATTTTTAATCTTCAATATTTTTATTGCAACAATTTTTCCTCTCCATAATTATAAGCTGATGATGAGCCTATATAGGTTCGAAACATGTCCTTTTAACACTACGGTTTAGCTGATTGATAGTACTTGCCGTACACCATTACAATACCCAGTTGGTAATATTAAATTGTGGAGACGAATTTGTGTTTTCTTGCTGCATCGCTTATATAGAAATATGTTGAAGAGAAAAGTTGCTTAGAATTAAAAGTTATGTTCAGATACGAAGTCATGGCCTGCTATTCGATTTTTTTTTTCGTTTGGAAAATATTGAATTACCCCCGTATGATACATATTTTTATTATTTTGATTTAATATGTATGTGAAGTAACCACAATCAAATCAGGTTGGAGAATTTTTTATCAAATTAAAGTGTATTTGTAAAATTTACTTGGATTTGTAATTTTTTAGGTGACCGTCAACTTCATGTTTGTTGCAACGATATTTAACAGAACTCTAGAATAAAACAAATAGTCTTTTTAACGAGGCAAATACTTTACTAATTAAATGTTCATATGAATAAACTGTCAAAATCTATCGCGGATAGCCATGAACAAAAAAGAACCAATAAGCGATAGTACAGAAACTTACAGTAGGTAACTGAACAGGTGCTAACTCTTTCGATGCATCTAATTCTTCGTTTACTGTAGATCGCAACACATTAGCGGGAATATTTCTGCAATGAACTCGTATTGAAGTTTCAAGCTCAGCAACATTATTAAAGGGGCGATCTCTGTGGACTTTTTGTTTTAAGTATCCCCATAAGAAATAATCCAGAGGTGTAAGGTTTGGAGAACGAAGAGGCCATCGAGGATCGGTATTTCGTCCTAACCATCTATTACGAAATATCCTATTCAGCCACTGAGAAACATTTCTAGTAGAATGGGCAGGACATCCGTCATGTTGGAACCATACTTTTTGCCGTTCTTCTAATACCATATCATCCAAAAACTCTCCTATTTCAGTTTCCAAAAAGTTCAAGTACCTGTCACCATTCAAATTCTCTCGAAAAAAACGGACCTAGTAATGTATCATTTAATATACCACACCAAACGTTTGTTTTCTGAAAGTATTGATTTTTGTTGTCAGTAATAAAATTTGGGTTGACATCTGACCACCATCTGCAATTTTGTGATGATAGAACCCTATTTGTTGTAAAAGTCGATTCATCTCCAAACAGAATACATCGATGAAAATCTCTTTGTTCTTCTATTTCACCCTGAATCCACATGGAGAAATCATATCTCAAATCATAGTCTCTTTCTTGCAATGTACAAATGAATGTAGGTTTGTAAGCATGGTAGTTATGTTTCTTGAGAATACGCTTCACAGAGGTTTTTTATGCCGGTATAATCACTAATTTCTTCGGTGGACCTTCTAGGATTTTCTACTACTACTTGAAGTACGTCAAGCTGGTTTTCTTCTGTGCATACAGGTTTCGTATTAGTTTATATTCTAGTGAGCCGGCCTGTTTGAAATTCTTTAAAATTCTACTTACACTTGAATAGCAAATTTGTTTGTCTGGATGCCGCTCGTTGAAAATATCTGAAGCTTCGCAAATTGTTTTATAACCATCACCACAGATTAAAACTAATTCTGCCTTTTCAGTTAACGTTAATACTACTGGGCGAGGCATTTTTAATTAAGGACAAATATGAAAACGTTTGACAGGCAAGTTTCAAGACGCCACACTATCAAACTACAGTATTGTTTTCGGGCGTATGTGTTTTTTGTTCATGGCTATCCGCGATAGATTTTGGAGTGTTTTTTAATATCTGTTATAGTTGAGGCATTGTTGTCAGAAGAACAGAATTTTTTTACTTTTATTGACAGTTTATTCATGTGAACATTTACTTAGTGAAGTATTTGTCTTGTTCTAGCGTTCTGTTAAATATCGTTGCAACAAACATGAAGTTGACGGACACCTAAAAAAATAAAAATCCAAACATTCGAATAGCAGGCTATGACTTCGTATCTGAACATAACCTTCAATTCTAAGCAACTTTTTTCTTCAACATATTTCTATATTTTTTGAAATAAGTGTACTTTACTCTTGAACGAACTTTATATTTTTTGGCCTACCCTGTATGGTGTTTGTCATAAAGCCATTTCAGGTACACTCGGTATAGTTTTGGAACATGCACCAACTTTTGTCAAGAATAAAATTTTCTGAGAAATCGATAATAAACAAGTTTCCCATTTGTTGCACACTTAGTGGAAAACACTGTATACTAAGAACAAATACTACTCGTGCTCACAATACTATCAATGATTCTGTCGTATGCATAGTCAATTCCAGCGTCTCGCCAGAGTTTCGCCGCTCGCTACACAAGAACTATAATGCACAGTCGAGCTCCAAAAAAGTGGTACACCGCCAGCGTTTCGCCAAAATGTGACTTAACGCGTAGTTGTCACTTTTTTGGAGCTCTACTGTGCATTATAGTCAGTCTCACAGACTCCGAGTCTATCAGGCATTATTATCTCAATAAATACTACTACTTAAACTCGGTCAAATCATTTTGAGGTAACACCGCTCGTCTTAAAGGACTCGTGGTGTTACCATGCAATTTGATCTCCGAGATCAAATTGCTTGGTAACACCACGAGTCCTTTGGGACGAGTGGTATTACCCCCGAAAATACCACAAGCTGGAGACGGTGTTTTCGAAAAGTTCTTTTCTCATTGGTTCGAATTCAAACAATGATGGCATTTGATTGGGAAATTGCCGATACAAAGTTCAACTGTGAATGTGAATGAACCCGTGGAAAATCAGTAGAATTCACTTTCAACTCCGAAACTGTAGTGATACGATCGGAACCCTTAGTGGCAATGATAAATCCATTCATTTCCGGAGGACATTCATCCACTTTCCACCCTTGGTCTAGAGCATCCCCAATTCCGGTAATGCCAACTCCAATCACTCGTGAAATCGCGATAGCTTCGCAAAAGGTAACGAAACTGTGAAGGACCCGCTAAGTGATTAGACTCGACACGTGCAAGACGCGCTTTCCCCCCTCCCCGACGCCCCCCGAGAAAAGGTTGATTGATGGAGGCTGCAAGAAAAAATGAAGTCGGAATTTTGCAGTGCGCCATTTATCTTTATTACAAAAAGGAAAGCAATTTGTAAACCGAGTCTAGATTGTGTATCGGGCAGATATCGCCTTTTCTAATCTGCTCGGGAAGTGTCTTGTTCGGGCGTATCAGCGAGGCAAAGATTGCCGGTGATGGGTCTTTTGAGAATGGGAAAAAACGCCGCGTCACTTTCGGTGACGGGACTTTTCGAGGAGCATTGTTGATGGAAAGCCGTCGGATGTTTTGTGCGAGACTTCGGTATTTGCTTCGTGATTTCCAAGAAAGTTTTTCAGTCGGTGATTGTGTTGATAATAACCCGGTAAAAAATTTCAGATTACTTGCATTTCGGACGTCCATCGTCTTCTATCTCTTTCAAATTTTCTCACAACGTTTCTGTTTACATGACTGGACATATCCATATGGTCTCTGTTATAGGTTCGAACACTCGCCTTGTATATTAGTTACAAATGTTTTGATAAAATAAAAGAGAAGTGACGTTGTTAGAACTTACTGTCAGATCGACAATAAACAAAGCTTAGAAACTAACAAAAAGTCAAGAGAAGTTCAAGTTGCTAGACTAAAGAACCTACTCGGATCGGATGCCTTGAAACTTTCTATATCCAAAATCCCGGAGGAGAATGAAACAATTTCGTCGATATTAGAAGTACTGGAAAAGTATTATTTACCAAAGAAAAAATGAAATTATGGACGTTTTCAAATTCTTTTCCGGTAAACAACAACTAGATGAACCGTTTGACAAATTTTTGGCAGATTTGAGGTATTTTGTCAAACAATGTGAATTCGATTCTCAGGAAGATAAACTATTGAAAGCACAAATTGTCCTTGGTGTGTATTCCAAATCTGTTCAAGAACGATTATTACGAGATGATGGATCATTGAAACTGTGGGGTAGCAGCTATTGGTTGGGTATTGAAGAAAACTCTTTTTACTTTTGAGAAAGCTTTCGGAATAGCTTTATTCCTTCTTCAGTCTCTCTAAAATTGGAATTAACAATAAGATTTGTATAAATAAAGACGTAAAAAAAGTACTTACAGTAAGCGAGATTGTAAAATAAATAGTAAAATAGAACTTTGTAGAGCAAATACATAAAACTTCAATACCCAACCAATAGCTGCTACCCCACAATTTTTTCATTTATCAATTACTTCAGCTGCTATCATATCGAATATATTAATTAAAACTATAGATTATTGTAAGTCTGTTGAATTGACTGATGCTAACATGAAGTTAATTTTGGCGGATTCAGAGCCATCCATCATCAAGCGTTGTCAAAACTGATCAAGTAAGGAGCTTCTCTAGAAGTGAAGACAAGAGAAATGTAGGAGGGTCTAGGTCATCAAGAATCTTCACCTGTTATAGATGCGGTAGAAATAATGGATTTAGGGACTCATGTCTGGCTATCGGGAAAATTTGTAAGCTTTGTCAAAAGCCCATTAATTTTGCAATTGTATGTAGAAATGTTCATAAAGGAACTCATAACTGTAATGAAATCAAGAACCAAGATTGTCAAGATTCCAACGAATCAGATTTTACCATAAATACTGTTTACCTTATCAATTCGTTGCAAGAAAAAAATATTTGGTATAAAAAATGTTAGTACAAGGTGAGTTGATTGAATTCAAACTTGATTCTGGGAGTGAAGTAGATATTTTACACTACAAATATGTTAAAATGATAGGTTTGCAGAATAACATGCAAAGTTACTCTATGAAATTGGAGGCTTATGGTGGATTTGCAATCGAACCTATGGGTATAGTTAGTGTGCCCATATGCTAGATTCTAGTACACAAATGAATATGTCTGAGAAATAACATGAGATTTTTCACATCACAGCGTCTGCCCAGGATGTCTCCTAACTCGGTAGGAATTTGAAATAAGTCTCGCGCTTCTCCAAATTGTGGGCAGACTTCTAACAGGTGCTTCACCGATAAATTGGTATCACAAACACCGCATCTTGTTGGATTGGTACGCGACAGCAAGTACTCACGGGAAAATCTTGTATGTCGTCTTGACTTAGGTGGATGAGACCAGGGTTTTACAGATGTTTTGCATTCGGAGAGTTTTGAGTTCGAGAAACTCCAATCTCTTCGACATTCTTCGAATATCTTTTTCTTCATGGATGACTTCAAATCCGAAGAACGGGTCTTGTCTGCTTTTTCGTTATCACCAATTCCGATATTAGAGGGAACCCACATCCGTACCACTTTATTTCTGGCCTCTTGATTGCTATGTAGTGCATTTTTTATCAATATTAGTATTGGATTATTAGTATACAGCTGCTGGGTACTTTTGAGTGCACTTGGGGAGTCTGATATAATCAAAGATCTTTCTGTATTATGAATAATCGGAAAAGGTATTGCTTGAAGTATTGCATATAGTTCTGCAGTAAAAATAGATGTGTTTGAAGTGAGTTTGAACATTAGTGTTCCATTTGGAGTAACTATAGCTGAGCCTACGCCTTGTTCAGTCTTAGATGCATCCGTGTAAATTGGCAGATAGTTGTCGTATGTTGTTAACATCTCATTGAAATGATTCAATGTCACTTGGGGATGAGTATCGTTTTTATTATAGTTGGAAAGGGAGAGATCACAAGTTGGCAGATCGATGAACCAAGAAGGAGGTTAAGTAATAGTATTCGGGAACAATGGAAGGAAGGATAGTTGTAGTCTGTTAATTCTTTCATAAAATGGTGGGTTAGTTCGTGGATGACCAATGAAGTTTCGCTTGAAGCGATTTGAGAAGACGTTATCATGAGTTGAATGCGTATGTGAGACTCATATACTGTAGGCGGTATCTTAGAGACGGTTCATTCGCTTCGCAACAGAGACTTTCAACTGGGCTTGTTTGGTATGCACCTAGTTCTATTCGGAGTGCTGAATTATGGATAGAGTCTAATTGTTTGAGTGTGGATTGATTTGCTGAAGCGTACGCGACTATCCGTAGTCGATTTTTGATCTTATTAAGGTCCTCTACAGTCGAATTAACATAGTGGTATCGGCTTGCCATGTTGTGATTGCCAGTTTTTCAATAAGTTGACTCCTGCTTGAAACATTCTTGTCAGACTGTTTATGTGAGATTTTTGACTACAAATTGAACTGGAAATCTCTGTGCTCTATTGTGAAGACATTTCACAATTCTCTTCGTCACGCTGCTGTGATAATTAGAATTATCGTTTCGTGCTATGTCAAGATATGCTGATCTACTCGCAATTATTTACACCTGTCAAATGAATCCCATTCTAGAATGCCTGATGCAACCCAAACCCATCTTCGCGTAGCAAGAAAGTCGTAAAATACACATAGTTCGAATACAGAGTTGAAACCCCTCACAACGTAAATCTAGCAGTCTTTACTGCCAAGTCGGCAATTTTTCTCAACGGTAAAAAATCGCAAGCTATAAATCGAAAGCACACAATGCTCGATTACGTAGACTTATAGGCGATTGTCATCATTTCGCTCTAAGACAGTTTATCGTCGTGCGCGACACTCAAGTACAAACAAACCATATATTTCCGGGTGGCTTTTACCCTTTGCTGGAGATAAAACTCCTCTATTAGGGAGATGAGTAACGAGGAAGAGGTTGCGACTCGGAAATAAGTTGTCGCGGACGCTGGATTCGATTCAATTCCATTAAGTGGGCCTTGGCTAAGACAATAAATTGCGGATGGTACTTGGGGTTGGAATTTTTATTTGCAGAGACTAGAGTATACAAAAATGGATGCTGGATGGATTTCCGTAAAAAACCTGATTTATCGAAGAATTGTGAGGGAAATCATGCATATTCAGACGTGACGGCGCGTCGTGTGAACACTAGTACTCTAGTCAACATGTACCATTTGAGAAAAAAAATGTATAGTCACGGGAAATTATGATTATGGTGTCATTCGATCCGTAAAGTCATGTAGAAAGTTTGAGGAAAGGTCCCAGAAGGGGCCGAAAAAAATTGCAGAGGTTATAAACAATTGAGTGCAAAAAATTCTCCAAAAATATCGAAGATTTTCGAAATATTAAAAAAGATCTGAGACCAGCAAATTTGCTGAAAAAAAGTTCCGAATCCCGAAACTATACCTCTAATATTTATAATGTTTACAGAGCACTGAAAATAGAACCAAAAAACGGGTAGTCTGGCTTCTGCGCGCGTTGCGTCACTCTGACACAACAACAAAAACATATTACGAGGATATATTGATATCTAGTTAGCCTAGACCAGTGCCCTGCATAAACAAAATATTGCGTTACCATAGCAACGAACAATAACTTATTAGAAGTGTCAGTGTAAAGTTTGACTTCAAAAAAGTAAACCAGAGTTACGCAATAAATTAAAAGAGAAAATATGTGCACCGAAATTGTGAAAATTGAAAAATTGGAGTATCGAGTCTGCGGATAAAGGCAACGCAACCGTTGTCATGGACATCGACCTCTATGAGAAGAAAGTTGAAGAAGTACTCAGCAAAGGTAACTACAAACTATTGGCTAAAGACCCCACGGCATCAACAGAGAGGAAGGTATACCAAACCCTGAGGAAATATCAAAACTACTTCTCAGACTGACACCGCACCACAGTAAGCCTCCTCACCTTTATGGCCTGCCAAAAATCCATAAGGCAGAAGTCCCGTTGAGACCAATAACCAGTACCAGAGACTCAGCAACTTACAACCTTGCTAAGTTTCTTTCAGCGATTATCCAGCCTCTGCAAGGAAACACCCCAACATTTGTAAAAAACTCCAGGCATTTCGTTGAGATCCTGGAGGACATCGACGTAGTGCCGGAAGACCAATTAGTTAGCTTTGATGTGGAAAGTCTATATACCAACGTTCCGGTTGAAAATTCTTTACAGGTTATTCGCGAAAAACTACAAGAGGACGAAGCATTGAAGAACTGGACGAGCCTACCAGTAACTGGTATCATGGAACTACTGGAATGTTGCCTTAGGAACTGTTACTTTCAGGAAAAAGACCGGTTTTTTCGCCAAGGAGGATGGACTACCGATGGGATCCTGACTGTCACCTATCATAGCAAATATATATATATATATGGAATGGTTCGAGTCGTTTGCTATAGACAAAGCCGATAAGAAACCTAGGATGTGGCTAAGATGTGTTGATGATACCTTTGTCATATGGAACCATGGAGACAAAGAACTCGATCCTTTCTGCAGTTCCTAAACAACATTAGACCGTCCATAAATTTCACAATGGAAAAGGAGACCCAGGAGGGGTTACTCTTTCTTGATGTGAAAGTCCAAAGAACGAATGGCAAGTTTCAAACATCAGTGTTCAGGAAACCAACTCACAACGGACAATACCTGAATTTTGAGTCGAACCATCAAGGAGCGACGAAGAGAGGAATTATCCGCTCGTTGGTTGGCCGGGCCTACAGCCTCTGTAACATGATGAGAGTCTGACCAATGAATTGAACATCATCAAGAAAGATCTGCGACGGAATGGGTACTTCGACAAACATATAACAGCGGTCCTTAACCGCAGAAGAGGCAATACCGAGAAATCAGATGAACCAACACAGCCTACCCTATGTATTCCCTATGTGAGAGGTTTATCGGATAAGATAAGGCGAATTGGATCAAGGTACAACATCCGAACATGCTTCCGATCAAGTAATACCATCCGTAGCCAACTGACAAGAACTACATTTACCGTGTTCCGTGTGAATGTGGGATGGATTATGTTGGAGAAACTAAAAGGCCACTAAATGTGAGAATCGGTGAACACAAGAGAAATACTCAGCGAGGAGAAACAGCGAAGTCGGGAATACCAGATCACGTATGGACTAATCAGCACAGCATCGCATGGTCGGAAGCCAAAGTTATCCACAAAGAACATTGGTATAAGAGAAAGTTTATAAAGTCGGCTTATATTCAGAATAATGACGTGTTCAGTCAGCCGAGCATAGAGATTCGGAATGTGTGGAAGCCACTTATCACTCAGATAGATCGATTGAGATTTCAATAAAAACTCTGTGTCGAGACCAATTAAAATCGGTTATCAATAACAACACTCACCAAAAAAAGGTCTTTGTAACACATTAATTAACATTGATGACCTGAGAGAGACCCCACGAAGATCATAATTACCGTTATAGCAGGTACATCAGTTGCAGGCTATATAATAAATATCCGAGATATCTTGTCGCATTCACACACAGCGACAGTAGATGTTAACTGTTGAAACGTCGTGACTCAAACACATGCAAAGAATTTATTTTCTTTGCTTCTAGACAATGGAAGTCCAGAAGAATTCTACTAATCGAGCCATCATCAAGTACCTGTATTTAAAAGGGTTAAGAGGTAAGCACATTTACGAAGCTATGCTTAATACCCTTGGTGATCAATGTCCTTCGTATGCAACCGTGAAAAATTGGACTGCAACCTTCAAAAGAAGTAAATTTTCCATTGAAGATGATGGCCGATCGGGAAGGCCAGTTTCTGTGTCAGTCCCCGAAAATATCGATGCAATTCATGACATGATTTTACAAGACCGTCGAATTGGGCTATAACGGATATCTGAAGCACTGACTATTTCATACGAACGTGTTCTACATATAGTTCACGTCAATTTGGACACCAGAAAAATTGCTGCAAAATGGATCCCCAAATGTTTGAATGTTGACCAAAAGTGTGCAAGGGAAGTGCATTGCGTTCGATCTGTGCTCGATTTGAAAACGATGTAGACTTCTTAAACCGAATTGTTACTATGGATGAGACTTGGGTACATTTCTACGTTCCAGAAACAAAGCAACAATCGATGGAATGGCGACACTCCGGTTCTCCAAGACCTGAGAAGTTTCGTGTCCAAAAATCTGCTGGAAAAGTTCCTGCTTCAGTTTTTTGGGATTGCCATGGAGTAATCATGATTGATTTTTTGGATAAGAGTAGAACAATAACTGGAGATTACTATTCGACATTACTGACCACTCTACGGGAAAAAATTAAAGAGAAAAGACGCGGAAAGCTATCCAAAGGTGTTTTGTTTTTGCAGGACAACGCCCCTGCACACAAATCTCATGTTGCCATGCAAAAAATTCGTGATTTAGGGTTTGAATTACTAGAACACCCCTCTTATTCACCAGATTTGGCTCCGTCCGACTATCATCTCTTTCCTCAACTGAAAAAAAGTTTGAAAGGTCGTAAATTTCCTTCCAACGAGGAGGTAATAAAAGCTGTGTAAGAAGAAACATTTTTTTTTTAAGTTCTAGAGACGTTGCAGGTTCGCTGTATTAAATGTATCCAATTAAGAGGAGAATATGTTGAGAAAAAAAATATTCACGTATTATTGGGATACATCAATCAACTATAATCCGCGGTTAAAAAATGTTCATCCCAATTTCTCCATAAATTATGCATTTGTTAATTAACTAATTTTTTTAAACTGAATGTTAACATAAAAAACCCAATAATTATTGAACTAAAGTCTATGATTTTTTTCACTTAGTGAAGTTTTTCTCAAAATGCCAACAAATAGATAACCGGTGCAAAAATTGTAAAAAATTTCCACCATTTCATTAACAAATATAAAAAAGTTTTTAATATCTTGAACATTTTAATTCCTAAGGGTTTGGCTACATATTTTTTTTCCACCATTGTTTAAAAAATTGTTATAAACAAATACATTGTTTGTGAGCAAATCGAAAATTTTTTTGGAATATTTTTATTGATGGAAATTATGATTTTTAAAGAAAAAACTATTCCTTAAAAACTATATTCGTTGCTGAAATAATTTTATTTACTGTTTTTAATTTTTTTATTTTCAATTGTTAATAAAAAAAGTGGAGTATCAATATTTTACAATTTTTGCAACGGTAACCTATTTGTGATAATGCTTACAAATAGGTAACTTCAGAAAGTGAAAAAATCCAAGGGTTTAGTTCAATAATGCATAATTTATGGAGAAATTCAGATAAAAATTTTTATCCGCCGATTATTGTTAATTGATGTATCCCAATAGTTCGTGAATATTTGTATTCCTTCTTACTCATATTTAATATGTTGAAATAACTTTTTTTTGTTGTTTGGTCAGGGTGACGCAACGCGCGCGGAAGCCAGACTACCCGATTTTGGGTATATTTTTAAGGCTCTGTAGAAATTATAAATATTGGAGGTACAGTTTCGGGAGTTGGAAATTTTTTTCAGCAAATTTGCTGATCATTTCAGATCTTTTTCAACATTTCGAAAATCTTTAATATATTTCGAGATATTAAAAAAACCAAAGCACCACTTTTTTTAACTTAATTCTTCATAACTTTTGCAATTTTTTTCGGTCTCTTTTGGGACCTGTCGTTGAACTTTCCACATGACATTACGAATCGAATGACACCGTGATTATAATTTTCGGTGACTATACAATTTTTTTGTAAAAAATGGTACATGTTGACTAGACTATAGAAGAGAAGTAGAAAACTCGACCTACGATTTAGCAATTATTTCATATCAGTTTTTCCTGCGAAATTAATGATTGACAAATGCATTCTCTGAAAAAAAATTATCCGATGAAAAAAGCTCTTGTTTTTCCTGTTGATAAATACAAGTCTAATTGTATAAAAATTGTATTGTCAGTGCAAACAATGGAGAAATAATCACGAGAACTTGTTATACACGACGTAATAAGGCGTTGTATACCTCGGTTGATACAGGGTTCCTTGATAGGGGGGTTATGGAATGTCATCGATTTTGTCCGACATCTTGTTTCGTCATTGGAGGGAAATTAAGGTGGTTATCCTGAAATTGGAGGCGCCAAATTTAAATTACACTAAAATATCCCATTTTGTTGGATTGAATTCGAAACCAATCGGTGGGAGTAAATTGAAAAACATGCCAGTGATTAATACATATTTTTTATTAATGTATTCCCTAGTTCGCACAATTATCTCGAAGACTTCTGATAGTTTCAAAGTTGACGAAAATAACAGATTCTTAACATTTTTTATAGGTTCTGAATAATGTTGGTCGTAGTTGATAATAATTATCAAATTGAATGAACTGATGAGAAAGTAAATTCTATACAAAGAAAAAAAGAAAAGGTGGAAAAATCACATAATCTGAGATTTGAAATCTATTTCAAAGATTCAAATACCAATCTCAATATATCTGTTGTAACACTAGTTGAATAAATTGCGCCCTTCGAAGAGAAATTATTTTCAAGTCTGATGAGAGAAATCAAAACAACTATCTGATGTTGACATTATTCCAGAACCTCAGGTACGAGAAGAAAGAGTGATTTGTAATATGCTTGATTTTATTCTAAATGATTAAAATGATAGATAGATAAATATTTATTCGTCCTTGAAGTTTAGTCAAATACATATAAAAACTTATCAGATTAGTCACTGTCATTCACTCTGCCTCATTCACAAAACTAACTCACATTTCATCGACAACATTTATAATACATTCAGAAATAATTTATTAGTAGTCAAATACTGTTATTTATGATATGAGTATTATTTCATAAATTTCGGTATCATTTATACATTGTTTCATAAATAGTAATTTACAATTTCTTTATGTAGAAAATATTTAACATTTCTCTATATTTACCTAAAATTATAATTAAATGGTAAATGGTGAAATTGTGCACATCTAATATTTTAAAAAAAGCTGAACTAATCATTTGTTTTTGAAGGTTCCATAATAATTTTGATTGTTAATTTTGAGTTTGGATAGTTCTGACACTTGGTAACGGGAACTTTTCTTTCAATTTTATTTATTCCTTCAGATGATTGTTGTACAGTGTTATTGCACAGAACTGTTCAATGACTTTTTCTCGTCCTTTGTAACAATGTTGTACACAAGGGGTTGAAGGAGACTGAATCCCCATCTGAAATAGCATAAAGACCTATCAATATCAATCAATTCATAGCACCAGGAATAGAATATAATGAGCAAACCATTATTTGATGGTAAACGATCGGCCATGGGTACAGATTCTAGCAAGTATCTCTCCAATTGAACTCCAACTGCTTCTTGAAATGTCATAGGTGAATTATCGATAACAGATTGTTACGATATCACAGTGGACAGACCAGATTTTTACCAACACGTCTTGGTAGGAATAACTAAAAAGGAACACCTAATGTCAGCAAAAATATTGGCTTCCAACAGTTTCTATTGGCGAAAGAAAATAAGATCGCAGCGCCACCTATAGCAAGACTTTGAACTACGAATCACGGACAAAGGTTTTTGACTTTACACGTGTTTATATGGCGTTTTGACAATTTGTACTCCAATTTTCAAACAATTTGTGAAAATTTGTTATTTCTCTAACTAAAAAGTGATTGTGTTTATATTGAAAGACTCTAAAGAACGTTTCAGTCAGGTGATTCAGAGGAATTTCATCTCCGATTAGTTTTGAATGATTCTGCAATTCAAGGTTGCATGGCGTTTTGATGATCTGTTCTCCTATTTTCAAACAATTTGTGAAAATTTGTGATTTCTTTAACTGAAACGTTATTGTGTATCTATTAAAAGACTTGAACGATAGTTTCAGTGTAGTTTACAAATATTTTACGTGTTTTTTGAAGTCATGATTTGTGAGTTATTGATCTGATTCATTCTGTTGATTAAGGATATTTCCATACTCGTTTTCTGTTTCTGTTCGTATTTTTTTTTGTTTATACTGTTGATAGACTGCCAAATATGGGAAAATACAATCCTAGTTGTTCAGTCCCAGGATGCAGGACATATGGCAAGAAGGAAATTGTGGGATATCACAAATTTCCCCCAAAAATAAAAGCAAGGTTAAAAAATCACCAATTGGTTCGACCAGATTGAAGAAATTTACCAAAGGAAAGCATGGATTTTGAAACTGAAAATTGGCAAGCTAAATAATATCGAAGTATATGCTTGTTTGACAAACAAACTGATGAATGAATCAGATCAATAATTGATCGCAAATCATGACCTCCAAAAACAAGTACAATATTTGTAAACTACACTGACACTATCGATCAAGTCTTTTAATAGAAACACAATAACTTTTCAGTTAAAGAAATCACAAATTTTCACAAATTGTTTGAAAATAGTAGAACAGATCATCAAAACGCCATACAACCTTGAATTGCAGAAGCATTAAAAACTAATCGGAGATGAAATACCTTTGAATCACCTTACTGATACGTTCTTTAGAGTCTTTCAATAGAAACACAATAACTTTTCAGTTAAAGAAATCACAAATTTTCACAAATTGTTTGAAAATAGTAGAACAGATCATCAAAACGCCATACAACCTTTAATTGCAGAAGCATTAAAAACTAATCGGAGATGAAATACCTTTGAATCACCTTACTGATACGTTCTTTAGAGTCTTTCAATAGAAACACAATCACTTTTTAGTTAGAGAAATCACAAATTTTCACAGATTGTTTGAAAATAGGAATACAGATCGTCAAGACGCCATATAAACACGTGTAAAGTCAAAAACCTTTGTCCGTGATTCGTAGTTCAGTCTTGCTATAGGTGGCGCTGCGATCTTATTTTCTTTCGCCAATCCAAAACCAAATTGAGTTCTGTATCTCATTAGAACAGTTTGCTCTCACCGTTTTTCCTAAACCTTTGTCATGACTTCTCATGTAGGAGAGATTCTTGAAGATTGGTTTCAAAATGTCTTTTATTAAAATGGTCTGAACAAATCCTGGAAAAATCAATAGGTACTAGGTACTCATACTACAGACATTGATCCATTGCTGCTTTACTGTTTTATTCATGGGGAATATATGGAACGACAATGTATCATCATGGTATGATGTAGGCGTATTGTTACAATATTAAACAAGTAATTAACAACTAGTAATACAAAATACAAGAATTAGGCATATGATTTTATTATGATTTATCTGAGCGTTCTCAGCCACGGGCTTTAGTAACTTTATTTATTTGCAAATTGACGTAAATATAACCAAAGTTACCAATTTCAGGATAGCCACCTTAATTTCCCTCCAATGACGTATTCTCTCCCTTTCCTCAGTCTTCCCCTTGTCCAAATGCTCACTTATTTCATAACCCCTTCCTATCATAAGAACCCTGGGTTGATATAGTGGGGAAATTCTGTCTGTCAATCTGTCAGTCTGTCCGTCCGTCTGTCGTGGCATTTCAAAACGCTCGCATTTCCAAACACTTGGAGATATCACTTTGGATTTTGAATAATTTTAATAACGTTAGCACTTTCAATAATTTTGTTTGTTTTTATTTTTGCGATCGGAAAATCCGAAAAAATTTTTTGGGGCTTTTCCGTTTTTTTTTTCGTTTTCTCTTTTCTCGATCCAGGTTCAGGAACTGATTTAATCCATTCAGAATTTTTCAAAGATATACTTCAATATGTCCTACAGAAACGTATCATTTTTGAGGATTATCAAAAAATGCTAACAGGGTTTTCGCGGTGATTTTCCGGAAAAATTCTTTTAAAAAAATTGAAAACGCCAAACTGTTGATTCAAACAAAAAAATCCTAACGGTAGAGCTCGAATAGACAAACAAATTCTACCAGAACTATATTTGAAGAAAATTATCGGAAAACCGAGATAACTAGAAAGATCAGAAGATCGAAATTTGTATTTTGAAAAATACAAAATATCTCAGAAACGGTTGATATTTTCAAAATTTACCAAGATTTATTTTTGACCGTCTTCGGAAAATCTACAAAAATATTCCAAAATTTTTTCCGTAAAATCAATAATCCTTGAAATATTAAAAAAAAATGCAAAATTGAGATATTCACCCTACTTATGAAACAAATAAAAATCTTAAAATTGCTTCGTATAGAGTGTGTCCCTAGACCAGTGGGACAGTTAAATATCTCTTGAACCAATAGGAATTTTCAAAATATTATTATTTCAAATCATATTGCACTATGAGAACTAACTTCAGGAGTGATTATTTTCATTCATTTAGGCTAATTATTAGTTTTTTATTTTTGAAAATCCGACAAGGCGTTGCCAAGTTTCACCAGTTTTTCTTTAAATGCAGACATTTTTTATTCATACTACCAAGAATTTATGAAATCATTCAGGGCTCTTGGTAGTCGGTAGCATATTCTATCATATGAAATACTCATCTCCTTCGAAAGTTAAACAGGGTGGTCAGATACATGATATGATTTTCACGAAATTCAAACTTTCCTCTCATCAATTTTTCAAATCGTGCACCCTACAATATGCATGATTTTATATCCCAATGGTGGTTCGATTACTTATGGTCATTAGTTGTTGAAGAGTGATGTGAATTCCATTATCAACAAATGCAAATAAAAAAAATGCATCAAACTATTTATTCAACTGTACCTAACTAATAAACAAACAGTCTCAAAAAGAAAAAACTGTCTTGACGAATAACAAGGCATGATAATATTAATATAAATGTTCGAATTGCCTTCCGTTTGCTGCAGGGCACATTTCAAAATTTTTCATCACATGATTTTTTGTAACATTTTGTAACATTTGCGGTGTTATACTTTGACAAACCCTCAAAATTCTATTTTGCAAATCCTCCAAATTCACTGGTTGAGTAGTATACACCTCTGATTTTAGATACCCCCACAAAAAAAAAGTCTAAAAGGGTCAAGTCTGGTGAACGAGCCGGCCATTTCATTGGTCCGTTTGTTCCGAGCCATCTTTGAGGAAAAAGAACGCTCAAATAGTCTGTCACGATCCCAGCATTATGAGGCGGCGCTCCATCCTGCTGAAAAAACATTTCTCTTAGGTGTCCAAGGGGAATTTCATCTAGATGATTATTGAGTTCATTTTGAAGGAAATTAAGGTATCTTTCACCATTTAGAGTACCTTGATAAAAATATAGCCCTATCAAATTATTCTTGAAAATTCCACATCAAACATTTACTCCCCAAACCTCCTGAAAATTGGTTTCTCGAACCCAGTGCGGATTTTCTGCAGCCCAGTAATGTACATTATGACGATTTACTTTCCCATTATTGTGGAATCGGGATTCATCGGACCACATAATTTTCGACAAAAAATCACCATCATCATGGATTCTTACCATCATCTCAAAAATGAAATCTATCCGCCTATCATAGTCAGTTGGTTTTAAAGCTTGGACTAAATTCAGTTTATGTGGATGTTGCCTGTGGGTCTTCAAAATCCTGTGTACAGAACTCTTCGAGATCCCTGATTCCTCAGCAACTGCTCGTACCGGTGAATGAGGATTTTGGTGTATGTATGCTAAAATATTAATCGATATATCATCATTCACGATTGACTTTGAATGTCCTGGTTGTTTGTTTGATGGTAATTCTTGATCATTTCGCAGTTTAGCCTCAAGTCTAATGAAGGTATTTTTTCCTGGTTGTCTTCGATCTGGGTAACGTTGACTGTACAGTACACACGCTCTGCGAGAGTTTTTCTCGCTTCGCCAAATCTGAGCAACATGTCATCATCGGGTGAAAATAACTGTGGCATTTCAATTTGATTTGTTTCACAAATAACGGGGCAGCAACTAAATCCGTCTTAAGGGGCTTTGGACAATGAAACTACTTTATTGGATATAATCTTGAGACACACAATAATTATTGATGCACTAATGTATTTTTATTGAATGAGCGAATTTCATGTAAGTGACATGACTTCAAATGTTCCAAAGCCACCCCGGACGGCTTGAGTTATTAATTTATCCTCGACCGTGTGAAGGATACACAAACTTGAAGGAAATGTTGGTTATCAATTTGTTTCAGAAGAGTCACAAAAGTTATTTCCTGTAGACCATTGACCATAAGTAATCGAACAATCAATGGGATATAAAATCATGCATATTGTAGGGTGCACGATTTGAAAAGTTTATGAGAGGAAAGTTTGAATTTCGTGAAAATCATATCATGTTTCTGACCACCCTGTATGACTTTCGAAGGAGATGAGTATTTCATATGATAGAATATGCTACTGACTACAAAGAGCCTTGAATGATTTCATAAATTCTTGGCAGTATGGATGATTGGTTTGTCTTAAAAAATGTCTGCATTTAAAGAAAAACTGGTATAACTTGGCAACGCTTGTCGGATTTTCAAAAATAAAACACTAATAAGTAGCCCAAATGAATGAGAATTCAGACGTGTTGAAAATAATCATTCCTGAAGTTAGTTCTCATACTTAGTGCAATATGATGTGAAACAAGATGTATAGAAACCATGGTGTTAAGCTGGATTTATAAACTTGCCGTTCGCCGTTGACGTTGGCGTTCGCGCTGGCGTCCGACTTAAAATTCATTTAACTCGAACGTCAGACCAACGGCGAACGGCAACGTCGACGGTAGATATAAAAGGTCTTACGGATTTCTGTACTTTTAATTTGGAACGCCAGCGCGAACGCCAACTCCAACGGCGAACGGCAAGTTTATAAATCCAGCTTTATCACTGATTCGCTTTTGTTTCAACAAAGTTGTTGAGACTGTAATTGCACTGATACCGTTGGCTTCATTCGTCGATGGATGGCGTATTAGTCGAAAATAGCGGAGTTTCCAACATTCCGAAGTACTGAGTCATAATTATTTGATTGAAATTTGAATGTTTACAAATTATGGTTAATGAATATCACAACAAATACAACAATGTTGAAAATTACATAACATGACACTTGTCCAAGCGTCATCATGAATCTGTAATTTTGCCGCCATCTGTGTGCTAAAGAGGTGAAACGGTATCAACGCAGTAAAAATATCACGAATCAAGTAGGCCGTACCTTAACACTTTTGTATGTAAGTTTCACAGCTATAAGAGATCACACCAGGGTTTCTATGGATCTTGATGTGAAATAATAATATTTTGAAAATTCTTATTGGTTCAAGAGATATCTAACTGTTCCACTGGTCTAGAGACACACTGTATGTCTTTACAAGCCACATCGATATTTCTGAACTATTTTTCTCCAATTCGATTAAAAAGTTGAAAAATTATAAAAAAAATTGAAAAAATAAAAAACTATAAAATTTGAACTTTTTCTTTACAATCACCAAAATTTCTAGAACGAAACCAAATATTGAAGAATGTTGAATGAACAGTATTATAGTCCTTGAACAGATCTACTAAAAGTACGGTTGAAGTTTCTCAACTACTTCAAAAACAGTCGAAAATCTTGATTAAATTATCAATTTATCATACAAAAATGACGAAATCCTAATTTTTTATCATTTACCCCTTCTCCTTCCCCTGCCCCAAATTTTTCTGAGCGCTTCGCTCCCGGATTATTTATTATTAACCCCCCCTCTCCCTCTCCCTCTCCCACTCCACAAATATTTTCGTGCACTTCGCTCGCGGATTTTTCAATTATTTACGACCCCCCTCCCAAATTTTTGCGGGAACTTCGCACCCAAATTTTCTCATATATAGAGAAAATGAAAAATCTTAAAGGACAAATCATATTCAAGATTTAATTAACAAAATAAAACGATCGATCCATAAATTCTATATACGAGGGCTGACAATAAAGTAAGGTCTCCAACGCTGCAACTTCGCCGGATCACGCGCTAGGCGAAATCTGGCAACACCGCCGTGTTCCTTGGTTCCCCCACTACCACTTTGCTGCTGGGTGAGGCTTCCCCGACCGCTCAGTCTTGGCTGAGCAGCCGTCAACGATGGAGGTACCACTCGCGTCAGCGTCCAAGTGCGAATTGCGTTCTGTAATACGTTTTTTGAGTGCGAAAAAGGTGACACCTATTGAAATCCATCGTCAACTAGTTGAAGTTTACGGGGAAAAGTGTATGGACATAAAAAACGTGCGTAAGTGGAGCCGCGAGTTCAATTCCGGGCGCACTAATGTTCACGACGAGGAGAGAAGTGGCCGACCGTCGGTCTCGGATGCGATTGTTCAAGCAGTGGAGGCAGAAATGCTCAAAAACCGCCGTGCGACAATTAGGGACTTGGAAGAGAAGCTTGGAGGAGTGTGTAGCAGCGAAACAATCCGTCATATCCTTGTGAACAAGTTGCAGTACCACAAAGTTTCTGCCCGATGGGTGCCGAAACAGCTGACCGAAGACCACATGAAGCGGCGCGTGGAATGTGCGACCAAAGTTGTGGCCCGTTTTGAAGAGGAAGGCGATGATTTTTTGGAAGGGTTTGTTACGGGGGATGAAACGTGGGCTCATCACTACACACCCGAAACAAAGGAGTCGTCCAAACAATGGCGCCATAGCGATTCTCCGAAACCCAAAAAGTTTAAGGCGACACTGTCAGCCGGCAAGGTGATGGCTACGGTGTTTTGGGATCGCCACGGGGTATTGTTGGTGGATTTCATGCCAAGGGGAACCACTATCAATGCAGCAAGGTACTGTGAGACCCTGGAAAAGCTTCGTCGTGCCATAAAAAACAAACGCCCGGGATTGCTGAGCAAAGGAGTGAAATTTCACCACAACAACGCGCGCCCGCACACAGCCAACGTTACCCTTGACCTGCTCAAGACATTTGGCTGGGAAATCATCGATCACCCTCCCTATAGTCCCGACGTGGCCCCCAGTGACTACCACATGTTCCCCGCCCTGAAAAAACATCTCGGAGGGAAGAAGTTTGATAGTGACGCGGAGGTTCAGAAAGAGGTCAACACCTGGCTGCGCGAGGCGGACGGAGAGTGGCATTCTGCCGGCATAGACAAGTTCATCGTGCGGATGCGCAAGGTGTTGGAAAAAAATGGCGATTATGTAGAAAAGTAGCCAAGACCTTGGCCTTTCCAACGGTGTATCGCTTTTTGTAAATAAATGTTATTTTCTATGAAAAAAAAAATTGGAGACCTTACTTTATTGTCAGCCCTCGTAATTCGCAAAATCATGACAAAAACCTACTTTTAAAAATCTACAAGTCCTTGGTGGATTCACTCCTGAACTATGGTACCATAGTGTGGAGGCACTATGACAATGCATTTACTCAGCTAAATCTATTGCAAAATTATATACTACGAATAATATTATTCAAAAATAGACTATATTCCACAAATTTTCTTTATAATGAATCTATTCTGTGTGTCCGATTCCTATACTTACTTAGTAACTGTACTCTCTGTTATAAATCTATAAACAAACAATTTGTGAACCACCGTTACCAAACTATACAGTACACAAACAAAAATATGGTGGTACCGTTTAGAAAATACGATGGGAACCAAAGGTTCGCAACAAAAGTGTAGCACTTAAAATTTTTAACATCCTACCAAATGAAATTAAAGTGATAACCAAATATAAACACTTTGTTAATAAATGCAAATCCTTCATTTATCTAAATAGCCATCGCATATGTAAAATGTTATGAAAAAGGTGTTTAATTAATTTTATTAATTTAACATACCCCAGCTCTATAACCAATGTATTTCCTACTATTATTCTTTTATTATTTATTTAAGCAATTTAACCTACTCTAGTTTTCTTACTGATGTATTCACTGCGAATTCACTACTATAATTTCTATTTCCATTATTAGTATTAGTAGTATCAATAGTAAAAATTGCTGTATTATCCTCTCTTTCAACTCTTTTGAGATATGGTATTATGGCACATACATGTGTTAACTCACCTAGGTTCATTACTTGTAATAACCACTTGTGTATAACATTACTATTATTGAATCGAATGAATTGAATTGAAATTAATCGGCAAGTTTCAAACAGATAACAACTACTGCCCCGTTGAATGGACAATTTGCAATGAAAGTCAATTTCCAAATTATGCCCTCATTATGAATAACCAAGAAGCAAATGAGTCTTTAGTGGAAGAATAAGTTTCATATAATTCATAAATATTGTAAAATCCACTCTTAAAATTTTCCTAATTTGCCGATGTCATCACGTGACAGCAAACGCGCCTACTATTGGTGTGACGTCAAATGATCGAGGCTGTCATGCTTGAAGTTGAAGGTAATGTTTTTATTTTGATTACTGTCAGTTTTCACTGTTTTCAGATCAGTAAAGTTGTGTGTTCAGTGTCGTTAACTTTGTATTCAGTTGGTATAATTCAATTACGGTCGTTGTTGAAAGATATTTATTGCATTCATTCATTGTTTTATTGTCATCTTGTGTTTGGTTTACCATGGAACCCGGATTTCAAAAGGCAGACAGTGATAATCTACCAAAAATCGACTCTATTAGGATGGCTCTGTTTTTTTGACGTAATCCGGACTTCATAAGTGCCGAAATGAGAGGAATAAAAGCTTTAAGGTAAGTGTTTTCATGCCTAGCAGAATCAAAGAGTTATCTCTCGATCTTCCCAAGAAAACTTGAAATGCAAGGTTAGATATTTCAGAATGAAGAAAAGATTTGTGCATGAAATACCAATTCATATTATAAGGTTCCCTTTTCATTATTTATATTTTCATTATTTCTTGCGTTTTTGTCGCGTCCAAGCACAGAAAAAACCAGTTTACTGGGACTATTGACCGACGGGAAAAACTGGCGAATATGGACACTTTACCGATTTTAACGAAATTTTCACAGATGCCTTAAAACAGCGAATAATTGATGAGATAGTTTTTTGGATTTTTTCGATAAAATGTGGGAAAAAGTAAAGAATATGGGTCCAGCTGGGATTTTGAAATTTTTTTTTACAGATGCTCTAAAACGCGATAAAATGAATAAAAAAAAAAATTTTGGCGCGGAAACACATTTTTCTATTTTATTTTTGAAAAAATAAATGGATACTCACTTTCAAGACAAACAAATTTAATTTGTTGGATGGGTTATTTTAACTATTTTTTTAATGTTAATGAACTGTGTTGTATTGATAACACTTTCTACAAATACAGAAGTATCAATTCATTAGCAGAATAAGCTTCGAATAGTATGGAAAAGGTTAAAAAAGCTACTTTTATTATGCAGATATAATTAATTTATAATTTGTTGACAAGTGAATAAATTGGAACTGCGACGTTGCCAATAGAGATTTCTGATAGTTTAAAGACTTGTTCATACCCTTGCGAATTTCTCAATTTTTCTGGGAATAAAATGGCTGTCGGTCATGCCGGACCATTCATTGTTGTCAGCCATTTCATTCGTAAAGAAATTGCAAAATTCGCGAGGGTATGAACGAGACTCAGTACCGCAAAAGTTCTAATCGACCAGACTGATCCGCATGGACCAATTAGAACATGCGTAAATTATTATCCAACTTCAACCCAACCTAACCTAATTCGAATTTGGATTAATATTCCAAATCAGACAAATCCAGTGTACTATCGTTCTGAATAGCCCTGCAAATTGCCCATATGAAGTCTGGTCGATTGGAACTCTTGCTCTTAGAGATGGAAAAATTTATAACTTTTCTCTATTTTCAATAAACGCACAACATTCATTGTCGATTCAAAGAAAGACATTGATAATGATTAGTTTTTGTTAGCAGGAATATGCGTTTTTGTTGGTAGCTAGGTATCTGGATTGTTATGAAAAATTTTTTAGGGTGTGAAATTTCTTTAGATCAAATTATTTGTGGCAAATTTTTAAATGTCTCACAGGAAATTGCATATAACGGGCGAATAAATAAATATATAGGAAGTTAATGTGTTGAGATGAAAAAAAAAAGTTTGGAATAGGTGAAGAATGCGCACATTTTCATTACAGGTTCACTTCATATATTCATATCTTCCCCAATCTATAATTTGAATTGAAATAGGAGCTATTATATAAAATAGACCATATGCGAGCGAAGCGAGCGCGTTCGGCCGACATTTCGCAAATCCGCGCGCGCGGATTTGCGAAATGTCGGCCGAACGCGCGGCCTTTCCTAACTTGTTAACAATTCTGTCAATTCATTTTACACGAACCTATGATATAATTTTAAATGAGAACTATGACATAAAATAGACCATGCGAGCGAAGCGAGCGCGTTCGGCCGACATTCGGCAAATCCGCGCGCGCGGATTTGCCGAATGTCGGCCGAACGCGCTGGTTTTCCTAACTGGTCAACAATTTTGTAAATTCCACAAACCAATGTTACAATTTGAAATGAGAACTATAAAACAAAATAGACCATATGCGAGCGAAGCGAGCGCGTTCGGCCGACATTTCGCAAATCCGCGCGCGCGGATTTGGTCAACAATTTTGTAAATTCCACAAACCAATGTTACAATTTGAAATGAGAACTATAAAACAAAATATACCATATGCGAGCGAAGCGAGCGCGTTCGGCCGACATTTCGCAAATCCGCGCGCGCGGATTTGGTCAACAATTTTGTAAATTCCACAAACCAATGTTACAATTTGAAATGAGAACTATAAAACAAAATAGACCATATGCGAGCGAAGCGAGCGCGTTCGGCCGACATTTCGAAAATCCGCGCGCGCGGATTTGCGAAATGTCGGCCGAACGCGCGGCTTTTCCTAAACAGTCAACAATTCTGTCAATTCCACAAACCTATGTTACAATTTGAAATGAAAACTATAAAACTATAACTCAAAATAAACCATGCAAGCGAAGCGGGTGCATTTGGCCGACATTTCGCAAATCGTGCGGATTTGACATTCAACAGAGAACTGTATGTCAAAAGTTATTTTGAATGTTAATGTCAGAAACCTTTAATAAACTCGATTGAGAATTCGATAAATTTTTCACTTTCTTGTAGTTTAACTCAAATTTCCATGAATACTTGTTCGTATCCTCGCAAATTTCGCAATTTTTCGGCAAATGAAGTGGCTGCCAGTCATGCCGGACCATTCGTTGATGCTGAACCATGTCGGCAGCCATTTTATTTGCAGAAAAATTGAGAAATTCGCGAGGGTATGAACTAGACTTAACCGTCACTCTTCCGTGTAATAGAATTGGCAACGTGGCATTATTAACTTCGTGTTAAAAGTGTCCTGTCATTTAACATTTGTCAAATAAACTGGTTGTTTATGTACATTGAATAAAAATCTTTTTGCGTGTTTTTTTTAATTTTTGAAGTTTATTAGGTACTATGAATTACTCCATATGGTTGGATAGAAGTGTTTGAAGTTCAAGACAATGGGTTTGAAATGAAAAATACGTTTTAACTCCGTCCAACGGTTTGTAATTGTGTCTCTCAAAAGTAAGTTCCCACACATGTTTTATCAAGAAAAAAAATAGAAAATGCTCTTTCCGCGCAAAAATTTCGATTGCTCTAGTGTTTTTACGATGTTTTAAAACGTCTGTAAAAATTTTATCAAAATCCCAGCTGGACCCATATTCTTTACCTTTACCAAAATGTGTGGCAGTACATACCCTATAAGTATACAAATTATGGAAAAAGTAAAGAATATGGGTCCAGCTGGGATTTTGAAAAATTTTTTAGAGATGCTCTAAAACACGATAAATTGAATAAAAAAAAATAAATTTTGGCGCGGAAACACATTTATCTATTTTATTTTTGAAAAAATAAATGTGTATACTCACTTTCAAGACAAACAAATTCAATTTGTTGCATGGGTTATTTTACGTATTTTTTCAATGTTAATGAACTGTGTTGTATTGATAACACTTTCTACATATACAGAAGTATCAATTCATTAGCAGAAAAAGCTTCGAATAGTATGGAAAAGGTTAAAAAAGCTACTTTTAATTAATTTATTATTTGTTGACAAGTGAATAAATTGGAACTGCGACGTTGCCAATAGAGATTTCTGTTAGTCTAAAGGCTTGTTCATACCCTCGCAAATTTCACAATTTTTCTGGGAATAAAATGGCTGTCAGTCATGCCGGACCATTCATTGTTGTCAGCCACTTCATTCGTATAGAAATTGCGAAATTCGCGAGGATATGAACGAGACGCAGTACCGCAAAAGTTCTAATCGACCAGACTGATCCGCATGGACCAATTAGAACATGCGTAAATTATTATCCAACTTTAACCCAACCTAACCTAACCTTATGTATACAGAATAACCATTCGAATTTGGATTAATATTCCAAATTAGACAAATCCAGTGTACCATCGTTCTGAATAGCCCATGCAAATTGCCATATGAAGTCAAGTCGATTGGAACTCTTGCTCTTAGACTCCGATAAAAAAACACAAGTTCTTAATTTTTTCCACCCTTGTTGCTAGGGGATTCGCCTTGTGATTGGTCCCTATAATGGCGGGAAATTTAAATGTCAAGACTCGTTATCATCATAGTGAACAATGACAGAGCGCGTTCTCTGGCAACAGATGGAAAAATTTATAACTTTTCTCTATTTTCAATAAACGCACAACATTCATTGTCGATTCAAAGAAAGACATTCATAATGATTAGTTTTTGTTTGTTAGCAGGAATATGCGTTTTTGTTGGTAGCTAGGTAGGTATCTGGATTGTTATGAAAAATATTTTAGGGTGTGAAATTTCTTTAGATCAAATTATTTCTGGCGAATTTTTAAATGTCTCACAGGAAATGGCATATAACGGGCGAATAAATATATAGGAAATTAATGTGTTGAGATGAAAATAAAAGGGTTTGGAATAGGGGAAGAATGCGCACATTTTCATTACAGGTTTACTTAATATATTCATATCTTCTCCAATCTATAATCTGATTTGAAATAGGAGCTATTATATAAAATAGACCATATGCGACCGAAGCGAGCGCGTTCGGCCGACATTTCGCAAATCCGCGCGCGCGGATTTGCGAAATGTCGGCCGAACGCGCTACCTTTCCTAACTGGTCAACAAATCTGTCAATTCATCTTACACGAACCTATGATATAATTTTAAATGAGAACTATGACATAAAATAGACAATGCGATCGAAGCGAACGCAGTGGTTTTCCTAACTGGTCAACAATTTTGTTAATTCCACAAACCAATGTTACAATTTGAAATGAGAACTATAAAACAAAATAGACCATATGCGAGCGAAGCGTGCGCGTTCGGCCGACATTTCGCAAATCCGCGCGCGCGGATTTGCGAAATGTCGGCCGAACGCGCGGCTTTTCCTAAATAGTCAACAATTCTGTCAATTCCACAAACCTATGTTACAATTTGAAATGAGAACTATAACTCAAAATAGACCATGCGAGCGAAGCGGGTGCGATTGGCCAACATTTCGCAAATTAGATCATGCGGATTTGACATTTGACAGAGAACTGTATGTCAAAAGTTATTTTGAATGTTAATGACAGAAACCTTTAATAAACTCAATTGAGAATTCGATAAATTTTTTATTTGCTTGTAGTTTAACTTAAATTTCCATGAATACCGTAAACACGGGCTACTTTGGCCCGCTTAGAAAAAAAATTAAGTTCAACTGTCGATGAATTTGCAATTTTTACCACTATCAAGCTTCAGTATTTTTTTATATACAACTGGTCTATTATAAATTTCGTCAGTAAAGATATTTTGCAATTATTTTATGTCGGCTACCAGAGACATTTTTTTTCTGTTGGGCCAATGTTACCTTTATGACAGGGTAACTTTGGCCCAATATACTTTTACCTACTTTTAAGCGCTGTATAGCGTGCTAGGGCCAAAGAAGAACTTGGGATTGGAAGATAATTTATTTCTGAACAAAAGAAATTATATTTCAATGTGCAAATAGGTTACAACTATTGGAACTTGCAAACTCAAGAAATTGAGCATTACAAACTATTGACAATGAAAAGGCTCTTTTGACTAGTTTTGGGGGTACAATAAGTCTTTCAATTTCGTTCCATTCATAAAAGAACGAGTCTTTTTCTTTGGGCCACTTCCAAAACTTCATAGTGCTCCATGCATTCGACAACTGCACCATCTTCTGTCACAGTTATCACCATCCCTGGTTACAACCGACCATTCCAATGGTCCAATTGTAAGAAAATTTCCTTCTTGCAGTTTCTTCTTCCAGTTTCTTCTTCCAGTTTTCGTCTGGACTGCTTACAAAAGGATTAATGTTGCTTGAACTGGATTAAACCGGAACATCGTTTTTATCAACAACCATATCCAGTTCCTGTTCCTCATCAATTGTAATAACCATGTCGCTGTGACCTGATGTCGCTGTGACCTGATGAGAGATCCTTGCATACATTACCTTTTTTCTTCAGGGATTGGCCCAAAAACTTGCTGGGCCAAAGAAGGTCGTAATTTTTACGTCGATGGACCAAAATTATAAATAATTTTTTTAGTAAAACCCAATATGTCAACTAAAGTGGCAATCACTCCACAGCCTCAAGCATTATAATGTGCTTTTAAATAGGTACTCACCAAACTTGCAGACGATGTAGCACAGTGTCCTCAGTTGGAAGTTTGAGAGGAGAAAAAAACACGTGTTTGCGCATGGAATGATACAACAGGTGCTGCTTCCTAGGAGACAGTCTGTGAACCTCTCGATACATTACGTTTGCAGCCTGATGCTGCAACCAAGCTCAAAGTACCGCAACTAATTTAAAAACTAGTTCCAATACATAATTACAGAACGCATTGATATTTTATTATTTTGGGCCAAAGAAGGACCCCAGGGCCAAAGTAGCCCATGTTGACGGTACTTGTTCGTATCCTCGCGAATTTCGCAATTTTTCGGCAAATGAAGTGGCTGCCAGTCATGCCGGACCACTCGTTAATGCTGAACCATGTCGGCAGTCATTTTATTCATAGAAAAATTGCGAAATTCGCGAGGGTATGAACGAGACTTAACCGTCACTATTCCATGTAATAGAATTGGCAACGTGGCATTACTAACTTCGTGTTAAAAGTGTCCTGTCATTTCACATCTGTCAAATAAACTGGTTGTTTATGTACTTGAATAAAAATCTTTTTGCCTATTTTTTATTTATTTTTTAAATTTTTGAAGTTTATTAGGTACTATGAATTACTCCATATGGTTGGATAGAAGTGTTTGAAGTTCAAGACAATGGGTTTGAAATGAAAAATACGTTTGAACTCCGTCCAACGGTTTGTAATTGTGTCTCTCAAAAGTAAGTTCCCACTCATGTTTTATCAATAAAAAAAATAGAAAATGCTCTTTCTGCGCCAAAATTTCGATTGCTCAAGTGTTTTTACGATGTTTTAAAACGTCTGTAAAAATTTTATAAAAATCCCAGCTGGACCCATATTCTTTACCTTTACTCAAATTATAACTAGTTTATTGAACCAACTGTCTGCTTCTGTGCTGTCTATTCACTTCCAACAAATACCAGTAATTATAAAATGCTAATTTCAAGCCATACAAGAAACGATTCATACTGGGAACGGTTTTAAATTATCATTAGTTTCAATTCATTTGAAATTGAAATCCATAACATTGATATTAATTAAATTGTCAAATGTCAAACACGGTGAAGTCTGCAAAGAGAACAAAGCGACGTTGCCAGTTTTATTTTAATTCCTGTAAACCGGGATCAGTTAGAAGGTTTTTGAAATTATGTTGAAAAGAACTAAAAAATTTGTTGAATTTGAGGCTGTATTTTGTGTTGAAATGACGGAGGGATCTTGAGAGGTTGACTGGAGAACGTATGCGGAAACATCGGTTTTTATTTTCTTTGGAATGGCATTTTTCTGAAGGAATGAACCCGCTTACGTCATATTTACCGAGCTCAACTTCGGCATTTCTTGCGACTCTGCACGCAGATCCAATCTTTTGAAGTGAAAGGAGGTAGTGAGAGTTCAGCTACAGAAGTTTCTCACGATCTCATTACTTTTTGGCGCTTAAAACGTCACTGTGCTCAACGTCATTATGCTCGCTCCGATCTCCCCCATTTACGTCCCGATCTTACTGATAAGACAGATCTAATCTTTCAATGTAAGAAAAGAGAGAACAACCTGACCTAACTTTGGCAGTTTTGTTACAGACGTTGCTTTCGACCCCTTTACTTTTTAGTTTTGAAACAGTAAATTGAGATAGTTGCTCGCTGCGCTCACGGTCATTATGCTCGCTTCGCTCGCCCCTATTGGGCAACGACGACTGCACACACATTTAATATTTTAACGTAAAAGAAGGGAAAATCACCTAACCTAACTTCGTCATTTTTTCTGCAGTTGTTTATGGTTCGATCACTTATTAGCGTTGAAAACGTTAACAAAAATTGTTGCTCGCTGCGCTCGCCGTCATGTTATGCTCGCTTCGCTCACCTCTATTCCGCCCCGACAACTGCACACATGACGAAAAAGAAGGGAAAAACACCTAACCTAACTTTGGCACTTTCGTTACAGAATTTGCTGACTATTCAATCACTTTTCAACGTTGAAAACGTAAACAAAAATAGTTGCTTGCTGCGCTCGCCGTCACTATGCTCGCTTCGCTCGCCCCTGTTCCGCGCCGACAACTGTACACAGATTCCATTTCCTAACGTAAAAGAAGGGAAAACCACCTAACCTAACTTTGGCAGTTTTGTTACAGAACTTGCTTACGATCCGATCACTTTTTAGCGTTGAAACCCTAAATGAAAATAGATGCTCGCTGCGCTCGCCGTCATTATGCTCGCTTCGCTTGCTCATATTCTGCCTCGATAACCGCTCACAGATTCCATATTTTAACGCAAAAGAAGGGAAAATCACCTAACCTAAATTGGAACCCTTGGAAATATTCGCAATTTTTTTGTGATTTGCCTCATACGGCGAAAAAATAATTGTTATGTAGTAATATCTAACTCCAGACTGAAAAATTACATGTTATCATTCATCATTCAGCGCAATTTTTTCGCCGTGTACGTCGAATCGGAGGAAAATTGCGGAAATTCGCAAGGATATAAACGAGCCTTTAGGAGGTGGACGCACGCTAAAGAAGTGAAAGTTGGCAACGTTGCATTTGAATGTATCCACCCGATTCGATCATGTTCATGAGAGCTGTCATTGAATTTGTCAAATATTTTTGAAAATCGAGTTTAAAATTTGAACTCCGTAATTTCTTGAGCTTCATTCAGTCAATTAATCTCCTTTATACTTCTGAGAGTTGATGTTTATAGTTAATGACCAGTTATTTGGATTGGATATTACGTGAATTGTCTTGGACTAGGGAGTATATGTGAAGTGACCACTATGAAGGATTTTCGCCAAAAAAAAGGTTCTCACAGACATTTCCGCGGAAAAATTTCGATTGGTAAAGTAATTTTATCATGTTTTATACAATCTGTGCAAATTTCATGAAAATCGGTAAAGTGTCCACATTCGCAAGTTTTACCGACCGACGTAGTAGTACACATTGGAACAATACAATATTTTAGAAATCCTTTGCTTTTGTCTTCCATTCTCTACATCACTACATGTAGTTATCCAGCATCCAGCAAGAACAAGCAAATTAAATTTCAGAACGTTTAGACCAATATAAACGAGCCTGGTACTTTATTCTCTAAAATTCCTAATGACTCTATTGACAACAATAACACAAATGAACCATCTGACGTCACAAGATGGCCGCCGATAATCGCGCGCGTTTTCGTGTAAATTTGAATCCTAGTTCATGTTTCAATTTATTACTGGGTGAAATATTCGAAATATACTTCCACAATTGTACAGACATGAATGATTCAAGATGTAGACTAATATATATTTTTTTCGGAAGATATGCAAGTTGCTCATTATACATATATGTTATAGTTTTGGCAAAGTTTTCTACAAAATCTGAAATTAATTTTTCGATTCGATTGGGGTTTCATGGTTTTTGCCATCATCAGCGAAGGCTAGTTCTCCCAATTAAACCGAAAACCGACTTCAGCACCTGTTGGGAATTACTAAGATACTTTATCACAGAAATATGTACCCAGGGCCATCTCTACGTTCCAGAGAACACTGCGACTTTGACATTTATTTCTGAAATGCAATTTTCTTGAGAAAATTTGAATATTTATGAATCACTTATAAAAGTCTACTTGGTGATGGAGTTACTAATTATTCATCTATTAGTATCATTGTCCGATGAATGTACCCAAAAATCCGGCGTGTTTTTAATTTAAGGGTAGATTTGTAATCTCGCAGACTGTAAAGTACTTAGTCCTAATCATGCGGAAGCTGTAACCTATTTATAGATCCTGCTATGGAAATCACCCCGTGAAACAACTCCCAAACCACCGATCCATCTCCCCACTCTCATCAATCAACGCAGATGTACATCTTTCAAAACAAAATAGAGCAGATATATTGCGAACCAGCCTGCTCAGATAATCGCTAAATATAGACGATATTTCGCGAATGGCAGCGCGAAAAGTCCTCGGGGAGCGGGAGATGGGGCGGCCGAAGAAAAGGGAGCACTTCCGACTGTAATTAACAGATGGGTTATGGAACAAATGGGCCACAGAAAGGATGTGGTTAGATTTCTGAGGATATACCCGAAGAACTTCTAGGCCCATCGGGTTTGCGAAACTTCAAAGGGTTCGGAATTTGGGAGTGACTCGAAACACGCTACAATGGGACGATAAATAATGTACTCTAGTAACGATAGAAGGCTATTTAGTGTAGTCAACGAAGGCAAAAAATGGCCTTCACTTCGGAATAATTCAAGAAGTCATGAAGTGTGGAATGAACTTGCTAATAGCATGGATAAAAAAGTCCACAAGTGAAATTTTCCCGCTTTTTGGTTTTTCCAAAAAAATTAAAATAACGTTTTTTTTTCCAAAATAATCGCATAAGGTGCATTTGATTTTCATGACTACGACTACGACACTCTGAAAATAAATGAACATATAAAATCACAGGAACAAAAAATATTAAATATTTGGGCATAACCATAGACAAACACTTGAGATGGGATAAACATATAGAAAATATTACCAGAAATCTTAGATCTTTAATTTATACATTCAAACTTTTGAGAAATATTTTAGATAGAGATAAACTCAGAATGGTCTATCATGCAATAGTTGGTACTCGACTGAATTATGGAATCTTAGGGTGGGGTGGAGGGAATGACTATACATTTGAAAAAAATTAATATAATCCAAAAAAAAAAATTCTAAAAATGATAATGTGGAAACCATATACAAATCCATCTAATGATCTGTACATGGAAGAACAGGTTTTCGATATAAAACAATTATTTTACCGCTCTATCGTGATAAATCAATTCAAGAATGAATCGGAGCTACAAACATTCACACATAACACGAGGAAACAAAATACACGTTACCAAACTCCATTTTCTTCGAAAAGAATTGGTCAACGCAGTTTTACATATCTTGCAACAAGAATGTTTCAAATTCTACCAGAATGTGTGAGAGAAACAGATAATCATTATCAATTTAAACAAAAATAAACAAATTTATTGCCGTATATCCAAAAGATGAACTCATCAAAATGATAGATATGCAGTATTAAATATTAACAAAGTTTATATTTCCTACATTTTATCTAAAATTTTATCCATACTCTTGATTTTAACCTATGTTCTAATTTTTTTTTCTAACAATTTTATAATATATAACTTTACTGTACAAATATCTCCTTCTACATTTTATCTATGATTTTATTTATACTATGTTCTATGCATAAATCTGTCTGAATTTTACCAACATTTTTATCTATAGTCTTGATTTGACCACATTTTATCCACAATTCGCTTCATACTTTTTATTCTACTATGTACTTTATGTTTATAATTTTCTTTTTTATTGTTTTTTTAACTGTAAAAAATCTATTTTTCACACATAATTTTATCTTTATTTGATACATATTTTTTTCACATATTCATAATTTTATCTATAAGATAGTTTTAACTAATAATATACAAAAAAAATTAAATTAAATAAATCAAAAATCTCACGCACAGGCTACTTGCCTTAGTGAGACCCTCGGTTTATTGAAGTTTCAAAATTCGGATATACCATTTTATGTATATGATTATTACTCAATGAACTATATATTATTATTATATTATTAATTACATCTACTTTTACAAAATTGATAGGATTTTGGGGTCGCTGAGTTCGATTCTGCATTCAGAATTTTAAAAAAATGGCAGCTTTGTCTAACAGCAAGTGTAACAACGAAATATACCGTCTTTCATATCAAATTTACAATTCTTCCATTCTTCTGAATTTGTGAAGCATAAAATATAATCTTTCAAGATTGTTGACGTTGTGCCTATGTAATAATCAATTTTAAATAAAACTTGTGGACTTCTTCTGAAAATGTATTTGAAAAAATAGTGTATGTTTAGAAAAAATTTCCATGCAAGGCATACCATTAATGTTTATGTGTGAATGAGAGTAACACTTATTTTAAAAAATGGATTTTTGTTACATACATATTATTTATAATCTACCATTTACAATATTCATCTAAGAATGAATAAAATCATCCAATTTTCTTCGTTATCACCTCTCGCCGGAAAATTTATTTATACAGGGCTCGGGAACTTCATTTTCCTTTATAGTCTTGTAATCAGGAATATAATCACTCGCAGTTTTTCAATTCTGATGTTTTTTGACTGGTACTTGGAGACGCATATATGGATTTTACGAGGATGTATTGATATCAAGTTAGCCTAGACCAGTTCCCTGCATAAACAAAATATTGCGTTACCATATCAACGAACAATAACTTATTAGAAGTGTCAGTGTAAAGTTTGACGTCAAAAAAGTAAACCAGAGTTACTCAATAAATTAAAAGAAAAAATATGTCCACCAAAATTGTGAAAATCGAAAAATTGGAGAGGATCGAGCAATCATCAAGTAACTGTATTTAAAACGGTTAAGAGGTAAGCAGATTTACGAAGATATGCTTAATACCCTTGGTAATCAATGTCCTTCATATGCGACCGTGAAAAATTGGACTGTAAGCTTCAAAAGAGGTAAATTTTCCATTGAAGATGATGACCGATCGGGAAGGCCAGTTTCTGTGTCAGTACCCGAAAATAACGATGCAGTTCATGCCATGATTTTAACAGACCGTCGAATTGGGCTAAAACGGATATCTGAAGCACTGAATATTTCATACGAACGCGATCATCATATAGTTCAAGTCAATTTGGACATGAGAAAAATTGCTGCCAAATGGATCCTCAAATGTTTGAATGTTGACCAAAAGCGTGCAAGGGTAGTAGCATCGCGTTCGATCTGTGCTCGATTTGAAAACGATGTAGACTTCTTAAACCGAATTGTTACTATGGATGAGACTTGGGTACATTTCTACGATCCAGAAACAAAGCAACAATCGATGGAATGGCGACACTCCGGTTCTCCAAGACCTAAGAAGTTTCGTGTCCAAAAATCTGCTGGAAAAGTTCTTGCTTCAGTTTTTTGGGATTGCCATGGAGTAATCATGATTGATTTTTTGGATAAGGGTAGAACAATAACCGGAGAATACTATTCGACATTACTGACCACTCTACGGGAAAAAATTAAAGAGAAAAGATGCGGAAAGCTATCCAAAGGTGTTTTGTTTTTGTAGGACAACGCCCCTGCACACAAATCTCATGTTGCCATGCAAAAAATTCGTGATTTAATTACTAGAATTACTAGAACACCCCCCTTATTCACCAGATTTGGCTCCGTCCGACTATCATCTCTTTCCTCAAGTGAAAAAAAGTTTAAAAGGCCGTAAATTTTTTTCCAACGAGGAGGTAATAAAAGCTGTCGAGGTCTGGTTTGCAGAGCAAGGAGAAACATTTTTTTTGAAAGGTCTAGAGACGTTGCAGGTTCGCTGTAATAAATGTATCCAATTAAGAGGAGAATATGTTGAGTAATAAAATATTTCGACATTGAAATTTTGTTTGGTTCTAGAGTAGGCTAAGAATTTTTCAATATATCCTCGTATACATTTTATGCGGAATACAGATTCAACCGATGCTAAATCTGATATACCGGATATACTTCCATGTGCATTTCTATGGAAATCGACTCTCCTATCTTCAATTGAAGTCATAATTGATTTTTTTGAAGAAGGAGTTGCATGATACATGATCTGCCTTTCTGCCTTACTTTTTTTTCGTCGGGTTCTTCACCACACAAGGAGAATTTATATTCCCACTCGAATGATCCTGCGGATAATCTTAATTTCTTTCTTGTGGGTTGAATGTAGTCGACGGTTCTTGTCGATCTCTTTTTGCAGCAATTCTATAGCTGGTATAGGTGTAAGAATTTCGGCATTCTGAGTGCACATTTTCCAATCTTTTGAACATAGGTGCAAATCCGTCATTTCTATGCTCAGAAGCTTCTCTCAATTTATCCAATCCTTGTTTTACTCGAGCTACGTCTACCGTGCCAAGATTGTTTTTGCAAATGGAGCATTTTAACAAATCTAAAGGCTCCATCATCATCCGCCTGTAACAAAGAATAACTTCCAGAATAAACAATATGAATCGAAGTTGATGGAAAACAAAATTATAATCTTTAGACTGAAACCCATAAACATATGTTAAATAAAATATTATTATTCAATCTATTATGAAAGTCATATTCTACATTATCGATGATAAATTTATGTATGGTATTCGTCGGTTTCTTTCAAACGATTTATTCATTCAGAGAATTTGAAATAACAAAATTGCAGAATCATGCTGAGTTTACTCCATTATTTCCGTCAGGTTTCTCATTCAAAATATATTCTATCTTTATCTTCCTCTATTCTTCTTTCACTTTCTCTCATTTTCTTCTATCTCCCATGCACTCTTGCACAAATTTCGTTTCTGCATTCTTAACTTGTGACACTGTAAGATGTAATGAGCTCAAAATACACGAACTGTTATAATTCATGAAAAAAAAATTACCTCAATCTTTTGATTAAAAATAAATAAAAATACTCACTGCGTCAACAATTTTGAATGATAATCGAAAGAACAAACCATAGAATGCACTGGCACTGAAAATCTAACACTAATGTTCAAAATTATTCCGAAAATCCGACTATAGACGATGTGTCATCAAGAAACACATCTCTTCGTTGAAAAATTTACTGTCTTCAATCGCTTAATCATTGAGACATTCTTAATACTGTTCCTTTTGTAAAATTTCCTCCTAATTTGCGAAAAAGGTCACTTATCAAAAGTTATTCCTGAAAACTTGTTTTTTAAATTTTATTTGTTGAAAAAAAAAAGTAGCAGGGAATTCCATTCTTCCGAACGTTGATAGATAGTTTACGAGCACATCAAAGATCACCATTCAAAAAGTTCGGAGAATTCATGAATTTTTCCGAAGCTTAATACCTCATTGACTCCACTAATTATCCTTCCACAAAATGTTCTGGATTTCAATTCTATTTCCTCTTCTTTTCTTTCCAATTTTTTTTCACAATATTCTATAATACGCCCCTTGTTATTATTGTAAAAGCTAATGAATATACAGTGAGGACCAAAAGTCCGTCCCCCCCTCGTAACTTCTTCATTTCTCATATTACAAAAAAATGTTATAGAAGTTAATTTTTTTTAATGGGACACCCTGTATTTCATTGCATTATTAGATTCTACATTGAACTCTGAACAAGTTTGATGAATGGTTTTATATCACAGAAGTTAATAGTATTGGAATTATGAAGACTTGATAAATAAAGAGGAAATAAAATCTTCCAATTTACACAAAAAATATATACTTGTAACGTGCTTACAATTGTTTCGACACACGGTGTCATCATCTGAGCGAGTTATCAACTAAAGAAACGTCAAAATCACCTTCTTAAATATTAAAATAATATGCATGAAATTTCACTAATGACAATTGCAGGTATGAAATTTCCTAATGACATATAGCTTGGATTAGGGAGCATTTGAGTAGTTACTAGTGAGATAATTAATTATAGGTGAATTGTACAGGTCAATTTGGTCATTGAGAACTAAATTGCTATTGTTACGTAAATGTTTCTTGATTTCTATGGATTCTAATATTTTTAATTTTTGACCTTTAGGTTGAATATGCAAAATTTCAGGGTTTTGAGTGAAGTTATGGTTATTGTCAATAAGGTGGTTCGCATAGTTTGAGTCCTGTTTATTTAATCTGTAACTTCTCAAATGCTCACCGAATCTTTGATTAAAACTACGGCCTGTCTGGCCTATATATATAATGCATTGCAATCTTCACACTCAAGTTTGTAAACCCCCGACTTCTTGAATTTATCCCGTACAGACTTTGCGTTGTTAATAAAGGAATATAAGTTATTGTTGGTTTTGAATACAACATTTATATTCCGTTTCTGAAGGAAACGGGATATTTTGTTCGTATGCTGACCAAGATATGTTAGACATGCAAAACGTTGATCGGTTTTTACTTTGATATGCGGGTATATTAAATTTAGAGTTTTCTTGTTTTGTTTTTGTTTAAGCAGTCTATCTATAATTGATGTTTCATATCCATTATTTACGGCGATTTGTTTAATTCTGTTTAACTCACACTTGAAATCTAAATCGCTTTGAGGTATATTTACCAGTCTATGATTCATATAATGATATGCTGCTAGTTTGTGTGATTGTGGGTGCATGGAGTGTTTATGTATTGTAGTGTCTGTATGTGTGGGTTTGTGATATATAGAGAAGCCGTGCGTGTTATTTTTACGGGAGATAGTTAGATCTAAGAAGTTTAGTGAATTGTTATCATCCTCTATTTCTGATGTGAATTCTATGTTAGGATTGAGACCGTTCAAATAATTAAGAAAAATATTTAATTGACGTACCGTTCCAACCCAGCAAACGAAAATATCATCTACATATCGATACCAATATTTGAACAAATGTTTAAATTTAGATTTATGAATTTGCTTTTCCAAGTGGTTCATAAAGATTTCGGCAAGTAAAGGGGATAATGGTGAACCCATGGGGAGGCCGGTTTTCTGCAAATAGTATTTATTATTTATTAACAACGCAAAGTCTGTACGGGATAAATTCAAGAAGTCGGGGGTTTACAAACTTGAGTGTGAGGATTGCAATGCATTATATATAGGCCAGACAGGCCGTAGTTTTAATCAAAGATTCGGTGAGCATTTGAGAAGTTACAGATTAAATAAACAGGACTCAAACTATGCCAACCACCTTATTGACAATAACCATAACTTCACTCAAAACCCTGAAATTTTGCATATTCAACCTAAAGGTCAAAAATTTAACATATTAGAATCCATAGAAATCAAGAAACATTTACGTAACAATAGCAATTTAGTTCTCAATGACCAAATTGACCTGAACAATTCACCTATAATTAATTATCTCACTGGTAACTACTCAAATGCTCCCTAATCCAAGCTATATGTCATTAGGAAATTTCATACCTGCAATTGTCATTAGTGAAATTTCATGAATGTTATTTTAATATTTAAGAAGGTGATTTTGACGTTTCTTTAGTTGATAACTCGCTCAGATGATGACACCGCGTGTCGAAACAATTGTAAGCACGTTACAAGTATATATTTTTTGTGTAAATTGGAAGATTTTATTTCCTCTTTATTTATCATTCATGATGAATTTACACATATTAAATGCCACCACGATAGAACATTATGAAGACTTCTAAATTATTATTTCGACTACTTTTGCGCCAGTTCTGTGAGAGAATCGTAACAAATGGATCACAATGTATTCCACTTTCCTATCCTAACTTTTTGAAAGCTATCCAATGTTGCAAACTGCTGATGTGCACCATGTGTAACCTACCTCGTCGTACCATTTTACAATTGTTAGAGTTGTTGAATCTCACGGAAAACTAGTACAAATGAAGTTGAAACATTTTATTAACAAATAAGGTAGTCCATAAATACAGATCAAGAATTATTAAAAACTGAAGAGACATTTTAATTTATAACTGAAAACGGTGAGTTTTTATCTATTTCAAAATATGTTCGACATGTCCACCCTGTATTTCTTGACACATAAATAGTCGGGATGTAAAACTCTTCCTTAACCCTTTCACTGCTCAGCATAAAGTAAGCACTTCGCCCATACCCTAAACGAGTATTAATTTTCAATCAACTAAAGATATGTGTAGATTGCTGTTGGTGTATACACGTCTTGAGCACCCCATTTTTTGGCTTGGTGCTCAGAATCGTGTCGTGTCGTGGTCTTTGTGGAATAATGCAGAAGCCGTGTATACACGTCCGGCGCACTGGGCGTGACTTGCGCAAAGACGTGTAAACACGTCCTGAGCAATGAACGGGTTAACATTGAACAAGGTTTGAGATGTTCTTTTTGAACACACTTCAATAATTCGACTACACAGTTCATCTAACGACCTACAAACTGTCTTAAAAACTATGCCCCAGCGAAATAAATCAAGCGGTGTGAGGTCCGGTGAGCGAGCTGGCCACTCTGTTGTACCTCAACGTCCAATCCACCTACCTGGATACCTTTCATCTAAGTAATTTCTCACCTCCCGAAAATAGTGTGGTGGCGCTCCATCTTGCTGAAATGTTACATCCAAGTAAAATTCATGTGGCTTTTGCGCAACAATCTCATCGATACTGGGACTTATTGTGTCTTGCAGCATTTGGAGGTATCTGGGACCATTTAAATTTTCTTCCAAGAATATGGGACCTACATTGTGGTCACCTAAAATACCATCCCAAACATTAATTTTCTGGGGAAATTGAGTGAGCTCCTCGCGGAATTCATGAGGATTCTCATCACTCCAATATCTATAATTCTGGGTATTCACAATTCCATTTAGGTAAAAAGTGCTTTCATCACAAAAGCAGATGTGTTGCAAATAAAGTCGATTTGCAATAATTCTTTCTGCCATGGTCTCACAAAATTCAAGTCGCCGGTCCGGATCATCTTCAACCAATTGGTCCAAAAATTTTATTTTATAAGGATGGAATTTATTTTTCTTTAAAACACTCTTTACTGATGTTTTAGAAACATCACATTTCTCAGCTACTTGCTTAGTTGATTGTTGCGGGTTATTTACCACTTCAGCTAGTACTTGAATTTCAACATCTTCCGTGATTATTTTCGGCCTCCCAGATCTCGGAGCATCTTTCACGGTGCCAGTTTCGTTAAATTTTCCCACCAATTTCTGCAGATATTTTCGACACATCGGACGTTCCGGAAACCGTTCATTGAAAATGCGAATAGCAGCGTGGTAATTTCGGTTAGCTTTGTCTGCTACTGAACGAGTCATATTAATCATTTTAAAAACCTACAAAATATCAATGACATTTGGCAAAACAGATAAGAGTTTTTTTTAGTTGTCATGTACAAAATGAACGCGCCTAGCGTTCATAGCCTACTTCATTAATTTATTCGTGAACTGGTGCAAAAGTAGTCAAAATAATTATTAACAAGTGTTCATAATTCCAAAACTATTAACTTTTTTGGTAGAAAGCCATTTAACAAACTGGTTTAAAATTTAACGTAAAATCTAATAATGCAATGAAATACGGGGTGTTCCATTTAAAAAAATTAACTTCTAAGTCGCTGGGCTTTTTTGAGAAAATCTGTATGGATGAAACTTAAACCATTGAAGAGATCGAATGAAACCCTACAACTTAGGAACCTATTTAACATTTTTTTGTAATATATAGAATGAAGAAGTTATAGGGATGGCGACGGACTTTTGGTCCTTACTGTATATTACTGTCCACTTTCAATTGAAGGAGACATTGTATGGTTAAACAAATGTCATTGTTTGTTAAACCCATAAACTCTAAAAATCATTAAGGTTTCATTAAAAAAGTCATAAAGGAAAATTGCAGAGCAAAACTTTTGACTAGCTGCCTACTACCCATATTATGTGTTTCGCAAAAAAGACTCACCAAACGGCCAACGAAAACGGCTGTACTGTACCTGAAACAAAAGAAATCATGGTTAATATGAAACGTTATGAATGTGATTGGGAAAAGTATTTCCCGTTCGCAGCAAATCAGATATGAAAATAAAAAATTTAAATTTTGAATTGGTTTTTTCTGCTTGAAGTTATTTGTCGACTCAATAATAAAATCATCTGGGACACAAAGCGTACTAAAGATGATGGTGATGGTGAGACATTGCTATCCAACCACGACCTTATACTTTTCAAGTAATTATCGACAGTGGCTTTCAATGTTACCCAGTCTTTGTCGCTATAAAATATAGCTGAGTCATCATTATCATATGTAGTTATCATAGCACTGCTGTAAGTGTTAAACAAGCTATTGATGTATACATTAAATAAAATTGAACCTAGGACTGTGCCTTGTGGTACGCCACATACTTTACTTTCTGTTCTATGCTCAGCTTAACCTCAACACTCGAAGACTGAGGTCTATTAGAAAGGTTGTTTTCGAAAATATCTAAGCATATGTGTCTGACGCCCACGGTTTCTAGTGATTTCAAGAGCAAATTACTGTGTAAAACACTTTTGACAAACCTAAAAATACACAAAGAGTGGACTACATTTAAGTGGTAAGTTGCAGAATAGCTTCCTGGGCATCAGGGGCAGTTTCTCTAAATCTAAATTGGTTCAGAGAGAAACCCTATTTTTGTAGAAAAATTTACAGAGGTAATTTTAGTTTTTCAAAAATTTCAGAGAAGTTTGTTATGGTAGATATAGGTCTGCAATTAACTAGGTCTTCACGGTTGCCATTTTTAAATATCGGAAGTACAATGGATTTTTTGAATGATGTTGGAAATATACCCTGTTGTATGCTTTCATTGGAAATATATGTAAGTGGGATCGCTATAGTGTCTGCAATAGATTTCAGAGTGAAGTAAACTATACCAAATATACCAAATTATATTTATTTCCAAATAATAACTGGAAATATCCAGATAGTAACTGTAAATTTCCAGATAGTAAGTGGAAATTTCCAGATAATATCTGGAAATGTTCAGATAGTAACTGGAATTTACAGATAGTAACTGGAATTTCTAGATAGTAACTCGAATTTCCAGATAATTATTTGGAAATAACTGAAAGTTTTAATATAACATTAGCAATTCAGTGCTATCGTAGTTCAAACTCCATAGACATCAAATCAAATAAGTTTATGCACTGTGTGTTCTACCCCATGGAAATCATCATTCTGGAATTTTCAGCACGTCGTGTCGATAGATTGTAATGAATTTTGTGGAAAATTTCACACCTCTACTTTTTAACCAATAAGATGCCTTAATTTTGACTAGTGCCATGGCAACTAAAAAAATTTCTGGAAATTTTTTCGTGGCGCCACGATATTTAAGTGGAAATTTTTTGACAGTTGAAGGGGTAAACATATGATCTACAACCATTAAATATTATAGATATACCTGTGAATAATGCAAAATTTCTATAAGAATTAACATTATTATTTACGAGGATATATTGAAAAAGTTTTAGCCTACTGTAGAACCAAACAAAATTTCAATGTCAAAATATTTTATTACTCAACATATTCTCCTCTTAATTGGATACATTCATTACAGCGAACCTGCAACGTCTCTAAACCTTTCAAAAAAAATGTTTTTTCTTGCTCTGCAAACCAGACCTTCACAGCTATTATTACCTCCTCGTTGGAAAAAAATTTACGACCTTTTATACTTTTTTCAGTTGAGGAAAGAGCCAAATCTGGTGAATAAGGGAGGTGAGTTCTAGTAATTCAAACCCTAGATCACGAATTTTTTGCATGTCAACATGAGATTTGTGAGCAAGGGCGTTGTCCTGCAAAAACAAAACACCTTTGGATAGCTTTCCGCGTCTTTTCTCTTTAATTTTTTCCCTTAGACTGGTCAGTAATGTCGAATAGTAATCTCCAGTTATTGTTCTACCCTTATCCAAAAAATCAATCATGATTACTCCATGGCAATCCCAAAAAACTGAAGCAAGAACTTTTCCAGCAGATTTTTAGCCACGAAACTTCTTAGGTCTTGGAGAACCGGAGTGTCGCCATTCCATCGATTGTTGCTTTGTTTCTGGATCGTAGAAATGTACCCAAGTCTCATCAATAGTAACAATTCGGTTTAAGAAGTCTACATCGTTTTCAAATCGAACGCGATGCTACTACCCTTGCACGCTTTTGGCACAGCTTATATACCACTCAGCTCCACAACTCCGAGCGGCGCCTTTGATCTGGCGATCGGGAACCAAGCGAGATGGAATGGCGCGGTCTTTGTCTCACTTGGGTAAGAAGTCGGGGCCGGAGAAAGATATTTAGTTTCGGCGTTCGGCCTGACAGTACAGTACCGTAGTAGATTATTTCAACATGAAAATCAGAAAATTGTATTACAGTATTACCTATTATAACAATGAAATTAGGTAGGTACCCGACATAGATAGGAAATAATAGGGTTTTTTACTTGAATTTATGAAAGGAATTAGTTTAAATAATAAAATTACGTGTTTAGGATTCTAATAAACTTTATTGCACAATTGAAAAACAAAAGATGGACAAGTAACAGAATATAATTTTGCATTACATATACAGTGAGTACTTCTACAGATTTCTCCAAATTATCATTTTATTTCTGTTAATATTTTTAAAATTGCCATTTATTGTTTTCAAAGTGTAATAAATTCTTACTCTTAAATATAATCTAAGTACAGATTCTTTCGGGAAATATTTACGAGGATGACTAAAAGGTAATGCATTGCTTAAATTTGAAAGTGCGCTACAAATATTTGTTTTTGCGAATTCTTCAAAGCTTTGTAGCAAAACAGCTGTATATTAAGCTGTGCTCGACATTTCTTTTATTCTTTTGTAATTGGTTCGAGAGAAACATTCATGAATTCCATTGTCATAAAGTTACTTGATTTATTTATTTATTCTGTGTTATTACGTTTAGGTACCTGTAGGTTCACCGCTTGGAGATTCAACTACTGAATCATAGATGGCGCTAATAGGCCCATTCAGTTATTTATTCCCAATTTAAATTTTACCTGTTTTTTGTGATGTTGGAAAAACAACTGAGTTTCTTGTTTTTCGTGGTTTTGAAGTGTAGATACTTTGAGCATTTTATTAACGATTGCTGTTTGAAAAGGGACGTTCCACGAGTTAGAAGTGTGCCGTGGTTCTTAATTCCTAGAGAATTCCTCTGGAATGCGCCTCCCTTTTAGGTATGTATTTTCTCCAGTGCATTTTCGTATCAATTCCAGAAATACTAATAATTGTTACACAATCGTTTGACCCTACTCTTCATTTTCGGTCAATTTAAGAAAACAGTGCTTGTGTAACTGTGAAGTCATTTTATTCATGTTTACGAGAAACTATATAACGAATTCTTCCTAAACAATTTGTAAGCCTTTAATGTCATTTTAGCTCGACCTTGAAGTCGTCACCTTGGAATAAAGTACTGTTCGCTTTGGTGGTCCCACAAATTGTTGGAGTTTTATTTCATCAACCATCACTGCAACACCAGGTTACATCCCACGATAAAATTTGCCCTGATGAGAGTCTCGCTTCAGCTTTCTTGAAATATAATTTCAATTTTACAAATGAGCTCGACAAACTTATCATTTGGCATTTGCAGATTTCCAAATGTATCTCTATTGTTATTTTCGTATGCCTTTAAAAAACAATAAAAAGATGAATCCTGAGTCAGTTTCTGCAATAGCTGGAACTACTGTTCTGTCATTATAAGAACTCGTATCTTCGCACAAAGTAGCGGGGGCGAACTATATGAATGGTCATCCTTCGCAGATCTAGAACAGCTTTCAAGAGACGGAAATAGGGTTGGCAATGCAGTGGCTACCAATCGTGTATGAAGGTGATTCGTAAAAAGTTTTTCTGCAAAATGGTTTTCACATAGCCGGTAGCCATTATATAGATCATTCACTTTTTCTAAAAGGTCTTCACGATTGGATTTCATTGCTCATATCCTAGCTCTGTAAAAATAAAAGATGAAAAAGTAAATAAAAATATAATAATTTTTTTTAAATTAATCGTCGTAGACTAATTCCAATTTTCCGTCATGTAAAAAGGCGCCTATTAAATATCAATAAAAACTGTGAATACCCATATCACAACAAACCCATTTATAAATAATGAGACTATAGTACATTTCAAGAAAAGGTAGATTAATTCTGCATACCAAATTGTTTGTTTTCTGAGAATTTACTCCACATTATTCTTGAAATATAGTAGGTATACCACCTTTTGTTTGAAAGAAATAGAACATTATTAGGTATAATAAAATAATCACGGGGAATTTTGCCCATTGGAAAGGGTCATCCACATAAATTGAGTTCGACAACTATTAATTGCGTTTATGTGCAGGTAAATTCATCCCCGGGTGCTGAGTTGCGTCCAAAAAAATAGGACAGTTGTTTTTGCGATTATTCCACCTTTCGTCACTGCATTCATATGCGGAATGATTACTCTTTTGTTTGGAATTTTTGACAGATATCCAGTGTTAAATACCATATATGACATATTCATAATACAAATTCATTTCAACCCTTTAAGCACGTTCAAATCTTATGGCTTTGGTTTTTCACTATTAGACTTCTATTATACCTGTTAATGTTTTGAAATGCCATAAACGAGAAAATAAAAAAAAACATTTTTTTTCCGAAAATGGAAAATGAACCAGCAAAATCTGTCATCTGACGGTCTATTGACAAAACTCTGCTATAAGAGTTGTCCCATTTTTTATTGGCCTCAAATGTACCAACTTGTCATTCTAACACTCTTACGTAGAATATATAGAATGAAATTATATTTTGTTTGGCACCAAAGTTGAATATACGTAGTTTAGTATAGAAAACCCAACGAACTAAAACCTTACAAAGAAGGTAAATAAAATTATATTTTGTTTCATGTAGTTACAGGTAATTCTGATTCATCTGTAACAATATTCTGGAACTCAATTTACTTACCTTATTTTGGAACCTGGGACTCAATTAACGTACCTTATATTGAAACCCGGGACTCGATTTATGTTTTTATCAGTAGGATTTTTAATCATAGACTTTCGTGGGTAGGTACAATATTAATTGAAATTTTTTGGTATGATATACTCACCGATTAGGATCCTTGGAAAAACGATAGAATTTCTTCTTAGAGTTGTACCCTTTAATAAAACAGTTTTTCACTGCACACACATGGCCCGCTTTTTTCTCACTCATTTCACTATCAAAAATCAAAACGTTAGAAAACCAAACCAAACATTCAAAATTATCAACGCACGACTATGATCGCTCAACGAATAATAATAACACCTATTACCCGACCGCACGTCACAGCAGTCTTCTAGCCCAAAAGGCGGGGCATAAGCGCTGCGCCAGCATATCGGCGCAAACCCTTCCCGCCACAAGAGTTGGGAAGCTGTAAGTAAGCTGTGCTTTTGGTCTACATTCAAACATTTGGGGATCCATTTTGCAGCAATTTTTCTCATGTCCAAATTGACGTGAACTATATGATGAACGCGTTCGTATGAAATATTCAGTGCTTCAGATACCCACCCGTTTTAGCACAATTCGACGGTCTGTTAAAATCATGTCATGAACTGCATCGATATTTTCGGGGACTGACACAGAAACTGGCCTTCCCGATCGGTCATCATCTTCAATGGAAAATTTACCTCTTTTGAAGCTTGCAGTCCAATTTTTCGCGGTCGCATACGAAGGACATTGATCACCAAGGGTATTAAGCATATCTTCGTAAATCTGCTTACCTCTTAACCCTTTACATACAGGTACTTGATGATGGCTCGATACCTCAAATTTTCGATTTTCACAATTTCGGTGGACTTATTTTTTCTTTTAATTTATTGCGTAACTCTGGTTTACTTTTTTGACCTCAAACTTTACAGTGACACTTCTAATAAGTTATTGTTCGTTGCTATGGTAACGCAATATTTTGTTTATGCAGGGAACTGGTCTAGGCTAACTAGATATCAAAACATCCGCGTATTATTCGCTATAAAGTTTCATTAAACAGAAAACACAAATTTGTTTAATTATTATGCATTAACATTTTATATTCCAAAAAACGTAGGATCTACAAACATAGTAAGATGGGGTCTATATCTATTAGGGATTTTTCTATAAATAAGAGATGTATACCCCCTTGGGAATGAAAATTTTGGAATTTTCCACACGTCAATGATTTGTAATAAATGTGCAAGAAATGTTAGCAGCCTTTTGATCATTAATAATTGCGTAGTTTTTTGAGAAACAGCATGAGTGACTCAGCTTTACTCAAAAGTTTGTCCACGCCCATTGCCTGAAAAACGGGGTTTTTATTGTGACGCAAATTTTTAATAAATGTGTATAAAATTATGCAATAGTTTTTTTTTGGAGTGAGTCATGAATGCTGTCGTGGCAGTTCATGCTATTTTCATATTCTTGCTCCTCCACTAACACCTAACAGTATCGGCAACAAATTCTCGATTTCCCAATTTTCCTCGAATGAGGTAATGAATGCATAAACAAACGAATCGCGGAGGATTTGCATCCGCCTAATTCCGTCTAAATCTCATGAATAATTCAAAAACGTTCCCCGCGTTAGAGAAAAATGATAAAGGCACCTGCTCCGATACGGGCCAATTTCACGCCTGAGTTCACGGCAATGTCCGGCAAAATATGCTCTCGGTTTAACGAGAAAAGCGGGATCAAAACAATTAGGGGTTCCCTGCCGTCCGTCTTTTTATGCAGCAGTCGTTTTCGTGAACGAATTGTTTCGCGAAGTGTTTTGTTTTTCTTCGGCAACTCGATAGTTCGCTCCGCTACGTTGATTTGTTCTGCTAATTTGTTTGTTCTCTGCTTAGGAAGTGTTCACGGGAACGGTTCAATTTGTTTTTATTTAGCAAAGTTCTCTAAGAGCATCTGGTGTTGTTCTTTCGTCTGATCGCTGAAATTAGATAGTTTTGGGATTCCAGAAAGGAAATGTTATGAATTACCGTCAAGCGGGGTAAATTGATAGCAATTTTGGGACATTTCTGTGTGCTCTGGAATTTTTGAATTGATTTTGGAAAATATTTTTTCAAGGAAACTGTCTTTGGACCAAGTGGAAGAGATCCTACTAGTAGTTCAAGATACAAGGAAGCGTCCCGAGGGGGAAACCGCTGGGGAATTTTGGTGTACATGCCTTGGGTATTAGTGGCATTAGTTGGGAATTAGTGGTATTACTTCAAATTTTTTGGGTATTAGTGGGCATTACACGGGAATTAGAAGTATTAGTTGGGCATTAGTGGCATTGTCTGATTGCGTTACTCACGTGACAAGATCAGAACATGAATTCTGCCTTTTGACAGAAATGTAAAAATAAATAATATGACAAGAGGCATAAGATGTCCGGAGGACTGCTCACTGCTAATATCCTATACAATAGGAAAGTTGGGTCGAAAATCCATCAGAAAACAACTACTTTCCTGGCTAATGCCACGACGAACATTGAATTACATCTGATGAAATTTCCGTGCAGAGTTCCTACAAGGTTATCTCTGCAATTGCTTGGTATTGTATAGGATATTAGCAGTGAGCAGTCCTCCGGACATCTTATGCCTCTTGTCATAAGCTCATTGTGACCTACAGTTTTCTTTTCTGTTTTATATACGGTCTTGACGATCGTGGTCATGGGTATTCTTGGTTGGGCTTCCGGCGCTGGGATGGCGCTCGCAGTTTGGAGTTAATTCACTGTGCGGGCGCAATCTCAGTTTCGGTCTTTAAATGGGTTTGGTCGTCGATTCATTAGTTATTGACTGCTAGACCTACCCTATACTGATGAGGAGCAACACTCCGAAATCGATATATAGGTGGTCCGAATGTTTCGATGAACATTCCCATGCAACCAAGCAATTGCAGAAATAACCTTGTAGGAACTCTGCACGGAAATTTCATCAGATGTAATTCAATGTTCGTCGTGGCATTAGCCAGGAAATTAGTTGTTTTCTGATTGATTTTCGACCCAACTTTCCTATTGTATAGGATATTAGCAGTGAGCAATCCTCCGGACATCTTATGCCTCTTGTCATAAGCTCATTTTGACGTACAGTTTTCTTTTCTGTTTTATATACGGTCTTGACGGTCGTGGTCATGGGTATTCTTGGTTGGGCTTCCGGCGCTGGGATGGCGCTCGCAGTTTGGAGTTAATCCACTGTGCGGGCGCGATCTCAGTTTCGGTCTTTAAATGGGTTTGGTCGTCGATTCATTCGTTGCAGTCATTAGTTATTGACTGCTAGACCTACCCTATACTGATGAGGAGCAACACTCCGAAATCGATATATAGGTGGTCAGAATGTTTCGATGAACATTCCCATGCAACCAAGCAATTGCAGAGATAACCTTGTAGGAACTCTGCACGGAAATTTCATCAGATGTAATTCAATGTTCGTCGTGGCATTAGCCAGGAAAGTAGTTGTTTTCTGATGGATTTTCTATCCAACTTTCCTATTGTATAGGATATTAGCAGTGAGCAGTCCTCCGGGCATCTTATGCCTCTTGTCATAAGCTCATTGTGACCTACAGTTTTCTTTTCTGCAATAAATAATATGTTCTTTTATCGGTATATTCAGTTCTGTCAATAAAATCTATTATTATTATTATTATTATTACTTGGGTATTACTCGGGAATTACTTGGGAATTAGAGGTATTACTCGTGTATTACATGAGAATTAGAGGAATTTTTCGGTAATCAGAGAACATTGGTGGGAATCATAATGATGAAGAATGAGCTTTTTTTAAGCTCTTGAACATAGCATTTGGCAAAAAACCTAAGATTAGGTCAGGATTAAAAGAAAAAAATAAATAGAAATTAAAATTTATGTGTTTCTTCTTCATTTGATTTTAGATCATTCAATTCCGGCATGAACTTCATTTAGGTAAATCTCGAATTTGGAGAAATTACTGGATAGATATACCTTGACCAATAAAATCTTTCTTCGTCAGTGTTGATAGGATCTGGGCCCTTTGATCTGAAAAGGAATGATTCACGTGGAATATCGGCTGAATATAAAGTTTTGAAAGATCATCAAATATAATTCATCCATATGAAGTATGTTCAGTTGGTGTGTAAATGTGAATGAAGGATATCTGAATAAGCATATTATAAACAACTCTATATTTCAAAAAGAGCAGATATTCCCTTCAATAGCATCTTTTGTTGAATCATTTTAGTCAGAGAGCCGAATTGATAGAGGTCAAATTTAACCCATCTGCCTACCGGATGAAACACTTTTTAGAAATTTTCATAAATAGACAAATACGCCTAAAATGGCTTTCCTGTCAAAATATGTTCATTACTATAGACATTGAGTTCCAAAAGTTAGCACCACATGAAAAACTTTTTTATTATCGATTTGTCAGAAAAATACATGATTCATAAAAATTGGTACATTGCCAAATACTTCTTTTTCATTTATCAAAATTTTAAAATTCCGAACGGTGTACAGGGGAGATAATAGAAATATAATTTTGATCAAGTCTATACTACCATGGCTGTCATTCCAAATTTAAATATTGGTTTCAATATTCTACAGTTTTTTGAATAAACATTTTTGATAACGTCATAAATAAGAGTAGTTCACACTTGATGAAAATTCCTATTTTTTTTATCCCCCCCTCTGTACACTTTAGAACAATTTTCCATGAGGTGCAAACATTTGGAACTCACTGTAGTCATGACCTCATTTTGGTGTAGTTACTTGAAAATGGTGTAAAAGCCGAAACCGGTCGTAATAAAGTAGTAAAGTGTTAGTGGAAACTGGACAAAAGTTATATTTTTTCTTCCTTTTCTTATTTCAAACTCATTTTAGGCGTATTAGTCTATTTATGAAAAATATAAGCGAGAAAGTAGGTTTCAACCGGTAAGCAGAAAATTGTTAAAATTACTTTTTGTTCGTCGCTGAGAGATTGGGGTGAGTTGGTGACACTAGTTCTTCTAACCTAATCTCATTATGAGTCCGGATATACTTCATCGATGTTAAACACTGGGCGAGGCAGTAAACCCTCACGCGATCTGCTGTTTGGATTGCCACCCAGACAAGCGGAGGGATACATTTCTCCCGGAGTACCTCGAAAAATTGCGTGAAAGTGCAGTCAATTTTGCACTGTTTATGGGTCTTTCTATTGAAATAAAACAAAACCAAGTATTGACTCATTTCCTTCAAATGCCGACCAGAAAAATCTCAATTTTCGATATCAAATCAATGTCAATATATTCAATAAGTACTTTAATCTTTTTTCGGTCTACCTACCAAATTTGAGTTTTCCAAGTCCTCGCTAAATCAAAATGCTTTTTGAAAGTGCTTAGTAATCGCGAGCACTTCATGAAAAAAGTGCTTAGTGCTCGAGACTCCCGAGCACTTTTCAAGAGTGCTTAGTACTCGACGCACTTTTTGTCAGTGCTCGGCACAGCTCTGCCAACACTCCGCAAATGTCCAACAATTCAATCGTCTCTTATATTGTACCATCCATACTGTCGTCCAAGATTCCTTTTATTCAACAACCCCACTTCTGACACCAGTGTTGCAGCAATAATATTTTCATAAAATCTCTATAAAGTAATTGGTAATTCTCGTCGATATTCATTTCGGAGTGTATATCTTCAGTAAAAGTACCTACATAAAGTTCATTTTGATAAGAATTCTGTTTTCCAATAATGCATTCGTGTTTGGCATCGACTGCTATGGTCATTAGTCGTGTGTTCTGGATAGGCCTTGTTACTAACTCCATACGCCACCTTAGGAGCAGCACTGTGAATTATTAACGCAACAGTGAATAGTGGAGGATTATTTCCAGCCGACACGCCTTTCAATATTAATCACAACTCAGGAATTGCAAGCGTTATTTCAAACAGTCCTTGAAAATGTCTAAATAGAGTGTTCTGGCGATGGATGAATTGTAAAAGGCAATTCATGACGTGCATTTCTCACACTATCCCACCTGCAATCCCAGAGACAGACAACGTACATTTCTCGTCAATTTCGCCATTTCGCAGAAATATGGGAACAATTTGAGAAAGTGAACCTACCCCTGAGGGTATTAGAGAGAAATGCATCAATTCGTTACCCGGCACTGTGTGATTAATTATCAGCACATTGAGGGCTATTGCCGCGTCGTGTACGTATGGTGGAGATTGACGTTCTATGAATATTCACTCGCAGAACAATGGATTATGAGATTCATGATATACTGTTCCAGAATGCTTGTTTGGTATTGGATTTATGACTTGTCGAGTGGGTTGTGTGTAACTAGGAATATTAGGGATCCGTTGCAACAGCTGAATTCGGTACACATACACGGAAATTGCAAGCGCCAAACAGCGAGGATATACCGGGTGGTAACAATATTAGGCAATATTAGGTAACAATATTAGGCTCAACGAGTCAGGAATAGCGGATCATGTCTGGACGACCCAACACAACATAAAATGGACTGAAGCCGAAGTCATCCATAAAGAAGAGTGCTGGTATAGAAGAAGAGTACATATATTATGAACAACAAAGTCTTCAGTCAAGCTAGCATAGAAATCCGTAATGTGTGGAAACATGGATCAATTGAAATTGCGATAAGAATTAACAATGCTGTACCGGAGGAATTAACAAGCTTACCCGAATACCGCCAAATTACCCCTAGGCTAATGACACATAATTATCCATAGCATATATAAGAAGTATCCTTGATATTGTCGGATTATACACTTGATAACGACTGTAGATTTTAACAGTTGAAACATCGTGATTAAAAATTGCAGAAAATTGAATTTTTCTTTGTTCTTTTTTAGACAATGAAAGTCCAGAATAACCTTATTCAAAGTGAAACATTGTCAACCACTTTCAAACAAATATTAGGGTCGGTTGTTTTACAGATGAAATAATAAGCTTTCTTGTTCAACAGGTATAATAAAATCGGATTCAGAAAAGATCGCACTCCAGAAAATGTCATTTTGAAACCAAAATCGGATATAAACTGTTATGATATGTTGGATTAAAAATCTTGTAGTGTATGCAGAGATACAGTGTGTCCAAGATAAGGATGGGATAGCATTAGGATCTAGGAAACGGTTGGAGTTACGATGTTGGTTAAATTAGAGAAAAGTTGCACAATCCAAAGGTCTTTCATATGGAGTTTGCAGTAGCGGGGATCTTTTTCGGATTTCGAGATATTTTGAATGAAGTAAAATTTTCGATATTTGTTTTTATTTATTTTTGGCGTTATTTTAATAGATATCAAAAATTGAACAAATACATTTCCCTTTCCACTTCTTGAGCTCAACAAGATGACATCTACAGATTTTCACTACGACGTTTCGATTCAGATGAACCTTCATCAACGTTTTTTTCAATACGGCCCTATTTTTGTTACAAAATTCAGAGCCATTTTTATTCTGAAATACGTCATATAATCATTTACCAATCAGGATGAATTTATCGAGGGGCAATATATAATAATAATAAAGTGCTTTCTTCCACTCAACCTTGAACGAATATAACGCTAATAAGAGATATATAATAGATAGATAATAATAATAAAACTAATTATAATATTAATAGTGGCTAATGACTATAGCAGTCTATGCCAAAACAGCAAAAGGAAAAAATAATAATAATAACAATGAAATTTCCGAAGTAGTTGTTTCAAATGTTTTTTGAAGCACAACATGTTCAATCTCTTCAAGGATTCTGTTAACCAGTTATACAGTTTTACGATCATTTAAGAGAAAGAGGACCGGTAATGAGCAGTGGTGTGACTGGGAGGAGTAAGTCGAGATTTAAACCGGACGTTGATATTGTGCACGTCAGTGCGGAAAGTGATTTTTCCGTATAGATATGGTGGTTTTTGTGTAGTAATTATTTTATGAAATTGGGTACCGGCGTGCAGTATTCTCCTCCTCTCGATATTTAGCCATCCTAGTTCATTCAATGGACCAGATATATGAGCTCGTCTGCCTATACCACAAATTAGACGAACGCAAGAGTTTTGGACGAGCTGAATGAGTTGAACATCTCTTTTCGAAATGGCAGCTCCATATATAATGTCGCCATAGTTTAGGTGCGAGAGAACAAAGGGATTCACATAAGGTAGATATACTACGTTTGTCAAGTATTTTTCTGATGGCGTATATCAATTTCAAATTGCAGAAAGCTCGTCTTATGACTAAGTTAACGTGTTTGGTGAAATTCAGAGAAGAGTCCAAAAGTTTTTAGCACTTTCACTAGGAATATTTGTTTGTGTCTTTGATTTTGATGTTCAGTGCATCAAGACAACGGTTCCGGGCCATTTTCCTGCCGAGCAATATTGCTACTGATTTTCCAGGATTTACGGATAGGCAAAATTTTTCTGAAATTGTTATTATTGACTCTAAATCTGAGTTCAGTTGGGTGTTAGCTTCCATCAGTTCAGTTTCAGGAAATGACAAATAAATCTGCGTGTCATCGGCATAAAAGTGACACCTGCTGAATTGTATATGCTTGTAGAATTCATGAGTATAGAGAATGAATAGTGAGGGACCCAAAATCGAGCCCTGAAGAACTCCATTCTCCACAGTCAAGAACTCTGAGATGCCACCTTCGACCATAACTGCTTGCATTCTGTCAGATAAGTAGCAGTGTACTAATGATACTGCGCTTGCAGAAAATCCAATAAAGTGAAAAATTGCTAACAGAAGCTGATGTTTAATTCTATCGAAAGCTTTAGTGTAATCGAGCATAACCATGACTGTCAACTGATTTCCGTCCTCTGCAGTATGTCATCCGTAACCTTTAGCATAGCGGTCACACAGCTGTGCTGTGGTCTGAAGCAAGATTGTCAGGAGGGTATGATATTATTTTCTTCCAAGTGCATTTGCGTTCGACAAAAAATTGATTTTTCGAATGCTTTAGCAAGCGTACACAGAATGCTGATTGGACGAAGCGATTTCATATCCTTAGGATTAGCATCTTTGGACAGTGGCAGAATGAATGACTTTTTCCATATCGAAGAAAATACTTGTTTTTCGATGCAAAAGTTAAAAATGTGGCAAACAACTGGAAGAATAACAGGTCAGCAATGCAATAACATAATTATGTTGATTTGATAGACAAAAGTATTTCTGATGTAAGTGAGAAAGAGAAGTTGCTCATGCCAGGTCGCAAGTGGCTTGGATAGTGATTTAAAATATCTAGATAAAGAAGAAGATCGCTCTTGGAAGAATTTACGAAATATGAATTGATATCGGAAGTATTTTTCAGGTAATATGGTATTACTTGGGAATTATTTTTGGAATGAATGCCAATATTTGTGAGCTCCTTCCAGAAGCGTCGGTTAATTTTGTTTTGGTCACTCTGAACTGCAGATAAGCTTTTTTCTCACGAGTTATTGCAATTGTTTCCGAATCGGGATTTACTTACCACGAAACTCAAACTCAAATTGTGTGAATCACTAATATTCTCCAAAATTTCTTACTGTGATAGTATTTATGGACCTGCCTTAAGGCAATCTGATTCGATGCGCCTGCAACGTATTCAAAATAGCTGCTTACGCTTTTCCTTTGGGGTGCGCAAATTTGATCATATATCCGCTGTAATGAAGGAATCAGGCTGGCTGAAACTAGAGAAGCTTAGAACATTACACTTGTTGATCAATACGCATAAAGTTTTAAACACCAGGAAGCCTGACTATCTATTGAACAAACTCAAAACTTTTTCGAATATAAATAGATTCGCCACACGTAACAGGTTAGTTCTAGTCATTCCTAAGCACAAGTCTTCAATTTTCACACGCAGTTTCTCATATAATGCCCCGAAACTTTATAACTCACTTCCCAGTGAATATAGGTCTTTCACAATCAAAAAAAGGTTGAAAGCATTTTTACTTGGTTAGTTTTTTTTATGCTGTCTAGTGCTTACTCTTTATGACTCACCACTATAATTCTGAAGATGTTTTTGTATTTTGTATACAAACTTTGTGTTTACGAAATTAGTAGATTAAGATTATTGACTGTTTCTTTCTCATTTGATTTGTTTATTGTAAATGTGTTGTCAAGGTTGAGTTTAAAAACAGCGCAGGCTGACACTCCGCCTATTCACTATGATTTTCTTTTCTAACAATCTCTGTCATTATTTGTTTATTTTTTGTAGTGAATAAAGACGCTTTATTATTATTATTATTATTTATTTTCATTTCTAAAAGCCTTGTAGTAATTCCAGTGTTCTAGTCGCTTAGTTCGCTTATATCTACTAAGTGCTTTATCTCTGAGCGACATCATTATTTTTATGACATCTGTGATCCAGGGGGCATGCGGACGACTTATTTTCACAGTTCTCATAGGATCATGGACATCAAAAAGAGCAAGCAAAATTTCATTCAATGGATCAACCTTGGGGTCTATATTATCTAAGCGAAAAATAGACGAGAAATCGATGTTATTTAAGTCAACCGAAAAGTTATTTTTGTCGAAGGTTTTGAAGTTGCGAAAAGTGTATAAAGAGGGTTTATCCGAAATGGTGATGGGCCCAAAAGAGCAAGATACCATACAGTGGTCCGAGACATTTGATGCATCGATAACAAAAGTGTTTTCGACTGGAATTTCCTCAGACGAGATTATGAGGTCAATAATTTTGGCAGAAGTTGGTCCATAGCGAATGGGTTCAGAGATTATCTGCTCGAGCGTATATGAAATCAAGATATCTCCAGGTCGTTTGGAGGAGTAATTTTCTGAGGCTAGCATATCTATATTCAAATCTCCCGCTACCAAAATTTCATCAAAATTTGGTGCAATCAGGCTTACCGAAGTTTCAAAGTCATCATTATATAAAAATATAAATGGAAAAGTTATTGGGTATAGCCCTCAAATTGTTGTGCAATCGTAGACACGTGTTTCGAGCTTAAGCTCTCTTCAGTACGGTAAAATCAAGTGCGAAGATGTACAACACTTGGATGTAAAAATAGAAACATAGGAAATCAACAACAGGAAGCCAACTACACATTTGTGGCTTCGGTTAGAAGACCTTAAGCTTTCAAGGCAACAACTAACGTTAGATGTTGCTATAAAATGTTAACATTGACTCCTTTGCATGGCTATGTTAGTTACTTTATAGTCATTCGTGACTTAAAATAAATGACATGAAAAGAAAAATAGACACTTTTCAATAATTACGCCCAGACTCGTTTCAACACCGCTACATTCGACTCCTGAAAGTTTTGAAATGCCTTTTGTGTGTGTTATCCACAATCACTGTACATAACCCAGTTAATCTTCGTAGCAACTCCTAGCCAAAACTTAATTAGAACAAACTATTATTCACGGAGCGTTTTTATGGTCTGCGCCATTTTCTCTGGCAACACACTTCCAGTTAGCAGGAACAGGAACACGGGCTCGTGTAATTGTCCTCGTTGAGACGTACAATCAGAGTAATGAAGCAGTTAATAACTGTGTGGGCTACATCCTGACGTTCAGGGACGTATTCGGGACGTTCCAAAGATAACGTCAGTATTAATGGCTGGTAATATATTTTGTCTGCGGCTGGATACTGCATAGAGTTTTCAAGGTGAATCGAGTAGGATCGTGGTTAGATACGAGGCTGTTGCGGGATACCGACGCACAGTGTTGTAAAATTCCGAAAACCTGGCCAAAAATAAGGAAATGAATATTTATCTGCAAAGTTAAGTAAAACTCGAAGTCGTCTCCACAATATATATTTCAACCCAATGTTGAGGGGAGGAATGTAAACGCAAGTTACACAAGAAACTTAAGGGTTTGCGTTACATAGAATTCAAAAACATGTTTTCAAGCATAGTAATGCTCATCTTCAGTTGAAGTAATACATGGTTAAACTGAAATCGGTAAAGAACAATAATTACAATTTTGAAAAAGTATGAGACCAGCAAAAAGGTAAAACTTGGATTCAAAATGGATACTCACATGGCATGGAGAATTGAAGTGTAAAAACTTAATATAAACGTATAAAAACTTGAAGATGTGTGGCGCAAATTAGGGCCAACACATTATCATTAAGGGGGAATGGTTGGGGACCATTCTAATGGTGGAACTCTCATCGGTAACATTCGTAATAATTATTAAAACAATTTGTCGATTATCAAACACCAATTTCGTGTAGCGCAGAATGAAGAAGAAAGAATAAGTTTGAAAAGGTCGATAATAAAGACTTGATTTTAAACCGTAGCGTCCTCTATCAGCGAATAGAAGAAGCTGTTAAGAAATTTAATAATATCAAAATAATTCCGTATAGGTAACTACCTGACTAAGAAACAGAATCAGTAAGAGAAAACACCAAAGTTGGGAAAGAAAACTGCAATTTAAAGTAGATAACCACTTGATTAATGGTAAAATTGTAAGGCATTGAAGAAGGAAATACAATCAAAATTAATTTGTTCATTCAACGAATCCGAATTACGGTCCTTATTAACTCTATTGATTTCAAAAATCTCCAAAATATTAAGTTTAGGGCCTTTATTGCAAACATGTAAAATTTTTAGATCTGAAACAATATCAAATTGATGTTTATTATTAACAATATGGTTTGAAAAGGAACTAGAAGAATTAATTTCATCAATCAAATCTGAATGGAGATACCTGTCTATGATTCTGTTATGTTCATGGATTCTCAGGGAAAATTTACGACCAGTCTGGCCGATGTATGTAGCATTGCAACCTTGATATGAACAAGACATTTTATAAACGCCTGACTTGTCCATAATAAATGAATATTTATCTTTCTATATGTGTATGAGCATGTTTTAAGGGTCGCTGAATACAAATTCATTGTCATAATTATTGACGAATTCACAATGGCGGACGCAATATGGCGGCTGTTAAATAAAAAATGCAAGTTTTTGAAAGTTTTTATTCAACTTGTTTTGTTGTCTGCTGAACAAATTCTGATTTAAGTTTCAGAACTTTGAAATTTGGCAGGTTTTCATAATTCAGGTAACAATGCTTTTTATATGATAAAACAAGATGGCGGACGAGTTTATTTAGTATAACCGCTGTATTTTTGAGTTTTCAAATATGACATTTTTCTAATAATTTTCACATTTATGAAACACCATGTATATTTTTATTATCGCGATTAATATAGTGTTTACTTTGATTACAAATATCACACTTTTGGGTTTGCTCCACAAATGACTTGTGGAAAAATACACAATAAAGTTTCGAAACACCTTGTATACGGTGAGATCAAGAGGAATATCCATAAGATATTTCCAAAGTGCGTTTCAAATCATCTCAATTTGAAATTACTGAATTATGTATAAACACTGGATACAATAGGTAACAATGCTATTCAAGGGACAATTTCAGGTGCAACTAGCAACATTTTCAATGTTTTGTAGAAAAAGTGCAAAAATGTGCACCTTTTTCTTTTAGCCTCCGACAGAGACTGTATTAGACTATAAACTGTAGTAAATATTTCCGCTCCGAAATGGTACGTAATAAATAAAACTCTTAACGATATATAGAGCATATCAAAATATAAAACACTATCAAATTACTTCAGTTTAAATTTCAAAACTTTAATAATAGTATAATGAAGTACTCGCCATTAGGAATTTGTTCCGTTGTTTTTCAAATAATTGTAAGTATCTCCTGTGATGAAGAATAAAACCAGTAATTTCACGTCACGCAGGTTATACTTCAAAAGTGACAACTTTGAACTGACTCGCAGGGAAGCGCAGTAGGCCTTTACCCTTGCGCTTGTTGGTATTTTGTAGGTGGGGATGTTCCCTATACAAAATTAATTTTGAAAAATATAATGCATCTCTTTTCAAATTTTATTTTTGGCCAGGTTTTTGGGATTTTGCAACACTGTGCGACGTTAGAATTTGTCGATCGTAACATATATAGACAGGGTGTTACAAATTTCAATAAAATCATTCTGAGGGCGTATTTCTTGGGTCACATATACATGTGTCCTAAAATTCACCTCCTCCAAGGTACAGACATCACAAGATACCAAAATAAAATCTTAAATTTATTGTTTAATAAACGTCAAATTCACAAGTAAACACACTCAAGGGATACACTTACACTGAGGGTACTTACAAGAAGAAATTAAAGATAAAGACACCAATATTCTTCCAGAAGTTCTACCTCAAACAGAACCGATATGAATAAACATCATTGAATAAGAAAACCAAATGCACCTTCAGCCACTCACAACAGAACACTAGGGGCAGTACTAACATAGGGCACTACAGGAGGCACCAGGCGCGTCGATAGGGTTTTTTTTCTAGGGGGGTTCTTAGTAGCGGAATAGGGATTTATATAAATTGACCATATTCTTAGTCACCATATTGTCATGAGACAATACCAACTAACCCAGAGATCTCGATTAAAAATAATGAAATTTACTTATTCCATCCTTCAGTGAAACTTTAAAATGATAATATTAATTTGGACAGTGCATTTCTCAATAAAAAGTTCAGTAGAGTGGAAGTAAGTTCAGTATCAAGTTGATTCCATTTTTAGATAAAAACTAAGGGACCGTCGACAAAAACGTATCGGAATATCCAAAAACATCTAAATAAAATGATATTGTGAAACACAAAGAGAAGCAGAAAGCAGTGTTAAAAATCACCTTCTTGGTTAACGTATGTATGAGGCATATGAAGTTGAAAATATTTTACTCAGTTATAGTGCCAATGTTGTTATTATTAAAGCTCAAATGAAAGCTGATATCGATAGTGATATCTACCCATTTATCCTAGATTTTCTCTACAGTAATTTTTTTCTGAAACTCACTAGATACGCACATGAAATATGCCCCAAATAGAACATTCTTGATTTTTACGGTTCCCTTATATATACATTATATTTTTAACCGTTGGTTACAATGGATACTGGTATTCATCCCTATGCTGTATTACTTCAGTTACGTTTAGCGATCAGACGTTATCATAACTTAATGGCAATTTACCATTGAGTTGGGATAACGTCTGACCGCCAAACATAACGGAAGTGATACAGCATAGGGCTGATTGTCTCATGACTATATAGCGACGGTGAATATGGTTAATTGAGGGTGGCTAGTGGTATAGCGCCGAAATAGCTATTTGTGTATTTAGAGCGCAAAGTGATTGATTGCCGCAGCAATGACACTTTTTGCTCGAAATACACACATAATGTTCTCTATAAACGCATCTCTTCGACATAAAAAAGATCGACACTTAATTCAACATAGGCACATAATATTATCTATGAGAAAATTAATACTCAATACTAATCCAAAATGTATGAGCTATCCAAATATACAATAATTCACATCTCTAACAAAATGAAAAAAATAAAAATAACTTGCTTGAGAAAAAAAATCGAATGCAAAGATCAAACCACATACCTCCAGTTTACTAGGCAGCTACGCTAACCTCAGCACCACCAGTTACTAATAATGCTGTGGATTTATTGTCTATACTTTCCATCATGCAAGAATAGGTTCGTTTTCAACAAAAGCGTTTTTTCAATATTTTCGGTCTAGAGCAAAAAATATGTTACAGAATGACAATTCTGGAAAAACTTAACCGTGCGTTGAGATCTGAACGCGTCAAAGGCTACTGTGGTAAGCGGTTGTAGAAAACATATTTTTTGAGCCTGGTGCCACACTCATATAAGTTGATTTGAAATATAATGAATGAACAACTCACAACAAAATCAACGAATAATTCTTTAGGAAGTAGGAAACAGTCTAGGTAAATCAACAAAAATATAAACATTTTTGAAAAACTCATTCAATTTAACTATCAGTTGTTATAGGTCAAATAACTAAACTGCAAAACTCTTCATTAAAGCAAAATAACAAAAATTCAACTATATCATAAAAAAGTCTGTTTTTCTTTTGCGTTGCTTTGATAACGTACCAATAACAGCATCGTTATTTATATTAATATATCTGTGTACATTCAATAAAGTTAATCCAATTAGTCTTTTCTGACCCATCGTAGACCTTAATCACGACTTCAGTCTCGTAAGTGTACAACTTTTCTGCTTCCAGTGCTTCTCCTGGGAGGGCGGGTACTGTCCCCCAGTACCCATCTCTTATCGACGCTGGTGGGTGGCATCAAAGATAATGAAAGCCCACGTCTTCCCTGTAATATCAAGTTCAAATCAAACAGTTATGTTACTGCCATGGACCTGAAAGTACATTCACACATAAAAAAACACCAAATGTATTTCCAGCCACTGGATGGGGACCGTACCAAGTCCAAGTAGCTTTAGGTATACGCCAGGGATGACCATCCTCTTTCACCCCAAGACTCAAGAGCGACATTATGATCACTCATCACTCATACACTGCGATATTCACCAGCATCATCTTTCAATTCGTAAGTCTAGGAAGATAAACGTTGAGAAACCAGAAAGGGACCGGCAAATGTCGGAGCTAGCTTGGCACTGAAATATTGTGCCGCATTAGACAAAACATGATTTCGTCTCCAAACGAGCTGATTGACATGATACTGGACATCAGCATAAAATTTTGAAAGACTCGCTCATGTTCCACAGTAAGTCCTGATCAATCAAAATCTATCTCTTTTGGAGGGGTGTTATCTCCATTGAACGGTAATTCTCGTCCAAATGATATTGGGAGATAATCCAGTAACTTCATGTTTCGGAGATCGAATCGCCAATCCTACTTGACTCAAGCGGCTATCCCAGTCTCTCTGATCTTCTGACAGGTATGATCGAAACATAGTTTTGATAACCTTATTTACTCTTTCACGGGGATTGGCTTGCGGTTGATATAAAGCTACTGAATTCTAAACTATAGCTGGTCATAAATTTAACAAACTCGTCAGACCGGAATTGAGATCCATTATCTACGATGATGAAATTAGGCGCGCCTAAAATTGTCAAAAGCGTCAAAAGATGAAACGAAGTAAACAGTATTTTAGTTTGTTACATTGATTTTCCCCATTCATTCACCAGCAATTTTCTCGAAAACAGATTTAAAAAAAATTTAGGATTGTTTTATACCCAATGGTTTGAATCAACGTTTTTTGTCGGAAATTGAATTTTTGGCTATGAAATTTGTATACAGTCCTCATTTACCCCATTGAATGATTATAGTTACCTTATTTTTGAAGTCAGAGATGAAAATAGTGTACGAAAAAACAAGTGCCTGCGTATTTTGCAAAAATTTTATGTATAATTATTGTAGCTACAATTCAAACTTTGAGATGTCTATATAGCTTAGAGAGGGTGAATTTTATGACACATATTTATGGAAAAAAGTCTTATTCTGACCCAAAGTTAAACGCCCATGAAATATTTGTATCGAATTTTGTAACATCCTGTATACTTATTGTCTCCTGTAAAGTGAATATTTTGATTTTTTTTTCGTTTGGGAATATTCCAGTCGGGTACTGTCGACGAAGCTCCGATACTCCATAGGGCACGCTGGTGTTATTTACCGAAATATGCTGTTACATCAAAAGAAGAAATTTCAATATTTCGAGCACGGGATAACTATATTCAGTAATCAGCGTATTGCAACCAAGTTGTCCAAGTTCAGTTTTTCTTAGTATAGTTTTATTACTATTATCCCATTGACGTTTCTCAGAAATAATAATAATAATAATAATAATAAATTTATTTGCCAAAAAAAAAAAAGACAAATTAAAGATAAGTACAGATAGAATCTTAGCAAATGAATAGGGTTGTTGCCCATAAAAGGTGAGACCTTGTGCATGAGCAAGTTGACTAATTTATCACTTGAAACGTTCAAAAGGTTACTAACAATGAAATATACACATAATCAAGTAAATAAGTAGTAAAAAATAATTATAAGAATATAAAATTAAAAAATTGTAAAAATGTAAATATCTAAGAATGTGAAAATAAGTAAGAAAAAATCTTAATATATAAAATTATAAAATGTGAAATGTTAAATACTAATATGTAAAAATGTGAAATATAAGACATTGAGAGAGAACAATTTGTGTAAGTATATGAAAATATATAAATATACAAAAGTGAACATCCATTTAAAAAAAATAAGAAAATGTAAATATAAAATTATCTAGACGTAATAAATACATATATAAAATAATCATTCCTAAGCACTCAACAGTGTGCATCCAATATTATTTGCGTCCACGTACCTTTATTATATGACTGAACTTTTTCGAAAATAGAATAATTTCGGTAATTATGTCCCACGGACTTCGAGCGGAAAGCATAATTTTTTTTAAAAGTTTTCTTTCCCAATATGGAAAAAGAATTTTTTTTTTCAACATCGTCTTTGTGGTACTCATTCAATACATCCTTCTTTCAATAATCTGGTTCACTTTTTCGGCAGGTACCATTTGAAGCCACTCTTTAATCTTTTTTTTAAATATTAGTGGATTACGGGAATGTCTTAAATCATTGGGTATTTCAGCATAGATGATAGGACTCAGATAAGACAGAAACTTTTGGTGTTTGGTTGTTCCCACTTTGGGTATTTTTGTTGTTTTTTGTTTGAATCTTGTGTCGTGAGTATGTTCAATGTTATCCATGAATTGTTTGTTTTTATGGTGGTAGATAGCAAGATTCAGGAAATATAGGTGTCGACAAGTAAAGGTTTGTGACTCTTCAAACAGTTTCTGTGACGAATATTTATATGGTTTGTTATACATAATTTTCAACAACCATTTTTGGGTCACTTCAATAATGTTCAAATAGTTACTCGTTATACCTCCCCACACAGCAATTGCATAGTTTATATGCGTTTGGACCAAACTGAAGTATAATATTTTCAGCTGACTCAGAGAGAACATTTTTTTATAAAACTTGAATTTGTTCAATAGGGATCTTAATTTTCTTGCTACATATTCAGCATGTTTGTTCCATCGCAGGTTTTTATCTATGATTAATCCTAGGTATTTGATATGAGGTTTCATAATTATTCTAACAATGGTCCCACAGTCGTTGAAGGTAAGTGTGTCATAGTTGGGTAGATTGTTATTGTAGTTTGCGAAAGGAACAAAATAGGTTTTGGTGAAATTAATTGTGAGTATTCTGCTATCGAACCACTGGATTATAGTAATGAAATCTTTCTCAACTCTACTCTTTAGATCTGTCCAATTTTTATCGCAATATAATACAGCGGTATCATCAGCAAAACTGACTATAGTTCCGTCAATATTGGTTTCATAAAGATCGTTAATATATATATTAAACAATAATGGCCCAAGAATAGTACCCTGTGGCACTCCATATTCTATATATTGATTAGAGCTGTATGAGTTTTCAATCTGGACACATTGCGTTCTGTTAGTTAAATAACTGCTAAAGAGTTTCGAAGAGATGCCTCTAAATCCAATATTTTCCATAACCTTCAATAATTTTTCATGGGACACGGTGTCGAATGCTTTGGCCAAATCTACGAAAATGCATAAAGCTGCTTCACCTTTGTCCATTGCACTGTACATTTTCTTCGTGAGCTTGATCATAGCATCTTGGGTCGATTTAGCTTCTCGGAAACCAAATTGATTGTCCGAAAGTATTTGGTACTTCTTCAAGAATTTGTCCATTCTGATTTTCAACAACTTTTCAAATATTTTTCCTATATGACTGATGAGTGATATGGGTCTATAGTTTATAACTTTCATTTTATTTCCCGTTTTATAAATGGGTTTTATGATGGAGTGCTTAAAAACGTCCGGGAAAATACCTGACTGCATTGACTTGTTCATCATGAATGAAATGGGTTTGGTCAAATAATACACAAATTCAATTAATGTTTCGGATTTTATGCCGTCAATTCCAGGAGATTTGCCAGTTTTTAGGTTGAGTATTATTTCTCGTATTTCTCCTTCGTTGGTTTCTTCGAGATAAAACGAGTTGACTAAAGTGGTTTCTCTGAAACTTTTCGTACCTTTTTTGCTTCCTATTGAAGTGGCTAATTTTTTTCCAATTTTTGTATAGTGATCAACAAAATATTCTGCCATCTCTTGTTTGTTTGTGAGCATAATTTTGTCTTCTCTTTCGATTTGCATGATAGTATTTGTAGAATTAGGTTTATCAATAGTTTTTAATGCCTGCCAAAGCTTGTTAGGGGTATTTTTCAATTTGTCGATCTGATTTTTGAGAAAATTTATTTTTGCATTTTCCATTGTCTCATTTAGCTTATTTCTAAATTTCTTATATTGAGCTTGTAAAACTCCATTGTTCGGATCAGCACGAAATTTTTTATGGAGAATGTTTTTGGTGTTAATCGATTTTATTAGTCCACTTGTAATCCATTCCTTCCTTTTTATTTCTGTTCTTCTATTAGCACTTTTTCCGTGCTTTCCTCAATTTTTTGTTTCAATTTGTTTGTGAATTTGGTAGCCATTTCATTTACATCTTTTTCGTTATAAATTTCGTCCCATGATTCCGATTCAAGTTGTTCACGTAATTTCTTTTTATTAAGAAAGTATTTATATTTATTATCGATGCTTGTTTTTTGTTCTTTAGACCGTGGATGCTTCATCTGTAATAAAGTTGGGAAATGATCCGTTATAGATGAATGTATGATTACAGGGACAATAGTGGAATTTTCCAGTTTGTTGTTGATAAATATGTGATCAATACATGTTTTGGAGTTTCCTTGTATTCTGGTAAATTCATTTATTGCTGATTTATATCCGAAAGAGTTCAGGATATTCAAATATTCAATACCATAATCATTGTTATCTAAAATATTAATGTTGATGTCCCCCACAATTATATTTACATCTTGTTTGTTGTTGACTTTTTCTTCCAGAAAGTTATTAAGAGAGTTGTTGTATTCATATGGACACGTCGATGGGGATCTGTATATTGCTGTGATGTTATATGATATATTCTGTAGAAAAGTCTTCAATACAATAATTTTACTATTATTCAACTGTTTTATATCCGCGGTGTAGTTTAAGTTGTTTTTAATGTATACAACGCACCCATCATTTTGGTTCAAATCGCCTTCATTATATACTAAATCATAACCTGCTATGTTTATTTGAAAAAAGTTCACTAGTTGCCATGTTTCAGTCAGAACTATAATATCAAATTCATTATCAAAGTTGTTCAAAACAATTTTCAGTTCATTCATGTTCTTCGCGATACTACGTATATTGGTATGAAAAAGTCTAAAATCATTTTTTTCCTGCCCTAGCAACAAATTACATTCTTTATAATCCTCCACTATTCTAGTTTCTAGGTTCTGAACATTAAAATCTTGTATATATGGATCCATATTAAATATTTCAGTTTGAATGCTATAGTACGGGGTATTGGATGCATAAAATTACATGTAGGAATAATTGTGGTAGTATTGAAAATTATGATGAGATTATGATGAGAATAAAAAATTAAGACAAGTATTGAAAAGGTTTTGAATTATTTCGCAGTGATCTGGATTCTTTGGTTCTGTTCTGCGATAGGTTATATACTGGTGTTATATTTGCTCCGGTTATTTTCTGGTTGAGAGGTTTTTTTCTTATGGCACCTGTATCTTGCTGTGAATTCTGTTCTGAAGTTTTACTTATTTTATTTATATTGGAATCTGCTGTATTCCCAAATACTGTGGCGACTTCAGGAGCTACTTCAAAATTAAATAGGTTTTGCTCTGTTATATCGGATTCCTCAAGAGAATCTTTCTTCCGTGGGGTTGGAGTAGGAGGGGCACTATTTGCTTTTTTTGCTGGTTCGAAGTTATCCTCAATACTTTCCAGATCTTCCAGTTGTTCTACTTCGTAGGCAACTTCGTCTATATACAATTTATTATTTTTTATGTATGCTTTGTGGTTGTTATTTCTTGCATAGTTCAAATGTTGACGAAGGATTTTGTGGCTAGCTTGGTCTTCTGGACTCAAATCATGCGTGATAACTATGCCGGTATTTTTTAGGTTCCTGATATTTTTGAAAACTTTGAGTTTGTTCAAGTATGAAACGAATTCCAGTATAATTGTATTTTTCTTCCCAAAGCTGTAGATATTGTTTATTTCGCTTTCAGCAAAGTTGGTTCCTAGGAGCTGGTTCAACTTGGTAAGTGTTGATTGAATCAGTTCTTCATTTGTAGTCTTCAATCCAAAGATGATAATGTTGTTCTGGCGGGATTTTCTATCAAATTTCTTCAATTTTGTTTCCAGGCCAGTGCACTTCTCCTCAAGTTTCTGTAGTTTCCCATTTAGGGTATCATTTATGGCTTTTATTTCTTGTTTTATATCTTTGGTGTTTGTATTCATCAATTTCTCTAATTTTTCCAATAAGCTGTTGTTAGAGATTTCATTCATGGTGGGACAATCGATTATTTGGAAAATAAGCCCAGTGACTATTTATCTTACTAATGGTGTGGTACCTTATCAGCTTCTTATTTGTACTTCTTCTTCACCTTCCATTCAACTTTTTTATGACTGTTTATGAATGTTTTATGAGCCTTTCCGCTTATTATAATTGTGTTATCTGAATGATGGATGAAACTTACTTCATATGCCTCGATAGAGAAGAAATTCCTGCACAACTTGATATAATTTCTTATAATAGACGACGATGATTAACCACTCTGGCACGTGTTTAATCGGAGGCACTTTTCACTACGTCTTTTCACTACGATTGTTTCTGCAACAACGAAATGATTTTCTTCTGTATAGTAGGTCTTTATTCTGTGGTATGGGGTTCATCTCATCATCTAGATGTGATATTCAAATTACAAAAAAGTCGTCAGAATCATGGCACAGGCTAAATACGACGAAAATTGCAAATCTCTCTTCAAAAATCTTCATATATTAACTTTGCGATCTTGCTTCATATAAGAATGTTTGTGTTATGTCAAAAAATTGAAAGGTGAAAATGGAGTCACTACGCAGGAGGACATACACCACCATGATACTAGAACTAAAACAAATTTAAGTCTACCCAAATATAGATTAAGCAAATCGCAAAACTCTTATCTTTATCTATCTTCAAATTTTTTTAATGAGTTACCAAATGAGTTTCAGATTCTCGACACGAGTATAAATACTTTTAGAGTAAAAATTAAAGATATTCTTTCACAAAATGCTTTTTACACAACATTTCGATTATTTTGACTCATTGAATAAGTTGCCCAATAATAGCTATATTATGAACTGTTACATTTCTGTATTTTAAGTTGTTTGTCTCTGTCCATTATACTTTTATGTTAAATAGATTTAAAGTTATACTATCATGTATTACCGTTTTTGACATATGCGAATATTACTTATGTATGTACTGCATGAATAAAATTCTATTCTATTCTATCATCTTGGAAGTTGTTCCCAAATACCCTCCACAAAATCGATCTCTCAGTCGATATCCCTGAACAATTTCTGCCATGAAAATATTGCAATCATATTCCTATTGCTGCCCAAAAATAGTTGCGGTTGCGTTCAGAAACGTCCAAGTCCGTCCCTGCTCGGCGCCCGTTCGTCATTTCCTCCGGCACACAAACCTTCCGCGCCGTAATTCGAGCCGCCATCGTCGGCGTATTTACTTATTTATGCGATTCCGTATGACAGTCGTCGCGGCCATTATTCCCAAATGCCGACCTAACTTGACTAATTTCCTCCACGTGCCCGACTCCGCCAGAAGAGAACGGCCCCGAAAACGGAGTCTCTAAATCGCGGCCCGCTGAATCCGAACCCGCGACGACGAATTATTGTGCGCGATTTGCGTGCGAGAGCAACTCCGAACAGAGTTTATGGCGCAATACGACGGAATTGCCGTTCTCGGAAGTTGCTATGTGGCGGATAACGCGGCACTTTAGATATATTGTCAAAAGGACCAAATTGAAAAAGTTGACATTCTTGTACAACATGAAAGATGCTGGTCGAGGTACAAGCATAGACAAACAACAAGACGTCTAAGACTACTTTTCCGACGTGGTATTACATGCTACTTTTCCGCAAACTGTTCAGAACTTGTTAGAACGTATCACGATATTGTAATGTCAAACTTAACGCATTGCAGAAATAACTGTTATTTAATTTTCCAACAGATATTGAATTGTCAAACTTGACGCACTGTAGAAATAGCTATCAATCATTTCCTTTCTCAACAGATATTGAAGTGTCAAACTTAGAGCATTCAACAAAATTGACAAAATTGACATTCTTGGGTCATTGCAGAAATAATTGCATATATTTAAATGTCAAACTCAACCCGTAGCAGAAATAACTGTCATTCAAGTTTATCACAGATATTGCAATGATACAGTTAACGCATTTCTGAAACAACTGACATTGAATTCCTCTACAAATATTGAATACTCAAACTTGATGCATTGCAGAAATATCTGTCACCCAATTTTTTGACAGATATTGAATTGTCAAACTTGATGCATTGCAGAAATAACTGTCATTTAATTGTCAAACTTATTGCAGAAACAACTGTCATCTGCCTTGTTTACAGATATTGAATCGTCAAACTTTACGCATTGCAGAAATAACTGTCATTTGAATTGTTCAAATGAATTCAGAAATAACCGTCTTTCAATTACTTTACAGATAATGAATTGTCAAACTTGACCCACTGGAGAAATAATTGTCATTTAATTTCCTCACAGATATTGAATTATCAAACTTGACGTATTGCAAAAATAACGGTAATTTATTCATTCACAGCTATTCAATCGTCAAACTTGACGTATTACAGTCGTGACTGTCATTCAATTTCTTGACAAATTTTGAATTTTCAAACATTACAGAAATAACTGTCATTTGATTTCTTGACTGATATTGATTTGTCAAACTGGACGCATTACAGTAATGACTGTTATTTAATTTCTTGACAGATTTCAAAATATCAAACAGGACGAATTACAGAAATAACTGTCATTTGATTTTTTAGCCTATATTGACTTGTCAAACTCGATGAATTGCAGAAATAACTGTCATTCAGTTTCTTCACAGCTAATGAATTGTCACTGATTCATTGCAGAAATCGCTTTCATTCAATTTCTTCACATTTGACGCATTGCAAAAATAACTGTCAATTCATTCATTCATGGCTATCAAATCGTCAACCTTTACGCATAACAGTAATGACTAGTGAAATTTCCGCACAGATATTGAATTATCACGCTTGAGGTATTGCAGAAATAACTGTCATTTAATTTCTCCACAGTGAATTGTCACGCATGAAGCATTGCAGAAATAACTGTAATTTAGTTTCATTACAAACATTGAATTGTCATACTTGGCTCATTGCAGAAATTACTGTCATTCAATTCCTATGCATATATTGAATTGTCAAACTCAACCTGTTGCAGAAATAACTGTTATTTAATTTCCTCACAGATATTGCATATTCACACTTGATGCATTGCAGAAACAACTACTGTCATGTAATTTCTATACAGATATTGAATATTCAAACTCGACGCAATGCAAAAATAACTGTCATTTAGTTTATTCACAAATATTGCATTGTCAAACTTGACGCATTGCAGAAATAACTGTCATTCAATTTCTTTTCATATTTGGAATTGTTAAACTGAACCCGTTGCAGAAATAACTGTAATTTAATTTTCTCATACATGTTGCATTGTCACACTTGACGCATTGACAGGAATTATCAAACTTGACGGATTAAAGAAATAACTGTCATTCAATTTCTTTGAAGATACTGAATTGTCAAATGAAGCATTGCAGAAACTACTGTCATTTGATGTCTTAACAGATATCAAATTGTCAGACTTGTTGCATTATAGAAATAACTGTCAATTAATTTCTATGCATATATTGAATTGGCAAACTCAACTAGTTGCAGAAATAACTGTAATTTAATTTTTTCAAAGATACTGAATTGTCAAACTTTAAACATTGCACAAACAACTGTCATTCATTGTCTTAACAGATATTGAATTGTCAGACTTGTTGCATTATAGAAATAACTGCCATTTCCTTTCTTTACATATATTGAATTGTAAAACTTGACGCATTCCAGATAGAATTGCCAATTGAGGCAAGTTTGGCAATTCATTGGAGAAATGGCCATCTTTTAATTTCTTTACTGATAAGAAATTGTCATACTTAACCCATTGCAGAAATAACTGTTATTTGATTTCCTCACAAATATCGAATCAACACACTTGACGCATTGCAGAAATAACGGCCAAATATTTATTCACAGCTATTCAGTTGTCAAACTTGACGCATTTCAGTAATGACTGTCATTCAATTTCTTGACATTGTCAAACTTGATTAATTGTAGAAATAGCTGCCATGCAATTTTCTCACAGATAATGAATTGACACACTTGATGCATTGCAATTTTTGACAGATATTGACCTGTCAAACTTGACGCATTGCAGAAATAACTATAATTCAATTTTTTGACAGATATTGAAATGTCACACTTGATGCATAGTAGACCTCACTATTATTTAGTTTCTTTACAAAAAATGTTGAATTTTCAAACTTGAAGCGTTGCAGAAATAACTGTCATTTGATTTCCATGCATATTTTGAATTGTCAAACTTAAGTCGTTGCAAAAATAACTGTCATTTAATTTCTTTACAGACAATGAATTGTCACACTTGACGCATCGCAGAAATAACTGTCATTCAACTTCTTGGCAGATATTGAATCGTCAAACTTGACGCATTGCAGAAATAACTGTCGTTTAATTTCTTCAGAGATACTGAATTGTCAAACTTGACAGATTGCAGAAATATCTGTAATTTTTTTATTTCTTGACATAGTACGAAAATTACGGATATTTACTAAAAATTACTTTTTGTTGTTTGTTAACGACTAGATACATGGAAAATTGCCTGTTTCTTCAATGATTTGCAGAGATATGTTATTATTTGAATATTGCATTCTGTAGACCGATTTAAGTTATCCACACTTAGATGAAAGATTAGGTAATTGTCATCATTCCAAGGTAATCTGCATTATGTCTGTGAAATGTGTTGACAGATTTAAAAATTTGTATATTGCACCTCATCATGGGATTCGAGAAAATACTATATACCTACTGGCTCGAGGAATCTATCAAATCGTTCAAAACGTGTTACATTATGAAGTAACGACATTCCGTATTATTCTGAAATAGAATAGGTAAACAGTGGTATCCCTCACGGGAGTCTGCTGGGGCCTCTATCATTTAGTATCTTCCTAGCCGATATAGTATACCAGAACATGACTGGAACTCACATACTTGATGACACTTCTGTTGTCTGCTCTGATGAAGTGGTAAATCTAAGCAACACATACCTAATGGGATTGTAAATTATATAAATATAATTATCGCCAAATTAATAGCCGAATATTACATGAGAGAAAAACTGAATAAATCTTGTTCCTTGAAGGATTCAAATAAAAGTCTTTGGATGAAATTACATGATGAATCGATTGAAAAAAAAACTTGCGAAATTCTTGGTAATGTAGACTCCAAACTTTTATGGACGTATCAAATCGATAACGATCTAGAAAGGTTAGCAAGACATTATTTGTAATCTGGCGACTTGAATCAAAAATCGCCTTGGTCTATGAAGAAAAAAATACAGAAAAAATACTCTAAGGAACATAATGCTGAAATCTATGATGTTTACATATCACCAGTTGTTCAAACAACTTGAGGTGCTAGCGTTCCCTTCTCCATTTATTTATAATTGTCTATTCTTCTCTGGAACACCACAGAAAATGTCACTTTTTTGAAGATGACTGCTGCTCTCCTGACATATGTTCGATCAAGGTTGATCAGAAACGTTCAAATTGCTCTGTCGTCACAATGGAAATTACTTGCCAAACGATTCTTGAAACTTATCGCATATAGAGGTGTTCCCCAAGGAAAACAATTTCAAAAAAATCAGGAAAAGAAACAGAGCCTCCCTAATTTCCCTTGGTTCTCAAGAAGTTGCTTGAACATTACATTTAGTTTCCTTTCTACGTTGACCCAAAGGTAAAAAGATGGTGTTGGGAAAATAGTGATCAGTGGAACGATATTTCCTTCCTTGTCAGTGGCATTTCTCTCAACCTCCGTGATAATAATATTCAAAACGAGTACTCAAACCGTTAGTAATTATCTCAACTTTCATATTATTCCAAGCGAATGATGTAATTATCAAAATTAATACCGAAACATCAAAAAAGCTATAAAAGCTACATTAAGGCTCTGACCCCTAAATATATAATAAACTTGCCTTTCACATAAAGTTACTCAGGAAACTTCGCCTTCAATAACAATCTCCTTTGGGAATTTTCCAACAGTGTATTCTTGCGTAATTAATTTTACCCAATTCTCGTTTTCGTTTTACTCGTCGGAAAGAAAAACGAAATTTCACACATGGAATAATCCAAATATTCCATTAGCACTGTAATAATTCGTTCATCAAATTTGCATTACGCGTTTCAGCCTGTTGAAGTATATCAGCTTCAGCGTATTCAACTGTAGGAGATTTACCCAAAAATTTTCGGAGAAAATAAACTTTTACAACATTTCTAAATATTTTATATTTATTTCTTTTTCCTTCTTAAATTCAAAGGTCCGTTGTCCGACTATAAATGTTTTTATTGGGAAATATTTATAGCGAGTAAAATAGTTTCAGAACTGGGAATTCCATAGTTAGATTTCTGGTAATCGAATTACCTACGAAGCAAATCTTGCCAGCCAGCACTTAGTTTTATGACGACACTTTCGTTAGCCGGAGAATTTGGAAATTTGGAATGACGTAGGCTGGGTTTTTCTTTATTTCTGACCTGCAATGAAAAATTTTTCCAACAAAACAGATGAGGACTTCGCTTTCACGTTTGTTCTAGAACAGCTGGTCAAGCTACCAACACACATTCCTGATGTCAATATCCGTTTCCCAATTTCGTCTAAAATTGGGAGTCGTCCAATCGACTCGATTTCGGAACCAGAACGTTGGATGTGTCATTTGTCATTCACTTTCAGAAAAAAATATAAAGTTTCCATGAATTTCATCGTTAACGTCTCTGTTAAATCACTGAAACAAACGATTCTGATATATTGTTAAGATATGTTGGATTAAAAATATTGCAGTGTATGCAATTATAAAAAAAAAATTGTAGAAATTTGAATGTAAATATTTTATTTTCTCTTACTACAACTTGAAATTGCCTTTACTCAATCCTATTTTGGCATCAGCAATGTTATATGGTTTCGAACATGATTATTATTATCATTATTTTGTTTCACTATTGAGATTCCACATAAAACTAACAATTTTTCGATTTCTTTGTACAAAACAAATTATTAGGTTATAAACGTAAAGTATAAAATTTGAGAGAACTGTCAAGTGTGACAAAGAAATAAACTTTGAAATTGAAATGAAATTTTTTTGACTTTTCTAACAACCATTCAAATTTTGTCATTTTGTGTCACATGAAACAATTTCACCCAATCATGTCAACATTACCCTGATAATTGCATTCAGTGCAGTTATCAATCACTATGACAACACGATTGAGTTTGACAACTTCATTCCAAATAAATTTCAAAATGTCACGTTTTGGCAATGCGAATGTTCAAAGTATAAATGCGCTAATCAAAGAAAACATTCCTAGAAATACAGGTAAAATTCCGTTAACCGGGCGCTACAAGCTATCAAAAAATTTTTTTTTTGGGACTTCGTAGTTTGACCTCCTGAATAAAAAATCCAAATGAAATTTTTGGCGGTCTCAAGTAATTTCGGAGATACGGGCCTTTTTTTGAATGAAAACTGGCATTTTCTAGCACACGTTTCTTCTTCGAAAAACACACTCAAATGCCTCCTGATTTTCACCAGCACAATATACACACAGTTTTTTATCAACAAATTCTACTTTATTTTAGCAATAACTAAATCAACAAATTCATGCTGTTTTGTTTAGTTAATATCTGTCAGGTTGGTCACAATGGCATTGACGTAAGGGCGAAGCGACATTGCCAGTGTGATTCCAGAAATATTCAATTCACGTATAAAGTCTTGTTCATACCCTCGCGAATTTCGAAGTTTTTTTGCGAATAAAATGTCTGCCGGCATGGTTCTGCATCGACGATTGGTCCGGCATGACTGGCAGCCATTTTATTCGCAGAAAAATTGCGAAATTCGCGAGGGTTTGAACAAGACTTAACATGGAATATTTTAGTGAATAAGTAAGGAAAATTGATAACCACAAAATTTTCCCATCAACACTTTAACTGCACCTATGAAACAATGGTACTTATACTGTTTCTAAATGACTAGCAAAATTCAAAGGACGAGACAGATCACGGAAATGTGCGCAAACATAACATGAATACACATGCGCACAAAAAATAATGAACACTTTTCACATAAAATGAACCTACTTCAATGACTATAACTTATCCCGACAGACCCGATCTCATGCAAACCCAACCGAACTTACCCGACTATACAATACAGTTAGGTTGCGTCTTTTCTATCTGTTTGGGCATGCGCACTTACCAAAAATGAGTGTTTGAGATCCGACACGTTTATTCAAGTAATTATTTGTTAGCAAAAAATGCCTCCTAGCTCTGTCTATTTAAAAATATCTTTTGTGCATTCAAAATATTAATACCAAGATTTTTTCCAAATCCTGTTCTCACAACGAAATGGCTTGTTTCATAACAAGGTAGCCAGATCAATGCCTTTCATTGAATCAACAACAGCGAGTCTTAAAAACTTTACAATACAATGCGACGTTGTCAGATTCCCTAAAATTCCTTAATACTGAATACTGAATACTCATGAATATGAAGTGTTTGTAGTGGATAGTTTTCAGAAGTATTGGCGCCCTAGAGACTGGCACTTTTTTCACAAATAATAATAATAATGATAGTTCCTCATAAACACTCGAAGAGTGAACCATTCTTAGTGAAGACATTCAGCAAGAAATACGTAAGCAAAGCGAGCACGCGCATTCCTATTACTACTGTGTAACTTATGTAACTTATCTCTTACTTCTTGGTGAAGATATCTGCTAGACAGACACGAGCGCGCGCATTTCCATTACTACTTTGTCGATTTCTGTCAACTTTGAGTAGAAATTTTCATACCTTTTCTGTTAGTGAACAAGACTAGAAATACGCGAGCGCGCGCGGATTTGCGAAATGTCGGGCGAGCGCGCGCATTCCCATCACTACTTTGTCGATTTCTTTCAACTTCGCGCACGCAGATTCGCGAAATGTCGCGAGTGCGCTCGCTTCTCTCGCGTATTTCTGGTCTTGTTCACTAACAGATAAGGCATGAAGATTTCTACTCAAAGTTGACAGAAATCGACAAAGTAGTGATGGGAATGCGCGCGCTCGCCCGAAAAGTCGGGCGAGCGCGCTCGCTTCGCTCGCGTATTTCTAGTCTCGTTCACTAACAGATAAGGTATGAAAATTTCTACTCAAAGTTGACAGAAATAGACAAAGTAGTAATGGAAATGCGCGCGCTCGTGTCTGTCTAGCAGATATCTTCACCAAGAAGTAAGAGATAAGTTACATAAGTTACACAGTAGTAATAGGAATGCGCGTGCTCGCTTTGCTTACGTATTTCTTGCTGAATATCTTCACTAAGAATGGTTCACTCTTCGAGTGTTTATGAGGAACTATCATTATTATTATTATTTGTGAAAAAAGTGCCAGTCTCTAGGGCGCCAATACTTCTGAAAACTATCCACTACAAACACTTCATATTCATGAGTATTCAGTATTCAGTATTCAGGAATTTTAGGGAATCTGACAACGTCGCATTGTATTGTAAAGTTTTTAAGACTCGCTGTTGTTGATTCAATGAAAGACATTGATACTGGCTACCTTGTTATGAAACAAGCCATTTCGTTGTGAGAACAGGATTTGGAAAAAATCTTGGTATTAATATTTTGAATGCACAAAAGATATTTTTAAATAGACAGAGCTAGGAGGCATTTTTTGCTAACAAATAATTACTTGAATAAACGTGTCGGATCTCAAACACTCATTTTTGGTAAGTGCGCATGCCCAAACAGATAGAAAAGACGCAACCTAACTGTATTCTATAGTCGGGTAAGTTCGGTTGGGTTTGCATGAGATCGGGTCTGTCGGGATAAGTTATAGTCATTGAAGTAGGTTCATTTTATGTGAAAAGTGCTCATTATTTTTTGTGCGCATGTGTATTCATGTTATGTTTGCGCACATTTCCGTGATCTGTCTCGTCCTTTGAATTTTGCTAGTCATTTAGAAACAGTATAAGTACCATTGTTTCATAGGTGCAGTTAAAGTGTTGATGGGAAAATTTTGTGGTTATCAATTTTTCTTACTCATTCACTAAAATATTCGAAGTTAAGTATTGTTCAAACCCTCGCAAATTTCGCAATTTTTCTGCGAATAAAATGGCTGCCAGTCATGCCGGACCAATCGTCGATGCAGAACCATGTCGGCAGACATTTTATTCGCAAAAAAACTGCGAAATTCGCGAGGGTATGGACAAGACTTTATACGTGAATTGAATATTTCTGGAATCACACTGGCAATGTCGCTTCGCCCTTACGTCAATGCCATTGTGACCAACCTGACAGATATTAACTAAACAAAACAGCATGAATTTGTTGATTTTGTTATTGCTAAAATAAAGTAGAATTTGTTGATAAAAAACTGTTTTCAATGAAAAAAAAAGTGTAAAACTGGTGAATTAGGGTGTGTATATTGTGCTGGTGAAAAACAGGACGCATTTGAGTGTGTTTTTCGAAGAAGAAACGTGTGCTAGAAAATGCCAGCTTTCATTCAAAAAAAGGCCCGTATCTCCAAAATTACTTGAGACCGCCAAAAATTTCATTTGGATTTTTTATTCAGGTCAAACTACGTAAATCTCAAAAACAAAATTTTTGGTAGCTTGTAGCGCCCGGTTAACGGAATTTTACCGAAATACAACCTACAGTCACAAATATATTTGGGGAATATTTATTATATGAATTAAATGAACACAGAAGCTTAGAAGAATTGGCGTTGATACTGAAAGATTGGGCGGTCAATATGAGAAAGAAAGACGGGACCGAATTTAAAGACGCAACGGTGAAGACAATGTGGAACGTTTCGTGCAAACTTTTGCAAGAAAAGTACTACAATGACTATAATATTATGATTGACCCATTTAACAGTATAGTATTTAAACCAGCCCGAGATGCCCGAAATGCAATCAGGAAGAAACTACAAGCAGATCCATGTAAACGTAAGTCCAGTTCAGATTCGTTAAATTTGTCTGAAGTTAACAAAATAATATTGCTATGGGATGAAAATACTCCTGAAGGTCTCGTGCCTAAATTTTACCATATTGCTGCTTTAGAATTAGCGTGGCGAGGAGGAGAGGCAGTAGCTTGTCTGGTGTTTTTTTTTCAAATCGAGAGAAATAACGATGACTCTCCAACAAATCGCATTGAATACAATCCGGTGTTCAGTAAAACGTGCCAAGGTGGTTCTAAAAACTGTACAAGTAGTAAATGGTTGGTGTTCAATAATGAAAGACAAAGCTGCCCTGTACGTCTTTTTCATAAACTGATATCAAAACGAGGAGACAATATTACCTCACCACGATTGTTCTTGAAACCAAATCGACTCTGGAAAAATAAAACTGACAAATGATACGATAATGTACCTGTTGGGAGAAATACAATAAATGGATGGACTAAATCTGCTGCTGAGGCAATTGGCTTGAATGTAAAGGACAGAAAGATAACAAATCACTCGAATAGATCAACTGCTGTTAGCGAATTGGCAAAAAGTGGTGTAGAAGAACAACAATTGCTGAAAATCACTGGTCATAGCAATCAAAATTCTATAAAACCATACTTGAATCTCGATCAAGAACACCATAACAAGATCATAAATATTATGCGTGGTAATAGATCTTCTATAGTAGAGAACAGCAACAAATCTAATTTTAAGTTGAATTTTAATAATTGTACTTTCACTAACTGTACTTTTTATAAATAAATGTTTCGTTTTGTTGAGTTATAAATTTTTTTGTCAAAAAATTTCCGCCGAATATCCCTCGAACATTGACAAATGCCTCATAATTTTATGACAAATTTCTCAAGCTCGTGGCTTGGTAACAGCCCTTAGCCTTCGGCTTCGGGCTGTTACCAAGGAACGAGCTTTCGATTGTCATAAAATTATCTCGTCTATTATCAATGTCCTAGGGATATTACTACTGATAACAAATGTAAATACTTTTCTGTCAAGAAATTCAGAATAAAATGAAGAACTGTAAACAGTAGAATATATTGAATATATTTAGAAAAGCAAGAACTATTTCTGGTATTGATTCAAAAGATGAAAAGTGAAATGGTAAAATAAAAACTGTGGTGATTGCTTCGTTGGGAAAAGTACAGAGAAAAAGCGAAGTTCGGTTTCTTAGGAAGGAAAAGAATTACAAAAACTGATTTTTGATTAAGATAATCCAGATTATTTAAAAGAAAAAACAAGAATCATAACTCCAAAACAACCAATGACGTATTATCTACAACGAAATGGCCAAAGTACATGAATTGAACAAAGATTTGAAGACAGCGGTAAAAGTTAAGAAAACGGTAACCTCGCCGATTTTGATGAAACTTTCACAGATGAGTCAAAATACAATAAAAACACGATAGCAAACAAAATTTTGATGCAAAAATTAAAACTTTGGCAGATATGACCTTTTAAAGTACCAAAAAAGGAGTTGATATGGAATTTCACTATTAAGTTCACAGAAAGTTATATGAATACAATTTTTCTCTGTCTCTCAGAAACACATTAACTACACATTTATTCAGCTATTGTCATTATTTTTCTCTCAAATAAGATTGAAATAGAAATAGTAGTTTACCTAACAAGTGCGGAAAGTGATACTTTTCCGCACGCGATTGCAGATGGCCGAACGACGCGTCCAAGATAGGCATCTATCAAAAGCTAGGACTTCCATGCACAACCGATCAACCTGACCAGCTTAAAAATAATGGTGTGTTTCCCCAAAAGCTAATTTGGCTACACTGAGCTCTAAAAAAATGAAACAGCTGACAGTTGAAATATCATCCGACTGCTGACAAATAAAAATAAACGTTAACACGAAAGCGGTCACAACATTTGATTAGACCAGCTTAAAAATAATGGTGTGTTTCCCCAAAAGCTAATTTGGCTACACTGAGCTCTAAAAAAATGAAACAGCTGACAGTTGAAATATCATCCGACTGCTGACAAATAAAAATAAACGTTAACACGAAAGCGGTCACAACATTTGATTAATAATTACATTAAACCCAAGGAATTAAACCAGAGACAATAATTCGAAAACACTCCTTAAGAACCCTCTCAATAACCAGAAGTCAGACATACATATGAAGCACTCACGAAAATTCGTTTGAAGACAACATTGGATGCCAAAGTGAGTAGGATATATTTTCTTTCGAAATCATTTCTTATTCACCTTTACATACTTTTCTAGTAAGCAAAAATACAAGCGCTACTCTGAAAACCAAAAATAGAAAAGTTATGATTTATTCGGATGGTGTGCATCCAGAACTTAATTATTCTCCTTGTAGTGACAACTGGTAATTTGTGAATTGATTAATGAATGTGGTTTTTTAATCGAAATTAGCATGGGAATGTATATAAGGTTTCTATGAATGACGTTAGATAACCAACTATGAACATATTTGTTGTGTTAAGGCTCATTGAAAGTAGGTCACCACAGGGTGAAGTTTACACTGCTCTAAAGCTTTCTAAAAATTAACAAAAAAAGTAGCGAAAATTTAAATGCTACACTCTTTAATATTACATACCATCATATTTATACAAAAAAAAACTGCGTTTTCATTGTGCACTTGTTACTACAGTCATAGACAACTACAACTATATATAATTTTTTGGTTGTGACCTTAGATGGATAATGGATTATCAACGCCGAAGAAGATGTACAAATTGAGTTCCATTTATTCCGGCTTGTCTTCCCTCTTTTTGGCAAACATACAATATTCTCTTGGTCCCCTTCCCAATTAACAGTAGCCGTCGTGTTTGACTTGCGAAAGTGACAATTTGCTAAGGCCGAGACTTCCCGGTATGGTATTTGTTTAGGGTTTTCATCGTCCCGTTCAAATAGAAGTAAGATAATCGACAAGTCACAATAAGGATTGCATATGGTTACAGATGTTGGAAATGAAATCGTGTCTGTTGACTGAAACAGACAAAATAATATCACAGCATGTGACAATTAACTGAACATAAACTAGATGAACTAGATAAACTAGATAAATATAAAACATGTCAACCGAATTATCGAGGAAAAATTTCCGAATCAAAGACCTTCGTATTTCAGTTTTCTCCTATAAGTTTTTAGGTTCCTCCCTTTCATCTTGGAACATTGAAATTGCAATGGCAAGGTCTACATTTTGACATCTCGTTCTCCAGAATTTGTCCCGATAAGCTGCAGCGTTTACAAGATTGTTGTAATGAATAATATAAAAGTACTTCAATAAAGTCTCGTATTCTGAATTTGCTATCTGCAGAATGCTCCACAAGGTCTGGATTTTCAAGAGATTATTAGATGGTATACATTGACATTGACTTAACATACAATATATTGAAAGATTATTGTGGGTTTTGTACTATTTTTTAGCTGGTTGAAATTGTAAATGAAATGAAAAGTTTTGTGAATAAATATTTTTGGTTTTTCAATTTTCAATTTATAGATTGTAGATTTTTCTAGATTGCCCTGCTAGATACTTACTTTTCATTTCTGTTTATCCTACTTACTATTTCTTTCCAGCTGCCTTGCTCAGTCGGTCCTCGAGAAATGAAGAAACACAAACTCTCTATCCTCAAGCAGAGTTCCAGGAATCGGGGTGCAATTATTGTTCAAAATATGTGACTTATTTGTCAATAAATATTACAAATCTCATTGAAAAAAAAAATACTTGAATTTCAAAACAAATAGGGTTTTTATTCATACCAATAATAAAAAAACACCTTCAATTGGAAAGCCTCCAAAACACAACGGAGTCATTTCTCCTACTCTTATACTACCTATCTGTATATCTAACTAACTTAAAATTTAAATTTTATTCGCTGATATTTACTCTGAAATGCAGTCCTGTGATCTTATCAGCGGATCAATAGTCACTGCCTATGATATGAAGCTAGTAGTGAAATATGAATTAATATTCTGCAAGTGCGTAGACATAACCTTGCTTTTTGGGGTGAATAACTCTTTCAATACGAAAGTCTTTCAGAAAAATATCAACATCATCACAAGAGCCATATTTCATAACGAGACAAAGTGAATGACTGGGAAATACCACACCAAAATAATAATTTTCCGAAATGAATTTTTTTTTCCGAATTATAATTATGTTTGAGAAAATATAATCTGAACGCTCAATTTTCGATTCTAATATACAAGGCAATTCAAATTCAACCCTCACCATTGGGATCTCCTAAACTACAGGAGATACGTCGAAGCTTAAATTGGGGCAAAGTTGCGTATTCTGGTGCTTAACAAAATACTGTTTTTAAACTTGGAAAATACCGAGTATTTCGGGAAATATCAGGAAAAAACTGAAAATCAGAATTTTCGTTTTGATTTTTTTCTATCGTTATTTGACAACATAGCTCAAAACCAAAACTACATTTTCATTGATACTTTTCTTCAGCTACACGTTTTCATGTTCAGATTTACTATCCGACGATTCGTCTTCTGGCATTCATCATCAACTTTTTTTTCTGTTATGGGCGCCATATTGTTTTTTATACAGAAAAATAGTGATTCTCATTCTGATTTCATTGATGTATAATTTGTTATGATTTGCACTTCTGAAACCACAGATATTAAAAAAAACAACTTCATCTGAGATGGTCATGACTCCATCGAAAATTTTATTTAATAAACACTAGTTGTCAGAACTCATTAAACATCATAAGTTTGCACAAATTTTTCAGTCGAAGTGTCCTCATTCTCAAATGAAGAAAAATGAGATATGTTGGAACTTTATTATAACTTTGATAGGAATAGTACGAAAACAACAAAAATTTATTTTGAATTATATCCGGAAAGACAACAGCCGGATAGAACATTATTCGGAATTTTGGGCAAACACTTGGCTGAGTATGGTGCGTTTCAAAAAACAAGAATGAAATCATGAGCTTGTAAAAAGTGCACAAAAAGTATTACAAGTGTTCGAAATGATGGCCTTCCTCTTGAATACATAACCGAGCTCGTCGTCTCAAATTAAGAACAGCCCTAACTGCCCTAACAATATCCCTTCTTCTAATAGACCTGAATTGCGTGATGATATTGTCTCGAAGTTCATCTACTGTGTCATATTTTTGCTCTCCATAGATTCTGTTTTTTAAAGTGCCCCACAAGAAAGTATCCAAAACTGTAAGGTCAGGTGACCTTGCTGGCCACCTCACTGGTCCAGAATTTCCTAACCACCTATTAGGAAATCTTTGGTGTAAATATTCGCAAACTGCTTTTTTATTGTGTAGAGGAGCTCCGTCATGCTGAAACCAGCAGCTGTTATAATTAACAAAGGGAAACGTATCCATATATTCTTCGAATTCGTTTCTTAAGAACCGAAGATAGGTTTCCCCGTTCAAAGTATTAGAGAAGAAATGAGGTCCAAGTATTTGGTCGTCATAAATTCCAGCCCACACATTCAAACGAAACCGAACTTGTGGTTCTCTGAAGTGTCGTAGATTATTTTCACTCCAAATGTGCTCATTATTTCTATTAAAAACACCACAGTTCGAAAAAGTACTTTCGTCGGTCCAAATAATGTTTTTCAAGAAGTTTGTAGGGTCTACCCTATTCGAGAGCCAGCTACAAAATTCCATCCTTCTTTCAGGATCACCTGGATGTAATTTTTGTGAAATATGTATCTTACAACATTTCAAACCACTTTTTTGAATTCCCTCCAAACGCTCGTCTGTGGCACATCCATTTCTGCCGAGACTTGATGTGTTGATTTGAAAGGATCTGCATTTATCTAAAAAAGTATCAAAAATAATTATACTTCTTCGAATATGAAATGAACAATTATTTTACCTCGGCTAATAAGTTACGTCTAATATTTTGTTCCATTCTGCTTCCATATTTCATTCTTGGTTTTTGAAATGCACCGTACTCAGCCAAGTGTTGTCTTTCCGGATATAATTCAAAATAAATTTGTGCTGTTTTCGTACTATTCCTATCAAATTTATAATAAAGTTTCAATGTATCTCGTTTTTCTTCATTTGAGAATGAGGACATTTCGACTGAAGTATTTGTGCAAACTTATGATGTTTAATGAGTTCTGACAACTAGTGTTTATTAAACAAAATTTTTCGATGGAGTCATGACCATCTCAGATGAAGTTGTTTTTTTTTAATATCTGTGGTTTCAGAAGTGCAAATCATAACAAATTATACATCAATGAAATCAGAATGAGAATCACTATTTTTCTGTATAAAAAACAATATGGCGCCCATAACAGAAAAAAAGTTGATGATGAATGCCAGAAGACAAAACGTGTAGCTGAAAAAAAGTATCAATGAAAATGTACATTTGGTTTTGAGCTATGTTGTCAAATAACGATAGAAAAAAATAAAAACGAAAATTCCGATTTTCAGTTTTTTACCGATATTTCCGTAAATACTCGGAATTTTCCAAGTTTCAAAACAGTATTTTGTTAAGCACCAGAATACGCAACTTTGCCCCAATTTAAGCATCGACGTATCTCATGTAGTTTAGGAGATCCCAATGGTGAGAGTCGAATTTGAATTTCCCTGTATACGCGCGTTTTTTCTATACAATGTTTTATTAATAACGAAAAATAATCTATACCATTAGGAATTTCAGATTTCCTACTTGAAAATAGAGTATTTGAAATTCAAATTTAAGATCTCGTAAGTACGTATCAGATTATAATGTAATACGCCCGGTTCTAAAAATAGGTCCTCACGCGGCTGACCAGGCATCCCGTGCGTAGTATGCATAAGTTCCTAAATTATTTTTTGCGGGCAAACTATAACTCTGACAAAAAAAATGCATAAAATCTTTTTTGTAGAAAAAAATTTTCCCTATGAGATGATATTTTTTATTTTTCATTATATTCATCCCAGCCCAAAATATTCTAGGATTTTGAAAATAAAAATATTTTTCGAATTTTTTTTTGACTTTAGGAAATTGATTGACAATTGAACTGTTTCTCAAATCAACCAATATACTGTAAACTAATTATAAAAAAATCAGCGAAATTGCTAATTACTTGTTCTCGTGACCTCCTCCAACTGGACTAGATTTAAATTTTGATCATAAACAAGGTATTTCGTGTTGAATGATGAACTTTCTTCGTTTTTGGTAAATGTTTATGCAAGAATAGTATATTTTGCTACTAGTGCGGAAATAGAATATTTCATACGAGTTTAACAAGATCATGAACCCCGAGCCGTAGGCGAGTGGTGCATCATCTTGTCAAACGAGTGTATGTAATTTGTAATGATCTCGCTATCTTTTATTTTGTTATTTCTTTGTTTTTTGTCATGGTTAAGTTGAAAAACAGCTATAGCTGACACTTCGCCTCTTCATCAATTGGTTCTTCTAGACTACTCAACACTAATTCGTCGCACCCCTAAATTTTGCTTCTGTTAAAATCTGAATAACTTTTTCTGCTGTGAACAATTTGAATTCTGTTCACACTGACCGCTAGCCCAATCCTTCAGCTATAATATTGTACATCTTTGAAACTTGAGGTTCTCCACATAAAATCGCTACAGAGTGTTATCTGAAACTGAGCAAATTTTCGGAATTTTCAAATGATGCCTAATGAAGAAAAACTTTTTTTTTTCAAATTTGATTGCAATGGCATGAAGATGATCTCATTACCTTGAGAACTTTTTGGTGTTGCAGTCATAACCAATTCTTAAAATCTCAGGCTCATTTTGAAGCTGAAACTTTATATGAAGAGTTGTTAAATTTGGAGAAAAAAAAGTTTTTCTTCATTTGGGATCCTTTTGAAAACTCCGAAATTATGCACGGTTTCAGGTAACACCCTGTAGCGATTTTATTTGAAAAATTTCATACTCTGAAGAAGTACGAGATTATAGCTGGAAGACTGGGCTAGCGAACAATGTGAACAGAATTCAAATTGTTCAAATCAGATAAAAGTTATTCAGATCTTTACAGGTGCAGAATTTTGGGGTGTGACGAAATTAGTGTTGAGTAGTTTATTATCTATTTCAATATTGCTTTTATGTATAAATACTGAAATGATGAATGAAGCCGTTTCATTATCATTATCATAATCATATCAGAACTGATCCTTGCGAGACACTGCATCGACAGCATCGCCTCCAAACTCGAAATTCATGCCGGATTGAACTCTCGCGCGTTGCAGCTGACACCGCTTCTCGTTCACCTCGTCCGGATGAAATCAATTTCCACCGCTCGAAAATTAATTCACCTTTCCATAAGATATTCCCAGAGCGGCGCTGCTTCACTATTCGACGTCGGCGTCCACGTAGCAAAATAGATAAGCTCGCTGTCGCCATAACGCGCAAACGAGAGAGATAGGCCAATCACATTAGGGGTCACACATAAATTATTATTTTTGCTTGGCGGAGCTGGCAAACGACCTAAGTACAGGTAGTTCTGAGTAGAACTCGTGGGTACTCCGGATCGTCTGAAGAACTCCTGGAGATTCTTTACGAGGTTTCCCTGTGGAATGATATCTTCTGCACTGCAGTGTCCAAAGATATTCATCCTTATGCAATGCCAGTGCTTCGCATTCGAACATTATGTGGGAGGCTGTTTCTTCTTACTCCTCAAAGAACCCTGCATAGTGTGGAGTCTTGGTATATCCCCAGTATGGTAGGTATTTTCTCAGGTGGCAGTGCCCTGTGTAATAGAATATTGAGACGCCACTGGTCGTGTGACAAAATCCATTTCTATAAGAAAGTTGCATCCCATATGTTCCACCTGGAGATAGGGCCAAAGTTTAGTTACAAAAATAAATAGCACTCCAAATTTATGAGGGACGTGCTAAGAACAATATATTTTTCGTGAGAATCGTAATATACGGACAGTTTTGAAGATATTGTAAAATTTGGAAATTGCAGACTGAATAGCTCAAGGGTCAAATATTTACCACCTGGTACCGCTCGTTTGGATGCCAGAGAAATTCCTAGAACTGACCCAATATACTTCTGATCTTTTAATTAATTCATTCTGTTTCAAATAATACATATATGGAAATAGGTCGTTCGTTGAAAATGTTGTTATTTCAAAAATAAGAAGGCAGCGTGATATCGGTCGACCAAAGAACCAAAGAGAATTCATTGGTAGTTTATTTGATTGTTTTCTATCAATAAAGATGAACAAATTCAGCGTGAGTCCTATTTGTACGGGGCAATCACCCAAATGAGTGGTTTGTCTGATGACTTTCCATTCGTTGCGACATAGTTCAGTTTTTTTAAGTTCACGTAGGGTGCTTTTTGCGCTTCAAAATGGACATAATGGATTTTTTCAATATTATGGTTTCAGAATGAGAACAGGGCGATGATGATGAATCTGCGTTATTAAAAGTGTACAATGAAAATAATACAGTTTTGAAAATGTTTGAGAATAGGCCTGAAGAAGTAGTTTATGAAATGTTATATCCGAATTCTCCCATTTACTTTGCAATTTTTGCCCAAATATTATCTTCCATTTTCATTATACTGTAACTTTTTAATTGTTTTGCATATAACGGAGGATTTTCTTTTACTTTTTCAATTATTATTTCATTCTCTAGCATAGAAGTCCAATTTGTGGTAATTCATACCGACGGACATCTTTTACTTCAATCTAGGTAATATAAGAAGTTCTACTTTTGAAATAAATGCGGAAATACTGGATATTTTCACAAAGTTCGGAGAACCGCCTTTTAAAGATCGTTCAAATCAAAAGTGGTTTGATTCAGACGAACTGCTGTCACGAACAATCCCGAAATTTTGTTCCGATCTTCTATACAAACCACTACTGCATGTGATTAAAAATATTGCACCCTACATTATAGCGCCCTTAAGTCACATTATAAATACATCTTTACAGAGAGGACAGTTTCCTTCGCGACTGAAACATTCTATAGTTTCCCCAATCCTAAAAAAAGGAAATACTCATAACCTGGAAAATTATCGTCCTATTGCTATCTCCCCATCACTGTCAACGGTATTCGAATATATAATGTTGGAATTTTTGCATAACTTTCTGAATATAAATAATATTCTAACTAAGAACCAACACGGATTTCGACCGAATCATTCCACCACAACGGCAATTATTTCTTTTTATTCGAATCTTCTACAATCAGTTGAAGCAGGCGAGAATCCCACTGGGATCTTTTGTGACCTCAGTCGGGCGTTTGACTGCGTACAACATGGAAATCTTCTGGATAAACTGTATAAGATTGGAATTAGAGGTATTCTGCATGAATGGTTCGTATCATATCTTTCAAATCGTACCCAGACTGTAATAAAACAATATTCGAATGAGAATTATAACAAAACTTTTTTTTTTCTGATCAGTTAATTAATGACATAGGTGTTCCTCAAGGATCAGACTTTGGGCCGATCCTATTCATTCTCTATATCAATGAGTTGCCGTCTGTATTGCAAAATACTTTCACTTGTTTGTATGCTGATGATTCTTCACTCCTATTTAAATCAAAAGATTTGAATGAACTGCAACAGAACACCAGTTCTGACGTTGATTGCCTGCAAACTTGGTTCAGTGAAAACTTATTGTTTTTAAATGTTTCTAAAACGAAAGCAGTATCTTTTCATAGTGCACAAAATACTAACATGGTAGACATTAATATTAAAATATGCGGTGGTGAGATAGAAATGTGTGACAGTATAAAGTTTCTTGGGATTTTTCTAGACAGCAAACTCCGTCAGCACTGCGATAATCTCATTAAAGTAATCAATAAGCAGTGTTACCTGCTAAGAAACCTGAAGAGAATTCTAGACAACTCTGGTCTTCTTTTATATTACCACGGGCAGATACAATCAAGACTTAACTATGGGCTGATTGTATGGGGTAATTCTCCAGCTGCACACGGTGTTTTCATGACGCAAAAGAGAATTATCAGAACTATTGCAAACGCATCACGAACAACATCGTGTAGAACATTGTTTAAAAAATTAAATATTTTGCCCATTTCAGGTCTCTACATTCTGGAAGTTCTGTTGTACATTCATAAAAAAAAAAGTTTTTAAACAAAACAAATCTCTTCATGAATATAACGCTCGTGTCAGAAATGATTTCCATATACCCAAATCGAGTGTATCTCTATGTCATAAGATTTTGGACCTGAGACTTCCGGAATTTTTAAAAAATATTACCAATGAACAAGAATTCAAATATAAAATGAAACAGTTACTTTTTCAAATTAGTCCTTACACAATCGATGAGTTTCTTTCTTACCAACATTAATAAAATGTTTTGTATTTTTTGCTTTGTACTAACTCAGATTGTTTTAATGCATTTTGTTAGTTATAAATGTTTTTGTTATGTAATTGTTTAAAAATGTACATTGTATGTGCATTGCTGTTCTGTTTAGTCACTCGATTGTTTTAATACTTGTTAGTTCTGAATGTTTTTTGTTGTATATTTGTATTTGATATGTACCTGATACTGACTTGTCCAATTGCTTTTGTAAGCTCGTTTTAATGGATTAATAAATACTTGACTTGACTTGACTCTACACAGTACTGGGATTCACTCGAGGTTTCACCGAAAACTCCAACGACCCTTTCGTGCTATATCACCGAAATATTTCGGGCCGATCCGTTCATAGAAACCTGGCCTTAAGGCTGTGTGGAAACGCACCGGCCGCAAGTTCTTGTTGCGTAAACGAAATTTTGCAATGAGAAGTCGGTATATTTTTACATGCAACATTTGGATCGCAACAATGCACCAAGCAATATAGCATAAAATGAGTGAGTTTAAAAAAAAATACTAGTAGGAAAAGACAGTCTGTAGTTACATTATCTTATGGTTTCGACTCGCAACTGTCATTTACTAATTTGTTATAAACATTTAAATAACCAAAAACGTGTTTTTCAAACTTGTTTTGTTCATAAAATGAAAAATAATGAAGCAATCTGATTGCTTGAAAAGAATTGTAGATAATTGAAAAACGAACAAAATGGAATGTTTTACGACCCGGTCGGATCATTAGTAACGGATAAAAACTGAAAAAACCGGAAAATTTTGCGATTTTTTGAAAAATTCATTACTCTGCCAATTTTCAAGGAATAGGATTGGCCTTCCTCATGAGAGTATTGAATCATGTATGCTTTGTGTGCACAAAATAGGCGCTGTCGGATCTTTAGTTTTGGCACAATTGCAACTTAAATTTTTTTGCACTATCTTGCAGTGTGCGTGGATGCTCGAGTGATAGTCCGATTTCAATTTCTCAAACAGATTATGAAAGTAGAAGTATGTTACCACATAACGTATATTCTCATTTTCCGTTAAAATGGTGCGAAATGGGAGAAAAATGCATGCAAACATGACTGAAAACGGCCGAGCCCGCGTTAGCTGGAGAATGGTAGGAGTGTCCGGGAGATAAGGAGAATTCTTCTAATGAACGGATTACGTGATAATACGCTTCCCCTCATCTCCCGCTCACTCCTACCACTCGACCGCTTCCACCAGCTCGGCCGCTTTCATCGTCATGTGTGCAAGTTATTTTCACCCATTTCGCAGCATTTTAGCGCAAAATGAAAATATACATTTTGTGGCACTGTACTTCTACTTCCAAAATCTGTTTCATAAGTTGAAATCGGACCATCACTAGAGCATCCAAGCACGCTGCAAGATAGTGCAAAAAAAATTCAGATTGCAATTGTGCCAAAACCAATGATCTGTCAGAGCCTGTTTTGTGCACACACAAAGTACACATGATTCAATACTCTTATGAGAAGGACCAACCCTATTTCTCAAAAACTGGCAGAGTTAGGAATTTTTTTAAAAATTGTAGAATTTTCCGGTTTTTCCGGTTTTCCTCCGTTACTAATGATCCGACCGGGTCGTAAAACTTTCCGTATTGTTTGTATTTCAATGACCTACAATTCTTTCCATTGGAGCAGCCAGATTGCTCTATTAGTTTTCATTTTATGAGTGAAACAATTTTAAAAAAACACGTTTTTTGTTATTTAAATGTTTATAACAAATTAAATGACAGTTGCGAGTCGAAAACATACAGGAATATAACTACGGACTGTCTTCCATGTGATGGTACAGTCGGTTCTTTACTAGTATTTTTGTTAGGAAAAAATGCTTCATTGATTGGCCTAACAAGTATATCTCAGTACTAATCATCGTCCGTCCAAGTGACAAGTGGTTTTTGTTCAGATTTAGACATTGCCCCAAGGCCAAAACGTATCACAGATTTTGAACTTCGTTTTGAACAGACAAAAAGGATAGGCAAACAGAGACGACTATTTTCTTGTTGTAATTTTTAGAGCTGTTCGATGGACCAAATCAAAAGGAAAACAGATTTTGGGTTCAGTCGATGAATTTAAAAAAGAATACTTCTAATTTCATTCGTGAGTTGAGAAATGATTCCAGAAAGTTTTCAACTATTGCCGAATGGGTATAGAGGCTTCTGAAGACCTTCCGAATATAGTTGAAGACAGAATAAAGAAGGAGAATACCAACTACAGAAGTAGTCCAAGCAATAGGGAAAAGTGCGTGCAAAAATTATTATCCGAAAACAAAAGATATGAGCGTATAGGAAATTGAAATTCAGCATGAGTTTCTATTTCATGCAACTCGATCGTGATTACCGAACATAACCTAAAAAATTGGCAAATTTGCGAAAAGCTGTTTTTTGTTGATAACTAAAAAACTACAGCTCCGAATGAAAAAAGTCAAATTAGGAAATTGTAGGTATCAGAAAGATCTATCAATTAAAATATATTATTGTTTTTTAGATAAAATAACGTCTACATCACGGCAATTTATATGAAGATTCTAAAAAATCACGGTTGCCGTTGCGCACCTGGCCGTACCTCTTCGCAGCCAGGTGTAAACAGGTATGATTTCGATACACTTATACGTTCATAACGTTTATTTATTAATCAAATACCAAATTAAAGAAATTTTTGTTTATTTATTATCATATATGGTTTCCTAATCAAATCCGCCCGCAAATAAAGGTTGCTGGCTGTTAAAAATAATAAATATTTAAGGTAGAGTGAAAGAGAGTAGCGCGTAACATCATTTGTCAGACGAAGATAGCGATTGCCGGCTGTGCGACGCTTTTAAGCCATTGCGCATGCGTCGAATGTTAGTGTTCCCAACCACAGGGGAGTAATAGCGACGACTTCCTTTTCAAAATCACAAATTTGAAAATTACAACATAATTCTTATTTATTCATGAATTTTTCAAAAATTATTCTATTAATTTTTTTAAATTATTAATTTTTTTAAAAAATGCATCAGTGGAGTTTTTTAATTTAATTTAATTTTTTCAAATTATGCATTAAGTAATATTTTAAGTTATTAATATTAATTAATTAATTTTAAAAATAGGCAAAAAACATCAAATGTTTAAACAATTAATTTAAAAAAAGGTTTACTAATTGTATTTTGAAAAAAAGGCATTGATTAATTTTTTTAATCAATAATTATTTAAAATATTTATTAATTAAATTTGTTCAAGTGTTAATTTTTGGAAAAATGCAGTAATTTATTTTTATAATGATAAGAAATTAAAATAAAATCATGTTTAACAAAAAAACAAAGTTAGCACTGTGCCATTAATTTTGTATCTATAATCTATATTATTCAATTAAAATTTTACTTACGGTTTGTGTTTTGCAAAACTCTTCAAATTCTTCTTTATCTTTTTGCTTTAGAACTGTAATTCTTTTTAGACACTTTGTATGATATATAAAATCATTAGTAATGAAGTGTTAATGAAGTGTCATGATATTTATGTTTTTTTTACGACGAAACAATAACATTAACGAGCACCTTTTGAATGATGCATTATTAAAGTCCAGTACTTTGCTTTTTTCGTTTAACAGAAAACAGGACTTTATCTTTATCAATTTTATTTTACGTTAATTAATTTAATGATTTTTAGATGGACAAATAAAACAACAATGTAAATATAAAACGTTGTGCATTACGAACTCCAAAACAGCGTGTTTTCAATGTTATAATAAAAATGCCGCAGCTGTTAATACAAGTTGAGAACACTAACATTCGACGCTTGCGCAATGGCTTAAAAGCGTCGCACAGCCGGCAATCGCTATCCTCGTCTGACAAATGATGTTACGCGCTAACTCTCTTTCACTCTACCTTAAATATTTATTTATTTTTAACAGCCAGCAACCTTTATTTGCGGGCGGATTTAATTAGGCAACCATATATGATAATAAATAGAAAAAAATTGCTTTATTTTGGTATATGATTAATAAATAAACGTTATGAACGTATAAGTGTATCGAAATCATTCCCTGGATCGGTAACAATCCAACGTATATAGGTGGTGTGGAACGGGTTAACCTGGCTGCGAAGAGGTACGGCCAGGTGCGCAACGGCAACCGCAATTTTTTAGAATCTTCATATAAATTGCCGTGATGTAGACGATATTCTATCTAAAAAACAAGTGAACAAAATTTTTTCCAAAAAAACAATTAAAAATTATTTAATTTAAAATACTGGCGGCCGAATTTTGATAGGCAACCTGGTAAATATACCGGGTGGCTACGGAAGTATTGCCTACGGAATATCTCAGTTATTGTATGAAGTAGGTTTGTGAAATTTGGAGCGTCGATATAATGACATAAGAGCTAGAATTTGAGCATATTGACATGTCGAAGTTAACTTCCGGTCTGACCGGAAGTAACATCAACTTTCTTATTTTAAATGGAAACCCTATTTTTTTTTCTTTTCGCTTTATTCAGCATTCAATTCCCTTTCTAATGACATATCACAAGTTGGTATCTAACCAGAAACTAGATCAGAAAAAAATTATTATTGAAATTCACCGAGTAGGCCGTGGAAGCAAAATGAAAGCCAAGTATTGAAAAGTTGGCTATGGAAACCATACGTCACTTGATAACAGTTGCTACTACTGTGATATTTTATTTTCATTCGTCGGCGTTATAAAAAGCCGCCAAAAAAAATATTGGAAAAATTGGGAAAAAAACAATACTCTGTAGGTCCATAACTTAAATAGGAACATACAACTTTTTCTTGCCTGTACTATTCAGCATAACCATTCCTTTCTAATGACATAATAGAAAGTAATTTTTTTAAATGAAATACCAAAAAATCCAATTATTATTCTTCAAATAACGAAAAAACAGATTTATCGAAAAAAAAAATCAAATTGATAGGATTAAAGATAAAATAAATTCAAATCAAATGTTCGAAATGCATTCCCTCAGCGTCAATACATTTATTGACTCTGGTGATGTTTTCATGTAAAAATAGGGTGTATTCCACACAGCCTACAACTCTACATGAGCTAGAAGTAAAAATTCGTAGAGCTTTCCAAGATATCACGCCCCAAATGTTGAGAAACGTTTTACATGAAAATATCACCAGAGTCAATAAATGTATTGACGCTGAGGGAATGCATATCGAACATTTGTTTTGAATTTATTTTATCTTTAATCCTATCAATTTGAATTTTTTTTTTTTCGATAAATCTGTTTTTCGTTATTTGAAGAATAATAATTGGATTTTTTGGTATTTCATTTCAAAAAATTACTTTCTATTATATCATTAGAAAGGAATGGTTATGCTGAATAGTACAGGCAAGAAAAAGTTGTATGTTCCTATTTAAGTTATGGACCTACAGAGTATTGTTTTTTCCCAATTTTTCCAATATTTTTTTTGGCGGCTTTTTATAACGCCGACGAAAGAAAATAAAATATCACAGTAGTAGCAACTGTTATCAAGTGACGTATGGTTTCCATAGCCAACTTTTCAATTTTTGGCTTTCATTTTGCTTCCACGGCCTACTCGGTGAATTTCAATAATAATTTTTTTCTGATCTAGTTTCTGATTAGATACCAACTTGTGATATGTCATTAGAAAGGGAATTGAATGCTGAATAAAGCGAAAAGAAAAAAATAGGGTTTTTATCTAAAATAAGAAAGGTGATGTTACTTCCGGTCAGACCGGAAGTTAACTTCGACATGACAATATGCTCAAATTCTAGCTCTTATGTCATTATATTGACGCTCCAAATTTCACAAACCTACATCATACAATAACTGAGATATTCCGTAGGCAATACTTCCGTAGCCACCCGGTATATTCTTCTAATTATAAATATACATAAAAATTTGGTTTTCAGCAAAAAACCGATAAACGCAGCCGGATCTTAGACTATCTGATGCCAAAATTGGAAATGGTCCCAAACTTGGGGAACGATTAATAACAGGAACTGTTTATAATTTAAATTTTTAACAATGTTGCCGACTTTGTAAGAGGGGGCGAATTTGTATAGTTTCAGTGCGCACTACAATAGAAGTTTTGCAAAAGTTTGCATTGTTTTGCTATTTTTTCCCCATTTTTGATTCAAAATGCTAAAACGATTGGCCTAAGAAGAGTACACGGCTCGACACACATAATCAAGTTGGCGTATGCACGGCGGCGTCCATAGCAGGCCATCATCTAATACGGTATGCAATAAACCGAGGAATGTCGACTAAACATCGTTTAGCCCATCCCCCTTCCCTCTGCCTATAACCCTCGTGGTATAGGGTGAGCGGGCTTTATGGTCTGCGGTCCGGTGGAGCTGGATTACTTTATAGAGGATTATACTGTATTGCATGTAATGAAGTTGACGACGAAAGTGAATCAGGCCTTGATGTTGATTAATGTTCAACAGGACGATTCACATCTTTCCAAAGGACCACGCACCTTATGGGAACCTTATGGGAAATGGCATTCGGTGAATTCTGCTGATTTTTTGGTATGATGAACTTTTCAATGTCCTGATCAAAAGTCACCACGGGCACAACGAATAGTAACTGACAGTTTTTGAGAAAAAAGTTGCCCAAAGTAGGCAATATGGGTAATTTAGTAGTAAAACGGGAGAAAAACGAGGATATATTGAAATATTCTTAGTCCACTATAGAACCAAACAAAATTTCAATGTCAAAATATTTTATTACTCAACATATTCTCCTCTTAATTGTATATATTTATTACAGCGAACCTGCAACGTCTCTAGACCTTTCAAAAATAATGTTTCTTCTTGCTCTGCAAACCAGACCTCTACAGCTTTTATTACCTCCCAGTTGGAAGAAAATTTACGACCTTTTTTTCAGTTGAGGAAAGAGATGATAGTCGGACGGAGCCAAATCTGGTGAATAAGGGGGGTGTTCTAGTAATTCAAACCCCAAATCACGAATTTTTTGCATAGCAACATGAGATTTGTGTGCAAGGGCGTTGTCCTTCAAAAACAAAACACCTTTGGATAGCTTTCCGCGTCTTTTCTCTCTGATTTTTTCCCGTAGAGTGGTCAGTAATGTCGAATAGTAATCTCCATTTATTGCTCTACCCTTATCCAAAAAATCAATCATGATTACTCCATGGCAATCCCAAAAAACTGAAGCAAGAACTTTTCCAGCAGATTTTTGGACACGAAACTTCTTAGGTCTTGGAGAACCGGAGTGTCGCCATTCCATCGATTGTTGCTTTGTTTCTGGATCGTAGAAATGTACCCAAGTCTCATCCACAGTAACAATTCGGTTTAAGAAGTCTACATCGTTTTCAAATCGATTGCAGATTGAACGCGATGCTACTGCCCTTGCACACTTTTGGTCTACATTCAAACATTTGGGGATCCATTTTGCAGCAATTTTTCTCGTGTACAAATTGACGTGAACTATATGATGAACGCGTTCGTATGAAATATTCAGTGCTTCAGATATCCGTTTTAGCCCAATTCGACGTTCTGTTAAAATCATGTCATGAACTGCATCGATATTTTCGGGGACTGACACAGAAACGCCTTCCCGATCGGTCATCATCTTCAATGGAAAATTTACCTCTTTTGAAACTTGCAGTCCAATTTTTCACGGTCGCATACGAAGGACATTGATCACCAAGGGTATTAAGCATTTCTTCGTAAATCTGCTTACCTCCTAACCCTTTTAAATACAGGTACTTGATGATGGCTCGATACTCCAATTTTTCAATTTTCACAATTTCGGTGGACATATTTTTTCTTTTAATTTATTGCGTAACTCTGGTTTACTTTTTTGACGTCAAACTTTACACTGACACTTCTAATAAGTTATTGTTCGTTGCTATGGTAACGCAATATTTCGTTTATGCAGGGAACTGGTCTAGGCTAACTAGATATCAATACAACCTCGTAGACCGAGTTATTTTATGCCTCTTGGAAATTGTAGCATGCACTTTAGCAATTTTTTTATGGGTCCTGTGTCTTTACAGCACCTTTTGCCAATAATTTCAGTTTATTCAGGGTGACGCATAAAGACATAATACGAGCAATGCAAAAATTATTTTTAGAACATTATGAAAACAATAGATTGTGAGAAAATTAGTGAATGGATATGGTTATAAAGAAGACGATTCAATTGAGACATAGGGGCTGATACAGGAAAAAATAATGGAAGTCAATTGTATTACAGATGGAAGTTGAAATGAGCATATGGATAAGGTTACAACACTATAAATGTGTACGCAAAAACGTATCGCAAGATTTATTGAAGAATTACATCGGTGAGACGTACTTTTCAACCTCCTGATCGAATATCTCGATGGACACAATGGAAAATAATGGACAGTATTCGAGAAAAAACGGCTTAAAGTCAGCAAAATAGCGTCTGAGGAAATGAACACCAGACCCTGTCACAAATAAGCAATGTTTCATTATTCTTATTCTTTCAATCATCCTATCATTCCTTTACAGAATATTTTATCTGACATAATCCATGTACTCATTTAATGTATACAATGGCGAATGAAAGATTTTTCTAAAGTTTTAATTTATTGCCTGTTTATCTGATATTTCATACTTCTTTGATGGCTTTTATTCAAAATCAAAGACATTGTTTCATATACAACAATATTCCCCATATACAACGAATGGCACAATTAGATGCTGTGAACAATAAAGAAAAACGGACAATTGCTATTCAATAAAGGAGTCAGGAAACAAATTTCGAGCGAATCGTGCGTAGTATGTAACGCTAGACTCAATCTGAATCGGTCAACTCTGAAGTGCCGAGTTAATTTTAGAAAAACATGTATATCAGTGATAATGCTATTTCTTGCTTACATCACTGGAATGAGAACGGTTTTTTTCCGAGACAAATTCGTCCTTGGTTGCAGTTCAATTTTCAAAGTAGAATCAAAAAAAGGAATTTGGTGGCCTTCTTGTTTATTTGTGACAAGTTCTAGTTTTCATTTCCTCACGCGCTATTTTTCCGACTTTGAGCCATTTTTCCTCGAAGACTGTCAATTATTATCTGTTGTGACCATCAAGACATTCGATCAGGACGTTGAAAAGTACGTCTCATCAATGTTATTTTTCAGTAAATACATTATTGTCCCCTTTATCACATCCTATTGTCCCCTTTATCACATCCTATATATCAATTGAATCATCTTCTATATAACCATATCTATATCCATTGACTAACTTTCTCACAATCTATTGTTCTCATGATATTCTGAAAATAATTTTTTCATTCCTCGCATTATGTCTTTATGCGTCACCCTGTATAAACTGCAATTATTGGCAAACGGTGCTGTAAAGACCTATAAAAGAATTGCCAGAGAATGCTACAATTTCCAAAAGGCATGAAGTTACAAAATAGCACGGTCTATTTCTTCCGTTTTACTATACCAAATTCCCCGTTTTGCCTTCTTTGAGCAATTTTTTTCTCTAAAACTGTCCATTATTTTTCGTTGTGCCCATGGAGACTATTGATCAGGACATTGATAAGCCATTTCCCATAAGGTTTGTGCGTGGTCCTTTATCGTTTTCGAGACGACCTGAAAGTATAGTTTAGTTAATACTGAATTTGGTGTAGCATCTTTGGATCAATATACAGGGTGTTCCTAAATGTCATGTACAGTGCTGTCATGTCGACAATTGATTCAAACCATAAATGCGTGTTACAGATCCATGACATAGAATAAGTAGACATAAGAATAATTGTATAGATATAAAGAGTTTTTTTTTCATAATGCGAAATATTTGCATTATGTTTTTTTTTCTCGTAACGTCGGAATATCTGAGTTATAAAATATTTAAAGCATAAGCAGATTGTAGAAGAAAACGAAATTTTATTTTCCACCTGGGCTTTCGGTCCATATATTAATGAAAAACAATTTGATAAATATTGGAATGGATTGAAATCCAGAAAAGTTTTAAAAATGATAATAAATAGAGTAACTTAAATAATTAAAAACAGTATGTGTGCAGAAATGGTTGCAGCTTCCTGACGTGGTTTGCCGGAGATTGAGATTTGAAAGGTGAGAAAATAGATAAATTTTCCTGATGTGTTCCCATAGAAACGCTGATTTAAAATACTGACAAATGCACCGCTCAGCCTAACATTTAATGGTATCAGCTGTGATGAAACTCTATTTCACCGGAATAGCGTTTTATTATAGTGATTTCATTTTAATTTGTTACGCTTTTAAAGGGCTGAAAAATATTTATTTTTTGAGATAAAAGGTCGAATAAAAAGAGGAAATTGTTTTTGTTTAGTTTTATGCTGTTGAGTCAGGAAATGTATAAACTGTCAAGTGTCAACATTGACATAACCTTGTTTTTTAAATGGTACATCCTACATATTATCAAATATTCAATTTTTTTTTTCTGATTACGGAAATATGCCTCACTTGCGCTGTCTTTCCTTTACTTCAGCGCAAAGTGATGTAAATATGATCAAAATTGTAATATTTCTACATCAAGATACCTACGTTTATTATTTTGTTTCCAAAAATTGTCATAGTTTTTATAGTTATGGTTCTTGGGTATTCATTACGATATAAATGATTTTCTGGTTTGTAAACTCACTCGCAGAGTAAATTACTCAAGTCTAAGAGCAACAAATTTATTGAAAAATAAAATAATTCCAATTTACAAATAGCAAACAATTTGAAACAATTATATTCTTACAAATATTATTCCACTTTACCTCCTTCATATTCAATGCACGTAATATACATTTTTTCTGTATGTTCTCTATTTTTCTACAAATTGTCACTGTTGCTTTGCAACTGTCGAATAGCGTTTCTAATTCTTTTCTTTAGATCGTCCAAAGAATGGAACGGCGTTGGAGAGAGACTATTTTTAACGTGACCCCATAAGAAAAAATCACACGGTGTTAGATCGGTACTATTAGGAGGCCATCTAATAGTACCTGAATTTCTAATCCAGTGTAGATATTTTCTATCAGAAAACCTTTTAACTGGGTCAATACAATGTGGCGATGCCACATCCTTTTTCAAAATCAAATATCTTGATCATAGCTAGAGGTAAATCGTCAATACGTTCTTTAATTACAGACACTTACAGACGGCCTACCTTGATACTGAATTTGCTGTATTTGATGAGGATTTGAATCAGACCAATAGTGCCGTCTATTTTGGCGATGGTAACTTCTGCTTGTGGTAAACGACACTTCTCGGTCCACAATATTTTATCCAGAAATGTGAATAATGTCTACGATATGTCTGTTGAATTGCGGTCTGATTTCTTTTCGCGCTGGTGTCCACTTTTGCACCCTTTTCAGCTTATATGGGCGAAATTTGTATATTTTAGTCACTGCGTGGGCTGATCCAAGACACACTGACAAATCTCTAATTATATCGTTTGATGAATTTTGAGGAATAGCTCCATGATATGCCACTTTATTGATTTCTGTTGCTTCTTTCAAAACCGTTTTTGGCCTAACAGTTTTTTTTCTATTCATGCTACCAGTTTCAAAAAACTTCTTCTTAGGACTATAAAACATTTTATTAGATCGAGCTCTTCTACCTGGAAATCGCAGTATATATCTTTTAATAGCTTTTGTAACACTACCACTTGTCGATAAATATCAAACATAAAATATTTTTCTTCTATGGAATTTCTCATTTTGTTAATTGACCAATAAACTATTAGGGAACAATATTCACGAATGTCTTTTAAAAATTCGTGCAAAACCATGACAATTCTTGGAAACGAAATAAAATAACGCCGTTATCTTGAAGCTGCTGAAAAATTACAATTAATTTTAATCATATTTACACCAATTTGCGTTGAAATAATGAAAAGAAAGGGCAAGTGAGGCATATTTTCGAAATCAGAAAAAAGAAGTATTTCAAATATTCAATGATATCCAGATTGTTTGCATAAAAAGTGAAAAATAAATCGAAAAAGGTTTAGGCGATGTATCTGTGATTGAGCCATCAAAAATCTATCGAATACCACACAATAGTTTAATAAATTAAAAAATAACTCTCCAAATTTTTTTTCAAACTAAGTTCCATTTGGTATTCCCAGGTCTCCAAATAAGCTTGATAGTATGTATGAGACGGTAAATAAACATGCAGGTGAAATCTGAAATTGAATTTAAATCGCAAATAAAAATTATAGATTTTCTTCAAATATTGCTTACTCTTTCAGTATGCCTTCAGTCTCATTTCGTTCTCCCATTGGGTTTCTTCGATTTATTCAGGTGCATCGTGATATAGTTCGAATAATGACTGAAAATGTCTGTATGGGTATTCACAATAGAATAAATCTATTCGAATACACATATAAATAATACATTTCCATAGGTTTCCTGTTTTTTCACCGAAGTGTCTGCCAGTAAATACGTTTTCATTATATTTGCATGCTGTTGAAAGTTTCATGTGTTCCCAACCAATCCCAACCACAATTTGGCAAACCAAACAAAACATGTCGATAGATTTGGTGATGTGAGTAATATGAGTTGGAATAATTATTGCAGTAGATAATTTCAGGATAGAAATTTATTGGTGAAAATGTCTCTTTCTAGTAAATATGAATAATGACCATTGCGCGTATGATAATGATTACGGATGGAAATATTAATTGCATACTCAGTTCCTGTTTGATTTCTGTCACGGGCCATAATATAATTTCAGATTGATACAAATGACACCGAAATAAATTTCAATTCAAAGTAGTCATGTTATCCCCTGCATTGGCCAAAACAGTCGCCGAAGACCTTCTCAGGCAGTGACCGGTGTAGAGCGCTGGTTCCTCCAATTTCAAAAACATTACGATTCTTGAAGATATTTTCTACAACGTATTTATTCCCACACACTGGCTGGTACCTCCCATTTTCATAAAAAACAAAAAAGCGGCTAGAACTAGTATTCTTTGGTCTCAATGACATGTATTTTTTACACAAATTGATCGGGTTGCCTGGAAATCATTTTTCAAGTATGGTGAAATTTCTGGATTTCTTGGTTTTAGTGTCTGGCAAAATTACGTGAAAATAATTCCCATTGATAAATTGTGAAAGGCTTTCGCGGCCATCGTCACTTACATGGTGGTTCTTCGGGTTGTAAGGCCGAAGAACAGGCAGAAGAAATTCGCACATAATGTACACAAATACTACGTGAGGCTAAACCATCTAAGAGTAATTTGTCGAAAACCGAAGTGCAGGCCATCAGGGAATTGAACAGAGATGAGAAAATTCTGATTCTACGGGCTGACAAAGGTAATGCAACCGTTGCCTTAAACAAAGAGGACTATTTGAATAAGATATATGTTTTACTGGAACCTTCGATATATAAGGAACTGAAACGGGACCCAACACAAGCAACCGTACAAATTGTAAATCGCTCTATCAAATCTTCTTCATTGGATGACAACAAAAAACAACTGTGTAGAAGTGTAGGCTCTCATTCCTAGGCTGTATGGTCTACCAAAAATTCACAAAACCAACGTGCCGCTTCGACCAATAGTCAACACCATTGGATCACCGACCTATGAACTTGCGAAATATTTGTCCACGCTACTACAGCCACACATTGGTAATACATCCTTCCTATGTAAGAGATTCCACACATTTCATCGAAAAGATCAAAGAGATTACCATTGATCCAAATGACGTTCTAGTCAGCTTTGATGTAGTATTCCTGTTCACAAAGGTCCCGTTAGATGAAGCCATGAGAGAAATTGAACTACTTTTCCCAAGTGATATATCCAATCTCTTCAAAATATGCTTAAAATCATCATATTTCATTTTCAATGACAAAATATATGAGCAATCACATGGTGTTTCAATGGGAAGCCCACTTAGCCCAGTTATTGTTAATTTATTCATGGAAAAACTAAAAGAAAAGGCAATTGAAACTGTAAATTTGAAACCCAAGGTATGGTTAAGATATGTAGACGATACGTTTATAATTTGAAGCCATGGACCAGAAGAACTCAATGAATTCCTTAACCATATCAATGACATACACCCGAATATTCAATTCACCATGGAAATTGAAAGTGAGAAGGAACTGGCATTCTAAGACGATCTCATTTCACGAAAAGAAAAACGTCTGGGGCATACGGTATATAGAAAACCAACACACACTGATCGATATCTCCACAATACCTCAAACCATCATCCGTGCCAAAAACAAGGTTTAATCAAGACATTAGTTGATCGAGCTAGAAGAATTTGCGAACCTGAATACTCTTCTTTCTAATGGGTACAACGAAAAAGATATTGAGAGGTGTATGAAAAATAGAAGAGGAATCAGAGACGGAAGAGTACACCAAATGACTGTCCATCCAGTGAACCAAGTAGTAGTCAAACCAACACCGAAAAAAGAAAAGCATTCTTACCATATGTTCCCAAAAAAACTGAAAGACCACTTTAGATCAGCGAAGAACAAACGAGACGTACTATGCTCTTCTGAGGTTTATCGCATCCCATGTTCCTGTGGCAGCGTTTATATAGGAACCACGAAACGCTCCGTTAAAACAAGAATCAAAGAGCACAAGGCTTGCTGTCGGTTAGGGCACACACAGAAATCCGCTGTCGCAGAACATACTCTCAACAACGATAACCATAGAGTGAAATTTGAAGAAACCCAAGTCATCTCTTCAACATCTACGTATTACCCAAGACTCTTCCGGGAAGCAATTGAAATTCAGAAACACCACAAAAACTTCAACAGAACCGAAGAAGGACTACAATTGAACAAGGTTTGGCTACCAGTTCTCAAAAATTCTCAATTAGCTCCCTACCCACAAAATAGCGGTACGAACGATTCTATGATGTCAGCTAACGCTATGGACCAATCAGATGTAAGAACGTCAAATCACAGGTATTTATTGAGACAACGTATAACAAATGTCAAGCATTTGACAGCGACTTAAGAATCCAGAAAATTTGTAAAATATCTCTTGAAAATGCTAACCACTCGTGTTGGCGAAACGTCGAGATCTTCTCTCAACATACGTCGGCCTTACAACCCGAAGAACCACCATGTAAATAATTCCTATTGTTTCGAATATTTTCTATTTGTAAATTGACCAATTCATCGCATCTACAAGCACCGCTAATCCCCATTATCAAAGCCACTTTCATCAACAAGTACTCGTCGTCGGGAGCTTCGTTCAAAAACTTATCTATTTTTGTTCTTTCTAATGTCTTGGACTTCTTTGATTTGTATCCCTGTGATTTGATTTTCAAAAAATTCGTTAGTTGCCATATTTTTAAATTTCGATTTTTCTATAAAGCTGAATAGTCGAGCGAAGCATCGAGTATTTGGTCCATAGCGACGATGGGGCAATTTTTTTTTCAAATGTATAAAATAAGACAATAAAACATTTTCATCGATACCTTAGACTCTTACATTTTGAACTCCTTGTCGAAAGCATCTCGAGACTTTTCTAGGCAAAACTTTCATCGCTGCTTCTTCCGCTCCGTAAGGATATCCTCAGGAACGTAATTTTCATCGGTTTCCTCCATTTTCTATACGTTTTTTCTTCAAAAAAGCTTTCCTTTTCTGCAAGGAAACTGACGAGTGTCAAAATTTATTTAAACATTTGCTAACAATGTATCATGCCCGTGGCAACCAAACAAACAACCTACTCTGACCAAAATGTAAAAAAGTCAATCTGACATTTATAGGGTACTGAGACGCAAGAAGCTTTGATTTGACCACAAAATTTATTACCTTCAGTATTCCACGATTGGAACGATCTTGTTATCACCACAAACATCGTAATTTGTGTATTTTTTCCTCCTATAGTTAAAACAAAAACGATAATCCTGTAATGTTTAAGCATTAGGAGAGAGTTTTGTTTTTTGGGTCAATTTTTAGTTTTTGGTTATAAGTGATTCTTGAAATATGTATTTGCAAACGAACAGTCGTTACCGACCGATGATGAACCCTTTACTCCCATAAACACCTATTACGTAGGCTTATTATGGCAAGTACCTGTCAGAAAACAACTACTCCCCTGGCTAAGACCACGACGGGTATTGAATTAAATCTAACAGATACTTCTAATCAGCGGAGTGTGTATTGATTTGGACGGGGAACAGATGGCTTCAGTGCTGTCTGTGTTGACCTGCCCTTGCACTGATGAGAGGCAACAACCTCGAAACTAGTCTGCAGGTGGTCACCCTGTCCAAATCAAAACATAATTCTGCTGGTTGGTCATAGAGGGCACTTGCAATTGCGTCCTCTGATGCTTTGAGGAACGTTGCACAAGTAGCTGTTAGATTTAATTCAATACCCGTCGTGGTCTTAGCCAGGGGAGTAGTTGTTTTCTGACAGGTACTTGCCATAATGAGCCTACGTAGTAGGTGTTTATGGGAGTAAAGGGTTCATCATCGGTCGGTAACGACTGCTCGTTAGCAAACGATCTCCCAAAGATTTCTGTTTTCTTCGATGTATTTGCAAAGTTCAACAGATGCGTTAGATTTTTCAGCAATTTTGTTTAACACAAGTAAGAAGTAACTCAAATTCGACAGTAGTGTAAAAAGTGAGTGACTTTTAATACCGGTGTCTTGAAATGACATTTTCAATGATACAGCTGGTGTTAAAATGTCAACCTTTAACTGTAGGCTGGTGCCAAACGAATTCTAACCACTTAAAATGAGAAAAAAGTAACAGGAAAGGACTCCACCTGGTTCAGGTATACAAAATTAAAGATTCTACGTTACATAATGGAAGATAAATTGAGGTGTTTCCTTGAGACGTGAGACACACTGAATATCAGTGGGAGTATATGTTCGATATTTTTGAACCAGTTATTTTTCGAATTATTAAATAATTTTTATAATATTCCTGGCGCACGGTGAATGTTCTTGATGTTCAAACTATAGAACTTCCACTACACGAACAAGATAAACGCACAACTACTTGAGCATTCATCAGGGAAGAAGCAAGAATAATAGTTTGGCGATTGATACCGGTCACTCTATGTATCAAAATAGCAAATGTCATCGTGAAAAACTCTCTTGTCAGGTTTCATTGCACTTTGTCAAAGAGATCTTATCATTTCCGAACCAAATTTTAACAGACTTTTCTGCAAGTTTTGATAACGGAGACTATATAATACGTCGCCTAAACGTAAACATTTTTTGAAAAACAAACTGGAAACCTAAAAAACCCAGGATGCGTGTTGTTCAGTCGAATTCATTAACATTTCATCATTTGTGAAGATACACCTTGAAGTGACTGTATATTTCAATCATTTGCACTCAATACAATCATGCTTATGTAGAGGTATGCATAACTTCAAGAAATGAGAGACAAAATAATTGATCTCATATCAAATTCACGAAAAAACCAGGATGAAACTGGAGCGATTAGCTGAAAAATCCCTGGTTTTGCCAACTCAGATGACACCTGTTCCACCATCAATATCTTAGTAACTTAGCAGATAATAGGAAAACTATATATAGGAAGCTATAAAAACTTGGCTGAGAAGAGCCAAAGAAAGCATAAATAGTGTTCTACTTTTCCCATGAATTTATTTTTGAAATTTTTTTTTCGTATTTTCTTACTGTTGAAAGTTTCATGTGTTCCCAACCAATCCCAACCACAATTTGGCAAACCAAACAAAACATGTCGATAGATTTGGTGATGTGAGTAATATGAGTTGGAATAATTATTGCAGTAGATAATTTCAGGATAGAAATTTATTGGTGAAAATGTCTCTTTCTAGTAAATATGAATAATGACCATTGCGCGTATGATAATGATTACGGATGGAAATATTAATTGCATACTCAGTTCCTGTTTGATTTCTGTCACGGGCCATAATATAATTTCAGATTGATACAAATGACACCGAAATAAATTTCAATTCAAAGTAGTCATGTTATCCCCTGCATTGGCCAAAACAGTCGCCGAAGACCTTCTCAGGCAGTGACCGGTGTAGAGCGCTGGTTCCTCCAATTTCAAAAACATTACGATTCTTGAAGATATTTTCTACAACGTATTTATTCCCACACACTGGCTGGTACCTCCCATTTTCATAAAAAACAAAAAAGCGGCTAGAACTAGTATTCTTTGGTCTCAATGACATGTATTTTTTACACAAATTGATCGGGTTGCCTGGAAATCATTTTTCAAGTATGGTGAAATTTCTGGATTTCTTGGTTTTAGTGTCTGGCAAAATTACGTGAAAATAATTCCCATTGATAAATTGTGAAAGGCTTTCGCGGCCATCGTCACTTACATGGTGGTTCTTCGGGTTGTAAGGCCGAAGAACAGGCAGAAGAAATTCGCACATAATGTACACAAATACTACGTGAGGCTAAACCATCTAAGAGTAATTTGTCGAAAACCGAAGTGCAGGCCATCAGGGAATTGAACAGAGATGAGAAAATTCTGATTCTACGGGCTGACAAAGGTAATGCAACCGTTGCCTTAAACAAAGAGGACTATTTGAATAAGATATATGTTTTACTGGAACCTTCGATATATAAGGAACTGAAACGGGACCCAACACAAGCAACCGTACAAATTGTAAATCGCTCTATCAAATCTTCTTCATTGGATGACAACAAAAAACAACTGTGTAGAAGTGTAGGCTCTCATTCCTAGGCTGTATGGTCTACCAAAAATTCACAAAACCAACGTGCCGCTTCGACCAATAGTCAACACCATTGGATCACCGACCTATGAACTTGCGAAATATTTGTCCACGCTACTACAGCCACACATTGGTAATACATCCTTCCTATGTAAGAGATTCCACACATTTCATCGAAAAGATCAAAGAGATTACCATTGATCCAAATGACGTTCTAGTCAGCTTTGATGTAGTATTCCTGTTCACAAAGGTCCCGTTAGATGAAGCCATGAGAGAAATTGAACTACTTTTCCCAAGTGATATATCCAATCTCTTCAAAATATGCTTAAAATCATCATATTTCATTTTCAATGACAAAATATATGAGCAATCACATGGTGTTTCAATGGGAAGCCCACTTAGCCCAGTTATTGTTAATTTATTCATGGAAAAACTAAAAGAAAAGGCAATTGAAACTGTAAATTTGAAACCCAAGGTATGGTTAAGATATGTAGACGATACGTTTATAATTTGAAGCCATGGACCAGAAGAACTCAATGAATTCCTTAACCATATCAATGACATACACCCGAATATTCAATTCACCATGGAAATTGAAAGTGAGAAGGAACTGGCATTCTAAGACGATCTCATTTCACGAAAAGAAAAACGTCTGGGGCATACGGTATATAGAAAACCAACACACACTGATCGATATCTCCACAATACCTCAAACCATCATCCGTGCCAAAAACAAGGTTTAATCAAGACATTAGTTGATCGAGCTAGAAGAATTTGCGAACCTGAATACTCTTCTTTCTAATGGGTACAACGAAAAAGATATTGAGAGGTGTATGAAAAATAGAAGAGGAATCAGAGACGGAAGAGTACACCAAATGACTGTCCATCCAGTGAACCAAGTAGTAGTCAAACCAACACCGAAAAAAGAAAAGCATTCTTACCATATGTTCCCAAAAAAACTGAAAGACCACTTTAGATCAGCGAAGAACAAACGAGACGTACTATGCTCTTCTGAGGTTTATCGCATCCCATGTTCCTGTGGCAGCGTTTATATAGGAACCACGAAACGCTCCGTTAAAACAAGAATCAAAGAGCACAAGGCTTGCTGTCGGTTAGGGCACACACAGAAATCCGCTGTCGCAGAACATACTCTCAACAACGATAACCATAGAGTGAAATTTGAAGAAACCCAAGTCATCTCTTCAACATCTACGTATTACCCAAGACTCTTCCGGGAAGCAATTGAAATTCAGAAACACCACAAAAACTTCAACAGAACCGAAGAAGGACTACAATTGAACAAGGTTTGGCTACCAGTTCTCAAAAATTCTCAATTAGCTCCCTACCCACAAAATAGCGGTACGAACGATTCTATGATGTCAGCTAACGCTATGGACCAATCAGATGTAAGAACGTCAAATCACAGGTATTTATTGAGACAACGTATAACAAATGTCAAGCATTTGACAGCGACTTAAGAATCCAGAAAATTTGTAAAATATCTCTTGAAAATGCTAACCACTCGTGTTGGCGAAACGTCGAGATCTTCTCTCAACATACGTCGGCCTTACAACCCGAAGAACCACCATGTAAATAATTCCTATTGTTTCGAATATTTTCTATTTGTAAATTGACCAATTCATCGCATCTACAAGCACCGCTAATCCCCATTATCAAAGCCACTTTCATCAACAAGTACTCGTCGTCGGGAGCTTCGTTCAAAAACTTATCTATTTTTGTTCTTTCTAATGTCTTGGACTTCTTTGATTTGTATCCCTGTGATTTGATTTTCAAAAAATTCGTTAGTTGCCATATTTTTAAATTTCGATTTTTCTATAAAGCTGAATAGTCGAGCGAAGCATCGAGTATTTGGTCCATAGCGACGATGGGGCAATTTTTTTTTCAAATGTATAAAATAAGACAATAAAACATTTTCATCGATACCTTAGACTCTTACATTTTGAACTCCTTGTCGAAAGCATCTCGAGACTTTTCTAGGCAAAACTTTCATCGCTGCTTCTTCCGCTCCGTAAGGATATCCTCAGGAACGTAATTTTCATCGGTTTCCTCCATTTTCTATACGTTTTTTCTTCAAAAAAGCTTTCCTTTTCTGCAAGGAAACTGACGAGTGTCAAAATTTATTTAAACATTTGCTAACAATGTATCATGCCCGTGGCAACCAAACAAACAACCTACTCTGACCAAAATGTAAAAAAGTCAATCTGACATTTATAGGGTACTGAGACGCAAGAAGCTTTGATTTGACCACAAAATTTATTACCTTCAGTATTCCACGATTGGAACGATCTTGTTATCACCACAAACATCGTAATTTGTGTATTTTTTCCTCCTATAGTTAAAACAAAAACGATAATCCTGTAATGTTTAAGCATTAGGAGAGAGTTTTGTTTTTTGGGTCAATTTTTAGTTTTTGGTTATAAGTGATTCTTGAAATATGTATTTGCAAACGAACAGTCGTTACCGACCGATGATGAACCCTTTACTCCCATAAACACCTATTACGTAGGCTTATTATGGCAAGTACCTGTCAGAAAACAACTACTCCCCTGGCTAAGACCACGACGGGTATTGAATTAAATCTAACAGATACTTCTAATCAGCGGAGTGTGTATTGATTTGGACGGGGAACAGATGGCTTCAGTGCTGTCTGTGTTGACCTGCCCTTGCACTGATGAGAGGCAACAACCTCGAAACTAGTCTGCAGGTGGTCACCCTGTCCAAATCAAAACATAATTCTGCTGGTTGGTCATAGAGGGCACTTGCAATTGCGTCCTCTGATGCTTTGAGGAACGTTGCACAAGTAGCTGTTAGATTTAATTCAATACCCGTCGTGGTCTTAGCCAGGGGAGTAGTTGTTTTCTGACAGGTACTTGCCATAATGAGCCTACGTAGTAGGTGTTTATGGGAGTAAAGGGTTCATCATCGGTCGGTAACGACTGCTCGTTAGCAAACGATCTCCCAAAGATTTCTGTTTTCTTCGATGTATTTGCAAAGTTCAACAGATGCGTTAGATTTTTCAGCAATTTTGTTTAACACAAGTAAGAAGTAACTCAAATTCGACAGTAGTGTAAAAAGTGAGTGACTTTTAATACCGGTGTCTTGAAATGACATTTTCAATGATACAGCTGGTGTTAAAATGTCAACCTTTAACTGTAGGCTGGTGCCAAACGAATTCTAACCACTTAAAATGAGAAAAAAGTAACAGGAAAGGACTCCACCTGGTTCAGGTATACAAAATTAAAGATTCTACGTTACATAATGGAAGATAAATTGAGGTGTTTCCTTGAGACGTGAGACACACTGAATATCAGTGGGAGTATATGTTCGATATTTTTGAACCAGTTATTTTTCGAATTATTAAATAATTTTTATAATATTCCTGGCGCACGGTGAATGTTCTTGATGTTCAAACTATAGAACTTCCACTACACGAACAAGATAAACGCACAACTACTTGAGCATTCATCAGGGAAGAAGCAAGAATAATAGTTTGGCGATTGATACCGGTCACTCTATGTATCAAAATAGCAAATGTCATCGTGAAAAACTCTCTTGTCAGGTTTCATTGCACTTTGTCAAAGAGATCTTATCATTTCCGAACCAAATTTTAACAGACTTTTCTGCAAGTTTTGATAACGGAGACTATATAATACGTCGCCTAAACGTAAACATTTTTTGAAAAACAAACTGGAAACCTAAAAAACCCAGGATGCGTGTTGTTCAGTCGAATTCATTAACATTTCATCATTTGTGAAGATACACCTTGAAGTGACTGTATATTTCAATCATTTGCACTCAATACAATCATGCTTATGTAGAGGTATGCATAACTTCAAGAAATGAGAGACAAAATAATTGATCTCATATCAAATTCACGAAAAAACCAGGATGAAACTGGAGCGATTAGCTGAAAAATCCCTGGTTTTGCCAACTCAGATGACACCTGTTCCACCATCAATATCTTAGTAACTTAGCAGATAATAGGAAAACTATATATAGGAAGCTATAAAAACTTGGCTGAGAAGAGCCAAAGAAAGCATAAATAGTGTTCTACTTTTCCCATGAATTTATTTTTGAAATTTTTTTTTCGTATTTTCTTACCTGTTCACTTCATATGTTGCTTTCGTAGAATACAATTGTTGCAATTATTTTCTCAATTTGTTCCAAATATGTTCTTGTTTTTTGTTTTATCTATTTTTTTAATTCGATGGAGACATTGTTTCTGTTATTTCATTATGAATTTCATAAAATGCTTCTTTTTATTTCAGTGGAATTATGAGGAAAAATTATAAATATATACCAAAACCAAATTTGGAATAATTGAACATGAAAATAGGGTAGAAAATTATATTTTTTAAACTATTCCATAATAGATACCGAAACTAAGTTTGGATACATTATGGATATCCTTGAAAGAAATCTTAAGGTTCCAAAATACTTCATGGATATCCATGAATGATGGCTCATGAAGATTTGGGAAGTTTATTTTATGAATAACAATATATATATCAGAAATATCTTATGGATCTCCTCGCCATGCAGAACTCATGATTGTACCATGTCTAGAGGTACCATGTCTAGAGATACCATTGTTTCGACTTCGGCAACACTAGCCTTAAGTCAGAAGAAGAAGCATTTACGACGCCAAGAGATGGAGCCACACATTATCCAGTGGAAGTTTTGTGACCAGTGCCGGACTTAAACTTTTCGTGCCACGTGAGAACTCTAATGAAAAGACAATTTTTTGTTTTTTGTTTTATTTGTTCATTTACACTGATATTTCTTTTACTTGTTTTTTTTTATTTGTTTTGTTCTATACCGCTGAATGTAGCGATTTTTATTTTTTTTATATATACAGTATTATGATAAAGTAATGCACAAAATTCATAAAACGTACAACGCGATCACTTTTGAAAAAAATGCAAAAACACATCAAACTTTTTTTTTTATTCCGCATCTTTTGACATAAGTTACAAAAATAACACGTCAAAGTTTGTTTAATGGACTGTTTAGTTAATTGAAAAGTTATTATGAAACTTACGTTTATTTCGTTTTTTATTAATTTTCTCGTTTTTTTCTTATGTGAGCCCTACTACTATTTTTCCCTTGTGTAAAAACACAAGCTCTATCACATAATGTAATAAAAATCTTAGCTTCCCATTAAAAAAATTTGTTGATGACGTCATAACTTTGAAAACTTTGACGTGTTATTTTTGTAACTTATGTCAAAAGATGCGGAAAAAAAAACAGCTTGACGTGTTTTTGCATTTTTTTCAAAAGTGATCGTTGTACGTTTTATGAATTTTGTGCGTTAATTTATCATACCCCTATATAAATTTGATATGTGTAATATGTACTTCTGGTTATTATCCATTTCATTATTTTTTTTCTTCTTTCAAAGCTGGAGGCCAGCTTTTACGGAGAGGGGAAATGTGTTAAGTATGAGAAATAGCACCTAACCTAATCATTTTTCAAAATTCAAAATTAATTAATATTATTTAGCCTAGAGTAAAAAGTCCCATATTTCACATTCATTTATTAGAATCTTATAATCTATGATTACAGTTATTGAAATAAAGTATTTCCTGCAAATTCAAAGTTCAATGAAAGTCATTAACCAGCATCAGGTATTGGGTTACATTCCGGTGCAAAAAACACTCAATGGCTTGAATGCTGATTATGCAATAGTCAGCGATAATTTTAACATAAATTCGAATGAGGTCTGGGTGATAAGACAGACCGTCAAAGAGTTTTATCAATTTAAAAGTTTCAAGCATCATGGGCAGCTTGACGCATTTCATCCCCTTGGTGGTGCTCTCAATGTAAGTAAATTTATTTGTACATACCCTTTTTACAGTTCACTATACTTTTACTGTTTCACTTCACTTGTGTTCTGTAGCACAGGGTGATATTTGTTCACATGGCTCTAACTAGATTTTAAAAAAATAACTAATTTCACTTCACTGTTTTATTCACTATACCAGGGTGGTCACAATATAGTTGGTCAATGATTTAACCTCTCGCAAGCCAAGCAAATAGGTAATTGGGCACCCTAGAGACCTAGGGTGCCAGGGGTTCTTCAAACCCGATCGTGACAATATCATATGAAGGATATATCATGGACTTTTCGAAAATATTCGTCCAGGGTATATTCTTTGGATATACACTGAATGTCCCTAGTATATCTTTCATATCCATAACTGATGTCCAGTGAATATCCACTGGAAATCCGTTATGGATATGCTAGAAGTACTATGGACGTCCAATGGATTTTCGGAGGGTACCAACCAGTATATCCATAAGATATTCTTCAAGGATATCCATAAGATATCCCTGAACTTTATCCATATGATAGCCTTCATGGATACCCATAATTTATCCGTAGAGATTATCCATGAGATATATTTCATTGATATCTTATGGATATCCTTGATATCCTGGGCGTCCATAGTACATCCAGCTTATTCATAATGGATGTCCAGTGGATATCCAGTGGATGTCCATGTGTTATCTGGGAAAGCGAATGAAGATAACGAGATAACTATTTCATAGTAACGAGGCAAAACCGACAACAAGTTCAAATACTGGTGCTATAGATGATAAATCTCTCATCGATGGAATGGAAATTTCAAATAATAGCAACTGTCAAATTACTTTTTAAATTTATAAATAGTTAGTATTATTATAATTATTGTTATTGTTAGCAGAATAAAGTTTTCCTTAAAGGACGCCGGCCGTTAATAGTTATTTGTATGCTAAGGCCGCGAAATACCTTTTTAACGTACCGAAAGAACAGTTATCGCCGAGGCCGCTTGCGGCCGAGGCAAGATAATCTGGAGGTCGTTAAAAAGTTTCGCGGCCATGGCATACACACTATTTTTCGTGCAATCGTTAAAATTATTAAAATAGATAGTTGTAAATAAATATATTATTGCTCTAAAATCAACAGCAGTTCAATTTATTTAACAATATCACCGTGTGCTATGGAAATGATATGTTTCAATATATACAAAATATTTTGACAGTTCTTGACAAAACGCAAAATGTCTGATACTGATAGCGATATTTCAGTACCTTCCACTCCTCCTGAACTCAAAAGCGTTGTAAATTCGGCGCTTTCCGTTTTAATACCCGAAAAATCTAAACGGCAGTACGAAAAATGTTACGGCGAGTTTAAAGATTGGTGTGACAAACAGAATGTTAAGACGATGTTTGAAAACATTTTTGAAAGTGACGGGATGGGTAACGGCCGCAAAATTAAATTTCGCGGACTGTGCTGAGAACGCGAAATACTGACTTCGCGTGCGATTGCAAGAAAAAAATCTTAACGGACGGAGGCTGTAAACATCAACTTTTTAATTGACATCTGAATACCATTAAATACATCTAACAGTATGGGATTACGAAAAAATTGTTTTCAAAACATCAATCCAACCTGTGACGTCAGAACAACAACCCGAGAGTTCATTGTATCCATTCTTAGAAACAAAGCCTTTACGTATTTTCAATTTTTGCGGCTCCTAATCCCCCAACTCCGCGTTTCCGTAATCCTTCTTAGCGAAACTCGCGCCTTCGCCAAACTCCGAACAAAACAGAATCGTCTAGCCTGCTCTGCGGCTTTTAATTCGAGCGCATCCGCGTGCTGAATCGAATCGGATTTGGGTCCGAGTAATTTAACGCCATTCGTACGTGTGTACGTCTCTGAAAGTTATTCAGGAGTCGGATGGGACCATGCTAATTAACTCTGTTAATATACGTACGTACCACTAGCGGATGCTGTGGGAACGGACCACCCGGTGAAATATGCGAGCCAGAGCACGATATGAATTCTGATCGGAACTGATCGCTGATATCGGTGGCTTGGGTTATAGACGGAGAGCTAGTAGCTGCGGAAGAACGGTTGCAATCTCCGAGCAATAAAAGATATAGAGAGGGCTTTTCTGTCTCTTTCTTGAAAGCAACATACCCGACGTTGTTTACAAACATCTCAGCCCGAATCATGTTCAAAATGGGCATTGTCGGATATCGTTTGCACTCGGGGACCAGGTTGGAAATCCATATTATATTCACTCTTTACTTGGCGCTCATGTTTGTTTACGTCCGTTAACACATATTTTTCGTCTTGTCAAATCAAACCATGGGCCTTGCAGCATGGTAATAAAGGCATAATCCCGATTTTGAGACAAAATTACACTATTTGTTGAAATAGCTGTAAAAACATTGTTACTATGTGAGTACACCTTATAAACGATTACCTATTAATTGTTTTGAGACGGCATCCTTTTAATACTTTTCAAGTCGCTGGTTTGGAGATGAGACAAGTTTTTGTCTATCGGAAACCTCTCAAAAACATCAGGGGTTTTCTTCAAAACGTATTTATTCAACAATAACAACATTCGTTGTGACAAGGTTCGGCATACATTTGCCATAAACAGCTTCACTATGATCTAAAGGATACATTTACCATAACACTGTGATCTAAGGGCTTCTGAACTACAAATTTTGTGAATTTTACGGTGCCAAGAGAATTTGAGACCAGATCGGTAGAGCTTTTCAAATACAATTTATGCAAACACAATCGGGTGTCAATGTCAATATGTTTTTATCTGTATAACAATCGTTTCGCTTCTCGCCACGCCAACTATTGTTTGTGCGTAAGTGTGTACGCGGTTCAGCAACGTTGCCAAATTGAAATGAGTTTCAGTTGGAATGCGGAATTCCAACATTAATAATAATTAGGAAAAAACTTGTTGCAGTGTAGGTACACTAAAAGTAAGTAAGCAAACTCAACTCTTCTGTCTTGTTGTAATGTCTTACAAGTACTTAAAACATCATAATAAGTACTACATAAAAATTTCTACGCGCGATTATTTTGTAATTAATTCTTTAAATTTCAAAATAATGACCGGAAGAAATTCTTATGTGGTACTTATTATCATTTTACAGACTTCTGTGAAATGAATGTTTTTGGACATAGCTCGTATTGCAGTATCAACGACGATAGGTAGTTTAGTGATATTTTTCTTTGAATTTGTTGGACATGGAATTTACTTCACTGTTCTGTAACTATAACAATATAATAACTTGGCAGTTATGTGTATATGTTTGTAATGTATGCTACTTTAGAGGAATTCGTGATTCGGACACAGATGATACCAGAAGAAAGTGGTTAAAAGTAGCAACGAGAACTATAATGTGTCAGATACAAAAAATTTTACTTTCAGCAAAGGAATAGAAAAATGCAATCCAAAATTATAATTTGTTTCAAGCTGGACAGATTCACAATAAGCAAGTCTTCGCTCCACCCTGTGAGCAAATCAAAATAGAGCTGTTGTTTGGTATGTCTGCAGAGACGTCTTCAGAGATACATGTCGGCCCCTATTCAACTCATAAACTATAATGACTCTCACATCAATATTAATACTAGAGACTGTTTGATGTTTGAGAAACAGAAGTAAAATAATAACTACATGGAAAATTCTCGTTTTAATACCGGACAGACTTGTAATATCGATCGCTCCCTGAGCCTAACTCTACACGAGTTGAGGCATTACATTTTGACAACGCTTAAAAACATTTTGATTATATGCCTCAGGATACCAATTATCTGAATTCAGAAAAATCATAAGAAAAAGAGTTAAAGAGCTACTAAGGCTCTTACTACACTTTGGATGAGTATTTCAATGATAAACTTTCAAAAAAATTTAATGTAATTTTTTATGTTTATTATAGTTTGTGTGAATTCTTATGTGTATTATAATGTGTATTATAATGCATGTATATCATATTTATAGTGTATAGAATAGTTTACTGATGTGATTTAACAATTCGAATATTTTAACTTTTTTACTTCAACACTTTTAATTATTTTTTCAATATTGATGACATTATTCTAGCTTTGTTAGCAAGAATCTAATTTTTTGCACAATAAAGTATTTTTGATTGACATCTTGACAACACACGTGCTTCCCAACCAGGCATGTGGTCGTCTGTAGTTAAAAATATAATATGAAAAAAAATTATCAGCACGCCAACGCTGGTTCTAAGCTTACATCAGAATATCATAACAATAACAAATCTTCCCCTCCGAACGCGGAGGTTACCCCTCACCCACAAACTATCACAAAGGATAATGATATGCAGCTTTCATAACAACGTGTGTTGTGTATATGGAAATGGCACCTCTATATCTTTTATTACTCGGAGGTTGCAATTTATTGAACAATGAAACACCGCTTCTGTGTCCCAACGACATCAAGTCTGGATTTACTCAATTTCAGAAATTTCCCTGTTCCCAGTAGTTCTTTCTTTTCAGCTCCAGTAACTCCAGACGATGTTTTGGATGTGAAAAAATCACTGAAAAACTCCAAGTGATTGGACGCAAATGGATTAAATAGTGAAATAATTAAGGAAACTTCCAACATCATTTTACAACCACTAACCGATCTTATCAATCTCATATCCGACTCTGGTATATAAAAATATCATGTGTCCAGAGGACCATGTAAAATTTAAAAACGGGACATCATATTAATAACATTTTAAAAAAGTCCTTATTCCAGGATTCACCTGGATAAAAGTTTCAACAGGCAGAGTAACACATGTCTGTTGGAGCTTAGTCTACTGTTAAACTGAATGAATGAAATTTACATTGTGTCAAAAGTTGACAATGACAATGACGTTTGGCTTAGAACATTAACTTCTAGAAACCCTGATCTGTGTTTTGAAAAATGAATAATGACCAAATAGTCAAATTGATCTGTGAATCTATGTATAGTTATGTTAATCTAAACCTAAGGAATTGTGTCAAACCGGAAGAAAAGTCTAATGAGAACCTCAACCCGATGTGCACAGAACCAGGTTCAAGAAACAGTCCCTCGGGAATTTGTGAAACCAATTCTTAGCTCAGGATCATGGGACAGGTCTAATGAGAACCTTCACACTTCCCAAAGCGTCAGAAAGGTAGCCCAAAAACAAGAGGCACCATTAACATAATCATAAAAGATTTAAGAAAGTTTCAACAGGCAGAGTAACACATGTCTGCTGAAGCTTAGTCTACTGTCTAACTAAATGAAAAATGACATTGTGTCGAAAGTTGACAATGACAATGAAGTTATGGTATAAAAAATGTGTAAAAAATGAACTATAATAAAAATATTGATTTGTGTTTTGAAATTGATAAATTATTATTATTAGTTCAACATCCTGGGAAACCAGAATCAAATAATAAATTAAATTTCTTAGACTTCACAATCCATAATATTAACAATCTTTTAAATTTTAGCATATTCAGAAAACCCACACAAACCGATCACGTTATACCTAGCTTCTCCAACCACCCCCATCAACATAAAATGGCAGCTTTCAATTGTTACATTCATAGACTTTTGAATATGCCCCTTTCTACAGTTATCAAAATGAATTGAATATCATTAAACAAATAGCTTCAAATAACAATTATAACCCGAATATTCTTAATAGTTTGATCCAAAAAATCAAAAACAAAAAAGAACTTAATGATGCCTACCCCAAAGTAGATTCAATAGCACAATTTGTTTCACTTCCTTTCTTAAATGACAATATTTCTAATAAAATATCTGGTTGCATCAAAAGCAACATAGACAACATCAAAATTTCTTTCAAAACTAACCATAGCCTCAACAGATACCTGGTCAACACAAAAGATAAAATTGAGTAACTTTCAAAAAGTGGCATATACAAGTTAAACTGTGATGATTGTGATGCAGCCTACATTGGAAGAACTTGCAGACATTTGAAAGCCCGTATAACCGAACATTTAAATCCCAACAAAATTTCAGCCTTTGGTCAACATTTGAGGTTTAACAACCACAACTTTAGTCCAAATAGGAATTCAAAAATTTTACAGGAGGTGAGTTCCAAAAATTACAATAGATTAGATTTTCTTGAAGATTTACATATTAACAAGGAATTACTGAATAATGACCTTTGTCTCAACACTCAAGTTAATTTAAACAGAGCTTGCATTCCTCTTCATAGAAACTTCTTCTTCATAAGAAACTTTTCATAAATTTAAACTTTACCTATTTAATTGCTCTTGAACTCTTTCTCAATGATGATATGGCTTGAACCTGTTTTGCAGTTTGCCTAGTTCCCTCCCTCTCGACTTTCCTTTCAATTCTCAGAACATAATCTATTGCTTTCAATTTGAAACTTATAATTTCAACTTCAGGTTCTATTTTTCTATAACTTGGGTTTTTGCATGTGCCGTGTCAAGTTCTCATTAGACTTTCTCTTGGCTCAGTAATTTCCTTGGTTTTGATTAATAGAATTACTGAATTGATTAAATATGAAATAATTTGAAAATTTCTTGAATCTTTTCTGTTTGTAGTACCTCTTGGTTTTGGGCAACCTTTTTTGGCGCCTTGGGATTGGGTAGGTTCTCATTAGACCTGTCCGATGATCTTGAGCATAGAATTTGGTTTCCCAAATTCCCAAGAGATTGTGTCTTAAGCCTGGTTTTGTGCACATCGGGTCGTAGTTCTCATTAGACTTTTCTCCCGGTTTGTCATATTTCCTTGGGTTTGGATCAACAGAACTATAAATAGATTCACAGATCAATTTTTGGAAAATTTCTTAAAAATTTTCTGGTATGGGCTCATCATTTTGGTCATCCTCTTTGTTACTATTGAGATTGGGAAAGTTCTCATTTTATGTTCCATTCTGGTTTCCCAGGATGTTGAACTAATAATAATAATTTATCAATTTCAAAACACAAATCAATATTTTTATTATAGTTCATTTTTTACACATTTTTTATACCATAACTTCATTGTCATTGTCAACTTTCGACACAATGTCATTTTTCATTTAGTTAGACAGTAGACTAAGCTTCAGCAGACATGTGTTACTCTGCCTGTTGAAACTTTCTTAAATCTTTTATGATTATGTTAATGGTGCCTCTTGTTTTTGGGCTACCTTTTTGACGCTTTGGGAAGTGTGAAGGTTCTCATTAGACCTGTCCCATGATCCTGAGCTAAGAATTGGTTTCACAAATTCCCGAGGGACTGTTTCTTGAACCTGGTTCTGTGCACATCGGGTTGAGGTTCTCATTAGACTTTTCTTCCGGTTTGTCACAATTCCTTAGGTTTAGATTAACATAACTATAGATCGATTTACAGATCAATTTGACTATTTGGTCATTATTCAATTTTCAAAACACAGATCAGGGTTTCTAGAAGTTAATGTTCTAAGCCAAACGTCATTGTCATTGTCAACTTTTGACACAATGTAAATTTCATTCAGTTTAACAGTAGACTAAGCTCCAACAGACATGTGTTACTCTGCCTGTTGAAACTTTTATCCAGGTGAATCCTGGAATAAGGACTTTTTTAAAATGTTATTAATATGATGTCCCGTATTTTAAATTTCACATGGTCCTCTGGACACATGATATTTTTATGGTCTGGCTCTTGTACACCTGACGAGTAAGTAACTTTTCAATTTTCAAAATTCTTTTTATCAAAATTTCTTAAATTCAATTCGATGTCACTTACAGGTACGCACTGATGATGACTTTATAGTCGAAAGCGCTCTGCTATGATTTTATAAATAAATTTCTGCACGAAATACAACTTTTCTTCATTCAATTACATTGGAACGTGCACACAGCTGGCCAAATTTCACTTAAATTACACCATGTGACCTATCCAAGGCCTTCGACTGCGTCTCTCACGACATCTTACTGGAGAAACTATTTCACTATGGCATCCGAGGAGTGTCTTTATCTTTATTGTGGTCATATTCATCGAGCTGTAACTACCAATAGTACTACTTCGAATTTCAAACTTGTTAAGCATGGTGTTCCTCAAGGATAGGTTTTGGGGCCGCTCTTGTTTATCATTTATGTAAATGATATCAGTCGCTTTATGAACCTACATAAATCTGTTCTGTTTGCCGACGATACTACTTGCATGAGGACTTCTTAGAACTTGCGAGAGTATCTGAAGAGGTATAAAGTAAGGCAAAAACTTGTTTTTTTGCAAACAAACTCAAAGCGAATTCTGATAAAACTCAAAAATCTAATTTTGCAGCTAGAACCACTACGTCAAATGTGAACAGTGTAAGATTACTTGGAGTCATTGTGGACAGCAATCTCTCTTGAAATGATCACATCAAACAATTAAACAGTAGCACTCTTTTTTCTTTTACCTCAACTGATGAATGTCACCAGCTATGATACACTGAAAACTACATATTTCTCCCTTTTCCACTCTCATATCAGTTATGGGATCATTCTCTGGAGAAATTCCAGTGGAGCTATGAAGATTTTCAGACTTCAGAAAAGAGCAATCAGAATCATTACAAATTCAGGTTATAGAGATCATTGTCAACCTCTTTTTCTGAGACTTCAAATAATATCACTACCCATTCTATATATACAGTGACCTCTTAGAAATTCATAAGAAGACAAATATGTTAATCAAACAATCTGACATTCATGATCACAATACCATATCTGCAAATAATATTCGAACAAATCGTTACCGCCTGAATGAATCCAAGAGAAATACGTTATATAGACCGTCAGATAGTGACAGATTTAGGTGCCCCATTTTCACATACAAGCCTCGAATAGGGTTGAGAAGTACGTCGATGTTGAGTAAAATGGAGGGAAATTTACGAGTGGCTCCTGGGGATAACATATGGAAAATTCGATTTTCCATGGAAAATTCGATTTTCCATATTTTGACGCGAGCCGTGTTCACCTAATCATTAATTAATAGAACCTGGCTTCAGAAGATCAAAGGCTTGAGTGTTGAAGGTGGCTAAAGGGTTAAAATGAGGCTGTAATCTTGTAAAGAAATATCGAGATTTTAACAGGTTTTCCCACGCAAGCCCATCGAAACTATGAAAACCTACATCGTCACTACACCGAAAAACATAATGGAAATTTAATGGAAATTCTTTTTGATTTTTCCATGTTTTCCCCACGAGCCACTCGTAAATTTCCCTTAATTTTACTCAACATCGACTTACTTTTCAACCCTATTCGAGGCTTGTATGTGAAAATGGGGCACCTAAATCTGTCACTATCTGACGGTCTAATACTTCAATCTTCATTTTTTGTTTGAATTTTGAAGAGTGGCGTAAAAGTAAGAATGTAAAGGTGGTTGATGAAGATGTATTATTAGCCTATACGAAAGGAAAATCAGAGGTGTATTCCTCTCCTAACTCGCTGTGGACCAAGATTTCAATGTTGAAACTTGCTTTGAAAGTTTATGACTACATTGACATTTTACGGTTAGTTATTTTAAATCGTACACCATATTTTACCTACAGAAATGGTATTTTTAGATTTGGAAAATTATTTTTGTTCTTGATACGTAACAAACCAAATTAAAAAAATTAACTGGTCAGGTTTCATTTCGATTTTTATCAGCAATTAATTAGTAAATTTGTAATTAATTTATAAATTAATTTGTAATTTCATATGAGATGGTGTTTTACCACGAGAAATTTTGTCACGGATTGAAATGTCTTGCGGTGTCCATACAAGACCAGTTTAGAATATACAGGGAGAAGATGCAATTGGCCTGGAAAAAGCATATAAGAAACTGTACCAGGATAAATAATTCTTGTGACTTTTTTACAATCACCCTTTAATTGATGAAGAGATTCGTCAAGAACTGTCAGCAATAAAGTAAAATACTGTAAACGGTCGTCGCTTTATTTTGGTCGAAATAAGTGGGAAAATACCAGACAAAAAATTGTTACAACAGTAATAATATAACCATTAAAGTACCTATCCTTTGCACTGAAAGGTGAAGAAATATTTTCTTTAGAAAATAAAACCAAAAATTTTGTCTGAAGAAGAAGTAACTATAAGTTTTTGGGAGACAGATGATCATACATGGTTGCTTGAGGTTACATTAATGTGTGGTATTTTTGGCGCCTGTAGACGTGACGAACTTGTTAAGCTGACTGTGGATGATTTTGAAAGCACCAAAACCAGAGTTTTGGTTACATTCAGGTATACTAAAAACAAAACGAACAGGGTATTTGTCAATACCTTTTGATACCTACGTTGAATGGCGGCCTTCAAATTTGGAAAATGGTATATGTGTAAAACAAGTTGTGGGCATTCAAACTATTGGAGATGTTCCAAAGAGAATTGCAGCATTCTCAACATTGAAAAATCCTCAGCTCTACACAGGGCACTGGTTTCGCAGATCCTCGTCTACTATGCTTGTAGAAAATGGTGGCGATCTACTATCGGTAAAAGAACTTGGAGGTTGGAACTCCTCTGCGGTGGCGGAGTCGTATATTGAAAAGGCAGTTTCAAAAAAGAATGAAGATAACAAGACAACTATGTTATGGTAATGACAACAAGTTCAAATACTGGTGCTATTCAGATGGTAAATTTTTCATCGATGGAATAGAAATTTCAAATAATAGCATTTGTAAAATTACTCTTCAAAATATAAATATAATAGAGTATTATTATAACTATTGTTATTGTAAGCAGAATAAAACTTTGACAGAAACATTTGACAAGTGATTTCTTAACTGCCGGAGGCTGTTATTAACTTTTCAATTGTCATCGGAATACCGTTAAATAAAAATAACAGTATAGGAATACGAAAATAGCTATTTCACGTGTATAATACGTAGGTATGTTTATCTTTTCAACAATGTTTTATCTATTTTACAATAGAAAATCAGGCAATAAATCTGTCTACCTGTCTATACCAAAACTTAGTTGAAATAGAAGTTGCTGGGAATTTTTCTTATTATTTTGGTTTTCAGGTCTTTTTGAAAAAATATAGTTGTGAGGTCACAAATTCTGTCGAGCTGTCTCAAGTGCCGGAAAGACCTGAAAACATTCGTATTTCAAGGGAAAAGGGCTGTTTTAACTTCAAAGTCCATGAAAAACCGTTGATGGAAAATCCGTTGCTGCTGTTACACCCGTGAATTTCTACTGGTACCTGCAGACTCATGAACTAACGAAATCATGAAAAGGGCACATTTTTCAGGTTATGCGCTAAACCATATGAGCATATCAACTGATACCATTTGAAAAAAATCAAATCACGAGTTTTGGAGCCACTTTCAGATTATCGTATGTGTACTTTTGAAAAATTTTCAAAAACTTGGGATCGTGCTAGGAATCGCACGTAAAAAAGTAAGACCTCGTTAAGCCTGGTTCGCACAAAATTCTACTTTTGAGGGCTGCCGTTCGAAAGGAGACGACAGCTGGTTAACGGAAAAAATAATTTCAAACAACAACAATAATAATAACAAAAATAATATTTTTTTTTTTAAATAGTTTTCTTGAATCCTTCCTATTTTTTTTTATCAAATAACTTGGTTATTGGATTCGAAATGATAGAGACTTTTATATTTGTAAAAAGACGTTTCGTCCCGGGCCTGGGACTTCTTCAGTTTCCTTTATTTTCTGTCATTCATTCTATAATAGAAAATTACAAAGTTACAAGTTTTTTTTTTTTTCATTAAGACATTTTGGTTTGTTTAATATTATGATTGAGGTGGAGGTACGTACCTGAGTGACATGTAGAGGTCAAATAATATTGAACCCGTTCTTTCATGAAGAATTTTTTTTAGTTTTTCTGTATTTCTTCGAATTTTTGTTCCACATAATGGAGGTTTATCGTCATGTTTCATGTGAAGAATATTTCTATAGGAAGTGATTTGTTGCGATGATACTGATTCAAGACATGCGCAGTTTTATGTTGACGTGGTGTCGGTATTGAAATTTGGAAGATTGCTTTGATGGGAGAGATGGGAACAACATTTTATGCTGGTATAATTTTCTGTTTTCTGTAAATTTTTTATATTTTTGGTTTCATTTTAACTAGGTGATTTTTTATTATTGTGTGTGGTTTGAGCGTGCCGCTGTTGTTGATTATATAAGTGTGTAATAAATTTGGCTGAGGTTGTTTATATCTGTTCTGTCATTCATGGCGTTTTTATGTTTTTTTATGTGTATCATTTCTTTTAGTTGTCTTTTGTAGATGTTGCTTTCACTATCAAGTATTTTGGTGTTTTTGAAATTGGGGTTGTGATTTTTAGAAATTATATGTTTATTTAGGGCTGTACTGTTTTTTTTTTCATATATTTGTGTCCTTTAATTCTATTTTCTAATAATTGGGATGTCATTCCAATGTACACTTCATTGCAATCATTGCAGGGGATGCTATAAATAACATTTGATTTTTTATTAGTGGGAACTTTACTTTTTAGGGGTGTGAGAATTATGAGAATTGTAGCACACTTGTATGTCGTGTTTTATGAGGATGTTACTTATTTCTTCAGAGAGATTGGCTACATAGGGTAAGGTGATGATTTTTTCTGGATTTATAATTGACTTTTTTTCAAATTTCGATTTATTGTAAAATTTATAAGTTCGCTGTTCAATGATTTTGTTTATGAGGTGTGGAGGGTAAGTATTGTTGATCAATGTTTTTCTCACTTTCTCTAGAGCTGCGTATCTCAGTAATAATACTTCCATATATGAACACTCGTGGAATGTACCCAAAAGCATAGCACGTGAGGGTAGAGGACGGCTATCATTATTATAGTTTTCAAACGTAAGTGTCAGAAAACTCTCTGTTTGCCAAGAATATTTCCAGCTTCTTTTCTCATCTCCATTCGAAGTTCAAATTCCTAACAGGAAATAAATACCCCGAAAAGCAATATTCAGAGCGGCGTCTAGCGTCGGGGCGCATCTCAAGCGTGTCTACCAAACGGAAAATTCGCATATTGCAATTCCATGTAGAGATTCTCGTTCCTTTTCTTCGAGAATATTCCGGATTCGGGCGTGATTTGAGGTTTTCCCGACATGTTAAGCCTCCAGTGCTCTTTGAAAGCAACGTCACGCTCTCTGTGATGATTTGCAATGAAGACGGCTGGCGCCTGCAAAGGCGTCGCGACGACGACGTTTAGTTGCACTCTCGCATCAGCGTCTCATCTTTTAACTGATCGAACAGCGGGTTGTTTATTTAACGAATATCGAGATCATCATTTTTCATCAAAAACAGTCGATATCTGTTGTGACGACGAAGGGTTGTAAACAAGAGGGAAGCGATGGAGTCTATTTCATATATGAAATATTACTATTAAGAACGAAATATACATTAAAAACAATACGGAGTTTCACAAAACCGCATAGAATAGGGATATTTTCGTGGGAAAATCACTGCTCTACCGGGTGGCTACGGAAGTATTGCCTACGGAATATCTCAATTATTGTATGAAGTAGATTTGTGAAATTTGGAGCGTCGATATAATGACATAAGAGCTAGAATTTGAGCATATTGACATGTCGAAGTTAACTTCCGGTCTGACCGGAAGTAACATCAACTTTCTTATTTTAAATGGAAACCCTATTTTTTTTTTCGCTTTATTCAGCATTCAATTCCCTTTCTAATGACATATCACAAGTTGGTATCTAACCAGAAACTAGATCAGAAAAAAATTATTATTGAAATTCACCGAGTAGGCCGTGGAAGCAAAATGAAAGCCAAAAATTGAAAAGTTGGCTATGGAAACCATACGTCACTTGATAACAGTTGCTACTACTGTGATATTTTATTTTCTTTCGTCGGCGTTATAAAAAGCCGCAAAAAAAATATTGGAAAAATTGGGAAAAAAACAATACTCTGTAGGTCCATAACTTAAATAGGAACATACAACTTTTTCTTGCCTGTACTATTCAGCATAACCATTCATTTCTAATGATATAATAGAAAATAATTTTTTGAACTGAGATACCGAAAAATCCAATTATTAATCTTCAAATAACAAAACAGATTATCGCCATACGCAAAAATAAAATTAAAAATAATGTGGAATGATAAATTATATCCTGTAGGTTCTAGGTTAAATAGGAACATAAACGTACTTGGTCTGTGCCATCGTCCATAGATATTCTAATATCTACCTATGGATGATGTTTGTGCTATTCAGAATAATCATTCCATTGCAATAATCATTCGAACCAAAATATTAACAAGTAGACTGATTAAGATGTATTTTGGAATGAAACAAAAAAGAAATGAGAGCTGTCACGAACGCTGCTATCCATATTATTTTGACGTTCGAAGTAGTGTTTTTGATTCTGCCATTTTAAAAGGGTTTGGAAATCTAAATCAGTTAGTGGAATATTCAAAAAATGCCCCGTTATTCACGAACCGAACAAATTGACATGCTTCTCATTTATGGTGGATGTTTAAAAAATTCTTATGCCGCTGAACGATTGTATTTAGAGCGATATCCAGGGAAGCAGCAACCGTCAAGAAGGTATTTCCAGTGGCTTGAAGAAAAATTAAGAACTGAGCCTGATGTTCACGAAGACCAAGAAGCATTTGTTATTAATGAGGAAACTGAAATTAATGTATTAGGTTTAGTACAATATGATAGCACAATTTCCTCAAGGCAGATTGGCGCCGACTTAGCTATAAGTAAGGACTCAGCTAGGAAAATTTTGAAAAAATATCGATTGAAATCCTTCAAGTATCAGTTGCATCAACATTTGTATGAAAATGACGGTGAAAGGCGCCTGGAATATTGTAATTGGTTTCTTCGACAAAATGCTGAGAATCACCTATTTAACTATTATATCTTGTTTACGGACGAGTCAAGATTTACCAACATTGGATTATTTAACAGGAATAATACAAGGTAGGTACTGTACTTTATTTGGATTATTGTCGATAGTCGAAGTGTAAAGTGCTAAAAGTGTGAACGGTCTTTTGTTCCAGGTACTGGGAGATAGCAAACGAGCACCGGTTTCGACAAGGCGGCTTCCAGGAGAGAATTGGTGTGAATGTATGGGCAGAAATAGTTGGAACTCATATTGTTAGCCCCATTCTTTTTCAAGGCCAACTAACCGGAGAGAGATACTTTAATTTTTTAACGAATGAAATTTCGGAATTCATTAACAACCTACCAGCGGAAATAACTGAGAGAATGTACTTCCAGCAAGATGACGCCCCTCCGCATAATTCAAGAATAGCGAGAAATTATCTTCAAAATCGCTTTCAAGAGAGACTTATAACAACCCATGGTCCAGTCAGGTGGCCACCAAGGTCACCTGATCTTACTCCGTGCGACTTTTTTCTATGGGGGCATCTTAAAAATAGGGTGTATTCCACACAGCCTACAACTCTACATGAGCTAGAAGTAAAAATTCGTAGAGCTTTCCAAGATATCACGCCCCAAATGTTGAGAAACGTTTTACATGAAAATATCACCAGAGTCAATAAATGTATTGACGCTGAGGGAATGCATTTCGAACATTTGTTTTGAATTTATTTTATCTTTAATCCTATCAATTTGAATTTTTTTTTTTTTCGATAAATCTGTTTTTTCGTTATTTGAAGAATAATAATTGGATTTTTCGGTATCTCAGTTCAAAAAATTATTATCTATTATATCATTAGAAAGAAATGGTTATGCTGAATAGTACAGGCAAGAAAAAGTTGTATGTTCCTATTTAAGTTATGGACCTACAGAGTATTGTTTTTTTCCCAATTTTTCCAATATTTTTTTGGCGGCTTTTTATAACGCCGACGAATGAAAATAAAATATCACAGTAGTAGCAACTGTTATCAAGTAACGTATGGTTTCCATAGCCAACTTTTCAATTTTTGGCTTTCATTTTGCTTCCACGGCCTACTCGGTGAATTTCAATAATAATTTTTTTCCGATCTAGTTTCTGGTTAGATACCAACTTGTGATATGTCATTAGAAAGGGAATTGAATGCTGAATAAAGCGAAAAGAAAAGAAAATAGGGATTCCATTCAAAATAAGAAAGTTGATGTTACTTCCGGTCAGACCGGAAGTTAACTTCAACATGTCAATATGCTCAAATTCTAGCTCTTATGTCATTATATCGACGCTCCAAATTTAACAAACCTACTTCATACAATAACTGAGATATTCCGTAGGCAATACTTCCGTAGCCACCCAGTATATGTATCAATAAGAACCATTATCAATCTACTCATTTCAAATAAAAGACATAAGCCTCAATATATTCGGTATATTATATTATCTAAAATAAATTTCCAAAAATAGAACATGAAAATAACACTCGAACTAAACAAAACAATTCCAAAACACCGTACATGAATAGAACTATAAGACAAAGAAGCCACAACTACTTCAGTTTTGAATTCTAGAATGCTCTGCAATTTCTACTGAAGAATTCGGAGAGTCAAAATGAATTTGGGAAAAGATTGAATGATTATATCAAAGTATTGCCTCGTTCAGAAGTACATAAATTAGTGTACTGTTAGTACTACTATTAGTACTCAGTCTAGAAATATAGGTGTTCTATTATATCTGGAGTGTACATCTCTCGTGAAAAATGTTCAGGAATATGTACGTATTAGTGAGTATGTGAGTGTATATATTTGTAAAAATTATCCATGTCATGCGTAGATGTCATATTTCAACTATCTGTTAGAATCTGTTTTTTTTTATATTATCAATAATATTATTATTAAATTTTCATTATGTATTGTTATTATTATTGTTATTTTTGATATACATTTAATATCGTCCAGATTTTACCAAATCAATTTTATTTTAATTATTTATATCTGAACGGTATTTTGATTATTCATACAAAATATTCATACAATACACTAATAAAATTTTTTAGTCACAAACAAACTGGCAATTTACGTGAATTTTTCCTGTTTATTAAGCTGATTACTTTCATCTGTTTTTATTGTATTTTGTATGTATGAACATGAACACTATTATTATTATTATACACCACGAGGTGAGGTACGCCCCCAATTTTTCTATAGTTTTGAAGACACAGGTTTCAAATTGGGTATGTCGCTAATGTACTCAAATACTCCTATCTTGAAGCCACATCTGGGAATTTACCACTTCTGGTTTCACCGGAAGTGAACAAACTTTTTTTTTAAATGATATTTTTCATTATGACGTAGTGGAACCTTTTTTGATCGGCTTGAATGGAATGAAATATAAAGTTTGAATCTCGGTTTGAATAGTAATTTCTAGGGTTTTTAGGTCACATGGTTTCGAGTACTTCATCAACTAGAAGATTAAGGTATTTCTGAACTAACAAGAGTTTAAAAACAAAATTCGAAATCGTCGATAGCTGTTGCTCCCCAGCACGAACATCCTACAGCGATAACACCTACTAAAGAACCAATATAGTAAAATCCATTGCGATTTTCGGTTTGCAATTCACCGCAGCCGGCACTCCACAGCCATCGAAGTTCGCCGGGGGCGGCTGAGTACGCGGCGGCTGGTTTTTGCCCCAGGAGCCGCGACGCAGAGAATAGGTAACTAAAGAAGAATAGCATCGTGCCCATATGTTTTTAATAGTATACCGATCACGATTCGAGATTTGCATAATGGGGTTTTGTTAGGCGATATGGCGCGCTTTTTTGGTTACTAGAGACTGGCCGGGGGTGGAGAGGGTGCTGGTGGAAACTGCGTGGCGATTTTGGGGATTTCTCGAGTGGAGCGTGTTGGAGTTAATGGAGTGGATGCTGTCTTCGACTTGGCGGTGTTAATGGAAGCTTAGTCGGGTTATTGATTGTAGCATATTTAAATGCCAATAAGGATGTTTTCTATTTTTCAAACTCTATCACTACATGCGATAATTATAATGAAATGACCATCTAGTTGAACTTCTATCGCCCACTCTTCCTAATATCATCAAATCTAAACCAAATCTATTAGATTGTTAACATAGTGGCTCTTTCAAGAGCCAACATCCGTCAAGTTTCTTCCCACTCCTCCTAGCTAAGTTTTGCAAGGCACATCAAACAAAAATGTATGTTTTTGTATGTGTTTTGTAGAGAAAAAAAAATTATTTATATTTTTTGGATAGTTCAAAACTGGTATTGGATGTCAAACTCATTTTCTCAATGAAATATTTCGATATCTTGTCAATTTCACAAATTTTTCGGCACCCGAGTCATCTTTTGATCTAAGGTAACGTGATATAAGTCTACCGAATTTTTCAGTTGTCAAACATGTAGAAACAAACTGGAGTTAAAGTTATCCAGGAATTTCAATAACAAGGTCTTTTCCCATATTTTTCCAACTTCCTAGCAGACACTATATATGCTGGTGGAAAGATCATTAACGTATGATGAAAATATTAGTGGCCGAAAACCCTGCTTTGAGAATGCGTCGTAGGGGGCAGCAGCTGTTTTCTGTTGGATATTGGCCAACGAACGTACCTCAATTTTTAATATGTTCATGACAAGTCTAGCTTGTTTTGTTTCACTGGACAGTCGCACGAAAAAATATCGCTCCAAATTTGCTTTAAAATACACAACGCATATACAGGGTGGGTCACGGTCGATGGTACCTTAGACGTTTACGGAGAACGGGACATAGGATCATTCTGAAAATTTGGTTTCTCAAGTAGTTGCTCTTGGTCTATCGATCAAAAATATTTTCAGCAATGCAGCGTTGCCGCTTATACCAGAAAGTAGCAGCATCTTTGTTATTTCAAATGGGTCACCCTGTATATTACCGCATTTTTGAACTTGTCATTCCTTTCTGATTATTTCTGCCTCATACTCTCTTATACCTATCTCTAACAGTTTTTGAGATATTGGTTATTTTCCATATTTTTTATCCAAAACATAGCTCGAATTGAATGTTTATTTCTGCGGTATTTGGATTCTTAGGAAGTTGGAATTTTGTGTTTAGTTCCTCAAGATCATGTACATTGATTCTGTATAGAGAAGTTTGTTCTGTGTTATACAGGGTCGTTCAAAATTCATGATCTTACTGCTAGATACGAAAAGGGTTGAAAGTGCGTTTTTTTAAACGGAACATCCTGTATATTATGAAATATCCTGAAAGATGACTGAATTCCCTTCGAATTGATGGATCACGTTCCAATACCTAAATAGCCAGAATTCCGAGATAAAAGCAATTTTCACTTGAAAATTCATGTACGAGATAAATTTACGGCAATTAATTCAAGCACGAGGGGGATTCGGTAAGAAAATTTCACACCGAGAAATGAAAATCATCCAACAATTCATGATAAATAACTAACGATAGTTTCACCTGAACTATTTATAACCACTGAAATATTGATATGTAAAATACTAAACGCTGGTCACTTCCTCCGCTGGTGCAAATGTGTGGTGGAAATGTCGACCTTTGGCAGAAATAATGGTGGTAACTGGAGTATTCGCGCATCCTGCAAAGCTTATGCGCGTGTTGTCGTCCCATTCAATGTAAAAAGTTGAGGGTTGGTAGTTTGTGAGGACTATAATTTGGATGTTGCCACGGAAAAGGCTAGAAGCAAAAAACCGGGTTGAAGTACTTGACGTTTTAGATTCTCAACTTGGATTCCCTACGGCGCGTGCCAACAAACCGTATCTATAGTAACGACACAGAAAGACCACTGGATGCTGTGAAATTGTATTGGAAGTATTAATAACAAAAAAGATAACATGTATGGAAAAGAGAAGTATTATTTACTTATTTTGGACTATTTTTTTCAGATTGGAAAAATTTTTGAATACGATTTTCAGCCAATGACGCGAGAAAGAAGCCATTTGAATTTTGTTGACTTTAAATTTTTTTTAACATTAAAAAAAAATGACAAAAAAAAGAAAATTGCCAGCATAGTTTTCACATTCTGCAGAATCCATCAAAATATTTTTAAAATTTCTTGTTCTCGCCTATTATTATCACACGTTTATTACGACTCTTATTCGAGAGAAATGTTTTCAAAGTGAAACCGTAGAAAACGATCAAGAACTAATCGCATCAATCCCATCTTGCATCCAACGCTTATCTTCTACCACACGCCAGCACTCTGGATCCATAAAACTTTAAAAATCCAAATCGGCGAAGTACCTATACATATCCTTTGTGTCCCATTTTCTGTATCTCTTCCCATAAATCCCGTCTCCTTCCGTATATATTTCGCGTGCGTTTTTGTCACAAGAATGAAGAGGGCAATAAATTTTTGACGTATGCTGCGCCTGGATTATGTTTTATGGTGTATTTTTTAAAAAGTTTGATCCCCTCGCTCGGACCCGAACGATATGAGAAATGATACGGTTAGAGCCTTTTCGGATAGGCTATCTCTCGGAAAAAGATACGTTGTGTGTTATACCGTGTGATAGGCGAGAGGCCCATGCCAATGTTTGCTAGCCCGACGACGAACTCGAGGGGGAAATAAAAAAAGTGTTTAATGTTTAACAGGAGTAAATCCCTATAACAAGACATATATTTATATTAATAAGCAAAAATTTTATAGTATTAAATACACACACACATAGGCACATATACCTGCATATACATACAGACACATATACATGTATATACCATTTAACTTTAATTGTCAGGAAACACCTGAACATAGAAAAAAATAAAAAAGCAAAGTGAAAAAAAACATAATTTAACTGAATCACTATCAATTCAATAAGCTTTTAGAGTAAAGTACATATAAACTGGACCTAACTGTTTTGGCTAGCGTGTAAAAGTATCTTAATATGGTTCTTTACTAGAACAATAGGGAATATGCTAGTGATTCAAATTTACTTAATTTTTTTACCTACGATACTTTATTGTCTTGACATTACACCTAAACCATTAGTTTATCATTTAGTTTGTATTCAAATTTGCGAAACGCATCACCATTGGTCGAAACGAATAATGACGTCACATGGCACGTTATGAAATTTATCTGTGTTGATATTCATACTGTGCTAGTCGTCTTTCATAGATTATAGACAATTGTAAATTATCAAGAGCAATGACTGATAGTGGTTTTGTCAAAGCACAATCCGACAATACCTGAACTGATAAGTAATAGTTTATCAAATGATAGTTTTCCTTTTGTAATGCAGGTGAGGCAGGTATAAACAGAGTTATCTCCCGCTTGATATACAAAACATTTAGGCATACAAAACTTACTTTTCATCAATTCACATCATGTTAACTATCGAAATACAATATACTCACATTGAAACGATATTCACAACAATGTAAATGTGATATTGGAGATACTTCGCTCCTTCTCATAACCTTACACCATTGTTTACGTATTTTCGCATCTCTTGGAACAAAAAAAAATACTTTACTTGGTGTAGTTATAATTGTGTTTTGGCATTACGGTACTAGACAATACCTATAAAATGTTTTTTTAACATTTTCCATTATCGTAAAAGCGATTAAAACTGCAAATCCCTAACCTAATTAATAACTGTCAATAGTGTCAATGGCCATAACTATAGAAAGGCTTGTTCATTGAAGACTGCTCTGGTTGATCAAGATCACTTTCACATATGTTCTTCTCTCTCTAACACTTGTACTGCATTTGTCTTACTCTTTTATAAAATATCAACTTCAAGCAAGTAGAGCAATGAGAGTACGTCTCAACGAACGACACTGAACAAGAACAACACTGATCGTGCCATGTGACGTCATCCACAGCGAAAATGGAGGCGTTCAAATAGGTCAAATTCAATTGGTATTTTACATATTATTTTAAAAATTAATTCCAAGACTTTCAACAGTATTTATATTATTTACTATCTTGTAACGAAGTAAAAAATTGATTAAACAAATAAAAAAATGCATACTCCTTATTGGCTGATAACAAATGTCGAGATCTGAACAGAAGTGATTGAATAATTTGCTCATTGCTACGACTGGTGATTTGAGAAGTACGTTAGTTCTTGTATTGGGTAAGTAAAAAGTTAGTTCATTTCTAGAATTTTGTCTCGGCACATGAAAATTAAAATAGGGGAGTAATTCAGGAGAGTCAATTAGATTGTTCACTATTTTGAAAATGAAGATGATTGTAGTAGGTTCTTCGGTTTTGAAGGGAGAGTAGTTGAAATTTATTTAATAATATTCTATCGTCGATTCCTTGTTCAGGGTAGACTCCATCTAATTTATATGTGATATATTTCATGAAGCCTCTTTGGATAGACTCTATTTTGTTTGTGTGTATATTGTAAATAAGCGACCATATTAAGGAACCATACTTCATCCGAGATCATTAAAAAATAAAGACCAATTTATCAAAAATCAGAAATTCATGATAAAAACACTGATAATTTTCATATTCCGCAAACTAGATATTCAATCCCATCCGATCTCCAGATAGTGCTGGTTTGATTTTCTTCAATAGATTACCAAAAGAGTTGAAATGCTGTTCCACTCTCAGAAACTTTAGGAGAAAGTTGAAATTGCTCCATATTGATAATTGTTTTTATTCAGTCAATGGTTTTTTCAATGTGTGATTTTATTTATATGGTTGTGATTGTGATAGTTACATAAATTTTATATGTACGTATTTATGTTTGTTTGTAAAATCTTTTTTCGGCAACCATCCGGGAAGTGTTCACTTCCCGGACACTGTTTTCCTAACCACCTATTAGGAAATCTTTGGTGTAAATATTCGCAAACTGCTCTTTTATTGTGTGGAGGAGCCCCGTCATGCTGAAACCAGCAGCTGTTATAATTAACAAGGGGAAACGAATCCATATATTCTTCGAATTCGTTTCTTAAGAACCGAAGATAGGTTTCCTCGTTCAAAGTATTAGAGAAGAAATGAGGTCCAAGTATTCGGTCGTCATAAATTCCAGCCCACACATTCAAACGAAACCGAACTTGTGGTCTGACTTCTCTGAAGTGTCGTGGATTATTTTCACTCCAAATGTGCTCATTATTTCTATTAAAAACTTCACAGTTCGAAAAAGTACTTTCGTCGGTCCAAATAATGTTTTTCAAGAAGTTTGTAGGGTCTACCCTATTCGAGAGCCAGCTACAAAATTCCATCCTTCTCTCAGGATCACCTGGATGTAATTTTTGTGAAAAATGTATCTTATAACATTTCAAACCACTTTTTTTTAATTCTCTCCAAACGCTCGTCTGTGGCACATCCATTTCTGCCGAGACTTGATGTGTTGATTTGGAAGGATCTGCATTTATCTAAAAAAGTACCAAAAATAATTATACTTCTTCGAATGTGGAATGAACAATTATTTTACCTCGGCTAATAAGTTACGTCTAATATTTTGTTCCATTCTGCTTCCATATTTCATTCTTGGTTTTTGAAACGCGATAATGTTCTGTCCGGCTGTTGTCTTTCCGGATATAATTCAAAATAAATTTGTGTTGTTTTCGTACTATTCCTATCAAATTTATAATAAAGTTTCAACATATCACGTTTTTCTTCATTTGAGAATGAGGACATTTCGACTCTGAAGTATTTGTGCAAACTTATGATGTTTAATGAGTTCTGACAACTAGTGTTTATTAAACAAAATTTTTCGATGGAGTTCTTTTTTTTAATATCTGTGGCTTCAGAAGTGCAAATCATAACAAATTATACATCAATGAAATCAGAATGAGAATCACTATTTTTCTGAAAATATCAATGAAAATGTACTTTTGGTTTTGAGCTATGTTGTCAAATAACGATAGAAAAAAATAAAAACGAAAATTCCGATTTTCAGTTATTCCCGATATTTCCGGAAATACTCGGAATTTTCCAAGTTTCAAAACAGTATTTTGCTAAGTACCAGAATACGCAACTTCGCCCCAATTTAAGCTTCGACGTATCTCCTGTAGTTTAGGAGATACCAATGGTGGGGGTCGAATTTGAATTGCCCTGTATAATTTGACTTTTAGGAATTTCAATATCTGGCTGGATTTGCTTCTGGTTGGTTCATGATAATGAGATATGCAAAAAATTTTTACAGGGCGATTCAGAAAGTTGATCCCCCCTGTATCCTATATTTATTAAAACTTTATATACATGTTAGTAGGAGACATTGAGTTATTTGGAAATACATATAAATCATAATATATGATATACAGGGCTATTCAAAAGATATGTATGGAAGAAAATCCGAGAATCTATTTTTTTGGAAATCTCCCTTTAGTTAAACATTTCCTCAGTGAATTTATGTGATACTTTCATATTACCTTTACTTTGAGTTTGTTGGTCGGACGTAAAAGTTTTGTCAACTTGCTATGATTAGTTTTTTTATCCCGACAATATGATGACACAAGCCTATCATATATGTATATCGTTATTTTCGATGTTGTTTATGTTATACCATGATCGACATATACATGAAAACAAATAACATACATACAAGCTAATCTTAATACCGGAAAAAACAATAGACATGAACATGTCGAAACGAAGTGAAGGAAACTAAAGGAATTTAAAGGTCTTCAGAATCTGGACTACGATCTATGTTTTTTGGTACCATCCTTTCAGCTGCATTAGTTACTTCTTTCAGGAGATGAGTAGATGGATATTTCACATTCTGTTCGTATCGGGCATCATCCAAAGACCATAAAACACTGGCCACATGAGCACATGAACCTAAAGTTCTAGCTTCCGACTTACAAGTCCAATAATAATGAAGTTCCAAGGGTTGATTTTCGATATCATCTTTTTGAAGTTTGTCGTGAATTTTGCCAAGTTGACATGATAAATTCCCATTATTGTGTCCTCTGATTTTCTAACTCCAGCACAATCATCTAAAATAGTGATACGGGGATGAACCACATCATAATCGACTCGTATGAATTGACTGGCATGAAAGTTTATCCCTGGTACTAATATTCAATGTCCACGTAATTCGAAAATATTGATTAAAATTCAAATTTCGCAATTTTTCGATTCTCCCATTTTCTAACTCCAGCACAATGACCGATAAATTCAAAGGGGTGATGTATTATCCAATTTTCTACGAACGTGATCTGAGCAGGAAGTAAAATCAGCTGAGAAAATATTTTTAAACGGCTTCAAAGCGTGATGAGACCGATAGCATCACAATTTTTTCATTATTGTGACCTGGGAGGACGTGGAGTGTCCCCTTCGGAAGCCGAACTGCTCGTCCGGGATGAGTTGAAGTCTCCCCTCAAGGTCAACAAATCGCTTGAGGAGTATTCTGTCTTCCACCTTGGCAACACCACTCAGCAGTTTGGATTTGCCCTGTTTTAGGATCGGGATGATCTCCGCTTGCTTTAGGCATTGCGGGTAGTGCTGCCATTTTATTATCGATTTGATGATGTAAATCAATTGAACCAGAGACTTCTTGGGAAGATTCTTCAATAGAATTGCATCAATTTTGTCGGTTCCTGGAGTCTTGGAACCATGTCGCTTTAACCACTCGGCTACCTGGCCCCGACAAATCTAATAAAAGACTCTGATCCATGATGAGGTGAAAATGTATGGTAAAATTGAGGGAAAAAGGTACAATATTTTTTTAAATATGACAAAATAACAACTCATAGTTCAGCGGAGTGTTATGACGATACATTTTAATGTTAACTTTTATGATTTTATAATGATGAACTTCATATTCAACATGTTTCTCATTTTAACCATAACATATCTTTATCAAGTATATACCCACATGCCAGCATTTGTTATTATTCGGATATACTTAAAATTTTACGAGTTTGCAGTTTACATTTTATTCATAATATTACCTGTGTTTGTCAACAAGATTTATTCTTATGTACAATAATCGTATATTCTTCTTCTTCTATCCGATGACAAATTATTCAATGCCTACTATCATTAACAAATCAAATAAATGTTACAGAAGTCCGTCACTGACAAGAATAAAGTTGTGCCTCCTGCCTATATGAACTATATTCGCGAATGATTCAGAGGGGGTCGCGATCAAATATTCATGTTTTTGTGATCAAACGTGTTGGGTTTGAGTGCTTTCGGATGACACTGTTTATGTAAAGTATATACATACCGGCAGAAAGGGCCGGTTGGTCGTAGTTTTTCCATATCTTCTTTGAAACATACTGCGACAAGGTTGCGATATATAGGGATACAAGACGACAATTTGGAAACGTTTGAACACCTATATTTTGTGAACGAAAAGACTCATTAAGAATTGCTCGAAACCGTTTTGTCGATATCGAGGGACAATTGATATGAGACCTATAATTTTTGTTAATAAAAAAGTAACAGGCAAGGACCAGATGGAAAATGTTGATGAGGATTCAGCTTTGAGGAAAAGAAATATTTAAACACGGAAACACGAAAATGATGAAATGGGGATGCAGTTTAGGGGTTGAAAACGGTTTTTTGCGATTTGCGGCGAAACGTGACCTCTTAGCGGAAAATGTTCGACAGCAAAGTTGTAGATAATAAAAAAATCAAAACCTTTGTATCAAATACTTTCCGCCATAACTCCAAATTAACTGTCAAAATGGCGAAAAACCGGTTTTTCAGTTTTTTTTCTTACGCATAAATTATTTAATTTAGATGAAAATCTGTAGAAATATGTCTTTTTTGGTGTCGAATAAGCGTGATTATTGGTCTATTTCATCATGAATGAAATAATCACAGTTAAACAGGTCTTGTGATTCAATCACTTACATAAACAGATTTATTTTTAAAATGGTGGTCTATTCTATGATGTGGGAAATAATCCTTGTCATTGTCGTATTTTATATATGTCAAATTTGGAACTGACGTTTGGTTTGGCGACCGTTTCTATGGGTAACGGCCGCAAAACAAAATTTCACGGACTGTGTTGAGAACAAGAAATACTCAATTAGCCTGTAAAATTTTTTTTTTTGTAAAATTTGTTTTTACGAAACTCCCAGGTTTTCGGAGAAAACCCCTCAAAAGCAGAGCTTGTGCGAGCAAGGGAGATCCGGGACCTACAGTTTAAGGTAAAACACCCAATAGTTGACATATTAAAAAAGATATTCCAGAAAAAGTGATCTGTAAAATTAACTCGATGAGTTATAACTAAATTTGTTTAGAAAAAGTTAAGTATGATGCTTTGCAAATGCAACATTGTAATAAAAAATCATTAAATCAGAGAAAAAGATCATATTTTGATTGATTAATAAATCTAATTAAAAATGCCAATAATTGACATCCTTGAAATCCAAATTTCCAATAGTTGACACATGATTAGACCAATAGTTGACTTTTGTCATGTATTGTTTGTTTTGTGGAAAGTTTTTGTGTGTTGAATATTATTTTTAGAAACTTTTACTATTTTTTATTATTGTGCTGGAAGGGGAAATATAATTCATGATCACTAAAAAAAATAAACTATTTTTATTTTCTTCTGTTGGAGAAATGAATAGTTGACACTGTTAACACCAAAAATTGACATGTTAATGAAATGAAGATTCACCCTGTATACATAAAGTATACAAGTAATATACTACAATAAAAATAAAATTTAACAATCAACTTCAATGTCTTTATCAAATTCGTATTTCAAACGATCACCAGCAGCACTTATTTTTGGGAAATTTAATTTTTCCAATATTTGGTCAAGACTTATGATACTGACGTCATTATCATTCGGTTTAAAAACTTTTCTATCATTTTCAAACTGCTTCATTCCAACAACTTCGGCTTCATTGTTTGGGAAAATGGTTTGAATGACGCAAACATACCGGTGTACTTTCTTTTTGCCAGGAAAATAAACAAGTACATAGTCGCTTTCTTTGAATTGCAACTTGTTTTCATCGTCTGAGTCAGTTACATTCATTGTTTCTTGAAAACTGATGTCGTCTAAACTGTCACCTGATTCTACCCATTCCTCATCTTCACAGGTTTCAGAGTCCGAATGTGACACCCGCTTTGGTTTCTTTTTCCTCTCTCTGCCTTTTTTTCAGCTTTCAACTTTTCACGCTAAATTTTTTTTAATCGTCCTTCTTCCGCTCGCTGCTTCTTTTGTTCCTCTTGTATCGTTTTTGCTGCCATAGCAATAGGCATCCATCCCTCTTTGGACATCATTCATAGCAGCTATCATTTGCTGCTCTGAATATTTCAGAAACGTTTGCTTTGTTCCAGGCATCTCACTTGTAAATCTGAAAAGACCAATAGTTGACATGTATAAAACTAATAGTTGACATATAATGTCAACTATTGGAAATTGGTATCCTATTAAGCTGAAACTTATCTTTGGCTGTATATTTTTTTGTAAACAACGGAGAGAGACAGAATACAACAGTTTCACCGAAATTCCAATAGTTGACACTAGTGTCAACTATTGGTAAAATAATAAATATTTGAGTCAATAGTTGACACTCCTTCAAACAAGAAAACTAACCTAACAAGAAGCGTAAATACAATTAGATAAACTACTTAAAATCATTAACGTTAAGAGAATTCCGAAAACATATCGCAAAACCAAAAATTGCACTAATTATGAATATTTTTATAAACTTACGTTCTTATCATTTTCCTATAAAATTCACTAAAACAGCTTAGACAGTAAACACACTATAAAAGAGTTGCCACCATTTTGGGAAAAAATGGAAGATATACTATATATTTATTATAGATGCCAACAGAGGGCGTTATGTGACCTAACTATGTGTAAATAACATTGAAACTGATTACTGACGTCTTATTTTGTGATATTCTTTCTGAAAGTGTCAATTATTGGTGTGATGTCAACTATTGGGTATTTTACCTTAAATAAAAGTGGAATCCGAACCACTTCAGCTCAGTGATACACGACCGAGGATCGAACCCGGACCGTCTGGGTGGAAGCCAAACGCTCTAACACCTCGACCACTTCGCTAGTGATTGCACACAATAGTAATTTATGTAACAAGTCCGGAAAATACTGTTTTTTGGACGAGTAGACCAAATATTAGGACGAGCGTTAGCGAGTCCTGGAAGTCTGCGAGTCCAAAAAAACTGTTTTCGGACGTGTTGCGTACACTATTTTTTCGGCAACCACGTAGAATAAGGAATCAATGAGACGCATTTAGCCTAAGAGACGAAGAGAGATCGACCTTCACCCATCTGTTAACCGGATGAAACATACTTTTTATGAAGTTAAACATAAATAGACGAATTCGCCTAAAATGGGTTGCCTATCAAAAGCTGACCATGACTATATACAGTGAGTTTAAAAAATTTGCACCATATGGAAACTTTTTCATTATGGAATTGTAAGAAAATGTTATTCTTCATAAAAATTGGTGCATTCCGAAATACTACAACCTAATTGGTGTATAATTTGCATCATTTGATTCCCTCTATCACCTTCTATTTATAATCTCAAACTTACCTTATCTCGCAGCATATCCCTTGCCCTGGTGGCCTGCGCTCTACTGCGGTGCAATTCCAGCTGCAGTTCCAAACATCTCTCTTGCCAGTTGACGCTGGCGATGCTATCACTTCCACTACCATGCCCACCCGCATCGAGAACGTCGAACGCAGCCAAAGGAGGCGGCAATACCGAACTCGCGTCGCGGATTCGACGGGGCAAGAGTCTGGGCGACGAGGGGGTCGATTGTGAGGACCTGAAAGAAAGAAAGGGCATATTGGGTGGATCCTAGCAAACATAACGTAAGTAATTTTCATTGTGAAAACCGTAGTTGAGCAATATCGGAGACAGAAGTGGTAGAAGTCATCACACAACATCATCAAATAAGTATAATATGTTAACGAGTCAATTAAGAACATAAACAACTACACAATCAACAAAACTGTCACAATTTCACCTAACGTCATCAAGGGCTATAAACGTGCAGCTTTGAGCTAGCTGTTCCAATCACAGACGTTTGTTTTTATATTACCGGTAGTTGATAATGATCTGCTAAAATTCAACTGTTCCAAAATGTTTTCGTTTCTTAACTAAAATCGCCTGAATTTGAATTAAGCGTTTCGAAACAATGTTTAAGTGAGATCTGATCAAAACATGGAATGTAAAGAGAGTCTCGGAATACCAACATGCATTATTATTGTTATATTGATGAATCATAGGTAATTGTTTTCGATACCTACTGATGGTAAATGGGTTACCGTTGCTAGGTTCTAAGAAGGAGAGTTGAAAGTGAGAGTCAAGTGGTGCCACACCTAAAAATTCTAAAATCCAAATATCAAATGATGTATTATAAATTTTTACACAACCCCAGACAGTAATTACAAAATCGCAGCATTCAATCGACAAGCATTAGTTACAAACAAAAATGAAAGAATATAAACTGATTGAATGAGATTCAAGTCAGCGAAGGTTAGGAAAATTCAAAAAAGATATAAGTGATCTAATATAATTGAAAAAGAAATGAATTCCACAAAAATATTCGGCTAATAAGTCAAATTACCTGTGGGGTGTGGTTACCGAAAGGTTGGGAAAACTCCTAAATGTAAAAAAGTCTCCCTCGTATTCTACAAAATTATGTTGAATTCAGCGATAACAATGGCATCGCAAATGTTTTTAACACCATTTCATAGATTCTGTCAAAAAAGTAACAGATAATAAAAATGTTGAAGAAACCATAACTGAAACTAGAAGAGAGTGACAATCAAAACCTTCGATTTTTTTACTAATTACAGATAAAAAAATCCCTATAGATAAAAACCTTATTTGTTCGATCAAAGAATGCTTGAATTTCTTACGTACTTCAAAACTAACTACTCAATATGCAATGGCTTTCACACAGTATTTAAAGTATCCACATTAACGCAAGTTTTCAAAAAAGTAATGCAGAAAAAATAGAAAGCCATCGACCAGTTTGTTTCCTATTTCCAAAGTAGTGAAAAAATGTGTCTATGATTCAAGGACTTCTCATGTGAAACATCAGAATATTTCAGCAGGTTATCAGCATTTTTTCAATGCAGGATGTTCCATAGAAACCGCAGCAACAGATTCATGTCAGGGGCATATTATTTTAATTCCTATTCCCAAAGCTTTCGATGCTTGAAGTTATAATTTTAATGAGTGAACTGGGAGGTATAGGGGCCAGATGAACAATGAAAAAATGGTCTAGGTATGTCATTTATTGACTTTTAAATGAAATATGGAGATAGCTATCCGACACATTAAATAATTTATTGGAACTCCACGAGGAGCAGTTCTTGGACTATTATTATACTCCATTTGATTATAAATGATAGAAAAGCCTTCAACAGAAGGCGTCAACCTTCATTTCTTCTTGGCATCAGGTGACGTCACGTTTTGCTCTCATAATGTAGTGAAAATATCATATTTTCATCGACAGAGGTTAAAAAAAATTATGTCGTTGGTTCTCTCACATTTGAATTATAAAGACATAATTTATTTACAGTTATGAAAGTTACAGTCAAAAACGAAGAGTCGAGGAAGTAACGTAGATATCTGGAGAACAGAGGATGACAGAAGTGATCCAAGTAGGCCTCCTTTGTTCTGGACGATGAATCAGTTCTGAAAATCTTGGTCTCAATTCTGATAGACACACCAATGAAAGTTCCGTTTTTAATTATTTTATACCATTATGTGATATTTTGAATGTGTCCAAAAATATTTTGAAGACTCCTTGCATTTCAACGATGAATTGGTGCATCAATAGAAATTTTATATTGATCAAATGTCTTCCTATGCTTTGCTATATGAATTTAATATTTGAAACGATTTTATTCAACTTACAACAAACTTACTAATATTTCTTGAAACTTTGAAACCAGAACAAACCTTTTATATTAGTATAATTTCACTCGATTTAGCATTTTCTCATCAAATTTGGTAGGAACAATCTATCATTTAGAAACGGGCAGGCAACCCAAATAGGCTTTTTATTATATGAACGCTGAAATACAACACAGGTATTATAAAAATTTTGTTGGAGACCTTCAGAAGAATCTTCTTCACAAGTTTCTAAAATTTTCGAAAATTCTTCTTTAGATAAGGCTGTTGAGCTTGATTTTCCATTCGAAGGATCTTTTTGTAGCTGTCTGTGTTTTCAATCTTCAGCAGCTCTGGCAGGTGCAAACTTTGGATCAGAAAATTAATCGAATTTGATTTTGTATTGAGAAAAGAACTTTTCCTGGAATTGCTTTGCAGTGCTATTCCACAAAACTTTAACTACGCTTTCTTTATAATCATTGGATTTTTTTCCCTCATTTTGAAGGAATAATCTAGAATTTGACTGAGTTCTTCGAAAGAAGTTGATGCCTTGTCGATTTCATAACATTTTTCGTCACAAAACTTTTAAAATTGACTCTACACACTCTCTTTGAACTACTTTGTGTTTTGTGGCATTGAATTTTGGACTTCTTGTCTAATATTTTTATTACTTTTTTCCAAAACGTAACATTGTTGAATAATTGTCATACTTTCAACTGATATTTTCAACACTCCACCAAAATACGAATGCGTATCTGTCACTATGTCAACAAAATCCATTATAACTTGTTTTGTCTTAGAATAATCTTCAAGTCAGATGAAATTAGTATTAATTTAATATATTTTGGTGTGAAATTTTCCTATTGGTAAAATATTGGTAAAATATTGGTAAAATATTGGTACAATATTGTAAACATATTGGCGAAATATTTGAAATGCAATATTGGCGAGAAAAAAAATGTGAACATTCGGCGATATTGGTCCAATATTACTTGAATAATATTGGCGAAATATTCTTGAACTAACATTGGCCTCAAAATGTTCGGCGATATTGGTACAATATCGCTGATACAATATTCTAACAATATTCAAAAGTTATATTGTCGAGACGTAAAATGTGAACATTTTGCGATATTGGTCGAATATTGTTTGAATATTTTAGAAATAGTTTTGGTGAAAAATTCTTGAAGCAATAATGGCCTCAAAATATTTATCGATATTGGTAAAATATCATTTGGATATATTGGTGGATGTCTTTAAGTTGATGAAGGTGACACCAGAGTCTGCCTTTTGATCGCCATAACCACTAAGTGAGCTGTCTTGAAAACAAGTTATGGGAAGTATTTAATATACTTTCGTAGGTTTTAGAAGACGTTCTATATATGTAGAGCCACCTAGCGGATTTTTACCCAGGTTTGATCATGATATAATTTCATTATGTTTCCTTGAATATTCGGCCAATATTCAAATTTCATCTCTATCTAGATGTAGGAAACAATATGAAGACAATATTGTTTTAACGATATCGATAAATATTATTGAAACAATATTGACTAAATATTAATTAAAAAGATTTCTTGAATATTGACGAAATGATATTCAACCAATGTGTAAACACACTTGGAGATACAATATAGTTTTCATTCCTAGAATCGATATTAGGGGAATATTGGGATTGCCATATTTATTATAGATGTTAAAAACGATGTGAAGACAATATTGTTTTATCGATATTGGTAAATATAATTCAACCAATATTGACACAATATGAGTTATTACAATTTGTCAAATAAAGTGGAAATGATATTCAACCAATATTCTAACAAACTTGGAAATACAATATAGTTTTTTTCCCCTAGAATCGATATGACTGGAATATTTGGATTGCAATATTTATTCTAGATGTAAAAAACAATATATAACCAATATTGTATTATCGATATTGGTAGAAATTATTCAACCAATATTGACCCAATATTTCGTGTGATAATCTACATTCAAAACTAGTTCAACCAATATTTCACCAATATTATTAATATAATATTGTTTTTTGAATATTCACCCATATTAGACCAATTTTGATTTTTCAATTACAATATATCTATATTGGCCCAATATGGAACCAAGATTCAGCCGATATGATGTGCTACCTGGGTACTGAATCCCCCGCGTGCTTGAATCAACTGTAGGAAATTCATCTCTACATATTTAAGAAAATTCATGTAATCGAAAAATTTCCAGCAATAATTCAAGCACTTGAGAGATTATGAGTGAAAATTTTCACTTATAATATCACAAGAGCTTAAATTATTTCCGGAAATTTTTTTGAGGGCACGAATATTTTGAAAATTTTCTTAAAATATTCGTGCCCGAAAGAAAATTTCCAGGAATAATTTAAGCTTGCGTGGTATTCGGTAAGAAAATTTTACACCATAATTTGGAAAAAAATAATAATAAATATAATGTTAATTCTTATAGAAATTTTGCTTTATTCACAGGTATATCTACAATATTTCATGGTTGTAGATCATATGTTTACCTTTTCAACTGTCAAAAAAATTCTACTTAAACATCGTGGCACCACGAAAAAATTTCCGGAAATTTTTTTAGTTGCCATGGTAACTAGTCAAAATTAAGGCATCATATTGGTTAAAAAGTAGAGGTGTAAAATTTTCACCTACATTCCATGGTATACGTACTAATCTGAACACAAATTTCATATTCAAATCAACAAAACGATAAAAAGCTCTGTTGTAGGTCTGCTATCTACCACTCAACACAATTCAATTATACCCAAAACAAATATTTTTCTCTCCCCCTGTTTATTTATCAACTGCCCCGACCTATCATAGCTGTTTACTACAACCAGCCCACAAATGAAGATAAATTTTCGATTTCCCTGACGTATCGGGTGCCCTCCTTGACTTTTTATCTATATCAATGTATCAACGAGATTATGCCGACTATGGAAAACATATTTTATTGTAAATGGGGGAGAAAATAAGTCAAGGGAAGCGAATGAATTACGAAGCCTATTTGATAAAATATTGACGAAAACTAAGCAGGTGGATCAGAATAATCGACTGTATAACCGGAAGTCGTAGATAACTGAAAATATTTCAACTGAAACGAGCTCCTCAGAAAACTCCAGTATACAAATTATTAGAAAAATACTCCCAGTAGTTTCCCATACCAGATGATTCACAGTGATGTGAATGACATGCACAAGATGAAAGGTAAGTTTTTTTCGCTTCGGCAACTTCTGAAATTTTACTATCAGTTGAGCAAATCACAAAATGAAATTTAACTAGTTTTATCGCTATTGAAAGCATTTGTTAACGTTGTTATGTCGGATGTACAAAATTTCCAAATACAGGGTGTTATTTAAGTAAGTGGCCAATCTCAAAGGGGTGATTCTTTGAGTGATTCTAAGACGAAAAGTTCATATAAACATAGGTCCGGTAATGCTTCGTTTTCAAGATACAGGGTGTCAAAATTTTTCAAAGAAATCGTTTTTGTCGTAAATATCTCAATAACCCTTCAACCGATTTTAATGAAAGTTGGCAGTGTTATTGAAGGTCATAAAGGGCGAATTTAACCCTAACTATATCAAAATTATCATGTCCAGCGGCGTCCCGGAAGGCACTGTAACCAATATTTTTGACAGAAAACATGTGCGCCACTGATTTTTTCGCAATTTTTGTATTTGTTTCACATTGAACAACTGAAATTACAATTTTTTTATATCTAGCATTTTTTTCGTATCTTGCTTTGTTTTTGAGAAAAAACATAAAAATCACTTCATTGCACGTCCCTGGCACAACACAATAAAAAATTGTTTTTATGGGGTTTTTAATGATTACAGGTGAATCTGTTATGATTAAAAATTGTATGTTTCATTTGGCCAGTGCGTGCATAGTGGTATCGCCGGAAATGCCAAAGCAACATCAAACAAGAAACACCCTTTATTAAAACCACACTGAAACAAAAATGGTACCTAGGCAATTTGTTTCTGTAAGAATACATTCAATAATAACTAACACAAAACTTACAATATTTGCTCAAAATGTCCTCCTTCAACTTCAATGCAAGCATTAACTCGTCGTAACATCGATTCGCGAACACGTTGAAATATTTCCGGCGTATGTCTTATTTAATCACATGAATCCCGTATTCGTTGGATTAATTCTTCTTCAGTGTTGACAGGAGTTTCATCAACGAGGGACTTTAAATGTCCCCAAAGGAAAAAATCCAAGGGATTTAAATCCGGTGACCCGGGCGGCCATGACTGTGGACCTGCGCGACCGATCCAGTTTTCTCCATAAGTTTCATCCAGAAATTGACGTGCTACTATGCTGAAGTGAGGTGGAGCCCCATCGTGCATGAACCACATTGATCCTCTTACTGCCAGTGGGACATTTTCTAGTAGTACAGGTAATACAAATTCCAAGAAATGACGATACTCTTGAACATTTAATCTCGGGGGTAAAAAATGAGGTCCAATGAGATAATCGCCAACAATACCAACCCAGACATTCACGGAAAACTGCTGTTGATAATTATTTTCTATAACCGCATGGGGATTTTCTTCTGCCCAGATATGGTTGTTATGAAAGTTCATAATTGAATTGTGGGAAAAACACGCTCCATCGGTAAATAATATACTGGATAAAAATGTCGGAGATGCAACCTGTTGTTGCAAAAGCCACGTAGTATAAACAACTCGCTTGGGAAAATCCGCAGGAAATAACGCTTGAACACGCTGTATGTGGTAAGGATACAGTTGGTACTCTTTCAAAATCTTCCATACAGTAAAGTGAGAAATGTTTAATTGATGTGCAATTTTGCGTGTGCTTGTATCGGGGCAACGCTCAACTTCATGTAAAACTTCTTCCTCCAGCGCTACTGTTCTTACCTTTGCAGGTCTCCCAATAAGAGCAGCCGACCTTTGAAAGGTGCCTGATTCGCACAGCCTTTCATGTATTCTCACAAATGTTTGCCTATTTGGAACATTTCGATGAGGATATCTTTCTTGATAAATGCGTCTAGCCGTTCTGGAATTGCCTTGGGCTATTCCATAGACAAAATGCATATCGGCCATTTCCGAGTTTGTAAACCGAACCATTTTCAGATATCAGTAACAAATTTTATATCTCAAAACTCTTGAAAACACTTCAAATAATTACTATCAAATAATTACGTATGTACCGTTTCAATTTGTGACAGTTATGAAGTTGAATTTGTTTGAACATTTGTTGTTCCTTCCATGGCCCTCTTACTTTAGTTTCAAAACACTGCAGTAATACATAACAACATTATTTGTTTCATCGAAAACAGGTAATATGAACGAAAAAAATTAAAAGACGACTTCCATGTAATATTAATTGTTTAATCATAAATAAAAATGTCTTTATTGCATGTCCATGGACAACAATGAGCCCATTTTGCAGCACGAGCCGAAGGCAAGTGCTGCAATTCATACATGCATATTTTTTTTTTTCATTGCATTAATTTTGATAGAAAATTCTAAGACTAGAATAGAGTATCGATATGAAAAAATATTAGTAAGACCCCAGTTTTTGATGGTTTAGTAGTTGAAATGTTTTATTGTGTTGTCACAGGGATGTGCAATGAAGTGATTTTTATGTTTTTTCTCAAAAACAAAGCAAGATACGAAAAAAATTCTAGATATAAAAAAGTTGTAGTTTCAGTTGCTCACTGTGAAACAAATACAAAAATTGCAAAAAAATCAGTGGCGCACATGTTTTCTGTCAAAAATATTGGTTACAATGCCACTGGACATGATAATTTTAATATAGTTAGGGTTAAATTCGCCCTTTACGACCTTCAATAACACTGCCAAATTTCAATAAAATCGGTAGAAGGGTTATTAAGATATTTACGACAAAAACGATTTCTTTTAAAAATTTTGACACCCTGTATCTTGAAAACGAAGCATTACCGGACCTATGTTTATATGAACTTTTCGTCTTAGAATCACTCAAAGAATCACCCCTTTGAGTTTGGCCACGTACTTAAATAACACCCTGTATAACGTCATTCTCTTCTTAACGTAAAGAGACTACCTATATCTGGAGAACAGAACGACAGATCAGTTCGAAAATTTGTGTGCGTGGATAATCAAATGAAATATTTTCATCAAAACGGTGTTGCCGCTTGTATCAGAAAGTAGTAGCATCTTTGTTTTTTCAAAGTATATTATATAATTTTTGGAATCCTTATATCTTTCTCTGGTTATTCCCTATACCTTTCTGTAACGGTTTTCAATTTTTTCTGCAAAACCTGACCATTGAAAATTAACAATTTTTTTCCAATGCAAATTATCAAAATATTGCAATTTGAGAAATAGCTGCATAAGACTATTACCTATTCTGTCGATGAACTGGATCTCAGTTTCAGCATACAGGAAGGCTCAGAAGTAGACCGACATCGACACTGACAAAAAATTCCCTTATATACGAGAGTAAAAAGATTTATAATCACATCCCCTTCATCTTTAAAAATATTCAATTTCTTGGAGATCACTCAAATGTGAACTCTTAAAGAAAGGATACTATAGCCTGCAGGAATATTACAGTGACAGCTTGACCTAGCTTTAATCTATACTCATTTTTCATATGGTTTTTTATCAATTTTACCATTTGAACTTGTTTTCGTATCTTGATGCTTCTTTTACTCACATTGTTCGTTCATTTATGTTATACACTGTATGTTTTATATGTTATATATACACTATATGTTTTATATGTTATACACTTTAGGTTTTATGTTATACACTGTATGTTTTATATGTTATACGCTTTAGGTTTTATATGTTATACACTATATGTTTTATTTATAATGACAGTTGTAACATTTACAATTTTTTGGTAGATGTTTATTGAGAACTCATGTTCATTTATTAATGAGTGTGCATGTGAACATATACCTATTTCATTTGTAGACCATGTAGATTTTATTTTATTCCTAACAATGCTTTGTCAATAAGATATCATCTTGGACAATAAAGTATATTTTGATTGATTGATAAGTTTCTTCCGGGAACTCATGAAAATGACTGAAAGTCAGTTTTTTCAAATGTATATTATTACTTACGTCGGAAAAATACATTTCCGATATCCTAACACTGTTTCCGAGGGGGAAGTAACTCTTTCATTAGGTGTACATCATAACATTTTCATTACTTCATTAATCATTTCATATTCAACTTAAAATCGAAATATATGTTTCTGGGGACCCGTGATATGATTTTTTTCGGTTCCAAGTTGGCAAATTTATGCCGTCTGACACTCGGTAAGTGATCGCCTCGGTGATCGCTGAGCAGACGCGGATTTTAATCAGTGATTTTCCGATGAATAGTATAACATCATTAATGGTAATTATTTTTCATTAACACCTAAAACTTTTTCATTATTTTTCATTAGAGTTAATTACTGCATTATTTTCATTAGGTGTACAAAAAATGGCTAGTTACTTCCCCCTCGACTGTTTCTATCGTATTTGTAATAAATTTGTATCAAATCTCTCTTTTCTTCATTCGTGAAAGCCATTTTCCGCCAAAAATTCGGTGACTTGTACAATAACAAAATGTCATTGAGTGTAACAAATTGAAAATCAAATTTAGAAACATCAAACTCAAAGCCTATTATGATAAGATTTTTTTTTTCAATATCTCCAATTTTTCGAAAAAGAATGATTACTTATGATACATCATTAAAAATGTAAAATCTGGTGCTATTCAAAACAGAAAGAATCCAATGTAGCGCCCATAAGAAAAAATAAAGTTGATGAAGGTGGATGGAAGACGAAACGTCAGATAGTAAATCTGAAAACACCATTATGTAGCACGAAAAAAGTGGCAATGTGGAAGTGCAATTCATAATAGTTTCCAAGATTCCAATGGTGAGGATCGAATTTGAAACACCCTGTATACGGGGTGTTCTATTTGAAATAACAAAGTAGTTACCACTTCCTAATACAAGCGGCAACACTGTATTGATAAAAATATTTTTAGACGGATAGACTATGTTTGGTTATCCACGCCAAAATATTTTCGAAATGATCTGATGATACTTCTTAGGTTACATCCACTGTGAAACACCCGGTATACATGTCGACTTAGCTCATCGTGGTATACCCTTCACACGTATATGCTCAATTTGTTGAGAGACAAACCCATAAGTATTGAATGGCATGACGTTATCGAAATAGTGTGGTATATATTACTGGCTTTATTAGAGAATGGCGTGAATGTTTAAAATATACACGGATAAAAATAAAAAAACATAACCCGATCCAGATAAGTCACAAGCAAACATATTGCTCCCATTAATCAGTGACACAAAATTAGTAGCGTTTCAGAAGGTGCTTTGGAATTAGGACAGGATGGATAGTTAATAATACGGAGGAGTCCCATAAAATGGCTATTTTTAAATTAAACCCGGATACATTCACCGACTTTTGTTGTCAACGAGTTCCTGGGAAGCATCCGACTGAAACAAAGTACCCGGTGGTGGAACCCAGTTGATTAAATCTGAGTAACTGTTTGTGAAAATGATGCAAAAAAAATTGAGACGGTCGGAAGCGTAGGTAGTAATTTCCTAGAGAACATATAAAATTTGGCAAAAGTTTTTTGAATCGTTCGGGAAAGTAGGAAGTTATTTCTCAGAAAACATGTAAAATTTTCTACCACCTCAGATTTCGGGAAATTAAAAAAAATAACAATCTTGCAGTTTTTTCATTCTATTCAAAGGACCCCGCAAACTCCTTATGGAATTTGGATCCCGGTGGATTTTTTTGAATTGTTGGTATGATGTAGTCCAAGTAATTCTCAACCAATATTACCATTGCGCCAACCCAAAAAAATGAGCAGTTTTGCAGCTAGGGGGCGTTGAAATCACCCCTTGCGCAAATTAGACTATTTATTTTTGAGCCCGGTAACAATATTTTCACTTGTTTCATTATTGCTAATGTTGCACAATATTGTGCTGTTTTATAAAAAAAATTCCTACCCCCTCCCCATTTTCCCCCAACTCCAATTACGGAACGCATAAAAATATTTCTCGAGTTCCTTCAAATGTATCGTCGAATGTTTAAATATGCCTAAATGAGGAAAATAGCAGTTTCTTTTATGATTATCCCCCCACCCCCCAAATGACACAAAACGAAAAAAGTTCTGTGGATTTTTCTGAATTTTTGATATGATGCAGTTCAAGTTATTTTGAATAGAAATAATTCGGGTGACAAACCCTAAAAATGAACAGTTTTGATGCTACGGGGCGTTGAAATCATACCTTGCTCAGAATAGACTATTCATTATTATAGGCGGAAACAATATCTCTACGTATTTTTGTTTTATTTTATGCCGAACATTTGTGTGAACTTACATAAATTGAAAATCTAAAACCTCTCCCTTACGCCCAACCCCTATTTCAAAACACGAAAAAAAAAATTCAGGCACCACGTCAAATTCAAATTGTGGATGTCTAATTTTTATTTATTTTCAAGATATTCGCCCAATTGATTGATATTCAAAAATCATGAACTACGCCCTACTAAGAAGTCAGAAAACTCCATCAATATTTTTCTGAAGGGAGGAAAAGGTGATATTAAACAACTGTACGATTTCCTCAATTTGAGCTGATTAAAACATTTATTTTGATAAAACATTTACAAGTAGTCGGGAGTACATTTTTTCGTGTTTTAAATTAAGGGTAGGAGGTAAGGGGGAGGTTTTATATTTTCATTTCATGAAAAATTAAAGAATTGATTAGCATAATCTAAACTAAAATACGTAGAGCTATTATTTCCGCCTATAATAATGAATAGTCCATTCTGAGCAAGGTATGATTTCAACGCCCCCTAGCATCAAAACTATTCATTTTTGAAGTTTGTCACCCAATTTATTTCTTTTCAAAATAACTTGAACTGCATCATATCAAAAATTCAGAAAAATCCACCGAAATTTTTTCGTTTTGTGTCATTTGGGAGGTGGGGGGATAATCATAAAAAACTGCTATTTCCCTTATTTAAGCATATTTAAACATTCGACGATACATTTGAAGGCACTCGAGAAATATTTTTTTTGCGCTCCGTAATAGGAGTTGGGGGGTAAAGGGGAGGGGGTAAGAATTTTTTTTATAAAACAGTACAATATTGTGCAACATTAGCAACAATGAAAAAAGTGAAAATATTGTTACCGGGTTCACAAATAAATAGTCTAATCTGCGCAAGGGGTGATTTCAACGCCCCCTAGCAGCAAAACTGTTCATTTTTTTGGGTTGGCGCAATGGTAACATTGTTTGAGAATTACATGGACTACATTATACCAAAAATTCAAAAAAATCCACCGGGACCCAAATTCCATAAGGAGTTTGCGGGTCCTTTGACAAAGTTCCCGAAATCTGAGGTGGCGTCAAATTTTGTGTTTTCTGCGAAAGGACTAGGCACACATATAAGGGGGATTCTAGGTATCGATAGAATTTGCTGAAATTTTAGTATGTTACGCCGAAGGTATATCAGAATAATAATTGCATGCTACGCGACCGCGATAACAAATGCATTAGTTGAAATACAGAGTATAATAGAAAATGGAATGGGTTTCTGGGTATCGATGGAATTTGCTCAAAAAATAATAATAATGATAATATTTATTTTCCAACAAGACATATGAATATGTATAGGAATAGTCAAATAGGAATAGCAGTAAGAAAATGTCAGAGCCTACACTGTAAATATAAAAAATTTAAATATTAAAAAATATTTAAAAGTCAACACGAATACACACATATGTAAACTTAGAATATAATTTAAAACTACATATTAAAATATTTAAAAGTCAACACGAATACACACATTTGTAAACTTAGAATATAATCGAGGGGTGTCTCACTTCGGAAATCTGGTGTACAACATGACCAGAAATCCTTGAAATCCATGTTGAATTCCAGAAATCCAACCTGAAATTCCGAAATCTTTGATGAAATTCAGAAATCCAATATGAAATCTTGAAATCCCTATGAAATCCAGAAATTTCAGGTGAAATTGAGAAATTCTACAAGAAATCTTGAATATAATTTAAAACTGCATATTAAAATATTCTTCTAATGAATAAAAACATTTTTCAGTCAGGAATTGTTTCAGTGAACTACTGAATTTTTTTGAGATGTGGCTTCTTTTATATTTTCAGGTAGATGATTGACAACAGACAATTCCAATATTCTAGGTGAATTACCTGAAACCTTATATTTTATAAATGGAATATGGTAATTTTTTTTTGACGTGTGTTAACGGAGTGAAAATCTCCAGTGAGAACAAATTTGTGTCTATATTTAAAAATAAATATTGACAATTCATAAATATATACAGATACTAAAGTCAATATTCTCAGTTGTTTGTAAATGTCTCTACAAGAATGTGTACTAGGAACTCCAGCTACTATTCTTAATATTCCTTTTTGTACTACGAAAACATCTTTCGCCAAGGTGGAGTTGCCCCACAAACATAATCCATATCTAATTCGTGCAACAACCTGTGCATGGTATTAGGCCACTAGTTGAGGAATTTCAAGTATATGTTTGAGATTTCTGAACATGAAACATAAGGAATTCAACCTTTTCATCAAATTTTGACAGTGACCTTTCCAACTTATGTGTTTATCGATAGAAAGACCAAGAAAATTGGTTTCGTCTAAGCTATCATCATCATCATTTAACTGAATTCTGGCAGGATCGTACTTTCTTTGATAGTTGTGAAATCTTATAATTTGTGTTTTCTGACCGTTCAAATCTTAGTATGTTATACCTAAGGTAAATAAGATTGATAAATTCATTCTACACGACCACACTAGCAATTCCATTAATTAATAATAATAATAATAATATTTATTTCGCTTGTTAAAAAGTATAAAATTATCACAATTAATATTTCTGTACAATAACAAGGAAGACGTCAGTGTAAAAATAAATAATATATAGATATAAACAATACATTGACATGAAAAAATTGACTAAAACATATGAAGATAAGTTACATTTTATAAAAATTGTTATTAAAACTCCTCAACGGTGTACCAATTTTTTTCTATAAGATATGCTTTTAGTTTCCTCTTGAATATGGAAATATTCACTGAATCCTTAATACACGTATCTAACTTGTTTTATAGTTTCGGTCCGAGGTAAAGATGGCTCTTTTGATAAAGAGAGGTTCGGTGGGGATTCAGTATTAGTAAACCTCTAGCTCTAGTTGGATATGGATGGTCTTGCTGATTTGCCATAAGTTTTTGTTTATTTTTATGAACGTATATGCACATCTCTTATATATATATATATATATATATATACATATATATATATATATATATATATATACAACCGTGATAACCAGGACTGCACTGATGAGGGACTTCATCCCGAAACCGGTCTGCAGTTGGTTCCTTGTTTGGATCAGGCGGTGTCCTGCTGTCTGTCTCTGAGAGCTCTTGCAAAGTTGTTCCTTCAAAGTAAGGATCTTTGCACATATGTCTGACAGATATAATTCAATATCTGTCGAGGTATTAGCCAGAGAAGTAGTTGTTTTCTGTCGGACATATGCCATACAATCTATACAAAGGTATAGTGAGTTCCTAAAGGATTGTTTTCGACTGTTTTACAGTCACTGGAACATTTACTGCTCCTTGAAACAAGTATTCAGCATATACCATTTCACATCCGAAATGTCCTTCTGGAGCGCTCTCTAATCTGTTGCCGTGGTGGATACTGTAAGCGATTGCAGTGTTCATTCCGGCGAACGATGACGGGCACCGGGCCCCCGCGTGTATACAACCGTGATAACCAGGACTGCACTGATGAGGGACTTCATCCCGAAACCGGTCTGCAGTTGGTTCCTTGTTTGGATCAGGCGGTGTCCTGCTGTCTGTCTCTGAGAGCTCTTGCAAAGTTGTTCCTTCAAAGTAAGGATCTTTGCACATATGTCTGACAGATATAATTCAATATCTGTCGAGGTATTAGCCAGAGAAGTAGTTGTTTTCTGTCGGACATATGCCATACAATCTATACAAAGGTATAGTGAGTTCCTAAAGGATTGTTTTCGACTGTTTTACAGTCACTGGAACATTTATTGCTCCTTGAAACAAATATTCAGCATATATATATATATATATATATATATATATATATATATATATATATATATACATATATATATATTCTATAACTGTGAGTATTTTTAATTCTCCAAAAGAATTTCTGCACGTCTGCCGCCATCCTAATTTGGCAATTATTCTGACAGCATACTTTTGCAGAATGAATACTCTTTCAGCAGAAGAAATACTCTATCAGCAGAAGAGCTCAAGATTGCATAGCGTAAGTGACAGCCAATAGTGGCATGATACAGATTCAATAGAAACTTCCTTTCCACAATGATTTGACATAAATCTCAATGCGTAACAGTTCTTTCTCAGTTTATCACATAGTGAATCAATATGAGGACTCCAAGTGAGTTTATAATCTAGAGTAAGACCCAGCATTCCCGTTACTGAGTTGGATGTCACCTCTAGTTGGCTGTCTTCATAGATTTTGAAAGTTTCGGTGGTGTTGTGAATTGTAAATTTTACCAATGCTGTTTTGCTGATATTGAGTGCTAAATGGTTTTTATCGGCCCATGTCCTTACTCTCTCATAAATGGTTTCTTTTGTTTGTTGCATTGTGGTCAGTGACAAGAAAGTTGGTATCATCAGCATATGCCACAATATGTACCTCCGAAAGACTATGAAGATAGCTTATCAAGTCATTTGCATATATAAGAAAAAGCAGTGGCCTGAGTATGGATTGATGTACAGAGTGCAATAGAAAATATAAGGGGGTTTCTAGGTATTGATAGAATTTGCTGAATTTTTAGTATGTTACACCGAAATTATATTAGATTAATAACTGCATGCTACGCGACCGCGATAACAAATGCATTAGTTGATATACAGAGTGTAATAGAAAATAGAAGGGGGTTTCTTAATATTGATAGCAATTGCTGAAATCTTAGTATGTTATACCTAAGGTAAATGAGATTATTAGATGCATTATACGCGATTACGAAAGGAATTGTATTGGTTCATATACAGAGTTAGAGAAAATGTAAGGGGGTTTCTAGTTATCGACAGAATTTGCTGATTTGAATATGATTCACCTGACGTATATTAGATTTACAATTGCATCATACGCGAATACGATGGCAACTGCATTCGCTGATTCACAGGCTTTGATAGACAATATACATTTCTTCTCATGTAATGAGCTATCAAATACATCGACTGTGACATTTTTATCTCTTCCGGTTCGACTGAAAATACTATAAATCGGAAATATTCTTATATTTTTTCTTTCTACGGTCCAGCGTCGGAACATTTGAATTTGATGTAATTCTTAATGTTCACCATATTTACTGATAGTATTTCGTTTTATATTATCTATAGAATAAATGAAATAAATCTTGAAGTAACCAAACAATATTTTTTATATTGTTGCGGGTACATGCCCATTTGCTACATTATACCCTCCAGTAAAAGCCTGCAGGTTTTGGTGGTTCGGCAAACATTTGATAGGTGGCACTAATGAACAAAAAGAATAAAACTCTGTAATAACTATTCGATTGTAGGCGATATATTCCTGGGTGGGTGAGAAAAGACCGAAAGACTCAAACCGATGACTGAAAAACTCAAACCGATGACTGAAAAACTCAAGTCGATGACTGAAAGACTCAAATCGATGACTAAAGCGAAGATTTAATGACTGAATATTGACTTAAATGACTCAACATTTCTAGTTGTAGAGATTTAAAGGAGATGTTTCCCCCTCGTATTTTAGTCATGTCGATTGATTTGGTGTACCTACGTGGAGACTTTTGAGTCATTGGAATTGCAATTGAGTCCTTTCAATCACAATTATCATTTGATTTACAATCTCAAGTCTCTGAGTCATTGAAATTTGGGTTTGAGTCTTTTCAGTTACAATCTCAAGTATTTCAGTCCATAGAATCTGGCATTCAGTTATTTCATTCCTAACTTTGAGTCACTTGGGTTTGATTTTCAGTTCTTTCAGTCCCAATCTCGAGTCTTGAGTTATAAATTGTTATAAATTGTTATAAAATTGTTATTTCCGTCAACCGGTTGCACCTTTACGCGCCACCCTCGGAAGTCTTCGAGAGACTTGTGTGAGCTAGGGAAGACGCAGCCCTTACTTTTTAACGTGTGATGCCAAGCACGAGACCAATGACCATGCGAGGCTTTGAACCCTCGAGCCTTCGCTCCAAAGGCGAGCGCTCTACCACTACGGCCACCACGTCTTGTACGCACATTCTAGCTAGATGTTTCCCCCTCGGTATCCCCTGATGATGCCAGCTCTATTGTCAAAACATTGACGTAGTATTTGGGTAGTATATATTTTATGTTTTCTCCTACATTTATGTATTCGACTGTTGATCGAGCTTTTGATATATTTCTCTGTTTTTTGTATTTGTGGGAAATAAAGACCTACCATTATTATTATTAAATATTGCATTTATTACTTTCATAATAGTATCGTAATTCTTCAGAAACATCGAACCATTGCACTCACCTCGTCCACTCCCCCAGCCTAGACAGCGGATCGAAAACCTGGCTCAGCCTCCTTTGATTCTCCTCCCCCATTCTCCTCCTCCTCTAAGTCACTTCCATGCCACCTCAAAAACCGGAAAACAAAAACAACACAACAAAAGAACTAGCGCTACCTTTGAATCACAACCACGGATTTCACGAACACAAAAAAAACAATCGCGCGTGAACTAATTGGTTACGTCACGAGGAACAAGAAGAAATCTCTAAGGCAACCGGGGCCATACTGACTTGGAGCAGACTTAGACATCAGAATCTAGTGTGCATTGGGCATTGACCCCTCCGTATAAGTAAGGTCGTCGAAGAGCATTCTTTATTCTTTCTAATGTACTAGCAAAACAGTTGAGCGGCGCTTAGATTTCATTCATCTTTTCTATTAGGTAAACAATCGTTTCGCGGGTGCTCGTTGATTACTTGATAATTGGTTTTTAAACACTTGGATAACAATTAACAGGAAGTTAACAAATGGATAATATAATAACGCTAATATGTAAATAGATCTGTGATTTGCAGTGTATAATTTTCAATTGTTTCGTAGGGTTTCAGAAGTGTTGAATGGACGACGTCGTGTGATTTCGGAACCTGAAACAAAAAAAAATCTTAGATTTCTGATGGAATTGATATCACTGGATTCAATACAAGTAATTTTCATTTCTCGATAGGCTAAAATTTACAGCATATACTAATTCGACCATTTTGAATCGATAGGGTATCGCAGAATTGCTCTACCTTTTATCCTGAGGTTTGGTCTAGGATTTTTCAGTTAGAAACAGCCAGTCACAATCAGTCAACCGACAGACACAGCTCATTCTTCGACTTCAAAACGTCCGGTCGTTTTTTAACCAATAGAGGTTTTTTTCCATAAAATAAAAGACGCAAATGGCCTCTACTAATTTTTATATGATAGTTCGTTTACAACTTTTTGTTTTTTTTGGAAATATCTCAAAGACTATTCAAGGAATCGTTTTACAGTCGATGTAACTTACAAAATGGATTTTCATACGACCGGATCAGTGCATTATCCACTGAGAAAAACTGAAAAATCCTCGAAAAATAGACCATTTTCAAAAATTTGTAATTTATATGAGTCTAAAGCTGGAGAAACAATATTCGACTGTTGTCTTTAATTTTTGTGAAAAAATAAGTAACAGTCAAGGACCAGGTGGGAATTGTTGTTGAGGTTCCAACTTTGAGGGAAAAAAATTGAACACGAAAACACTCAAAATGGTGAAATGGGGATGCAATCTATAGTAGTTGAAAACGGTTTTTTGCGATTTGCAGCGAAACGTTACCTCGTAGCGCATAATTTTAAGTGAAAAAATTGTAGATAATAAAAAAATAGGAAACTCTTATATTCAACACTTTTTTGTATAACCTCAAATTATCCGTCAAAATAGCAAATCACCGATTTATCAGTATTTCATTTTTTTCTCACGTATAAATGATGAAAAAAAATCGGAAACTTTTTTATTCAACACTTTCTGACATAACCTCAAATTATCCGTCAAAATAGCGAATCACCGATTTTTCATTATTTAATTTATTTCTCACGTATAAATGATTTAATTTACATGAATTTTTTTTTTAATTCAGGAGACGACCAGTTTTCCAGTTAGGTCTATTTTTTGAAAAATATACCCTTCCACGAAAAATTGTCTTGGTGCATTTTGTATTTGGAAGGTCTTTAAAAAGGTCTGTAAAATTATATTCAACAAAATAACGGAAACGGGTACATATCCCAACAGGTGGAAATGCTATAAAATATGTACAATTTTTAAAAAAGGTAAAAGAAATATGATCGCTAATTATAGACCAGTTTCGTTAATATGTGTACCGAGTAAAATTTTTGAATTTATCTTATACAGCCGACTTTACTCTCATATATCACCCCAAATCCTAGAGGAGCAACATGGTTTCATGAATATGAGGTCAACTACAACTAACCTAATGTGTTTCACTCAAATTGTTAATAAAGTACTGGAAAGTCAAGCTCAATTGGATGTCATATATACAGATTTTGAAAAAGCGTTTAACAAGGTCAAACTTCTGCTGAAGAAGCTAAACTATATGGGGGTAACAGGTAACCTTTTGAGTATTTGCAGGTCATACTTAACGAACAGAAAGCAATATGTTGTTTACAAAGGAGTAAAGTCTTTAACGTTCCCAGCAAATTCAGGGGTTCCCCAAGGATCAAACTTGGGACCAATACTTTTTTTGTGCTGATGACCTAAAACTTTATAGAAATATTGAAAATATTGAGGACTTGGATAATTTAGTGCAATGGGCAACAAAAAATACTCTGCATTTCAATATTAAAAAATGTTACACTTTATCATTCACTAGAAAAAAGTCCTGCTTTCTACTTGAGCATAAGAAAATGACCTTCAATAATCACATAAATAATATTGTTAATCAATCCCTCAAAGCTTTGGGATTCATAATTCATAAATCATAATGAGAAATTCAAGTGAATTCAGGAATACAAGAACATATATTTATCTGTATAAAATCTACTTTCAAACTATACTAGAGTATTGTTCGCTTATTTGGAACCCCATATACAATGAATATAAAAACAATATTGAGAAAATATAAAAACGATTTCTTCGCTATCTTCACTACAAAACACACTGTGTTTATAGATTTGACATGCCATACACAGAATTACTTAAAGAATTTAGCTTCAGAAAACTAGAAACCAGAAGGACATTATCAGGGCTAATCTTTATCAATAAGATTATCAATGGGAATGTGGACTGCACTCAAGTTTTACCGAGATTACTGTTTTCAGTCCCACAATACAACAAAAGGAACAAATCTATTATCTTTGGTCTTTCAACACCTCATTCAAATTTGGGGGAAAATGCTTCTATTTATCGACTCTGTAACCTAGACAGCACAGATGTATTTTTTGATAGAATCTCTATATTCGAAAAGAAAATTAATGAAATATTGCAAATGTAAATTTTATGGTGGTTTGGTGCATCCTATGTACTAAACATACTGGGAAGTTATTAGAAGCTATAACGTTTTTTTTTTTGTGTGACACTCACTAATGTACTAGTTATAAGGTATTATATTGTAATCTGTAATTGGGCTAAGTGCCTGTTGATTGCAAATAAAATAAAATAAAATAAAATAAAGTGATCATTTCAATTGTTGACATGTCTACTGTCAAATGGTATATGTAACTTGGTGGTGTGTAGATCGTAAAACCCCTTAAAATTAATAAAGTTACCGTCGCTTATACATGAATTGAAAAGTAATGTTAATGGACGAACTAAAATATCTGTCAATTTTTACACAATTTTGCTATTTATATTATACACGTCTGTGCCAATCGCCAATTATCATGAACCTCATTTCAGAATTTGCAATGTAACAATCGTAGATATACTTTTTGCTCTCAATTATTTTGCAATTGTAATCTTTTTTGAGAATGTGAACTCTCAGAAATCTCGTGGGTCCCTACGTGAATCAGAAATCGTTTCAATAGGTACACGAAAAAATATCCCTTACACGTCTCAAATTATTTTCCAACCAAACAACAGGTTGTCTGTTATTTTTTTAATGACATTTTCTTAGTGAAAAATGTTGTTTTATAAGGATTCAAAGTTTGTCCCCAAGAAATTCACAAAGGATATCGGAATGCATTTTCGTAAATAAACCAATCTAATTCTTCTAGAGATGTTTTCAGTTTTTCGATGCTACAAGGAAAAATAATTCTGCGCCAAACATTGGAACTGTAATTTTTCTCAAGTTTCAAAGTCGTTATCTGAGCTCGATAACCAGCTATGCAAGCAGTTAGTACTTGTGTTTCACAACTAGTTTCAATGAGATTTGTTAAAATATTATCAATGCAAGTAGATGACTGTGGGGTTACCCTCGTGTAGTCTAAAATTGTTGCGTCCAAGACCAAAAAACGCAACAAGGCTAGCAGTAAATGAATTTAAACAAGATCTGGGTAATCATTGCTAGGATAGGGTAATTCGAGGATAGATGGCCCACGTTTAGAAATTTCATGTTAGCATGTTCAAACATTGAATTGGAATTACTGTTAATTCAAATAACGAATCTTTATTGAGTTTAGGAAAATGTCCTGAACACTAAAATTCATAAAAAAATTAAACTTATGTTTTATAAAATAAATTAAAATAGTTAACAAAAACCATTTGCCCCACAGTGCTGAGGTGAGATAGCGCAACTGAAAACAAAAGATATTTTGGCCAAAATGTCACTTTGTTTTACATACAACAACACCACAGTCCGAGTTCCTACAAGGTTATCTCTGCAATTACTTGTTGCATGGAAATGTTCATCGAAACATTCGGGCCACCTATACATCGATTTCGGGGTGTTGCCCCTCATCAGTATAGGGTAGGTCTAGCAGTCAATAACTAATGACTGCAACGAATGAATCGATAACCAAATCCATTTCAAGACCGAAACTGAGATCGCGCTCGCACAGTGGATAACTCCAAAACTGCGAGCGCCATCCCAACGCCGGACACCCAACTAAGCGATACCCATGAACCACGATCGTCATCAGATGTAATTCAATGTTCGTCGTGGCATTAGCCAGGAAAGTAATTGTTTTCTGATGGATTTTCGACCCAACTTTTCCTATTGTATAGGATATTAGCAATGAGCAGTCCTCCGGACATCTTATGCCTTAAGTCATAAGCTCATTGTTTGTGAACAACAGTTTTCTTCTTCGTTTTATACGGTGTTGACGATCGTGGTTTATGGGTATTGCTTAGTTGGGTGTCCGGCGCTGGGATGGCGCTCGCAGTTTTGGAGTTATCCACTGTGCGGGCGCGATCTCAGTTTCGGTCTTGAAATGGATTTGGTTATCGATTCAATCATTGCAGTCATTAGTTATTGACTGCTAGACCTCCCTATACTGATGAGGGGCAACACCCCGAAATCGATATACAGTGTCCTTCATCATAAGGGAAAAACTTTTATTAATGATTTATTATTTTGAAATTCGACTTGGGCGTTAAGTTGTGCTTTGAAAAATATGAAAAATGACCTACTCGGATGTGGTCACGTGACTTTCGCTACCTGTCAAAAGTAACATTTTTTCAAAGTAATCCCTGAAAATATGCTTATTTATTCGAATTTCCAAAAATTTTAAGGGAAAAAGTTGTTTCTTTTTTGATTTTACACCTATATCTCGAATTTGAACGTTCTATTGCAACTTTCACTTTTTGCCATTTTTTTGATAATTACAGAATTTCTGGAACATTAAAAAATTCGTAACTTCGACAAAACTGTTTTATACCAGCAGCTATAATATGCGACTAACTTTCAATCACGAATCATAAAAAAAATATGTTTTTCTCAAGAAAATGAGAATTACTGGTTAACATTTCTGTTATGTTTGATGCAAAGTTGACGTATCTTCAAGCATGTAGGATAAGAATTCATTTAAGTGGATTTTTTCAGTATTAAAATGATACCAAGTCATAATTTAAAACGTCATAAAACTTCTTTACTTATCTAACCAAAGTTTATGACTTTTCACGGTACAAATCTCAAATTAAATTCTTACTAATTCTGCTATGAAACTTTCATCAATTTTGTGAAGTAGGCTTTGTAGACAATTGAAAAGGGTAATCTATGATGAAAATTAAATATATTTGAACAATTTAACAAAAAAAAAATATTGTCAACCTCACTCAATTAAGAATTCTATGTAATTATCAAAAAAATGGCAAAAAGTGAAAGTTGCAATAGAACGTTCAAATTCGAGATGTAGGTGTAAAATCGAAAAAGAAACAACTTTTTCCTTTGAAATTTTTGAAATTCGAATAAATAAGCCTATTTTCAGCGATTACTTTGAAAAAATATTACTTTTGACAGGTAGCGAAAGTCACGTGACCACATCCGAGTAGGTCATTTTTCATATTTTTTAAAGCACAACTTAACGCCCAAGTCGAATTTAGAAATAAATAAAAGTTTTTCCCATATGATGCGGACTTTATGAAGGACACTGTATAGGTGGTCCGAATGTTTCGATGAAAATTTCCATGCAACAAGCAATTGCAGAGATAACCTTGTAGGAACTCTGCACGGAAATTTCATCAGATGTAATTCAATGTTCGTCGTGGTATTAGCCAGGAAAGTAGTTGTTTTCTGATGGATTTTCCTATTGTATAGGATATTAGCAATGAGCAGTTTTCCGGACATCTTATGCCTTATTCCTATACAGTTATACTCTGTCATTGTTAGGAAATGAAATAAATACAAAATACTGTTCACGTAACTTGTGACCCGTTTTCACTGGCCTATATTACCGTCACCCGCAGTACTCCACAACTTCATGACATGCGGCGTTTGCGGAATCACGTTATTATAAATTTTGGATTGGCTAAGGCCATACCGGAAGTTTTATTGAGTTTGGAATTGATCAGGTCGGTTCGATTCTGCAGACGAACCCCTGGGGAGCTGATGTTAAATGTGTGCGATTTCATATTTCGTCAGAATATGCAAAAAAGTTATTACACGAAGTGTCGGCGGTAATAGGGAGAACGGGAAAACGAAAATTGAACGAAAATGTATTATTTGAAAGGGATGTTCGATTTGTCATTGGAATTCCTACAAATAGATGTATCCGTTTCACCAAGGTCCCAGGAATAGAATATAGTTAGAAAACCAACTGAGTTTGGCAGATCTTATGATCCATCTTGATTTCAAACTCAGTGAGACTAATTCTGAAATGAGAACTGTACCTAGAAACCCTATACGGCTGATTCCGCCTCGAAAACCGAAAAAGGACAATTTTTGTTAAAGAGTTCTTGGCTCCAATATACTGTCATACATTTGTGAGTCTAAGCTGATAGACTGTCAGATAACGACCACTGAAAATTATATCAGTGTTGAGCTCAAAAAATGAAAATTCAGCGATCGGACGTGTGCTAGGCATATAGAAAATTCATTTTCCTTTTGCAGAAAAAAATAGTTTTTTTTTTATTTTCTCGTTTATGGCATTCTAACACATGAATATGTATAACAAAAACCAAAGCCATAAGGTTTGCACGTGCTTAAAGGGTTGATATAGGGGCGCGTTCTTGTACAAAAATAGTTGGTTGCTGATGCATTTTCTCGCTGATGGCAATCGACAGAATGAAATTTAATATCTTTGGGAACCCGAAAACATTTTGCCATAAGCCAGTCAGCTGTTGAGGTGTATACAGTGTGTCCCACTTAACATGCTCACCATGGGTATCTTTTTAATGGTAAGAGATACGAGGTCGATTGAATGACACCAAATGTGGAGTTTATCAAGGCCAACTATAATGTGAAAAATATTGTGATAAAATCTATTCGTTTTTGTTTTATACACAAATAACAGATTTTGATCATTTTCATGTCTCTTGCAAGTGAATTTTGACCCACTTCTGGAGGTCTTACTAACTTGAAATTTGGCAGATGTTCATAATTCCAGTGACAATGCACTATGGAATTTTTATTGAAATAAAAAATAAAAAATGCCGGCTCCTCCAATATGGCGGACGAGATTTGTGATTATGGTCCAATTCCATTCAAAACTGGTATGTGGGGGTTTTTGAGGTCGGAGATCATGATTTTTCTGTTAAAATTTATAAATTCAAGATGGCGACTTCAAAATAGTTCTTATTTTTGTATAAATGACGATAACTCCGTTGTTATCAACAAAAAGCTATTACTGTGACATATCATCTGTAAGAGAAAAAAAGTTATTCATAACTGAGTCATAGTGAGCTATGACCTACATTTGAAAAATGAAAGTTGGTGCTGATATCTCAAATAATAGAAGAGTTGGTATGAATTTCATATTTTTTTCGAAATCTCATTAAAAAACTGCCATAAGAATATGAAATTCCTATTCAAATATTTTCATAAATAAAGAAGTTACGGACGAGACATGAAAATGATCAAAATCTGTTTTTTTCGTATAAAACAAAAACGAATAGATTTTATCAAAATATTTTTTCACATTAAATAAAATGATATTTTCATGAAATTCCATTAACATATTTTTCAAATTTTGTTATCCTGTAATTTTCTTATTCATAAAAAGATATTGATGGAATTCTGACCAGTGATATTTCGAGACTTACTGGTGAATTCCAAATTTTGATAAGAGTTCTGAAATTGAATTGGTGGGTTAAAATTTCATTTTCCTATAACTTTCTTGATGATGGACGAGTTTCACTGCATAAATAAATAGAATTATTTGGAAATGCTACTGCGAGAAATTAATAACGATAAAATTGTTCATTTTCTCTCTTATTGGATTTGGCATATGCATTGCAAACTTCATTCTTAGGCCATATAAAAAAAACCTAAGTCGGAAGTATGATAGTTATATTAAATGCCTAGAATTTATACTGGGTGATCCATAATTATAGAAACTATTCACAATGGAGTTTAAGTGGACATCCAGTATTTTTGGGTTGAGTTAAGATGTTCGTTTAATTTTTCCAGAATATATAATCATAAACTCCAAAGAATACAGGGTATTTCCGTCATATAAAAACTGCCAACCTCATAAAATTTCACGAAAACCACCTTTTTTCTCCGTTGAGGTAGGAGTTTTCTTTCACCACTGTACTTTATATGCAAACACCAATACGGCTAAGAGTTTTTATCCACCTTTTATGACCAGATATTTTTTTATGTAGCTGCCAATGTGAAAGTTGAAAATTTGAAATTCTGATCCAAATCTACTAGTAAAAAACACAACAAGAATACTAAATTGTGCTTCGAATTTGCCAATGGAAACTGTTTACCTTTACTTGTTTAATAAACACTGTGGCCAAGATAGAATTGACCAGCAGTGTAGGTATTTTGAAATAGTATTTCGGAGATCATTTCTTGGAAATGGGAAAAGTGGTGAATTATTCGTAATTTATTGATAATCTTCGGAATAACGTCAGAAATAAACGAAAGTGAATATCGTAAAATTATCCTTCATTCATATACAGTGTGTCCCACTTACCATGCTCACCATGGGTAACTTTTTAATGGTGAGAGATACGAGGTCGGTTAAATGACACCAAATGTGGAGTTTATCAAGGCCAACTATAATGTTGAAAAATATTTTGATAAAATCTATTCGTTTTTGTTTTATACGCAAAAAACAGATTTTGATCATTTTCATGTCTCGTCCGTAACTTCTTTATTTATGAAAATATTTGAATAGGAATTTCACATTCTTATGGCAGTTTTTTAATAAGATTTTGAAAAAAATATGAAATTCATACCAACTCTTCTAGAATTTGAGATATCAGCACCAACTTCTATTTTTCAAATGTAGGTCATAGCTCACTATAACTTAGTTATGAATAACTTTTTTTTCTCTTACAGATGATATGTCACAGTAATAGCTTTTTGTTGATAACAACGGAGTTATCGTCATTTATACAAAAACAAGAACTATTTTGAAGTCGCCATCTTGAATTTATAAATTTTAACAGAAAAATCATGATCTCCGACCTCAAAAATCCCCACATACCAATTTTGAATGTACCATAATCACAAATCTCGTCCGCCATATTGGAAGAGCCGCCATTTTTTATTTTTTATTTCAATAAAAATTCCATGGTGCATTGTCACCGGAATTATGAACATCTGCCAAATTTCAAGTTATTAGGACCGCCAGAAGTGGGTCAAAATGCACGTGCAAGAGACATGAAAATGATCAAAATCTGTTTTTTGCGTATAAAACAAAACAGAATAGATTTTATCAAAATATTTTTTCACATTATAGTTGGCCTTGATAAACTTCACATTTGGTGTCATTTAACCGACCTCGTATCTCTCACCATTAAAAGGATACCCATGGTGAGCATGGTATGTGGGACACACTGTATATAGAAAACAAAATTCGCATTTCAAATGGAAACATTGTTTGTCAAAGAAACAAACAATTTTCTGCAATAAAAAAAAGATTACTCAAAAATTGAATCCAGAAATTCTGTATCTGAATACATAATTTTGAAATCATGACATTTAGTATCAAATACATTATATTGATGAAGTTTAACATTATCTAGGTACACTTTAACTTTCTACAATGTGGGGTATTTTCTGTTCCTAGGGCTCAAAAATTAAACTTTGATGTCGGATTCTAGTAAAAAAAATAACCACAATGGAGAAAATATTAAACACCAGTTTGTTTCTCCACCACCTTAGAGGCAGAGTTTCCGGCGAGTTTTTTTCATATTGGCATTCCCTTCAGGCCTAGTTCACTTTTAAAAAGTGAAACTTCCAGAATATTGAATTGCTTCTATGTCAAAATGAAAAATCAAACTTATTTTCAGATTCGAATCAGTTCTGAATCAATGTTGAAATCGATTTGCAGTGTCTTCGGTACAATTCAAATGGTGCACAGAAGGAAATGTAATATTTTGTTGGTTCCTGCGTATTCAAGGAATAGGCCAAGCTGTGGATAAAAATAAGAGGCTCTTTTCACACAAAATAAAAGAGGCAAACGGCCTATACTACTTTTTATAAGTTACTTCGTGAATGAAAATACCAGTTTTCGCCCCAGCAAAATCGCTTTTTGGAATTTTTTAAACAAGAAATAGTGAAAAAAATTACAATTTTTTTGGTAATTTGGAAATATCTCAAAGATTATTCAAAGAATCGTTTTACAGTCAATGGAACTTTTGTGGAAATTTGTCAAACCTACAAAATGGTTTATTATACGCCCAGATCGGTGCATTTTTCACTGAGAAAATCCGGGGAAACCTGGAAAAAGAGACCATTTTTCAAAAATTAATATTTTTTATAAATCTGAAGGTGGACGAACAATTTTGCGGAAACTGACAATAACATGTGGTTCAACTGTCGCAATGTTGAAAAAAGGCATCTCGTGTGCAGGTAAATGATTAAGTATGGGGAGCTATATCACGGTGTTCAGGGGGACGTATGGAACACAAAAAACGTTGGTGGCCATCTGAGTTTCGCGTCTGGCGTATTTAAAGTGGGGGAAAGTGGGGTTCGATGAGCTAGCATCTAAAACGGGTGATTTCGGTAACTATCACATTTATATGAAAAATTCAAGAGACCAAACTGATAGAAAATACTCGTTCCTATAATATTTGTGTCATGCTCAAATCCGCTTCTTAGTGAAGTTCGCGAGATAAAATCGATTTACTAATTATTTCAATATATTAAATTCATTTAATCAATGAAACACCTATCGTCCATTACTTTATTCTCTGTCAGATATTCGATCGACCAAAACTGCCTTTAGTCTAGCACATCCAGCTAGACTGAAGGCTGGGCATGACAAACAAACAACTTTTCGAACCGTATTGGGAGGAAAAGGGGGAGTTTGGTAGGCTGAAATCAAAATTGAATGATAACTCTCTGAAAATCAAAGGTACGTGAAAAAGTCAAATTACCGAAAAGATAGATCATTTATTTTTCTACAACAATTATTTCTTGCTTTTTTTCAATAGACATGAGACAATTTCTGTTTCCGGTTAAACATATTAAACATTTTCATTCGAAGATAATATTCGTTGATAAAAAAGGAATCAGAAACTGAACTATCTAGTTTTACCAATCGGAATCTTCAGTTAAGTCATCACTAACAATTCCTGTCTCATCATAAACATTATCGCAAAATATTTTTTCTTCAAGACAAGGACACATCTCTGTGCATAGAAGTTGTCTTGAAATACGACTGCAGGAGCCCTTTGTGAGCGAAATAAGCTCTTACGCTCCACACAGACGATCACAAAGTTCTGGTACCATTGTTCCATCTTCAACCTTCCATCCAAATTGTAGTGGTAGGGAAAGACAAGGATCCGATACGTCACATCGACGCCACTCCATAGCTCTACTTACTGAAGGTAGCAAAGCTGCTCTTGTTGGTGGTATATTTCCTGCAACACCCTGTTTTTGCGTGAAAAAAAAACCGTCTCAACTCTCTGCATACATACTTTTCATACGTTTCATCTTCTAAGATTGAATCACCAAGCGATACCAACGCTCCAAACACATCATCATCTGCATCCAAGAATCTCTCCTAGAAAGATGGTTTTGTTTTGCCTTTGAAAGCCCCACTAATATCTGCACCAGAAATAGCGTGAATTCCCAACAAAGCTGCGTCTCGCTGTGGGCCAAGGGCACTGTACTCCTTACCTAAACATTTCTTTCGTCTCGTTGCTCCTAGAAAGACCATATGGCTGTCTCTTGGTAAATGGGGGTAATTAAGGACAGCCAAAATGAAAACGTCTGTATCTGGTGGAAAACAGTGGAGACTAGGTGCACCTCTCTTTGTCGCGTCAATAGAGTGAAAAATTAGCTTGGTATCTGTTTCCTCGTGAAAGCTTTAAAGATGTGCTATGTATAATCCAGAAGCTTCTGTAGTTTCTCGGTATGCAACAACTGCACATATGTCTTTTTTCACTGCTGATGTAAAGAGTGCCCTACTGAGGAATTCGGTGAGTCAGTCTTTGGTCTTAATGTGAGAGTAGTTTCTGTAACATAGGTGCTCTGATATTAGTTTTGCCTCAATCATATATTGGATAGGTGAAATGCCTTTTTGACGTCGCGACGTAATCTCAGATGCAAAGAATTATTGATATAAGTATCATACACAATATGTATTTAGCAAAATACTCTATACTCTGAGGATACTTTATCAAAAAATTGATCAGCTGAATTTGAAAAGGTAGATACTTGCTTGAGCTTGAGCTTGAGCTAGAAACTACTTTGTGAGAGTTTGCTGACGCCTTGTGATTCCAAAAATTCCGTCCAATAATTTTAATCTCATGTTCTGTTCCAGAGCTTCATCTACCCCTAACCAACAAAATGCATTATTACTTCTATTGGGATACCACCTACCACTTTCCAGGTGGGATTGATGTTTCTAAATATCCTACTGTGGCATTATGCCATACATTCAAAGAAGAATAGTAACGTAAACCTAGCGCAATTAAGTATTTGTTGAAGTCATCCAAGGCTGCAATACGCAGATTCCAGTTTGCATTCCTTGTTGAACGATCGAAAGGTAACATGGAGAAAAACATATCCATTACCATTTTGAATGTAGGGCTCGCTTCACTCACCTCTTTGAATAAACATTCAATTTTAGTAGGGAGTTCCAAATTCATCAACCTTTCCTTTAATTGAAAGTGTTTGGATAGAAATAGTAATACTACAACGGTCCAGGTATTCCTCATTTCGACAGCTATACTACCGCATTCCTGTGTCAAATCAGGGTTTTCTTTTGGATATAACGCATTATCCAGCGAGGGTTCTTTGGCCGACAGCCGACCAAAACGGTTTGTGAAGTTGTTTGTTTGTCATGCTCATTCATGATTTCGTGGAATATCCGACAAAGAATGAATAAAAGAATGATTATCTTTGTTCCATTGAATAATTGAATTTAATATATTGAAATAATTAGTAAATCGATTTCATCTGGCGAACTTCACCAAGTAGCGGATTTGAACGTGACAGTAATATTATAGAAACGGATATTTTCTATCAGTTTGCCCTCTTGACTTTTTCACATAAATGTGATAGTTACCGAGTTATCACCCGATTTAGATGCTAGCACATCGAACCCCACTTTCCCCCACTTTAAAAACGCCAGACGCGACACTCAGATGGCCACCAACGCTTTTTGTGTTCCATACGTCCCCCTGAACACTCTTATATAGTTCTCCATACTTAATCATTTGCCTGCACACGGGATTACACAACTGTATGGACTAATTATTCAAATTCTGTAAACGGCATATGGAAGTAGAGAATATGAACATGTGCCAAATTCATTATTTCCCAGATTTAACTTCTATTCTATTTCATATTTTTCAAAAGCTACACAGTTATCTTTTTCTATAATTTTCTGTGTCCACCGCTTTTTCAAACGACTGAATTTTTGAAGTTTATATCAATAGTTGATATATCGAGCAGTGTATAAACGGTGTGGTTGGAATTGTGGTAGGGAGAAATGTCATTAGTACCAATGTCAGCAGCGTTATACAAATTAAACTCCTGGACACCAACATCAAAGGTACCGACGCCGAGTGTTAAACTATGGTACTAGCCTGACGTGTAAATGAACCTTCATTCTAACCTTTCTTTCAACAAGCAACGAAGCTCTGAAACACAATCAGTTTTTTCGAAACAAATAACCTCCGATGATAGCTCATAAAATTGGCGCGTAACCTTAAGAAGATCCCTCATTCTCATCATTGGCAACGTATAGCCAAAGTCGAGGATAAAAAAGTTAATTGTTTTTGAGGATATTACTCTCGATAAGATAATGGCACCCATAACATAAACACGGATATTTCTCTCGGCATTATCACTTTTTATTACTTATTATCATATAGTTGAGTGGCTTTTATGTCTTTGACTACGAATTACGAGGTGGGAGCCATAATCTCGGTTAACAACTAAGCTCTCGCCATCTGTTTAATATGCCCCGGGCGAGACATATGTTCTTATCGTTTTTATTATTCGAGTGCATATCCACACGTCTTCATATGCATAGATAATATTCCAATGGCTGGCTTATAGTTCGGGGAAAAGAACTTCAGATCAGATCCAGCTGGGCGTGACAAATCTTAGTCTCTTCTCAAGTAATACTTATAGTTATTAATGTGTATTAATGTGGGCTCCGCATTTTTGGAACACCCAATAGTTACTTTTACTTTTTACTTTTTGTTTAATAATTTCATTTCGTTGATTTTATAATTAAACTTACTGTACATCATGCACACTTCCTGAGATGTCAGGTGTGACAGAAGAAAGTAGGCACTGACGTTTAGTAAGACGCGTAAGACGTTGAAGACGAAAAGTATCTCTCAGCCAAAAAGACGGGGCCAGAGAGTTCAATTAAAGTCGTTACTGTTAGTTACGGGTCAAGACGTGTCCTTTGTAACGAAAAAGACGTTTCAACCAAAGAAGTAAATGGTGAGAAAAGACGACCTCACAGAGAAGTCAAATAAGACAGATCGAGTCGCGATCCGTTTTATTTCATTGGAACTACGATCATCACCCCAAAAACACGTAAAGACGTTCAGTGGCTGTTTTCTGATCATTATTAGCTACTTCAAAGATGTATACGAAGTTTGATGTTTTCCCTAATTCACCAGTATTGTAGATGATTATCAATAAACTGTGTTTTCCTGTTCTTAAACTATCCGGCAGCCTTTTGAACTCATTTCCTCTAGACAACTGACAAAAATCCTACATTAATATATTTACTTTTCACTTGTGCATTACTGCTTTATAATACCTTGGCAACGGTTGCTATTAACATACCAATAACGCCCAGTTATGGAGGGCATTATGAATCATAACGCCCGCTAAATATTTTTTCTAGTTCAATAAATGAATTACTCAGAAAAGTTTTATTTATAACTGTACATAAAAAAGGGACTAATTATTATCTCTCAAATGTTCCTGAAAAATTAGTACCAAGTTTGAAGTTGACCGATGATGAACTCTTCAATGTTCGGAACGTTAACATTTTCTTTCTCGGAAACGGAATAGGCTATCATTGTAGCAATTTTGTTCTTCGAGGAGATACTTTCTTCAATATAGCTCTCCGCTACCGTACTACTCTTCCATTTTCCATGAAATTTTAGCGTTTCAAAGGAAGCACCACCTTGAACAAGAAGCGTTGACGACGTTCGGCGTAGACAATGTCCGGTGTAACCTTTCGGGTTTTCCAAATTAAGGTATTTCGCTATGATAGAAGGAACACTTCCTATATAGTTACATGGTGGTTCTTCGGGTTGTAAGGCCGACGTATGTTAAGAGAAGATCTCGACGTTTCGCCAACACGAGTGGTTAGCATTTTCATACTCTCAACCACTCGTTACAACCCGAAGAACCACCATGTAAGTGACGATGGCCGCGAAAGCCTTTCACAACTTCCTATAGTATTTTTACCTAAAGGTAACTCAATGCATTTATAATTTCGGTAGGTTAAAAAGAACCTACGTTGTTTACATCATTTTGGTCGTAGTGCAATGTACTTTTTAACTAAGTTCAATGCTCCTATTTCGCTTTCTTCAACAATGGTGAAACTTTTTGAGGTGCACATCTTGGTTTCTGGTACCTTGATCAGTAAAACGGCTCCTCTGTATTCAATGTCATCAATTGTCATCTTGACCATTTCATCACGTCTTAAGCCTCCAAATACGCCCATTACCAAAACAACTTTATATAGCAGAGAAGTATCATCTGGAGCTTTTCTTATGAAAAGTAAAACTTGTCCACCTTCCAACACCTTCGATTTTTTTAGGAATGTATCCTTTTGATTTAACTTTCAGAAAGGCCATCAGTTGACTGAATGCTGATATATTAATGTTTTCTTCAACAATCAATGTTGATTTCAGCTGTGAGTATTTGGTCCATGACTATTTGCACTATATTTTTGATACTGAAATAATGTAAAATAAATAAAAAATATTAATTTTTTTTTTTGGATTGACGTGGCCTTTACTTGATGGAAATTCATAGTATATGACACTAAGGTAAACACGATTAAATTTCCACAGATTTATTGTCTTCGCGACATGTTTCGATACACTGTATCTTTTTCAAGCGAATGTAATACATTAAATTATTCTACCTTGAACATTACTTAAATACCCTTCTTAACAGTTGAGGTAATTAGGAGCTACCTATGATAAAAATAAAATTGACAATACAATGTAGGTAGATACCTGGAAATCTCAAAACATATCTACTACTTAATTAGTTGAAAAGGTTCAACAAAGGGGAACTATTAAGGTCCAATTGATCATTTAGTAAACAATTCGAATTTTTCAATTTATTAATTTCCAAGAATTCTAAATAATTAAGTCTAATACCTTTATTTTCAACATGAAGGATTTCAAAGTTTTCAATATTAATATTTTTCATTAGATAAACTCACCAGTTTTTGGAAGTATGCCACTAAGACAGTTTCATTTAAGGTATTCACTCTTATACTCTTATACTCTTTCTCCTATAAGTATTTGGATTTCACAGGCAGTAAATTTCCTAACGCTTTTTCTGCTTTAAGCGTCACATTCTGTGGGATCTCCATTATTTTTATGAATACAACCCTTTTTAGTTTCCTCCACTAACAAGCTTGTCAGTTCTTACAAAAATGCAGCGTCATTACACGTTAATATATAACAAAAAGTAACTTAAGACATCTATAGTCACTCGTTGAAACTCAAATTGAGTTTGCCTATCGGCATTAATTATGAGTGGATTCGATTTAATGTCGAGAGCTTCCAGAATTCCTTTTAGACGAGTGGGTTACTACGAAACAGCTGTCAAAGGTTGGAACTCTCGGAATCAAATCGAAAAATACTCTATTTTCAGCAAGTTATTATACAGTGAGCACGTAAAGGTTGGAACAAATTCGTTAAACACTTGATATGGCCATTAGGAAAAATAAGCTCAGACACGTCGATTTTGGTTTTCAGTTGTGCATTTTTTGATCTAATCATATTTTTGATGACGTCATATATTTTTTAAATGGCATTACCATATTTTGACAATACTTTAAAAAAAAACGCATTTTTCTGTGTATGGATGTCACATTTTTTCTTATGTTACACAACTGTATGTTCGAGAAATAAAAGATATTTCATTATTCATAATACTGTAATATTAGGTCTGTTAACGTGAACTTTTGACTTAAGAGATCCCTACAAAAAAAATCTAGTTGGGTTAGATCATGAGATCTAGCTGGCCATTCTAAAAATCCTCAACTACGATCGAAATCATCTTCATTAAGTTCATGATTCATATGAGGATTTTCTTGAAATGATAGTTGATCTTCCATAACGCCTGGATGACCTTTCGTATCATTATCACCGACATTGTCAAAATTTCTGAATTTTGCTTCAAATTTGCTCGCCGTCGAACGTGTAATAGGTCTATCGGGATATTTATAGTTAAATAAGTCACAAACCTCAGCTTGTGTACTAGTCATATCCCCATAACCTAAAATCATTAAAATATCTTTGGGTCATTTTTCGCTTTTCGCATGGTGTCGATAACTTATTTATACCTCAATTATTTGATAGCTAACTATTACTGTTAAGCCGAATTTTAGAAACATATTTACCTACAGTCAGTGTCTAGTTGCTTTGGAGCTAGCAATGAGTCAAACATCTGTTTTAAAATGACTAAAAAAGAATAGGTGGCACCCATATGAAGTGAAAGTAATTCATGAACTTATTGAAGATTATTTCGATCGCAGACGAGGATTTTTAGAGTTTCCAGCTAGATCTCCTGATCTAACCCCACTGAATTTTTTTTTTTTGGATACCTCAAGTCAAAAGTTCACGTTAACAGACATTATTATGAATAATGAAATATCTTTCATTTCTCGAACTTGCGGTTATGTAACATAAGAAAAAATATGACATCCATACACAGAAAAATGGGTTCTTTTTGAAGGTATTATCAAAATAGGGTATTGCCATTTGAAAAAAATTATTATGACGTCATAACTTGAACAGGGATGACGTCATCAAAAACATAAGTAGGCCCAAAAATGCGCCACAGAAAAATAAAATCGACGTGTCTGAGCTTATTTTCCCTAATGACCATATCAAGCGTTTAACGAATTTGTTCCAACCTTTACGTGCTCACTGTATATCGTGTTAAATATTGGTAATATACTATTCAACTAATATGATATCAAACTTATACTGTTTTTATCCCTAGAAACGATAAATTCCATTAAGGTGTCACAACTTATCCTTACGATGTCGTTTCTTCTTTTTCTCTAATTCACACTAGTGCGGAATTTCAGCGTGCCACGATATAAGTTGGACTGCACCTAATATAAATGAAAAAATAACACGAACTCTTTTACCAGGCATCAACGTAAAAAATAGTCAAACTTCCCGGGAAAACCATCCGAGTCTCTCGACTGATGTGAAACGTGCAGATATGAGATAAAAACGCAATATAAACAAGTGAGAGTCGTAAGGGTCGTAAGAAGGGCGAGTCCACCGGAAGATAAGCGATATTCGTAATCGGATGCATTATTTACCCGGACTTTTTTATGACCGGCCTTTTCCGGGCACTGGGGGAGTCCAGGTAGGTGACATTCGCAGAGGCTTCAAAAAGGAGTTAGGGTTAGACCAAAAGCACACCAAGAATGGTAGCTTCCAACCGTTGACGAATTAATTCTATAATAGGCATTGAAAATCACTTCTCTAATGAAACAACAACGGCAATAAAATGTAATTTGAGAGATAAAATCAAATCCAATTTATCCATTCAAAGACCACACAGTATACACCGAGTACACTACAAATCAAATATTGAAATTATAAATACAATTACAGACAGTTGACAATGGAAATAGCAAAAAAGAATTCTCTTTCTTTCTCAGGCTTATTGATCAACACTAACGATTCTAAATTTGATTTTTCTATTTGTAGGAAACCTACTCTAGCAGATTCAGTCATTCCTTTTCTTCAGGCAACCCCAATTCTCATAAATTTGCAGCGTTTCTCAATGTCATTTCTCAATGTCATTTACCCAAATCTCTGAATCGTACTTTAATTCCTATTAATATTTCCAATAAATACTGCTATATTCCTCATTTAAGTAATAGGCCACTCTATAATTTTTTTATATTGTAGAACACAGCGTGCACATTACTTCTGAGAAAAATTATCACCTCCAGGGGGGGTGGAACCCCCCCCCCCCAAAAAACGCGTTGAAATAAATTTTTGAGGTAATTTCGAAATATCTCAAAAAATTTACTTTAAATCAAAAAAATAACTTGATATTCAGAAAGGGCACAAATTTTTACAAAAAAAACTCTCTCTACCAAAATTTTAAGAAATCGCACGGTATTCTCGAAAAAAAATTGTTGAAGATATATGTTTTCGCAATGGGGCAGGTGTTGCGCCGGCTCCCGCCAACGAGCATTTTTACAACCAGCGTGTGAAGTAAAGTTCTATAACTCCTCACATAAATGTTCAATTCGGATATATCTCACGTCATTTTGAAGATAAAGATCGCAGCTTTGTATTCTGATATTATTTATATTTATACGCGCAGTTGCCAGCTGCAAAATTTCAATTGAAAATCTTATAATATTAAAGTTCCTGACTTCGTGAAATAATGCTTGTGATTACTGAAATAATGTCTTATCACTTGTAGCGTAAAGTAAAAAAGTAAAATGAACAGTTGAGGAACACTTCATTGTCAAATTGCATTACGTTCAACCGGACCAAATAATGTTGGTTTTAAATACGAATGTTCTTCGCATATATTAGGTTACAAAATCTTGAGGGAGTTTATAAATTCAAATGCTAATAACTCAGAGATAAAAGCACGTATTAACATGAATGAAAGGCCAGTTTGCAGAAAAAACCCTGCTCTTATTGACAATATTCATACAAATTTGGTTATTTGCTCAAATTTTAACTTAAAATAGAGGTTACTCGGCATTTGATCGCATTATTGTTCTATGGAAACAAAAATAAAATCAATCCTAGATGGAATATGGGGATTCGAGACCGAGGAAGACAGTGCACCAAAGGAAACTGTCCCTAAGTGTATCTGTTTTAAACTCATTCAGATTCTAAAACCTGAAAAATATCGGCTTGGTACCTTGTCAATGAGGCAGCTGGCGCGCCGCTGTATAGTATACAGCGGCGCGGTTCTGTCGGTGCGCAGTGGGCAGCGTCAACGTTGCTCTATGTTAACGTCAGATAATATAAAAGTTCCTGTGCAGAAAACACTGGATACTGGGATAACATCGATAATCGGAGACGAGGAAACATCTCTTAGTGCTTTGTCACTGTTATTAATTGAAAATGGTGAGTTTATTTTTGAAATATTTGTTTCATGGTCAACTCAGCTCTGTTTCAAAATATTGCAATGTCAGATATGACTTACATTCCGAAAATTCCAAAGGTCCACCTAGGAATTCAGGAGAAAATGGTTTTTTCTAACTGCACGAGGAGACTGAAGATGAAGTAGATGATGAGTTGTATGAGTGAATAAATATATTTTCCTATACATTTGTTGATGGAGATTACTTGTGGATTCATTACTCCATAACCTTTCTCGATATCATTGAAAAACACTCTCATATTTTGTACTCTCATATTTCCTCCGGTCCGCGTTTGATTTATACAATAAGTTGATCTTCTATCGAATTTGCGAATAATTTCCATAACAATACTTCTAAATCTCAATAACGACAGTTCTCAACGATTATTTACCCACATTTATATCTAACAGTAGTAGTTTGAGAGTTTTTTAATATTCTCCCCCTTCCCTCTCACCCCAATGTTTCCGCGATGCGGGGATATGCCCCGAATGCGGAGGCGGGAAAATCGTTTCTAATAATTTATAACTATTATTTTTACAAATGTTCATTCATAGAAAATACCCCAAAAAAACACGATTTCTGGAAGGGGTTGATGTCCCAGGAGGGGGTTTAATTGTTGAAAATAATTCGCCCATATTATTAATACCAATTTACACTCATATTTATTGCCCAGAGCTGAAATGTCAAGAAAATACCTTCCAGAAAAATGTTTTTACGATTTTTGGGGGGTTGCACCCCCCAGGGGGTGATAACTTCATTGCTAATTATTTAACCCTCCGTGACGACCGAATTGCAAAAAAGAAATCGGCGGAGCAATTTAAGTTGAACTTTTATGAGAAAAATTGCTCTGTTTATTGGCCTATAAAGTTACACTTAATATCTCAAATATTTTTAGTCGGTCCTGTAATGACCTCAATTTATCTTTATACACTATGGATCCAATTTCCATAACGTCAGTTAATACTAAAGATAAAGTAACTCTCTCCAATATATCAGGCGTGTACAGGATCTCTTGCTCACAGCCTGAGTGTGTTGTTCAATATGTTTGACAGAGTGGCAGAAAAATCAAAACTAGAATTTTGGAAAGTGTCCTCATGTAATCACAGATTGTATTATCAGGGTGTGGAATAACCATTTAGTTTTGCTTTGCTACAATGTAAAATAATGCTCGATCAGTGAGAGAAGCCGCTAAAGAATTCAACAGAAGACATCAAGATCGTGATCCAACTCACCATACCACCACAGTATATATTATGTGTTAAACTGTCTTCAGGATTGATACATTAATCAATAGAAGCGGAAGAGTTAATCAAAAACATGTACCGAGACAAAGAAAAAATCTTGAGATAGACGGACAATTCTAAGGTATGTTGAAGAAAATCCGAAAAATAGCTTGAAGCAGATTTCACAAGATTCACACCAAAAATCATGCACACGTTGGGACGCGGTGATGAGGAACGTAGGTCGGAATTCTGTTTCTTCTGCCAAGGTGAATATTTGATTGATGACAACTATCTAGGCAACATTCTCCTCACCGATGAGGCGACATTCAAATTCTTTATTTACCATTTATAGCCATGCAGTGCTTGGATAAGGCAAGTCATAAAATTACACACAGTAGCCTAATAACAATGATATGTTATACATGTTTAAAAAAGATAAAAATACAATACATTTTATTGATAAAAACGTACAAGGGGGCGTACACGACAAACAATAAAAAAATATAAATTAGGTATCTTTGCAAAAGTTTACAAATTCGTCAAGGCTGCAGAAAGCATTCATTTTCAACATATTTTTCATTCTTTTCTTGAAAAGAGGAAGTGATAGATGTTTTGCATAGTTCACTATATAATTGTAAAGGGGTATCACTAACGGTACAGAGGCCACTCAGAATTCCAGGGAGAATCCACAATGGGTGATAAATGCAAACAAGACAGTATTCACGAAAAATTAATGTCTGGGTGCGAATATCCAAAAATCGTATAGTAGTTCCAGTGTTTTTTGAACAAACACTAAATGGTGATAAATTTTATAATTTTTTGACTACGAATTTCTTAGATTTCATTGAAGATCGCAGAAATGTTATATTCCAGGTAGACGGTGCCTCCATTAATAATGACACTGCTGTACGGAAATGGCATGATGAAACATTTAAAGAAGGAGATGGATTGGGAGGGACAGTCCTTTTATTTGTTGGCTTTCTCGATCACCAGACCTGACTCCATTAGATTTTTTTCTCTGGGGATATTTGAAAGAAAGTGTTTATTAAAACAGACTACAACACTTGAAATAATTAAAGAAATGATAAGGCGAAAGTGTGGTGAAATAATACCATACCAATTGAGGAGAAATGTATAGAGCGTGAAGTGGGATATATTGAAAACACCATTATCTGTGAAAAGTTTTCCATTTAGCAGAACGTAGTAGTCAATATCTTTGAATAGAGCTCGTCGAGTACTATAACTTGCAATTTTCATTTTTCAAAATCGGTCAATGGGTTTCAAAACAAAAGGGTGTTGCGGTTTCAAATCGCACGCATTGTATAACTATCAGTAGTTTTCACAACTCATCATAATTATTCACTACAACATAACCAACCATGTATACATTATTCTCACTCAATACTTTGGTCAATTGCACTTTTATTGTATTATGTTTAAAGTCGTATACTAAGCAGTTGATGTATTGGAATTTTTAGTGTAATTTTAACTAGTATATAATATTGACCATGCAACAACTTCTCTATATGATAATCATTTTCCAAATACAAATAAAGATTTTATTGTATTCTATTGTATCTCAAAGCGGGCTATTTATTTATTATTATCAGATGGCGGGGCTAGCGAGGTAGTTCTGTATAGAACCTTTCTGCACCCCGCTATCAGGTATATCTCGTGAGTACTCCGGATCTTTTAATGAACTCCTAGAGATTTCTCACAAGGTTTTCCTGCGGGCTATCTTCTGCACCGCAGTGTCGGAAGATATCCATCCTCATGCGAACCAGAGCATCGCATTCCAACCAATAAACAGCCTCCCTGTTTCGTCCTCCCCATCACAAAATCAGCATTGTGTGGACTCTTGATGTATCCCCAACAGTTGCAGGTGTTTTCTCAGGTAGCAGTGGGCTGTCATCAGTTCTACCTTCCTGAGAGAGTCTCGGCTTAGTTCAAGAAGGTGTCTTGATAGCCGGTCGGTTGGCCCCATCATCATAATTTTTCCGTGAGTATTGCCTCAGGCACTCTCCCAGAGAGATTAATGATGGTTTTTAACCTATTTCTTTTTGTCCTGCTTAATATCCGCAGGTTGGTTCTGGTCCAATCAGAGTTGTTGCTGCCCCCACTCTTGCTAGGGCACTGCGCTCTCATTTCCCTGGATGCCGTTATTTCCTGGTACCCAGACAAGTTTTACCCTGTTCTTTGCTCCCAGGTCGTTAAGATTTGGTGTGCCTCCCAAACCAGTTTGGAAGTGAACCTGCATGAACGCAGGGCTTTAATCGCCGCCTCACTGTAGGAGAGAATCACTATGGTTGGTTTCTAGGACCCCTTCTTAGGATCTCTCTCGTGCCGACGGAGATTGCCGTTACCTCGGCTTGGAATATAGAGGCTTGAGTACCGAGGCTTAGACTAATGTCTTGCCTTGGTCTCTTCCCGTATATTCCAGCCCCTACTCCTTTGCTAGTCTTTGAGCCATCCGTGTACCAGATTTGCCCTTGATGTAACTTCCCCATCTTCTATGATGGTGGTGTATATTCCATCAAAGGAGTATGTTGGATTCATTTTGTCTGACGGCATTTTTATGACCTTCGGTATCCTGGGGTGGCCTTGGTTATTGCCCTTCCATTGTCCCAGACATTTCAGCCTAGATCCTCACCTCTAAAGCTGGCTAACTTTAGACTTCCTTTAAGCACTCAAATACGTCAATATCAAAGTGATTTCATTCCACCAAGGCATGAAGAAGTGTTCTGTAATTTTGGCATTTAATTCGTGTAAATTAGTCCGAATGATGAATAGAGAAGAAAAGGAAAACTTCCAATTTACTCAAAAACATCGCTCTTGGGACGTCTCTGCGTGTTTCTCTAATCTCTACAAAGTTTTAAAAATGAAAAGTGAAGGCAGATGAATAATTCCAACATTCCATTCAGCAAAATTCAAATTCATTGCTAGTGCTATAGTGAAAGAGTTCTCCTCATTTTACCTGACGTAGACGAAACGGAGGCACAGCTTTTAAATTTACCCATCTACGCTCATTCTCTCTTTTCAGAATATTAAAATATTTTTCCGTCTGATGCAGCTGTATGCATTTCGTTAAGTCGACGTCGGCGTCGGTAGTGAATTTCGTAAAAATAGTAACTCTACTAATTGGGCGAAAAGGTAAATACGTTCTTCCCATACCTTAACGTGTATAACGTTATAGTCCCGTGTTCAACGTACAATTGGGTGCTTTTGAATGTCATCGACAATATTTTTCAGAATTTCAGGGAGTTGTTTCGGTGGTCTCATATCAAATTTATTTCAACAAACAAATCAAATTTCGAGCAACGGGAGCGGATGTTTGATTTAAGTGAATTCCAGGCTGCTAGCTTTTCTTCGTTCCAACGAACCATCAGCTTTATATTTATTCCTCAAAATCATCCGACTTCCAATGGTATCCTGATCTATCGGACAATCAACAGAAACCGAAATGTAATTTCTAATGATTGAACAAATTTCTTTCTTCATAGCATGATACCATTCAGTCGACTACGGTCCATGTAACGCCTGTTCAATGGGCATTTCACATATAAACGCTTCTTCAGATGAATCAGTATACATTATTTCATTCAGAACTGTTTTATACATTTTTTGGGGTCTTCCTCTCAAGCCAGTCCTAGCGATATAAGGTTTTTCTCTCCCACGAGTTCCTTCTGGAATATTCTTTACTTCAATCTGATCATCATCAGAAATTTCATTCTCGTTTTCTGCATTCGGAATATTCACCTGAATATCCACAGTACGATCAGTACCCATGTTATCATTCTCAATTGCTGGATTTTCAGAACTTCAAATTCCACAGTTCGAGGTCTGTTGTTAGCAACATATTCGGGTTCGAGCATGTCTTCTGGGATGAAGTCGATAAATTTGTCAGATAGTGAGTCCACATTTTCGACAAACTTCACATCCCTTGTTAACGCTATCTTTTTCTCGAAGGCACCCATACTCGGAATCCCTTGGTTTCCAACTTCTTTAAAATGACCTACTTCCGGAATTTTTCCCATCCAAACTTCATATGGCGTTCTTCCATCCAAACTCTTAGTAGGACAACGATTCCTTAGGTAGTTCGCAGTATTCACTGCTGCTGCTCAATACGAGGGTGGTGATCCGGACTGCATTAGAAGACAACGAACGGTATCTAGAAGTGTTCGGTTTTTTCTCTCTGCGATACCGTTTTGTTCCGGGTTGTATGGAGCTGTTAATCTACGTACAATCCCATGATCTTACAACAGATCATCGAATTCTCTGCTGGTGTACTCGGCACAGTTGTCAGACTGAATGCATTTTATTTTCTAACCATTTTGATTTTCAGTAAGAGTAATGAATTCCTTCGCCTTTTCAATTTACTCACTTTTTGATCTCTTTACATATTGCAGGAAGCTCTATGACTCTGACCTATCTCTAGCTGCTCGTTCCCCATATCTGACATTGTATCGAAATTTTCAACTATCATTGTTCCCACAAAAATACTTACTTCTAAAAGTACCTATACAAATTATATATAACAACTCTTGCTCAAATAAGGATGGCTAGTAAGTCATAAAACTAACATACAATGGTTGTACCTATGGTATAATACCAAACGAACTATTTACCATATACAATCAAAATGAACCCGAAACACTGCAACGTATTCTCTTTGACTGTCCAATTTATTTTTCTATGAAACCCTCAGATGTTTGCTGCCTAAAATAATATCTATGTTGTACAACATAAAAGTATGATATCATTTTCCCCATTGTTGATTCGTTTTGTTGTTGCCAATGGCGACGTGGTATTATCGATGATTGTTAATATCTTATGGATACTTTAATTTTGAGTTCTTGCCATGAGTTGGCTTTGTAGAAAATGGCTATGTCATCAGCAAACCCGTATTTCTCCTTTAGACTGGAGTGAAAACAAACCATTGATATAGATAATGAAGAGTATGGACCCTAAGACGGTACCTTGGAGAACCTCAGATTATATTTTCTCATAATCGCTATAGACATCATTCAGTTTTACACTTTGATATATGTTGTTTGAATAGCACTCAAATTGATAGCTGATATTTCGAATTCCAATACCCTCTAGAGTTTGCACGAGCAATTGATGGCTCACCGTATCAGATGCTTTGGACAGGTCATTATTGTTTTTTTTTCGTCAGGTAGTGTTCATTTCCTTTTGAAACTAGTATGGCCCAGATTAAGTGGGTTTTAGCTCCTTGACTATAACAGCACTAATTTGGCGCGAAGGTAAATACGTTCTTCGCGTGTCTCGCCATTCAACTTTTCTGTTTTTCACGGACTCGATGTCTCTCGCTCGCTGCACCCTTGATTATGATGTTTCTATTTTCGAGCATGTGGTCGTTAATTCTATAGCTCGACAAACAGCGTATCCAAAAAGATTAAGGTGCATTCGATTTCATAACGGAAACTTCGCAACGCCTTGTATTCATGAGTGACGCTGTAATTTATGGTTATTGCGATAATTGTCGATAACAGGATGATTGTTGCAATGTTTGATCAGACAAATATGGCAACGTGAGGTAATATTTTTATTGACTGTTTCCGAAACTGGAAATCTCTATCATTCATAAAAGAATTATGAAAAATTCTTGGATACTTCAGAATAGAAAACATAATTTGTAAAATTTTGTAACATTTGTTTTTCGGAGAAAACCCCTCAAGAGCAGAGCTTGCGGGTGAAAGGCAAACGCTCTAACACCACGACCACTTCGCTTCGGTGGTGCGGAAAGTGACATTTTTCACACGACTGGAAAATATTCAATCAATCAATCAATTAATTCATCATAAAAATATACATATACATTCAATCACAAGGACCAAAGACTGATGCATGTTTATGACAAGTCACAAATGAATATCAAAGTAAATAAAATAAAATAAAATACAGATTAAAATACATGACAGAAAATTGAGAAATTCATCTTCACAGGAGCATACTTTTTTAAATCTTAAGCATAAAAAGGCGAAAGGCGTGAAAACGTGAGACAACAAAAGGACAGTCATATATATATATATATATATATATATATATATATATATATATATATATATATATAAAGAGAGAAGAGAGGTAGTCTATTGCTGACTAGTTAGAAACAAACTTGACAATATTTGGGACAGCAGCAAAACGCAAGTGTACTCTTATAACATTATATTTCCAATATTTCGACAGTGGTTACTGTCATCATCAGGGAGCTACAAAAATGGATGAAACTATGGTAAAATGGTGAGGATGAGAGTCCTATACTTACAATGTTAGTGAGATTGGTCGCTTAACAACGATGTTACAGAATTAAAAAAGACAAAATCCTTGTGCAACATGGGATACTTAATAAAATTTATGTAAAACATTAAACAATTAAAAAATGTGTCGGATGCACAACACCTGTAGGAATACCACGAGGAGCGTGGGAGAAGAGAAAATTGTTGGGTTAGAATTTATTAAAATTAATCAAATGTCATATGTCAAAAGTCAAAGTCAAAGTCTAATTTTTTCATAGAAGTTATAGAACAAGAGAACAATTGGCCTGAGCTGCTGGGGTTTCCAGTACAGTTGCAATTACTGCTAAAGAGGATATATAATTATGGATTTCATGTAATTGTTGAGAAAATTATTAACAATTGTTTGAACAAGTTTTTGAATTAATGTGGAAATTATGGGGAGTAAAAAAGTGTAAGGAATACCGAATGAAATTAAGTAATGCCAAAAGGAGCTGTTATTGAGAGCACTTGGGTTATTGTTGGACAAGAACCCAATGTGCTTCTGACTCACCCTGTATATTATATATATATTCGAAACATTGTTAATCTAAGTGAATCCTTAGAAATAGTTTACTTTTTTTATCTTTTACTGCAGTTGTCTCTACCGAGATAACATGTGTTCTTACAGTGTTTTAATATGTTCGTATTTCGTCATCTTTTTTTAAAAAAACTTGTGTCTACATAATGACCGATGAAAAAGCATTAGCTATTTTCTTCAAACTATCCTCACGTTAATGTCTTGAGAATGAAAATAAAGTTTTTCGAAAGCTTGACAATTTGGCAAAGAGTTCTCCTACCAAGGCTTTTTTTTCTGACTGCATCCCCAAGGATATTCTTTCACATAGGTTGAGAATATCTGAGTTTAACTGGCTTTTTTCAACTAGTCCAGTCAAGAGACTACCCTTCTATATATATTATATATAAATGTGCTATTTTGAATACAAACAAAATCAATTGAAGATCAAAATCAAGTATATGTCAATTTCTACCTCTGACAGTGCTAAAAACCTAGGAATCATCTTGGATTCCTCTTTAAATTTTACCAGTCATGTCAACTTGGTGATAAGACGAGCATTTTGCAATTTAAAATTGATCTACACCAACAGAAAATTTCTCGATAAACGTGCTAAAATATCCTTATGCGAACCCTGGTTCTTTCGCACCTGAATTATGGTGATATAGTCTATGGACCTGCTATTACGAAAAGAGACTCGCAACGAATCCAGCTAGTTCAGAACTCTTGTGTTCGTCTGATCTGTGGATTAGGCAGGCGTGCCCATTTATCTCAATCTCTAAATGAGTTGGGATGGCTAAATATTGAGAAGAGAAGGATTCTGCATGCCTGTACCTTATTTCATAAGATAGTCACGACCCAAAAACCATCCTATCTATACCGAAAGATCACTTTTCTGACCGATGTCCATGTCAATGTACGATTTAAATCTCGGCTCACGCCACCCATTCACACCTCAGCTCAATATCAGTCCTCTTTCTCATACACAATCACTAAGCTTTACAATTGGATTCCGGAAGCCCTGAAGGGAATGAACATACTGAGTTTCAAAAAACATTTAAAAAATATCCTTCGTACTTGTGATATGAATTTCTGACGGGTACTCTCCTGATATGAGCAATCCTAACTAATGTTACTTTGTTATTAGTATTATCTCAGGCGTTATTTCTGTTTTAACCTAGGCTTAATTATTGAATTGTATTGGTCTATTATTGTATTTTCGTTATGTTGTTTTTTTTGTTTTTTTTCCGAGGTTGAGTGGTAGAAAGCACTTGCCTGACCCCTGTGGCTCAGACAAAAGCTAACTCTGCCTTTTGGTAGATCTGTATACTTTATTGTCAATGTTTGTTTTCCTCTGCTTCTACCAATAAAAGCGTTTATTATTATTATTATTATTATTAATTGCATATATTTCGATCATAATACAAACTATGCAAAGTACTCATCTATAGTGTAGCAGGGTTTCTGCACTAGCTGTTGTTTCAGTCTTGTTTTGAGAATATTTATATTGAGAGAGCTCTTAATAAGCTCATCAAGAGAGTTACATAATTTACAGCCAGTAAAAAAACTTTTTTGGTACAGCGTAGTCCGCTGATTCTCAGGTTGTAGTTGGCCTTTGAAACGTGTATTATGGTTATGCTTCTCAGCAGTATTCAAAAACTTAATTTTATTTTTATAGACGTATGTACAAACTTCCAGCTTACAGCTTACAACAGTTAGGATTTTGAATTTTTTTTAAATAATTTCTGCAGCTCGTTCTAGTATCGATACTAGCAAGAATTCTAATCGCGTATTTCTGAAGTACCAATACTCTGTTCACATGTGCACAATTTCCCCAAATCAAAGCTCCATACTTTATATGGGAATGAAAAGTTGCATAGTACAATGACAGTAGTGTGTACTCACTACAGTGGTTCTTCATAAATTTCAGACTATAAGAGCTACTCTGTAATTTTTTACATAAACACTCAATGTGACAATCCCAATGAAGTTGCGCATCATGATTTCACTGATTTACTACATACTATTTCATCATTGGAACCTTCAAAGAGTTTGATTTCATCAGTCCCGCCATTTCCAAAAAGAACAGTTATCGTTTTCCCATGATTCAGTTGTAGATTATTATTGTCCGACCATTTTACAATATTAGCATATACTGTTTCAGCAGTAGTTTTAGAATAAGATCCTTAGCAAAAATGTTGAAAAGTAGAGGTCCCAAGACAGAACCTTGAGGCACACCTTGCTCTACATCCATTTCTTCATAGAAAATGTTGTTGACTGTTATCATTTGTGTTCTCTTACTGAGGTATGATTCGATTAAAGTTAAAGGCAAACCTCTTATTCCATATCTCTCTAATTTGGCAGTAATTATTCGATGATCAACTAAGGGCCGGTTTTTCAATGCACTTTAACTTCGAGATAAATTTAACTCATGGTTAGAATGTGAGTCTATCCCTTCATTTGGCAAATGTCATATCCATTCTAACTACGAGTCAAATTTAACCGGGAGTCAAAGTACGCTAAGACGACATTGATAAACTGGCCCTAAGTCGAAGGCTTTCGACAAATCAATGAACATACCCAATGTTAACATTTTTTTGTCAATACTTGAAATTGCAGCACGAGGCGCAAACCGAGAGTGGCAATCACACCGGTGTGAAAAACCATTTTCGCACGAGTTATGTACACTATTTTTCCTACGACCACGTGATAATTTTACCAAATAGTGTATAATCAACATCTGACATATTAGTACACAAAATATTATAATTAATGACGACATAGTTTATTTTAAAAAGTAATATCTATTATTAGGAACAAGAACTTTCGACGTTTTACAAAAATTTTTCAAAGGCTGCTCTTTATACAAGTGCTCAATATTTTGATATCCCCTCTGAACATAAACTCCTAGATTTTTTCTTATTTACCGCCCCCTTGCCCCACTCCTCTGAATTTTTCATATCTTGAAAAAAAACTGTGATTTGGAAAAATTTGGAACTTGGAAAAATTTCACATTTTTTCCTAAAAACATCAAAAAGTCGATAACCAAACGAGATATCGAGAAAATGTAAGTGAACAGTTTTTTTGTACTCGGACGGATCTACAAAATGTTATCATAAAAATTTTCTATAGCTTGTAAAAAAAAAGTGTCGATGTGGATTAAAAACACTAATAACTAGAAAAACATACGAAATATCGTAAAAATGTATGGGGACACTTTTATTGTACTCGTTGAGATTTTTCAGTGTACCCGCGTAAGAATGTATCCATAACATTCAAGTCTGGAGACCTTGCTGGCCACCTCACCGGCCCATTATTCCCTATCCATTTATCACCAAACCTCGAAATCAGATAATTAGATACTAGAATAAATGCGTGAAGCTGAATACACTTGTTGAATAAATGAAGCGAAGTTTTGTATAAAAGTGTATAAATTCTCTTTATTGCAAAGCGCTTTCGACTTTCGTCATCTTCAGTGCTTCATGTCAGGCAACAGGAAGTTTCGAAATATGTAAAAAACATTGTTTAAAATTACAATAACATAATTATTCTGCATAAGAACTAACGAAAAGCATGTTAGAACTCAGACCATGTGGTTCTTGTAAAAGCGGTGAGGACAAGACAGAATGTCTGTCTTGTTCTAACATGCTTTTCGTTAGTTCTTATGCAGAATAATTATGTTATTGTAATTTTAAACAATGTTTTTTACATATTTCGAAACTTCCTGTTGCCTGACATGAAGCACTGAAGATGACGAAAGTCGAAAGCGCTTTGCAATAAAGAGAATTTATACACTTTTATACAAAACTTCGCTTCATTTAATTAGATACTAAGTGTGCGGTGGTGCACTATCACGTTGAAACCAGATGTTGTTATAGTTAGCCAAAGGTAGATCATCCAAATAGTCTTCGAAAATCGACATTAAAAACTGGTGATATGTTTGTCCATTCAGAATTCCGTCAAATAAATGAGGACCCAAAATTCTATCTTCGTAAATTCCTGCCCACACGTTAATACTAAATCGCACTTGAGGTCGAATTTCTCGAAACTGCTCCAAATGTGTTCGTTATTTCGGTTGAATATCCCACAATTCGTAAAAGTGCTTTCATCTGTCCAAATTACATTTTCCACGAAAACAGGAATTCATAGTGCAGTACTCGCTTATCATAATGTGTCACCCGGTGACTAGTATTAGTATTATGAGTAGTCCGAATAAGATTAATTGTTTAACTGAAACTTGTAGAAGTAAGACGTGTGAGGTGCGTAATATATTGAACTATTGTTAAAGGGAGTGTTTATTGTGATATCCCGACCATCCTACTACATCAGAAGTGGTGAACAGTGTGTAAAGAGTGGTGTTAAAGTGCTGCACAATGCCGAAGTCCACAAGAAAATCGAAGCGCCGATATTCAACATTCAGCAGCAGTAGCTCTGCAAATACCAGTGAGGAAAGGCAAAGTCGCCATCGAAGAGATCTCGTAGACATAAAAGTAACAGGAAGGAATCTGTAAGTCATTCTAGGAGAACCAATATTATGCCTCAAGTCAGCAATGCCCAGCCAAACTCAGGTACTGTGTTGACTAGTACAATTCCAGAATTTGATCCAACACACATGGAAGTGTCTGATTGGTTAGAAATTGTTCAACATGACTATAATATATATGGTTGGACAGACAGTTTTATAATAATAATAATAATAAAGGTCTTTATTTTTATCAACCAGGTAAACATTAAATACATTTTTGAGTAATATGAGCACAGCACTCCAGGTTGATAGAAAAAAAAGGTAAAAAAAATATCAATATGTCCATGCAGATATTATTATATGATATACATATATTTATGTTTCCAAACAGGTATTGCGGTTGTTTGTTTTTGATGATTTTATGAAAGAGACATTCAGAGTGTAGATATCGTCTGTTCGACATATTCAGCCAGTTAAGATCTCGTAATTTGTGGGAAATTCTTTGGCGTTTCCTAATACTACAAATAAGCCGCATACAAGAGTTTTGAACGACTTGTAGCCTCCTAGAATCGTTTGCGTCGATACAGGGGCCAAGAACTACATCTCCGTTGGTGAGTTTAGATAATACCAGAGCCACGCATAGTATTTTTCTTAAAACCAACTGAGAGATAATGGTGATTGTGAAAAATTGACTTTATGTTCAAAGAAGCGTTCCGGATGCAAATTTTAACATGATGTTTGAATCGCAGTTGATCATCAAAAACCAGGCCAAGGTTTTTTGCCTTGTTTACTAGCGCAATTTGCTCTCCATCAACATTCATTCGGATTACTTCGTTGATTTGCAAACGAACTTTAGTTGGGCCAAAAGCTAGAAAAGAAGTCTTTTTCCTATTTATACTTAGAGCATTTTCGGATGACCAGGTAACAATATTGTTCAGATCATAATTTATTTTGTCTACTGCGTCCTGATAATTTTTAGGTACGAAAGAATAGTATAGTGTATCAGGTAACAAATAAATTGAAAGGTACAGCAAAAACATGGTATGATAGCTTCATACAATGTGAATTAGGGTGGCCTTAGTATACTAGAGTAAAGTGGAAGCAATTATTGAGCACCACTTTCCAAAGTTTCAGAAATGCTTATGAGATGCGAACCGTAAACCAACAGAGGGTTGCTCGCTATATGAATTCCATTTCAACCATTTGGCGAAAATCAACTAATTTAAATTGAATTTTCCTAATAGTGATAAGGTGTCCTTAGTAATGGGTGCTATAAATGATAACAATTTGAAATCGGCAGTAGAGGCCTCAAATATAAGAGACCCTAATCTATTAGGGGTATACCTCAAAAATAAAGTGTATGCGAAAGCACTATCGCATACCTGCACCAACTCATCATAACAGCCGGTGCCAAAATTAGTTGATAATAAACATATATTGTGTAGTTGTTGTTGTAAAGTTGGACACAATCGTGACAACTGCAGACACAAAAGCAAAATATGTAATTTATGTTCGAGAAAAGGGCCCTGTTTGAATAAAAACAAATTTTCATTTACAAGTATATAAAAAAAAATATATAAAAAAAAAATTATTTGAAAAAAATGTTGAAGGTAGTAGAGTAGAAAATGTTGAGGTGATTCGAAAAAACCAAGTAGCTTCAAGATTTTACAAAACGCTTCATACTGGCGGACATTAATGTATCGCATTTATAGATTTTGGAGAAAAAGGACGTTAAATTATACACTATAGCTGTAGGTTTACCTCGAGGAAATGGACAGGTGGAAAGAACAAACCGCACAGTGCTGATGTCTTGGCTACGATAGGAGCAGAGATTCTTCCGACAGGTATAAGGTTAAAGAGGACCTGCATACAGAAGATCCAATGGCCCAGGAGAAGGGGTTGTAGCATAGAAACACATGAAACACTTCAAGTTTCAAAATCGTTAAGGTAATACAAATGAGCTCTTTGATGGCATAATGAGCCCTTTGATGGCATAATGAGCCCTTTGATGGCATAATGAGCCCTTTGATGGCATAATGAGCCCTTTGATGGCATAATGAGCCCTTTGATGGCATAATGAGCCCTTTGATGGCATAATGAGCCCTTTGATGGCATAATGAGCCCTTTGATGGCATAATAAGCCCTTTGATGGCACAAAACAGCCCTTTGATGGCACAAAGGAGCCCTTTGATGTCAGAAACGAGCCTTCTGATGGCACAAATGAGTCCTTAGATGGCAAAAATGAGCCCTCTCAGGACACAAATGAACCCTCTGAAGGCGCAAATGAGATATGAATAGAATTAATAATTATATTCTATTTACTTACAGATGAGGTCCATCATGGTTGCTGTTGAGGACAACAACAGGTCAGGATGGCCGTGCAGTACTCGCTTATCATATTGTGTCACCCGGTGGCTAGTATTAGTATTATGAGTAGTCCGAATAAGATTCATTGTTTAACTGAAACTTGTAGAAGTAAGACGTGTAAGGTGCGGAATATATTGAACTATTGTTAAAGGGGGTGTTTATTGTGATATCCCGACCATCCTACTACAATAGTAACACCTCTTTATATTATGATATGATTATAATGGTTGAGAAAACGAAAACTGACAAGTTTCATTTGCCTGTCAAATATTTCGTATTTCATTGAGAATGAACTATTTCATATTTTGGAGAAAACCAGGACAGTGTCGATGCAACACTGATACAAAACTAGTGCAACACTAGTTTTACCAACGGAATTGTTATCAACATGTCGTCTAGGCTGCGAAGGGTGAATTTGTAAAAACGGATTCCTCCGTTTTAGAGGGCCGATTTCCCTATCACTCCGGCTAGCTCTGGGTTCGGATGCAGCCTGACGCAGATCGATTGGATTCATCCTTTCGGCTTCAGATGAAACCTCTCGAACTCGTATCCGGTCAACGGGTACGAGTAATCAAAAATATTAAATAATTATTACGATTATTTCCTTTCTTTGGCAACAGACAGCGAACTCTCTTTGTTCTATAATAAACAGCTTGACGAAGCGGTAGCTTCGTCAGAGCGAGAGGAAAATCCCTAAAATTTAGTTTTTAAAAGATAATCACAACAGCTTCTACACAATTCATCGAATACAACAATATACATACACATAAAATATATAGGGAAGGGTCAGTTACACACCACAGGGCGCTTTTACGGTAGTGAATTCTTTTGTAATAGTTGCAGAAGCAACGTACCCAAATACCAATGAGTGGTCGTGTGCACTTTCCCTAGGTACAGAGTACCTCACAGGAGGAATAATATGGGTGATAGCAAATATTGTTTCTTACGTGAAAATGCTCACTAAAGTCTATTTCTTGGCTTCCTCTTCTCTGCAAGATCTGGAATCGGACAGGAACCACTGCACCAAAGTTTGATTGTTTGTAAAATTCACTTTCCTGTGGACGGGCAGGTTTCAAGAAATAAAAAACAACCAAGGCTTCGTTTAAACTGGACTTCTAACCGGACTTGTCAGGACCAGAGAACAACTGCTGTAGATTTCCCCTTTTATATTGTAGATTTCACCGTAGATGATTGCGTAGGTACAGCTCTGTACAACCAAGAGACTCTTCAATGTCTAATTATTTCGATTCGATTTCTCGAACGAGTAACAATTGTAGTAAACAATTGTCGTAATAGGAAAACGATAGCACGTTAGTGTTTCGTAGCTGCAGAATGCTTTCGCACCTCAGTTATCGAAGCGGTGAATCTTGATATCCAATTCTAATGGTGAATGATGAACACTAACTACCGCTTAACGGAATTTTTGATGCTCACTATACCGAGCCTCGAATCTGAATACTTCTCTCGAAGTCAGATATCTGAATGAATTGCTCCCAGTACAAACTATGGAGTTCGAGTTTGAATGCTCGAGTTCGAATGCTCAAGTTCGAATGAATTAAATGTGTAACAAAACGCTTATATTTATAGAATTTGCCCGACCAGTAGCAAGGCAGCACGGCGAATTTCGCCAAGTGGGCGGAGCCTAACAGACTTCGCCTTCGAGATATGGTCGGAAATTCGGACTTTATTTGAATTTCTCATTTTCCAACTCGGAATATTTCCAAGCTTTCCTCGTTGTTGGGTGAAATCTACTCTATCGTTGGTGATTGTTGACAAACAGTGGCGTATAGAGTGGAAAGTTTATATCAATGACAGAAAATTTCTAATTTTATTATATTAAAACAGAAAGGGTTTTCTAGTGCAAAATGAACCCGTAACATGCTCGAATTTGTAAGATACAGCACAAACCTCAATGTGTTTGTCTATGAAAAATGTCTTTAGGTATATCAATTTCATTTACACAAAGAATTTCCTTCGCCCATATTAGTCCACAGCCCACAGTATCATCATATCTCAGTATTGTTACAATGGCCAATAGTCATATTTTTTTGAACCCTCCATATCAAATGAATCTCCAACTAGTTCTTCTCTCAGCTCAGTTTTTACGGCTTCATTTTATTATTCTCTACACACCGAAACACCAGACAATTACCGGAATATTTAATCAATACCTGCGTTGTCGGCTATATTGCAGAATGCAAATACGAATGTTTCACATACCTTTACATGAGTTATCGCTACGGCAACCATTTACAAAAATGTGGACACGAGGTAACGATCTGGCAGGCAGCATTGCCAACGTGCGAATACTTACCCCCGAGTAGCGGATAATTCTAATTCTATTTTAATATTGGGGTTTTTGACAATAGATACAGATACTGCAGGAAGCAGAAAGCATTTGAAATTGATATGCATTATCATCCTTTACATGCAGAGGATGACAGGGTTATGTTTGCCACTAAACAAAAATCGCCTGTTTTCCAAAAAAAGCTTTTTTCTGACATAAAGTATTTGAGAACTTTAATTATATCTAATAGATATTCTGTTGGTTCTTTTTAAGAACACAATTGAACTTCAAAAATAACTTTTTAATTTTTTATACATAAACAAATATTCTCTATAGCAACTTCCTTCAAAACATATTTCATATTATACAGTATGCTGTATAGACCACAAACCCAGGCACAATTTCAGGGGGTGATTTTATACACCACGGGTCATATATATTGTTGAAGTACTGGTCGAGAAACGAACGTTAGGCACTATGCCGTCAATTTTCCGCGGTACAGGTGAGTGTACAGGCAAGTTGAAATGTCGTAAAAAAGGGGGTACTTTTTGATTACTTTATACATGACGGCACTATTCTCGTCAAAGACGCAATGAAAAAAGAATGCTCTAAAACCCAGTGCCGTCAAAAAATAGCGGTACAGGAGTCGGTATTTTTTTTTTAATCAGCGATTTTACCCCCCTCCCCAGTTAATCGAATACTTGACGGCGTTGATTCAGTTAACTTTGCCTTTCCTTAAAAAACTATAATACATCTATGCCGTCAGAAAAGGGTGGTACATGGGTTCAGAAATCGCGAATCTAAACCCGATTTTTACCCCTTATGGGAGTGGTCATTTAGAATTTGACGGCACCGATTTCTAGCTTTGAGTTAACATTTACTGAGTATTCTATACATGGTGCCGTCAAAAAATTATGGTTCATGCAGAAATAAATAAAAAATTACTAAAATTTTAGAGCAAAAAATCAATGTTTTCTTATAAGGTCATTTATTTCAGGACGGCATACGGTTCTTTTTCAAGCAGAAACTACTTATAATGGCTTTATAATTATGCCGTCAATAATTCATGGTACCCAATTGAAATACAGAATAAATATAAAAACGAAAAAATAAAAAAAAAAATTGAAAATTGCCTGCACATTTATAAGAGTTTATTTTTGAAATATTATTGTGGTCAGTACTTCATTAAACATCAAAAAACATAGAAAAGTTGGTGCCGTCAATTTTTCCTTGTTATATTTTATGCATTTGACATGAATTCTCTTGCTACTTTTGGCTTATTTCACCAACCATTTTGGTCATAATTTTGGTCAAAAATTACAAGACGACATTAACAATATAATATTGACCATATTGAACAGTAATTTAAAATTGTGGTGCCGTCAACATTAAACGGAAACTCTTCGTAATAAGATAATTTCAAAATTTTAACGATAATCTTGGTAATATTCGTTTTCGGTCCAAAAATCGTATAGCGAACTTTCATGCACTGATATGTGATTTATCATCAAAAAAGTAGTATAAAATATATTATAAAATAAGTGATTAAAGATTTGAATAACAATGTATGAATCATAAAAATTTTTGAAAGATTATAAACTAGATAACTATTATTAATTTTCATAAAAAATGCATTAGTCTTTCATAAAGTTTTGAAAGCGTTAGTCAATCTTCATGGTATTTTATTGAAATTCATAATAAATAGATTTTAAAAAATCAGAACATGGAACATACTATAATATTCATTAATTCAACAACATAAATTTTTCAACAATTTATGATTCTTCATCAGAATTCTCGCTCTCTATATCTGATTCACTTGCAGAATCCATTTCCGTCACTTCCTCCAGATCTAAAATATTAATACAATATATAATTGAAGAAATATTACAAGAAATCAATTAATTGATTTTGCTGTTTCATACCTGATTATCATCTTCTGTCTCAGTTCTCCCATCCTGTACAATAATGTCCTGCACGCTTGCTGGAACTTGGAACTTCATCGCCATCGCGTAATGTGGGCACAAAGTTGGATAATTTCGCCCCTTAATTCATCAGGATGTGTTGCTCTCTGAAATGCATGTCGATACGCGGATTCTTTCAGATATTCCCAAAGAAAGAAATCATTTAAATCTGGTGATCTGGGAGGTCACAATATCATACCACATGTAGATATTAAGCGATCACGAAATGTGTTTTAAAGAAATTGTGTCACTGGTCGTGACTCGTGACATTGTGACTCGAACAACTATTCTGTTGAAAACAAATGTCCCCAAAATTAATAGGAAGTAGCTGCATTGTCGGACTAATTTGATTTCGACATGAAAAACACATTTTTCAGCGTATTGTACCATATAAAATTGACGGCATAGTAAAATATGTTATCTTTGAAGGATATAGCATTGAAACAGCTAAATTTTAGGTTGTATAAAATGACCACCCTCACAAGGAGTAAAAATCGGGTTTTGATTCACGATTTCTGACCCCATGTATCACCCTTTTCTGACGACATAGATGTATTATAGTTTTTTAAGGAAAGGCAAAGTTAACTGAATCAACGCCGTCAAGTATTCGATTAACTGGGGAGATGGCGTAAAATCGCTATTTTTTGACGGCACTGGGTTTTAGAGCATTCTTTTTTCATTGCCTCTTTGACGAGAATAGTGCCGTCATGTATAAAGTAATCAAAAAGTTCCCCCTTTTTTACGACAATTCAATTCGCCTGTACACTCACCTGTTCCGCGGAAAATTGACGGCATAGTGCCTAACGTTCGTTTCTCGACCAGTACTTCAACATTATATATGACTCGTGGTGTATAAAATCACCCCCCGAAAATGTGCCTGGGCCTGTGGTCTAGTATGCTATTTGCTATTATTGAATATATGGATTCTACCAAAAGAATAGTAGCGCTCTTATTTTTTATATGGGGTGGCTGTGCTACCTTTATATCAAGTATAATTTAATGAAAAAAGCATAAATAATCGTAATATGCATGCAGTGTTGTTAACAACTAGAAATTGCCACGTTTACTAAAAATTGAAATAAAAAATATATAGGGATGCTACAAAGAAAAAAAGTTCTGCATTATTTTTTCGTCAAATACTCGACAAATGTTGGTTACCACAGTGATGAAATTCAACATTAATTTGACTAGTTATGATGGTGACAGTGCCAACTTAAACATATCTTAGCTCAGCCAACCCATATAAAAAAAATGAGAACGCGACATTTTATTTCATTCACCTCAAATTCTTTCAAAAGGTTTCATCAATATTCTGACAAGTGGTTTTGCTAACTTTACATCTTCTACAAATACTATTTGGAGACTGACAAATACAGAAGTAGTTACTTGCAAACCACATTAAGATCTTACTATTAAAAAATTTCGGTGCTTCTTCAATTTTCAAGAGAACTACCGTCTAGAAGACGACTGATAAGTCGGGTAATGTCATGCAAAGCTGACTGCGGTCACCATATTTGGATCTAGGGACCTCAGGGTTCTATCTTGGGGCCGACTCTTTTTATTTTATACATAAATGACCTTTTTTATCATATTTTGCCCAAAAAAAGTATTATTTTTGCTGATGATCGAATCCGCTAAAAACACTTTGGAAGTAGCAGGGGAATGGTTCGGCACCAACAAACTTTTGCTGAATTCTGAGAAAACCCAGAATCTCATTATATCTGCCAATTCAAATATATCAGATGGACATAATGTCAAGTTGCTTGGCATATATATTGACGATAGACTTAACTGGAAGTGTCATGTGGAGAAACTGGCGAATAAATTAGCTAGTGCTACTTTTATGATTCGTAGACTAAAGAACCTAGTAGGTATTGATACCCTCTGGTCCAGCTACTTTGGACTTTTCCATAGTCATTTGACCTATGGAATAATTTTGTGGGGAAATTCTAGCCACTCAAATAAAATTTTCATTTTGCAAAAAAGGGTAATTCGAATTTTAGCAGGAGCGGGTTACAGGGATCATTGTCGTGCACTCTTCTTTCAACTTCAGATCATGCCATTTCCTTGTGCTTATGTGTACTATTCTTTCCTTGAAATACATAAAAATACAGCGGATTGTGCTCTTCATTCAGATGTACATCAGTATCATACTAGATCAGGAAATTAACTGAGAACTCCTAGATACAGGCTCTCAATGTATCAAAAAAACTCTCTAAATATTCACTTATATAACAAGCTACCAGAAGCAATAAGAAAGCTGAATTTCCACATGTTCAAAAATAAAGTTAAATCTTTTTTGTTGAAGTACTGTTTTTACTCGGAAAATGAGTTTCTCATCTACGACTACATACAAGATCGATGACTGGTGAAAAACTCTCAACCACCTGGGCGTAAAAGCCTGAAATCTAGTATATCTAAGTGAATGTATTTCATCTTCTTTGTTTTACTTTTTTAACTTTAGTTTTTATTGTGGATAGACTGGATTTTTTATTGTCTTTTTAAATATGTACTGTCTTTTTTAATCATAATCTTAACTAGGTGATATTATTTTAAGTATAGATATTTCTAAAAAGTATTTCCTCAAAGACCTGCTACAAATGTAATAAAATTATGTAACGTAGTCAATAAACTCTACTCTACTCTACTCTATACGACAAACGTACTTAGACGGACTCAAATTGTTAAATTAAATTAAACACGTTGAAAAGGTCTCGTATTCCCTAGCTCGCAGAGGTCTCTCTAACACTTCTGACGGTTTCTCAAATTCAAATTCAAAAGATTTTATTATTTTCAACTGTGGTTAACATTTTTCCATTCTTGACTATTCATTTTTAATTTTCGAATACTAGCCCCCCTTGTGGGAGTCCGTAATTACTCAAGGAATGGGCAGATATTGTGCAGAATTCACACCTCCTGCACAGATTAGGCGTGACTTTTGTGAATGTTTTGAAGTAAATAGCCTTGATCGTTGCAGAGGTTAGTAGGTAGAGCATCCCGGAAAATGTTCACTGCAAAAAACTTGGGTTTGATATTGGTCTTATTCATCACTTTGGCTGTCCCTTACGGGACCGGTTCTTCATAACACTCCTGAAATATGTCTAGAGTTCGATAGATAAGGCCTCTGCGTTTGCGGGGAGCCTTTTTGTCATAATCCCTAATGCGATATTGCTTTTGGGTAAGAAATCTTTATAAAAGTTTCACGACAACTTTCTAATATATATCAGAACAGAATTGACGTCGCACATTTCCCAGGCGAATGTATCTGTCACTGTTTGTAACTATACGAAATACTTGATTCTGCATCTTGCCCAGTCTAGCGAAAGGCGTGAAAGTCAGGCTGCAGAACACCGGACAAGCGTACAACATTGCGGGCCTAATATTTGCTTATACAGGGTGTATCTAAATAACACCGAAAAAATTAAAGGGGTGATTCTGTGATGAAAATTAATGTGAGTGTTTGGTATAAAATTTTTTGAAAAAACCCTCCCCGGAAAAGTTACACCCCTTCGAAAATTAAAAAAAAAATGGTTTTTCTTTTTTATTTTCCCTGTATATCAAGCTAAAGACACGAAACTTAAACATTATCTGTCAATAAGAGTACACTTTTCAAATTTTTTCAACCCTGAAGTATGCTTAGAAGGGGTTGATTATTTCAACCCCTAAGATATTTTTTCTTACAAATTCTTTTTAGATGAAAATTTTTTCTTTAAAAAAGTATGACTGAAAAGCCCAATTCATTGACTAACTTTTTTAACTCAACAAGTTTTTTTCGAAAACTTAAGCATTTATGAGAAAAAAATAAATAAGCTCATGTAAAATAGCATTTTATTAAACAACAGCCAACCAAATTATGATTATGAGACTTCTACAACTAAAAACAAAAGTGAACAAACAATGAACAAAAACCTGTCGAATATCGACAATACAATTATAACAAATGTTGAAAATGACCGCCTTCAGCTTCAATACAAGCATCTACCATTTTCCTCATAGAATTGCGTATACGATGAAATATTCCTGGAGAATTTCTTATAGTTTCACACCCTGCTACAATGCGGTTTTGCAGATCATCGATATTTTCAACTGGGTTTGTGTATATCAAAGATTTCAGATATCCCCATATGCAAAAATCCAAAGGATTAAGGTCAGGGGAGCGGGCTGGCCAGTTTACAGGTCCTCCTCGACCTATCCATTGATTGGCATACACCTCATCCAGGTGAGTTCTTGCACGTATACTAAAATGAGCTGGTGCACCATCGTGCATAAACCATGAATGTTGCCTAATTTGAATGGGAACCTCTTCAAGAAGAACAGGTAATTCTTCAAGGAGATGACAATATGCTTCACCATTTAATCGTAGCGGAAGAAAATGGGGACCAATTAAATGATTATCAATAATTCCGAGCCACACGTTTAATGAAAATTGATACTGATGATTTCCTTCAAAAAAGCCATGAGGATTTTCGTCAGCCCAAAGGTGATTGTTGTGAAAATTTCTAATACAGTCTCTTGAGAAACTCGCCTCGTCAGTAAATAAAATATTACCTAAGAACTGTGGTGCTTGGCCAATCATATTAATAAGCCACTGACAAAAAATCACACGGGGTAAAAAATCTCGAATCATTAACGCCTGCACCCGTTGAAGATGATAGGGATACAACATTTGATCTTTTAAAATTCTAAAAACAACGGAATGGCTTACATGTAGGACACGAGCTATTCTCCTGGTACTAGTTTCTGGGAATTCTTCAATTGAATTAAGTACGGCTTCTTCTACAGCTGCAGTTCTAACTTCTCTAGTACGACCAGAATCATAACTTCTTTTTTCAAAATTACCACGTTCCCGCAAGCGTCGGTGAATAGTTGTGAACGTAGTATGATGGGGTAGTCTACGCTGTGGGTACTGTTCAGCATAAAGTCTTTGCGCTTCCAATGAATTACCGTTAGCACGACCAAATTCGAATATGCATTCATATTTTCAATCAACTAATATTTCCTACAATACACAATCATAAAACTTGTGAAACAATAAGATGGGTGACAGAAAATGACACTACACAATCCTAGTGTCAGTATTAATGTTTTTATGCAAAGCACAGGCCACAAGACTTGATGCAAAATACACTCGCGTTAGCTCATCTTTTTGAAAATGCATTGCATTAGATTTTTTTTCTCGTAAATGCTCAAGTTTTAGAAAAAACTTGTAGAGTTAAAAAAGTTAGTCAATGAATTGGGCTTTTCAGTCATACTTTTTTAAAGAAAAAATTTTCATCTAAAAAAAAGTTGTAAGAAAAAATATCTTAGGGGTTGAAATAATCAACCCCTTCTAAGCATACTTCAGGGTTGAAAAAATTTCAAAAAGTGTACTCTTATTGACAGATAATGTTTACCAAGTTTCGTGTCTTTAGCTTGATATACAGGGAATATAAAAAAGAAAAACAATTTTTTTTTAAATTTTCGAAGGGGTGTAACTTTTCCGGGGAGGATTTTTTCAAAAAAATTTATATCAAACACTCACATTAATTTTCATCACAGAATCACCCCTTTAATTTTTTCGGTGTTATTTAGATACACCCTGTATATAGCCACTTGTTGTCTGTGCTGAGCTTTGAATTTCTGGCTATCAGCAGGTAGGTTCGTTTGACAGCAGCCTCCACCCTCTGGATAGCCACGAGGATATGCTTTCCGAATGTCATACCATTGCCCAATTTTACTCCCAGGTATTTTGCCGGACCCTCATCCCACAAGGAGGGAGCTTCGAAAAGCATCGCCTCTTTGTGATGTTGATGATCTCAGTTTTCCCTACGTTGACCTTCATCTCATTTCTCTCCATATACAAGATGTCTCAATCCAAATTAATTTGGATCTTTTGCGCAGCGACCACGCTGGAGCATGAATGCGCGTATAGTGCGATGTCATCCGCATATATCGCTGCATTCACTCTCTCGGATGGTGGAAACTCTTGAGTATATAGCAAGTATGAGTGGGGAGAGATGCTCGAACCCTATGGAACTCCTGCATCGACTGGGTACCTTCCTGTTTTCCCTTACAGCAAAAGATCAACCCGTGACATACGACTCGATCAATCTCACTGAGTTCGAAGGAAAGCCTGCCCGCAGCATCTTGTTGAGCAGACCTTCGATCCATACGATATGGAAGGTTTTTTCCATATCCAACAGGGTCATGACTATGTTAAGATCTTGGTTGAAGGCCGTGTACAATTCAGACTACCTGTTAGGTCGTGTTATGACCTATGCGGAATCCAAACTGCAGCACGTCCTGGATGAGTTTCAGCCTCCTCTCAAGATTCGGCAGCCTTTTGAGGATGATTTTGATAATCACGCTAAGCATCAGCGAGTTTGGTCGGTAGCTTGTAAGCTAATGCTTATTCTTGCCGGGTTTCAATATTGGTATCATCACAGCTCGCTTTAGACAATCTGGATAATGCTGCCAGTTCAGGATGGCATTGATTATGTGTAGCAACTGGACCAGAGACTTAGAAGGAAGGTTCTTGAGCAAAACTGCGTCAATTCCATCCTGCCCTGGCGCCTTTCATGTTGGAAGTTGAAGTCGTTTCACGACCTCCAACAGCTCCTCACTGTATGTCAAAGGGATGCAGCCGCTTGACGGAAAGAAAAAAAAACAGATTTCGGGGTAACTTCAATAATCCGAAAATCTATTGGCAACAATGCTGTCGTGTTATCTAGCCTAGTGACGTCGTTATGTGTTCGTGATCCTCGGTAATAAGTCGTCAAAGGCACACATTCCCCGAAAGCATACATTTGAAAATGCTACGCATTAATAAATCTGCGGCGCCGAAGTAAAAATATTCTTACCCAGAAATTATGGTAATGGTAATGTAGGAGTAACACGAATCGCAGCGACTAATGGTTCTCCTTCGAAGAAATTTGAACGGAAATGAGAAGGAGGTGGGACGCAAATCAGTTTTACTACTTTGTTATTTGTTGTAATCAAGAGAAAATGAACAACTACTAATTGTTATATTATATTGAAGCGGAATTTCCGCCCTGTATAATCTATAATCTGTCTATAACATCACCTTGAATCTAGCGAGTAGTTTTTGTTCATTTGATAAAACCAAGATGCATATAACTCCTGGTGCGTTTACTGATTCGCTTTTGTTTCAACTAAAGTTCTTGATCCTGTAATTGCGTCAATAGAGTTTGTTCCATTCGTCAATGGATGACGCTTAAGTCGAATATAGTGGAGTTTCCAACAATCCAAAGTGCCTACTAGATAAATTTTTTGAGTTTTTGAACGTTAACATTATTTTGAGGTTATATGTCAATTACATTGCATATTAGGCTATCCAAGATGCTGTCAAACTAAAATCAAGATGGCCGCCTGAAGGCACACATTGTATTTGTTATTGTTTGAACGAGACTGATTATTGTTAATTTTCATCTATTGGAGTGAAATTTTTGTATGAAACTTTGCCGAATAAAAAACATGCCTACAAAGTGTTATGTTGTAAATTGTGGAAGCCGTGGAGATCGCGACTTAGTAAAGTTTTTAAAAATTCCTAGCTAGCTACATTTTGATAGTGTGGTATATTAAATCAAAGACTAGATAGATAGATGTTTATTAAGTAGGATACCCTAATATACATAGTTCCATGTTACAAAATAACAAATTATTAGGTAAAAATATGTAACAAGTGAAAATAAATTACTTTGCGATATCTGACACTTGGTGTGTAAAAAAAAACGACCAATCCAATGAAGATTTGAAAATAAAAATAGATAAATGTGTAGGCAATCATATATTACAAATAATAGTTTGAGGAAACAGTCATAACTTCATGCACATCGGACAGTCCTATAGGGTCCAATAGAATTTCACAGATATCATTTTCACACTGCAGCACAACTCGGCCATCCTCACCTTTTCACAAAGACACCATCTTTACTCTAAAAAATGTCTTCCTTTTATGAAACTTAGGTAGCACAACTACTTTACGAAAATTGTACGCTTTTGGGAAATCAACTATCCAGAATTATTCATCTGGGAAAATTTACTCATGAACATATATCCTTTGGGTGACCAAATCACAAATTCGCAGTATTTTCATTCAGTTAGTTTCATTTGTTAATGAGTTTGGTAATAATAAGCATGGTCACGTTTTAGGGTAATTGCAATTCCACCGCTTATTATAGTTGAGGTTTTTAAATTTGAATACTACCCCATAGGTATCAATATTCCTTAATGAACATGGACACTTCACTTCCATAGCAGCCACAAGACATCGTCGCATCAGGAGAACCATCAATTTATTAAATAATCTATACTTTCAACAAAGGAATATCCATTCGCTGTGAATGCCTCATCTGAAAATTAATTGGAAACATTAATAAACAGTTCAAATTACGAAAAATCAGTACCTACCTTGGCAACAACAACAGTATGTTCATCCATTTTTCTTGCTTCACAATCATGGGCAAATGCAGCTTCAAGATATTTATAGCCTGTTAAACTTTTGTAGGCCTTCATTGGCTTTCTTGTTTATGAGTCAACAGCAGATATGTAATAATGTCGAATGCCGTTACTGTTGTGAAAAGATCTAGAGATATGTCCATTTCACAAGGAGTGAAAGTAAAAGGATCCATGCACTTTATCACTCTCCTTTTGTCTCTATAGATCGATGCAGTGTCTTTGTTTACTCGTTCTAATGATAATAAATAAATCACTTTTAGTTAAAACAGCCATAATAACATTTCAAATCACAACTAAACAAAACTATTAGCAGTAGAAGCTAGTACCAAACACAAACACCATTCATGTGTGCCTACAGCCGGCCATTTTTAAAGAGCCGTGGTCACGTGTTCTGGATAGCCTAATTGGTATTTATCGTGTGATTTTTCTGTTCTTTTAATACTTTTCGCTCAGTTCGGTAGTTTTGCGACGTTTTTAGTTGTTGGGTTATTGTTATTTATTTGTTCTTGTGTTTTTCTGTCATTCGTAAAAGTTAGGGTAGTGTATAGCATTTTTTTGTGAGTCTCGACTTCGACATGACAATCATGACATGGTTCAATTTGAGGTTATGTCGATGACGCAGCATGCGTTTGTCAAAAAGACATGTCAAGTCATCGTGATCGGTAATGATTTGCCTGCCATCTATGTTAAAATTGAGTAAACTCTCTTGACGCAATAAAAATGTCATGAATCAAGCCGTACATCAACAGTTTTGGATGACAATTTCACAGCTATAAGTAATTCCACCAGGAGTTATATGCATCTTGGATAAAACCGAGTTGGATACGAATTGTTTGGATTTGTTTATCTGTCAATATTCCGTGTCGAATTTGACAAACAGCCGTTGGTTTCAGAAGGGTCCAAATATTTGTTATTACAAATAAGCGTGATTTTTGTACCTGGTGTTTTTCTTATTCCAGGTAACCTAAATTATAGTTAGTTTCAATGAGTACCAATGAGCTGTTTTGTATGTAAAGAGATAGTGAAAGTTTTTCTTATTCCAGCACTGAACATATTAATAAATTCATCCAGTCTCCTCCAGTCTCTAATTTTCGAACCTAAAATAAATATCCCTTGAGACGTTCTGTTTCAATATACCAATTCAATTGTAGCTGATTTTTTAGGAGCTAAACAACTCACTTCTTTTATTCTTTTATTCTGTCCACATCATGCAGAATTGAGTTATTTGGCCCAATATACTTGAAATATTTCAATTTTCCCTTAGAAAAATGGCCAAAGTCCTAGGTATCTCCAATGAGCAAAAATAATTCAATACTGAAGGCTGATGCCCATTCGTGCGGAATGAAATGAGGGACATTGTCCATTATTGTTTCATTGGCATTGAAATGAAATGGCCAATGTCCTCTTGAACGATGTATTCCTCACGTCCGATATCAGAGGCCATTGTCCTATTGAATGATATATTACTCACGGCCAATGTCCACTATCTTCCACAAATTAAGAAAACAGCAAATATATTGTTATGAAAAAGAATAGAATAGGATGAAATATTCTGATCCAAAGAATAAATTTCAGTATTCTACAAAATTGATATGCTTACTAATGTTATCTGTACACTTTTATCCGCTTTTCGACAAATAAAAACGTGTTGTAGAGCATGAAACTGTTTTCTTCTAGTGGAGGTCTGAATAACTGAACTTTCTTGATAGTGAAACCATCACTGGAACTATCATTTTGAAAAGAAATATAATTCAATTAATACATTCGAAATCTGAAATTTCAAATGACCCGGTATACAAGAAACGTTAGGAGGAAATGACAAGATACTGTCTGTCATGGGATGAGAAGAAAAATAGAAATATGAATTCAATAAAATTACAGCTAATGAAAAGCAAAATTGATATTATTCGAAGAGGAGATATAATAGAATAGGAGTTGAAATGTCTAGTGGTGTAATAGAGGTAGAATAATGACAAGTAAGTTTGTTAAAAGTGTAAAAAGAGTTTGAATAAAGAATAATCGGTTGTGATTGGTGAAGAAAGAAAAAAAACTGATGTTTGAAAAGAGGAGATGTAAAAAAAAACTCACAAGTAAGAAAGATCAAGAATTTAGTGAGAATTATACTTACGTTTGCTGATTACCATTGGATTGGAGGAGATTATGGTCAAACATAACAAACTGACTAGAAGTAAACCATACAAGGTACCTATTTGCTTACGTTATCTATAACTATTAAGAAAATGGTTTCCATTTCATTGCATTCATTTTGGAGTTCAAATACTTTTGAGAAGATGTGCTATTGATATAGGAAGTACGGCAAGAAAATATCAGGACCATTTTTCCAATGCGTGCACGAACTTTATTTGACAGCCATAATAATTCAAACTCTGACAAATGAACTATCGGTAAAAGTGAAAATTTTACAGAAACGTTTATGCCTGTCATCTATTTTATGAACAATAGTTATTCACCAAAAGAGGGCGTTATCTTCACCGAATATTTGCATTACTCGATTTATATAGAATAAGTTTTAGATTAATTAGATATCAGGTTAGACATCTCTTAGGAAATTTATTGAAGGATTTAATTTGTTCTAACAGATTTGTTCTGACAGATTTTGCTGTTCTTGAAATAAAATCAATTGGATTTTCTATATATCATTTATTTGTAAATTTCTCATTTTACCACAGCAGAGTAAGTATTTTGTTTCCTGAATCCTACTGGGAAAAGCTTTTTCATGGTCTACCACAACTGAGCTGAAAAAGTAAAAGAAAGGTGTGACAAGAGTACAGGTAAAATTTGAATGAAGTCAGACAAAATATTTCTTTGAGAAAGTTATTCTGATACTAAATATTTCATTCATAAAAAAAAATAAAAAAAATATCTATACAAGTATTTTTCCACTACAAATTTTCAAAGACAATTTTATATAATAAAATTGTTATAATACCATAACAATATATTTAATCATTTGTAAAATAATACAAAAGAATAAGTGTTAGAAAGACTCACAGCGAGTCGCTGGCGATTGACTATGCATACGGCTGTAAGACTCATGTAATGTTATTCAGTTCTTCAAGACGAGCATGATTCTATACTGAAAATCTTTGCACTCTTCTTTCTCGAAACAGCGAAATTGGACATTGGCCCTTTTTCTTCCAAGGTACAGTATTATCATTGCAAAATTTGATTTGGGTTCCTCTTTCTCACTCTTATATATGGGGTCATTATCGCCTCTTTCGTCGTAGACTTGAATTTCGTTGGTTTATATTATCTGAAACAATGAATATCTGGCAATAATAAATGGTACACAGACGTAGGGTCGTTTTATGGCTCTAACTATGGGTTATATTTAGATTCATAAAAGGCCCTACGACTCTCTTGATTCTAAGAAGACAGAAATCTTTGGGAGATCGTTTGCTAACGAACAGTCGTTGCCGACCGATGATGAACCCTTTACTCCCATAAACACCTAACTGTGTAGGCTTATTATGGCAAGAACCTGTCAGAAAACAACTACTCCCCTGGCTAAGACCACAACGGGTATTGAATTAAATCTAACAGCTACTTGTGCAACGTTCCTCAAAACATCAGAGGACGCAATTGCAAGTGCCCTCTATGACCAACCAGCAGAATTATGTTTTGATTTGGACGGGGTGACCACCTGCAGACTAGTTTCGAGGTTGTTGCCTCTCATCAGTGCAAGGGCAGGTCAACACAGACAGCACTGAAGCCATCTGTTTCCCGTCCAAACCAATACACACTCCGCTGATTAGTCAATTCTGGTTCACGAGATGAAAGCAGTTTCTAGGCCGCTCCACCTAGCGAGCAGAGGAAGACACTCCGAATCTCCGGGTTGAGAGATTTAATCGAAGAAGACAGAAATCTTTGGGAGATCGTTTGCTAACGAACAGTCGTTACCGACCGATGATGAACCCTTTACTCCCATAAACACCTAACTATGTAGGCTTATTATGGCAAGAACCTGTCAGAAAACAACTACTCCCCTGGCTAAGACCACGACGGGTATTGAATTAAATCTAACAGCTACTTGTGCAACGTTCCTCAAAACATCAGAGGACGCAATTGCAAGAGCCCTACATGATCAACCAGCAGAATTATGTTTTGATTTGGACGGGGTGACCACCTGCAGACTAGTTTCGAGGTTGTTGCCTCTCATCAGTGCAAGGGCAGGTCAACACAGACAGCACTGAAGCCATCTGTTCCCCGTCCAAACCAATACACAATCCGCTGATTAGTCAATTCTGGTTCACGAGATGAAAGCAGTTTCTAGGCCGCTCCACCTAGCGAGCAGAGGAAGACACTCCGAATCTCCGGGTTGAGAGATTTAATCGAAGAAGACAGAAATCTTTGGGAGATCGTTTGCTAACGAACAGTCGTTGCCGACCGATGATGAACCCTTTACTCCCATAAACACCTAACTGTGTAGGCTTATTATGGCAAGAACCTGTCAGAAAACAACTACTCCACTGGCTAAGACCACGACGGGTATTGAATTAAATCTAACAGCTACTTGTGCAACGTTCCTCAAAACATCAGAGGATGCAATTGCAAGTGCCCTCTATGACCAACCAGCAGAATTATGTTTTGATTTGGACGGGGTGACCACCTGCAGACTAGTTTCGAGGTTGTTGCCTCTCATCAGTGCAAGGGCAGGTCAACACAGACAGCACTGAAGCCATCTGTTCCCCGTCCAAACCAATACACACTCCGCTGATTAGTCAATTCTGGTTCACGAGATGAAAGCAGTTTCTAGGCCGCTCCACCTAGCGAGCAGAGGAAGACACTCAATTCAATACCCGTCGTGGTCTTAGCCAGGGGAGTAGTTGTTTTCTGACAGGTTCTTGCCATAATAAGCCTACACAGTTAGGTGTTTATGGTCCAAGTAAAACGTTTTCCTGACTTTATATCGATTGTGGTAAAAAAATAAAACCTATATTTAAAAAAATAACGTTTTGTCTCTAAAAAAATGAGTACTCTGAACGCATGAACTTGTAGCTATAATATTGTTTACACACAGCAAGTACTTCGAACTTTGTATAATGACAGGTCAACATTTTACTAGCGCTGAAAAACTGTATATTCATATTTTTCAACTTTGGGTTTCTGAAAAGTATATCATAACAACAGATACCCGTGTTAGGGCCGGTATTATAAAACTATTTTGACAGACAACTAGAAGTTAACTTGAGGAATGACGTCACATCTTACAGTTAACTTCAAAATGTAGGAGTTAACTTTATTGGTAGGAAGGGGTATCAGTTAAAGTTAACTTTCTAAAAAATCGTGGTTTTCGACAGGTCTTCTATCAATAATTTAGCATAAAACCTCAATATGAATGTTTTTTTTCCGCAATGTTAGCAAATAAAATCAAGGAGATGCTATGATTATTATTCATGGCCCTCGGCGTCGAAGGACATTTAGAAATCGGTGAAACCATTTCACCTATCTTGTGGAACGAAATAAAATTTGAAAACAAATGAAAATGGATTTAGATCATCAAGAAAGGGGGCACATAGTGGGGCAAATTTGCAAAGACCAACTAATGAGTCAACATTTCTAGTTCTAATTACTGTGGAATTATAGGTATTTTCAATTTTAGAGATCACCTACTATCGTCAGTAATTCAAGTGTTAATTACACTCAGATTCCATATCAAACATATCCATTCTTGGTAGTTGGAGATCTTGGAGAGGATTCTCAAATCCATTGGCAGTTTTATAATTCATTAGAAAATTAGAAATGTCACAAGAGAAATTGCGAAAAATTCTAGGTTACATATTTGCCTTCTTCTTCTTTTTATTTCAGAAATGAGACTTTTATAAAACTGCCATTTCAGAACTGAAGTTAACTTGACTGTTAAAATTAAAGTTAACTTCGAGAGATGTTTATAATACCGGCCCTTACAGGCATAATACAACTGTTTATTTACAGTAAAGCTTCCTACAATAAAATAACCTGTTCACTTACTTGTTGATACTCGACCAGTTCGGGATCAATCGGTAGTAACCGCCGCACATGTTCAACAACGTTTTCGCAAAACTGGCCTCATTCCAATTACAGCATTTGAGTTAGTAGTTGTATGTGGGCGTGTTACTTCGTGTGCTGGAATTATACTATTATTACTGTTGTGAGTTGTGTCAATAGTGTCAGTTTGATTTATGTATCTTACTTGTTGGTATGTAGAATGTTGATTTTGACCTAACATTTTTGGAGTTTTGACATTTCACCTATGTATGATAGAATCAGGAATATTTTCCAAAAAACAACAGTTTTGTTTCGATAAAAATATTAAAAATTTACATATTTTAGTTTCCCCTCTTAATTATCTATTATCATTGTTTATATAGAACATAGTTAGTCAACCTTATGGGATTATAATTGGATCAAATTGGATGCGACATGTAGATGGCATTAGTGAGCTCGCATCCAAGTCATGTCGTAACTTCAGTGATCTGGCCTCCAAGTCATGTCGTAACTTGATTGAAACAATGGGACAGCATTAAAATCATGGTTTTTTGAAGAAACCTGCATTAAAATGACGTCAAATATTCATGTTTGTAACTAATCACGCTAGATGACACTCGCGTTTGCGTCCAACACCAATTACACAGGCATTGACTAACTATCTTACTTCTATATGTATAAACAATGCTATTATTTTCAATTTTCAGAACGTTCCAATTCTACTTTATGTTATATATAACTTGGATTTGTTATGATCATAATGAGAAAAGACATAAGCTTGCCTGCTTGTTCTTTCATACTGATGAATATATACAAACAGATTCACAAAGTTCCGAAATTATCAATTATGAAACTGGTTGTACTGGGTGATCCAGTAAGGGTGGCCAGAGGCGATTATTTCATTAAAAGAACCGTCAAAATGTTGTATACTTCTTTCCACATCAACTTATAGTTCACGAAAAAATATTGTCATAAAAACTGCAATCTCTATCTCCAGTTTTTTTTAAGTGGTGTATTTTGCTAGCCTGTATATGCCATGCAGGTACGTTTTCTTAGAGTGTAAACTGAATCATTGCTTCCTTGGTGCAACCGAACCTTTCATATAATTTTAAATTCAAGAATGAAATTAATGTATTGAAAATAAGGCTTTATAAAAAACAAATGATCCTTCTTTGAAGAACTAATAACTTTAAACTGAGGGCAAGTGGATATTTCAATTGAGTCCGGTGTATCCTGATACCAAAGATGGAGTGAAAGTTATTAAAGGTAAGACAATAATAAACTACCCAAAAGTGAGTCATTTGATAAGGCCAAGTAAACTAAAATTACTATAATGATCTAAAAATGTTGCTGCAGTAGAATACTGTATAGTAGCTACTAATAATTTTGTAGTAGATTTAAGTATATGAGTTATTTGAGAGTAAATCATGCTTAATCAATGGTAAATTTACTTGTCACTAGTAGTTATCAAACTGAGCACCTACTGCAAATAAAACGTAGATTGAGGCTAATAAAGTGAAAAGATTGATTCTAATAAAGAGTTTGGTATCGTTAGGTTACATTGCGTTCCTGAAATTACATCAATAACAGCAAGTGATCAAATTCAGGAATTTGATTTTTCTTGTGGCTAATAAAGCGTGTACTTGTCCCATATAGTATGCAAATTTTCACTTGGTGGTATGCAAATTTCACTTGCTACTATTAAATTTTTTTTTCCGTGCAGCCTTTACTGGTTTTAGAATCGGGATGATCTCCGCTTGCTTAAGGCAATCTCAGAGCACTGTCATTTGGTAAAACCTAATACCGTCGATTATGTATATCAATTGGACGAGATCCTTTCTCATCATAGGGATCATCTTTATTGCTTCTTTGACCTCCTCATTGGTCCTGACACTTATGGCCGTTTTCTTAGCTTGTATTTCAGATTTGGCGTCCCTAGTAATGGCCTTCTGTTCGTGCAAGGAGTCGGCATGCATTTGGAAGATATTGCGATAATTTCACTTGCTCCACAACTTTGACTTTATTGGATAGTGGAATTCTTGCACGCAATTATCAAAAATTCAGAAATCTTGAACTCGATCAAATTGCTTTGAGGTCCTAGCGGTACTCCCCCAATAATACTTCCCACACAACTCAGCTTTCCTTGGAGCTACTGTTCATGTTTGACCAGTTTCCACTGCTAGTAGGTTGTCGTATAACTTTTGAATACTTTTGGACATCCGCTATAAAGAATCGTCACCCACGTTGAGACTTTCGAGTTTCCTTTTCCATCCATCATCCTTTTGATGAGTTATTTGATCTCCCTACCGAAGTAGATGGGATTCACTCTGTGGATTGGTTTTCATTTTGTTTGTCACTTCTTTTGTTCTTTATTCTTGAGCTGTATTAACTCAACGATGTTGTATGGAAGATTTTGACCTTTTCCTGGTAAAAGAGTATGTTCCCTCCTTGATGTTATCCTGTATACCCGGTGATATTTGGGCATTGCTTCCAAGAACTTTTTGCATACCTATATAGTAGAACTTCCCTTTGGAGACAACTTTTTCTGCTCGTATATAATATCTCGCGAACTTGGAATGTCACCTTCCTTAACTGTATACTACTCATTTATTGAGTCCCACCTACGGTATGCAATTCCATTCTGGGGTGCTTGCAGTCGTGTTTTATTCGAAAGTATTTTCGTCCTTCAGAAACGAGCTTTAAAATGTACCTTCAAAGTAAAGATGCATCAATCATGCAGGCCAATTTTCGTCAGTAATAAAATACTGAAGCTTTATGTAGTTTTCATTTCCGAAGCAGCTTGTTTTGATTCAAATTAACTCCAAGACAAATTGACTAACACATCACTGTTCCTCTTCAAACTTCAACTCTCACGAAATAGTATTTGCTTTATAGAAGAGAGCAAATTTATAATAATATCAGAGTCATGAGCAACATGAAACATTTCCAAAAATCAGTTAAAACACTTCTGATCCGGATATGCTTCTACAATTTAGAGGAGAATCTTGAATATGCATTCTAGTCGTTCTGCGCCGAGAAAAACTTTAATAACCATTATTAAAACTTTACTATTGGCAATCAAAAAAAGCACCTGTATTTGGGACTGGGTCTCACTTTAATTGTCACTAGGAAAAAAGAGACCCAGACAGTGATTACTTGCCATTATCAAACTGTATTTAAAATATAACGTAATGCTACCTACTGTCAAATGAAGTACTTACAGTAATGACAAAGTTTCTGCCTTAAGTTTTATTTGATATAAGAAAAGAGATATTTTTCGTTATTGAAGTATACATTTGGTATTGGTCGTATAGACAGATATACCAAACGCCTCTATACTCAAATTTATTGCAAGTGAATATCGTGAACTATTACGTATGATGTAATTCCCGAAATTACTGGAAGCTTTTATCGGGAAAGTTTTTATCGAAGTTTATAGGATTACCATCATTATTTATGCACATGAAATATTTCTTATACAAGGTATAATCTAACCTCTTGCACTTCCGTGAAGGAAGGGTGTATAAAGACATATTATAACGAATGGCAGGTGTGAAAAATTCGAAAAAAAATGTTTGATAATTTTAAAATTTTATGAAATGTGGATCTCTCTAGACCTCTGTAAACGTAATCTTAATTCGGTTCGACATTCAGTGTCCTTTCTTCACCGGCAATTGACTTTTCTGGTCTGGAAGGATAGCGGACACAGGTTCCCAAAATGTCGACCCACATTTAAATTTTTTTTATAATTCTCAAAATTTGTTTTCGCATTTTTAACACCTGTCATTCGTTCTGACATTCATTTGTACACCTCTTCTTCACGGGATTGCACTCTGTATTATAAAAGTCAACAAAATATTATGTTTTCCATATGGAGTATCTCATTTCCAGTATAAAATATTAATATTATTTATAAGTACAAGAAAATTCAAATTTTCTCTTTTACTTATAATATCAGCATTTAGTACTTGAAACGAGATATTCCGTATGAAAAACATACCGTATTAACAATAATAATAATTTATTGATTCTTTAGATCATGTCTAGCATAATATAGAACAAGTCAGTGTAGTACAGTATCCACCTATCATTTATAAAATTGTATATAAAAGAATTATCAACTATTACACTGCAAGAATCACCTACTTTATATCCTTTTTGTAACTCTAAGATTTCAATTGATGTTTTTATCTTTATAGGAGATATTCTCGTAAGACTTCTTATGAATGCTAATATGTAAACAATTAACAGTGTGATAATTTTGACTTTGTCGACATATGTTTTCATTTAGACAATATTTATTCATCAATATATTTAAAGTGAACGCATACCCCCGTTATGCCACAAAACTAAAGTGCCTTCTGATCTCCCATCAGGGACTGTCTACCACAGAAATGAAATGATGCATTTCAGTCCTTTGGTGAATAGTTTACCATTCGCCAGCCGATTACCAGAATATTTTCCAAACACCACAATGGACCACATCGAAGACTTTTCCATGGAAATTCACGCGCACTTATTAATAAACTCCAAACCGTCATTCCATTCCATTTCGCCCGCAAACTTCTCCGGTTCCCCGCCTTTTCTAATTCGGCAAAAAGTATACGGTCAGCTCCTGTACCTCTTTTTGCGACGAGCGTCGTTTATTATGTTAGCCGGCCTGTCGGAAAAACGCACACAAAAAATCCCGAGGCGAAGTAAAAGCTCGAGAACGCGTTTATGACAGCCACGGAGAACATGGTTGATGACGGACTCGGCGCGGTAAAAACGAGGGAAAAGTGTGATTAATGGGCGCGATTGTCCTTTTCAGAGAGACGTATTTGAGCGGATGGATTCGAGATTAGAAGACAGTGAGGTGGCGATGGAGGCAAGGATTGTGGAGGAAAAGGGTCACATCATCGCTAGAAGATCTGCAGGATTATTCCACTAAAAAGATATAACAGGGGCAATAACTGCAGAGGGTTACAGTTTTTATAGTCCATCTATATTCTTACTAATAGAACCAGCTTAAATCCGACAACATATATTTTACGGTACCTGAAATTTTGTCCAGCGAGTCTGCTATATCTACTAAACAAGCAATGGGTACTAGCTAAGACCTCAGGAGGAACAGGTATGAAAATTAGGTAAATGTTTATAGCTATTTATGGACCAAGTGCGTTATATAGATCCTAAAGCCCGGAGGGACTTTGTCCCGAGGGATGAATGTTGCCTGATGGGCGTTAGGATCTATCCCACAGATTGGCTATAGCGAAAGCCGCGAGGCATAAGCTGTATACACTCATCGGGCGTAGGAGCAACATGGCACTCGAGTTGAAACTACGCCTCATCAGGACAATCCTTCTGCCAATCATGATGTACGCGTCTACTGCTTGGGGGCAATGCGCGAACAGTTACAGGCAGAGGATACAGGCCTTCTTCAATGTCTGCCTGAGAATGGCAACAGACGCACCACGATATATGCCAAACAGGTTTATATATCGAGACTTAGACATCCATCCGGACTACATTGACAGACTGATCAGGAATCACGTGGGGACTACTCTGGACAGAGTAGAGACCCACACGAACCCGTTGCTCACGGAGCTCCTCGAGAACAGACTTGAGCAAGACGATAGAGACAGAGACAAATACAGACGACCAGTGAACCAGGGAGACAACGACACCCCTGAAGAAGTAAGACGGAAGCGAAACCTTCGGCGACGCCGTCTACTTCAACAGGCTTAAAATTTCGATAATCATGCTTTTATGTTTCAGATTCCAAGAAGAACCGACCAAGTGGTAAACTCAGTAAACTCAATACACAACACTTGGCCCTCAGCCAAGTGTTTTTCAGGTCTTCAGCCAGTTTCAGGGGGGCACCATGCACATTAAGTAAAGTCATTGTAAAATCAAATTAAACTCATGTCAGATATAAGAGAGTTTCAGGCCGAGAATTGGCCGAGCACTCCATATCAAACGATCAGGTTTTATTCTGCTGATCGCCAATCATCAGGATGAGGAACCGCTTTAACGAGCGGGGGTGGTGGATAGGGGGGGTGAGCTTTCGAGTACGTACGAGTGCTGGGGCGTTCATCCTTCCGGGCCTCAACCTTAGGGGGTGCATGGTGGTGGTTAGGATCTAGTAACGCTCGTGGTGCATACAAGATTTTATTTTTCACGAAAAAATCATCTTAAACGAAGTTGTTTACTTCACAAATTTCTTCTCATAGTATTTACTGCGTTTTGGGCGGCAACTGAGCACAATTAAACGTAAATTGGAATATTTTTTATTGAAAAAATGTTTTTATAATGTTAATGATTACATAGAAACCTAGTCCTCGTGATGTATTTCGAATGTGATATCTGTGTTTTTTTTTACTTATTCTACAGGCTGATTCACGGTGGATGACACATTTGACGTTTCTAGCCAACTAAAATATTTTCGACAATGCGGTGTTGCCGCTTCTATTAGAAAGCAGTAGCAACTTTGATTTTTCAAATGGAACACTCTGTATATAATATTATTTTTGGAATCTCCAACAATTGCCCGACAACTTTTCTTGATATTTCCCTATACCTATCTGTTACCGTTTTCGAAATAAAAATTAATTTCAATTTTTTTCTTCGAAAATCATGACTTCTAAAAATGCCGATATCTTTTAGTTAAGAAGTACTATGATATCGAAATTTGGTTTGGAGTTAGGTGATACTTGGACACTTCCCACACGTCAGCCTAATCTCCGTTACTTCAATACAGGGTGGTAAAAAAATACAGTTTTTTCGTTTGCTTGAAAAAGTTGCTGAAATTTGAATATTTTAAATGGAACACCCTGTATATTATTGAAAATTCGGAAAGCTGCTGAAATTTGCTTTCTTTCTATGTATATCATACCTATACCTAACTAGTCAAGTTTCGGACTTATGAGCATTTATTTGTGAAAATGTCCCTTCAGAATGGTATTTCCATTCGGTATTTGGTAAGCAGGCCATGATTACTATTTGACAGTAGCGTTGTGACATTCTCCTAATAATATCGACATTTTCGTCACTTCAGAAGTTGCAAATACCTTCAAAACGATGGAACAAAACTATACAAACGAAGTTCTTATGAATTTGTTTATTATTTTTGGACAGTGTGATAAAATTATCAGCAGAACATGTAGAAAGTTCAATGAAATGTATCCGAATCTACCGCCAATGAACCTCAAGAAATTTATACGAATTCAGAACAATTTCAATGCATTTGGATCTACTTTAAAAGCACCAAGAAACTTGCCTCGACCCGTAACTTCTGAAGACAACCAAATTAATGTCTTAGCATATTTTCACGCATTTCCCGAGTCATCGATAAGAAGTGCTGAAGAAGATTTGGGTATAAAATATTCATCGGTTCAAAGAATATTGCGAAGACATAAAATGCATGATTATAAATTCACCAAAATTCAAGCAATGAAGCCTCAAGACCATCAACAGAGAGTAGAATTTTGTGAAATGTTGTTGACACGCATTCAAGAAGATCCACTTTTTTTAAATAAAATTATTTGGACTGATGAATCGAAATTTTCGAGAGAAGGGATTTTCAATAGAAAAAATCGTCATTATTGGTCCAGTGAAAATCATCAAGTCACAAAAGAAGCCGGATTTCAAGAAAAATTTACTTTTAATGTCTTCTGCATGTTGATGGACAACAAATTGAGGTACGTGATATACGAGGAGTCAATAACATCCAGAAGCTACCTGAATATTTTGGAGAATACTGTAGAGAGTTTCGTGGATAGTCTGCCACTCGAAGAATATCGAAACTGTTGGTACCAACTAAACGGAGCTCCTGCACATTGCACAAGAGAAGTGAGCGCAGAACTGGAAAGACTTTTTGACGATCGGTGGATAAGGCGCTTGGGACCATGGAATTGGCCAGCGAGATCACCCGATCTTAATCCATTAGATTTTTATTTGTGGGGAATGTTTAAAGAAAAAGTTTATAAAATACCCGTGCGTTCGAGAGATGAATTGTTAGAAAGGATTGCCCAAACATTTGAAGATTTGGATCCCAATGAAATCAGATCTGCCACCACGAAAGCAGCCAACACCCTCATTTTAAAGTGCTTGGAAGTGAACGGCCAGCGATTCGAACATATTTTGAAATATTCCACATGATTGTTTTACTTTTTTATAATTATTCATATCAATATTTCCAATTTCAAGTTTCTTGGTGCTTTTTTAAAGTTTATCCAAACATATTGAAATTGTTCTGAATTCGTATAAATTTCTTGAGGTTCATTGGCGGTAGATTCGGATACATTTCATTGAACTTTCTACATGTTCTGCTGATAATTTTGTCACACTGTCCAAAAATAATAAACAACTTCATAAGAACTTCGTTTGAATAGTTTTGTTCCATCGTTTTGAAGGTATTTGCAACTTCTGAAGTGACGAAAATGTCGATATTATTAGGAGAATGTCACAACGCTACTGTCAAATAGTAATCATGGCCTGCTTACCAAATACCGAATGGAAATACCATTCTGAAGGGACATTTTCACAAATAAATGCTCATAAGTCCGAAACTTGACTAGTTAGGTATAGGTATGATATACATAGAAAGAAAGCAAATTTCAGCAGCTTTCCGAATTTTCAATAATATACAGGGTGTTCCATTTAAAATAATCAAATTTCAGCAACTTTTTCAAGCAAACGAAAAAACTGTATTTTTTTACCACCCTGTATTGAAGTAACGGAGATTAGGCTGACGTGTGGGAAGTGTCCAAGTATCACCTAACTCCAAACCAAATTTCGATATCATAGTACTTCTTAACTAAAAGATATCGGCATTTTTAGAAGTCATGATTTTCGAAGAAAAAAATTGAAATTAATTTTTATTTCGAAAACGGTAACAGATAGGTATAGGGAAATATCGAGAAAAGTTGTCGGGCAATTGTTGGAGATTCCAAAAATAATATTACATACAGAGTGTTCCATTTGAAAAATCAAAGTTGCTACTGCTTTCTAATAGAAGCGGCAACACCGCATTGTCGAAAATATTTTAGTTGGCTAGAGAATGTCCGAGTATGCCCTCCATTAAATTTTCAAAGTGATCCGTTGTCTGGTTCACCAGAAATGTCTAATGTGCCATCCACCGTGAATCAGCCTGTATATTCACATTTACATTTATACATGTATATAATTTTATGTATAGTTTTTTTTTATATATTAATATTAATTTTAATTTTATTGATTGACAATTCCAAAACATGTATACCATGTCAAAAAAAGGAAATAAAGATTGATTGATTGATTGATTGAGTGATCTTCTTTGCAATTGCAATGGAAACATTGAAGAGGTTGCTAAGGGTTGTTTATTTAATAAAATGACGCTGCATTTTTGTAAGAATTGACAAGTTTGTTAGTGGAGGAAACTAAAAACGGTTGTGTTCATAATAATTATGGAGATCCCACAGAATGTGACGCTCAAAGCTGAAAAAGCGTTAGGAAATTTACTGCCTGTGAAATTCAAATACTTATAAGAGAAGGAGTATGACCATTTTTTGAAATGGAAAGATGAAAACAGAGTGAATACCGAAAATGAATCTGTCTTAATGGCGTACTTCCAGGAAAGGTGCATTTAGTCAACATCATTTTAAAATTGTGCTTAAATATATGTTAAAAATGGAAGTTAAATCTGTTAAATCAAATGGCACCATTTATACATCAAAATGTCACTTTAAAAATCCCAACTTTATAAGTATATTACTTTTGCGATACAAATATTGTCCATAATTCACGTGTACCTAAAGTTTCATGTCATAAAATGTACCTATCATTCTTAAATGTATGCCTAAATCTAAAACTCGTGTAATACAAAACTATTTTCAAGGTTGTTTATGTTAGTGCTTGTGCTAAAGTTAAAGTTTATGTTGACTAAATGCACCTGAACTGGTGAGTTTACCTCATGAAAAATATTGATATTTTTTATTTATTTTACATTATATCAGTCTGAAAAATATAGTGCAAATAGTCTTTGGACCAAATACTCACAGCTGAAATCAACATTGATTGTTAAAGAAAACATTAATATATCAGCATTCAGTCAACTGATGGCCTTTCTGAAAGTTAAATCAAAAGGATACATTCCTAAGAAATCAAAGTATTACTTTTCACAAGAAAAGCTCCAGATGATACTTTTCTGCTACATAACATTGTTCTGGTAATGGGCGTATTTGGAGATTTATGATGAAATGGTCAAATTGACAATTGATGACATTGAAGGCAGAGGAGCCGTTTTACCTCGCGTTTTACTGATCATGGTACCAGAAACCAAGACCTGCACCTCAAAATGTTTCACCATTGTTGAAGAAAGCGAAATAGAAGTCTTGAACTTAGTTAAAAAGTACATTGCACTACGACCAAAACGATGTAAACAACGTAGGTTTTTTTTAACCTACAGAAATAATAAATGCATTGAGTTACTTGTAGGTAAAAATTACTATAGGAAGTGTTCCTTCTATCATAGCGAAATACCTTAATTTGGAAAACCCGAAAGGTTACACCGGACATTGTCTACGCCGAACGTCGTCAACGCTTCTTTTTCAAGGTGGTACTTCCTTTGAAACACTAAAATTACATGGAAAATGGAAGAGTAGTACGTTAGCGGAGAGCTATATTGAAGAAAGTATCTCCTCGAAGAACAAAATTGCAACAATGATAGCCCTTTCCGTTTTCGAAAAAGAAAATGTTAACGTTCCGAATGAAACCGAATGCACATTGAGGAGTTCATCATCGGTCAATTCACAGAACTTCAAACTTGGTATTAATTTTTCAGCAACATTTGAAAATTGTTATTTCTATTTGAGAGAAAATAATTAGTCCCTTTTTTATGTACAGGGTGTCCCAAATTCGAGCCTCATCATTGGGATCTCCGAAACCAGAAGAGATACGAGGTCGGTTAAATGGAGGCAAAGTTGCGCAATTTAGTGCTCATTGAAACGCCGCTTTCATATTTGAAAAATTCCCAATACTTCCGAAGATTTTTGGAAAAAACCGATTATTCGCGATTTCATTTTTATTTTTTTGTTACTCTATTTGAATAGATATAACAAAACAAATTTCACATTCTCATTGCTACTTTTTCTGTTCTACAAGATGGTATTATCAGATTTTCAAACAGACGTTTCGTATTTGAGCTGCCATCATCAACTTTGTTTTTTTTTAAATACGGCCCTGGATTTTTTATTTTAGATTTTAAAAGTTTCTAATGTCCCAAAACAAATGATGTATCGCACTTATTCGAAAAGTTTATATTAATAGCGTTATCCAAAAGAACTCATGTGTTAAAGAGAGACAGAGAATAGATTTTTGGTAAGATCTTAGCAGGACATCGTTAAAATAATTTTTTCGAAAAAGAACGATACATCAATGTTTTGAGGACCTCAGAAGCTCCTAAAAATTGATATAAAACGATGTGTGATGTTCAACAATAGGCATGATGTTTTAATTATTCCAAAAAAAGTAAAAAAAACTATAAAATTGAATACCCAAATGGAAGTTAAAGCAAATATTCAAATTGTAATCCACCTGTGAAGTTTATGGATGGCACGCTGAATGGTCCTTGCAGGGATAGCCCTGATCTCCCTTATTAGGTCTTGTCGTAATACTTCAAGATTTTGTGGCGTGTTTCGATAAAGACGGTTTTTGAGAAATCCCCAAAGAAAGTAGTCTAGAGGGATTAGGTCGGGGCTTCTAGCTGGCCAACGTACGGGACCTTGGTTTCAAATCAATTTATTAGGGAATAATTCATTTAATAAATTTTTAACACATCTCCCATTATGAGGTGGTCCACCGTCTTGTTGCCACCATAGTTGACGTAATACGCCCAAAGGTTCTTCCATTAAGGAATCCAATATATTGGTCCTTATTAATTCTGCATATCTATCGGAATTTAATTTTCCTTGAATAAAAAACGGGCCGATAATTTTATTGTGCCACATACCGACCCATACGTTAAATGATTGTCGTCCCTGAGTTCTTACTTCTTGATTCTGCCTTGGGTTTTCTATTGACCAATAGTGTTCGTTATGTCTGTTAAATAGTCCATCTGTTGAAAAACTGTATTCCTCTGTCCGTATAGTTTTATTTAGGAAGTCATCATTTTCATTAATTTTATTTTGCAACTAGTTACAAAATTCGAATCGTCTCTCAGCATCGCCAGGTCTTAGTGTTTGACTAATATGGATTTTGTAAGGTTTATATCCACGCTTATTTTAAGTTCTCCAAACTCTCATTCGCAGTAATCCTACTTCTTCTGAGAAAACTCTAACTGAAGCTCGAGGATTATTATTGGCCTTAACAAATAATTTAAAATTATTCATTTTACTTTCTACTTTGTAACAGTTTTCAAACTTACAGTGTTCAAGATAATTTGTTCCTCTTCTGGATCGATTCGTGTTCCATATTCAACCCTTGGCTTAACAAAACTTCCGTACTGAGCTAAATTATTAAAAATATTAGCAAAATAACTATAATGCGGCTGCCGTCTTTCTGGATATTCCAACAAATAGCGCTCACAAGCCGTTTTTGAATTTCGATTCGAAATATAATAAATCCTTATCATGTCTCGTTTTTCTTCGTTAGAAAAAGTCATTTTCGTTTAATAAGCGTTAACGATTAGTGAACGAACAGTGAACTGTCAAAATATTGGATAATTTAAACATTAACAAATGAACTAAGATAGCCAGAATGCACGATGCATAGCCACTTTGAGAAAATGCAATTATTTTTGTAAATATAGCCTAGGTGTAAAAGGAGCATTCGTAGAGCTCAGAAAAAGTCGTGTGTTCTATAGTACTGATTTATTATATCTCTGTTATTACAATCATCGTTTTTACCAGGGCACCTATTGTTCCATTTTAAAATACCGATTAAGCATGTTGCACAAATCGATGTTGAATTATTTAACAAAACAATACTTGCATCAAATGCTTATCAGAAGAAAATATAAGTAAACCACCTCAATTATATTCTTTGGGGTTGGTAACCCTACACCATCCCTTTTCGGGGAATGACCTTCGCTATGGCCATCTTGCGAAGGGCATTCTAAGAGTTTAGAATAGAAATATTATTGAAGTAGTTACGTAACAGTAATACCAATTGTACTACAGGAAATTTAACATTTCAAGATGATAAATTTGCATTTAAAATTTTAACACAATATTAGATGGGTAAATACAGTAAGTGAATGATTACAAAAATTATACACAATATATTGTAACACAACTACCAAATACTAAAATTAAATATACTAAACTACAATAAAACGTTTTCGACAGGCCTGTCTAAAGATGAAATCCTTAACATAAATAAAGTACTTATTTTCTACCTATATTTTCGTATGCGGTTCTTATGTACTTTTAATTCTTTTCCATTTTTATCTGCTACGACACAATTTGAACCCTCAACGCTAATAACTGAGAAAGGTCCGTCATACCAAGAATCAAATTTATGGCGACTTTCATTAGTTACCATAACCAACTCTCCAGGAGTGAGAATAATTGCTTCTGAGTTTTTATCAAAATGTGTTTTACGCATTACTTTTGCTTTTTCGATATATTCTTGCGCTCTTTTGTGTGCCACTTGTAGGCGATACCGAAATTCTTTATCATAAGCATCTATATTATACAAGGGATCCACCTTTGAATCCTGTAAAAGTTGATGTAGATCTGCTTTTTTGCCAAAAACCAGTTCAAATGGCGTATAATTGTGGTACGAACTTGGTGTAGTGTTATAACAAAATGCATAGTATTGAGTCCAAGTACACCAATCAAGTTTTGAGTTGTCAATATACATACGTAAATACTCATTCAAAACTCTATGGTTGCGTTCACAACCTCCAATACTTTGGCTGTGATACGCAGTAGAGATTTTATGATTTATTTTCAGTAGTTTTGCTAAGTTCTCAAAAACTTGATTTTTGTATTCTGTACCCATATCTGTTCGTACTTCTTTCATTGGGCCATAGACGAGAATAAAGTTTTTGACAATATATGATGCTACAGTTGAAGCTTCTTTATTCGGAATTGGGATGATTACTATGTATTTTGTTAATTCGCATTGAAGGGTGATTGCATATTCATAACCACCATTTGATCTTATAAACCTGCCAATCGTATCTATGCATACTATGTCGAAGGGTTTTTGAGGAGTCGGAGTTAAAACAAGAGGTTCCGGATGCTTAACTACTATTTTATTTATTTGGCACTTATGACACTTTTTGACAAAATTAGCAACATCGTGAGACATATTTTTCCATCTGAAGGATGCTTTAAGTTTCTTTAATAACCTTTTCTGACCACAATGACCACCAAATAGGGGATTGTTGTGATATCTATCAATTAGCTCAACTTTTTCAGATTTATTAGTGATGAGTCTTCGTGCAAAACAAAGTACAATGTTGAGTTTCTTCAGAAATTTTAGGCCTAATTCCTTGAATTCATTTATCGTGCACGTTTCAAAAATAGAGTCATTCAAACTCATCCTCAACTTTTCTATTTTCTTATCACCAGCCAATTTTTCCAGCTGAGAAAACACCGGCCCTAAGGCAATGTTTCCATTAGTGATCTGTACTTTATTTTGAACTAATAACTGCTTTTTATGCCTAATCATCATCCTAAGAGATGTAGGTCTTATATCAAATTGCAAATAAGGTAATTTTAGTACTTCCGAGTTATCTAGAGTTTCGTAAATTTTTGGACACGCCACTTCATTTTTTAGATAATATTTTTCAGTTTCTGTATTATTAAGTGGACTCGCTCTAGTCATAGAGCGTGTAACGGCCATAACTTGTGAAATATTTTGATGAATTTCTTTCAGATTTTTAATGTTTATTCTAGAGAGTGCGTCTGCACAGACATTGTCGGTACCTTTTACGTATTCTACATCAAAGTCATATGATTCAAGCTCAAGACGGATACGAGTCAATTTAGATGTAGGATCTTTCATGGAAAAGAGATAAACAAGAGGTCTGTGGTCTGTGCGGACGACAAATTTGGTACCATAAATATAACATTTAAAATGTTTAATGGCAAAGTGTATGGCCAGCAATTCTTGCAAAATAGTGGGTTTGTTCGCTTCAGCTTTTGTGAATGCTTTGGAAGCATATGCAATTGGCAAATCCTCACCATGAAAATTCTGAGAAAGAACAGCTCCACAAGCAATTTTTGAGGCATCTGTCGTGATAATGAAGGTTTTTGAGAAATCGGGGTACTGCAAAATTTTGGGCGATGTTAATGCTTTTTTCAAGGTATTGAAAGAATTTTGACATTCTGCCGTCCATTCAAACTTTGCATTTTTTCTAGTTAATTTGTTCAACGGTGCAGTTATTTCCGCGAAATGTGATATATGGCGCCTGTAGTAATTCGCGAAGGCCACCATTCTTTTAACCTCGTCAGCGGATGACGGCGTATTCCATTTGTTTATAATACCGTATTTCGAATCGTCTGGTAGAATACCTTTACTCGTAACTTTATATCCCAGGAAAGTCACATCGTTTCTAAAAAACTGACACTTCTCTGGGTTTAATTTCAAATTATACTTCCTGCACGTTTCAAAAACTCGTTTTAAATTTTGTAAGTGATGATTTTCCGAACAGCCTATTACGATGAGGTCATCCATATACAGAAAAGCTTTTTCAGGAGTGATACCTGCGAATGCCATTGACATCATTCGCTGAGAGCTAGGGGGACTTACTGAAAGTCCGAAGGGTAATCTTGTGAACCTGAAAGACCCTGTGTCCACACTAAACTGTGTAACATCTCTTGAATTTTCATGTAAAGGGATTTGATGAAATCCGGATATTAGGTCAACAACTGAGAACCATTTTGCTCGCCCTAACTGGTCTAATATATCGTCAATACGCGGAAGTGGGTATTTATCAGGGATTAATTTTTTTTTATTAATTTGCCTGAAATCGATTACTAATCGCCATGCCTTGTCTCCGTCTGTAGATTTTTTAGGGACCAGCAAGGCTGGACTATTATACTGAGAAACTGATGGTTCTATTATCTTGTCATCAAGCATTTTTTGTACCTGTCTATTTATTTCCTTTTTTTGGGCATAAGGAGTTCTATAATTTTTGACAAAAACTGATTCCTTATCCACTAGTTTTAACTCTTGAGTATAGAAGTTATTGACGGTTAGTTTGTCACCCTTTAGACCAAAAATATCATTGAATTGTTTACATAAATTTATCACATCGTCTCTAAGATACTGGGGAATACCATTCGTATTAAGTTGTTTCAATAAATTTGAAATGCGGTCTTGTTTCTCATTTTCTATAACAAAAACATTAAAATCATTCAAATTCAAAATTTTAAAATTAATTTCTTTCAATGTTACTACGTTGCAAGTGGTGTTGATAATTTTAATGACTGGGGTATTTTTCGAAATTATAGCTCTTGCGATAAAAACACCGGGGTGAACTTCTTGAGAGTCTATGATGCTATCCTTTTCAAGACTTTTTAAGCTTTTCAACTCCCTTACTACCTCACATCTAGCGGGAATAATAATAGAATTGTCCTGAAGACCATTTTGTATCGGCACCACGATATTTCTGTCACTTAATCGCATTGTCATTGTCCAATCTGAATAATCTAAATTACACCCAAATTTTGCAATGAAATCTCTACCTAATATAGCATCTGTCCGTATCGGAAAGTTTGCGTCAACAACATGAAACTCGTGCTGGATTATGCAGTCGTCCACAAAAATATCTGTTGTTGTTATACCTAAGGATTTGATTACACCGTCCGTGACCCCTTTTATTTTACTCGGGTTTGCAGTATTTAATAACTGATCTGGGTTAATGTGTGTTCTTTTAAAAATAGATATATCAGCTCCAGTGTCAATTAAAAATGTATTTTCGGTATTGGTCATTTTTGTTGGTAATGTAATAAAATTTGAGTATGACAGATCGAAATTGAAAATTTTCACAGTGCATCCCCCAATCGACTTGGTTGGGGGTCTGATCCGTTTCCCGGATCAAACTCAGCGGCTGTGACTCTAACAGACCTGTAATTATTATTATTATAATTGTTATTCGGAACGCGGCCCGATCTATTATTATTATTACTGTATGTCCGGTTACCTCTAAAATTTGACCTACCCCTTGCTCTTCGAGAGTTATTCCAATTGAAACGATTTGAATGATTACTGGGGTATCGGCCACGATTATTATAGCTATGATTTTGCCTAGCGTAAAAAATATTGGAAGTACTAGGTTGGCTTACATTACTTACACTTACAAATTTGGAAATAGCCTCTTGGACTGTCCCGAAACTACCTGCTTCCATAATTAATTTCGTTCTATCCGAATTTGTATTTTGTATAAGGGATTTTACCGTTTGTTGGGTCGAGTATTTTTCTGCTACTGCATTAGGGACTCCTTCACTTATATACGCGTTTTTTAAGTTTTCCGCGAGTGATTCTATTTCTGATGCGTAACTGCTGACTTCTTTAGAGTTTCGTCCTAAATTTAACAGTTTGGTTAAAACTAATTCAGAACTTTCTCCTTTGATTTTTTCTCGCAGTGTTGTTATTATTTGTCCTAGATCGGCCTCATTAGAGATTAAACCTCTTGCCTTTCCGGTCAGTCTGGTTTTGACGAATGCAACTGCATTTGCAGTGTGTGTCTCAACATTTTCGTTTAACAATGTTAGAGAGTCTAAAAATGATTGTAACTTTTCAGGGGAACCATCGAACTCGTGAGCGACTATTTTACTTGCTATATTGAAAAATTCAATGTTTGACATCGGCATCGTGTTTGATTTGAATGTTTTATTCAACTTATTATCATAAATGTCGTCCACTAGTAATGGATCTATCAATTCTAAACAACTTTTAGGTACTTTATAATTAACTCTTAAAGCATAAAACGCTCTTAAAATTGTGTCTCTTATGTTGAAAAATATGTCATTAACAGCTAATCTCTGATCCTCGTTGAAACATTTCCAAAAACTTGCTATGTATTTAACGATTGTATTATAGGACAACACAAGATTATCTCGAATTTCTTCGTTTTCCTTAATTTGCCTAAAACCTTGCGAGTTTATTACAGGTTTTGCAATGGCAGAAATATCCTCCCTAGATTTGATTATTCTCTGTAAGAACCTTTCCCAAGTTACCGACATATATAGGTTCAATTGAAGCAGATGAAGTACAAATATTATCCCACAATTTACGCATTACAATCAATTACTAAACCGTTTACGAGTCCATAAATAGAAAAATATGTGAATAACCGATTAATCAATGTCTAATAGATAGATATAAAATGCCACTCAGAATAGTATGAATATATATATACCTATTTTCAGTTTCGCACTTTAACCATTATACATTAGTGCCTCGAATCCACCAGTCTTTTAGCTACCTCACAAAGCCAGTGATTCTTCATAACCTTGCCTCTCTTGATTATTTCAGTGTGTTAACACCTGTGAGCCGGCTGCGGCGGCGGTGATGTTACCCATGGAATAGCCATTCATATTTCTTCGCATTTGCCCCTGAACGTGATTTAACAGCACCTTAAGAGGGGTTTAACCTTATTAGTGACTATTAGTAAAACAAGGAACGGAAGAAAATGAAATACTCGGAGCTCGCTGAATAAACTCGATATTTTTTTTCATCATCCGATTTTCGAATGTTGGATATAGGCATCTCACGAAGTACTTTTTCAAATAAAAAAAAGAAAAACGTTGAAAAAATTGGCAGAACATTGACCAGATTCACTAACTTTTATATCAGGATCTGTTCTTTTTTTCGAAAAAGTACTTCGTGAAATGCCTCACTTATACATTTATCTATGTTCAAAAAAAAAATTGGAATGATCCATTCAAAATTACATCGTCAAAGCGTTTTCTATTGAACCCCTGCAGACTCAATTTTCGAGCATTTATCTTCACTGATTCGAGCGCCCTCACATAACTATGCTCTTTTACATGGATACTATGGATAACTGAATGAATTGTAGATTCATTCATGAGTAGAGAAATTATTCTGAAGCTATTCCGGAAATTTTATCTCTGGAGATGAAACAATAGAAGTTGTAAATGGGTTTATTGAAGTTGCAAATATGCCAAATTAGGTAGCCTATATAAGAATAATGAAGTTATATATTATCAAATTGTAATTCTTATATATGTCATAATTCAATTTAACTTGAACGTTTGCTTCCTGGAAATGGACAAATAATAAGTAATAAGGAGCAGATACGATTTGTTGATAGATCGTGATTACGTTCCAGGTCACTCGCACAATTAGTTACTGAGAACTGGATATGTTTTGCAATTTGCAAGTGGCTGGCGAGCGACTGGCGGCAAGTCACAAAGGGACCAATTATCCCGAAATGAGTGTCACAGAGAAGGGAGGAGGCTACCGTTAGAATTTAGTTTGCTCTTGTATTGTGATAGTGACACTTATTGTATTTTTCAATATTTGTTAATCAAGCAACATTATGCCAAATTCGAATTATCGAACTGGTGATAAATACGGTGAACGACTCTTTTTAAGAAAATTATCAGTTGTAATACCACAAGAGAGTGAGAATAACGTGAAAATAATTAGACAGATTTTTCGAAAACTATGTTGCCAGGCAATAGATACGAGAGCCCGAAGGGCTCGAGTGGCTATTGCCAAATGGCAACAAGTTGTTTTTTATCTATTTGATGTTCCACATTTATTAAAATCAACAAGGAATAACTTTTTCTCTTATAACTTTCATCTCGTTGATGGTGTTACGCATAAATCATATTTAGAAACGATGTATACCCTTGATAAGGCAAAACAGTATAGGTTGGCGCCTAGGCTACGTGATGAACACCTAAATCCAAACAATTTTTAAAAAATGAAGGAGAAATTAGCTTCTCAAGTATTCAGTCACTCTGTGGCCGTTGCTATGCACACTTATATTGACTTTGAAAAAATACCGTAAGAAGCCAAAGTAACTGCTAACTTTATTGAAGACATGAACAAATTGTTTGTTATATTAAATTCAAGCAACTTGGAAACATGCCACGCTTTTATGGGAACCACAGCGCAATTTGAATTTTTAAATGAAATGGACACACTTGTTTCAATATTGAAAGTTTCAGGTAAGGCAGGAAAGAATGTAACAAATTCTCTTAAATTTATTTTCGGTTGGAGGCTTACTATTTCCTCAGTTTTACAATTATGGAAAATTTTGAAAAATAAAAATTATAAATTTTTATTGACCCGTAATTTGAATCAGGATTGTCTTGAGAATTACTTTGGTCAAATCAGAAACGCTTGTGGAAACGCTAGAAATCCCACTGCCATTCAGTTCACTAGAGCATTTAAAAAACTATTTGCTATAGGGTGTTTTCATGAGGCAGAAGGAATTGTATGAAAGATAGTAGCGATATTTTGTTCACTATAACATCGGACTCGTTTAAAAAAATCGAATGTTTTCAGGAAAAAAATACGAAAATATATCGCCAATCTTGAAATTACTGTCAACTGATTACAGGAATTTGATATCAGAGGAAGACAATGGTGTATGTTGTTGGATATTTTTTACGTAAATGTCTATTCACACATTCTTGTGATATTTGTTTACAATATTGTTCAATGTCCCAAAGAGACAAGTCCACGATATTATGTGAGCTAAAAGCTTACAACGCTAGCAGTGAGTTATTTGGTGGCTTAACAGTCCCCACAAATGATTTTTCACAATACCTAATAGGCTTAGAAAATATATTTGTTGCAAATTTCAATATTAATTTTATTCAACATGGTGTAGGACAGATATTTTTAAACGAATATTCTAATGTAAAATTTTCTCACCCATGTAGTAATTTTCCCTATGATTATTTGGTTTCTTTATATACTAGAGTGCGAATATATTACACATTAAAATTCGCGAACAGGCAAATAAGATCCCAATGTTCAAATAAAGAAAATCAAAAATTACAAATTTTTCAAAACTTGTAAATATTTGGAAAATGTAAATATATTTAGGTAAAAAATGTATGTACATTACTGAAAACGTCATTTGTATTTACTCATTTTGTATTTTCTGTGGGACCTCTTTTTGAGTATCCCATATTTTTACCTGTCTGCAATTGAAGACATGTAATATCAGATATTTTCTGTTAGGTATTACAAAAAAAGATTTTTCAATTTTTCTCAATAGAATTTCATATACAAGGCCCTGCAACTGCGCTCCGGTGGTCCATAGCTTCTATACAGCGCAACTTAAGAATTTCTTTCGAAGGCAAGCATGTTTCCTTCCTGAAAGAGTTTCTTTAGAAAATATTCCGAAGTATACAAGGTTACCCTGAAAAGTGCACCACACCAAAGTCATGTTTTTTGTAATGGAACACCCTATATTTCTTCACATGGTTGAATAGAGATTACTTTGGCCATTCAAAAAATATATGGTCATGTATGTTCATCAACGTTATTTCCGGAGATATATCGATATTACTTCAAAAAACATAAGTTTTTCAACACTCTGTAACTCCTCGTGGAAAAATAATTCTAAAAACTTATGGGAGGCGAAATGACTCAAATATGGTCTAGTTTCTGTAACATGACACACAGTTGAAATTTCATTACTTTTTGTGTACCGAATAAATCGAAACGCAAATTGAAAGATATCTTGTTTTTTTTTTTTCAATTGGAAACCCATTCATTCAAGTTCAGTATTGGGAAGGCCATAAAATTTCCTTTCGAATGATATATCACACTTGGTATTTACTTAACTTTGTAAATAACGTAAATTTCCAATTGAAAAAAAACAAGATATCTTTCAATTTGCGTTTCGATCTATCCGGTAAACAAAAAGAAATGAAATATCAACTGTGTGTCATGTTACAGAAACTAGACTATATTGGAGTCATTTTGCCTTCAATAAGTTTTCAGAGTTATTTTTTTACGAGGAGTTACAGAGTGTTGAATGCCTTACGTTTTTTGAAGTAATATCGATATATCTCCGCTAATAACGTTGATGAACATACATGATTTCATATTTTTTGAATGGTCAAAATACTCTCTATTCAACCATGTTATGAAATATGTTCCATTACAAAAAGTATAAGTTTGGTTTGGTGCACTTTTCTGGGTCACCGTGTATACTTCGTAATATTTTTCGAACATACTCTCTCAAGAAGGAAACATGCTTGCATTCGAAAGACATTTTTAAGTTGCGCCGTTTAGAAGCTATGGACCACCGGAGCGCAGTTGCAGGACCCTGTATAGTCGTATAAAATCTGACTCATTTCAATTAAAGATCAAAAGCCAATATTTATACAAAAATATAACCATCAAATATAATGAATACTCAACGCCCGACCCTCGTAGACATACTTTCCAGTAAACATATTGTTCACACTGTAGACTGACCCTCGTATCAGAGGTTTCTGCAGGTGTCCGTATGATTTACGACCGTTCACAAAAAGAGCGGCATTTTTCGACCACATCAAAGGAGTTACCAGACTTATTGGTAAATCTATCGACGATGGCCGAGTTGTAAAAATAAAATGTAATACGAGCAGCTTCGTAGGAATATGCGGATGGCGCTTTCAAGGCCAATTTTACTATAACGTAAATGGGCAATGAGCTGGAGTGAGAAGCTATTAGATTTCTTTTAATATTGGACTCCGCCTCCCTCACTCGAGATTCCTACTTCCCCCTTTACACCGCAAATTTACTTTGACCTTTTTCAGAAGGTAAACCTCTTCTTAACGTCCTTCGTGATATTGTATTCTTGTTCTTGTACAATAAAGTTGGAATTGACGACTCCGTTTTCTTGGACCCTTTGCGAAGTTTGTTTGCTGCTACACATAATTTTTCCTCTTATTACCAACTGTGCTGAATAAACTTCCTGGCAACCACCTAACACCTCTAGTCTAACATCGTTTTAGCAGGATCGCCATGTAAAAGGAGCATTCGTAGAGCTCAGAAAAAGTCGTGTGTTCTATAGTACTGATTTATTATATCTCTGTTATTACAATCATCGTTTTTACCAGGGCACCTATTGTTCCATTTTAAAATACCGATTAAGCATGTTGCACAAATCGATGTTGAATTATTTAACAAAACAATACTTGCATCAAATGCTTATCAGAAGAAAATATAAGTAAACCACCTCAATTATATTCTTTGGGGTTGGTAACCCTACATAGGGCCTAGAGTTTGAGAGATGACACTTCAATTATATTATTTATTAACCACCCACTTTTATGTTAGTTTTTGAGTTTTATGCAGTGTGTTATAGCAAAAAAAGTTAGTTTTACTATTAAAAATCTAATTTTTGTCTCTCTCTCTAACTCATGAGTTCTTATGAAAAATGCTATTAATATAAACTTTTAGAATAAGTGCGATACATCATTTGTTTTGGGACATTAGAAACTTTTAAAATCTATAATAAAAAATCCAGGGCCGTATTTAAAAAAACAAAGTTGATGATGGCAGCTCAAATACGAAAAGTCTGTTTGAAAATCTGATAACACCATCTTGTAGAACAGAAAAAGTAGCAATGAGAATGTGAAATTTGTTTTGTTATATCTATACAAATAAAAAATAAAAATGAAATCGCGAATAATCGTTTTTTTCCAAAAATCTTCGGAAGTATTCGGAATTTTTCAAATATGAAAGCGGCGTTACAATGAGCACCAAATTGCGCAACTTTGCCTCCATTCAACCTACCTCGTATCTCTATTGGTTTCCGAGATCCCAATGATGAGGCTCGAATTCTGGACACCCTGTACAGTTATATAAATAAAACTTTTCTGAGTAATTAATTTATTGAACTTCAGAAAAAATCATTTAGCGGGCGTTATGAATCATAATGCACTCCATAACCCTCCGGGCATTATTTGTCTGTTAATAGCAACCGTTGCCAAGGTAAAATAAAGCAGTAATGGACAAGTGAAAAAAAAAAAAAAATACTGCCCCGGGTGAGGATCGAACTCACGACCTTAAGATTATGAGACTTACGCGCTGCCTGCTGCGCCACCGAGGCATATACAAACATGTGGGATTTCGGTAATTCAATGACAAAATTATTATTCATGTCAAATAAACTAATAACTGCGCGAAATTTTCATTTTTTCAGTTTTATCTAAGAGGTTTATAAACGCTGGTGATGGTTACAAGTGATAATAAATCTAATTATTTATATTATTTTGACTACTGTAATTATTGCTTATATGGAAAACGCAATTATTATAAACTATGGCAGGTTGATTGGAAGTAGTTGCTTGTTCTCGATTCAGAGATTCTCGAATCGTCTTTGCCGAAGTTGAAGCAGACCTAATTGCGTCAATGATTTCCTGATGATGGCCCGAGTCTATTTGCAGATATGGTTTTACTGAGTGGCTGCTACCATGACCGGTTATTTTAATCAATTGCTGTTCTCCAATTCCCGTTTTGGCTAAAGTTGAAACAGCAGTGGCCCTTGCAGAATGATTTGTTATTTTGATCTTTTTGACATCATTTCCAATCAAAGATGCAGCGGATTTGAACCAGGAAGATGTATTCTGTCCAACTGGACTGTTCTTGTGCCAGCCTTTGGAACTGCGATTCTTCCGTGTGGATTTGGCGTCAAAAATAAACGCTTCGTTTTGATGGAGCCTCGCTTGCTTGTTAGTTTTTTTAACAATCTCACTGGGCATATTTCTTCGTTGAGTGTATTCGGTACTAGCCACTTACTGTCAGCCATTTTCTTTGAACCACCTTGAGTAGTATTGGAAAAACCGGGTTATACTCAATGTTCTGTTGGTATCCCTCTATTGTCAATTTCCTCCACAAAATATTCGAGTTGTGCTGCCGCTCCCTCATTTCCTCTCCAGGACAATTCATGACCAGCAACGTGTAAAAACTATTTCTGTAGTCCTTCCGGAGTGTTTTCGTCCCAAACTCAATAATTTTTCTCAGCTCGTCTGTTGATAATGCAGATGAACTTTTCTTCCTCTTGGTTGGATCCATTTGAAGCTTCCGGCGCATATCATTTTTGGCAGCTCTTGCGTTCAAAAATTGTATGTCAGAGAATAGATTAAATTTGCGATTATACTTTTCAAAAAATTATTCCTGCAACTGCTTGTTGAAGCCATAGTCTTCAAGAATAAGCGCCAGTTCTTCCACAGGTATATCCGCAATATCGAAATTATACGATTTTTCTGCGCAAAAGTTTGTAAACTGCCTCCATGCGCTTGACTTCGATTTACTGGTATTCGCAGGTGTCAACTGCTCAATCTCCTGGCGAATATTTTCTTTACTTTCTTGACCGAAGCGAAACATTTTTTTACGTCGTGCCACGTGACAGCTTCAAAAGTGAAATAATAATTTAGAAAAAATATGTCTGCCGGTAGGTAGACATTAAATTTATTTTCCGCTTTAACTTTTTCCTCTCTCTTTAAAAAAATTGGATTTCATTGTTATAAAATGTTTATTGATATACAATTAATATGATTACTTATATTTCGGACGTCCATCATCTTAATGGTTGAAAGATTTCTATCTCTTTTAAATTTTTCACAACGTTTCAATTGCTTGAATCCGCAATCGTCTTCTGGTGAATAATGATAAAATCAGATGCTACGCGACCTTTTATAGGTCTATAATTAAAGTGTAATTACGGTGTAATTACGCGCGGTCTTGTGGCGCGCGTGGTTTCGGCGCTTTTTCTCCCTCCAAAACGGTCCATGAGCGGTTTCCATACGTTTTTAATTTCCACGCTTGGTTGACTAAAGGCACTATTGGCTTCTATATAGGTAGTTTCTATAAATTTCCGTTTGAACCAATGTTCCTCTCTATGAAGAACACTAGCTTCGTCCCAAAGAATTCGGTGGTGTTTTGTCCAGGCGTGGTCAGCAATTCCCGATTTTGAAGTTTACCCTCGTTGAGTCCACTTTTTGTGTTCGGCTATTCTTACTGATAATGGCCTCTTGGTCTCTCTGATATAGGAATCTCCACATTCACATGGGACTTTGTAAATACAGTTTTTGCTGGATTCTGTTGTGTTCTCTGGTTTCGTCTTGGTGAGGAAGCTTCGTAAGGTACTGCCGGATTGAAAGCAACTCTTGATGTTGTATTTATTTCCGATCCTTCTGATCTTCTCGGAGTTACCCCAGATATAGGGAAGAATGAGAACGGGGTTTTGTGGTCTTTCTTCGGTTGTTTTGGTCTTTTCGAGTTGTTTCCGAACTTCTCCTATGAGTTTCTCGGAGTATCCGTTTCGGCGTAGGTCCTTTTTGATGTGGTTAATTTCCGCCTACAATGACTCCTGGTTGTTGCAAATAGACATTGCTCTCTCCACCAACGTTCTTACGAATCCCCTCTTTGTGGAGTTTGGGTGATTAGAGCCGTAGTTGAGGTACTGTCCTGTGTGTGTCTTCTTCCTGTAAACAGAGGTGAGGATTCCAGTGTCTGTTCTTTCAGTTTTTACATCGAGAAACGATAGGGTACCATTAGTTTCCTTTTCCATTGTGAATTTGATTGAATCCCTCATGTTATTCATTCTGGCGAAGAATTCCCCAAGGTGTTCATCTCCATGGTTCCAAATGATAAAGGTGTCGTCTACGTATCTTAGCCATAGTTTTGGTTTGTATTTTGCCTCTCTGATAGCCAATTCCTCGAACCACTCCATGTATATGTTGGCGATTACTGGAGAGAGAGAAGATCCCATCGGCAGTCCATCAACTTGGGAGAAGAAACGGCTCTTTTCTTGAAAGTATGAATTGTGTAGGCAGCACTGCAGTAGTTCCAATATCGCTTCTACGGGGAGGTTAGTCCTTTCATGAAGCTGGATGTCTTCTTCTAGTTTCCTCTTGATGATGTTAAGAGATTCTTCTATGGGGACGTTGGTGTAAAGGCTCTCCACGTCAAAGCTGATGAAACGATCTTCAGGCCCTAGTTCAACATCTTTGATAATGTCCACGAAGTGTTTAGAATTCTTGACGAACGAACTGCTAGTACCCTGTGAGGGTTGTAGTATCGGTAGGAGGTATTTCGCCAGGTTATAGGTCGGTGAGTTACGGGAGCTGGTGATTGGTCTTAATGGCATGTCGGGTTTGTGAATTTTCGGAAGACCGTAGAGATGAGGAGGTTAACTGTAATGTGGCGTCAAATGTGTCCGTTCTTTGTCTGGAATAAAGGTTTTGTACTTCGTCAGAGTACTGTAGATTTTCCTTTCTATCCAAGATGTTGGATCCTTCTGTAACAGTGTAGTAGTTTCCTGTTTCGAGTACTGCTTCTAACTTGTCATCATACGTCTGGGTGTCCATGATGACTGTAGCATTTCCTTTGTCTGCAGGGAGAATTTTAATGGTGGAGTCCACTTGCAGGGTTTTCAGGGCCTCCTGTTCTCCAGTGGATGTTTTTTCGAGGGATCCGCTCCTTCTCCAAAACCTCTTTCACTTTCCATCTAAATTCTTCTGCCTGGACAGGGTTCATTTTGTTGCTTGTTGACTCTACCGAGCTCACGATGTCCAGGATAGGTCCAGGATAGGTATCGTACAATTAATATGTTTATGGAGTTAGGGTGAGTATCATGCGTTCATGGATGAATGAGAGGAATTTCTCAATTGAGTAGAAACAACGTAAATAGTAAGTAAATGATTTTTCACCCATCTCTTGATTTGGCTAAAATTTAATGATTTTGCAGCTGGTGTTAAAATATTAAAAAATCTGAATTTAGGAGTTCTGCGTTTACTCGATGATCTCGTATCATGGTTGTGGACATCAGCATTTTTTGAGTACGGAGCTATATTAGAAAAAGTCTCTAGTAAAATTTGGTAGATACAAACACAGGGGATTGGTAATATTCGGTATTTCTTGAATAGTATTTATTAAGTAGGCAAGCCTAGTGGCTGACAGTGGGCATGGTAGGTTGCACCATCAATGATCACATAAAAACATACGTTTCGGAGTAATGATTTGTCATTTTTCAAAGTCGGAAAAATAAATATTGAACGAACTTCTTGCCTCGAGCACGCTTATGGGCAACTTCACCCCGTGAAAAATTTCTCATTAAATCCCATCGCTTTTTCCGGACGACTGACTGTTATAAAGGAGGCGCTACTGATAAGGCGAGGCATATCCGAAAAATCCGAATTTATGGCAATGGTCGTGACAAAAGACCGTTTTGCATATTACTCTCTCGATTTACCCACGAGCACATAGGGTGTCTTGCTATTTACGACTGATAAGTTATTTTTCTGTTTCAGATATGGCCGGGTGAAATCTCGTGGAAAAGACGTGTCATTCCCGAAATTGAAAACTTGGAGATTTATTCAATATCGAAACTGAAAATTTGAGGAGGATTTATTGAAACGAGGTAACAGGGTTTGAGTTTTTAGGTTTTCCCGGGTTGCCGAGACGTGTTCGACGTAAGTGTCTCCCACTAAACATGACTCATAACCAATATATTTGGCTTCAGCCGGGAAAGTAGTTGTTTTCTGTTAGATATTACAAAAAAACTACTTCATTTTTATCTTAGGTTTTTTCCATTTTCAGAGGACTCATGTTTGGTTCAATTCTCAATTGAGAATGTTTCCCTTTTCAACATCACTCCCTTCCAAGAGAGGTTATCTTGAAGGATGGAAAATAGTAACAAAGTTTGACTGTCACTACTTTCACTCGGGTTTGAAGGCCGTCGTTTTTTGGATGACTGAGAGTCATCCGAGATTATCCACGATGTATAAAGGTGCATTTAGTCAACATCATTTTAAAATTGTGCTTAAATAAATGTCAAAAACGAAAGTTGAACCTGTTATATCAAATGGCGCTATTTATACAACAATGTTAAGTTTATGCTAAAAATCTTTGATGTTGCCGTTATGTTTATGACAATGCTTGTGCTAAAGTTGACTAAGAAGAAGTCAGTCACTCGCGCTGGCGAAACGTCAGGAAGAAATCACAAAAAACGACGGCCTTCAAACCCGAGTAAAAATAGTGACAATGAAAACTTCGGCCGCGAAAGCATTAACCATTTCGGTAAAGTTTGACTTTCAGTCGCAGATGAGTAGTCCACATCTGATTTTATGAACATCCTGTTCATATTCTCAATATAAATCAACATTAATTCAGGATTAAACGACTTATCTTAAGGAAGTTCAATCCAAATTAAACGAGACTGGTATATCACAATGTAGTATTACCTCTTGTACTGATTATGCGCAAGTTGAAAGAATGAATCACCCTCGTCTACCCACATCAATCCTGCTCGCTGCTCGAATATGTTTCAATATACTTTGCGATAATGGTAAATTGATCGCCTTTGGGGTAGGGTTAACAAAAATAGATACTTGTCTACGTATACAAAACTATTTACTCTTATATGTATATACACACATACTTAAGTGTATCCTTGGGATGGCGTTTCTCTTTCCGGATGTGACCAGTCTAGTATAGTTTGGATTGAACTTCCTTAAGGTAAGTCGTTTAATCCTTAATTATACTTCAACTGGTCACATTCGAATAGATCACATTGTAGATGTTCAAAGAATCTGAAGAAAAGGTATGAAAAATCAACAAAGAAGTTCATTCGAATGTTGTCCCACCTGATTGGAATTTGTATTCATGGTTTTTTGTTTTTGTAATGACCATTTTGGCATTTCTCGTATGTGATTCGTAAGGTATTCAGTCAGTGTATGCATATAAATATAATAACTATTCACTTCTAATGAATTTGTATTTCTTGCCCAATGAGAGTTTTATTATAGAATTTACAAAATAATTTTTCAGACCAACCGGTATTTGTTCCTAATGTGTCCATACTTATGCCCCCTTGATATTCCTCAGAACTGGAAACATGCTAATGATAATCATTTTTTATCCTGATTGCCAGGTATGTGTGTTGTATAGAGAACATCTGTGGAGGCTACACATAGATTTTTCATACACACAGCTCGTAATGGTAGTGGTCTCTTGGACCTGGATATCAACTATTCGTGCTGACTCCATTATAACCATGCATTTATCCAATTTTTTGTATTCGTAACCGCAAACAAGAAAATGTTTCGCAAAGTATTTATAAGTATTTATCATGAATCATTTCTTACCTTATTTTCTTGATAAAACTACTTGGAGACGTTCTGGATTAACTTCCACTTGGAGCAGTTCTGAATTAGCATCAAAATCTTCTGTTTCAACATATCAACATCGAAAGGTCTCCAGAATGCCATACTGCATAGATAATCAATCTACGAGGGCTGACAATAAAGTAAGGTCTCCAACGCTGCAACTTCGCCGGATCACGCGCTAGGCGAAATCTGGCAACACCGCCGTGTTCTTTGGTTCCCCCACTACCACTTTGCTGCTGGGTGAGGCTTCCCCGACCGCTCAGTCTTGGCTGAGCAACCGTCAACGATGGAGGTACCACTCTCGTCAGCGTCCAAGTGCGAATTGCGTTCTGTAATACGTTTTTTGAGTGCGAAAAAGGTGACACCTATTGAAATCCATCGTCAACTAGTTGAAGTTTACGGGGAAAAGTGTATGGACATAAAAAACGTGCGTAAGTGGAGCCGCGAGTTCAATTCCGGGCGCACTAATGTTCACGACGAGGAGAGAAGTGGCCGACCGTCGGTCTCGGATGCGATTGTTCAAGCAGTGGAGGCAGAAATGCTCAAAAACCGCCGTGCGACAATTAGGGACTTGGAAGAGAAGCTTGGAGGAGTGTGTAGCAGCGAAACAATCCGTCATATCCTTGTGAACAAGTTGCAGTACCACAAAGTTTCTGCCCGATGGGTGCCGAAACAGCTGACCGAAGACCACATGAAGCGGCGCGTGGAATGTGCGACCAAAGTTGTGGCCCGTTTTGAAGAGGAAGGCGATGATTTTTTGGAAGGGTTTGTTACGGGGGATGAAACGTGGGCTCATCACTACACACCCGAAACAAAGGAGTCGTCCAAACAATGGCGCCATAGCGATTCTCCGAAACCCAAAAAGTTTAAGGCGACACTGTCAGCCGGCAAGGTGATGGCTACGGTGTTTTGGGATCGCCACGGGGTATTGTTGGTGGATTTCATGCCAAGGGGAACCACTATCAATGCAGCAAGGTACTGTGAGACCCTGGAAAAGCTTCGTCGTGCCATAAAAAACAAACGCCCGGGATTGCTGAGCAAAGGAGTGAAATTTCACCACGACAACGCGCGCCCGCACACAGCCAACGTTACCCTTGACCTGCTCAAGACATTTGGCTGGGAAATCATCGATCACCCTCCCTATAGTCCCGACGTGGCCCCAGTGACTACCACATGTTCCCCGCCCTGAAAAAACATCTCGGAGGGAAGAAGTTTGATAGTGACGCGGAGGTTCAGAAAGAGGTCAACACCTGGCTGCGCGAGGCGGACGGAGAGTGGTATTCTGCCGGCATAGACAAGTTCATCGTGCGGATGCGCAAGGTGTTGGAAAAAAATGGCGATTATGTAGAAAAGTAGCCAAGACCTTGGCCTTTCCAACGGTGTATCGCTTTTTGTAAATAAATGTCATTTTCTATGAAAAAAAAAATTGGAGACCTTACTTTATTGTCAGCCCTCGTAATTAAGACAACTGAATAACTATATTTGTAAATATGCGTCTGAGCCTAGCTGCACCGCACTGTCTAGTAGATAAATCTGCTAGCAAATGAAAACTGATTAGAATTCGACTGCAGCAGGTCAAAGAAGTTCGAAGAAGTTCGGTCTCTGAACAATTATAATTGGACAGCGGCCAACCAAAGGCTTTCTTTTTAGAATTTCGCCAGCCACTTTTATGTGACAGAATATGTTATTCCACGTGGACTGCCAATCGAGTTCAGACGAGGAGCAGTTAGAGAATAACGTGTTATTTACGCGTATGCAAATTATCAGCGACAATTTCTTTATATGATCAATTGAGTTCGTACAGACTATACCTACTGAGATCATAAATAAACATGGTCCATAAATACCATCATCTGAAATACCCTATAAACGATAAGGTACACACCTCAGCATTACCCCGCCTCGAAAGCGATAACACCAAGCAAGACACAAGACGAGCATCGGTATTTCACCGGCGAGATTTTCGCAAATCTGGCGTAATGATGCGATGGAATATCAGCAACGTTTGACGAGGTCATGCCGACGCGAGCATCATCACAAAAGCAATCTTCCGCTCACATACATAAACATCAAAACGGCGAGAGAGTACATTACGTACACGGAGTGTTGGTTACGAGCCGAAGCTTTACGATCTCTATGCAAATGGCCGTTTGACATCGATTTCGAGAGATATGGCGATATTACGGCCGACGTAACAATACACTGTCGCTGATGTACGTTTCTAGGCTCACTAGATACGAGAGTTACGGCAGGGGGAGTGTGCTTTTCGTTCAGTTCGGCTACAACGGGATTTTTGTTGCATCGGGATAATTAGCTGTCAAACGTTTGTGGAAAGTGATCCTGGGACAGATCTGATAATACCAATACCAGTCATGCTTAGAAAACTTGGAACTCAGGGCTAGCTTAGCTCTGGGAACTATACCCTTTCTGGGATCCATTCCAAGGATCTCTGTAAAAATTAGCTTTGTGGTAATTGATTTTCAATACCCCGGTATTTTGGAATGTTTCGGTTGTCGGACTCGACAATATCAGACAAATTTTTGTCGGACAAGGTATAGTCTCGTTATCTGAAGCAAATTTCCACCCCCTTTCATGAAAAGAAAAATTGTGGTAATAAATTAACAAGACCCCGGGAAACCGCCATGTTTCGGAGTTTAATGCTGGATATGCGGCAGAGAATAATAAATATTTGTAGAAATATCGACGTTACTGTGTTCGAAAATGGTATGCGTGAAATATCGGATTAGTCCAATAAACAGAGCAATTTTTCTCATAAAAGTTGAACTTAAATTGCTCCGCCGATTTCTTTTCTGCAATTCGGTCGTCACGGAGAGTTGAATAATTAGCAATAGAGTTATCACCCCCTGGGGGAGTGCAACCCCCCCCAAAATCGTAAAAACTTTTTTCAGGAGGGTTCATTTCAGCTCTGGGCAACAAATATGAATGAAAATCGGTATTAATAATGGGGGCGAATTATTTTCAACAATTAAACCACCTCCCGGGGTATCAACCCCTTCCCGAAATCGTGTTTTCATGAATATGTAAAATTGTCATGAAACTGACCGAAAATTTGTAAAAATAATAGGTATTTTCCCTTTCCGCCCCCGCATTCGGGGCATATCCCCCGCATCGCGGAAACATTGAGGTGAGAGGGAAGGGGGAGAATATTTGAAAAAACTCTCAAACTACTACTCTTAGATATAAATGTGGGTAAATAATAGTTGAGAGCTGTCGTTATTGAGATTTAGAAGTATTGTTGTGAAAATGATTCGCAAATTCGAGAGAAGATCAACTTATTGTATAAATCAAACGCGGACCGGAGGTAACGAAATATGAGAGTGTTTTTCAATGATATCGAGGAAGGGTATGGAGAAATGAATCCACAAGTAATCACCATCAAGAAATGTATAGGAAAATATATTTATTCACTCATACAACTCATCATCTACTTCATCTTCAGTCTCCTCGTCTCTATCTTCACAATCCGGAACAATCACTGCCAAGTTTCTACAGATAGATATCTGTCAAAATCAAATTGGTAGTTTCCCCTAAATTCCCACTTGGACCTTTAAAAATTTGAAAACAACACTAACACTGGGCACTTTCCATTGAATAGAAAAAACTTGGTCAACTAGGCAAACATTTATATTCTGCAGGTAAATTTTTGAATGAGCGTATAAAATCCTAAGCATTTATGCATTTTAAGCAAATTCCATTCAATAAAATGTTAATAACAAACTGGCTTTTCTCCTGACTTCCTAGGTGGACCTTTGGAATTTTGGAAATGTAAGTCATATCTGATTTTGAAACAGAGCTGAGTTGAACACTGAACAAATATTTCAAAAATAAACTCACCATTTTCAATTAATAACAGTGACAAAGCACTAAAAGATGTTTCCTCGTCTCCGACTATCAATGTTATCCCAATATCCAGTGTTTTCGGCACAGGAACTTTTATATTATCTGACGTTTACATAGAGCAACGGTGACTGCTGCCCAGTGCTCACCGACAGAACCGCGCCGCTGTATACTATACAGCGGCGCGCCAGCTGCCGCTTTGACAAGGTCCCAAGCTGATATTTTTCAGGTTTTAGAATCTCCTTTGGTGCACTGTCTTCCTCGGTGTCGAATCCCCATATTCCATAACGGACTGATTTTAATTTTCTTTCCATAGAACAATAATGCGATCAAATGCCGAGTTCTATTTTAAGTACTTAAAAGATTGACTGGATTGCATTTAAACTTTGTACAAGTAACCAAATTTGTATGAATATTTTCAATAAGAGCAGGGTTTTTTCTGCAAACTGGCTTTTCATTCATGCTGATACGTGCTTTTATCTCTGAGTTATTAGCATTTGAATTTATAAACTGTCTCAAGATTCTGTAACATAAAATATGCGAAGAATTGAAAACACTCGTATTTAAAACCAACATTATTTGAGCCGGTTAAACGTTATGCAATTTGACAATGAAGTATTCCTCAACTGTTCATCTTACTTGCTACAAGTGATAAGACATTATTTCAGTAATCACAAGCATTATTTCACGAAGTCAGGAACTTTAATATTATAAGATTTTCAATTGCAATTTTGCAGCTGGCAACTGCGCGTATAAATAAAAATAATATCAGAATACAAAGCTGCGATCTTTATCTTCAAAATGACGTAAGATTTATCCGAATTGAACATTTATATGAGGAGTTATAGAACTTTACTTCACGCGCTGATTGAAAAAATGCACGTTGGCGGGAGCCGGCGCAACACCTGCCCCATTGCGAAAACATATAACTTCAACAATTTTTTTCAAGAATACCGTGCGATTTCTCAAAATTTTGGTGGGGACAGTTTTTTTGTAAAAATGTGTGCTCTTTCTGAATATCTAGCTATTTTTTTGATTTAAAGTAAATTTTTTGAGATACTACCTCAAAAATTAATTTCAACGCGTTTTTTGGGGGGGTTCCACCCCCCCTGGGGTTGATAATTTTTCTTAGAAGTAATGTTCACACTGTGTTCTACAATTTAAAAAAATTATCGGCGGAGCAATTTAAGTTGAGGTTGACAGCCCTGTTGATTGGCCTAGATAGGCTGTTCTTATGTCAAACAGTTCGATGCAACCATTTCGAGTATCTTCTGAACTGAACTCAGCTTATTTTCTCAAATTATGACGTTAAACGTCGATATATTCAGGTTATTATTCAATGTTCCGCCATTTTGTATTGGGTGAAGATATTGACTTCATATTTTAGGGTTGTGAAGTATTCGTCAAGAGCTTCCGAAGGATGTGTCACAAGACCCCCTTTTCTATTTAATTTTTTTCCCAGATGGCGCCCAGTCGCCATCTTGAAAGTTTCATCTGTCAATTTTACCAATTGAATACAATAAAAATGTTGGATTCATGCATTAATTTCATTATCTCAAGTTTCACTGTTTTGAGTTGACCCGTTCAAAATATGGAGGGGGGAGGGGCATTGAAGAAAAGCACTGTATGTACAATCACATTCCATGGAATGTAAGAATATTGGAGAGTATAATCGATTTAGATCTTCTATGAAGAATATTCTTTTCGAACTGGCTCTCTATAATGTTCAGGAGTTCTTTAAGGCATCTTTTCAATAACCTAACCCAAAAGAGACGATTTTTAGTAACATACAGCATTTTTACTTCCATTTTATTAGTCTGTGATACGATCTCATATTTTTACGTTTTTAGTTTTTATATTACTTTGTTATTGACTTCTACGGTAATCCACCTTTATTTTGACTGTAACCGCTTTTATTGTGGTTTTGATGGCTATACACATATTTTATTTTCCAGAATATTCACTATTTCAACATGTACCCTCGTGTATGTGTGTATATGTTTATTTTATCAACTGACTTATTCCACACTTTGTCAATAAGAGCTCATTTCCTCTGATAATAAAGTATATTTTGATTCGATTTCTTGATAGTTAACGGTAAATTAATTTTCAAAAAGGATGACTAACTTACTGATCGACAAGCGTAAGGATGCCTCCGGGAATGGGTTGCGCAGTAGACAAAACCCTGGAGTGGGGCAGGAGCTCAATCGCTCTGCCTTATTAAACAGTAGTCGATCTTTGTCGCACATCTACTCACGCTTTCTATCGTTCGCGCATCTCAGAGGCATCCTTACGCTTGTCGATCTGTACGATTTATTGTTAAAAATTGTTTTTTCCGTTATCCAGCTGTCGTCCCCTTACGAACGGCAGCCCTCAGAAGTCGAAACTTGTGCGAACCACGGATTAACAAGCTCTTACCTTTCTACGTGCGATTCCTAGCACTTTCTCGGACCATCAGAAAATTTTCTGCAGTCGCTAGGGTTTGAACCTTCGTTTGGCAGCCACAGTGATTGAAACATCAAACATCAAGCTACAATATCTCCTTACCAAAACCCATAAATAATGTTCCGAAACCAGCACCTATTCGCTAACCCTCGTATACCAGAATCATAAACTTCGAAAGAGCGTTATTCAGATTTCACGAGGAATTTAATAGCAATCTAGCAGGGGTTAGTTTTCGACCAGAGCGATAGCATACTTTATTGCGAATAAATTTCATTTTACTACTGGAATTCGCTATAAAAATTCCCTTCCGATATTCTCGTCTGATATAAAAATGTACAGTGCTCGTGATATTGCGTTATTTTTTGATAGATCATTAACTTCGTGTTTCCGAGTTCGTACGAAAAGCTGAAATTGAGATGAGCCGGAAGATTAATTTATACTGCACCACTCAGTTTAACGAGAAAGTTCAGCTAATTTTTTTAAAAATTGACACGAAGGTCAGAAAGGAGCACCTCGAGGGTCAAATAGGATAGATTTACTGTGAAATTCAAGAAACATGAAGAATCATTACCAAAATAAACCCTATACAGGGCATGAACAATTATTTTATCTCGGCTAATAAGTTACGTATAATATTTTGTTCCATTCTGCATCCATATTTCATTCTTGTTTTTTGAAACGCACCGTACTCAGCCAAGTGTGTGCCCAAAATTCCGAATAATGTTCTATCCGGCTGTTGTCTTTCCGGATATAAATCAAAATTAATTTGTGTTGTTTTCGTACTATTCCTAACAAATTTATAATACAGTTCCAACATATCTCGTTTTTCTTCATTTGAGAATGAGGACATTTCGACTTAAGTATTTGTGCAAACTTATGATGTTTAATGAGTTCTGACAACTAGTGTTTATGAAACAAAATTTTTCGATGGAGTCATGACCATCTCAGATGAAGTTGTTTTTTTTAATATCTGTGGTTTCAGAAGTGCAAATCATAACAAATTATACATCAATGAAATCAGAATGAGAATCACTATTTTTCTGTATAAAAAACCAATATGGCGCCCATAACAGAAAAAAAAAGTTGATGATGAATACCAGAAGACGAAACGTCGGATAGTAAATCTGAACATGAAAACGTGTAGCTGAAAAAAAGTATCAATGAAAATGTACTTTTGATTTTGAGCTATGTTGTCAAATAACGAAAGAAAAAATAAAAACGAAAATTCCGATTTTCAGTTTTTCCCGATATTTCCGGAAATACTCGAAATTTTCCAAGTTTCAAAACAGTATTTTGATAAGCACCATAATACGCAACTTTGCCCCAATTTAAGCTTCGACGTATCTCCTGTAGTTTAGGAGATCCCAATGGTGGGGGTCGAATTTGAATTGCCCTGTATATCAAAATTTTTAGGTACTTATCAATAAAAACAAACCAGAAATCTCAGAGTTCTTTTGGGAGATCGCTTAGTAACCATAGTTGACTGATTTTTAACCCTTATTCCCATGTACACCTACAAAGTGGGGTTATTATTAGTAAACAACTACTCCCCTGGCTAGCACCACGACGGGTATTGACTTATATCTAAGAGATACTTGTGCAATGTTCCTCATTGCAAATGACACACTTGCAACAGGAAGGCGAAAGTATGGATCCGCCCATTTTTCTCAGTTCATATGAGGGTTATCGAAAAAAAGTTTGTATAAAAGTTGAAGTGTATTTAACTTTGCACCGTTCTATGAACTCAAATATGTTTTAGAAACAAAACGAAAACAAATGATTGTTTTTTTCTCATTTCAGCAGTACTGATATTATTCCAACTCTCTCGATAGGTACAGTGTGTTTCGTATTTTTGTGTCCACCTCTGTAATTCAACTACCTATTGCTTAATTCGTTAAAAAAAATCTTCTCAATCATGGAATGTAGCCAGGTAGATATTTTGAGCGATGTGGCAATTTGATTCAGACAGTGGCGTACTTTCTTTTTACTTTCGATACCTAAATAACTGTCTATTTATAGGGCCAATGGAGACTTTTGATCAGAAGGGTATAAACTCCAACATATCCAAATTTCAGCCAATTCGACTGGGATCCTTTTCCCATTTGATTTGTACGGGGTCCTTTTTTAACCAAATCTTCCTCGTTGTTGAATCAATAACCGAAAATTTTTATCGAGCACAATTTTTCAAGAAACTCGTGTAATCCAAAAATTCCCGGCAATGATTCAAGCACTAGGCAGATTATAAATAAAAATTCGATTATGAGATATAAGCCTTTTTTGCCTTTATACCGTAACGCCCCTGGTTTTTCGCAGCGAGAAAGTTTTTTTTCAGCTTGTTGAACACCGGAGAGGAATCGAGTTCGTCTTCACTATTATATTTCTGGAAGGCATTATACCTATATAAATCCAGCGACCCATTTATGAGATGCGCAACATAACAGAATGTGAAGTATTCCGTATTCTGGTTGGAAATTTTAAGTGGCGTGCCAGAAATCCCTCAACTTCATGAGTATGGCGTTCTTCAGCTTTAGCTAGGTAAACAAGTATAATGGAGGCATACGATATCTGTTGTGATTCTCAATATCAGCGGGTGGGGTGTTTTAAGTGGTTTGAGGTACAGGGTGTCCCAAATTCGAGCCTCATCATTGGGATCTCGGAAACCAGAAGAGATACGAGATAGGTTATATGGAGGCAAAGTTGCGCAATTTGGTGCTAATTGAAACGCCGCTTTCATATTTGAAAAATTCCGAATACTTCCGAAGATTTTTGGAAAAAACCGATTATTCGCGATTTCATTTTTATGTGACTCTATTTGAATAGGTATAACAAAACAAATTTCACATTCTCATTGCTACTTTTTCTGTTCTACAATATGGTGTTATCAGATTTTCAAACAGACGTTTCGTATTTGAGATGTTTTTTAAATACGGCCCTGGATTTTTTATTATAGATTTTAAAAGTTTCTAATGTCCCAAAACAAATAATGTATTGCACTTATTCTAAAAGTTTATATTAATAGCATTTTTCATAGGAACTCATAAGTTAGAGAGAGAGACAAAAATTAGATTTTTAATAGAGTTAAAACAAACTTTTTTTGCAATAACGCACTGCATAAAACTCAAAAACTAACATAAAAGTGGGTGGTTAATAAATAATATAATTGAAGTGTCATCCCTCAAACTCTAGGTCCTATATAGGCTATATTTACAAAAATAATTGCATTCTATCAAAGTGGCTGTGCATCGTGCATTCTGACTATCTTAGTTCATTTGTTAATGTTTAAATTATCCAATATTTTGACAGTTCACTGTTCATTCACTAATCGTTGCTTATTAAACGAAAATGACTTTTTCTAACGAAGAAAAACGAGACATGATAAGGATTTATTATATTTCGAATCGAAATTCAAAAACGGTTTGTGAGCGCTATTTGTTGGAATATCCGGAAAGACGGCAGCCGCATTATAGTTATTTTGCTAATGTTGATAATAATTTAGCTCAGTACGGAAGTTTTGTTAAGCCAAGGGTTGAATATGGAACACGAATCGATCCAGAAGAGGAACAAATTATCTTGAACACTGTAAGTTTGAAAACTGTTACAAAGTAGAAAGTAAAATGAATAATTTAAAATTATTTTTTAAGGCCAATAATAATCCTCGAGCTTCAGTTAGAGTTTTCTCAGAAGAAGTAGGATTACCGCGAATAAGAGTTTGGAGAACTTTAAATAAGCGTGGATATAAACCTTACAAAATCCATATTAGTCAAACACTAAGACCTGGCGATGCTGATAGACGATTAGAATTTTGTAACTGGTTGCAAAATAAGATTAATGAAAATGATGACTTCCTAAATAAAACTATATGGACAGATGAATGCAGTTTTTCAACAGATGGACTATTTAACAGACATAACGAACACTATTGGTCAATAGAAAACCCAAGGCAGAATCAAGAAGTAAGACCTCAGGGACGACAATCATTTAACGTATGGGTCGGTATGTGGCACAATGAAATTATCGGCCCGTTTTTTATTCAAGGAAAATTAAATTCTATTAGATATGCAGAATTAATAAGAACCAATATATTGGATTACTCAATGGAAGGTGCACCACCTCACAATGGGCGATGTGTTAAAAATTTATTAAATGAATTATTCCCTAATAAATGGATTGGAAACCAAGGTCCCGTACGTTGGCCAGCTAGAAGCCCCGACCTAAACCCTCTAGACTACTTTCTCTGGGGATTTCTCAAAAACCATCTTTATCGAAACACGCCACAAGATCTTGAAGTATTACGACAAGACCTAATAAGGGATATCAGGGTTATCCCTGCAAGAACTATTCAGCGTGCCATCCATAAACTTCACAGACTGACACGCAAATGCATTCAAGCAGGTGGATTACAATTTGAATATTTGTATTAACTTTCATTGGGTATTCAATTTTATAGTTTTTGTTTGACTTTTTTTGAAATAATTAAAACATCAGGCCTATTGTTGAACATCACACATTGTTTCATATCAATTTTTAGGAGCTTCTGAGGTCCTTAAAACAATGATGTACCGTTCTTTTTCGAAAAAATTATTTTAACGATGTCCTGCTAAGATCTTACCAAAAATATATTCTCTGTCTCTCTCTAACACATGAGTTCTTATGGAAAATGCTATTAATATAAACTTTTCGAATAAGTGCGATACATCATTTGTTTTGGGACATTAGAAGATTTTAAAATCCATAATAAAAAATCCAGGGCCGTATTTAAAAAAACAAAGTTGATGATGGCAGCTCAAATACGAAACGTCTGTTTGAAAATCTGATAACACCATCTTGTAGAACAGAAAAAGTAGCAATGAGAATGTGAAATTTGTTTTGTTATATCTATTCAAATAGAGTCACAAAAAAATAAAAATGAAATCGCGAATAATCGTTTTTTTCCAAAAATCTTCGGAAGTATTCGGAATTTTTCAAATATGGAAGCGGCGTTTCAATGAGCACCAAATTGCGCAACTTTGCCTCCATTTAACCGACCTCGTATCTCTTCTGGTTTCCGAGATCCCAATGATGAGGCTCGAATTTGGGACACCCTGTACAGGGTTAGTCACTACAAAATATTATTTATTCTTGTTTATAGTAAAAAAAAAGTTTATTGTAAGAGTTGTATGGCTATGACTGAATTTTACGAGGCACCGTTTGGGTAAAATTGTTTTTGCAAAAATGTACAATTTTTTGTCAATATATTTATCAATTATAGCAATATTTTTTATTTCACTTTCCGATATATTTATTTTTTGGTCAAACACAATATATTAACATTTCAAGCATTACAAATACACAGGGTGACCCAGGGTTGAATCGCCAAACATTCAGGATCGTTTATTAGTCAATAATACGATTTTTGTTTCCTATGATCATGTGTCCTCACCTAACTTGCTTTGTTTTCGAGATACAAGGTGTCTAAGTTCCTTGGCCTGCACGATCTCCTGACCTAACCCCTATGGACTTTTTATAGGGTACAATGAGAACCAGAGTTCATGCTGAGCCCATCAACAACGAATATATTTTCCTGGAAAGGATTGTTCAAGCAGCAAGAGAGATCACACCATCAGGGTGCAGTGCAGCTGCAGAATTTGTAGTTCGTAGGTGCCAATGTAATTTTTAGTAGTTTTTGTGAATTTTTGTTTTCCCTATTCATGATAAATTAACATAAATAAATTCGTCCTAACATCAATTACTTAGATACTTTTATATTATGCAGGGAAACGGGTTTTAAATTGTTTCTCAAAATTGAAGCGAGATACGAAAATAATCAAGGAGACAAAAAAGTTTATCTCTAATCGCTTAATACTGAAAAAATTTAACATAGAAAAAAATGTGGAATATAATAATTTGTCCTAATATAAATTATATTATCATTTGGGATGCAACTGTAATTAATAGTTTAATTTTAAACACATTAAAAGACGGCCCTTATTCGCAAATGAGCATGCTAGTTGTAATTAAATTCAGAAAAAAGGTTTTTAAATAATTGATAAATAACTGATTTTTTATAAAAACGTTAACACTCTGTGATACGAAATCGAAACTAGGACACATTTTTATAGGAAAAAAAGTTTCACGAAAAATGAGAAATATAACTTTCTATGTTTTTATACTACTTCTATTTGTAACCAACGTTACTGCAGTTTCGTCCTATTTGGAGCCAAATATACCCCATATAACATACTCAAAAGATTGAATATCTTCACCATTATTATTTTTAAACACATAATGTTGATTGCTCACGAAGTTAACAAGACACTATTTATAATCAAAGTTTAAATTACATGACACTGGTGAAAGATTTGTGAGAACAGGAATAGTGTGGCGTGTTGTGTGTTTTCAATTTGTAGTAACATATCATTCACAAGAAACTGTTTTGTAATGAATGCATGTTCAGAGCGTCAAGGATATTTCGGGAAATAGACAAGACTCAGGCCGATTCAACTTTCAGTAGTATATTTCATACAAGGTGGAGTGTTTTGGAAGGTTAGGTTTTAAATCAATTCGTTTGTTTTAAATATACATATCGAAATTTACTTTTTCGCCTACATCGTATCAACATGTCTGTTTAATGTTCTCCAATGAAAATTAAATCGACCATTAATTACCCCTATTAAGGGTCTTAATCCCTGAAAAAAAGGGAGTCAGAAACAATTTTTTTTCTGAGTGGTGAAGGGTTGTATGATTGTATAAAGATAAAAATAATGAAATAAATATTCTTCGGGTTTTAAATGAATGAAGAGGATATTTTCCCCCCATTTTTGGGCATTTTCGTTCAGTTCCACCATCAAAACGAACGAATATTTTGGTGTTGTTTCATTTCAGTATCGAAGTCTATCATTCACTTAGTTAAACGACTTTCTCATTTTTCTGCTAGATGTTTCTTTCTTTTAGTGAATAATTCTACAAAAATGTGTTGTTTTCGCGAAATTGGTTTCCTTGTCTTATTTCATTTGAAATGATAAATATCCAGCTTTATCAAAGTCAACTAATAAAGGTTTGGTTCAGCCGTCGACCAGTGAAAACTAATTATTTGTTACAATTCTGGTATTAAACAATTCATTAGCCTTAACTACCTAACACTGGTGAAGTTGATATAAAATAAGTATATTATAGATATAATTCTATAAAAAAACAAGCTATATTCTCTGTATGTAAATATTTGAGTATATAGGTATAGTCCTTGCTACATCAACCATTCCAATGATTGAAATAGAAAATAAATGAAAAGAAAAATTAAACAAAAAGTTAAGAAAAATGATAAAATAATTTTAAAAAAGTATGCATTAAATAGAGTTTCTTATCGATGCCTACTAGAATTCCAGTTATTGATAATAATGTAATTCCATTGAAACCAATATACAGGGTGGGGCACCGAAAACAAAACAGATAGAATATCTTCAAAACACATGTGTTGTGAAGAAAATACAAAAACAGATCGATTTTTAATTCAATGGGGACATGTTCCTATAATAACCACAACTGCCATACCTGTCCCCCCACCCCTTGGTCACTATCACCCAAACAATTTGAATAGGGAAAGTAGTAGGTGTGACATCATTGAAGAGGTAATTTCAGAAGGAATACAGCCATAATTTTCGCTTCCTAATTTTGGCGCCCTCTTGCGAGAAAAACAACTGTTCCGTATTCCAAATTATGATACTTCATTTGCAAGGTAATTTGTCATAAATTCGGTGACAGTGCATTATGGAATTTTTCTAAAGGAAAAAACAAAATGGCGACTCCAAAATGGCGAATAAGATTTGCAATTATGGTCCCATTCGATTCAAAATTTTCAGGGTCATAAATTATGATTTATTTGTCAATGCCAAAAAACAAGATGGTGGCTCCAAGATGGCAGACGAAATTTGTAATTATGGTCCGATTCGAATCAAAATTAGTATGTGGGGATTTTCAGGATCGGAAATAATGATTCTTTTTTTAATGCAAAAAACAAGATGGTGGGCGAAATTTGTATGGTTCGATTCGACCAGGCACCGAAAATTGCATAATGCATTGTCACCGAATTTATGTCGAATTAGCTTGCTAATGGAGTATCATAATTTGGAATACGGAACAGTTGTTTTCCCGCAAGAGGGCGCCAAAATAGAGAGTTAGGTAGCAAAAATTAACATGGCTGAATTCCTTATGAAATTACCTTTTTAATAGTGTGTCACACTCACAACTTTCCCTATTCGAATTGTTTGGGTGGTAGTGACCAAGGGGTGGGGAAAGAGGTTTGACAGTTGAGATTATGATAGGAAGATGTCCCCCTTGGATTTAAAATCGACGTCTTTTTGCATTTCATTCACAACACATTCGTTTTGAAGATATTCGCTCTGTTTCGTTTTCGGTGCCCCACCCTGTATATACCATTCATACTGAATACCATATGGAAATCCTGAATTAATCCAAAGGGCTTCACAAAACAAGCGCATCAAGTGCTTAGGTGAACCCTTAGGATCATAAAGGATAGGTAATTGTCATAAAAATGCATGGATATAAGTACTTGTTAGATCATGAAGTCAATTAATCTGAAATCTGATACCCCCTGTACCTATATGTGTATAAATCCATGTATATATTCAGTGTTTTAGTGTTTTTTTTTAAATTATTACTTATTTCGAAAAATTGAGAGTCAAAATCTTCCAGAAAAACACTAATTCCGCTAGTTTTTCGGTTCCATTTAATCATCCTAAAAATTCGATTCTTCAAGTCCTTGACCAAATACTTTAGTATTTATCTCTTCATAGCATTCTACTCGAATAAAAATACCCAGGTACTCAATTAAATACTCCTCACGTTTTTCGACACATTATGTTTTAATGAAACTCTCATAATAGGCGCAATTACTGCAGAAGACATAAAAGGAAGAGATAATAGACGCAAAAGTTGTCAGAGACTGGATTATAAATTTTCTTAGGCGTTTTTACACCCCATTTATGATTAAATTTAATTATTGCTCGGAGAAATGTCTGCCCTAAATTGCGTTTTTTGCCCTAGGGCACTTCCAGTTCGAGCCCAATCGCTCGGACGATATTTTCGTCCCGAGTGGAGCAGAGGGAATCGATGCATGCCCTTATCGCGATTCTGATTGGATTCAAACTTTACTGAAAACTGTTTCTATGGGGAAATTTATTGGCTTCAGCTGGTTATTCATACACCAAGTTATGAAGATAACAATGAAGCGGCAAAAAATAAAGCAATTCAATTTTACACTTATTATACGGAATGGGGCAATAGTCAAACCTGGTCCAACCGGTATCAAAGGGATTTAACGGTGAGGAATCTGACTCGTTTTGTGTTAGAGACGGTGTTCCACAAGGCTCAGTATTAGGTCCCACCCTATTCGTCATTAACAGAAACGATATGTTTGAATTTTTAAATTTTCCATGTTATTTAAAAGCATCATATGTAGACAATAGGTATTAACATTTTGATAACTGGCAAAACGCTTGAGTACTGTATTAGCTACACGTAGGAGTTCTATGAAAGAGTATGTTACTGGGAAAAAATAGGTTATGTATGTATCATTGAAGATATAACAACCTGGTATTCACTTCAAATTTGCGCAATCAAATGTACAGACACCAAACAGCATTGAGATTGACAGTTTGATCAAAGTTAGTTTTTCCACAAATACTAAAATGTTAAGTATAACATTAGATTCTAGCCTCAACTGATCAAACATATGCACTCAAAACAACATCCAAATCGTGCAGTTTGACAATCTTAAGGCAGTTATATTTTGGATCATTTCATTCGATTTTGAATGGTGGAAATGTGCATTGGGGGCAAGCAGCTGAAGCCCAAAGCATTTTTATTTTCCAAAGGCATGTTATACGGATCCTGGGTAAATTACAATATAATGAATCCTACAGGGAAGCTTTAAAATTATTGAACATCTTGACTATGACATATATGTGTCTACGTTTATGAGTTATTGTGTTTTGCTTTTAAAAATAAAGACACGATTCTTGAAACTCGAACTCAACATTACTATAACGTTAGATGAAACAATACACCATTACCTGTGAAACATAACACAAGCTTGTACCAAAAAAGTCTATATTTAAATGCCTGCAGATGTTCCAATCATCTACCAGATCAAGTGAAGAACCTATCATCAACACACTCCTTCAAGAAACAAGGGATAGACTTTTTACCAAATGTTGCTATGTTATAGATAACTTTTTACATAATTTAAATTTATTTCCATGAATACTGTTTCGTTAGGGCTATTTAGCGAGAATTTCGGAGTTATCTTGGAGCTGTCATTTTGAATTATTGAAATTTGATGAAAAATCAATTAACTCCAACCCCAAAATACCATTCTTATATTATATAATTCGAAAATAAATCACAAAACTCGTCTGCCATCTTGAATTCCTGAATTTTGACAGAAAAATCATTATCTTCGAAACCACCCAGAAATCACAAAATTTTTCCGTCATTTTAAATTCACTAATTTCAACAGAAATCATCAGGATCTCTTTACAAAACTCGTCCTCTATCTTGAATTCATCAATTTTTGACAAAAGATACATATCTCCGAGCCAGAAAAACCAACAGACAAATTTTGAGTCGAATCGGACCGTAATCACAAATCTCGTCAGCCATTTGGAAACCTGCAAATTAGTATAGGTATATTAGGAGATGTTGAACTCAAACCTCAAATTAAATTGGACCCTTTTGATTTTTTAGATTCTAGGAGGTTTTGGGGTACCGAATAAGTCTAGCAACTCTTCATAAAAGTACGGGCACGGATTTTCGAAATTTTGGGACTTGAACTCAAAAATATTTTGAATCGCGAATAACTCGAAAACTATGAGGAATTTGAAAAAAATGGCCAGAACAAAAAATGTAAATCACAAAATTCTCTACAAAAAAGTATCCTAGGTATTTTTTCCTAACCTCAAAATTTTCACCTTAAAACGGATTTAAATACTCAATAATAGTTTGAATCGCGAATAACTCGAAAACTACGAGGAATTCGAAAAAAAGACCCGAAGCACAAAATGTAGAGCACAAAATTCTCTACAAATTGGTCCCTAAATTTTTCCTAACCTCAAAATTTTCATCGTAGAATGGGTTCATGTACTCAAAAACACTTTGAATTGCGGATAACTCGAAAACTATGAGGATTTTAACACAAAATGCCGACATAAAAAATTTAGAGCTCAAAATTCAGCATAAGAGAGGTTTCTCTTTTGTCCTAACCTAGGAAAATATTTTGATTCAATTAGATTTATGATCCACAATTTTTGCACTGGCCCAAGTGAACAATCCAATTTTTTTATGTGAAAAACACCGTGAAGACTACAGAAAGCAGTACGCACTTGACAAATGTTTACTACACAAAACACGTCGTCTGCACCACAGAACTCATAATTATATCTTATTAAAAAGTCTGTGAATATCGAAATAATAATCAATCGAGTACGAAGATCGTGTTCATGATCGCGTTTTTTGAAAGTTAGTTCATTTGAAACCAAGAAGTAACTCATGTATGTTATATACATGAAAATATTGATAATAATACGAACGACAAATCTCTCGTTGGATTTGCTTGTTTATATTGCGAGTGATGGAATATATTCATTGAAACTTCAAGTACTTGTGTGGCCAATATACCTCTTCATCTCGCAAGATTTTCGAAAATTTCCTAAGTCGAAAATTATGCTACCTTACCGGAGTACAAAATAGAGAACTTACCCATCATTATGCATTTTGATTCTTTGAAAACGGAGTAGTTTTCAATAGGTTAGAGCAATTTTAATTTGCCTTTGGGATGTAAATTTGCTTGAATTCGCACTGGCGGTAATTCGCAAGCAGGTGCTCCGGCTTTCGGCTTTGAGAGAGAATTACTCAGAAATAGTGGCTCCAACGAAAAAATGACTGGAGACCTCGAATTCCTCATGGTTTTCGAGTTATTCACGATTCAAAATATTTTTGAGATTTAAGTCCCAAAATTTCGAAAATCCGTGCCCGTACTTTTAGGAAGAGTTGCTAGACTTATTCAGTACCCCAAAACTTCCCAGAATCTAGAAAATCAAAAGGGCCCAATTTTTTTTTTGGGTCTTATCCTATTTAGCCTGTACTAAAATACCCATTTTATATCGAATAAGAAACCAAATCACAAATCTCGCTTTTCGTTTTTTTTTTTAAAACATTTATAATGGAATACCCACCTGCTACTGGAATTATGAACAGTGAACACCTATCAAATATCAAATCATTCGTACTTCTGCAAGTGGAAATTTTGTTCAAAGGTTCCATTACATACCTACATATACTATATCATACAGGTCAAATTAGTATGAAACGTGTAATAAGAAAAACAAGTATCCCATAAAAGTGATTTTGGTCCTATTCATTTAAAAAAAAAATAATAGAATGGACTGTTTACGTCAGCGTTGTATATTTATTTTGTGCTGCATGCATATCATGTTTTATTTGATATTACCTTTTATCTGATATTTCAGACGTCATATCTATTTCTTTTTGCGGTATACTTTTTAAAATTCACATTCAAAACATTTCCGAGATAGTTCAAACAGCTTTTGCTAAAATATTTTTTCAATGCTTGATATATTGTGTGACTGGATTCCATTATATTTATTCATTTGAATTTTTCGTGCAAACTTTCAGATTACCACCGCGAAAACAAACAGGTTTCAATCTAGATTTGCAATTTGGAAGAACGAGCACCGAATTATCTAATTCTGGCTTGTATCTTACGAGAATCATAAAGTTAGAAGGAGTTTGTATTTATTCCATCGGGAGAACACGCACTGCCATCTGGCGATATACGTTTCTTATTTAGGAGGCTAAAGACCGTTAAATAGCGTCTTGCAGACTCAATGAAAAATCCAAGAATCATCCTGTTTTGATATTCCTGCGTCTGCAACCAGGTATGCGAATTCAAACAACCTTTTAAATCCAATATTCAACGTTTTCAAAGACCCAGGCGTTGAAATTGCCGTACATCGGGCGAATCTTCCAACAAAGGAGACTATTAAACAGGCCAGATTTGGTCCTTTTCATTTTCGATGAGGTCCTCAAAATTGGGATTATTGAGTTCATTGTGCGACAGAATAGGAGAGTTGGAAGTGGATATGAAATTTGTCGAGAAGCGTTTAAAATATGTTGAAGATTTTGTAGTGAAAGCGAATTATTGGTAAGTGTCGAATTGGGTATTGATTCCAATTGAATCTGTAAAATCAAAATCTTAAATTATTACTATTTATCGAGAGACTTTTTTCCAACTTTCCACAATTTTATCGACTGTCATCAAATAGATAAATGCCCAATACGAGAATTGTTAGATTCTATGAGCGCAACTCGATACTCCTTCCATCAACCCCCTCTTCAAAAGTTTAAATGGCAACTCCCCATATGTGATACATTATTGCAAATGCCCTTTAGTGGTAGCCATTTATGGGGAAAACAATCGAAATTAACAAGCTTAGATCAATATGTGTGTACTCATATTAAGGACAAACAAAAACAAGTAACTTTGAAAAACAAATATAACATTATGCTCTTCTCAATAAAATAACTAAATTGAGGTTTTCTATGTAACTGCTTACTTCAACTCAATCATATCTAGTTGAAAGACAACAATTTGTAGAATTTGTATCCTTCAAATCTGTTTCATACGTAGTTACGTCCGAAGTGCCACAAGGTTCTAATGTAGGGCCTCTTCTGTTCTGTTAATTTTTATTAACGACTTGGCGACCTCTTAAAATATTCCTAGCTTACTATTTGTAGACGATCTTGAATTATACTATGGAATCGATGACATTACCGATTGTCAGAGAGTACAATTCGAATTAGACTTAATCAACTTTAGTACAGGGTGTTTTCACACTAGATAGATGAAAACTGATGGCTGTGTCTGTGGATCAAATTTTATGACAAATTTAATGGTGAAAACCGCATATCGATATCTATCATCGTTTATGAGTTACAGCGTGTTTTCCGAAAATGTGCATTAACGAAAAGTTGCTGTAACTTTTTTCCTGTCGAAAAATTCCTTGTTTCTATAAAATCATTTCCAAAGCACTTTTTCACGTAGAATTCAATGGTGTGAGTGATTTGTTTTTTCACATAACTTATCGATAGTTATTGATGGACTAGATGGAATAGAGCTTAAAATCACCTTTCCAAAAATATAGCACACTTGATATTTTGCTAGAGTCATCTTTGAAATACAGAGCTTTCAGATTTTTTCATCTAGACTTTGAAACACACATTTTGAACAAGTAGGCTTTGGATGACGCGGCTATGAAACAAAAAGCAACAAACTGGTAACTGTCAAATTTTGATTTGAGCAGTAAAGACGCTCCTCAATTCGTGGTTTTTGTTCAATTGTCTAACACATTCGCAATGAAGTATGAGAATTATGAAAAATGGGATATGACAGTCTGTTTAAAACAAACCGAGGAAATTCAGAAGCAGCCAGCAATTTGTACCACGAGAGGTGTCCAGAGAGAAGACAACCTTTTAGAGACATTTTCGGAAGATTGCGACACAACTTAATTGATGGTGGTCTATTTGAAAAGAAAAGATCAAAATTATATGCATCAAATAGGGATACGGACTTGGAAGAAATAGTCGTTTTAGGAGCTGTTGAAAATAATCCCAAAACGTCAACGCGAAATTTGAAAATATCAACAGGTTTACCAAAAACTAACGTTAGGGCGGATTTTGAGAAAGCACAAATTCAAGCCATACAGGACCAGAAAAGTTCACAAACTCAGACCAGGTGATTTTGAACGCCGCATTGATGTTTGCCAGTGGTTCCTGGAAAATTGTAACCAAGAGCGTGGTTTTTCGTTAAATTGTATTTGGACAGTAGATGAAGCTCATGTAAGCAGTGCCGGCATTTTCAACCGCTACAACTCTTATACTTGGGCAAAACAAAATCCTCATTCAATTATGGAAATTGTGGAAATGTGTGTTTCAAAGTCTAGATGAAAAAATCTAAATGCTCTGTATTTCAAAGATAATTCTATCAGAATATCAAATGTGCTATATTTTTGGAAAGGTAATTTTAAGCTCTACTGAAATATACAGTAATATACAGGGTGTTTCATTAATTTTTTTTCAATAACCATCGAAATGTTATTTGAAAAAATAAATCAATTACACCATTGAATTCTACGTTAAAAAGTGCTCTGGAAATTTTCTTATAGAAACAAGGAATTTTTGACAGCAAAAAAATTATAGCAACTTTTCCTAAATGCATATTTATTAAAAACACTCTGTAATTCATAAACGAAGATAGATATCGATATGCGGTTTTCACCATTAAGTTTGTCATAAAATTCCATCCTCAGACACAGCCATCAGTTTTTATCTATCTAGTGTGAAAACAGGACTTTCCCTTCAAAAGTGTCCAACCCTGTACAAGAGAAAAAATACCTTGGTGAGTATCACATATGACAGTAAATGTACGTTTAACACACACACTCGCCAAAAATACGGTTGCAGATACAAATAGGATGTATAGTTTTACTCATAGAAACAGTGAAAACTTCAAAAATGTCGCCACTTAAAATTGCTGCATTTTTGCTTATGCCAGATCCAAGTGAGAAAGTGGCTCTCTGTGCTCTGGGCAATGATATCTAATCCAGGATAGAAATAAGAGTTGCGTATAAAACAGAGACAGATCACTAACCTTTCTATGGTGTTCCAGAGAAGTGACCGAGCTTGCACAGCATCACCAACGAGACGAATGGCTCTTTTCTGGACAAATTCTAAAAGTTTCGCTGTGTTTGTGGGCTGCACTCGATTGATATAAGGGAACACAATTCCAGGACAGGTCAGAACTGTGCCTTATAAATCATAATCAATTCACGTGGACAGATCTGTCTGATAATAACCAATATGTCTGAAGATTAGATGTAAGTCTTTAAACTAACAGACTGATTGATAATATTCGACAAAGGTTCGGCAATTTGTTGGCTACACTTTTTTCAACAAGTCCATGGCGAGATCTCTTTATTGTCTTATACTATACTCATTAGATTATAATAGTTCCTTTCATATTTGACTCTGACTAGCATTTTCCTTCGCCACTGCTCTCCATAACTTTTTGAAAGGCTACTTACTGACTGACCCCTATTTCAGCAAAGTTCGTTCGAACGTAGATGTAGCTGCCGAACGTTGCGTGTGCATCATTATCAGAGTTGGCTATCTTTATTGTTAGGCAAAACGACTGGCCATTGTTACACTTTTCCAATTTATGAGAGTGGACAGGAAGGTTGACTGTTATCGGTGAGTTCTGGTCAATCTAACAAAGATTTGAATGGCGGTTTCTCAATTACTGTAACATGTCTCCGCGTCAATAATAGTCGAGAAAATTACAATCGAAAAATGAAGGTAAAATAATAAGCAAACGGATTTAGAATCTGTTTGCAACATTTCATACAAGAGGAATATTATCAACAGAAAACAACTGCTGCCAGTGTCGGACTGTACCACCGGGACAATGGACAATTCATATTTCTGCTGACAAAAAGACATGAATTGTCTCCAGACAGACTCATTACTCTTCACAGTATTTTCTGAGATGGATTCGCTTATATATGCATTAATTTCTGTCATAGAAGATAACCCAAAACGAGACATTTCAATTTTGAGCGACTAAGTTATGCCAAACTTTGACACTTATGCAAACAAAAGAGCTTTGTTTACATGAATAGCCGTGTTTACCTAAATATCCGCTTGTTTACCTAAATAGCCGCTCATATCACACATCATGTGACTTCAATCATGAAATTTCATTGGTGTAGCAATGTGTGAATGAAATAATCACTTATAATCTCCCTAGAGCATGAATTATTTCCGGAAATTTTCTCGAAGTGCAAATTTTCTTGAAAAATTCGCAACTGAGGAAAATTTTCGGAATATTAATTCATGCTCGAGGGAGATTCGGTAAGAAAATTTTATACCAAAACTTTTTTTAAATAGAAATTAAATTGGTGACATACTTAGGTGACATATTATTATTCATGTAACGGACATCATAGTAGGCCGTTGTTAAGGCTTTGTCTCACAACAGCGAATCGCGAATTATTCTTTTTGAGGATTTGATATCATCGGTTGAAAATACACAAAAAGTAACAGTTTCAAAGTCAGTAGGTAGGTATGTGTTTTGTGTTCAAAAGCATAGTCGCTTGTAATCGCTATCAGATACAAAATTAAAGTGTCGCGTTTTGGTAAAAAGAATTGTGAGACGATAAGAAAAGGGGTGGAAACTTAATTCCAGATAATACAAAAAAAATCAAAGACAATGAGTTGGAATCAATTTCTTGAATTTTGCAAAGAAAGAAAATACAACATCGAGGCATCAACTTCTATCGAAGAGTTGTATAGAATTTTAGAACGTTTGTTTGAATGTTTTAGACGATGTAGTAAATTGATTACTTATATTTCGGACGTCCATCATCTTAATGGTTGAAAGACTTCTATCTCTTTCAAATTTTTCACAACGTTTCAATTGCTTGAATCCGCAATCGTCTTCTGTTGAATAATGACAAAGGTGATAAAGGTCGCGTAGCATCTGATTTTGTCACTATTCACCAGAAGACGATTGCGGATTCAAGCAATTGAAACGTTGTGAAAAATTCGAAAGAGATAGAAATCTTTCAACCATTAAGATGATGGACGTCCGAAATATAAGTAATCAAGAATTTTAGAAGATTGGGGCTTCGACATGAAAAAAAAACAGAAGATTATAAAGCAGGAGTTCCCAACCAGGGGGACACGCCTCCCAAGGGGGGCATAGAGAGATGTCAAGGGGAGCGCAAAGCGTTTGCATTTTTTTTATTATCACTAAGGTGGTAAACAGGCAAAAAAAACAAAAAACAAACATACAACATTAACAAATAACATTTCAATGTAATGTTTAATTTACACGCATAAAATTAATGAAATTAAACATAATACCTATTCACTTATTCTGTCAACCATTGTTGACCCCGGCGAAAACCCGACGTCGTCAATCGCAGTTTATATAAGTTTCGACAAGTCACAACATGAAACCCGCGCGCACCCCCGCCGCGGCACCCGCTCCGCTTAACATTCATCCACATCCATCAGTTTAGAAAACAATTGAGTACCTACCGGACGCGCATAAGCATCTGTGAAATTCATTCCCGCACTTGCGACAAATTTGACGTTTCGGTGTACATTTTTTGTTGAAAAATCAGTTTGAGTGTGCAAAATTATTGTGTCTCACTGTAAAAAGGTAAGTTTGTGTATTTACAAACTTCAGTCACCATTTTCATTTAATTTACTAAATTGGTGATAGAGCGGAGACGCGTTCATAGATCGGTCATTGTGACTGATTGATTATTTGTTTTATTGTTATAGGTGCAAAATGGCAGCGAAAAAAATAAAGTTTTCCGAAGATTACATTAAGTTTGGATTTACTTTCATAGAAAAAGACGAGTTACAATTGCCTGTGTGTGATATGTATGAAAGTTTTAAGTAATGATAGCATGAGGCCCAATCGCCTTGAAAGGCATTTAAAGCAACAACATCCTACTCTGGTTTTGAAGACGAAAGAGTTTTTTTCTTCTAAAGCAGAATCACTCAAGTGGATGAGATTGGACAAATCGGGAAGTTATCACACAGGTGTATCGCAGCATCTCAAAGCTTCATTTGAAATAGCTTTTATGATAGCAAAGCAAAAGGAACCTCATACTATCGGTGAAGAATTAATAAAACCATGTATCCTAAAAGCCACGCAGGCGCAGATAATTTTAGGAGAAGATGCAGAGCAAAAAATGAAGTCTATTTTTCTTTCCAATAATACAGTCAAGCGTAGAATCGATGACATTGCAGCAGACATTAAGTCACAAATAATTAACAAAGTAAAATTATCGCCATTTTTCGCCATTAGTTGCGATGAATCCACCGACATCGTTAATTGTGCACAGTTAATAGTTTATGTTCGTTACATCGGCGGAGATATCATTGAAGAAGAGATTTTGTACTCTCAATCTTTGACAGCAGGTACTACATCTGAAGATATATTTAATTCAATATCAAATATTGTTGAGAAAAATGATTTGGATTGGAATAAGCTCATTGGACTTTGCACAGATGGCGCACCTGCAATGATAGGTGTACGATCGGGCTTAGCTATAAAGCTCAAGGAAAAAAATCCCGCAATGGTTAGTACACATTGTTTTATTCATAGGCAAGCTCTGGCTTCCAAAACATTGCCACAGAAATTACGCCAGACTTTGGACTTGGCTATAAGGATTGTAAACTACATCAAGAGCAGCGCTTTGAACAGTCGGTTATTTACTTTACTTTGCGAGGATCTTGATTCTGATCACAAAGTTCTTCTGTTCCATACAGAAGTACGCTGGCTGTCCAAAGGCAACATGTTGGCTCGCCTTTATGAATTGAAAGAAGAGGTAATTAATTCTTTTTCTTGAGTTCAAAGAAAAACACGATTTGCTCACAATGTTCAAAGATGACACATTTCAATGTATGTTGGCTTATTTAACTGACATATTTGGTGACTTGAATGAGCTAAACTTGAAACTTCAGGGCAGAAACGGCACTATAATAAGCAATTATGATTATATTCAGGGGTTCATAGCAAAGCTTCAACTTTGGAATAAAAAATTGTCTTCTGAAAATGTTATATCTTTTTCTCGGCTGTTCGAAGCAATTAAAAATAACAAACTGGACGCAAATTTGAAAGCTGACATAAAAACTCATTTACATGCGCTGGAATACGAATTTCGCCGATACTATCGAGACATCGATTCAGAGTCACCAATATGGCACATGATAAGAAATCCATTTGTTGTCGATGTGTTTTTTTTTTTCCTTCCTCGGATGCTGGTCCTTTCACCAGCTACACCTCAGCCTCTTGGACTTTTTGTGAATGTCGATGTGTTACAATTACCAGAAGAAGTTCAGGAAGAATTTCTAGAAATGAAAGCTGATTCGTCCATGAAAGATGACTTCCATCTTTTGACATTGGAGAAATTTTGGATCAAAAGATTGCCTGTTAATTCGAAACTTGCCTCTCTTGCTTTACGAGTATTAATTCCTTTTTCTTCAACTTACTTGTGTGATACAGGCTTTTCTGCTCTAGTTTTAATTAAAACTAAACAGCGAAATCGTCTTGATGTCGATAGCGACCTGATGATAGCTCTGGCAAGAACATAACCTAGAATCAACCAACTGGTACAGAACATGCAAGCTCAAGTGTCTCATTAATACCTACTCTTATTTTATTAAATTTTTTGGATAAAAAACATTTATTATTTTAATTTAAACTTTTAAAGTTTGTTTATTACAATTAAAATAAAAGGCTTTTAAGTACATAATGTGCGTTTTTTGTATTTATTCTAAAAGTAAAGGTGGGGCGGATGAAAATATTATTAGTAGTCCGGGGAGCCTCAAGAAAAAAAAGGTTGGGAAACCCTGTATAAAGAGTCTGTTGTGAAGGTAGTAGAAAATTTCCTGGAGATTACTATTTATTTTAAGCAAAAAAGTTTGTTATTATTTCAGGTTATGTGGAATTCTGCAGCCAAACAGCTCCAAGAAATGTGCTTTGCCAAATTTCGACCCATTTTCCGATGTCGAATTTGTAGCAGCAAGAGTTGCACGGGATGCGAAACGAAGAAGCCTACAAAGAGACCCAACAAAAAGGAAGTCTAGTGCAGTTGCCCTTACCATAATGATGAATACACAAAAATAGTTAAAATATGGGATGAAAATGAACCTGTGGGTCTATAGCGAAAATTCTTTCACATTATTTCACGCGAACTAGCTTGGAGAGGCGGTGAAGGGGTTACAGCAAAGGTAGACCATTTTGTTTGTGAATTAGACCAGGATGGAAATTTTACTGGAAGGATTGAATACAATCCCGTTTTTACGAAAACCACTCAAGGTGGTTCAAAGACACTGGCTGGCAGTAAGTAGCTAGTTAGAAACATTAGAAATATTGACGAGTGTCCCATACGAATATTTAACAAATATATGGAAATTCGTGGGGACCTAATAATAGATAGATCGTTTGTAACTTCCAATCCGAAATGGAACGCACAGCTTTCAAACAGATGGTATAATAATAGTCCTGTAGGTAAAAACACAATATATTCTTGGTTAAAGGAATCCGCCTCTAAAATAGGAATTGATACAAAAAAACAAGATCACAAATCATTCTGCAAGGGCTACAGCAGTATCAAACTTGGCAAAAAATGGTGTACAGGAACAGCAACTTATTAAGATTACCGGACACAGTAATCCCCAGTCCATAAAACCATATCTTTAAATGGATGTTGAGCACCATAAAAATATAATTCAGGCCATGAGAGGTGATCATTTAGTGGAAAACAATCAAAATACGTTAGTAATAACGTCAGAAATTAATACAACCTAGTAATATTGTTTATAATAGCTGTGTATTTAATACAAATAATTATTACAATAATGAAAATAAAAATTAAAGTTAAGTTTGTTCCGTGTAAGTTCAATGTTCCTAATTTGTATTGTTAAATAAAGTACCTTTTCAATAATTTGTTTTTATTTGTATATATTTTTATAGTTCTATTTTTTCCCTGTGCTTTAGTAAGGTGGTTATACGTTAAAAAAATACATGAAAATCACGATAAGGTGCTTATACGACTTAATTTGGAACTACTAGAGGAAAAAGAAAAAAGGTCTACCATCCATATAGCTAACATATTGATCTATGCATACTACGTTACCATAAGATTAAAAGAAACAAATTCAATCAACTTTCCAAAATGTCAATATATAAAAAACAATGAAAATAGTTTTATTACCAATTTTTTTTGGGTTCCCTGTGCTCTAGTAAAATGTGGCTTAAATAATTAAATAAAATATATAATATTCTACCCATACCACACAATTTTATAAAACTAGAGGAAAGGGAATAAAATTGAAGTAGGTAGGTATACCTACTTCTATCGCGGATTTGAAATCAAATATTTTAATTTCCCTATGCTCTAGTTAAATGTGGTTAAAATAATTAAATAGAGAAGCAAATATTCTACCAAAATCACATAATTTTAGAGTACTAGAGGAAAGGGAAAAAAGTTAAGGTCTACTTCTATCGGACGCTAATGAATTACATCAGCGACACCTTCATTTATTGTTCTCGGATTTGTTGTCAAATATTGTAATTTCTCTATGCTCTATCAAAATGTGGTTTAAATAATTGAATAAAGGGGCAAATATTCTACCAAAATCACATAATTTTATAGTACTAGAGGAAAGGGACAAAAAATTAAGGTCTACTTCTATCGGACGCTAATGAATTACATCGGCGACATCTTCATTTATTAACCTCGGATTTGATGTCAAATATTGTAATTTCCCTATGCTCTAGTAAAACAAGGTTTAAATAATCTAAAATAAATATTAGTCTTTATACTTTTCCTAATTTTATACTACTAGAAATAAGTGAAAGTATTAAAAGAATCAAAAATAACGCATACAAAATATATGATAATTTTACGTATATATGTAGTGACAGTGACAAGTTCCTTATGTCTATGGTTTCTTATAATTATTTGAATTGTTAACACTTGGGTGTCGTAAAATACAGATAATTAATTAAATATTTATTAATAAAATGAATGGCGACACGTACAATCTTTGTTCCTTTTGTACAGAATGTGAGCATATTCAAATTTATCATAAAAATGTAAAGTATTTAACTGATTTGGTGAAAAATTCTGCCCTAAAACCTGAACATGAGCAATATTCTTTGTGAAACTATTCCATATTTCACCCATAAATCCTGTATGGAAAAGAACAAAATGGTGTCGAAGTATTACTATCATTTCATGAAGCATAGACATTTAACGGAAAAAAACAACGGACCCTTACCTTACTCGCCATTGAGGAGAAAAGACGTGGAAAAGGAATTTCTAATACATTTGATATTTGTAACAGATAATAACATGTAACTATAATTAAGTTATAAGTAAATATCTATCAAAAATATTTTTCGCCACTGTGTTTATGACAGCTGTCAAGCCAGAGGGAAATTTCCACTTATTAATTTCCCTCTACGCAGGGAAATTTCCGAAGAAATTAGGTTATTGTCATAGCAACATGTCAAAATGCAGGCATCCGATTGGCTAAAATTAACTGGTATAAAATTTGCAGTTGTAATACCACAAGAGAGTGAGAATAAAGTGAAAATAATTCGACAGATTTTTCGAAAACTTGTTGCCAGGCAATAGACACGAGAGCCCGAAGGGCTCGAGTGGCTATTGCCAAATGGCAACAAGTTTGAGAAAAAATGTGGAGAATTATTTTCTACTTTATCGAACTCTCGTGTGGTATTCGATAGATTATTTTTTTGATGCCCCAATCATAGACACATTCTCTATATAACATTTTTATTCATTACGGTTATGTAAATTCATTTTTCAATTTGCATGCAAACTGATGACAGACGTCAAATCAAAATTATCAGTTGTTGTCACACAATAAAAACAAAATACCACGAATATTCCCGAGGCAATAATCTAAGTAGAAAATTCCCACTATAATAATGTTGTGATTGGTTTGAAAGTACATCATAGCTTTAAATTCATGGTTTTTATTGGTTGCAAGATATGTCGAAAAATAATCGCTAAAATTGACAGTTCATTGCCGATTCTAAGAAATTGAAGGGATCCCATTGTGTCAGAATAGGTGTAGGAATACAACGAGTAGTTCAAAAATTTTGTCCCGGAGTATAGTTGATTTGGGTAGACTTTTTCACAAGTAAAAAAATTGCCAAAACTGAATTCACACATTCCTCATAAAAATAGAATATTAGTAGTTTTTCTTTTCGTGGGAGAACGAGATTTTGTTAATATTATACCAAAGAGAAATTAAAACCAAAAACTTCATGAAATAGGAGAAACGTTAATTGACAATATTCGCTGCTACAATTAGCGAAGTTGCAGACCAGCATCCCTCGATGCTAACAAACGAAAATGTCCATTTTCCCATTTTCGTTATTTGGCGTGTAATTAAAATCAACAAGTGCGACTGCCACTGCAGTTCCTAAGTACATTACAATAATGAAAAATAAATATGCACGCGCAGCTCTCTGTTTGCCTTGTTTTATTTTTCGGGAGTGAAATTAAACGACCCTGCTTGATAATAAAACATTACTAAATTAACCGAGTGTTCTGTCCTTGTCCGGCTTTCGGAGTAGATCGCATCTACCGGCGCGCTTTTATTTTTAGCAACCCTTTCTGCTTTTAATTTCCACTCGAAAGATTTATTTTAGCGCGAGAAGGGGCGCGATATTTATGTGTGTGGTCGCCGTTGCCAACGTGTAATTTGGAAATTTTTTTTTGTTTTTTTTTTCTGTTTCAGCTGTAGTCGAAGCTTTCGTGATGTCGTCCCGGTATATGGTGGAGTGAATTAGAATCTTGCGGAATGGATTTCGGAAAGTAACCAAATATTTCATTCCAGTGTTATTTCAAGGTCCAAAACAAATCTCACAATACTCATATACTACTATAGATTATACAGGCTGTAATCTAACATCTTGCACTCCTGTGAAGGAGGGGTGTACTTAACTTAATGAATCAAACAACGGAATCGAACCGATTTGTTATATGTCATATATTGTTAATAGTTTTAGGGGCCATTATAGTAATATTTGATTCATTCGAAAAAAAATATGGATAGTTTGTAGAGGGCATTTTCTTTCTGAATTAGTAGAAATATTCACGAGTGATATAATGTATGATATGACGGAGTGTCTCTCGAAACTATCATGTAGGAAAAGTCTCGTTTATTAGAGTTGTCACACAAATCGTTTCATCTGGACCAAACTTCGCGGCGCAAGTATGCCGAAGGGCGTGGTCAAGAAATCATCATTTAATAGCAGTCATCGGTAACGATACTGAGTAGCAACCGAGGGGGAGAAAGTTAGTTTAGCTTTTTATTGAGAATCCAGAAAAAGGACAATTGAATTTCTCCATCATTTTTCAAGTAAGTTGTAGATTCATATAGTGCTGATCTGGCCTCAGATCCCCTACTGAGCAATAACGTAATTATTCATTAAAGTCAAGTAAATAGTTAGCCGTCTTTTAGAAACGTGCTTTTATATCCATGTGTGTTCTGGAAAGGTATTTGGTCAAGATGAAAACGCAGGGTTGCATACTGAGTTAGTTTGTAATTTTCAAGTCTAGAATGACCTATCTGAAAATTTGAGTACATTGTTTTGGTAATTGTATAGTCATTTTATACATATTCATCTTATTATCACACATCCTAGCCAATAAATTTGAAAACAACCAAAGCCAATTGAGTTTCTTAATTTTTTATAATTAGTAGAATTTAGTTAGAATTTGAATTGAGTCAAAGCAACCAATATTATCATAGTCATTAAGAATATTAGTAAACCAATGCATATGGGTATCCTCGCGTATGTGTATTTATCAAACCTGCCTAGAAGACGACGAGAAAGATTATTCGGTAAGTAGAATCATTGTTATAATTGAGATATCTGGTGCCCAAGTGACCCCATAACCTGCATCGACGCGGAAATTTGCAAATTTCTCAACAGTTGCCCCTAGCGTAGTTGAGCAACAATACCTTTTTTGCTCAGATGAGGTATAGGAATAAGAATTCAATATGAAAAACCCCAAACGTTTACTGTCAAAAAAGTTAAAGCAAAGTAAAATAAATAATGAGAGCAAACGTAGCGCCCTCTGTGTGCTACAATAAAATTAATACCAAATTTTGATTTCTCACTTCAAAAAAAAACACGTTCACCAAATTTTGAGCAAAAAATATTTTTTTGCAAAAGTTATTCAAAATAACTGAAAATAAAATTTCAACTTCAACACCCTGTATCTCCGTAACGAAACATTTGCGGACACATGTTCAAATGAACGTTTTATCTTAAAATTTGTCAAAGATTACCCTTTTGAGTTTGTACAAATACTTTAAAAACGCACTAGTATATTATGATTAGAAAAACAAACATTTTTTTATATATATAAACAATTCAACAATGTATAAAATAGCCTTTGAATCGTGCGTAAAAGGTTCAAGGGCACGAAGGGGAGTTAAAATTGTTAAAATTGTTGTTTCCGTCAGCCGATTGCACCCCTACGCGCAACCCTCGGAAATCTTCGAGAGACTTGTGTGAGCTAGGCAAGACGCAGCCCTTACCTTTTAACGTATGATGCCATGCACGAAACCGATGACCATGCGAGGCTTTGAACCCTCGACCCTTCGCTCCAAAGGCGAACGTTCTACCAGCACGGCCACCACGGCCCATGGATAAAAACATCTTCGAAAACTTGAATTAAAATAATATTTTACAAAGTATTTCTCTCTATGGCAATCAGTCATGCCCAGTTATATGAATGAGCCGAATCTGCTGAAACTTTTCCAAGGGGAAACAATTTTCCAAATGCAGCTAATCCATCCAGGCCGTAATTTTCTTTAAACGGTCAGCAAGTGTTCGTAATGACACTAATGACACAATTCGAGCTGGTAATTGGAAAAATTAGAGGAATGGGATCTGGAAATATAATAAAAGGGTAGCCGCTGCGGAATGACTATACGCAGTACGGAGTAAATTTACTTCTGGGATATTTTTCGGGGAAAATATATAATGGAAATTTTGGAACGGCCAAATTTCCCGAACAGAGAAAATGACCACATATTACTTTTGTTGGTATCACATCTGGAGCAAAATAGAACTCTGCAAAGAGGGTATATAAAATCTCGCACGAATTTATTTTTAGGCTAACGTGTTATTTCCATTTAAAAAAACTCAAGAGAGGAAGAACTATTTTTTATTAGTGTCACAATTTTCACTCGGGTTTGAAAGCCGTCGTTTTTTGGAATTTCTTCCTAACGTTTCGCTAGCGCGAGTGGCTAGCTTCTTCAGAGGCTTATACATCATGAATAATCTCAGATGACTGGAGATTCCGTCTGCGAAGATTGTATTGTTCTATGGTGTTGGCATCTAATATGTGTAAATTCATCATAACTGATAAATAGGGAGGAAATAAATACTTCCAATAATTTACACTTGAAAAAAAATATATATGTCAATATATACGCTGACAATATTGTTTCGACACACAGTGTCATCTACTGAGCGAGTTATAAACTGCTATTCTTCGACACTTCCTCTTCTTAAATATAAAATCAGGTACAAATATTGTTGATGTCGAATAATTACAATCAGGGAACAATAGGGTTGTTAGAAATAAGGTAGTTAATTATTGGGAAGCTGTACAGATTTACCTGGTCGTTAAGTACTAAATTATTATTGTTATGCAGGTGCTTCTTAATTTCAAAGGATTCCAATATGTTTAATTTCAGACCTTTAGGTTGAATATGCAAAATTTCGGGATTCTGTGTGAAGTTATGTTTACTTTCAATGAGATGTTTGGCGTAGTTTGAATCCTGCTTATTCAATCTGTAGCTCCTCCAATGTTCACCGAGCCTTTGATCAAAACTACGGCCAGTCTGGCCTATATATATTGCATTACAGTCCTCACACTCAAGTTTGTGAACTCCTGATTTCTTGAATTTATCCCGTACAGATTTTGCGTTGTTAATAAAAGAATATAAGTTATTGTTGGTTTTGAATGCAAAATTTATATTCCGTTTCTGAAGGAAACGGGATATTTTGTTCGTATGCTGACCAAGATATGTTAGACATGCAAAACGTTGATCGGATTTTTCTCTGATGTGGGGGTATATTAAATTTAACGTTTTCCTATTTTGTTTTTGTTTGACCATTCTATCTAAGATCGATGTTTTATACCCATTATTCACGGCGATCTGTTTAATTCTATTCAATTCACACCTGAAATCAGAATCGCTTTGTGATATATTCACCAGTCTGTGAATCATGGAATGACATGCTGCAAGTTTGTGTGATTGTGGGTGCATAGAGTGTTTGTGTGAGTGGGTTTGTGGTATATAGAGAAGTTGTGTGTTATTTTTGCAAGAGGTATTTAAATCTAGAAAGTTAATCAAATTGTTATCATCTTCTATTTCTGATGTGAATTCTATGTTAGAATTAAGGCAGTTTAAATAATTAAGAAAATTATTCAATTGACGTACCGTTCCAATCCAGCAAACGAAAATATCATCAACATATCGATACCAATATTTGAACAAGGATTTATATTTAGATTTGTGAATTTGGTTTTCTAAGTGGTTCATAAAGATTTCGGCAAGCAAAGGAGATAAAGGTGAACCCATGGGCAGGCCAGTATTTTGTTGATAAAATGTATTACCGAATTCCAGGTAGTTTTGATCTATGCATAATTTTGTTAACCCTAAAATTTCCTCTGTAATTATTGGGAGATTGTTTTGTCGTTCTAGTAGGCCTCTATTGTTAATGTTGTTGAAATGCTAGGAAAAAGGTTTTTGACATCGAATGATACGAATTTACAGTTACTATTGAGTCTTCTGTTTTTTAAACTATTTACTAAGGAACTTGAGTTTTTTATGCTGAATTCTGAATTGAAGTTGGTGAATTTCTGAATTAAACTGACTAACCTGGTTGCTATTTTCTGGCACGGAGCATCAATGTAGCACACCGGTCTTATTGGGTTGTTTTCTTTATGAATTTTTAATAGGCCGTACAAAGAAGGGGGTTTTGGGTTCATGATAGTTAATCTGGCTCTCTCATAGTCACTTAGAATATAGTTGACTCTTGTTCGTTAATTACCTTATCTGGATTTGGTACATTCTCACTAACCCTAATTGACCCCTTTCTACCTATCGGCTTAATGTTGTTGATATCCTTTGTTATTTCAGAATTGCTTATTCTCGTATCTGGGTTAAGCATATTTTCGATAACATTAATTGACACCTTTTTGCCTGCTGTCTCAATGTACTAGTTTTCTTTTGTTACTCTGGAATTTCTAAGAATGGGATTCCATATTCTGTTGAGGTTAACAGCTTTTTCTTTTCTGTTGAAATTCTCCGTGTGTTTGTGGATCTCTATTGCCTCCCGTACAAGTCGGCTATGGTATCCCTGGTTGGGGGCAAGAAGTTTTACGTCCTCAAACAGAATCTATTGGTTTCCTTCACTGAGCGCCTGTTCTGCCACTGCTGACTTGTCCGTTTTTCCCGCTGCTTGTTGACATTTCTCAAAATTTGCCTGAATTGAAGTTTGTTTTCTTACCCTTCCTTCATGATTATTCGTTCGCTATTTCATTCTAAGTTGCTTGTGCGTGTAACTAAGTTACCGAATAAACAGAACAATAATATTCAAAAAGTCTCATAACCTAAAAACTGAAATAAATGAAGCTGAAGGTATTACTTGTCAAAGTCAATATTAGCCTAGGCATGTAATTGACACTATTTACATTTCGTTGTCAAGATGATACAGCCATATGCACCGAAGTATTTTAAACGAGATTAAAAATTGAGCTCGATTAACTCTAATTTTTTGTATGCACCGTATCGAAATACGCCTTAATCGCGATTAACTATAATCCAATGATTTTCGAAGTTTAAGCTTAGCAAACGCATGTGTGACTGTTGGGTTGGTTGTTAATGCATCTTTGTATTCCTCGATAAAAAAGGAAAAATGGAAGTTGATACGAAATATTTTCAGAGGATGACGGAGATATTACTTGTTAAATGCTTATTATTTTTACCAATTATTTTCTTTGTCCCTGTATTATGTATAATTGTATGACCCTGTAATTTACTCATTGATTTGAAACGACAAGAGAAAAAAATTGACAATAAAAAAGACGTTAGTAAAAGTCAGACGTAAAAGTTTAATTTAAGAAATACCTTGAAAAACGACGAAACATTACTGATGTTATTAATTTTGGATTTCCTAGAAGATAATATAATCGGGGATTTTGTACTCGTGAAAGGTTTTGTAGTAACACAAAATCTTTCACTTGTGACAAAAATGTGGAAAATTGTTCTTCTTCATACTATCTACGAATCTGAAATTCACATATTTTAACTTTTTAGGAAATGAAATAGTGTTTAATGAATATACCATGAAGAAATAATTGTATTCCACTCTACAATCAGAACATCAAGTAATTTATACATTTTCTTAATGTAATGAAGAAAAATAAAGAAAAACTTGCTGATCTAATTTCAGAAATGTTGCCTAATTTTTCAGGTGTATCTGATTTGGATAGCTAGAAGTTTCTTCAAAACATGCTTTTTTGGGTTGTTCAAGCTGTTTCTCATCCAGTCAAAAGTCTCTGCTACCTTTCCTGGTAAAGGTAAGTTTATCGGGCTTTTTCTCGATATAAAAAGAATGGTGTGTATATTCATTTCGGACTTCCCTCATCTTATGATTTGTATAAATCACAACGTTTCAACTGCTTCTATCCGCAGTCGTCTTCTGGTGAAAAAGAAAAATGTTGTTACTTGGGTACGTTGTTTTATCTCCTGTACACAAAACCGAAAGAATTTCATGGGGGTATCTAATACTTTACGAGTTATGACTTTTTGAATCTTGAAAATCAACCATATTCCAACACGATTTTTTCTGTAAAAAATAACACAAAATGCATCCTTCCTTTTGTCCACACTTTACCAAACCTTTTACAAATAAAATTAATCTTCTTATATTACTATACTCAACCTCACTTTTCATAGAGGTTCATTCTTGAAATGAGTTGGTCAGGTTATGTATGGGTACTTTACAAGAATATTGATTTTTTGTGAAATGTTGGATTTTGGTGCTTGTAATTGTGAAATACGTGTTGATTAGGATCTCAAAAAATCGTGTTTGAAAATGTTGGATTTTCAAAATTTAAAATGTTTTAACTCGAAATGTATTGAAGACCCTCACGAAATTTCCTCGGATTCATGTTCAGGAGATGAAACTAAGTAAGTAACAATACTTTTTTTGTTTCGGGAAAAGGCCTGATAAACTTACCTTTAAGTACCATCTGCAATTTTTTTTCTCAACTCTTTTTCCTTATTTTCGAATAATATTTTGAGCGACTCTGCAGTATGATAACATAGACCAGGACCACTTGCATTGTATTCGTTTTCGATATTTTTCCATGCATTTTTCTTATCATCCAGCGATATTCGATTCGTTTTCTCATATTTTAAAACCGTCGCATATTCCCCAATTTCTAAATTAACCAAACACTGTTTCTCCAATATGGATAAATTTCGAACTCTTTTTATCCCTTCATACCGTTCGCTCAATTTTGATATCAGATTCTTTTAAAACTTTCAAAATTATTTTAACCTTCTGTTAGTCGCATGTATCCACCAGATACATGAAGGAATTAGATTTTCCCCCACTCGATAGTTTACGCGCCGACAACTCCCACCATCCAAGTACCTTTCTAGCTCAGACGATTCAGTTAAACAGTGCACTAATCAAGTTTGTACAGGAAAGTGATTTCGAAATATTGAAGTTTTGTATCTCACAGATACACGCGACTCTTGCGGTAAGTTTTTCAAATGTGTTTTTTTCGCATGATTTTGATATTTTCTAAGGTAAATTGAACGATACTAGGGTGTGTGAAATTACGCCGTTCAAACCGCATTGGCTGGTAATAAAAAGATTACATGTATCTGGGAGATACATATGCGACCAATGATGTAATTTCTATTTTTTCAGGCAATACAATGGAATTCAGACGTGAAAAGTTTGATTTGAATAATGAAGAGCACTGCGAGGAGCTGAGAAATCTATTGTTGGAACAGGAAAGTGATGACGAACATCAAATATTAGATATAGAAGACGAAAACAGTGATACTGACGCGTCTGTTTGTGTTGAGGAACGGGAAATTCTGGTAGCGAACAAAGTGATTTTTCTGCAAGTGAAGAAGACGATGAAGAAAATGTTACGTATTTCATTGCTGTTCAAAAGAAAAAAAATGTTGTAATAAATGAATGGAAATGGCAAAAACTTCCCCTTTCACAAAGAAGAAGAAAACCCGCTCAAAATATTCTTATGCAACTACCTGGGGTCCTTAGATATGCAAAACAAGCTAATGGGATATACGAATCATGGAACTTATTGTTTGACGATACAATGCTACAAAACATTGTTGAATGTACCAATAAATATATTGAAAGTATTCAAGTACAATTTAGTCGACCTAGAGATGCTAAAATAACCGATATCGTTGAAATCAAGGCAGGTATAGGCTTGTTGTATTTAGCTGGCGTTTACCATGCGAATCGGTTGAGTTTAGATGAACTATGGAGCGAGGATGGCGTACAGAGATTCAGGAAGACCATGACTTTGAGAAGATTTCGTTTTATAATGCGCTGTTTGAGGTTTGATGACATGGACTCGAGAAATGAGAGGAAAAAAATTGATCGTTTGGCAGCAATAAGGAATATTTTTGAGGCATTTGTAACTAATTGTCAAAAATCGTACTCTTTGGGTCAAAATGTAACTATTGACGAAAAATTGGAAGCGTTTCGAGGACGTTGTTCGTTTCGCCAGTATATACCATCTAAGCCAGCGAAGTATGGCATAAAAATATTTGCTCTTGTAGACGCAAGAATATCTTTCACATACAATATGGAGATATATGCTGGACAACAACCAGAAGGACCCTACGCCATAAGCAATAAACCAGTTGATGTTGTCAAGAGACTTGTTACTCCCATTTTGAATTCTGGTCGCAACATCACAATTGACAACTGGTTTACGAGCTATGATTTAGTAGAAGACCTCAGGCAGAAAAAGCTCTCTCTTGTAGGCACACTGAAAAAAAATAAGCCACAGATACCTAGTGCGATGAAAGATATCAAATGTCGAAATGTTCCATCTAGTTTGTTCGGTTTTCAGAAAGAGTGTACTCTCGTCTCGTATGTACCAAAACCAAATAAAAATGTTATTTTATTATCAAGTATGCATTTTGATAATAACATAGATCCATCAACAGGTGACCAACAAAAACCAGAGATAATAACTTTTTATAACGAAACTAAAGGTGGAGTAGATACTGTTGACAGAATGTGTGCCAGCTATAACGTTGGCCGGAACACAAAACGCTGGCCGATGGTGGTGTTTTTTTCTGTGTTGAATATTTGCGGAATTAATTCCCAAATACTTTTTGTTGGAAACCAAAATGAAGTGAAAAGTAGAAAAAGTTATTTACATGAACTGGCCAAGCAGTTAACGGAACCACAGATCCAGAGGCGACAAGTGACAAATTTAGCAGTTTTACCGAATGCCTCTCATGAAAATGATCTAGCTACTGTGATACCCAGTGAGAACTTAGCTAGAAAAAGAAAGAGATGTAGTAAATGCTATACACAAACGAAAAAATCTCGTCTCACAAAATTTTTTTGTGTAAAATGTTCAACGCCTCTATGCCTTGAACATTGTGAAAATATTTGTAAAGATTGTGTCTCACGGTGAATGACGTAAATATTTTTGGTTAATTGAAATATTCTGAAGTTTTTTTTTGTTTGATGTTTGCAAAGCTAGTATGTTGAAATAAAGCAGTTTTTGAATTTTTGTATTTTTTTCAAACCTAAAAATGGCAATGTATCTATCAGATACATGCGCGACCATCAAGGAAACTTTTAAGATGCGACTAACGGAAGGTTAAGTTTGCGCGATTCTCTTGAAATGTCAAAGTTTGATAAGATGATATTGAAAACGTCAAGTTGTACTGATTTTTGCAATGATGCCAAACTATTGTTTGGATTAGGTAATCCGCACTTTTCATATGTCGGAGAATACAACTCAACCCAAGACCACTTAATCCGGTTTAGTTGATCTGGATTAAACGCGAAAACGGTGCATATGGGCGTTAGTAAACGAATGATATAGGCCATTTACCTGTTTTGTTGCTAAGCATATATGGACTATTTACAGTGTCGGCTGCGGGAAAAAGCTTTTAATTAAATTATTTTTCACTTGTCCATTACTGCTTTATAATACTTTAACATTTTCTTTTTCGGAAATGGAATGGGCTATCATTGTAGCAATTTTGTTCTTCGAGGAGATACTTTCTTCAATGTAGCTCTCCGTTACCGTACTACTCTAACATTTTCCATGTAATTTTAGTGTTCAAAGGAAGCACCACTTTGAACAAGAAGCGTTGACGACGTTCGGCGTAGACAATGTCCGGTGTAACCTTTCGGGTTTTCAAAATTAAGGTAATTCGCAATGATAGAAGGAACACTTCCTATAGTATTTTCACCTACAGGTAACTCAATACATTTATCATTTCTGTAGGTTAAAAAAAACTACGTTGTTTTCATCCCTTTGGTCGTAGTGCAATGTACTTTTTAACTAAGTTCAAGGCTCCTATTTCACTTTCTTCAACAATGGTGAAACTTTTTGAGGTGCAGGTCTTGGTTTCTGGTAACTTGATCAGTAAAACGGGCTCCTCTGTCTTCAATGTCATCAACCGTCATCTTGACCATTTCATCACGTCTTAAGCCTCCAAATACGCCCATTACCAGAACAACTTTATGTAGCAGAAAAGTATCATCTGGAGCTTTTCTTATGAAAAGTAATACTTGTCCACCTTCCAACACCTTTGATTTTTTAGGATGTATCCTTTTGATTTAACTTTCAGAAAGGCCATCAGTTGACTGAATGCTGATATATTAATATTTTCTTCAACAATCAATGTTGATTTCATCTGTATTTGATCCATAGACTATTTGCACTATATTTTTCAAACTGAAATAATGTAATTTTTCATGAGATAAACTCACCAGTTCCTGAAAGTATGCCATTAAGACAGTTTCATTTACGGTATTCACTCTGTTTTCATCTTTCCATTTCAAAAAATGATCGTACTCCTCGTATGAGTATTTGGATTTCACAGGCAATAAATTTCCTATCGCTTTTTTAGCTTTGAGCATCACATTCTGTGGGATCTCCATAATTATTATGAACACAACCGTTTTTAGTTTCCTCCACTACAAGCTTGTCAATTCTTACAAAAATGCAGCGTCATTTTATTATATAAACAACCCTTAGCAACCTCTTCAATGTTCATAGAAGCTTATTTGTGATTAGTTGCCGACCAGAACGCAGTAGATACTATGAGAAGAAATTTATGAACAACGTCGTTTAAGATAATTTTTTCGCGAAAAATAAAATCTTCCATGCACCACGAGCGTTACTAGATCCTAACGCCCATCGGGCAACATTCATCCCTCGGGCCAAAGGCCCTCGGGTGAATGTTACCCTCCGGGCGTTAGGATCAATATAACGCACTTGGAACATAAATAGCTAAAACAGCTTTAAATTGAAAAAATTCTGAACTTTTGAAACAGTTTCTGAAATCAATTGCTTGAAATGTGTAGGTATACCAAGTATTTCTTGGTTCTTCTGTTAGGTGTTGTAATAGGTTTATATGAATTGATTTATGCGTGGCTGTATACAGGGTGACCCATTAGCTTGAGAAAGTGCCATATCTCGCCTGCAATAAGGAACATGAAAAACTGTATTATATTCAAATTATACTGCTTACTTTATTGGACATCACAAAAATATCCAAGGATACAAAGTGTTTCTTCATAGCGAGGCAACACAAATTAACACTTTTTCAAATATATCGCCCTAAAGCTTTTCTCACCAATTATTATAATAGTAATACTACTCTAGCGTTACTTCAGCTATCTGGCATGTCCCATAACATTTCCAGTGAAGCATTTTCCAGTGGAGGGACGAGTCGACAGGAAATTAATTTAAAATTCGTTTATGTCGATTGCACAGCCACCCAATCACGGAGCATTTTCGTTGGGGTAGCGAAATGACCGGATTGACCCTATTTCCTCTTCGGCAAGGATGACCGTCATCTCCGGTCTGTGATGAACAGGCTACTTTTCGAAATTTGATTGTCGCATCGGACTGATATTAGCTACATGATAGACAGGGAGTGAATGCTACGTTTACTATGCCGCTGTGTGCACTGAAAAAAATATCGGGATCACAATGTGAATTTGCTTAGATATTGACTGGACCTTTAAAAATAAATTTTCAACAATAACAAGTGATTTTTACAAGCATGCTGTGCAAAAAATGTGTTTTCTCAGAAAAACTGTGAAATTCCATATAACCTGTAAATTGCTGCACAAAATGTAAAATCCACTCTTCTCAAGATATTCACGTAATCTGACCAATCACAAATCAAAGACAACTTGTATTATCGCGAAAACACCAGCTGTCTCTCTATTCTGATTGGTCTGTCAGCGTTAATGTTTTCAACGATGTAACCATAGATGACAAAGCAAAGGTGGACATTTTGACAGATCATAATTGTAGGCGAAAACGTCAAAATGAGTCGCATAGTAACTATATAATAAATTATTGATAGTTATAATACATTTTTTGTGATTAAAGTTGATTGATTATGGTTATGATGAATTGATTATTCATGTTTATAATAATACTTTTAATGCTTCGTGAACTAGTCTAATAAAATTCCACTCGTGATTGAATTTATCTCATAAGTCTATCTTTTATTTCTGAACTCAACTGAATTGTATCGAGAAAACACCACTCGTCCTGCGGACTCGTGGTGTTTTCTCAAAGCAATTCAGTTTCGTGCAAAATTGTTGTTTCAATTGTTTCAATTGTTTCAATATTCTCCACCTAGCTACTAACATACCAAAGGTATTTTCAATGGTTCTTCTAGCTCGAGAAAGTCTATAATTGAAAATTTTCTCCTCCAATGTTAAAATTGCTCCAGCGAAAGGTCACATAATATAATGCTTCAATGGGAAAGGTGCATCTGCTACCAAGCAATATGGCACTTCGGTCCCCAAAATTTTATTTGGTGGAGGGACATGCATGGATTGATCATTAAAATTTAGACCAAAAGTGGAATCCCTAAAAATTCGACCATCACTCTGTAAACCATATGCTCCAATGTCTATCATTGTAAACAAATAATTGGAGTCACAAGCTCCCATCAATACTACGCTGAAAAACTTTTTATAATTAAAATATGCTAATGCGCTTTTTGGCGGACATTGTATATATGTTTTCCATCGATCGCGCCCAGACAATTGAGAAAATTCCATAATTTGTGGAATCCATTTGCATTAATGATCCATTCTTCTTCAGCGGATGGACTTTTGAGATATTTCTCTGACAGATCGGCCCAAATTGCAACACATGTTTCATGAATCATTTTATGAACTGTTGTGTGCCCCATTTGGTATGCCCAAGCCAAATTCAACATAGTTCCTCCTTGTGAAAGAAAGCTGAAAAATATCTGTTGAGAACAAATACCATCAGTTATCGATCTCTTTGATATAATTGGATGTACCAAATGATGTAGCATATTAAACACTGGCACAGTCATCCTGGTTAGTTTAAAAAATTGTTCGTAGTCAGAATACTTCATTTTCAAAAAGTAATTGAATGTACTATCTTTTCTCTTTTTGAACCTTCTCTGTATTCTCTTCTTTTTTATGGCTTTTATAATCGCATTTCAAATGAACAACAAAATTTATATTTTAATAACTGAAAATATTTGACAAGTGTCAAACATGTTTTCATTTTCAGACTGTGGAAGGTTAAAATTCCCAAAAACCTATGTCAAGAAACGAATATCTTCCACAAAAACAAACTGTCATTCAAGTGTCAAAATCTTGCATTTCAGTTGGATAACTGCGCATGCGCTCAATGAACACAACTGTAAATTGGTCATAATTTTGCCTGCCACCAAGAACTGCAAACGCCTGTTGGAATAAAACACTCAATTTGAATCTTTATTGAAGAAAGCCGGATTGAAATCACACTGGCGAAAGCATAAACACGAGCTTCTAAGACTATAGTGGTTAGAGCGTCCGACTCTGAGTCGAAAGGCCCGGAGTTCGAGCCCCAGTTGCTGCTAGGATTTTTTAATTTAATTTGATCTATTAAATTATTAAAATCTCGTGGCTCGACTGGGGTGAGTCCTACACGATTCACTGTTGCGTTCCAATTAACAGTGCTGCTCCTAAGGTGGCGCATGGAGTTAGTAACAAGGCCTATCCAGAACACGTGGCTAATGACCATAGCAGTCGATGCCAGAACACCAAAGAAAAAAAATATATTATTGGAAGAGGTGGTCAATTACTTTCAAAATTTCATATTTTTTTACACATTCAAAACCGTCTGCCACGATGTTAGACACGAGATAAAGGTCTGCCATTGTTATTTTTCAATAATGATAATAATATATTTTAAAATTTCAAAATGATAGACGTGGTCGAATACATTTATAATTAGTGAAATTTTTATAACTGTCACACCTGAGCATCAGCTGCGCTGGGCTTAGTGTGTTCCCACCTCGAGTATGGTAGGTTTGGGGGACTCACTGTGCAAAAGTTCAGGTTTGGTCAATTACATACAGGTAACCGGTCACTGGCTTTTAGACTGATAGCATCAGAGCCCGAATCATATATGTTCATTCAATCATTCAAAGACGCGCTCTTCAAAAGCTGTTATCCTGCCGTATTCATTCCACTCCATGCAAATCTCCCTCGTATCCCAACCACATGTCGACATTGACTCGCTGTCGAATGATGAACAGAGTAATCTAGCCATCTATCACGATGAAAGTTAAACAATCGACAACGCAACAATATTCGCATCCCCCTCGGCCTTTCAAAGTGGCTTGCTCAGCATTCGCTTTCATCTAGTTGATAACAGAGAGAATCCTATGCTGTGTATACGCTATATGGCCATTGTAAACAGAAACCGTAATGGTGGTGTCCCTGCAAAGGGTTGGATGCGAGCAATTCAACCAGTACGGAATTGAAAAGTTGAGCGTACAGGAAGTGCCTACATGATTAGCTGATAGTATAGGGCTTTGAAAATGACACATTTCGGCCAGTTGAATTGGATTTTTTTCATCTACTGGGTCCTAGGTACAATGAAACTGTTATTTAATCAACTAGTGTATTAATGAAGATGATTAATGATCGAGATTTTACGCGTAAGCGAAGCGAGCACGCTAATATTCGAGATCATTATCGCATTTTAATACAAGAGTTGATTACAATATTTTCCACGTTTCACGTTTTGAAGCTGTTTAAAGATATTTTCTCGGCTGATTTTTCTTGCTGCTCAGATCACATACGTAGAAAATTGAAGAATACATCATCTCTTTGCTTTTATCGGTCATTGTGCTGGAGTTAGATAATGGGAGAATCGAATTATTGCTATATTTCAAAGTTAATCAACCTTTTCGCATTACATAGGTAGTCAATAAGAGCGAATTTCAGGTTTCAGAGTTTTTTCATCCCGATCAGTTCACATCGGTCGAGTGTAATGTAATACATTCCTGAATCACAATTTCCAATTATTGTGCTGGAGTTAGAAATTCAGAAGGTGAATTAATGTTGAAATTTCAATACTTTCGGTCTCATCACGTTTTGAAGCCGTTTAAAAATATTTTCTCAGCTGATTTATCTTGCTGCTCAGATCACATGCCTAGAAAATTGAAGAAAACATCACCTCTTCGCATTTATCGGTCATTGTGCTGGAGTTAGAAAATGAGAGAATCGAAAAATTGCGAAAGTTGAATGTTAATCAATGTTTTCGATTTACGTGGACATTAAATATTAGTATACCAGAGAAATATTCATGCCAGTCAATTCAAATGAGTCGAATATGATGTGATTCATTCCCGTATCACTATTATAGATGATTGTGCTGGAGTTAGAACTCAGAGGACACAATAATGAAAAATTGAAATGCTTACTGTCTCATCAGAATGGAACAACATATATGACTATAGTAATTGTGACTAAGCCTTGTTTATCATTAAGATGAGAAAAAAATTCGCGCGAGCAATAGTTACATACTTGTACAAAAGAAATGGCATTTCCTACTACCATTGTTTAAATAGAACATAGTTAGTCAATGCCTGTGGAAAAGGTATTGGACACAAACGCGAGTGTCATCTAGCGTGATTAATTACAAACATGAATATTTGACGTCATTTTAATGCAGGTTTCTTCAAAAAACCCTGATTTTAATGCTTTTCCATTGTTTTAATCAAGTTACGACATGACTTGGAGGCCTGATCACTGAATTTACGACATGACTTGGATGCGAGCTCACTATCGCCATCTACATGTCGCATCCATTTTGATCCAATCATAATCCCATAAGGTTGACTAACTATCTTCTATATAAACAATGCTACTACGCAAAATCTTTCTATAGACGCTATAATATGTCCATACGAATATATCACCTTGTAATGTAAATAGAATTGTCAGTTAGACAGACGAAACTTCATAACTGTCATCCGTGTATATCTCCGTGTAGATTTTAAGCAAGTTTTCCACTATTTTTCAGGTTTTCCCCGATTTTTCGACATTTCCATCACGGTAGGATTCAAAAATACAATTTTTCAACGGCCTTAGCTCAAGTTGACGTTTATTTTGACTCCCAGCTAAGTCTACTTACAGGTGCAACATCATTAAAAGTCTTGTACTTGTAGGTACCATACCTTTTTTCTGATGGCCCGAGAAAGTGGTACGGTACGATACAATGGGCATCTGCCTACGTGTCATCGGGTCAGCCTTGGGTGGCTGGACGAGCCTACCACGCACGAGGTGGAGTGTTTAGTGGGTATACCTGAGGGGGAGTCAAAATTCGGACTCAGGGGACTCCCACACTACCTTATGGGATGTGCGTGTCAGGCCGGATAAGGTGCCCATAAAGAGTTTCAACCACCTTGTGAGAAAAAAAGGTACCATACCTCCGAAACTACTCAAAGGATCTTACTGTGCCCGTGGGGACTTTTGTTCGGGATGCCGAGAACTTCGTTTTCCCAAAGTTACAGCCAATTCGACAGAGGGCCAGATTCCCATAAGGTGTGTGCGGGGTTCTTTTCGGAGAATTGAATAAGTTCTGGAGAATCGACTTCATTTTTCTATTTTACTGTGTTGAAGCATAACCGAAAAACATAAATGGTCAATTTTTGTTTTTTTTTTAATCATTGAAAAAGTGAGGTTTTGAACAATTAAAATTTATTTTTCGATGACTCATTGTTGATCATTTACTTATTTATCTTATCAAAACATATTTTTTTACAATCACATCCATAAAAAATGTCAGATAGGTACCAGTTATTGAATTCAACTGTTTTTTTCTGTTGTTGTATACTGTACAACTCGAGTGGATTGTCCATATCGCGCACAGACGATTGGGAACTCGCTTTTCAAATGACAAATTTTGCATTCTTTGATTGAATAATAATTATTGATTCTCATTAATTTTTTCCTAATTATTCACTTTATGCTAGAAGTATTGTACACTTTATAGAAATGAACACTGAATATAAATTCACGGCAGATCCAAACCAATAAAACTTGGATAAGGATATTATTACTTGAATGTTGATTCAACTGAAGATGACGGAAACTACACTGAAAAAAAAGATAGGGCTTATAGTTACTAAATATTTGTTTGGGTGCCTTTTATTTACAATGAATAAAGAAAAGAATATTTTATTTCGTACAAGGTGATTTTATTTAATATTAGTAAATGCGATAATATGATATATTAATAAAAAATTAATAGTTTGTTTGAGGTCGATATGTTTATAATTAACAATAAAAATGTATTCCTAATGAAATCATTTGTTGGGTGATATTACTAAAATTGCATTCATTAATAATTATAAGTTTATTCAAAGTGAATAAGTCTTAGTAATAGATAATAAATTAATATTCATTAAAAATACCGCGCTGCCATTATTATCAAATCTCCGCGATAGGTGCCGTGGTGGCCACGTGTCACGTCGTACGTCTGGGCACAGATTAGAAAATATACAGATGGGAAGGTTAGACAAGACAAACGAAATTAGAGAGAGATGGATTTGCACACCAATTTAAAGCCCACTTTGAAGGCTGTCACTGCTGTCAGATTAATAAGGTTATGTTTATTCGATTTTTGAGTATTTAGATTTTAGGATTTTGTTTTAATTAGTTGAGCTGACAATAGTGACAATGCATAAACAAAATGAAGCGGATTTCATTGCATGTACAAAAACTGCGTATGACGTTCATCTTCTGATACAACAGAAATATTAAAATTTCATAGGGTTCCTAAAGATGAAAGGATGTAGGTATTCATTCTATTAGTAGGTGATATCTATTCTATAAATTAATGAAATTGAGAAAATGTATAGAAGAATTGATTACTGCATTATGATGAAAACATGTCAGTTTTCCATATTAAAATGGTGATGTTACATTTCAGGTGCACCGTTCAGGTACAAGCTTGTGTACATAAAGAACTTCTGGATGAGATACCTATAAGCAATCTCTATAGGAAGTTTAGAGTTTGTAGCCTGCATAATGAAAATTGTATGTATAATAATCCTTCTGAAATGCCACGTTTACTTCCTGATACAGTGCCTATCGATTATGAAGCATGTTAAGTACAATGAGGGTACCTACTTATTATCTTTTATTTCATTGAAAACTATTTAAATATAAACAGCAGAAACATTGTTTTGGTATTGTAATTACATACTAAATTTTTTTACAGCTTATACTGATGTTGCAAGTGTACCAAGCACTTCGAGAAGAGGAGAGCTTGATAAAAATTTTGAAAGTCCTGCACCATCCAAGAAGATTAGAGTATTGCAGGTTATCACAATTCCTTCCATCTGTGATACTGGCACTCTTTCAACGGTAGAATGCCTTGATGTGCAGCAGCCAGTCGAAGAACAAAGAACTAAAGTTTCCAGCCATACCCCCAGAATAGGGAAACTCAAGCTGAAAAATGAAAGCTCTTCAAACCGAAAATAAGAATTTGAAAAAAGAATTCAGACCAAGTTGTAGAGCCATCTGAAGAAAACTTTCTTCAACTTGGGGATAAGTATTTGAATCCTGAGAAATTTAAACAAAACTAATAAATTTGGCAGGCGATATACAGATGAATTCAAACGATTCGCCCATACTATTTATTTTTTGGGCCCTTATTATAAATATTTACAGAATATATTTTTGATGCCTTCTACAGGATCCCTTCTGTTATTTGTAAAAAAAAGTTTTCTGCTGGATACAACAAAATTTTGTTTGAGATATTGAAACTAAAGGTAAAACAAATGCATTCACAGGGTACGTTTTATACTGTATGCATCGATGAAATGTCCATCAAGACAAATTTGAAAAATTGAAAAATGTTTAACAAATAGTCGTGCCAATAGATATGTAATATTTATAAAAGTCTCTCAAAATTCAACTACCCCTGTGAAAACTTTCCCTATATTTATTTCATAAAATTATTTTTTCCACTACGAATATTATGTAATGAAAAATAGCAATGCTAGGTTCAGAACTGTGCCTAAAAAAATACAAAGTTTACTATTTCAATGAATTTGTAATAGGAACCCAGGTATAAAATTGTGATTGATTTTGAAATAATAAAGAAATTATTTTTGCCAATATTTTTTTTGTTACTATATAAAAAATGGTCCACTAAATTGTAGAAAACTGCTTTTCTCCAGATTTAGTTTTTGTGAGTCATTTAATGATATCTGAAGTCTGCGTACTTTGATGATTACCAATCGTTTTTATTTTTTGGATGATTCCGAGGAAATCAAATAACTAAATTTTGAAGACCTACAAATGCATTCACTCGAAAAACAAATGCAATGCTTTCCTTACTTTATTGTTTCACAAACTTTTGACTGATTCATAAAATCTTCGTATTAACAGTTTACTTTGATGAAACTAATAATTTTACTAGTTCTGTTAAAACAGAAGAGAAACATTAACTGAAATGAAGCTCCAAACAATTTCTCAATACAAATCTATCGCTACACTGCTTATTGTAGACATCTTTATGCTGGCTCATGGTACTCTCACATTGATTCTCTACTGAAACCATTATCATCTGAATCCCTTGTGAGTGGAGAGGTATATGTTCTCTTCTACGAGCTGGAGTGCTCGAACTTTCATCTTTGCAGGGTTACATATTTTTATTTTATTTTACTCTTCTACATATTTACATTTAAACATTATTGTATTTCAGTTTGAATCAAGAAATTATTTGGATATTAATAATCTATCCTGTAAAAAAATTACTCATGAAATTTTCTAATTGTTGTTGTTGTTGAACAGGGTTAACCAAATCTAGCACATTTAAATCATTTTAAGCTAACTAATGTTAATTTCTGCAAAAAATATCTGTCAGATTTTCTCATTCTTGACACTAATGACAACTGACAAATCAAATGTATACGTTCCATGCAATGGCAACACTGTGCCCGGGATGTTCGTCATAGATCTGGCAACATCGGTGCACACCAATTTAAAGGGCCAAGGTCATAGAGTCGGCATTCGAAACATCAAAGGAAATGGGCGGAGCTTCCTATCTGTATGTTTTCTAATCTGTGGTCTGGGTCTCTCTCGTTGTTTGTCTTCAAGTCGTGTGGTGTGTGGTGCCATTTGTGAATGTTGTGTAGGTTAGGTCGCGTGTTATTTTAATGTGATTGAAGTGTAACTAAAAATACTAGAAGACTATAACACTTATAATAATTATAGGCGTGGTTTGTGCATCTAATCTACAATAAGACATCTGTTGAAAAAATCACAAGTACCTACCTATAGTACTTAATAACGCAGTTCATCAAGGCGGTCTCGCGTCATAAACATGGATCAGGTTCAGGAGCTGGAAAAGTTCCTGAATGATAACAGTTTTGTTGATTTGATAAATATTGATATTGATAGTGATTTGATTCCAATTTCTTCCATATTGAATTTTGTTTATTGTTTGTTATGTACAAACGTTTATTTTTAATGAATAAAACATATTAATAATGAATATGTGTTTATTGAATGGTTATTAATAAATATTCTTTATTTATTATAAATAATGTTTTATTTACAGTTGATAAATCTATAGTTTATTGAAAATTGATTTGAATTAACTATTAATGAGGAATATTTAAATAATTTAAATGCATTATTTGTTTCTAATAAATAAACGTTTATTCCGCAATATTCGAATAAATGATTTATTAGATATTAATTAATTTCGTTAACTATGAATAAACTGTTTTTTCAGTGTATAACTGTAATTTAATAAAATTCCGATTACGGTCCATATTACTCGAAATCCGTCTTCAAATGGAATTGTATGATACACCTCTGGATTCAGAATGAAAACTTAATCCGAACAGTGTCATAAAATCCAGGTTCGTATTTAAAAAAAAAGTTGAAGGTGGTCCTGAGAATACGAAACGTTGGATTCGAAATCTGAAAACGTCAAATCAAAGAGAATTTCCTCTCGAATAAAAAACTATCAACTCATTTTTTGATATTTCTGAAAATAAATGAAGTATAACCAAAAAACAGAAATGATCGAATTTACTTTTTTCGTCATATGTCAAAAACCGGCCCTGATATTTTCGATTCAATCCAATAAAAAAGTGGCCACCCTGTATTATTACATATTAGTCAGGTAGATTCGCAACTTTGCCCCAATTTAACCCTCTTCGTATTTCTTATAGTTTCCGAGATCCCAATGGTGAGGATCGAATTCGAAACACCTTGTATAAATCGTGCAATGTTCTTTCATCCAACGAAATACCCGACAGCCAAATTTCAACTCTGTACCTGAGTCATGTCTTCCATCCCAGACACTTAATTAGTTATAAGGAAATCCGCCTGGAGCCAGCTTCCGAAGGAGCTTTGAACAAACTGGAAGGAAGATTTAATTATCCAGTTTTAGTTAAATTTACTAACTGGCACACAGGAAATGAAGCCGTTCGCCTAAATTGCATTTAAATTGCCGTTTTTCTACGGCTTAAGACGGGACACCGACAAAAAGTAGATTGGATAAGTTTTCGTGGAATTTCCAGTAGTGCCTTCCATTTCAAGATAGAAAATAGTATATTCTTCAATTTTACATAGGTTTTGAGTAACTACAAGTGGTAATTTTTTTTGCGTTTTTATTAAAGTGCGTTATGCCCGCTTTAAGGTTCATGTAAACCATGAAAAAATTAACAGCAAGTTTAAAAATTCTGAAAAAAATTCGAGTTATTCCGGCATTCAAATTGAATAATTAGAGAGATGTAGAAGAAAATCTGATGAACAGTTTTTGAGAAAAAAAATAAATCATAATTTTTAGAGGTTTTTTTGAGTTTTCCCAAAAACCATTCATCAGATTTCATTTCAAACATCATGACATATCAATGTCAAGGTAAAAGATAATCACGATTTTTTTCAGAATTTTTAATCACAACGTTCTCTCACAATTAAAAAAAAATCTGAAAATATTGTTATAAAATCAAAGACAGTTGAGAAGAATCGCTTTTGCAAGTGATAGGTATTTATATTAAATTTAGAAGACTGAACATTGAGGAACTATTCATACTATTTTTCAGACATAAAATCAAACGATTTATATTTTTAATAGTAATTTTTAAAATCTCGGACAAAAAACGGTAAATCGCTCCAGTAAGTGATTCCTCTGTATTACATGAACGGAAATACAAAAATAGTTCTGCTACTGTCCACAAGGTATTGCACAAAATTATTGTCACTGTCATATTTACTGTACAGCGTTGCCAATAGTTCTATACAGCGGTAACCGATGTAATTTGTTTAACTTTTCGAAAATGAAAGTTACGTCGATAGGGGTTTGTCAGTTCATCAGTTGGATGTTGGATTGGTCCGCCTAAAGCCTTGGAGTCCTTGGACACAATTGAAGAAGTATGTAAGTAATGAGTTTTATGTTTTGGGATTTGAAATATCAGTTCTGGAAATGAAACTGGAAGCAAAATAGAATTGAAAAATAATAATAATAATAGCGTCTTTATTGTCCATTCCAGTTGTTTTTGAGTAACATTATAATATATACATAAAAAATAACGGCATAATAGGCGGAGTTCAGCTTACAAAGATGAAAAATATTGATAAAAATAAATTATAGTGAGTTGTTCATATTACCTGCTCTTTGTGAATTTCACCAACAATATTGTTGTTTGTGCTAAAAGTAAATCTAATCTAAGCAAGATCAAGGACGGACTGACTATATCTATAACAAACCCATGGGCACTGCAACCCCGAATATCAGAAAAACCAACGAAATGAATACAATTAATAATATACACGTGAACCGGAAAAAATCGGCAATACCAAAGATTCTTAAAATCTCCTCCCACAGGAAAACCGACGGCATAAGAATCATCAATAAACCAAAATCTAAGAAAAAGAATGAACCAGCTTTAAAGAAAATGGTCCCCACCTTTGGAAACACTAAAAACGATTGAAAAGATAACCCCTTTTAGAACAAAAGGAGGTCTCTATCCATGGTAAACCTGGATGTTCTGCAAATCAACCAAAATTTGCAAACAAGGTAAATACATCACTGTTTCTGAAAAATGTGGTGTACGCACCCATTTCAAAACTGAAGACTCCGCAAATTTTCCGAAACTTGCAGACATGATTCGGCAAGGGGGTTAAGTTCGAAAAACGAGGTCTCCACCCAATACAAATATGAGGGCGCTGCAAATTTCCTGAAATTTTCAGACAGGACACAGCAAGAAACGCTGAATTCGAATAATGAAGTCTCCGAGGTCTCCACCCAACAAAAACCAGAGGCACTGCAACTTTCACCAAATTCACCAGACGGTGCGATCTTTTTTCATTTTCAGATGTGAAAGTCTGAATGATTGAGGCTCGTGTCGGCTGGGAATAATCCTCCACGATTCACTGTTGCATTAAAAATTAACAGTGCTGCTCCTAAAGTGGCGTATGGAGTTGGTAACAAGGCTTATCCAGAGCACTTGGCTAATGACCGTAGCTGTCGATGCCAAAATACCAAGAAAAAAATCCTGTGAGCTATTTCGCAGTACTCCGAATAATGTTGAGATTTGGCAATATTGCATTAGCAGTAGGGTTGACCGTTACAGAAAACTGTAATTTATATGGAAATATTATAAAAGATCGCTGTAACTATGGTATGAAAAACATATCTTGTCAGTGCCATCTAGCAGTTCAGAAACGCGAAATATTTGACTTTACATGAACCTTAATGGTATGGAATTCATAACCAGCGTCAGCAGGTATCAATCACAGGATGTTGTGATTAGAGTCCCTGTATGCAATTTGACATTAGATCGTATATTAGAGTCGGGACACTCTTTGACAGGACATCAAAAAAGCGCGTTTTAGGTTATGTCTACCTTGTGAGGCCGAATGAGCACAAGGGCGTATCGTCAGGGAGGAAATATGTGAAAATATGTTTTGAGGAACACGTAACCCGAGTAACTGTGACGGTATCTTTCTAATAATCGAATATTTGTCAACTGAAGAAGACGGCGCTCAAGAGAGCCGCGTGGAATATACCATCAAAATCGCGAATTTGTCAGGTGTATTGAAATGATTTATAAATTGAGTCGCAGCCGCAGTCGTTGCAGTTGACGTTGCCGTACGAAGATAAATGTGCCGTTGCTCATGCATACGTTTATAGTTCCGCTGCCGTTGCAGTTGCTATTGTCGCTGGCGCCGGTAGTTAACCAACTTTTATCTCGGACGGCAGCGGCAACGGAAAATGACATGAAACTCAAAATGAACGAAAGGTCACATAATTAGTGTTATGTATTTGTCTATATAATTTGAGAGCAACAATTAATTTTATTAGAAATTTTTTACAAATTAGGAAATGTCAGAATATGAGGAAAATATAGATATTGATGTAGGCGTATTCCTTAACCTACTAGAAGGATTTCCACATGTATATAATCTGAAGGACAAGAATTATAAAAATATGTTCATGAAGGAAAATAGTTGGCGCTAAATGAACAAAAAATAAAACTATAAATTGGTCATATTTTTGCCTGCGGCTACGGCTACGGCAGCGGAAGCAACTGCGACATAATCTATAAATCCTGCTTAATATTTATTGAATTGGTAAAACTTTTGGGCAGAAGAGTTTCCTCCAATCGAGAAAAACTCGACTGAATGTATACAAGGTTAGTCAGAGTTTAAATCATATTTTTCATAAACGGGTTCACTTCAATAAAGAAGATTTTGAGTGGTATGTCGCAAAGAAGTTGAAAACTGATGCTATTTCTGTTTCAAGAACGATTGAAGAGACTGAATCACTTGGTACTAGATCATTTCAAAATTTTCTTTGCATGGAGGAAGATGTATTTTCCAATGTTTTGAAAGAAAACGACGAGTTAGAGTTAAAATCGGTCCAGTATGAAGTTTTTATACAAGAAAAAAATATTTTAAATATTTTTTTTCAGAATAAATGGCAGAACGAGTTCAAATCAGAAATGAAATTTTGCAAACAAAGTTGAATTTTTACGGAAAATATGACTTGAATTCAGATCAACTTCCAAATAAAAATAGAATCCGCAATGGACAGAAATAGCTACTCATGTTTTGGCTGTCCTGTTAGGTGGAGTTTCAAGTGGATGGAAACAACCCATATCATACCATTTCACATGGGAGAAAATGAAGGGAGAATCTTTGGCAAAACACTTATTAGAAATTATAAACATATGTTCATCAATTGGATTCAATATCGTTAATGTCAAAAGAAACGAATCTTCTGAATTTTTCAGACTTCAGCTACTCAATTTTTATAGCCTCCACGTACTCAATTTTTATAGTCTTCAGCTCCTCAATTTGATAGCCATCAGCTAATCATTTTCAACCTTCAGCCTATTGTATTTTTTTAAAGGAAATAGAGTTATTTGTTATCATTTCTGCATAAGCTAGATATCAATTTATAGTTTATATTTCTCTTAGGTTCTGTCTTTTGCAGCCTGGCACCCTCCCGTCTGTCAACTCATGTCCTATTTGGTTTAATATTCACCGAGGGGGAAGTAACTTTTTCATTAGGTGTACATCATAACATTTTCATTACTTCATTAATCATTTCATATTCAACTTAAAATCGAAATCTATGTTTCTGGGGATCCGTGATATGATTTTTTTCGGTTCCAAGTTGGCAAATTTATGCCGTCTGACAATCGGTAAGTGATCGCCTCGGTGATCGCTGAGCAGATGCGGATTTTAATCTATGAATTTGAATGAGGTAAGGTGGCTTCCTTAGTCTGTCAAAAAAGGACAATGGTTTGGTGCTTACCTGGAGTCGATCCAATTTTCTTCCTTCTCCAATTTTGACTGGGGTTGCAACCTCCTATTCACTATGGGGGTGGACTGTAGCTATGATTGATCAGTAAAATGATAGGATTTCGAAACGTTTTCACCTAAAAGCGTTGCGATTGCGAGTTAGGCACTTTGAGAAAATATCGACACAGGTACACGTCGTTGAGGTCAGGTCTTCCCGTTCAATGCGACTCTTCACGGTAAAAACACCGAATTCGGCCTAGTCTGACAGACATGAAATATATTCATATATACCGGGTGTACCGCGAGGATGTGAATGCTAGAATTTATTGTAGGTATGAATCTGAATGAGAAATATTACCTAATATAAGAATGTAGACTTACTTATTACCTAACTTATCTTAATACTAAATAATAACTAAAACATTTGGAAACTTAACAGAGTGAGTTATGATTTATGGTAATTTACTTGTTGAAGTCATCAAAATTCGTGGTTATGTTTTCTAAAATTTGACAGTTCTCAATTAGATTTTGTATAACATCTTGGAAAAATTGTACAAACTTGTCTGCAGAAATGCGTTTATGATATTCCAAGCAGTCTTTTGGATATTATCTGATATGTTTGTTAATGAGTTTCATCTTTTCGTGTTGATCATGGCATGATATCCTTTTCTTAAAAAATTCAATAGTTCAGAACTTGCTTTAGATTTGGCGGCGATAAATATTGTCTGTGCTGCGTCTAGTTTGGATTTAAGTTATTTGAATTTCTGGGTGTTTGTAATATTCGTGATGTGGCTGTTCCCCCACCCCCCCACTTATTTCTTTCTCAGGAAAATTGCGTAAATAAATGTCTGATAGAATATGTGTGATAGTTTGGGCCTGATCCTCAATGTTAAGATGGCAAAATTTCCAATTTGTTTGAAGAACGTCGGTTTTAAAGTTAAAAATAGCTTTTCTAGTCATAGGACGACAGACAAATCTGCTATCTGGAGCCTTTACAGAATGATTGACTTTTAGAAGTATGCCCTTATGAACTGACATAAAAGGTTCCACTACCTTAAAAATAAAAGTACCTGTATTTATTCACCAATCTCAAATCCCTGTTTATGCAATTGCAGTTTCGTAAGAATTTATCATCTCTCCCACCAATCGATTTCCTGGAGTCTTTGAAGTCTACTAGATACTCGTTAGGACAACAAGAGGATTGTTCCGAATTCTTGGGATTCTTAGTGAATACTCTTCGTGAGCAGGAAAATGACAAAATCAGTAGTCTCGACCGTTCTGGATCAAATGGTTCCGTACAGCTTATCTCGTCTTGTGTTTCTAGATCTTTCGCTGGAAAAATCCTCACTAGTTCATGTTGTGGTACATGTTTGAGAGACAGTAAAAACGTATGTGACTTTCTGGAGCTTCAACTAGCATTTCCTGCTATGTCTGATAGCCAGTCCGTGCGGAGCTTGCTGTTTCATCATATGAAAATAGAACTGTTAACTGGTGATGATCAACTGTATTGCCCAATATGCGCCAAATTGACTGATAATTATAAGACAACGAGTATAACTGAGGCACCAGTCAATCTGATAATAACACTGATGCTCTTCAAACATGACTCAACCTCTGGCGGAGGCACCAAACTTATACAAATATTGGAAATAGATGAACACCTCAATCTAGCAGACCACAATTATAATCTTCATGCAGTCATTGTTCACTGTGGTTCCGGCGTTGAATGTGGCCATTATTACGCATTGGCGAAAGATGGAACGGACTGGTTTAAGTTTGACGATAGTTTTGTTTCTAAATGCTCTGACGATATCTTGGGTTTATTGGAGCCTCTGGAGACACCCTATATACATTTTATTTTATGAGAGAGAGGACATTGGCAGGTCAAGATCTTCAGATGATGTGGTGCTGCAGGTTTTTCCGGGTTTTCCTGCAGCTGAAAAAGCAAATGCGCCACTGGAATCAATCAAGTCGCCCCGGAGCGCCAATTAATTTTTTGTTGTTGTTTTATATTTTTATATTTACTGAATACTTTTCTGTTTAAACAAATTAATAAATTAAGTTAGTGAATAAGTTGTCTACTCTAGTACTACTAGTCTCAGTGACTCTGGTATATAACAATCTAATAGTGAATAAAGATAATCTAAGTGAAAAATCAAAGCCATAAGGTTTGGACGTACTGAAAGGGTTGAAATAATGGCGCGATCTTGTGAAAAAATAATCGGTTGCTGATGCATTTTCTCGCTTATGGCAATCGACAGAATGAAATTCGATATCGTTAGGAACCCGAAATTTTTTACCATCAGCAGGTCAGCAGTTGAGGATTGGACCTTTCCACGAGATATGAGAAAAAAATCGTTTGTATCTGTTTAACTTGTTAGCTTACATCAAAATTGGACACAAGTCAAGCAGTTCCATCAAATATTTGTGCTGCACACGAACAGGCCCTACGTGATTTCTTATTTGAGGTTAATGTGGTTTTCAAAGTTTCTGCTGTTTGTATTCTAAAATTCTTTTAATTCCTGAATATGTATCCCTGCAATAAAGTGAACATGTCGAAAAACTGCTTTGTACCCGGTTGTCTCCAGTGAAAATTCTAATGAACGATTTTTTTATGCACCCAAAGATGAAGCGCGTCGTAAAATGTGTTTCGAAGCAGTGTAAAAAGCGGAAATATATGTTATTGTGAAGAACATTTCCAAGTGATTACTTTACGTTATTCAAAAGAAAATATTTGATGACACTACTTGGCAGAAGCCCAATCCATTTTTATTATTAAATATTTAAAATATTGGTCATTGCAAACAAGACCTTGAACTTTCAAAAAATTTTAGGTACCAGTAAAGATTTAGAAAAATATACTTGAAAAACCAAATTCAAAGAGATGAAATGAGTCACAATGAAATCATAGATATTGCTATATCGGATCTGATTTCACCCGATGAATTATGAGCATGTTATTACGATTTGCGGTATTGCCAATGCTCGTTTCTCATCAAAAGGATGGTTCGTTCACAAAATTTTAAAACTATAAATACAATAAAAATAGGTAATATGTGGATTTTTTTCTCTGAGTTGATCAAATAAAGTTTTAATTATTCCTCAATGGCTTATATCAAGCTAGAAGCTGTATTTTTAAGGAGAACGGTATTGCCTGCTTCGGAACGTGGATTATGGTGGGGGGTGTTTCCGATGAACGTGACGTCAGCGGCACACTTTCAAATGTGATATTTCTTCAAAATGAAAGAAATATAGTGTAACTCTTCTTTAAATGGACGTTTCAGACTAGAAACTATCGATTTAAACGAGTTTTGCAATTTAATTTTCGTAAATGTTAAGGTCCATTTTGTGATTTTTTTTTTCCTTTTCTGGCAGACTTTCTACTGAACGAAATGAAGTGCATTAAAAATTTGTTAGTGTAAAAGTCAGTTATAAAAAAAGCCATAAGTCTAGTTCGTGCAGATCATAGTATATGAAATTAGAAAACTTGCAAGAAAATCGGAGAAATTTTTTAAAACTTTTTCATTGATGAGAATTGGCATGTTGGAAGAAAAATTGAATTCAAGTGACGGAAAGCGAAGCGAACATGTTAATTTTCGACATCATTGATCGTATTTTAATATAAGAGTTGATTGCAGTATTTTTCTTTCTATCTCTATCCGTAACTTCTGAATTCGTTTATGTTTGGTTGCCTAAGCAACAATCATGCATTCATAGATAAATCGACCATTAATTACCAATCGACCATGGGGTCATTAATGGAAAATTTCTGGAAATCATCCATTAATAACAAATAGTTCATTAATAGGGGTCATTATTGGTCGATTTCATTTTCATTGGAGAATATTAAACAGACATGTAATACGAGGTAGGCGGAAAAAACAGATTATTTAACTCTATCTCGTGGCTTGATAGAGACAAAAACTTTTGAATACTCAACGAATGACACAGATAAAAAACCCAAACAAAACGAATCACATTCCCTTTCAAATAAAACTTATCTGTCGTAAAGACAAATGATTGTCAAATAAAAGGAAATGAAACTGATGGCGCAGAAGGATAGGAAAGATAAGAAGAATCGGATGGTACAAAACGAGAACACGAATAAATCAGGTGATTACTTCTAGCTTTTCTTGTTTTATAGATGAGAGTAGAATTTTCACACTTTTTATTGAAGATGCCTGTTTAGATTAATGGTTTTGATATAATCATGTGACAAGCAGTGAAGAACGCAGAGTAAATTCATGCATTAAATATACGCTCCAACGGGCTTTCTGAATGAAAGTAAAAATCAAATGAAGCGGTAAAAATCTCAGTTGAAGACAGGGGCTCCAAGTCTCAGCAATCTAGGTCAAATCTAACCTAAAACTAATCCAACTGCTTTACAAACTATTCACATCCCATTCACAGACTCCAAATCCTTCTTAAACTTCCGAATATTCAAAAACTTTACCCCACAGGTTGGACCATTTTTATAAACAATTAAAAACACTACTTACCAATAAGCAGCTTCATGTCTAAACAGAAACATTTTCGGAAAACAATTGTCTGAGCGGGGTATATTTCGCTGAAGGCAAACACTTCGCGGGTTAAAACGAATAGTTGATTAGAAAAAAATTGTTTTTGTTATTAAAAATTACAACCCAACACATACCTTCCATGCTGATTTTCAAACTGAATGACGCGCATGCGCGAATAGTCAGCTGCAGTAGATTTAGTATAAGATTGGTTAGTCAAATTATAAAAAATGGTTTGATTTGTTTGGAAATCATCCAGAGATTCAAGAAGTTTATCAGTTTTTGAGGATTCGTATCCAGGTAGATGATAAAAATAATATTTGTATGGCTGTAAAAATCCATAAATTCCCAAGATAGAAATCTGTGAGTTCAATTAGTTGATCTACTACTAACCAGGTGGCAACGCTACAATGCGAAAAACCAGTTCTCATACATTCATAGACAAGATTTATATTGCATACATCATATTAGGAAAGGTGTCTACGTAAAATTAATTGGTGGATTTATAGTGAACAGCTCGACATCTATCGACAACTTAAACAACTATTCGGATTATGAATGATGGTTTTTCGGGTTTTTAGGCCCACGTTTATTTAGAGAAAAACTCGACATTTCGCCAACACGAGTGGTTGGCATTTTCAAGAGAAATGTTTACAGTTTCGATCACTGAACACTACTCTTTTCTCTAAATAAACGTCGGCCTAAAAACCCGAAAAACCATCATTCATTCAACGATGGCCGCGAAAGCCTTTCACAATTTGTAACTATTCGGATTAACCTGGAAATAGCAACTTGTTTGATTGATGATCTATTTATTTTGTGGAAATTCATGATGAAATAAGAAAAGGAAGAAGAAATATAACTTTTGTCCAGTTTCCATACTAATACTTTACTACTTTATTACGACCGGTTTCGGCTTTTACACCATTTTCAAGTAACTACAGATTTCATCAAGTTCCTGAATATTTATACATAAGAAAGTAATTAAATAAGAAAGGTTGGGTTCAAATTACCTAACTGATGTTTCAAAACAAGTTGGGAAAATACCTGTAATCTACCTGATGAGTCAATCTAATTTATCTAATAGGGGTTCATACAATCGGTGAGTCCAACTTTGTTAACAAAAGTCATAAATTCAGAAGTGGAGATCTACATAATTCTAACTGGTCATTGAGAGTATCAAAATTGGGGTTTTTATTCAATTTGTTTATTTCCAAGGCTTCCAACAAGTTCATTTCTCTTCCTTTATTGTACGTATGAAGGATTTTCATGTTATTTTTATTTATTGTATTATTCGTTTCTTGCAAATGTCTATATATAGCTGATTTTTTATCTGATAACACATGTTCACGGTACCTTATTTCAAAATTTCTTCCCGTTTGTCCTGATGAATAAGCTGCTGTACAATCACCACATTCCAGTCTATATATATATATACCTGATTTTTTCCATTTATCCTTTTTGGGTTTTGCATTGAATAGTATATTCCCTAAATTACTCCTACTAGTGAATGAAGTTATTATATTGAATTTTGAAAAATAGTTTTTAATATATTCTGAGAGTTTTCCCGAGTAGCTTATAAAAACATAGCAAAAAAATATATATTTTCTGTTTCCTGGTAGACACTCTTCATGAATTCAATCATAAACCAGTATATAACCAGAAGAGATGCAAGACAAACTGATTCTTTATCGGGATTCTGCTTGTCAAGATATTTTGAACCGAGTCCATTTTTCATTTTCATGCAGCTAGAAAAGTTCGAAAGCAACAGTAGCCTCTCTGTGGGAGCTTCAAGTCATCACTCACCTGAGAGTACCATAAGTTCCAATTTTGAAAATTACAAAAAAAAAGAAAAATTTCGACTAGATGATCTAAAACATTGTTTAAAGAGAAAACAATGTCTAAAAGCTTTGGCAATCCTAAAAGCATTGTTTAAATAGAACATAGTCAATGCCTGTGGAAAAGGTATTGGTCACATACGCGAGTGTCATCTAGCGTGATTAGTTACTAACATGAATATTTGACGTCATTTTAATGCAGGTTTCTTCAAAAAACCCTGATTTTAATCATTGTTTATATAGAAGATAGTCAACCTTATAGGATTATAATTGGATCAAAATGGATGCGACATGTAGATGGCGATAGTGAGCTCGCATCCAAGTCATGTCGTAACTTCAGTGGCCTCCAAGTCATGTCGTAACTTGATTAAAACAATGGAAAAGCATTAAAATCAGGGTTTTTTGAAGAAACCTGCATTAAAATGACGTCAAATATCCATGTTTGTAACTAATCACGCTAGATGACACTCGCGTTTGTGTCCAATACCTTTTCTACAGGCATTGACTAACTATGGTCTATTTAAATAATGTTTTAATGCTTTTCCATTGTTTTAATCAAGTTACGACATGACTTGGAGGCCTGATCACTGAAGTTACGACATGACTTGGATGCGAGCTCACTATCGCCATCTACATGTCTCATCCATTTTGATCCAATTATAATCCCATAAGGTTGACTAACTATCTTCTATATAAACAATGCTAAAAGTACCGACACGCCGTTGCGAAAGCTTCGGCTACCGTCAGAAAGATGGCAGAGCAGTGATTCGGCAAATGTCCATTCTCAATATTTCGACTTTTATTTCTCAATATTTCTACATTTTTCTCAAAATTTCGACTTTTTTCTAAAAAATTTTGATTTTTTTTAGAAATTTCGATTTTTTTCTCAATCTTTTGACTTTTTTCTCAAAATTTTGATTTTTTTCTCAATAGTTTTGGGAGAAAAAGTCTCAATTTCTTAAATATCAATACACATCCATACTGGAAGCATGGCGCCAATACGCTTTCATAAAAAACTAGGTTAAACTTTCCTTTGAAATTTTTTTGGTGAAAATTCAAAATAGATTCGCTTCAAATTGTTCTTGGTACAGTTTTCCGACACGCAGAAATCAGAAATGCAAACGGTTTTCATTTGTGAATATTTTGAATTTAACACACCGCCATCTCTCGTTCAGTAGCTGCAGGTGTTCTGCATAAATCGTTGTTACTCTTTTGCAATTTTCGAAAAATTGAAATTTGAGAGGTATTTCCTCAGATCGGTAAGTAAACATAGATTGGCCCGATGCTACGTAAACATCATATATTCACTGAACCGAAGATAATTCTTGCGGAAACTGTTTTGTTTCGGGTTTTTGACATTCGACAACACCTCTAGCACTGTGCCGTCCTTTTTTAAGGGGGTCAAAATTACTTATGCAAATACAGTACCTGTGAGCTGCAACAAGTTATGTCACGGTTTTGTCTTAAAATTCCTAGGGTTTGTAAAAAGCCGGGGGTTGGCAGCAAATAACTTTTTATCAAAATTTGGGGATTCGAGATAGCGAATTAGTTTTGTGATTTATGATGATGTTCTTTCCCTAGTTGGATTCTAGGAGTTTTCAGCTATCAAAAATACAGCATTATTTATGGTCTAAAGTAATTAATTCGAGAGATTTAACAAGTTCCTTGACTATATTTCAAGTTTGGTGCCTGTGAGTTTATGTTGTGTAGATCAAGTTTCAACGAATCAATACGAATATTTGAATAAATATGGACCAGTTGCATAAATAAGCCTTCTGTTAACGTAGGTAACATAACTGGTGAGCTTAGATTTGCGTTGCCCTAGTAACCATCAAATCAAATATTTATTTGTCTGTTAAATTCTTTATGCAACTGGCCCTATGAGTTAAGAAACCTTCTCCAACATCTATAAATAAATTGTTCATTCTGTTGAGTATTATCCTTCCTAAATTTTGGACCAGTTCATTCATATGGCAAGAACCTGTCAGAAAACAACTACTCTCCTGGCTAAGACCACGACGGGGATTGAATTACATCTAACAGATACTTGTGCAACGTTCCTCAAAGCATCAGAGAACGCAAGTGCAAGTGTTTTGTGTTGATGAAGTGTTGTTAAATTTTCCTGTGTGTTTTCGTGGTTTTTGTCCTGCTTAAACAACTTAAAGTTACATTTGGAATATTTTTCAAAATAGTGCTGTGGTTTAGTGAGACACAATGTCGAAATACTGCTTTGTTTTCAAAACAAATGATAGTAAACAAACATTCCACAGGCGAGGTTCCATTGGTTCCAATGGTGTCAAATGCACGATACAAATCATGTAATCAAACGTATTCGTCAAATTTAATATTGGAGGACAAAGAAACTCATTCAAAATTACAGATAAAAAAAGCCTATGGCAAAATGGTGAATGCCTCAATGTTTGTTATAAATATCTGTAAGCAGGGGGAAAAACATTGAAGCTTATGACAGGAAAGTTGAATTTATTTTCCAATAATATTGATATTGTTAAAATTCTAACAGTGAGGACAATTAATGATATACCAAAGGACTTGCTTAAAAGTTTTGGAAATAATTTCTTTGAAGAAGAGCCTTTATCAAACCATAGTTATGCCTTGGTAAAGGCAATACTTCAATTTTTTTTCAAAATCCGAATATACCATAAATTGTCAATAAGCGGAACTGACAAAGTAGAAAGGGTAATGTCTCTTTTGACAAAGACGGTTTTATTTAAAAATCAATAAATACCAAGTGTTGAAATCCTCATGTACTGTTTCTTGAGAATCATTCTTTCACATACACTTTGATACTTTAACAATAATTAATGAACTAAGAAATATTGTATTCTCTCTCAACATAGCAATTTTTACATTAATAAAACTTAATACGAAATTTGGAATGAATAGTAGGTTTCATAAAGGCTTAGACGATTTCAATAAACTACCACAATTTGGAAAAAAATCTGACTCGGTAAACTTATTGTGTCATCATTAAGGAAAAATAGTGACAGCTCATTGAGATATTTAGTATTTCTTTTTGCTGATTTTGGAATGTGATCTGATCTAATGTCTGGTGATATGTATGTATATTTTGTTTTGTAATGTTTTCTCAAATAGTCGTTTTATTTACATAGCTTAATAATGTTGTACTTTATTTATACATTTGTAATGTTGTATATTAGGCTTAAAATTAAATAAATAATTGTAATATTTGCCAATGTGCCAATAATGTGTGGTATAAGTTTTAAAACGACATATTATATCTTCCTTTTTGGTAATTTTTTCACACCTGTCTGGACATAAACATTTCTCTAGAATTTTTAGAATAATACATCTGAATATAAAATATGATTGATTATGCATTTATTGGTAGGTTCCTACCAAAATCATATTTTTTTACCAATTTGACAACAGGGCGTCAATGTTTGAAAACATTTGGGATGAGAGGTGTACGTAAATAAACAAAGTTGTCTTCGGTTCAGTGAATGTGATGTTTACGTTGCATCGGGCCGATCTATGTTTACTTATTGATCTGAGGGTATTTCACTATTCCGATGTAGCTAGTTGTTGAAAAACCCTCTGTAATCAATTTGGGAGCTCTAGCAAAGAGTTCAATTTCTGAGCCTTTCAAAAAACAGGGTTAACTCCAATGAACTTTTTTTGTTGAAAATTCAAATTATTCTTGGTCGAGCTTTCCGACACGCAGAACATCGGATTTGATATCTTACACATTGTCTGTCTTACAGTACTCGAAGTCATTAGCGCCATCTCTTGTTCAGTAGCTGAAGTTATTCGGCATTAACTGTTGTTACTCCTCTGCAGATTAAATGTATCAATTGACAGATTATAAATGTGTCAATTGGCAAATTAAGTGTCAATTGACAAATTAAATGTGTCAATTGACAAATTAAATGTGTCAATTGACAGATTATAAATATGTCATTTGACAGATTAAATATGTCAATTGACAGATTATAAATGTGTCAATTGACCAATTAAATGGGTCAATTGACAGATTATAAATGTGTCAATTGACAGAATAAATGTGTCAATTTACAGATTAAATGTGTCAATTGAAAAATATTTTGATTTTTGTAGTGGCACCAGTACGCCGTCATAGCTTAGAACCTTATACAATCGAGGGTTATTTGAAACCCTGTTTAGAGTCGGTTTTTAAGTAACTCTGACGTAATTTTGTTAAACTGTGGATCACATGTTCTATGTATGAAACTTTTCTACAAAATTAATATGATCATCATTATCATATTACTATTATTGTTATTATGTGGAAAATGAGAAAATTAAACCAAATCAACCTTCAGGAAACTTTTAATGAAAAAAATCGTAGTAAATAACTAAATCTAAAAAGACTTACGGGCAGTTAAAACTCTAAAACATTAAAAAGCAAAATATATCACGGAATTGTTAAGAGAAACCACAAAAACTTTCAAACTATACTTAAAGTAACAATTCAACAGGTAAATCATTCTAGGACATACACATACAGGAAGTTGAATCCTATTTAGTTTGTGAAATCCCTGAAACTGTCCATCCAAAACAGGGTATCAAAAGTTCCAGGGTTTTCAAACTTTTTGACTACAATATTTTACAAATAGTTCAAGACAACTCTGTCAACAAAAATACAAAAAAAGAGCTACACAAAATAGGCCTCGAAATTCAGATTCAGTTTGATAAAACAGCAAAAGAAATCTTTACTCTTCAGGGGTGCAAAAACTGGTTCAAAGAAAATAGCAACTTCAAATTTAAAGAAATGCGAACACTCAAAGGAATTGTAAATTTACAAATATAAATTTTTCTCATACTGAAAATAACATTGTTATAGACTTATTTATTTTTACAATATTTGCTCATTGCAATACATTTTTTTTCTTAGGGAAGTATTAGCACAAATCTTTTATTCAGATGAAATTCTCCAAATAAAGTTGAAATATATAAATCAAGACTATAGACTCAATTGGTTTCACAAAATACATTTTTGCGAAGGTATGGTTAAAAAACTGAAAATCAGTTTGAAAAAAGTGCTATGATGAGCGTTAAAGTCTGACACTGAGACCCTCTATAACTGGGTTTCATTCAATCTCAATCGACCATAGCTAGTTTTGAAATATCAGATACTGAATCTCAAAATTGGTCTTCCGTTTGGTAAGGAGAAAGAAAGTTCATCCCTCAAAAACCCCAAATTCCCAATATTTTTTAAATCGGGAAAGCCCACTCCAGTACAAGGGTAATTATTTCTATCTTCCGTTATGCTAATTTTATTTAGAAAGTGACTAGTAATCATCTGACAAAGCTGAAGACGATTTGGTAGAGGTGCAATACTCGAAACCTATTTTTGAAAATTTTTTGAATCAAAATTGATCATTGCATAAATTCGACGTTTCTTTACATACTTCGTTTTGGTTTTTACATCGGGAAAATTCGAGTGGAAGACGTTTTTAGTAGGGCGCGGCCTCAGGGTTGACTAAACAAAATGAAAAACTCATGGGAGCGGTTGAGTTGAAAAATCGAAAACTGCACTTGGCTGCTGTGATATATGCCTATTTAACATTTATAGTTAATATTATTATTATTCTGTCAGGTTAAAAGTGTTCTCTACTTGACAACCCTGCAGTCAGTCAGGTTAATTAAGTGTGCTCTACTTGGCAACCCTGCAGTCAGTATTGGTTTGGTTCCTAGAACAGACATGCGCGTCTTAGAGCTGTAGTTACTATAATCTGTAATTACTTGAATCATAATCAACATTAAATAACCTATTTGTTATAACTGATTAAAATTATTATTAATACAACTTAAATAAGTTAGTGAAACAACATATATTACAGGTGCAATCTTAAGCTTCCAAATTTTGCATGGAGCTTCTACAGGGGCCAGAAAACCTAGCTTCCAAAGAAAAGACTCATTGGCCAACTTTTCACCCCTTCCCACCAGTTTGAATTGTCTCTATTTTCTCTGTTTATTACTGGTAATTTCGTTCGTTCTAATTTTATTCTCATGGATAAGTCAGTGTATAAACTTTGATAAACTCACCTCTACTAGTAGGTAATGATAACAGAAATAAATTTCAACCCCTATGAAATGGCTGTTTGCCCCCGCCGGCTCAACTTATCTAATTGAGGAAGAGCACATACGTGAACTTAGGGAAATGAATACCAAATGAATTCGTTGACGTTATACTCGTTAAAGGGTTATAAATAAATAAAGTTATAAACAATTCTTACCTAAAAATAAATAAATAAAGTTGTAAACAATTTTTACAAACAAATTATCAAAAATGATTTTGATATCAAAAATGGTTTCGGTATAATTCATTCTCTCACATTTGATCAAATACAAAACTTTTGTTGGTTAAAAATAATTGATTGATTTTTAAAAGTGTAGTAGTAGTTTAGTGGTTTAATTTTGAAATAGATAAAATCTAATATACAAACATTGAAATAATCATTAAAGATATACATAATTTTATAAAGATAAGTATTTCCTTTGATTTTTTTTTCGCTTGATATATCTTTCAAATTATTTGAATTGCTCAAGAAAGTTAAACAAGTATAGAAACATGTTGTATTTATCAAGGTATAACCACAAGTTCGAGAAGCTAGAAACATTTGTGATAGATATTACAGGACCGGTTTGGTTTACTGAGTGTTACTGTCCGTCCAGCCGGCTTACAAGTATTACATCCAGTCTCTGTGGGTATATGCTCATAGCATTCCAAGCACCGTTGGGAAAAGTACAGCCATCATAAGAAGCCTGCATCCTCAGTTTATTTTTCATCACCATTATCATTTTTGATAATTTGTTGTTCAAAATTATTTATAACTATATGTATTTATGAACCGAAGCCTAACGCCAAATAATTCATTTATCTCCCTAAGTTCATTTATGTGTTCTTTCTCACTACTTTCTACTACTTTAGTAAGTTTGTTACAATGAATTATGAGATTCATGACCATGATACTCGTAACAGTAACAACTTCTATATAGTAAGAACAAATCTAGCATTAGGCAGGAATATTTTATTCTTTAAAGGATTAAATGAATATAACAAATTGCCAAATTGTATAAAAATTGCCAATAACATTAAGAATTTTAAACAGAATCTTTTGAGTCATATTCGCAGTTGAATTTTACGGTTTTATTATAATTATACAGGGTGGGGCACCGAAAACGAAACAGATCGAATATCTTCAAAACGCGCGAGTTGTGAACATACTGAAAAAACACGTCGATTTTTAATCCTATCTTCCTATCATAACCTCAACTGTCATACATCTCCCCCCACCCCTTGGGCACTATCGCCCAAATAATTTAAATAAGGAAAGTAGTAAGTGTGACACATCATTGAAAAGGTAATTTTATAAGGAATTCAGCCATGTCCATTTGTACCACCTAACTTTTCATTTTGGCGCCCTCTTGCGGGAAAAACAACTGTTCCGTATTTCAAATTATGATACTCCATTTGCAAGCTATTTCGACATAAAGTCGGTAACAACGCATCATGGAATTTTTCTAAGAGAAAAACAAAATGGCGGCTCCAAAATGGCATACATGATTTGCAATTATGGTCCAATTCGATTCAAAATTGATGTGGTGGTTTGCAAGTTCGGAAATTATGATTCGTTTGTCGATGCACAAAAACAAGATGGTGGCTCCAAGATGCTGGACGAAATTTATAATTCTGGTCCGATTCGAATCAAAATTAGTATGTGGGGATTTTCAGGGTAAAAAATTATGATGAACGAAATTTGTAATTGTGGTTCGATTCGTTTCAAAATTGGCATATGGGAATTTTACAAGTTTTCAGTATGACTAAAATGAATTAATCAAATTGATAAAAAAAAACGTTTTGAACAAATGCGCTAAAAAAGAAATATTTTTTTTCAGATGTGTGACGTAGGTTATTCCATGCGTAACAGAATCAAAATTTTACCTCGCAAAAATACCTATTTTGTACTCGCGGCAAGCTTTCGAATCTGTTACGCACAGAATAACCTAAGTCACATATCTAAAAAATATATTATTTCCTTTTTAGCGCATTTGTATAAAAGCTTCTTTTATCAATTTAATTAATTCATTTTAATCATACTGAAAAATGTAAAACCCACATATGCCAATTTTGAATCGAATCGAACCACAGTTACAAATTTCATACACCTTCTTGGTTTTTTGCATTGACAAAAATATCATAATTTTTTTCTCTGAAAATCCCCACATACTAATTTTGATTCGAATCGGACCAGAATTACAAATTTCGTCCGCCATCAAATCAAATCATAATTTCCGACCTTGCAAAACCACCACATATCAATTTTGAATCGAATCGGACCAAATTGCAAATCATGTCCTCCATATTGGAGCCGCCATTTTGTTTTTTCTCTTAGAAGAATTCCATAACGCGTTGTCACCAAATTTATGTCAAATTAGCTTGCAAATGAAGTATCAAAATTTGGAAGACGGAACAGTTGTTTTTCCCTCAAAAGGGCGCCAAAATAAAAACTTAGGTAGCAAAAATTGACATAGCTGAATTCCTTATGAAATTACCTTTTCAATGATGTGTCACACTTACTACTTTTTCTATTCAAATTGTTTGGGTGATAGTGTCCAAATGGGGGGGGGGAGAGGTATGACAGTTGAGGTTATGATAGGAAGCTGTCTCCCTTGGATTAAAAATCGACGTGTTTTTGCATTTTATTCACAACACATGCGTTTTGAAGATATTCTATCTGTTTAGTTTTCGGTGCCCCACCCTGTATTTACCTACTTGTTTTTTAGTAATATTAACAGAATTTTAACAGAATCAGAACAGAATTGTACTGACTCAAAATTTTGAGTTACTTGATATATATGTTTACATTTATTTTTAGCAACTTTACAGCATTTTATATTCTCTTCTTTTATCTTTTAGTACTGATTGACAAGTGTAAGGATGCCTCCGAGAATTGGTTGCGCAGTAGACAAAACCCTGGAGTGGGGCAGGAGCTCAATTGCTCTGCCTTATTAAACAGTAGTCGATCTTTGTCGCACATCTACTCACGCTTTCTATCGTTTGCGCATCTCAGAGGCATCCTTACGCTTGTCGCTCTGTACTTGTATGTTTATTTCATGTATACATTTTTATTATTGTGTAATTGTGTTTGTAAATTAGGTTCTTCTACTGAATAAAGATCTTCTACTACTACTACTACTCAAATACATTATTTGAGCCGCCGTGGGGGAACAGCTCTTATATGGGGGTTGAAATATACTTCTGTTATCATTAACTACGAGGTGAGGTAAGTTTATACACTGAATTATTGAAGAGAAAAAATTTCATACGAAAAAGATTACCAGGAATAAACAGAGAAAATAGAGGAAATTCAAAGGGGTGGGAAGGGGTAAAAAGTTGGCCAATGAGTCTTCCCTAGTTTTTCTGGCCCCTGAAGAAGTTCCAGGCAAAATTTGGAAGCTTAAGATTGAACCCAAGTGCAGTTTTAGATTTTTCAACTTAGCCACTTCCGTGTGTATTTCAATTTGTTCATTTAGTCAACCCTGAGGCCGGCCCTACTAAAAAAAACTCCCACTCAGATTTTACCGATGTACAGACCATAACAAAGTAAAGGAACACAAAATTAAGCATATAGGAGACGTTGAATTCTTGAGATGATCTATTTTGGAGTCCAAAATTTTCAAAAATAGCTTTTGAGTATTGCGCCTCAACCAAATCGTCTTCCGCTTTGTCAGTTGATTACTAGTCACTTTCTAAACAAAATTATCATAACGGAAAACATATAGAAATAGTAAAAAAGTCGATAGACATTTTCCTTCGTACTGGGGTTTTTGAGGTATGGGCTTTCATCTCACCAAATGAAAGACATCGCGGTTTTAGACTCGCGGCTCTAACTAAAAGCAAGAATGCAGCACGTAAATCTGTATCATGATAAGATTATTCATACTTAATATTTTTAAGCATGTTAATTTTTCTTCTATCTAGTAGATAGTACATACTTTGATATTAATATTCGTATTATTATACACACACCGGCAAATTTAAAGGAACGGAGATATACTTTCGTAAATGAAAGGTTTTTTTGCTTTACTTGGTTTTTGTGCAGCCTAGGTCTAGAAACCATGCCTTTTTTACACAATTGTCATTCATTTTGCACATTTTTATCAAGTTAGTCAACGTCAAAGCCAAATCAAAGCGGAAATATCTGTCGATTGATACATTACATTTGAAACGCGTATTTTCTTCAAGTAGAGTTTCCTAGTATTTTCGTAAGTAATTGTTTGAGTTTATTTGGTTTTTGTTTACTATCATCACTTTGATTGTAGAACTGTAAATAATGAGTGATTTAGCACCCACTGGAATAGCTAGGGCAGTAGCAATGATCGAAAATGGTCGATCTTGCAATGATGTTGCCAGCATGTTTGGGAAATCAAAATCGACGATCCATCGTAATGTTATGCGATGGATGCAAACTGGAGAGTATGTGAGAAGACGAGGTCAAGGCAGAAAACGCTCAACCACGACCACAGATGACCGATTTATCACATTGCAAACACTCCGCAATAGGCGTCGAACCGCAGTTCAAACAAGAAACGAATTGGAAGAGACGTCATCGAGTAGCGCGACTAGCTTTTGCTGGAGAAAACCAAAATTGGAATGATCTCTGGGGTAATGTTTTGTTCACGGATGAGAGCCGTTTCTGTGTAAAATCAATAGATGGGAGGGAAATATTGTATCGTCGTCCAGGAGAACAAAACGAAAAATTAAATTTTACTCCTGCTGTCTCTTTCGGTGGAGGCTCAGTTATGGTGTGGGGTGGCATATGTTTAGGGGCACGCACAGAGTTGGTGGTTATTGATGGTGGCGCTTTAACGGCAGACAGGTACGTAATGGATATTCTGCAACATCATGTGATACCTTTTGCCCCATTTATCGGGGCAGATTTTCTTTTGATGCAAGACAATGCTCGCCCGCACTTAGCTCGTTGTGTAACTGAATATTTAAATCAGGTTCAAATACCGACAATGAATTGGCCTGAGTTCGCCAGACATGAATCCAATTGAACACGTCTGAGACATGCTAGGCAGACGACTTAGGTCACGAATTCCTGCTGTTCGAAACTTGGAAGAAGCAAGAACTGCTTTGATGGAAATATGGGAGAATTTGCCTCAAGAAATGATCAACGTCATCAGAAGTATGGTAAGACGAATGGTTGCAGTTATAAGGGCTCGTGGAGGAAACACACATTATTGACAAAAATGTTCCTTGTGATTTTGCGTTACCATTAAATGTTCAAGATGACAATAAGTATACAACTTAGTTTTCAATTTTTAGTCTCAAGTTTTTAGACATGCTCCAAAAGCGCATGAAGCTTTGCAAAACAAATTGAAATCAACTAAACCATCCATTGAATTTCCCTGTTGAATGATTTTTTTCAAATGTGCCGTAAAAAAATATGAGGAAAAATAATACAATTCATCTCCGTTCCTTTAAATTTGCCGCTGTGTGTATTTCACATCAAAATAAATTAGCTCATGTCTCGACTGTTAATGGAATTCATACTACCAGACTTCAGATTGAAAAGCACTGTATATTTTGTACTATTTCCCTTCTCAATTAACATTTATCACTTATACTGATCATTAAAATCATTGCTAAAAGGCTACACCGAATCAAATATTAAGAGAATTTCAACTGAAAACAAATATTTCAAAACCTATGCTCACTTTATTCATATAAACCTGCATGCCTTCAGGAACTCTCTCATCCAAATATTCCTTTATGAGAATAAACCTCAGAAATTTAATTTCCTAGACCACAAAAAAATCCTTTTTTTATACATCGACGTTCAGTCTTACAAACTCAAATTAAAAGCAGCTGCTCAACAATTATCCAAATCCATGGTATTGGGACTGATCTCGTTAACGATATCGATCTCTAGAGCTTCGTCTGCCATGACATCAGAATACTGAGCGCTTGCTGCGACACTGCTCGCACTCTCATTGTCATTCTCGTTGTCCGAGGGTATGAGCTTTGTGGGGGGTTTCCAGAGCACCAGGGCGGTGCATGGTTGTTGAATTCGGTTGAGCAAACACTGGGGCAGGATGGAATCCGAATGGAATTTTCTCATTTCCTCGCACATGTACAATCTCTGCATTCGTGTCGATTCCGATTCTTTGGAAGATGAGGATTCCGAGCTTATGTGGAGGTTCGACATGTGTTCGGCCATTATTTCTTCGGTGATATGTTGTTTGCGGGGCTGTAAACTAAAAAATAAACTTTAATTATTTTTTTGACAATATTCAACACATAGAAAAATACAGGGCAATTCAATTTGGGATCTCCCAAACTACAGAAGATACGTCGAAGCTTAAATTGGGGCAAAGTTGCGTATTCTGGTGCTTAACAAAATACTGTTCTGAAACTTGGAAAATTCCGAGTATTTCCGGAAATATCGGGAAAAAACTGAAAATCGGAATTTTCGTTTTTATTTTTTTTTATCGTTATTTGACAACATAGCTCAAAACCAAAAGTACATTATCATTGATACTTTTTTTCAGCTACACGTTTTCATGTTCAGATTTATATCCGACGTTTCGTCTTCTGGCATTCATCATCAACTTTTTTTTTCTGTTATGGGCGCCATATTGTTTTTTTATACAGAACAATAGTGATTCTCATTCTGATTTCATTGATGTATAATTTGTTATGATTTGCACTTCTGAAACCACAGATATTAAACAAAACAACTTCATCTAGATGGTCAGAACTCCATCGAAAAATTTTGTTTAATAAACACTAGTTGTCAGAACTCATTAAACATCATAAGTTTGCACAAATACTTCAGTCGAAATGTCCTTATTCTCAAATGAAGAAAAACGAGATATGTTGAAACTTTATTATTATAAATTTGATAGGAATAGTACGAAAACAACAAAAATTTATTTTGAATTATATCCGGAAAAACAACAGCCGGATAGAACATTATTCGGAACTTTGGGCAAACACTTGGCTGAGTATGGTGCGTTTCAAAAAACAAGAATGAAATCATGAGCTTGTAAAAAGTGCACAAACAGTATTACAAGTGTTCGAAATGATGGCCTTCCTATTGAATACATAACCGAGCTCGTCGTCTCAAATTAAGAACAGCCCTAACTGCCCTAACAATATCCCTTCTTCTGATAGACCTGAATTGCGTGTTGATATTGTCTCTAAGTTCATCTACTGTATCATATTCTTGCTCTCCATAGATTCTGTTCTTTAAAGTGCCCCACAAGAAAGTATCCAAAACTGTAAGGTCAGGTGACCTTGCCGGCCACCTCACTGGTCCAGAATTTCCTAACCACCTATTAGGAAATCTTTGGTTTAAATATTCGCAAACTGCTCTTTTATTGTGTGGAGGAGCCCCGTCATGCTGAAACCAGCAGCTGTTATAATTAAGAAGGGGAAACGTATCCATCTATTCTTCGAATTCGTTTCTTAAGAACCGAAGATGGGTTTCCCCGTTCAAAGTATTAGAAAAGAAATGAGGTCCAAGTATTTGCTCGTCATAAATTCCAGCCCACACATTCAAACGAAACCGAACTTGTGGTCTAACTTCTCAGAAGTGTCGTGGATTATTTTCACTCCAAATGTGCTCATTATTTCTATTAAAAACACCACAGTTCGAAAAAGTACTTTCGTCGGTCCAAATAATGTTTTTCAAGAAGTTTGTAGGGTCTACCCTATTCGAGAGCCAGCTACAAAATTCCATCCTTCTCTCAGGATCACCTGGATGTAATTTTTGTGAAATATGTATCTTATAACATTTCAAACCACTTTTTTTGAATTCTCTCCAAACGCTCGTCTGTGGCACATCCATTTCTGACGAGACTTGATGTGTTGATTTGGAAGGATCTGCATTTATCTAAAAAAGTACCAAAAATAATTATACTTCTTCGAATGTGGAATGAACAATTATTTTACCTCGGCTAATAAGTTACTTCTAATATTTTGTTCCATTCTGCTTCCATATTTCATTCTTGGTTTTTGAACGCACCGTACTCAGCCAAGTGTTTGTCCAAAATTCCGAATAATGTTCTATCCGGCTGTTGTCTTTCCGGATATAATTCAAAATAAATTTGTGCTGTTTTCTTACTATTCCTATCATATTTATAATAAAGTTTCAACATATCTCGTTTTTCTTCATTTGAGAATGAGGACATTTCGATTTGTGCAAACTTATGATGTTTAATGAGTTCTGACAACTAGTGTTTATTAAACAAAATTTTTCGATGGAGTCATGACCATCTCAGATGAAGTTTTTTTTTTAATATCTGTAGTTTCAGAAATGCAAATCATAACAAATTATACATCAATGAAATCAGAATGAGAATCACTATTTTTCTGTATAAAAAAAATAATATGGCGCCCATAACAGAAAATGATGATGATGATGAATGCCAGAAGACGAAACGTCGGATAGTAAATCTGAACATGAAAAAAAGTATCAATGAAAATGTACTTTTGGTTTTGAGCTATGTTGTCAAATAACGATAGAAAAAAATAAAATGAAAATTCCGATTTTCAGTTTTTTCCCGATATTTCCGGAAATACTCGGAATTTTCCAAGTTTCAAAACAGTATTTTGTTAAGCACCAGAATACGCAACTTTGCCCCAATGTAAGCTTCGACGTATCTCTTGTAGTTTAGGAGATCCCAATGGTGGGGGTCAAATTTGAATTGCCCTGTATAGATAGATAGATAGATTTTTTATTGAAGCTTTCAATTTGAAACAGTTGAAAAACTCAAGTCATAAGTACAAATTACAAATAAGTACAGTAAATGATGTATATAAATATAGAAATCAACTTAAAAACTACAATTTCTAAACCTAACTTACATTATCATAAAACATTTAGTAAAATATCACAGTCAAAAGAAGGAACTTCTAAATGAACACAAAAAACTATATACTTAATATAGAATATAAATAAAATATCAATAGGAGAGTCAATCTGATTTGTCATAGAATTCTTGTAGTGAATACGGTTCTATGTCACACAATAGATCAAAAACGTATTTTTTGAAAGTGTTTTTTGTTGTACTGTCTTCTCTGATCTTCGAGGGTATATGATTATAAAATTTGATAGCTGCATAGTGCGGTCCTTTCTCGGTATTTTTCAATCTGTGCTTGGGTATAACAAAATTAGATTTGTGCCTGGTGTGGTACTTATGTTTGTGTGTGTCACATTCAAACTTTGATTTATTTTCGTGAACAAAAACTACACATACATAAATATATATGGCATATACGGTGAGCATTTTGTGATACTTAAAAATACCACGACAGGAGTCTGTGTATTTCATTTTCAACATGGTTTTCATGACTCTTTTCTGCATGATGAAAATTCGTTCTAATTGAGAACTTCCACCCCATATTAGAATTCCATACTTCAGAAAAGGGTAGACTGTCCCATAGTATGCAGTTTTTAGTGCCTCCAAATTCAGGTTTCTTTTCAAAACTCTGATAGCAAAACATTTGGACGCTAGTTTTTTTGCCAGATAGTCAATATGCTTTTCAAAGTTTAGCTTGTCATCTATATATATGCCTAACATTTTTGTGTCTGTAGAGAAGTATAATTCTTCTCCATTACCTACATGAATAGACTCCGGAAAAGTAATATTTTTGCGTGTTGTTTTAAAAACAATGCAATCCGTTTTGGCGGTGTTCAAAAGTAACTTATTTACATTCAGATATGAGGATACTAAAGAAATATTTTTTATTATTGTGTTTTCTAAAGGAATATAAGTATCAACTGGTAGAATGAGATTTGAATCGTCCGCATAACTGACAACTGTAGTGTTTGAGTCTTTAAATAGTTCCGAAAGATATACTATACTATACCGGGTGACAACGATATCACTTTCGGGCTGCCATTTTTTTTATTTTTCACCTAGTATAACGAAACTCGGCACAGTTATTATTTGAACTAAATGTCAATTGACTGGTGTAACGACAAAGGACCCCGCAAACGCCTTATGGAATTTGGGTCCCGGTGGGACACCCTGTATATTGTTTGTTTTTAGTGTTCTTCAAATCATTCTACGTCCGAATTCATAATTTTTCAATTGGTTTTGATATAAGTTATATTTTTAAACTAAATTTTAATTTTCAATCTAGGGTGTCATGACCATCCTAAAATTTCTCCACTTAGACTCTATTTACAGAAAAATCTGAAAAGAATATCTTTGTTTGTTAGCCTATAGAAATGCTGTGTTGTTGAATAATTTAATTTTTTTGTGTTAATCCAAAATACTATGACTTCGAGATTCGGCCGAGATTTGGCAAAATTTAAATTAATAATGAAATAAAAGTAAGTTGGAATGAAACATAGTAGTATGTGTTATACATTTTTTGGATTCGTCTGCATTTAATAGTGTTATGCAAGTGATATGGTTACATTTAAGTTTAATACAAAAAAAAAAAAAATTATACAACTTCTCATCCTTTCTCTAGGCTAACGACCAGAGATAACAATCTTTTTAGATTTTTCTGAAAATAGAGAGTCGACGTAGAGAAATTTTAGGATGGTCATGGCACTCTAGATTGAAAATTGATATTTGATTTAAAAATATAATTCATGACAAAATCAATCGGAAAATTATGAATACGGATGTAGAATGATTTAAAGAATCCTAATATCAAACGATATACAGGGTGTACCATTTAAATTTCGAAAGTTAAGTTAATTTCCAGGAGAACCGGAAATTGTAGAAATTTGTCGTTACATCAGTTAAATGACATTCAGTTCGAATATTACCTCTGCCAAGTTTCGTTTTACAGGGTGGAATAATAAAAAAATGGCAGCCCGAAAGTGATCACGTTGTAACCCGGTATACTTATTCTAGAATGCTAATCTCATATGTCAAAAGTGTTGTAAAAAGTTCGGATTAATCCGCAATGCGCATGTGCGTCATTAGTGTTTTTTGTAACAGGCCCGGTTTTAGTAAAATATTATAGAACTGGTGAACGTTGTTTATTCTGAATCTCGGGGAATAAGGTATTGGAAAACTCAATGTACTTATACCTGTTATTTAGCCGATTTGAATACATCTTTTTCATATATTTATGATCCCAGATATTCAGCAAAGGCCATCAGACAGTAGAGTACAGTTTGGCAAACATAGCTGAGATTGTGAAATTTCCATTTCTTGTGCGAACAATCGCGTGAATATCATTGGATAGTCCGTCGTACGACTAATGCGCATCATGGGCGTGAACATTTTCACAATTGCAGCTATGTTTGCCAAGCTGTACTGTTATTATTATTATTCATCGCTCTGAAGCGACTCATTGATTTTTGGTACTGCAATCACTTTTCAGCTGTAGATAAACTCAACAAAAAACTACGGAACCACGCCAAGTAGTCAGTGCGAATTTCAAGCAGGCACTAGATTGGAAAATAAATTGAAAGTACAAGAAACTATGAAAATTGATTTCAGTTAATATTATGAATAATGTAAACTCAAATTTGTATTTATAAAATTGGATGCGTCCATATTATAAGAAGCTGAATGTTTTCTTTTATAGAACGATATTCATGTCAATATATGTAACTGCATTTAATTTTAATTAAAATAATTTGAAGAGATTAACATACTATTTCTACGATTATTTCTGGTTGTGTTACCTTAGTGCAATTTCCATAAGGGGGGTTTATAAAAAAGTGAGACCAGAAACATTTTTCTCATTATCAAAGAAAAGCACTTCCATATTGACACTAATTTTCTAATATTAAGTTTAGTACTTTTTATAGGAATCAAGAACTAATTCAAGAATAGTAAGAAAGAAATTAATATAAGCGGTGTGTCCAATACTTGTAATTTGTTTGCAAAAAGTTATATCACTCGCCATGCTTACCCAGACACAGTATGATCGTACTGCATTAGGTTTTAAAAAATTCTATTGCCTTTTTACATGAGAAAAATGCCACAAAGTACAATTTTCTCCCTCAAATATAATGAGCTATTTTATTTTGCTATTTTGAACAAAGCATAGGTGCATAGGTCATTATCTACCAAAAATAATTTGTCAGGTATTTTTCCTTCACTTCCACACAACACTAAACAGTTCTTTATTATTTGTAGGAAGAAACGGTTTTATTAGAAAATATTTTAGAGTAACAAGATTAATGCAAATTCACGAATTATGAAAGAACCAACGACAACAAATAAGTACTACACAAAAAGACAAGACAAAATCTGAAATTGTAAAAACCGTCTCTGATCTCTGTCAAGAGTGACAGATCTTAGTGACAAGTCTTCCTGTTGATAAAAAAGCACTGTTGCATGGTCATTATAATTACAGTAAGTTAGGGTACATTATCGTATTAAATAAGTTTCTTTCGCGCCTAAAATTCGGAGGAATCTATATCTAAAAGGTTATTTCGGTTTAGAAAGGTCCTGAATACGCTGACAAATTTCTCTTTTTCAAATGACATGGGTTTTATTGCCTCATGACACAAAACTCTGATTGAAATGATTTTCAAACTTGGCAACGATCTACCCAAACTACACTGATGACGAGCATGCGCACAATCGTAAACGGGCCACATACGCGGCATGCTTTTCGCCGAGAAAATTGGTGGTGGCGGTATTAGCATTATATAGTAAGTAGGTATATAATATACAGGGTGTATCTAAATAACACCGAAAAAATTAAAGGGGTGATTCTGTGATGAAAATTAATGTGAGTGTTTGGTATAAAATTTTTTGAAAAAACCCTCCCCGGAAAAGTTACACCCCTTCGAAAATAAAAAAAAAATGGTTTTTCTTTTTTATTTTCCCTGTATATCAAGCTAAAGACACGAAACTTGGTAAACATTATCTGTCAATAAGAGTACACTTTTTGAAATTTTTTCGACCCTGAAGTATGCTTAGAAGGGGTTGATTATTTCAACCCCTAAGATATTTTTTCTTACAACTTTTTTTTAGATGAAAATTTTTTCTTTAAAAAAGTATGACTGAAAAGTCCAATTCATTGACTAACTTTTTTAACTCTACAAGTTTTTTCTAAAACTTGAGCATTTACGAGAAAAAAAATCTAATGCAATGCATTTTCAAAAAGATGAGTTAACGCGAGTGTATTTTGCGTCAAGTCTAGTGGCCTGTGCTTTGCATAAAAACATTAATACTGACACTAGGATTGTATAGTGTCATTTTCTGTCACCCATCTTATTGTTTCACAAGTTTTATGATTGTGTATTGTAGGAAATATTAGTTGATAGAAAATATGAATGCATATTCGAATTTGGAAATGGCAGATATGCATTTTACATACGGTCGTGCTAACGGTAATTCATTGGAAGCGCAAAGACTTTATGCTGAACAATACCCACAGCGTAGACTACCCCATCATACTACGTTCACAACTATTCACCGACGCTTGCGGGAACGTGGTAAATTTGAAAAAAGAAGTTATGATTCTGGTCGTACTGCAGCTGTAGAAGAAGCCGTACTTAATTCAATTGAAGAATTCCCAGAAACTAGTACCAGGAGAATAGCTCGTGTCCTACATGTAAGCCATTCCGTTGTTTTTAGAATTTTAAAAGAACAAATGTTGTATCCCTATCATCTTCAACGGGTGCAGGCGTTAATGATTCGAGATTTTTTACCCCGTGTGATTTTTTGTCAGTGGCTTATTAATATGATTGGCCAAGCACCACAGTCTTAGGTAATATTTTATTTACTGACGAGGCGAGTTTCTCAAGAGACTGTATTAGAAATTTTCACAACAATCACCTTTGGGCTGACGAAAATCCTCATGGCTTTTTTGAAGGAAATCATCAGTATCAATTTTCATTAAACGTGTGGCTCGGAATTATTGATAATCATTTAATTGGTCCCCATTTTCTTCCACTAGGATTAAATGGTGAAGCATATTGTCATCTCCTTGAAGAATTACCTGTTCTTCTTGAAGAGGTTCCCATTCAAATTAGGCAACATTCATGGTTTATGCACGATGGTGCACCAGCTCATTTTAGTATACGTGCAAGAACTCACCTGGATGAGGTGTATGCCAATCAATGGATAGGTCGAGGAGGACCTGTAAACTGGCCAGCCCGCTCCCCTGACCTTAATCCTTTGGATTTTTGCATATGGGGATATCTGAAATCTTTGATATACACAAACCCAGTTGAAAATATCGATGATCTGCCAAACCGCATTGTAGCAGGGTGTGAAACTATAAGAAATTCTCCAGGAATAATTCATTGTATACTCAATTCTATGAGGAAAAGGGTAGATGCTTGTATTGAAGCTGAAGGCGGTCATTTTCAACATTTATTATAATTGTATTGTCGATATTCGACAGGTTTTTGTTCATTGTTCACTTTTGTTTTTAGTTGTAGAAGTCTCATAATCATAATTTGGTTGGCTGTTGTTTAATAAAATGCTATTTTACATGAGCTTATTTTTTTTCTTTCTCATAAATGCTTAAGTTTTCGAAAAAAAACTTGTAGAGTTAAAAAAGTTAGTCAAGGAATTGGGCTTTTCAGTCATACTTTTTTAAAGAAAAAATTTTCATCTAAAAAAAAGTTGTAAGAAAAAATATCTTAGGGGTTGAAATAATCAACCCCTTCTAAGCATTCTTCAGGGTTGAAAAATTTTCAAAAAGTGTACTCTTATTGACAGATAATGTTTACCAAGTTTCGTGTCTTTAGCTTGATATACAGGGAAAATAAAAAAGAAAAACCATTTTTTTTTAATTTTCGAAGGGGTGTAACTTTTCCGGGGAGGGCTTTTTCAAAAAATGTTATACCAAACACTCACATTAATTTTCATCACAGAATCACCCCTTTAATTTTTTCGGTGTTATTTAGATATACCCTGTATATTTCTACGGGCGTAAGGGAGTGGGAGTATCACAAACTTGCAAAACAACGTCACCTTGATATTCTCAAGCGCGGTCGAATTTTACTTCATTTTGAAGGAAATATTTCAAGGATAACGGGAAAAATATAATCTGCCGATTTGCACAAGTCGAAGTAACACTACTTACCACTCTCTACTTAAATGAATAAATAAATTAATTAAAAAACACTAATTGCTATAAAATTTATATTTCGAACAGGCAACATATCAGGGAAAGAATCAGATACCTTCAACTTTTCTGACTAAAGGATGAGATTTTGATTAAATAGAAGTAAGATAGTCCATGCCTGTGGAATCGGCATTGGACCAAAACGCGAGTGTCATCTAGCATGATTAGTTAAAAATATGAATGTTTGACGTCATTTCAATGAAGGGTTGTTCAAAAAAACCCTGATTTTAATGCTGTACCATTGTTTCAATCAAGTTACAACATGACTTGGATTCCAGATCACTGTCGCCATCTACATGTCGCATCCATTTGAATCCAATATTAATCCCATAAGGCTGGCTAACTATTTTACTTCCATTCGAACAATGGTAATACATAACTACAAGAAAGGAGATATGAATTAACCCGGCAGCTAGAGGCCGGTTTCTATCATCTCATTGCAGGTAGAATAAATGCGATTATTCTAAAAGTGCGCCTTGCAACTTTTCTTAATGATTTCACTAAATATAAGCTTATAGGTAGAGTGCAATTGTCTGGGTATCCCATAGCAAGTTTACATCAACGTTTAATGGTGTGACCATAAGTATAACAAAAAGTTGTCCTCCACCATCTAGACTATTGGTTATGTTGTAATAACTTTGCATCATTACAAATATTGTGAAGGAATCCTTCACAAAAAATTTAATATCCTTCAGAAGGGTGTTAAAATTTTTCAAATCAGACAGAATAATAAAAGATTGAATAAAAGTGGTCCAGTATGGGATCCCTGTATCATTTCTGATTGCACATCAATAGAATTAGAACAAACTTTTAACATACATAGTGCCATGTGTGACTCAATTTTTACTGAATGAATTTTTCATTTACTTTTCCAATTTTTTATATCTTTTCTATTGATCAATATTGATTAGCATTCAATTACTTTAAAAGACAAAATGAAAAATTGTAAGTACAGTGGGTCTAGTGCCTGATCTGGACAATAAAAGTATCAACTCTAGGTGTCCTTCTTTCCCTCAGCAAAAATGTGATTAACTCTATCAAATGATTAAAAAATTCACAATTACTTTCAAACAAATTCAAAAATAAGTAAAAAAAATGGTTATTTCAAGGAAATCATTTAATGTAAATCAAAGGATATTATTATCAAAAAATATTTTTATCCCAGTACCATTTCTGAGAAACTTTGTGAACCAGAGTTTGTCTATCATTGTATATTATGTAGTGATCTTACATTCCAAGAGTGTGCAAACCTGGAATTTCATTCTATAGAAGCTAGCAAAGCCACACACGAATTTCGACTCGGGATGGGTTACATAATTTTAGGCTCATTTTAGGCTAATTTATTACCATATTCCCGAATTTTTTGCTCTCCTCCTTCATAGAAAAATCCGTGGCTTTGCTAGCTTCGGCCGAACTCAGCAGAGCCAATCTTCAAAAATAAACAAAAATGTAATTTGATATAGCCAAATTGTAGAGCCTATTTTAGGCTAATTTATTACCCTATTTGTATTTTTTTTACTCTTTTCCTTCATAGAAAATTCTGTGGCTTTGCTAGCTTCGGCCGAACTCAGCAAAGCCATTTTTGAAACACAACATTTTTCAGCGATTCGAAATGGTGATATTTTAGGAATATTTTTAGGCTAATTAATTACCCTAGTTTCATATTTTTTTTTCATCGCGTTTTCGAAAAAAACATGATTTATCAACAATCGCATAGGCGATGATGTGATTATTTCAAACTATAATTATTTGACTATTTGACATGCTGAAACGATGATTACCATCGAATGATCGATCAATAGTCCACATAAAATTATTTTGATCAGGGTTTTTTAAAAATAACATGTCGCTTTGCTAGCTTCGGGCGAACTCAGCAGAGCCATTTTTGTAAAAGCAACTTTTTCAAAGATTCGAAATAGTAATGTTCAAGGAACAAATTTAGGCTAATTAATTACCCTAGTTTCATATTTTTTGCTCAACGTTTTTTAAAACAAACCTGTGGCTTTGCTAGCTTCGGGCGAACTCAGCAGAGCCATTTTTGTAAAAACAACATTTTCCAAAGATTCGAAATAGTAATATTCTAGGAACAAATTTAGGCTAATTAATTACCATAGTTTCATATTTTTTGCTCCTCGCTTTTTCGAAAAAAACTGGATTTATTGACTAACGCATAGGCGATGATGTGATTATTCCAAACTATAATTACTTGACCATTTGACGTGCCAAAACGATAATTATTACCATCGAAGGATGAAATGGTGGAACCGGATGTAACTTCATCCATGCAAATATGTTGAAAAGTAATGCATTGGAAATTAAAATAATTAAATGTTGGGTTTACAAAAGATAGAGTCGTGTTTTTCATAAGTACGCTTAGGTACTTGACATGTTGAATAATGCTAATGGTAATAATCATCGTTTTGGCACGTCAAATGGTCAAGTAATTATAGTTTGGAATAATCACATCATCGCTTATGCGTTAGTCAATAAATCCAGTTTTTTTCGAAAACGCGAGGAGCAAAAAATATGAAACTAGAGTATTCAATTAGCCTAAATTCGTTCCTATAATATTACTATTTTGAATCTTTGGAAAATGTTGTTTTTACAAAAATGGCTCTGCTAAGTTCGCCCGAAGCTACAGGTTTGTTTTAAACAGGTTTGTTTTAAAAAACGTTGATCAAAAAAATTCAATGTTGGCTATTCATCGATTATTCGATGGTAATCATCGTTTCGACATGTCAAATTGTCAAATAATTATAGTTTGGAATAATCACATCATCGCCTATGTGTTAGTCAATAAATCCTGTTTTTTTCGAAAACGCGAGGAGCAAAAAATATGAAACTAGGGTAATTAATTAGCCTAAATTTGTTCCTTGAATACTACTATTTCGAGTCTTTGAAAAAGTTGCTTTTACAAAAATGGCTCTGCTGAGTTCGCCCGAAGCTAGCAAAGCCACAGGTTTGTTTTAAAAAACGTTGATAAAAAAAATTCAACATTGGCTATTCATCGATCATTCGATGGTAATCATCGTTTCGACATGTCAAATTGTCATATAATTATAGTTTGGAATAATCACATCATCGCTTATGCGTCAGTCAATAAATCCAGTTTTTTTCGAAAACGCGAGGAGCAGAAAATATGAAACTAGGGTAATTAATTAGCCTAAATTTGTTCCTTGAACATTACTATTTCGAATCTTTGAAAAAGTTGCTTTTACAAAAATGGCTCTGCTGAGTTCGCCCGAAGCTAGCAAAGCGACATGTTATTTTTAAAAAACCCTGATCAAAATACTTTTATGTGGACTATTCATCGATCATTCGATGGTAATCATCGTTTCGGCATGTCAAATAGTCAAGTAATTATAGTTTGAAATAATCACATCATCGCCTATGCGATAGTCAATAAATCAAGTTTTTTTCGAAAACGCGAGGAAAAAAAATATGAAAGTAGGGTAATTAATTAGCCTAAAAATATTCCTAAAATATCACCATTTCGAATCGCTGAAAAATGTCATGTTTCAAAAATGGCTTTGCTGAGTTCAACCAAAGCTAGCAAAGCCACAGATTTTTCTATGAAGGAATAGAGTAAAAAAAATATAAATAGTGTAATAAATTAGCCTAAAATAGGCTCTACAATTTGGCTATATCAAATTACATTTTTGTTTATTTTTGAAGTATGGCTCTGCTGAGTTCGGCCGAAGCTAGCAAAGCCACGGATTTTACTATGAAGGAGGAGAGCAAAAAATTCGGGAATATGGTAATAAATTAGCCTAAAATGAGCCTAAAATTATGTAACCCATCCCAAGTCGAAATTCGTGTGTGGCTTTGCTAGCTTCTTTAGAATGAATATCTCAGTCAGTTGTGAAAAGATTTCTTAAAGAAAACGGAAATGCATTCCGTAGCAGATATACTTATTGAATTAAATAAAGAGACAGATGGTAAAGAAACAAATTTATGTTTGTGTGTATCTGCCAATCATTGAAAGTAAAGAAATTGAATGCTATCAATTCATTAATTGCAGCTCTGTTTCCCAATCTCTTAAAACAGTGATCTCTGATTCATTAATTGAAAACAGAACATCTTATTGATGATATTTAACTATACTGATGAAGTGACTTATGCTACATGGCTAGTGTTTGTTTGCTACCAACTCTGAGGAAGCAAGCCAGTTGTGCTAGTGCAACTTCAGATAAAAATTCCAATATTGAACAGCCTCAGAACCTGATAAACAGTTATTCTAATTCAATCAACACTCTTGCCAAAATGTGCCAATCTAGCCAACAGTTATAAGATAAGTACTTAGAGTAGTTGTTTCACATGAACAATTTTGAAGCTCTTCAGGTATTACCTTGCCTATTACCAATGCATCAACCTAGTGGTCTGCTATTTAGCTTTACACAATCTCATTTACTCTGGTTCTTGAGTTAATTTAGGCCATTTCTGTACCCTTGTCAAAAACAGAATGGACTGGTTCAAATTTGATGATAGTTGGATAAAAAGAAGAGAGAACTTTCACATATTAAAGAGTCTGCCCATCACCACATCTCTCATATTTGCAGCCTACCTAGCAAATCATGCAAATATATTTAAATATTTTAGAGTTATTCAGTTTTCCAATATTGCATTTACTTCTTCAGACTGGAACTATCCTTTCATGGATGCTTATGGAATAGAGACATTTTAGCCTAAGACTTCTGTTTGTTCAAACTGTAAAGATTCTTCCTAGAAAGCACAGATTCATTCCTAGAATGCACTATCATCAGATTTAAAGAATACAAACTCTCTCACACACACAGAAGGCTAAAAGCTCACTTACGGTGGCGAATCTGTTTTCCGTTTACACCTAAACTCTCTCTGCCCAGAACCAGTGTTCGTTATATTAAACGGAAATTGCACGACATCCTTCACAGGTTTGGGCACATTGGGCCTACCAAAAGGAAAATTAATGTAAGGAGCCCCTGGAGGTGGTTGTTCTTGAATCATCACATAACTCATTTGTGGACCATGCATTGGAACATTGGGAACCGCAGCTGTAGATTGAATAATCGGGTGCATCAGCGGTCGGGAGCCACATTCGTCAAGCAGCCGAGATTCTGTATTGTCAAAAGGGTTCGAGTTATTCCAGTTCACCATGTAGGGTGGTGGATAGGGGTCAAACCCGAATATTGAAGAGGGATTCAGTTGGTTAGGTTCACCCGTCATATTATTAGTGTCCATTCATGCACTAATTTTCCTTGGTCTCCTTTTCAGTTCCAAGTTTTTTAAACTGCGCGTAAAACTTGTAATTTTCAATTGACACAAAATACTTCAACCTTTTTATCGAAAATAAACAACTTACTAGCTGTGCTGTGGCGAAAGGTCGAACTAAACTAACTCAGCTGAGAAACAGAAAACGATAAGTTGTTACATCGGTTGTGATTGTGAAATTTCTAGAAATCTCTAGCAGATCATCTATTAAATGCGAAATGGTGGCGTCACCTTCCGGTGACACCATGGTACCATTATCTACAGTCTTTTCGGTATATACGAAGGATCTGGATGTAGGGTCACTGAATCTAGAAGGTCGTTGTTTTTAGTCTTCTTGGGTCGTGCCGTCCTTACGGGTATGGCCAATGGGCGTGGTCTAGTACTTGAAATAGATCCAGTGTTCAAATAACCCACAAAACTTGCTCTCTAATTGGTGATTTTGTGGGTTATTTGAATACTGGAACTATTTCAAGTATTGGACCACGCCCATTGGCTATACCCGTAAGGACGGCACGGCCTTCTAGATTCAGTAACCCTATCTGGATGAAATTACGAGAGCCATCTATGAAACTTTTATTGAAACTGGATCCCGTAAGGTGGCAAGGAGCAAGAAGACTACACAGACCTCATGAGGTCTTATGAGGACCTTATGAGGTCTTATGAGGACCTTATGAGGTCTGTGGGAGACTAAAATTTAACGAGGAAAGTATAATCCCCATAAGAAAATGGGTACACTAGTAGAAAGAGATGAAAGAACATTTGTTAGTTTAGTCTCTTTGGTAAGGTGGAGCCTCGATCGAAAACTCCACCAACCACGCCAGCAGGGGTGCATTTACGAACCATAGAATCGAGAACATCCATCGTTCTAGCCAATGGATCGTGACAGCTTCCGTATCGTGTGTTCATAATCCCACCCCTGGAAAAAAAGTGCAAGAAGTGGCAATGCCTGTGTAGTAGCTGATCAAGGAGACTAAAATTTAACAAGGAGGGTTTAATAAGCTCTAGCCAATCAGAATCTTGTAGCATCATCGCGTCATAGTGACGTACTTGGATATGAGTATAGAGTCGAACTCGAACCAATCAACAGAACTGTCAGCAGTATCTCTCATATACCATGCTAGTGCTAGTCCGTCACTGTCTATAGAGAATGGTGGCCATGACACGTCCTACTATTTGTGACGAAATGTGACGTAGTTGGACGTGTCATGGCCGCCGTTCTCTATAGACTGTGACGGACTAGCTCTTGGTATATAAGAGTTACTGCTGACAGTTTTGTTGCTTAGTTCGAGTTCGACTCTGTACTCATATCCAAGTACGTCACTATGACGCGTTGATGGTACGAGATTCTGATTGGCTAGAGCTTATTAAACCCTCCTTGTTAGTTAAGTCTCTTTGATGAAAACCAATATAACGTGAGTCGATGTTAATGGTCTGTATGGTACAAGAAGACTAAAAACAAGGAGGGTTTAATAAGCTCTAGCCAATCAGAAACTTGTATCATCAACGCGTAATAGTGACGTACTTCGGTATGAGTACAGAGTCGAACTCGAATCAAGCAACAAAACTGTCAGCAGTAACTCTCATATACCAAGAGCTAGTCCGTCACTGTCTATAGAGAACGGCGGCCATGACATGTATAACTACGTCACATTTCGTCACAAATGTTCTTTCATCTCTTTCTACTAGTGTCCCCATTGTCTTATGGGAATCAAACACTCCTTGTTTTTAGTCTTCTTGTGTATGGTAGATATAATTCCATTCTATCTCCATTCAAAGAAATCTCATGATTTCGATTTCGTTTCGAATCGAGACCATCCATCGTTCTAGCCAAAGGATCGTGACAGCTGTCACGATCCGAAAGCCAGCTTTCGTATCGTGTGTTCATAATCCCACCAAAGAACACGTGTGTGTTTTCTGTGATCCCACCCCTGGAAAGAAGAGTGCAAGAAGTGGCAATGCCTGCTCACCAGTATATCTGATCACCGGTATACTCAATCAGAATCTTGTAACATCAACGCGTCATAGTGACGTACTTGGACATAAGTACAGAGTCGAACTCGAACCAAGCAACAAAACTGTCAGCAGTAACTCTCATATACCAAGAGCTAGTCCGTCACTGTCTATAGAGAACGGCGGCCATGACATGTCCAACTTCGTCACATTACGTCACAAATGTGCTTTTATCTCTTTCTATTAGTGTCCCCATTGTCTTATGGGGATTAGACTCTCCTGTTAAATGATGTTTAGAGTCTCCTTGCCTGTTATGGTGGATTTATGCAGCAATTCGTCAATGATTGGTTGGTCCGTAAATTCCAACCAATCACTGACGAATATTCTTTCTTATGACTTAAAACTTATGACTTATGACTGCTGCATAAATCCACCATTAGTTTATGGTGGATTTATTTTAAGTCATAAGAAAGAATATTCGTCAGTGATTGGTTGGAATGTACGGACCAACCAATCATTGACGAATATTCTTCCTTATGACTTGAAACTTATGACTTATGACTGCTGCATAAATCCACCATTACTCTCTTTGTTGACTGTTGACATGCCTCAGAGCGCAGACTCTCCATAGACAACTCATTAAACGATAAAACATGGTGGATTTATGCAGCAATCATAAGTCATAAGTCTTAAGTCATAAGGAAGAATATTCGTCAATGATTGGTTGGAATATACGGACCAACCAATCATTGACGATTATTCTTTCTTATGACTTAAGACTTATGACTTATGATTGCTGCATAAATCCACCAATACAGTTTTTCATTGTCACTGTCACTTGCCAGTTGTCACTTGTTCGACAAGAATCGTAACAATTCCGCTTCTATTTTCTTTTCATACTGTCTCGTCGTTGAGTGAAGTGGTGACAAATCCAAGAGAGGATGACGTAAGTTTTCTTTAAAATATTTTAGCCATCATTTAACAAACATGGCTTGAATACATCTCAAATCCTCGCTCATTATGTCATGAATTTATTTCTAAAAATATTTTTCATCAATTTCCAGCTCGAAGGTGTCTCGTGATACGCTATACGAATGCGTCAACAATGTGTTGGAAATCTCCAAAACCAAGAAGAGGAACTTCTTGGAGACCGTGGAAATTCAAATCGGTCTCAAAAACTACGATCCCCAGAAGGACAAGCGTTTCAGCGGAACCGTCAAGTATGTAACCTGCTGCGAACCGTTTTCAGGTTAGATTGGACTATTTCGTTTCGGCCTGAAGGCGGTTCTCGATCAGGAAGCCGAACACGGCGGACCTGCACCCAGGGTCTTAAAATAACTGGGGAGATGTTCCTGGGTTCTCCCAGGAACATCGAACATTATATTTAGGCATAAGATTTGCGTAAATTTCTTCTGATCTTCAGACTCTTCGAAGATGAGTGGTAAGTTACCTTAAAAGTGATATTGAGGCAAAATTTAGATGGTATATTACTGCAAGGGGTAGATTACTTATTTAAGGGGTCCATACAGTTATCGCAACATATTTGAGGCTTGGTTTTGAACGGTCAGGTTGTATTTGATGCAAGAGCAAGTTGCTTTCAATTATATATCATTCGATTTTGCTTCAATATGATTAAAGAAGAGTGAATAAATGTTAGAAATTATGAAGGATACGAAAGTACTGTGTGCATCCAAATGACATCTCCAAGAGTTGATCTTGCTGTGAACAGGTAAAGGTAAGCTTATCGGGCTCATTCTTGAATCAAAAAGAAAAGTGGTGTTACTTACGTAGTTTTATCCCCTGAACACGAATCCGAAAGAATTTCGTGGGGGTCTCTTATACTTTACCAGTTTTGAATCGTGAAAATCGACCATTTTCAAACTTAATTTTTTCGGTAAAAATTAGAAGAAAATTCCTTCTTCTTTTTGTTGACTCTTTTCCGAGACCCTAATCATCTTATTTTTCACAATCACAAGCACTAAAACCAAACGTTTTATAAAAAAAAACATACTTCTTATAAAGTATACATAACCCTTCCCACATCTCTAGAACGAACGCCAATGAAGACTGAGGTTAAGAATAGTGTAATGTAAGAAGGTTATTTTTTTCTGTAAAACGTTTGATTTTGATGCCTGTAATTGTGAAATAAGAATTGATTAGGGAATGAAAAAAGTGTTGACAAAAGGAAGGAGGCATTTTCTGCGATTTTTTTTCCGAAAAAATTGTGTTTGAAAATGGCCGATTTTCAAGATTCAAAAGATCATAACTCGAAAAGTATAAGAGACCTCGAAATTCTTACATATTCGTGTTCAGGAGATAAAACTACGTGAGTAACACCATTTTTCTTTTTGTTTCAAGAAAAAGCTCGATGAACTTATCTTTACCCAAATGTTAAATCAAATTCTGGATGTGCCAAACATCCTCTTATCGACTAAAGAAGTCCGTAAAGAGCAATTTCATGCAGAGACATTGCATTTATCAGTGTTGTTGCTGAAATACGTGTTTTTTTCCCATACACTTGTTCCTAAGTTGATATATTTTATTTGCGCCATTAAGCCAGCAAGAAAATGTATTCCAATTTTTTTTGTATGGAATAATGGTGCTAAATTAATGTGCAATATAACTACCATTTTTACCAACCAAATGCAACTATGGCTTTGAATTTGCACAACACTTCTTTATCAGATACTCACCTATTTATTTATTCAAGGGTTTCTTAGCAATATAAGGATAATAAACTTAACTTTTCTACCAATAAGTTGACTGAAATGGTATTTCCACAGTATCTTTACTGATTCTAGTTTTCTTTCTCTAATCGAGTTTACTAGAGAGAAAATATATTGGGAAATCAATTTGTTGATTTTGAGAAATTTTTCATGTTCTTGTAGAATGAGATCATAAGTAATACTATAGCAGATTGTTCATAATTGCAAGGAAGAATTGATATATTAATTTTTCCTGACATTCAACAGATTGAAGCACATTCCCCGTCCCAAAATGCAAGTGTGTGTCCTTGGAGACCAACAGCATTGCGATGAAGCTAAAGCTAACGCGGTGCCCTTCATGGACGTAGAAGCCTTGAAGAAACTCAACAAAAACAAAAAACTCGTCAAAAAGTTGGCGAAGAAGTACGACGCTTTCCTGGCATCAGACGCTCTCATCAAGCAGATCCCCAGGCTCTTGGGGCCCGGTTTGAACAAAGCTGGCAAGTTCCCTGGTCTCCTGTCTCATCAAGAATCCATGACTCAGAAAATTGATGAGGTTAAGGCCACCATCAAGTTCCAAATGAAGAAGGTTTGTTTAAAATGTTCATTTTATAATTTTTGTATGTTTTATTTGCATCATTAAGCCAGCAAGAAAATGTATTCCAATTTTTTTTGTATGGAATAATGGTGCTAAATCAATGTGTAACATAACTACCATTTTTACTATTGAAGGTAACTATGGCTTTAAAGTTGCACAACATTCGTGTTTCTGGTATTCGAAATCTGTTGAGACTTGGTTGGCCTAGAAATGTATCTACAGAGCCTAATAAAACCCCTGCTGTTGCAGGAGTGCAAGTGAATGTGAGGAGGAAAGAAAGTCTTTGTGTACAGACAATAAAGTTAACCTGATTGTTATTAAAATTGAAGGTGACTGCTATCAAGATTGAAAATTGATTGTAGCCTTAATTAAACTGAGCAATTTCACACGCTTTCTTAAACTTGTTGGCTTTTTTCTACTATTTTGAAAGATTTGAAGTTGTCCAGTTTTGATCTTTTTAGTAATAGCTTTGTTTATATAGAAGTAAGATAGTTTGCCAACCTTATGGGATTTATATTGGATTCAAATGGATGCGACATGTAGATGGGGCCGGGAACTCTCATCCAAGTAATGTCCTAACTTGATTGAAACAATGGGACTGCATTAAAATCAAGGTTTTTTTGAAGAATCCTGCATTAAAATGACGTCAAATATTCATGTTTCTAACTAATCACGCTAGATGACACTTGCGTTTGGGTCCAAATAGGGTCACTGAATCTAGAAGGCCGTGCCGTCCTTACGGGTATGGCCAATGGGCGTGGTCCAATACTTGAAATAGTTCCAGTATTCAAATAACCCACAAAATCACCAATTAGAGAGCAAGTTTTGTGGGTTATTTGAACACTGGATCTATTTCAGGTACTAGATCACGCCCATTGGCCATACCCGTAAGGACGGCACGACCTTCTAGATTCAGTGACCCTAGGTCCAATACCTTTTCCACAGGCATTGACTAACTATCTTCTATTTAAACAATGGTAATAGGCTGTTGTACAGACGTGCGGTAACAAAAATTGAGTATAAAAAATGCCTTTTTTAAGAAGATTTATTGAAATTAAGTGAATAAGACCATTGTTTATTTCATACGCTATTGTTACAGTAAAGAGCTGTTTCGATTTTCATAATACTGAACCAATTACAAAACCTAAACAAACGCGAATCAGCCCGACAAGTGAGACATCTTAAGTAACATTAATATCTACAATGATAAATATACAAAGCATCACACTTGTCTTGCCTTCCTTTTTATAGATTTGTGTACCTAAAACTTTTTACCTCACTAGTAGAATAATAGAAGTAGTATATCAAAATAATTTTATGCAATTTGCCAAAAAGATATAAGACGCATACACTGTTGAAAGTTATCAAGAATCAGATTACCATTCTGGCATTTTTTCTTCTAGGTACTTTGCCTTTCCGTTGCTGTTGGACACGTTGACATGAATTCCGACGAGCTGGTACAAAACGTCCATCTTTCAGTGAACTTCCTGGTTTCGCTTTTGAAGAAACATTGGCAGAATGTCAGGTCTCTTCACGTAAAGTCTTCAATGGGACCTCCTCAGAGGCTGTACTAGGTAGAGATTAGGGGTACTGTAAGATTTTGGTACATATTTGTTTATGTATATGAATAAAGAATTTTGAAAAGTTTGGATTGGGTTTGATTTCTGGGTGGAATCATTGCAAATTACGAAGTTTTGAGGAAATGGGTAGGTACTGTACCCTGGTTATTACAAATACAGTTGATACAAAAACTATAACTTTTACTAATTGCAAGACGATAATAATTTAATATATTCCAACTATATAATACCAAGGTTCCTGAGGACCTTTTCTCAACCTATGTCGCATGTTACAAAATTTGTTCTCGAATATTCCTTATAGAGTTGGATATATTTATCGCATGCGACATAGGAAAGTAGTGATTTGAGAATTGGAACCCCTATTCTCAAATGTACAATACCCTAGGTCGAATGCATTGAAAATAGTTGGAGATATTTAATCGTATGTGGCAAAAGGAAGTAGATATTTGAGAATCTGGCCCCAGGGATCCTATTCTCAAATATCTACCACCCTATGTCGCATGCGACAAAATATGTCCATCGCCTTTCTCGAATATGCATGCAAAGAGTTGAAGATAATCGCATGTGACATGGGGAATTAGATATTTGAGATTCTGGCCCCTCTATTCTCAAATGTCTAATAACCTAGGTCGCAAGCGACAAAATATGTCCAACGCCTTTCTCGAATATGCATTGAAAAGAGTTGGAGATATTTCATCGTATGTGACATAGGGAAGTAGATATTTGAGAATCTGGCCACAGGGATCCTATTCTCAAATATCTACCACCCTATGTCGCCTGCGACAAAATATGTCCATCGCCTTTCTCGAATATGCATTGCTAAGAGTTTGATATATTTAATCGCATGTGACATAGGGAAGTAGATATTTGAGAATTTGGCTCCAGGGATCATATTCTCAAATATCTACCACCCTATGTCGCAAGCGACAAAATATGTCCAACGCCTTTCTCGAATATGCATTGACAAGAGTTGGAGATATTTAATCGCATGTGACATAGGGAAGTAGATATTTGAGAATCTGGCTCCAGGGATCCTATTCTCAAATATCTACCACCCTATGTCGCAAGCGACAAAATATGTCCAACGCCTTTCTCGAATATGCATTGACAAGAGTTGGAGATATTTAATTTAATCGCATGTGACATAGGGAAGTAGATATTTGAGAATCTGGCCACAGGGATCCTATTCTCAAATATCTACCACCCTATGTCGCATGCGACAAAATATGTCCATCGCCTTTCTCGAATATGCATTGCAAAGAGATGGATATATTTAAACGCATGCTACATAGGGAAGTAGATAGTTGTGAATCTGAGCCCAGGGATCCTATTCTCAAATGTCTACCACCCTACGTCGCATGCGACAAAATATGTCCATCGCCTTTCTCGAATATGCATTGCTACGAGATGGGTACATTTTGTTGCATGGGACGTAAGGTAGTAGAGATTTGAGAATAGGGCCACTATTCTCAAATGTCTTACCCTAGGTCGCAAGCGAGAAAGCATGTCCAACGCCTTTCTCGAATATGCATTAAAAAGAATTGGAGATATTTAAACGCATGCGACATAGGGAAGTAGATATGTGAGAATCGGACCCCAGGGATCCTAATCTCAAATGTCCACCGCCCTAGGTAGCATGTGACAAAATATGCCCATCGCCCTTGTCAAATATGCATTGTAAAGAGATGGATATACTTTGTTGCCTGGGGCGTAGGGTAGTATAGATTTGGGAATAGGGCCCCTATTCTCAAACGTCTAATACCCTAGGTCACAAGCGAGAAAATATGTCCAACGCCTTTCTCGAATATGCATTGAACATAATTAGAGATATTTAAACGCATGCGACATAGGGAAGTAGATATGTGAGAATCGGACCCCAGGGATCCTATTCTCAAATGTCGCATATTACAAAATATGTCTATCGCCTTTCTCGAATATGCATTGCAAAGTGATGGATATATTTTGTTGCATGGGACGTAGGGTAGTAGAGATTTGGGAATAGGGCCCCTATTCTCAAATGTCTAATACCGTAGGTCGCAAGCGAGAAAATGTTCCCAACGCCTTTCTCGAATATGCATTGAAAAGAATTGGATATATTTAAACGCATGCGACAGTAGATATTTGTGAATCTGAGCCCAGGGATCCTATTCTCAAATGTCTACCGCCCTAGGTCGCATGTGACAAAATATGCCCATCGCCCTTGTCAAATATGCATTGCAAAGAGATGGATATACTTTGTTGCATGTAGGGTAGTAGATATTTCAGAATAGGGCCCCTATTCTCAAATGTCTAATACCCTAGGTCGCAAGCGACAAAATATGTCTCGAATATGCATTGAAAAGAGTTGGAGATATTTAATCGCATGTGACATAAGTAGATATTTGAGCTGGCCCCAGGGATCCAATTCTCAAATCTACCAACCTATGTCGCATGCGATAAAATATGACCATCGCCTTTCTCGAATATGCATTGCAAAGAGATGGATATATTTTGTTGCAACGGACGTAGGGTAGTAGAGATTTGAGAATAGGGCCCCTATTCTCAAATGTCTAAGGCGAGGAAATATATGTCCAACGCCTTTCTCGAATATGCATTGAAAAAAATAGGAGATATTTAAACGCATGCGACATAGAGAAGTAGATATTTGAGAATCGAGCCCCAGGGTTCCTATCTCAAATGTCTACCACCCTATGTCACATGCGACAAAATATGTCCATCGTCTTTCTCGAATATGCATTGCAAAGAGATGGATATATTTTGTTGCATGGGACGTAGGGTAGTAGAGATTTGAGAATAGGGTCCCTATTCTCAAATGTCTAATACCCTAGGTCGCAAGCGAGGAAATATGTCCAACGCATTTCTCGAATATGCATGGAAAAGAATTGGAGATAATGCGACAGAAAAATAACTATGCTTCAAAACAGAACAATAACAATCTCTCTACAGGGAGGGAGTGTCAGCTTCAAGCCAGCCAGGGGGTGAGTTATTTTCTCCCCTCTGCTGGTGGAAGACTTGCAGTCTATACTCTCGATCTGCTAGCAATTATACGTGGTGTAAGATACCGGGTGTTAGCGGAAAGCGGTACTCTCCTATAAATTTTGATTGCGTAAATAATGGAAATTTGAAGGATGTTTTACATGACATAAATATTTATTTTTTGACAAAAACGATTAATCTTGCAATAAACTTTCGATTTTTAAATGAAACTCCTGGTATATTTTCATGTCGTTTGCCTCCATATGCGACATTCTGAGTACAACATGTTTCACTTGTCACTTTTTGTAATCTTTTTTGTTTATCCAGAGGGCCATGCATGGATACATTCAAATCATTTCAGTCCAGAATTGTGTTAAAAAATGCAATTAGGTACTGTTTTCGGTCAAAAATTTTCTGATTTGTAAAATTTAATTTTTGAATTTGTAATATCTCCAAAACCCAGAATTCATCGTTCGTTCAACTTTCGACTTTGATACGAAACATATTGCAGACATCTGGCGAGTATTTTTTGGTATTAGAAAATGCGTCAAATACAATACGACCATCATGTTTGTTATAAATATAAGTACACCATCAGTGACTGCCACATGTATATATGCTTCTGCAGATAAGGAATAAAATATGTTTTTTGATATTTCCGTCACATATCTCACACGATTCATACACAAGTCATAGACGGAGTCAAGATGGTCATTTTCATGCAAGTTTACTATATACATTTACTAATTTCTGCAAAAACATTACTATTTTTCATTGCATCGTCCTTATTATGTCGTCATGCCAACTCTGAAATCGTAGCAATTCAAGAAGTTTTGGTGTGTACTTGAGTAAGGGCGTATATATATTTAAGGTAGGGGGAGTTAGTTGGGGTAATTTACGCCCCACACGATCATCCTAAGGAAAAATCAGTAACGCTTAAATAAACTGAATAATTTTTTTGAAAAACTTCACATGAAAACACTATTATGGTATTCTTATACAGCATGCCGCTTTTTTGCAAACATTTCAAACAAATATCCGTGCCTCTCAAGAACAGATCCAGACTATACTTCCTTGACTGACAACAAAATCAAGCCTAGCAATTTCTTTGGAATATTTATTCAATGTTCATGCCTGGGATGAATAATTCTAATATTGATTATTTGATTGCAAGATGTCGTCAGGACGATATATTTTTAAATCTCGGTTTGGCATGAAGCTTGTGTTTCAGACTTATTGCCATCCACTGGCGGATCTGAGGGGGGGCCATGCCCCCCCCCCAGAGCTCTGAATAAGTAGTTGATATTGGTTCAACAATCAGTCTGGATATGCAACCAAAACGAACATTATTCGTATTCGTAGTTTTCGTATTGAATATTTCCTCAAACACTCGAACACCCCAAATCTACACGTTTTTGAATTTCATTCATCATTCAATACAAATATGAAACAGAAATATTCTTCTATGCAGTGCGAATATGTGAAAACAACAGGGCCAGATCAAAGGGCGGCAAAACAGATTACCATAGAGGAAAAATAATAATTTTCTGGGACTGTATTCCATAAAATGCAAATTAGCGGTAAGCGGTGACCGGTGGTGGTGAGCGGTAAGAATCAAAAACAAAGGGAATAACTGAAATAAGTAGTTGTTATTTTTTATCGGAAACCACACAAACACCAATTGGCATTTCACATTAGTTCTTCAGATCAGTAAGATTCAGTTTACAGATTCTTTCAATGAAAAAGAAATGTGATAAGTGAAATTGAAATTATTGTAAAAATTAAATGGTAAGTAGGTACCTACGCAACAGTTAGATTATTAACGTGACTGATTTTTATATATTTTCGAAAACCGATAATCAGTGTACAAAATTATACTCACTTGGATGAACAAAACTATTTAGAGCTCCAGATAAATCTTTAATACATTTTCGAAAATCATTTAATGTCTACATTCCTGAATTTATTCCAATTAAAAAAGTTATTTTAATTATCATGGTGTCATTGTGAAAATATATTTCAACCTCCTATTCGATCTGAAGAACTTAGCTGAGCTGTTTAATTTTTCAGATGGATAGAAGGAAGATTAATTCATACTTTTTGCCAGTACAAAAAAGGCCTAAAATTGAACAACCAATTCAAAATATTGAAAGCGAGGCAGGACCGTCATCTTCAGCTTTAGAAAATCCTAACATATCAGAGGAAAATATTAAAAAACTATCTCAAAGCATCCAAAGTGAGGAGAAACCATCATCGTCATCTCAAAACCCTTTTATATCAGAGGAAAATATAGAAAATGAAAATATTGTCGATATAGGTGAAGCAGTTGGGCGAACAGTGAATGACTATGAGAAATACAATTTCTTAAAAAATAATTGGCATCCGCCTCGTAACCATGTGTTGCCGTTTTCGGAACACAATAAAAATAACCGAATCGTTAAACGTTATTTAAATCATGATCATTTAACAAAATATGAATGGTTATCGTATTCACTTATACATAAAGGAATATATTGTAAATACTGTGTTGTCTTTGCCCAAGTTGGAGGCAGAAATAAGACAGAGTGTCTAAAGAGTCTGGTTCAAACGCCTGCGACAAAATTTGCCAAACTTTTTGGTAGAGATGGTATCTTGGATATTCACGATTCTAATAAATATCATAAAGAAGCTCTTTTGAGTTCAAATATGTTTGTTAATTGTTATGAAAATCCAACTTCTGATATACGGAATGCGTTATCGGAAGGCAGGAAAAGACAAGTAGAAGAAAATAGAAAAAGGATAGTACCAATAATTCGAAGCAGACTCACTGTATATTATATCATTCATCATTAATGTTGGAGTTTATTACTTTGGTTACATGGCCCCCCCTGAAAATCTCCCTAGATCCGCCAGTGTTGGCATCATCAGTACCGAATTCCTATCTTTACAACAACTCTATACCTAAATGATATTAATTTCTTGTTGAATTTTTCTGTAGCTTCCACACTGATGAAAAAAAGAAAATATTTAGAAAAATAAATTATAACCAATTCTCCAAAGTCTGCAGAGACACTTTTGGGTCAGGTGTGTTCCTTATTTTTACCTCTCAACAACCCTATCCCGGAATAATTTCTTGAATTGTTCTGTTGCTTTCACATTTAACCCATTCAGTGCTCGGTTTTCTTGTAGACATTCGTATGGCCTGATACGAATTTCTAAAAAGTAGCTTTTCGACTAGCTTTATATGTCTTATATAAATGTAAAATGTGAAAATGAAACAACCATTCGGGGTAATTTTTGTATAACGCACCGGTGCGTCATGAGCACTGGAGAACTAACTTGAGTTTGATGTGCGCACGACGCACTGGTGCGTCATAAATGATAATATTCTGATATTACTAATATGTAATATAACAAGCACTGGAAATATCGAATAATGATTATAATATAAAAAAGGTGAACACTTGAAATGGAACGCAAACTTTATTAGAGATATACATCAGTATAAAAAACATTATTTTGGTTTGATTCCACTGCATAAACTTTGAACAAACAGAAAAGTATTCTAAAACTGAAAATATATCAGAAAAACTCAATCAATTTTTGTGGTATTGCTCGAAGCATTTCCCAACACATAACCCAGGCTGATCGGGACACTGGATGCAATGGTATGGAGAGTCTTTCCGAATTTTATTCCTCCAGCAAACTTTGCATCTTTTTCGCATAACCCTTCCGATTTCATTTCTCGTTTCAATTTTCTCAGGTAAGTGTTGTATATTTTGTCCTGTGGTTTTGGGTTTAGTAGTACTCTTTTCAGGTAGCATTTTTTCGATAATCGCCAGACGATAATCGTAAAACGTCAGTCGTTTTTTGGAGTTCTTATTATATAAAACGAAAGAATTATATAGGATCAACTGGAGAATGTGTATACCCAGTTTCTTGTACCATCTGAGTGATTTTCGAACACTCGGATAATATGATACCATTTGATCCACATGATCTATACCACCCATGTACCTATTATACTCTGCGATAGGTAATGGCTTTTTCTTCAATACTCCTCTTCTGTTTTCCACATCAACTATATCGTTCTGAAACTCTGTAGATATATACAACACGTCCCTCTTATCCCGCCACTTGCCGATCATCACACGTTCCCTGTAAGCAGCTTTTGTTTCACCCTTTTTTAGTTTGGCAGTCTCCACATCTTTGGGATTTTCCTTTCTTTTCGCTCTAAGTGTACCTGTGCAGTAAGTATCTGCTGTAAGTAGCTTTTTTGCTAAATAAAAGCTATTGTAAAAGTTGTCCATAAAGATAGCATGCCCTGCATTCAGATAATCTTTCATTAAATACATGACAACTTTTTCCGCATGTCCAACACCGCCATATTCATCAGATTGGCCTGTATATACCAATAAATTCATAATAAGACCATCCGACTCAGTAAGCATGTATAGCTTTATACCATACTTATGCCTTTTATTTTTCATGTACTGCCTGAAAATGAGTCTTCCCCTCCAGAGCATCATTGACTCATCCAATGACAGGTGTTTGTCAGGGTAATATACTTCTGCCATTTTGTTTCGAAAATAATTCAGCAATGGACGAATTTTATATAAGCGTTCTTCCTGTATAATATTTCCTTCGCCAGGATTTTCCGCAAAATGTAAACATCTCAAAATGAGAAAGAAGCGATCGCGGCTCATGTACTTTGAAAAACAGGTCATGCCAAAAAGCCAATGTGTTTTCCAATAATCTTTCAAATTGTGGCATTTTATTGTTCCTGTATGAAACAAAAGTCCAATGAAATGAATAAGCTCTTCCTTTGTGAGTTTTCCAACGAGATATTCTTGAATGTACCAAAGCACCCTGGGAAATAAACACATGCTCAGCATATTTATTTGTTTCATCAACAATCAGTTCCAACAGGTCGTCTCCTAACAGCAATCGAAAATAATCGTAAGGACCGGCATTTTCATCCATATCAACAAGCAAACCTGGTGATTTCTGGAAATTGATATCTTTCAGGCCTGTACAGTTATCACTCCAAAATGTATCTGCATCACTAGCACTGATATCTACATCATCACAAGCACTGGTATCTGCCAACACTATGTCATCAATATCAACCGATATAGCAGTTTGATCAGCAGACATACCTGCAACAACAATAAATTGGGTTTTAGTTATAGAAGTTCTTTATAAACTGAGTCGCATCCATACTGAATAACAAAATTTCGTGATCTAACAAAACCTACAGATTTTCAAAATTTCCCCAGTCCGGCCCTGGTAATTACCCCAGTCCAAGCTCCGTAACACTAAATAAACATTTTTTTCACAGAATATTTCACGTTTATATAAAAAAAAATACATATTCTCACCATCATCTCTATCAGAATCAGTGGGAACGTAATCAGAATCAGAATCACTGTTGATATTGAACTCCTCTTCTAAATCTGAATCTTCAAGGAAACGTGAAAGTTCTTCATCATTTATATTTCTATGGTTTCGTACTACTACTTTACGCTTTATACCTGTCGAAGTGCTTGCCTCGCATGACCGTGCGTCATCCATCTTGAAATACCATTCACAAACATTCAAACCTCGAACTACGTCGATTTAACGAATAACGAACCGTTCCGCACGTGCTGTTACAACCACGATGCATATACCTCAAGTGCTAAGATACAACTGCCTGTTATATTCAAGAAGGTAACCGACGCACCCGTGCGTCATGCGCATGTCTGTTAAAACGGTTTGACGCACTGGTGCGTCATGAGCACTGAATGGGTTAAAAATAAGAAAATATCTAGGGAAGTTGTTTTTTATCATTTTTCTCCAATGACCACAGAGATGCTTTTGAGAAAGGTGTATTTCTTTTCACTTCTACATCAACCCTTCACCGAAATAACTATGGTGAGATGTTCTATAGCTTCCACACTGAAAAAAATAAAATATGTGACAAAATCATTATCGGTCATTTCTCCGAAGTCTGCATAGACGTTTTTGGCCCAAGTGTATTCCTTTTTAATTCTACAATAACCCCTCACCAAAATAACTTTCTGTTGAATTGTTATGTAGCTTCCGCACTGGAAAGAAAGAAAATATCCAGGAAAATAATTATTGACCATTTCTCCAACGACTGCTTAGACGCTTTTGGAGCAGGTGTATTCCTTTCTACCCCTACAAAAACTCTTCACCGGCATAATTTCTTGTTGAATTGTTCTGTAGCATCCATACTGAAAAAAAAATATCGAGGAAAATATTTTTTTACCATTTCTCCAATGTCTGCAGAGACGCTTTTGGATCAGGTATATTCCTTTTTAATTCTACAACAACCCCTCACCCAAACAACTTTTTGTTAAATTCTTCTGAAGCTTTCAAACTGAAAAAAAGAAAATATCCAGGAAAATAAATTTTTACCATTTCTCCAATGTCTGCAGATACGCTTTTAGATCAGGTCTATTCATTTTTAATTCTACAAGAACCCCTCACCAAAATAACTTTTTGTTAAATATCGTTCTGTAGCTTCCAAACTGAAAAAAAAGAAAATACCCAGGAAAATAATTTTTCTACGACCGTGCGTTTTTGCTCACTTTCCCGCACTAATTTAAGTTTAGAAAGTGTCACTTTCCCGCACTAGTGCGGGAAAGTAAAATATGTCAATTTATCAATTACAAAAATGGCAAATGTTCTGTTCAGTGCGTAGGCGTAAACACATTTGGTAAAATGCCTGCAGAGATCGCTAACTACTTAGGCCTATATATACCTAACACAGAACGTCAGCTCACAGTTTTAGACGATCCTCGGCAAAGTTTCTAGCAGATTCAGGCGAAGGGATAACCAACATAAAACGTCTTGGAGGCTGGAAGTCAACTGCTGTTGCTGAGAGTTATTTGGAGGACTCCGTAGAACAGAAGAAAACCACCTCGAATAAAATTCTTTTCCCGCTGCCGACACTGTAAATAGTCGATACATGCTTAGCAACAAAACAGGTAAATGGCCTATATCATTCGTTTACTAATTCATCTTGACAACGGAATGTAAATAGTGTCATTTACATGCCTAGGGTAATAATGACTTTGCCTTTGACAAGTAATACCTTCAGCTTCATTCATATCAATTTTTAGGTTATGAGACCTTTTGAATATTATTGTTGTCTGCTTATTCGGTAACTTAGTTACACGCACAAGCAACTTAGAATGAAATAGCGAACGAATAATCATGAAGGAAGGGTAAGAAAACAAACTTCAATTCAGGCAAATTTTGAGAAATGTCAACAAGCAGCGGGAAAAACGTAATAAGTAACACGGAATGTATCGACTGTTATCATCCTCGGCAAGCGACAAGCCTCGGCTTTACCTCGGCTCGTACTCGCTCACCTCGAATGTTAACACGTCTTTACATTCCTTGTTACTTAAATAACTATTCATGTAATGGCAACTTGCAACCGATGCCGTCTCCGTCATCTTCATGCACTTTGCAATCTACGAGTGTTACTCTTAACAGCCAGTTACCACCAGCTAACTACTCTGGACCGGCTATTCTGACGCATTTACAGAATGCAACAAATTGTGTTTTCAACATTAATATTAATAATAATTAGTGGAGTTTCATGGAATGTTTTGTATGTTGAAATAAAATATATATTTTCAATGTGCTTTTTGAATCTTTATGCGGTCGTAGAAAAAATAATGTTCCTAATTCATGCGTAAAGTGTCTTTCCCGCCCTTGACTGCTTGCCCGAACTCCGCTTCGCATCGTTCGGGTCAACGGCAGTCGCGTGCGGGAAAGTATCACTTTCCGCACTTGTTAGGAAAATAACTATTTTGACCATTTCTCCAACGTCTGCAGATATGCTTTTGGATCAGGTGTATTGTATTCCTTTCTAATTTTACAACAACCCATCACCCAAATTACTTTTTGTTGAATTGTTCTGTAGCATCCATACTGAAAAAAAAAGAAAATATCTAGGAAAATAAATTTTGACCATTTTTCCAATGTCTGCAGAGACGCTTTTGGATCACGTGTACTCCTTTCCAATTTTACAACAACCCCTCACCCAAACTACTCTTTGTTCTGTAGCTTCCACACTGAAAAGAAAGAATATATCTACGAAAATAATTTTTGACCATTTCTCCAATGTCTGCAGTTACGCTTTTGAATGAGGTGTATTCCTTTTTAATTCTATAACAACCCCTCACCTAAATAACTTTTTATTCTGTAGTGTCCACACTGCAAAGAAAAAAAATATCTAGGAATATAATATATTCTGTAACAAAGTTATAATGAAAATTCGTTGCAAGTGGAAAGTTCCGAGCGCGAGCCGAAGGCGAGCGTGATGAACCATGAGCATCACGAATTTTCATTCTAACCGAGTAGCAGACTATATTTTCTCCACGATCAAAGATAGCAAACGTGACAGCAATAATTTTGACACTTACTCAAATTTTGCCACTACGATGACAATCAACTGCGTCAAGGATAATGTTATTATTGCTGACCAGTGTGAGAATATTATTCTATCGCAAAAGAGAGAATGTAAATACATTTAAATTGCATGGGGGCAGAGGTGTTGCAGAATATTTCTTCAATCTCAAGAGAGAGAATTCCAGCATTCTGTAATCAAATTTGATTTCAGAATTGGAAAATTCTGTGATGATCGTGGAAAAAATAATTTTTGTCCATTTCTCCAATGTCTGCAGAGAAGCTTTTGGATCAGGTGTATTCCTTTTTTTTACCTCTACAACAACCATATATATTTATAGCTCTGAACTAAAACTGTCCAGTGAAACAATCATTTCACAATTATTACTCTAGCGACTTTTTTAATACAAATATAATTCAACGTCCGAGAGATGCTTTATTTCCCATCTTCGTCGAAATTATAAGACCAAAAGTTCTATACTCTCATCAATGAGATATTTGACGGGTTTTTAATACGATAAAAGCATATTGTGTTTTCATTCAATTCGATAATTTTTCCCCTTTCAAATTGAAAAGGCTCAGGCAGTGCTTCAACCCCAACTTCCGGAATCCCTCAATCCCCGCCACTGGTGCTGATTATGCATCCACAGCCATCACAATATCAGCAGAGAATAATTAAACTAATTTCCCAAAATGCCTATGTAAAGATGAAACAAATGCACACTATAAATAGACCAGATGTTTCTCAAAGGGGGCCGTGCTTTATCACCACGGTACATTAGTCTCAGTGGCACATCACACCAGGCCATGCAAGTTTCTTTGCGCATCTCGAACTCAGATCCAAAATTAGTCAATTGTTTCGCGGTCGAAATGAAATGCAATTACGCAAAGATAGGCTATGTTTATCGAGGAATAATCGCAGATAAGGCTGCTTATCACTCGTTTTGAAATGGTGTGTGGCTCATTTCGCTTACACAGTGAAAACAGTAGTCGGTTTATAATGACATGCGGTTGGATATCTAAGCCATGGTCCGGGATATGACGGCTGTATTTTGATAACAACTTCCTTCCCATCTCGAATCATTGCAATTTCCTACCATGATTTAGAACGGCAAGTGCACTTTTCCCGAAAACAAATATGAAAGTGGTGTTTTGTTTTCCGTTTATAGAATTTTTATTGTTAGTGACACATGTTTATTCTTCGACTCTGAAAAATGGAGATGAAAGTGAAATTTCGACAACTGTATTTTCTGACACAGGATCTACTGACAATGCAATTTTGGGGACAACAAAGGCCCCTCCCATAGTGAAACCGGCAAATCCATGCTCCTGTGAGTACATTAACATTATGATCCAACCCATCACTTTTTATTACCTTCCTAAAACTAATCTTACTTTTATCTGATATTTTAAACTCGTAACTCACATTAGTTGAACAATAATTTTCATTTATCAGTTTGAGTTATCACCCCTAATAAATAACAATCATATATAAATATTGTTTCGCTGATAAATGTAGAATGTAAATGCAGGGGTACTTTTTGTTTTTTTGGGAACTGCTGATGATTCACCTCGTATCAACTTCTTGAATTCAAAATTAATTAATAAAGCTAAATGTGATTACAGGCTGGTGCCAAAACGAATTAAACGCGTATTATAAGGAAAAAAGTAACAGGCAAGGACCAGGTGGAGAATGTTGAGGTTCCAACTTTCAGGAGAATAAATATCTAAAAACGAAAACACTCAAAATGGTGAAATGGGGATGCAGTAGGGGTTGAAAACGGGTTTTTCTATTTGCGGCGAAATGTGACCTCCTAGCGAAATATGTTCAATAAAAAGGTTGTAGATAATAAAAAAATGGAAAACTTCTTTCTTAAACACTTTTTGACATAACCTCAAATTAACCGTCAAAATGGCAAAAAACGATTGTTTAGTATTTTTTTCTCGCGTATAAATGATTTAGTTGATAAAAATGTTTTTTTGTGTCGAATAAGCAAGATTTTTTCGCAAAGACTACGAGTTTTCGAGTTATTTACATTTTTGGAAAATAATACCCTTATCTTCCACGAACAATTGTCTTGATATTTTTTTGTATTTCGAAGGTCTATAAGTGACCATTTTAATTGTTGAAACGTCTACTTTGAAATGGTCTATATAACTAGGTGGTTTATTGTTCGTTAAATCGCTTTAAATTGAGAAAAAAGTCTCCCTGAATCATGATTTTCTCAATGATTTTCGACTATCTTCATTATTTTTATAAGAAAAATTAGTTTACATTGAATTATTTATAACAAAATATTGGAAAACATACGAGGATGTATTGATATCTAGTTAGCCTAGACCAGCTCCCTGCATAAACAAAATATGGCGTTACCATAGCAACGAACAATAACTTATTAGAAGTGTCGGTGTAAAGTTTGACGTCAAAGAAGTAAACCAGAGTTACGCAATAAATTAAAAGAAAAAATATATCCACTGAAATTGTGAAAATCGAAAAATTGGAGTATCCGGCCATCATCAAGTAGCTGTATTTAAAAGGGTTAAGAGGTAAGCAGATTCACGAAGATATGCTTAATACCATTGGTGATCAATGTCCTTCGTATGCGACCGTGAAAAATTGGACTGCAAGCTTCAAAAGAGGTAAATTTTCCATTGAGGATGATGGCCGATCGGGAAGGCCAGTTTCTGTGTCAGTCCCCGAAAATATCGATGCAGTTCATGACATGATTTCAACAGACCGTCGAATTGGGCTAAAACGGATATCTGAAGTACTGAATATTTCATACGAACGCGTTCATCATAATAGTTCACGTCAATTTGGACATGAGAAAAATTGCTGCAAAATGGATCCCCAAATGTTTGAATGTTGTCCAAAATCGTGCAAAGGTAGTAGCATCGCGTTCGATCTGAGCTCGATTTGAAAACGATGTAGACTTCTTAAACCGAATTATTACTATGGATGAGACTTGGGTACATTTCTACGATCCAGAAACAAAGCAACAATCGATAGAATGGCGACACTCCGGTTCTCCAAGACCTAAGAAGTTTCGTGTCCAAAAATCTGCTGGAAAAGTACTTGCTTCAGTTTTTTCGGGATTGCCATGGAGTAATCATGATTGATTTTTTGGATAAGGGTAGAACAATAACTGGAGATTACTATTCGCCATTACAGACCACTCTACGGGAAAAAATTAAAGAGAAAAGACGCGGAAAGCTATCCAAAGGTGTTTTGTTTTTGTAGGACAACGCCAAAAAATTTCGTGATTTAGGGTTTGAAATACTAGAACAACCCCCTTATTCACCAGATTTGGCTCCGTCCGACTATCATCTCTTTTCTCAACTGAAAAAAAGTTTAAAAGGTCGTAAATTTTCTTCCAAGCAGGAGGTAATAAAAGCTGTTTGCAGAGCAAGAGCAAGAAGAAATATTTTTTTTTTTTTTAAAGGTTCGCTGTAATAAATGTATCCAATTAAGAGGAGAATATGTTGAGTATTAAAATATTTTGACATTGAAATTTTGTTTGGTTCTATAGTAGGCTAAGAATTTTTAAATATATCCTCGTAATTGAACTTCAAAATTAATTTAATAGTATCATTTTTATTCTTTTCTACAACTATTGAGAATCATTGAAAATATTGAGAAAATCATGATTCAGAGAGACTTTTGTCGTCGGTTTTCCTCAATTTAAAGCGGCAACGATCAATAATAATAATAATAATAATAATAATAATAATAATAATAATAATAATAATAATAATAATAATAATAATAATAATAATAATAATAATAATAATAATAATAATAATAATAATAATAATAATAATAATAATAATAATAATAATAATAATAATAATAATAATAATAATAATAATAATAATAATAATAATAATAATAATAATAATAATAATAATAATAATAATAATAATAATAATAATAATAATAATAATAAATAGGCAGGGGGGTCAACCAACACCTAAGGCCGTGGTGAGTAGCGACACCACCTACCCGAGCAAAGGATGCAAAATCGGACCGGCAGCTCATGCGCATCCGGAAGGGAAAAAGCAACTTTCCCTCCGGTGTCGGCCGTGGGTTTACTGGGTTAACCCCCCAGTAAACTCTACTACTCGGTTCCCAACAATCGAGGAAGAGGCCCCCACAACCGACCCCCTCGGATTAGGGGTCAAAGGCAAGGTGGTGGGGCCAACCATGATTTGCCAAATGATGACGACCGCGATAACAACGGACGCTTTGAGTGGACGGACGAATTAAGGGACGGACTTCTGCATTGCTACGAGAGCAGTGAGCCCGCCCGGAGAGGATACATGGCGAGAATGCATGCTCTGTGGTGTGAGAGACACCCAGATCATGCAGCGTTTTCCGCACAAAATCTCAGGGATTATGTATCCCATCTTCGGGCTCGAGGCTACGTTAGAGCTCCTCCTCAGCCGGTTATCGAAGTGGCAGATATGCCACGTGTCGGTTTGGCTGTGGAGGAGAATCGCATCATTCCACTGATGGAGGATATCAGAACCCGCAGGGCGCTACACAATATGAAGCCCCTGAAGCCGCAAGAACTGGCACGGGTGGATGCGGAGATTGGCGATGTTCTTCCAGAAGAGGCTGACATCGGGCAGATCAATTCTGTCGTGTACGACGCCGCTCATGCTCTATCCCAAACAGAGAGGAGGGACACCACCGCTCTGGTAAGGAGGCATGAACGACGTGTACACAAGATGGAAGCCAATATCAAGTCGGCGAGACAACACGCGTCTCGTATCCAGTGTGTGGTGGACTTCGTGGCGGCCAATAGGCCTTTCACGCCCGCAGTGCGGCGAATTGCCGCAAAATTGAGACGAGCTCACCACACATTAAATCAAGGTGTGCTGTTCACCATCAAACAGCACTGCCTTGATAGGATACGAATGCTAGTGGCTGCAAAGAAGTCACTAGTGAGGCGGGCGAGAAGTATCGCGGAAAACATAAAGTTCCGCGATAAACCTTCTCGCTTATTCCAAGAGCCTCCACGTGTTGTCGATAACCCGCCGGCTGCAGATCGGGTGGAAACATTCTGGAAGAATATCTATGAGTATCCGCAACCACTCAACGTAGATACTCCAGCCCTAGCGCAGTTCGAAGCATTTTGCAGGGGGCTTCGGCAGCCTGAGCTCAATGATCTGCGCATTCCGATAACCACGGAAGAAGTACGAGGGGCCCTAAAAGGCTCTAAGAATTTCGCTGCTCCAGGCCCTGATGGGTTGAATAACTATTGGTGGAAAAAGTTTCCAACAACCCACCGCCATCTGGCCAGAGTTTTCAACTCATGGCTAGATGGGGAGCAGCAGATTCCAGAGTGGTTTGTCGAGGGGCGAACCGTGCTCATCCCCATAAACGGAGATTTGTCTGATCCAAAGAATTACAGGCCGATAACATGCTTGAATGCGTGTTATAAGGTGTTTACGCGCATCTTATACACACGCATTCTCTCCGCAGTTGATCCGGTGTATGAACGGATAAATGAGCAAAGAGGGTCAAAGAAAGGGGTCGCCGGGTGCAAGGAGAACGTGCTCATCGATAGATGTATCACGCAGGACTCCGTGCAGTATAAGCGTAACCTTTCGATGGCCTGGATCGATTACCGCAAGGCATTTGATACAACATCACATGAGTTAATCATGCATTTGCTCAGATGCCTTGAGGTACCCGGTCAAATAGTGGGATGCATTGGACAACTGATGCCGCTCTGGAGGACTCGCTTCACCATAAGATCTGGTAGAGACATAGTCCAAACAGAGCAGGTCATCATTAGAAGAACAGAGCAGGTCATCATTAGAAGAGGTGTGTTTCAGGGAGACTCCCTTAGCCCTCTTCTCTTCTGCATCTCACTATTGCCATTGTCCGTTGCACTCAGGAATACCCGTGGGTACAACTGCGGCACCCCCAGCAACCGGAGGCATAATGTCACCCATCTATTTTACATGGGTGACCTCAAATTGTATGCCTCTGGAGAAAGGGACCTACATCAGTCCCTTAGGGTGGTGGAAGAATATACGCATGCTATCGGTATGGAATTTGGGATCGACAAATGTGCTACGGTTCATCTCAAAAGAGGACGATACGAGGAATACGGAGAGGATGTCCAGCTCGTAGACGGAAGCATCCTACATCATCTGGATGCCGGAGAGACTTATACCTACCTTGGGGTGGAACAACGCCGCTCCCAAGAGGTATTTGCAGTTAAAAACTCTCTCCGCGGCAAGTATCAGCATAAACTCCGACAGATCTGGTCATCAGAACTGTCGGGGAAGAACAAAGTTGCTGCAACTAATATGCTTGCCGTTCCGATCCTTCTTTACTCTTTCGGAGTGATGAAGTGGACTAAGGAAGAGCTGCGACAACTTGACGTTAAGACTCGCAAAATGATGCATCTGAATAGGAGCTTGCATCCTAAATCGTCCGTTCCACGGTTATACTTTCCCAGACAGCGGGGAGGCCGTGGACTTTTGAGTTTGGAGTGTCTGCATAACAGAATGGTTCTGGATGGGGCCTGTAAAGTCATCAGGAGTTCAGATCCCCTTCTCTGCATGGTCCGCGACCATGAGAAAGCAGGGATTGGAGCATTCCTTTTTAAGGCAGCTTCCCGTGCGGCCGATGAACTCGGTCTCGTTTTCGACACTGAACGGGCTAACCCAAACTCTGTCACCGAGTTGGGACCCGTTCAGCAAAAAGCTCACATAAAAGCTGCGGAGACAGAGGTCCTGCTACAGCTACATATGGATAAGCCAATGCATGGTGTCTTCTTTCATAACATCGAAGACCTTGGCTTATCCAAAAGCTTGACCTTTGCCTTCCTCAGGTCAAGTGAGCTAAAGTCGGAGACCGAGGGATTCATAATGGCCTGCCAGGATGGTGTTTTCAACACCCTTGTCTACCGTAGTCGCGTGATGGGTATAGACGTCCCTGACACCCGATGCAGGGCATGTCGTGGGGCACCTGAGACCGTAATGCATTTGCTATCAGCATGCCCATCTTATGCGGTCTCAGCCTATATCCACAGGCATAACGCGGCGCTACGAGTGTTGTACTACCACCTACGACACTCATACGGTATAGACGAGACACCGGTGTTGCCTTATGCTCCGGGGGATATTGAGTCCGTGGTGGAGAATGAGAGATGCCGAATCTCTTGGAGCTACTCATTCCCCACCCTCAGGCAAATACAAGCCAATAAGCCTGATGTTGTCCTCCTCGACCACCAAAGTAGAACGATATTCGTCATGGAGTTTTCCGCTCCAGGCGAAATGAATATCGTTCGAAAAGAGGAGGAAAAACGGACTAAATATCGAGATCTTCTCTTTGAACTCCGCAGGTTATATCCGGACCATTCTGTCAAAATGGTGGTTCTGATTATAGGAGTCCTTGGTGGAATGATGGACACACTGCTCTCTAACTTGAAGATGATACCGGCTTGCCGTAATATGGCAGAAATCTTAGCAGCAAGAATGCAGAAGGCCGTTATACTTGGTTCGCTCCGTCTACTCAGGGCACACGATTCTCGGACCCAATAATCACCCACCCTACGGACGTAGGGAGTGGTTATTGGGGTTAACGACACCAGCGCGCCCTCCGGATGGGTCGGAGCACCGGAGACAGGGCCTGACTGGTACACTCCTAAGGAGGAAAAAATAATAATAATAATAATAATAATAATAATAATAATAATAATAATAATAATAATAATAATAATAATAATAATAATAATAATAATAATAATAATAATAATAATAATAATAATAATAATAATAATAATAATAATAATAATAATAATAATAATAATACATTTATTGCTTCAAAAAACAGTACGTTTCATAGCAAGGGTTCGAAAATACATAAGTAATGCCCTAAAAAATAAGAGAAACTAGAAAAAATAAATAATAAAGTGCAAATGATACTTCCAATATGAGCACAACATTGTAGTGGAAGAGAGACATTTACTGCACACAAAAAAGAAAAAAAAAGAAATAAGACCAACATTCAGATATCACATTATTGTAAAACTATTCATTAATAACAAAGGAACGGAGTCTCAAAATGTTCCAGACATAATTAGCTATGACTTTGGCAATGTTCGGAGTGATATTTTCTAGAGAAAATATCATGTTATTGAGACTGGATAGACACTCAGAATTGGGGGGTTTCATTGAACAGTATATTGGACACTCAAACAGAATGTATTCTATTGTTTCCAAAGTATTCATATTGAATATCATACAAACTTCCATTGGATCTATTCTATAGGTGGCACCGTTCAAAGTGAATTTCAACATAAATTTGCTACTTAGACGAATTTGTGCAATTGTTCTTTTGATTTGAATTGGAACCTTCAGGTCAAGAAAATTCTGGTTGAATCTGTGGTTGGTAAAAAAACAATGGAATGAAAGGTAAAAGTTGCTCTACTTGAAAGTGTCGGATCTTCCTGAAAGAGTTTTTCGTGAAACTTAGATAAAATGAGATTTTTATTTTTAGTAATAAAGCCTGCATCATACCTCGACCTCAGCTCGGAAAGATCATTTGAATCAAAAAAGCTTTTTACTTGGTATGCCCAGTTGAACTTCTGATCACATTGATCAAGACTTAGTTGTCTTCTAAAACAAATTTTGGGTAAGCGATTTTCATCCATTTTGAGAATTTTGGTCAGCCAGTTCAAGCAAGATTTGAATACATTGTAAAGAAGCTTCACTCGTCCGGTTTCTAGTCTTACAATGTAGTCAGGTGGGGTAATGGGAAGAAGTAGTATTCTTTTCAGAAAACCCACCTGCACACGCTCCAATATTTCCGCATATCTAAGGCCCCATATTGCAACACAGTTAAACATAACACTCACCGCCAAACTATCGAAAAGTTTCATTTTGGATTTCCATGTAACCATTTTACTTTTAGCAATTACTGGAATGAATGCACCAACCGCTTGTTTTTCTTTTATAGCAGAATTTGACGCCATTTCCCTGAATAGAGAGGAAGACACAAACGGAACTCCAAGATATGTGTATTTTGTAATCATCTCAACCTTTTTGCCTTCAAATAAAAATGTTTCTTTTTCGTTTATTCCAAAGCCACCTCTTGAGAACGACATAACTTTAGTTTTTTCTGTGTTGACAGTCAGATTGTTTAACTGGGTATACTGTTCAAGTATTCTCAGTTTTCTACCATAGATCAATTTGGGATTCAGCCAGTATAAGATCATCAGCGTAACATTGCATCAATAAACCACGAAGTAACATAGACCATTTCAAATTAGACATTTTAACAATTAAAATAATCATTTATAGACCTTCGAAATACAAAAAAATATCAAGACAACTGTTCGTTGAAGATAAGGTTATTTTTTTCGAAAAATGTACCTAACTCGCCATTTTGATGGTCAATTTGGGGTTATATCGAAAAGTGTTGAATACAAAACTTATTGATTTTTTCATTATCTACAACTTTTCTTTCGTACATTTTTCGCTAGGTGGTCAAGTTTCGCCGCAAATCGCAAAAAACCGTTTTCAACCCCCATTTTGAGTGTTTTCGTGTTCAATAATTTTTTTTCTTTAAAGTTGGAACCTCAACAACATTTACCACCTGGACCTTGCCTGTTACTTTTTTCTTTTTCACGAAAATTGTAGGCACCAGTCTAACAGTGATATCGCCAATATACAAGGCTAAAAAGTAAAATTAAACTGTAAATGACCAATTAACAGGCCAATATCCTTGATTACTGACATTGCTAAGGTTTTTGAGAAAATATTGAGAGTTAGAATAATTAGTTTTTTGAAAAAGTACAATATTTTGTCACCAAAGTAGTTGGTTTCAGGGAAGAAATGTCGGCACGAGAATCACGAGATGCTATAGCACCATATCTTTACACGAAAATTTAGAAATCAATGGAAAGCCAGCTCTGGCAGTTTTTATCGACTTAGAGAAAGCATTCGATATAGTCGATCATATTCATTTATTGAAAATTTTAGAAAATACTCGTTTTAATGGTACGTCATTACAGCTGATGAAAAATTACCTCATCTCATCTCATCGAAATCAGCTGGTAAAAATGAGCATTAAGTGAATCTAGGGTTCTTAAATGTGGTGTGCCACAGGATACTTTTCTAGGACCGGTACTAGCTGTTGATAAATTATTTGTTCAGATTCCATTTCAATTATCATGACACATCAATGTTCACTCACGTTCACACACAATTTAAAAAAAATCTGAAAATATTTTTATTAAATCAAAGACAGTTAAGAAGAATCGCTTCTGTAAGTGATATTTATATGAAATTTAGAAGACTCAACATTGGAGAACTATTCACACTATTTTTCAGAATAAAATCAAACGATTTATATTTTTAACAATGATTTTAAAAACCTCGGATAAAAAAACGGTAAATCGCTCCAGTAAGTGATTTCTCTGTAGTATATGAACGAAAAGACGAAAATAGTTCTGCTACTGTCCACAAGGTATTGCACAGAATTATTGTCACTATCATATTTACTGTACAGCGTTGCCAATAGTTCTAGACAGCGGTAACCGATGTATTTTGTTTAATTTTTCGAAAATGAAAGTTACGTCGATAGGGGTTTGTCAGTTCATCAGTTGGATGTTGGATTGGTCCGCCTAAAGCCTTGGAGTCCTTGGACACAATTGAAGAAGTATGTAAGTAAGTTTTATGTTTTGCGATTTGCCAACAAAAGAGCGAAGACACCACAAATTCACAGACAGGACTCAACCAGAGTCGGACTGGACAGGGCGGCAGTTGCCGCCTGGGCCAACCTTAGAAAATGTGGGGGGCCAAAAGCAAAATGTGGGGACAAATACAAAACGACACAAACACAAGTAAATAGTATACACTTCCACTGATCATTGACCCTTATCCCTTATCATCTTCAAGTTGATAGCAATCGTTAAGGTTCGTATAAAGTCAAATATTTCGCGTTTCTGAACTGTAAGATGGCACTGACAAGATATATGTTTCTTACCATAGTGACAGCGTTCTTTCACAATATTATCAAATAAATTACAGTTTTCTGCTGGAATATCTACCGAATATTCAACGGTCAACCCTACTGCAAATGCATTGTTGCCAAATCTCAACATTATTTGGAATACTGCGAAATAGCTCACCGGATTATTAATCATTATCTGGTATCGATTGTGGTAGTGTAGTTCAATGCATTATGTAGCTATAATGTCAAGGGGGTTGTGAGAAAAAAAGGGAGACGCCATCTTCTCTCTTCTATTATTCTTTCCATTATGAAGTGGACTAGTAACTATTGTATCCATACCTTCTCTACCGTTTGTAATTTGGTGGTTTATTTCATTGTTTTTCGGAATTATGAGTTTATTGTTTTTTTTGAGCTACATTTTCAAGGTTCTTTCTTTCTTTTCTTCTCTTTTCCAGCCCTTCGTATAGGCTTATTGTTCAATGGTCTATGAAATATTTCAGTTTTGCAGTATCTCTGGGTTTTTTTTGTGAATGTAGACTTCGCGGGCCTCATTAAAAGGTGTGGACCATTAACTTTAAAGCTGGTTCATGCTTTTTCTTAGATTTTGGTTTATTGATGATGCCTGTGCCGTCGGTTTTCCTGTCGAAGGAGATCTTGGGAATCTTTGGTATTGCCTTTTTTTCCGGTTCACCTGTATATTATTTATTGTATTCATTTCGCTTGTATTTCTGATATTCGGGGTTGCAGTGCCCATGGGTTTGTTATAGATATAGTCCGTCCGTCCTTGATCTTGTTTAGATTAGATTTGCTTTTAGCACAAACAACATTATTGTTGGTAAAATTCAAAAAGAGCAGCTAATATGAACAACTCACTATAATTCATTTTTATCTATATTTTTCAACTTTGTGAGCCGAACTCTGCCTATTATGCCGTTATTTTTTATGTATATAGGGGTATGATAAAGTAATGCACAAAATTCATTAAACGTACAACGATCACATTTGAAAAAAATGCAAAAACACGTCAAACTGTTTTTTTTATTCCGCATCTTTTGACATAAGTTACAAAAATAACACGTCAAAGTTGTCAAAGTTATGACGTCATCAACAAATTTTTTTAATGGGCAGCTAAGATTTTTATTACATTATGTAGAGCTTGTGTTTTTACACAAGGGAAAAATAGTTGTAGTAGGGCTCACATAAGAAAAAAAACGAGAAAATGAATAAAAAACGAAATAAACGTAAGTTTCATAATAACTTTTCAATTAACTAAACAGTCCATTAAACCAACTTTGAAGTGTTATTTTTGTAACTTATGTCAAAAGATGCGGAATAAAAAAAACAGTTTGACGTGTTTTTGCATTTTTTTCAAAAGTGATCGTTGTACGTTTTATGAATTTTGTGCATTACTTTATCATAATACTGTATAATATAAAGTTATTTAAAAACAACTGGAATGGACAATAAAGACGATATTATGGTTATAATTTTTCAATTCTGTTTTGCGTCCTGTTTTATTTCCAAAACTGATATTTAAAATCGCAAAACACAAAACTTATTACTTACATACTTCTTCAATTGTGTCCAAGGACTCCAAGGCTTTAGGCGGACCAATCCAACATCCAACTGATGAACTGACAAATCCCTATCGACGTAACTTTCATTTTCGACAAATTAAACAAGTTACATCGGTTACCGCTGTCTAGAACTATTGGCAACGCTGTATAGTAAATATGACAGTGACAATAATTCTGTGCAATACCTTGTGGACAGTAGCAGAACTGTTTTTGTCTTTTCGTTCATGTACTACAGAGGAATCATTATTAAAAATATAAATCGTTTGATTTTATTTCTGAAAAATAGTATGAATAATTCCTCAATGTTCAGTCTTTTAAATTTCATATAAATATTACTTGCAAAGCGATTCTTCTCAACTGTCTTGATTTTATAACAAGATTTTCAGATTTTTTTTTAATTGTGAGGGAACGTTGAAGTAGAATATTCTGAAAAAAATCGTGATAATCTTTTACTTTGACATTGATATGTCATGATTTTTGAAATGGAATCTGATGAATGGTTTTTGGGAAAATTCAAAAAAACACTTATTTAGTAGTATCTCTCAATTTCAGTTTTTAATAAAGTAAACTTTTAAGTCTCTTGGTAAAAATCAGTAACTGGAGTTATTAGGTTCTGAATTGTATTTAATGTGTGAAATGTTCATGAAGCTTTCAGCGAATATTTTGAATTTTGACCCATTCCATGATGTCAAAGCCGCATGCCACGATTTTTTTTATTCAACTTCTACTTTCAGTTTTATAATTTTTTAATTTTCTAGTAACTCCTAGAAGTTGCTAGGTTTTACCATGGGAAGAAAGATTGATGTTCCTGTACTTTTTGTGTATCACAACAAAACCCCTAGAAGCAAATTTTTCTTGTAGTGTTCTCTATATTTTACATTTATTAAAATTATTTTATTTTCTGTCCCTACTCCCTACTTATCGCTTTTATTTTTATATATTACGAATATTTACCTTTTTTTGGAATCCTAAAAAGCCTTTACTTGTGTTTTAATTTAATTACCATTTTTATATTTTGTTTGTTATTTTAACTTTCGATTTAAAAATTTGTTTTTGTAATTTAGTAGTTTTATTAATAAAAGTTGGCAAATGATGGAGGTCCAAACTCATTATAAATAATTTTTTTAATGTGGAAAACTTGTTATAATAAATAAGATTTTTTCAATGGGGAAGTGTTGGGCCAAATAGGTACACTGCCACGAGGGCCAAATGGTCCCAGTCCAACTCTGGGCTCAACTGATCTCAAAAAATTATTTCCCCGAGGTTTCCACCCAACAAAAAACTAGAGGCCCTGTTAGTTTCACTAAATTCACTGACAAGGCTCTGTAGAGGTCGCTAATCAACAGTAATGAAGTCTACATTCACAAAAAAACGGAGATACTGCAAAACTGAAATATTTTGTTGACCACTGAACAATAAGCATATACGAAGAGCTATAAAAGAGAAGAAAAGAAAGAACCTTGAAAACGTGGCCCAAAAACATAACATTGAACTCATAATTCCGAAAAACAATGAAATAAACCACCAAATTACAAACGGTAGAGAAGGTATAGACACAATCGTTACTAGCCCCCTTCAAAATGGAAGGAATAATAAAAGAGAGAAGATGGCGGCTCACCTTTTCTCTCACAACCCCCTTGAAAATATAGCTTCATAATGCATTGAGCCAGATTACCACAATTAATACCAGATAATAATTAATAATCATGTCGGGGCGTGGCGCAGTGGTTAGAGCGTCAGACTTTGGGTCGAAAGGTCCGGAGTTCGAGCCCCAGTTGCGGCTGGGATTTTTTAATTTAATTTTACCAATTAAAATATTCAAATCTCGTGGCTGAACTGGGGTAAGTCCTGCACGATTCACTGTTGCGTTCCAATTAACAGTGCTGCTCCTGAGGGGCGCATGGAGTTAGTAACAAGGCCTAACCAGAACACGTGGCTAATGACCATAGCAGTCGATGCCAAAACACCAACAAAAAAAAATTAACAATCCTGTGAGCTATTTCGCAGTACTCCGAAAAATGTTGAGATTTGGCAACAATGCATTAGCAGTATGGTTGACCGTTAGATATTCGGTAGATATTCCGGCCGAAAACTGTAATTTATTTGGAAATATTATAAAAGATCGCTGTCACTATGATATGAAAAACATATCTTGTCGGTGCCATCTTACAGTTCAGAAACGCGAAATATTTGACTTTATATGAACCTTAAACGTTATTTAATATTATCTTTCTACAATGTTTTCTGAAATGAATAAATATTTTTATACATTACTTCCATTGATAGTAAAATTCCTGAGATTGCATTTTGCCAACAAATTATCAGAATGCTCAGACGCAAAAGGATCTGATGGAAATATTCCGATCGTTATCAAGAAATGTGACCCCAAACTAACACCAGCTCTTTGCAAGTTATTATTCTGCTATACTCTTTTCTATTCTACCACTTCGAATTTTGAGTTATACTAGTTTCACCATTTTTAATCAAAAAGTTGAACAGATTTGAATCCCATTGACGATTTTGAATTTTCTTACAGCTCCAAATCCACCAGTTATAAGCAGCTCCACCAACACTTCGACATCTATGGATCATCCAGAAATTTCCTGGAAACTAACTGTAAATCCCATTACTTGTCAGGAACAATCATTTCTTCATATAACCTGCACTAATATTCAAAATAAAGCTGATGTTGAAACAATCAAAAACAACGTCACACGCAAAAAAAATGTTTCCTTTGAATTATTGACATTGAAGGCTCAAGCAACTTACAGATGTTATGGTATCCTCAAAACTGGCTCAAAGGAATCAAAACGATCAAAATCGATCGGCATCTCAACTATAAAAACAGGTGAGCATTTTTCTGTTCTACAGAAAAAATATTTTCATCACACCTATCTGAAAACACTATATTTACAAGCTTATTTAACATACTGAAAAAGGTTCTTTTCCGTGCGCCCGCACGGAAAAATTTTCCGTGCGCTGGTGTCAATATAGCTGCCTATTTACATGTCAAAATTGAATATGTTGTTGACAGTTCTCTATAAATCGCAAATTCTTTGAATATTTCCTTACCAACAGGGTAAATAACGCTCGTTTTGTGGCAATTTCTCGATATTTTTGTACCATAAATATTTCAATTATTAATACATGTTTTTGTTCCTTCATCATTAAAAATAATTGTTTCTTAACAATCTGTGGTTTTCACGTATTTATAATGAAAAATATCGTTCATTACTCGTCAATAAATGCTTTTTCCGTGCTTGCACGACTTTCCGTGTTCGGCCTCGGCTCTCACGGGAACATGTGCACGCACGGAAAAAGCCTATTATCTGAACTAGTAATGAAATATACTATTAAAAGGTCGGAAATGCAACAAAACGTGCACATTTTGTTCAAGGAAGATTACAATGGCGTTAAATCAGTGCAGTTTTCATAACATTCAGAATTCCGAAAAACGCCTTTTAAAATTCAGTGATTCTTTCAAACACAGTGATTTGACCTCTCTCTCAATGGCAGGAAGTGACGCATGTCTATTCCAGAATTTTCGGTTGACCTATTTTATATGAATACTAAGGTATGGTCTAGAATCCTGATCCATTCAGTAGGCATGTTAGGAGTTTTCTATTGCCGAACGTCAGCCTATGATGGTACGCCCAGTATATATCAGTCATGTGTCACGCATCGTCATATGCCGGTTTTTAGAGATCTTCAACAAAAACGTTTGGCTGGCGGGAGGCGAGAAAAATAGCATTGGAATGCGAAGTAAGTTGGTGTTGACTCGAGAGTTGGTATTGAGTTTCTGAAATCATTGTTCTTGGGGTGATTGTTTTAATATATTCATTTGTGTTGAAGTGATACCTATGGTTAGAATAAAAGGTAGGAGTTATATTTGTTTGGAATTTCTTAGAATTATTTTTGACAAATGGCTATAATACCTGTTTGAGTGAGTAATTGTTGGAGTTTACTTTCAATAAAAGAAAAGCAGGTTGTTATTCAGAATCAGTATGTTTCATTATATTTTTCTTGGATGTACTTTCCATTGTTTGTTGATTATTAAACAAAGAAAATCATGTGAAAGTTCCGTTCGTGGCAGCATAAACATTTTGAAAAATTTGTGTTTTGCTCTTACGGTCATTAGTACGGAGCTTTTCTTCAATACTGAATATTTAATACTTGTTGATATTTGTATTGATGATTACAAAAGTAGTGTTTTGAAAAGGTGTTTTATTTTGGCATTTATTGGTTGTACATGAGTCTCAGCACAGGAATTTAGTGAATATATTCAGTTTAGCTATCGAAAAACCAAGGACTGGTAACGTGCCTGTGTGTGAAGTTACATGTCATTCGGTAATTTGCAACGTGCCTGTGTGAGAAGTTGCATATCACCGTTGTATTCATTTTAGCCTGGTGATTTGTAACGTGCCTGTGTGTGAAGTTACCTATTATTGGGCTGATTTGAGCGTTTATTGGCTTGCAACGTGGCTTTGTGAGGAGTTGCCTGATTTTGTTGGATTTTCGAGAAGCGAAGGACTGTACCGTGTCTGTGAGCTGTATTGGAAATGTAATAACTAACGTGCCTGTGTGAGAAGTTACGTGTTATTATATGTACAGACTGAAATGAGGTACATTGACTTGCAACGTGCCTGTGTGAGAAGTTGCAAGTCAAAGTGTTGACTCGTCAGTTTAGTTTTATGAATTTATTGAAAATGAGATTTGCTTGATTTGAAAAAAAGCTCTAGCATTGTTAAAGAGAATCCATTGTGTTTTGGCTCATGATATCAGCCTTTTTGAAGCATACCCAATAATTCTTTGGATTATTGATATTTGATCATTCCGCTGGAAGAAACCATGTCCTGATTTATGTATATGTGTGTAAATAAATTCGTAGCCACCATTGTTTCAATAAATGAATTCATTTTTCAGAACTAGGTGCATTATCAATATGAAGTTCCTGAACCCCACTAAAAAACCTAACAGGTATAAAAGTTTGTGCTCCACTTGGGAACTTTGACCACAATCTCATCTCCACTCTTTGCTTTTTTCTGGCACTTCAATTCAGCCGACTGGGATAGTCTCAGAGTGTTTTTCTCAGTATTTCCATGGAGATCCCAGACAATTCCTGAGATCATAATGCTGATGCTGTAGTAAACGATATACTCTTATAGTGCAACATATTTACCATTTTCAAATATAGGTACAGCTTCCTTTAATTTTTCAATATCATGCAACAAATTTCTGCATAATAAATTGACTTTCTCGTTTATGCCTTTGAGACCAGTGAAAGATATGAAAATTCTGACAAGAATGATGAAAAATTTGAGCGGTCGCCGCGTGACTTTCGCGATTTACAACGAAAGTTGACCTCTTATCGAAAAAAGTTATATGGCAAAGTTGTTGAAAATAAATAGATCTACAACTTCTCTATCGAACATTTTTCCACATTATGTCAAATTATCCGGGAAAATCGGAAAAACCAATTTTTCAGTAACTTTTTTCTCGTGCAAAAATGATTTTTTTTTTCACAAAATTTAGTGGAAATATCTCATTATGTTTCGAGTGCGCTGTAATTCGTTTGTAGCGGAATACAGATTTTTCCTTTTTTTGTCGACAAATTCCGAAAAAGACCTCATTTTCAATTGAAAAGTTTCACCGATAAAGTTTGTCTTTTCAAGCTCACCAGCAGTTTTTTCGTTGAAGCGTCTACTTTTAGATTATGTAATAAAAAAGTAGCACTACTGTGAATTTTTTTCCAGAAAAGGCGAAAAAATTTAAAAACAGAATTTTTAAATTTTTGTCAAACTATTATTTATTTATTGAAATTAACAGTTGAAAGAAAACAGTTGACAGAATGAAAATTTCATGTTACCTCAATAGGTACAAAAAAATAAACAAGGATATAAATAAGGATTTGATTACTTTTTGAATGTCTAGATGAGTGAGTTTTTAATCAAACTAGACTATGGAATCGGGAGATTTGAATTGACCTCAAACAAAGATTCATTTTTAAAAACCAAGTAGGTCGTTTCATGCTGTACAGAAGTAGCGGATGACTCGTTTTTGCATTACAAAATTTTTTAGGAAAAAATGTTTATTTGTAATGTTTATTGTTCAGTTAGTTAATAGTGTATAAATGATTAATACATTTCCAATAAATATACAGGGTGTTTCTTAAGTACGTGTAGAAACTTCAGGAGCATGATGCTGACGTCGAAATAAGAAAAAAAGTTCCCATGAACACATGTCCGTAAGTTATTCGTTTCTAAGAAAGTTAAATTCTTATATTTGTTTTTGGTGAATAAATTCCAAAATATTTGTGATATTCGAGTGAAGTTTGGTATCTGAGATGATTTTTCAATGAAAAAATCAAATTTTATGTTAATTGTGAAAAAACTAATTTCTAATCGAATTAATTTTAAATTTAAAAATCTTGTCATTCAAAATCACTTGCATCGATTACTTCAAATCTCAATAGCTCGAAAACAGTTGCTCGCAGTGACCTGTACCAGGAATATATTTTTTACACAAACTAAATAATAAATAATCCCATATAACCGTACTTTACCCAAATATCAAAATTATTTTGAAATTTTTCAAAAAAATTAAAAACATGAATTCAACTTTGACACTCTGTATCTCAGAAACGAATAACTTGCGGACATATGTTTATAGGAACTTTTCTTCTTATTTTGATGTCAGCAACACGCTCCTAAATTTTCTACACGTACTTAAGAAACACCCTATAGATTGACTCCAAAAGTCTAAACTTGTGCGGACTGTATTCAATGCAGCCCTTAAGAATATATAAAACGCTAAAAATTCATACTTATGGTAAAAGACAGAGTGTCCGGATGGGGTATAGAATTGATGAAAAATCTAAGCCAAAGATAAATATTGAAAAACTTCATTGAAAATATATATGCAAAGGGAAAAAATACAAATAAAACATATAATAATACAAAGTATGATATGAAAGGAGCGTTAAGTGCCTTTTTGCTCATAAAAGACAACCTAGGCATCTCTGTTTACGAGGGATCTAGATGAAATTGGGTTCACTTGTGTATCATTATATTCATGCCACGTGCTCGCGTACGGATCTCTACAGCTGATATTCCCTTTGTCTTTTAGAACCATTGGGAATCAATCGTGATGATGATAAGAGACCGGACGGGATGTCTCTAATTCCATGGAGCCATGGAAAACCTTTAGTCTGGGACTTCACCTGCGTGGATACAGTTGCAGCTTCACATATTGATTCAACATCCAGAAATGGTGGTGGGGCTGCAAGTAGGAGATTTTAGCCGGTTCTGGGCCTCCTCCCACCACTATGACGTCATCCTTGACCTAGTGGTGACCTTCAGGGATGACCTTGGTGCAAACATAAAGGTACCTATGCATCAAGGTCATCCCTGAAGGTCACCACAAGGTCAACGATGACGTCATAGTGGTGGGGGGAGGCCCAGAACCGGCTCAAATCTCCTACTGCTGCAGTTTCAGCTGAAAAATTAAAATTAAAAAAATACTCTTCTACCCTGTTGCCATCGAAACATACGGTACTTTTGGTAGATATGCCTCTGAATGGATAAATAATATTGGTCAAAAACTTTTTTAGTACAACGTATAAGTATTGCCATACAAAGAGGAAATGCTGCATCCATTTTAGGTTCTATTCCTGCGACTAAAAGTTTGGATGAAATTTTCAGTCGTCCGCAAGGAATGTTTAAATACGAAAAATCTCCAAAATTAACAAGTTCTTTCATTTCTTCGACCAATTCGATATCAAGCAGCTCCCACTTGAGTTATTTATCACGCAGTTCCATTGATAAAGGCAACCTCCTTTGCAGATTCTTTCCAGAGAAAGATAACACCAACGAACATAACAAATCAATCATGACTGTTGTACAGAGCACCGTCAAAACTCTTGGTCTCAATGGGTTAGAAAATATTGGTAATACTTGCTTCAGTGTTTATCGAACACAAGATAGTTATTGGAGTATTTGAAAAGAGATATAAACTCTAACAGATCTAGGGAGGGAGCTTTAATGAATGCATTTGCCGAGGTGATCAAGGAACTTTGGTCAGATGATTCGTCTAGTGGAGTTGTTAATACAGTCTCCTTGAAAATTCAAATCCAAATAATCGCTCCTCGTTTCATCGGTTTTGCTCAGGAAGATGCTCAAGAGTTCTTACGATTTCTGCTAGAAGGTCTACACGAAGACGTCAATAGAGTAACGGAAAAGCCAATAACCATAATGAGAGAGATAGATGAGAAATTATGTGACACTGAGAAGGCTCAGAGTCATGGTCGAGATACTCAAGGACGGACAATTCCAAAATTGTAGACAACTTCGTTGGCCAGTTGAAATCTGCATTAAAATGTACCTATTGTGGTCACTGTTCAGTCTCGTCCGATCCGTTTTGGGATATTTCCCTCTCAATACCACGAAGAACAGACCAACTAAAACTATCGCAATGTTTGGATTCATTCAGAAGGGAAGAAACTTTGGACGGTGACGAGAATCCGACATGTGCGAAGTGCAAAGATAGAAGAAAGTGCACGAAATCCCTATCAATTTATAAATTCCCGAAAATTTCCATTTGAAACGTTTTCTTCGACAGAAAGATTCAGAGAAAAGTTGAATATTACTATAGATTTTCCTTTAGAGGGAGAGATATGAGTAATTATACAGCAGAAAACGTAACCCCTTGTCGCTATAGTCTTTATTCATTGTCAAATCATAGTGGGACTACCTATAGCGGACAATACACAACCTACTGTAGACATCCGTACGCGAGCACGTGGCATGAATATAATGATACACAAGGGAAAAATGTATACTTATGTAAAGCATGAAAAATCTAAGATAGAGATAAAAGTACAGATAATTAATGTATTGATAAAACATATGAAAATACTTAATTGTAAAAATATATATACAGACGGAAAATACTCTTTCATCAACGAAGAGGAGTTATATGAAGATAAATATTCAATATTCTTAACTTAGTTCAATTTTATTGTGAAGTGATTCACGTGTTTGGTACACAATGCATTTTTTAGGGGAAATAATATTTTTAATTACTACAGGTAGGAAATTGTAAATATTCGGACTGAGATAATTGACACTTGACATGAGCGGGGTTACATAATTTTGTTGCCGGTATCTGATGTTGTATTTATATTCATTTTTCGTAGGTAGATTGAGATTCATGTTTTTTAATATTACAATACATAAAAAACAATTGCCTTTGGATCCAAAAGTATGGAAAAGTTGAGAGTGGTTGAATTTTTGATAATTCATTTCATTTTGATATGATAAATTTGATCAACAGGAAACAAAGAAAAATCGGTCAGCAAAAGAACAACAGTTGGAACGGAATATTCTACTGCTTTCGACGCTGTAGAAAGATCAAGTGCGGCGACGCTGTTAAGACAAAGGTCACGAGTGGCGTATTTAGATTATTTCGCAACTAGTGCAAGAACGAGTGAGGCGACGCTGTTGGAATCTACTGAAATTTCCATAACTTCCTCGAATCCCTTGCTGGATTTGACTTCTGAAACTTCATTTGAAACATCAACATCTGGAACTACTACACCAAAATTATGCAGTAAGTATTCATCGAAAATATTCCACTTTCAAATCAATCGTAGATGACCCAGGGCCAGATCAACAGCTATTTACGCACTAAATAGTGCGTGCGAGCACTTTTTGTCAGTGTTTAGCACAGCTCTGGTAATATGTTGACATTGTTCGAATATGCTGACATGGTACTATTTTCCTCTTCATCGTTTTTTCGGAAGATGAACAAGCTGTCAGAGATATGTTTTAATGTAGTCTTGACAGCAGACATTGTATATCCAATATTTTTTCTGCCCTCTGAAAATTGAACTGTGAACGAATTCTCTCTGAGCATTTTCTCGGAATTAATAAATCATTGCTCAAATCGGATAGATGAAGCGATGAATGTGAGCATGACATTGAATTTCCATGTGAAATTCCATGTAAAACTCCTAGTGTTTTCAGAAAGAATGACGCAAGGCCAATGGGTTTGTACATTGCATTCATTTTGATTCATCCCACTTTTTTAAAAGGATGTAAAATATTAATTTTATGTAATACAAGGTAGAATAATATAGGAGCTGTAGTTTTTTCTGTTAAGTTTTATGCTGTCCAGTCAAAAATTTAAAAAATTGTCAAATTTCAAAATTATTAACATAACTTACTCTCTTTTAAATGGTACACCCTGTGTATCTTTAAATATTTGAAAATACTTCTTTTTTCCGATTACGCAAATATGCCCCACTTGCTCTTTCTTTTCGTTAGTTTAGCGCGAATTGGTGCAAATAATATATTGATTAAAATTGTAATTTTATAGCAACATCAAGATACCCGAGTTCATTATTTTGTTTTCAAGAATTGTCATAGTTTCGCACGGTTTATTAAATGTCATATACGTGAATATTGTTAGCTGACAATTTGTTGGTCAATAAACAAAATGAGATATTCCATAGAAGAAAAATGTTTCATGTTCGATATCTATATCGACAAAGTGGTAGTTGTTACAAAAGCTCTTAGAAGATATAGACTGCAATTTCCAGGTGGAAAAGCTCCATCTGAAAAATATAGACATAAGAAGTTTTTTAAAACGGGTAGCCTCAATAGAAAAAAAAACTGTGAACACAAATCTGAAGTGCCTTACTTTTTGATTTGCGACCAATCAAATGCCAATAAATGAATGAATATCATCGTTAGGAAGTAAAGTTGTTTTGAAACTGATAGCCATTGTGATGTATTTGACATTTTTGATATAGAAGTATATCGATTACAGCTTAGTATGATCTTCATGTATCTACTCTGTAAGTTTTTTATAATCACTAATTAGTACTTGATGTGAGATCGTTTCAGGATAAATTTTGATTCAGTTTTATATTTCAGCTTTGACAACACCAGTAGTCAAAACTCACACAAATAGTTCGATAAAAACAACACACCCGACGATTACCTGGAAACTAACCATAGATCGCGAACTCTGCGGAGAAACCATCACCTTTTCTGTGAAATGTACCAATGTGAAAAATAAGACAGATGTTGCAACAATCAACGAGAATATCGCTGACAATGTTAAAGAAACAGAAGTTTCCTCTAAATTGGATTCATTGAAGGGACCGGCAATGTATAGTTGTTACGGCGTACTGAAAACGAACACAGCAATAGAATCGCAATCATCAGGTCCGATCATTGTTTCAACTATAATAACAGGTGAGGCTCTTTAAATAATGATAAATTGTTGTGCAAATTTCACACCTCTACTTTTTAACCAATAAGATGCCTTAATTTTTACTAGTTACCATGGCAACTAAAAAAATTTCCGGAAATTTTTTCGTGGTGCCACGATATTGAAGTGGACATTTTTGACAGTTGAAAAGGTAAACATATGATCTACAACCATTAAATATTGTAGATATACCTGTGAATAATGCAAAATTTCTAAAAGAATTATCATTTTTGTCAGCGGCAAATTGTATATTGATATAACCTCCGATGGCTGAACTCCGCTAACGCGTCGTTCGGCCATCTGCAATCGCGTGCGGAAAAGTATCACTTTCCGCACTTCCCAAGTAGCAAAATCTGTTTTATAAAATCTAATAAAACTACAAATATCCTGTAACGCCCTTTACAGCTCTAATACAGTACGAATACAACCAAAAAAGGCCCAAATTGTAAGATATTTTGGTTCTTCAACATATAGCTTATAACTAATTATAGCCTCTCAATAAAATGTGACAGTTAAATGACTATTTCATAAGTATGTATATTAGATTATTTATACAGCCTATCCAAATATGCGGTTTACAACCATTATAATTATATTTCTTAGGGATCCTATAAAGCGGTTTAAAACCATTTTAAGAATAGCTATACGAACATAAAAAACTTGTTTTATGAGAATGATATAACGCTGTCTGGTCAGCGTCCTATAGATGAACAAATGTGAAATTTTATACGATATTTTATTTCTTTAGAGACGCAATTTACACTGATTATATCGAATAACGTTGTTATAAAGTGGGAAGATAAAAACTTCACCAAAATGGTTGTCATAGTTCGAAAAGATGAAAGTAAAACAGTCACCTTCATGAAAAACGTGTATACAGTGAGCACGTAAAGGTTGGAACAAATTCGTTAAACGCTTGATATGGCCATTAGGGAAAATAAGCTCAGACACGTCGATTTTATTTTTTGGTGGCGCATTTTTTGGCCTACTTATATTTTTGATGACGTCATCCCTGTTCAAGTTATGACGTATTCATAATTTTTTTCAAATGGCTATACCCTATTTTGATAATACCTTCAAAAAGAACGCATTTTTCTGTGTATCTATATCGTATTTTTTCTTATGTTACATAACCGCATGTTCGAGAAATAAAAGATATTTCATTATTCATAATAATGTAACATTATGTCTGTTAACCTGAACTTTTGACTTGAGATATCCCCACAAAAAAATTTAGTGGGGCTAGATCAGGAGATCTAGCTGGAAACTCTAAAAATCCTGCGATCGAAATAATCTTCAATAAGTTCATGAATTACTTTCACTTCATATGGGTGCCACTTATCCTTTTTTGGTCATTTTAAAACAGACGTTTGACTCATTGATTGCTCCAATGCAACTAGACTCTGACTGTACGTGAATATGTTTCTAAAATTCGGATTAACAATAATAGTTATCTATCAAATAATTGTGGTATAAATAAGTTATCGACACCATGCGAAAAGCGCAAAATTACGAAAATATATTCTAATGATTTCAGGTTATGGGGATAAGACTAGTACGCAAGCTGAGGTTTGTGACTTATTTAACTATAAATATCCCGATAGACCTATTACACGTTCGACAACGAGCAAAGTCGAAGCAAAATTTAGAAATTTTGACAATGTAGGTGATAATTATACGAAAGGTCGTCCAGGCGTTACGGAAGATCAACAATTGGATGTATTACTATAATTTTAAGAAAATACTCATATGAATCATGAACTTAATGAAGATGATTTCGATCGTAGTCGATGATTTTTAGAATGGCCACCTAGATCTCATGATCTAACCCTACTAGATTTTGTGGGGATCCCTTAAGTCAAAAGTTTACGTTAACAGATCGAATATTACATTACTAAGAATAATGAAATATCTCTTATTTCTCGAACATAAGGTTATGTAACATAAGAAAAAATGTGACATCCATACACAGAAAAATGCGGTCTTTTTGAAAGTATTATCAAAATAGGGTAATGCCATTTAAAAAATATATAATGACGTCATAACTCGAACAGTGATTACGTCATCAAGAATATGATTATATCAAAAAATGTGCAACTGAAAAATAAAATCGACGTGTCTGAGCTTATTTTTTCTAATGGTCATATCAAGCGTTTAACGAATTTGTTCCAACCTTCACGTGCTCACTGTATATGCGATATCATTAGGTTTATTGAACTCCTGAAATTTGTTCAGCACCAAGAATTTCCCTCTTCAGCGAAATTTTCTGATTGAATATATTATATGTTTTATTATATATATATATATATATATATATATATATATATATATATATATATATATATATATATATATGAAAAGTTATTGGGTATAGCCCTCAAATTGTTGTGCAACCGTAGACACGTGTTTCGAGCTTAAGCTCTCATCAGTACGGTAAAATCAAGTGCGAAGATGTACAACACTTGGATGTACAAATAGAAACAAAGGAAGTCAACAACAGGAAGCCAACCACACATTTGTGGCTTCGGTTAGAAGACCTTGAGATTTCAAGGCAACAACTAACGTCGCCACGGAGGCAGATATAGCTACCAGCGTGACAATCCTACCCAGGAAAATATAAATCAGGATGGATATATCGAGGGGAAATATATAAAAATATACCCAATAACTTTTCCATTTATATTTTTATTTTTTATATATTTCCCCTCTATAAATCCATCCTGATTATATATATATATATATATATATATATATATATATATATATATAAGGAAGTTGTGAAGATTAGACGACTGACTAAGTTAAGAAAGAAGAAAGAAGAAATTCGGGTCAACAAGGGTATGGAAAATAAGTGTACTCTTTTTTCTATTCAAGCTTTCGAGTCATTTATTGGATCTTCATCAGGAACTCTACAATGAATTGAAATTGAAACATTAATTGATTTGAAAGAAATTTGGCACTTGTGTACTTACGAAAGTGAGGTTATAAATCCCTTTCACTCGCCGTACTTTATGAAATATCATGTCACAACGGACAACACTCTTGAAACAATATTAAAATGATAAAACTTTTTAAACTATGATTAAAAATGATCATGGTAGATTAAAATAACTGAAAAACACAATTTACATCAGGGCTCTTATGGAGGCCATGTTGAATTAAAGAGGAAATGATGTATATGAATGACAGTGACAAATGAATAATGAAGTTGACACTTGGCAAGCAATGACATATTGCTAGTGACCTTGTTGCCAACATACAGTGACATGGAAAATTTCTTTCAAATCAAATAATGTTTCAATTTCAATTCATTGTAGAGTTCCTGATGAAGAGCCAATAAATGACTCGAAAGCTTAAATAGAAAAAAGAGTACACTTATTTTCCATACCCTTGTTGACTGCATACCCGAATTTAAAGGATTCTTTCATATATATATATATATATATATATATATATATATATATATATATATATATATATATATATATATACCGGGTGACCACGGGGTGAGGTACGCCCCCCAATTTTTCTATAGTTTTGAAGATACAGGTTTCAAATTTGGCACGTCGATATATTACTCAAATACGCATATTTTGACTCCATAACCGAAAATTCACCACTTCCGGTTTAACCGGAAGTGACCCCAAACTTTTTTTTTTAAATGACACCCTGTACAATTTTTTTCATTATCAGGAAGAACACTCAATTTGTGATAACACTGTTCTCCAAAATTGAAAATCGGTTGAAAAATGGCGGAGATACAGTTGATTGTTCAATCGAACAAAGTTGGCCATGAACATCAAACTCAAATCATCACAACTGACGAACGGCGTCAGCATTTACGAGAGGAAGGTTCGAGGTAAGATACAGCTGAAAATTGAGCTTCCCATGTAATTGCAGCAACCATATTTCCCATCAATTATCAAACATTTCCTCAAAACGGATTAGTACCCATAAAGAAAGGCTCACAACTGCCATTTCTCAAATAGCAACATACTCTTTTCACATTGTTATGTTGAAAGATGATGAATTATCAGATTACTCGAATGAAAAGATTTGAAGAATTCCGAAAGGAACCAGAAATACAATATAAGTGTTCCCAAAATTGAATGTTCTTCAACGAAGGCGGCTTTGAACATAAGAAAGCTAAACAAAAAAGCATATTTTGTCAACAAAGTGACAATTTGTTCTACTCATTCAATACAAGAGAATTGTAACTTGTTGAAAAACATTCCGATGGAGCGAAAATTTACTAGAAATGAAAAAGTAGATTTACTGCTAATTTATGGCGAGTGTAGAAAAAATGCAACTGCGGCTTGCATTCTTTACAGTGAACGATTCCCTCTCAGACAACGCCAACCAAGTAGAAACTATTTCGCACGTTTGGAAAGGCAATTCAGGATAGAACCAGATGACAATGTACATGATCAGGATAGTTTTATTATTGATGAAGAGACGGAAACTAATGTTTTGGCTGTCTTTTATGTAGATCCCACCATATCACTTCGACAAATCGAACATGAATTACCAGTTGGACGAGAATCAGCTCGAAAAATTCTAAAAAAACATGGGTTTAAGCCGTATAAATATCAGATACATCAGCGCCTTTACGAAAATGATCATCAAAGAAGGGTCCAATATTGCAATTGGCTACTTGAGAACCACATAAGGAACCCGAATATGACGAGAAACATTATATTTTCCGACGAATCAAGATTTACGAATCTTGGTATGTTCAATAGAAACAACACCAGATACTGGGCAACTGAAAACCCCAGGCTCATAAGACAAGGGAATTTTCAGGAACGCTTTGGATTCAACGTGTGGATAGGTCTGATAGGAACTCGAATCATTGGGCCCATAATATTTGATGGTATGTTGAATGGGCAACGCTATTTGGGATTTCTACGAAACGAAATAGAAGGATTCATGGAGAATTTACCTCTCGACGTCTACCAAACTATGTATTTCCAGCAGGATGGTGCACCTCCCCATAATTCCCGAATAGTAACCAGTTACCTAGATGAAACATTCCCAAATCGATGGATTGGCACGAATGGTCCTACAAGATGGCCTCCGAGGTCACCGGACCTCACGCCACTGGATTTTTTCATATGGGGTTACCTGAAGAACAAGGTTTACTCTTCTAGTCCTACATCAAGGGAGGATTTGGAACATCGCCTTAGAGAAGCAATTGCAAGTATTACTCAAGCTCAGTTAAATGGAGTTATGGAAGCAATAGTGAGACGTGCAATTTTGTGCAGAGAACATAATGGAGAACATTTTGAACAGTACTTGTAAATCATTTTTTCATTACTTTGATTTCTGTTAGTGTAGTAAGTGACCAGAACCAATAAACAATTTACTTCATACCTTTTTTTTCGTTCAGAAATTAGTTGTATCAAATGTTAGAAATTGGATAAATATCTAATACATTTTTTTTACTCTGCAGGTATATTCTTATGGTGGATTTATACAGCAGTTCCAATTCATGAGTTTTTAGTCACTAGTAAGAAGTCATAAGAATGTTCGTTAATGGAATATTTATTCCAACAACGATCTTAAAACTGCTGTATGAATCCATCATCAATTACGATTAGCATACGAGTAATGAGAAAAAAGTTCGCTCCATCGCCGTAGAATGTTTTTCGACAACTCACAATGTTCCATTATTCAGAATGTACCGCAAATTTTCACTATTTTTTTTTAAATATGAATTTTTGTTTAGCTTTCGTAGGTTCAAGCCGCCTCTGTTTAAGAATAGTCAATTTTGAGAACACTCATTATAAAACATCCCGTATCTTCGATTCCTTTCGGAATTCTTCAAATCTTTTCATTCGAGTAATCTGATAATTCATCATCTTTCAACATAACAATGTGAAAAGAGTATGTTGCTATTTGAGAAATGGCAGTTGTGAGCCTTTCTTTATGGGTAATAATCCGTTTTGAGGAAATGTTTGATAATTGATGGGAAATATGGTTGCTGCAATTACATGGGAAGCTCAATTTTCAGCTGTATCTTACCTCGAACCTTCCTCTCGTAAATGCTGACGCCGTTCGTCAGTTGTGATGATTTGAGTTTGATGTTCATGGCCAACTTTGTTCGATTGAACAATCAACTGTATCTCCGCCATTTTTCAACCGATTTTCAATTTTGGAGAACAGTGTTATCACAAATTGAGTGTTCTTCCTGATAATGAAAAAAATTGTACAGGGTGTCATTTAAAAAAAAAAGTTTGGGGTCACTTCCGGTTAAACCGGAAGTGGTGAATTTTCGGTTATGGAGTCAAAATATGCGTATTTGAGTAATATATCGACGTGCCAAATTTGAAACCTGTATCTTCAAAACTATAGAAAAATTGGGGGGCGTACCTCACCTCGTGGTCACCCGGTATATATATAGAAAGTTACTTATGATATCTACAGTCACTAGTTGAAACTTAATTTGACACGAACCAAGGAATCCAAAGTAGAGGTTTGTCTACAAATTGACAGGCAGCCAACACTTCGTTGTTCTGACCAACCCAAGGTTCAATCAAGTTTCTAGTACGTTATGAGGAACGCAAGCAGAATCTAAGTGAAAATAGAGTATATTTCGTTTTAATTCCGAGAGTTCTAACCTTTGACAGCTGTTTCGTGCTAACGCACTCATCAGAAAGGATTTATGGAGCTCTCGAAATCAAAACGAATCCACTCAAGAATTAGTACCGTGAAGGCAAGACAGATATAACAGAAAGTTACTTATGACATCTATATATATATAGTTGGTTCGTGTCAAATTAAGTTTCAATTAGTGACTGTAGATGTCATAAGTAACTTTCTGTTATATCTGTCTTGCCTTCACGGTACTAATTCTTGAGTGGATTCGTTTTGATTTCGAGAGCTCCATAAATCCTTTCTGATGAGTGCGTTAGCACGAAACAGCTGTCAAAGGTTGGAACTCTCGGAATTAAAACGAAATATACTCTATTTTCACTATATATATATATATATATATATATATATATATATATATATATATATATATATAGAAGGTATTATTTTTAATCGGAAATACCTGTATGATGATCGATAAGTTAAATAAATAGAGTATATATTTTTATTTTTTATGGTTGTGAAAATCGGCTAAGCCGTTTCAAACTGACAAGCGTTTGAAATTTGCTTCAAATATTTTATAAATAAATTTAAAACCCAAATAACTTTTAATTTCAACAAAATATCAAGTAACAATTGCAACTATTTTAACAAGTGCTCAAAATGTCCACCGTTCACTTCTTGACAGAAAAAAAGTAGGTTGTGGAATTCATTCCGAACGTTATTAAATGTTTCCGGGGTAATACCGTAACACACAGCTGTTTATTGGGTTCATAAGTTCCTGGAGTGACTGTGGCTGCGTGACGTACACCTTATATTTTATGTACCCCCACAAAAAAAGTCTATATGGGTCATATCAGGTGACCTAGCTGACCATTCAATGGGGCCACGTCGGCCTATCCATCGTCCCGGAAAATTCTCGTTAAGCCATTCTCGGACAGGTCTGTAGTAGTGACGGGGTGCATCATCTTGTTGAAAGGTAACATCCATGGTAAATTCATTTGAGTTTGCCCCAACTACTTCTTGAATACTGTGATGGATCTGATTTTGGAGCATATTTAAATACAGATGCCCAGTTAAATTTTCTGCCATAAATATTGGACCTATGATATGGTCACCCAAAATACCAGCCCATACGTTGATCTTCTCTGGAGTTTGAGTATGACCCTCTCGAAAAACGTGCGGATTTACGTCTGACCAATAACGCACATTTACTGTTCCATTTAGAAAAAACGTACTTTCATCACTAAAACAAATAGAGTTAATGTAACCGGGATTTTGGGTTATGCGATCAGACATGATCTCACAAAACTGCATTCTTCTATCTGAGTCATCTTGTGACCACGCACAAAGCTTATGGGAAATGGCTTTCGGTGAATTCTGCTGATTTTTTGGTATGATGAACTTTTCAATGTCCTGATCAAAAGTCTCCACGGTCACAATGAAAAATAATGGACAGTTTTGGAGAAAAAAATTGCTCAAACTCTTCAAAATGGAGAATTTGGTAGTAAAACGGGAGAAATACACCGTGTTATTTTGCAACTTCATGCCTCTTGGAAATTGTAGCATGCGCTTTTGCAATTTTTTTATGGGTTCTGAGTCTTCACAGCACCGTTTGTCAATAATTTTAGAACATTATGAAAACAATAGATTGTGAGAAAATTTATGAATGGATATGGTTATAAAGAAGATGATTCAATTGATATGTATAGGGGCTGATACAGGAAAAAATAATGGAAGTCCATTGTATTAGAGATGGAAATTGAAATGGGCATATTGATGAGGTTACAAGACTATAAATATGTACGAAAAACGTGTCACAAGATGCATTACAGACTTTAAATGAAATGAATGGAAAAATACTTTTATCTAAATTCGACTAGTTATTTTATTTTTACGACTGGTTTCGGGTTTTATCCCATAATCAAGTATAATAACTAATACATTTGGAATCTAAAGACGTGGTTATATAGGGAGTTTTCAGGTAAGCAGGATAACCATGTTTTCAGATTCCAAATGTATCAGTTAGTTATTATACTTGATAATGGGAGAAAACCCGAAACTGGTCGTAAAAATGAAATGAGTAGTGAAAATTAGGAAAAAGTGTTTTTTTATTCTTTCCATTGAAGTGATCATGAATTTCCATAAAACAAAAGTCATTAATTACACAAAAAAGCAAGATTTACTGAAGAATAACATTGGTGAGACGTACTTTTCAACGTCCTGATCCGGAAAATAATGGCTTCGAGAAAAAACGGCTAAAAGTCGGCAAAATAGCGTGTGAGGAAATGAAAACTAGAACCTATCACAAATAAGCAATGTTTCTTTATTCTCATTCTTTCAATCATCCTATCCTTTACGAAATAATGTATTTGACATAACCCTACATTAATTTTTATTCATCATATAATTGAACCAACCATTCCATATTCGCATTCCTATATTGTCTCATAGTTTTATCTACTTCATCCGCTACTGAACTAATATTTCAACCGTTATCATGTTTTTTTTATCAAGTTTCCTATATTGTCTCATACTTTTATCTACTTCATCCGCTACTGAACTAATATTTCAACCGTTATCATGTTTTTTTATCAAGTTTCCAGTTGTCTATTGGTTGTCATGATCACATATCATTATAGTAATGTATATACTCATTTAATGGGATTATCTTTATGCGTCACTCTGTATAGACTACAAATATTGGCAAACGGTGCTGTAAAGACTCAAAACCCATAAAAAAAGCAAAAGCGTCCAAGAGGTATGAAGTTGCAAAATAACACGGTCTATATCCCCCATTTTACTACCAAATTCCCCATTTTGCCGACTTTGAGCAATTTTTTTCTCAAAAACTGTCCACTATTTTTTATTGTGCCCATGGAGACTTTTGATCGGGACATCATACCAAAAAATCAGCATAATTCACCGAAAGCCATTTCCCATAAGGTTTGTATGTGGTCCTTTGTGTTTTTTAAGATATTTTTTCACAGTGGTCGTAGATACGTCACAAGTCGTGGCTACCGTTTTCTTTGTTTGTTGCGGATTATTAACAACAGCTGCCAGAACGTCGATTTGCTGATCTTATGAAATGGATTTTCTTCCAGATCCTTTTTCCCTCGTTACGCAACCAGTTCTTTGAAATTTACTGACCAATATCCTTAAGAAGGTACGAGATATTGGATTATTTGGGAAGCGCTCATTAAATATTCTTTCTGCTTCATGGTAAAGGATGAGGACGAGGCATTTGAAAATTATAAAGAAATGCTGAAATCTATGAAAACTGTCAAAAGTATTGATATGATTAACGTCAATATTAGAATGAGATTGAAATGAAATGCTATTTGGAGTCTCCAGCAAAATAACTAAGGTATAAAAAACTGAAACAAAAACAACAGTGTAAAATACCAATAATATGTGCACCTGCTTCACCACAAAAAATTGGCTTTTCGGCCAGAATCGGTAACGGAGTTAAAATTCTGCAACAATTAATAGTTGAAATAATTTATTTGTTAAATATTTGAAGCAAATTTCAAACGCTCGTCAGTTTGAAACGGCTTGGCCGATTTTCACAAACAAAAAAGTGTTGGATATAGAATCGGATGACCTTCAGAACCAGGAGCCACGTGGCGCCCCTTTACATTTGAAAAAAAAAAAGTTGATGATGCCCTCTTGACACTAGGCCTTGTGACCACAATAATTTTTATGCCACAAAGTAGTAAAAGTGGTACCTTTTTACCTGAATTTTACCCGATCTCGATAGCTCTTGTTCCGTTCAAAAGTTAAGGGGGGGGACGACTTTTTACGTCCTCACTGTATAGTTATTCAACTAGTGTATTAATGAAGGCGATTAATGATCGAAATATTTTAACGCGTGAGCGATGCGAGCGCGTTAATTTTCGAGATCATTAATCGCATTTTAATATAAAAGTTGATTACAATATTTTTCCGTCTACCTCACTCTTGTTGAAATAAAAAAATTCTCATTTTTTCTGGCAATAAAGTTGAAGATGCCACTTTAACAGTTTCCGCAACATGAATTTATCGTCAATATCCATTTTAGCGTCCATAACATCTGAATTCGTTTATGTTTGGTTGCCTATGCAACAATCAAGCATTAATAGAGAAATCGACAATTAATTATAAATCGTTCATTAATAGGGGGTCATTAATGGACAATTTCTCTAAATAATGCATTAATAACAAATCGTTCATTAATGACCCCTATCAATGAACGATTTCATTTGCATTGAGCAGTTAAAACGAGGTAGGCGGAAAAGATACTTATGAATACTTGGGTTAGGGAACTACTATTTTGTACTTGCATGTTTTTTGTGACGAACTTGTATCATAAATAAAAAAATTTCAGGCAAGATAACTATCGTGAAACTCGTCCCCAAGGCAAGGAGCATCTTCATCGAGTGGGATGCGCTCCCTTTAGCAACAGAGCTGAATTACTCGGTGAATATAACGGAAATGAAGGCAGGACATTTTTCGCCCGATTGCGGAAAGTCGAATAAAACCATCACAAGCAGATCAACTAAACAAAATGTTTATAATTTCACAGGTGCTTCGCCTGATTATAATTATTCCATCCTTATTTCAACCATCATTAGAAACAACCTCATCAGCAGTGACGTTAACGTCACCACCACCTCCGCAGCAGGTAAATATTTATAAAATATTAAAAAATTTAGTAATGAATTGTATCAACTGTGATGATAGATAAAATGAATATATAGGGTGATTCACGACGAATTGTATATAGTCCAACCATAAGTACTATGGTCCAATGCTTTGTTGCGTTTTTGACGGATATACATGCAGGGCGATATTTGAAAATATGTGAATTATTCTACGTTAAATATCTCTAAAAGTAAAAAACTCAGACATATGAAATTTGGCACACTGAGAATGCTCCCTGAGCTCAATTAAACAGGTTTTTAAAAAAGTTTAATTTCAGGTCCAGACTTAGTTTTTCTTAGATTTTTATTGGTTTTGTTAAAACAACACCCTGCAAGCCAGATCAGACAATTTTTATTTTTCTCAGTTCAAAGCTTAAGGGCAATACTAAGCAACAGTTGGAAACAATTTAACGCGGAAGTTTTTGTTTTCTGCAGAAAAAAATTAAACTTAAAAATAGTATAATTTTAATGGATTCACATTCTGCGTATGACTGATTCCAGTCAACACAGAATGGTCTCAGAGATGGTAGTGAGATTCACATTCATGTTTCAGATCACACCAGTGAATCGCAAAGTGACTTCCATTATTATCGCATAAACGTCTATTCGATGCCCCGTTGGTCATGTCGAGACATCAAAATGTGATGCAAAATGTGACTCGAAATTAGCCCAATGTGACAATCCATTTATACTTCGGAATCGAATGCACATTGAGACCCTTTCGATGTAACGATGTGAAATTGAATAGACTGGTACCTATCTAAAAATGCGCTTCACTTTCTGATTCACCTGTATGTCAAGAATAAAACAAATTTCAGCATGTTTCAACATGAATAGAAATTATACCTACCTCAATATTATTGTTCTTACTTATGAATTACAGTTCATATGGAATGGAATGTTATAAAACAAATGCGTGAGTTGATTCCGTAGTATATACTTTTCACAAGCAAAATAAATCAAACTATGTCTACATCATGAAAAAAAAACAATATACGGAAACTAAGAAAAATCTATAATTCAACTCCAATCCACTGGTCAGCATTTTCTTCTGTAAATCACTGAATTTACCTTTCTGTTTCTACTCACCGTTCCGGTCCTTGAAGAGATACACAGTTCTTGGAAGAAATAATAATTGGGCATTGTTAATAAACACATTTGATTCAACTATTGGAATAAGAAGAAGCAAACAGAACACTACACACTATCAGAAGTACCTTTAGAATATTGAAAGAATGGCGTTAACCAAATACAAATTCTACTTGACTCTCGACTCTGCAAACACCTCTGGCCGCTGACCATTTTGTGCCGTGATGGTGATGTCACGATCAATTTTGTTACCAACCTTATTCCTTTTATACCGACAAAATCGCAATTAAACCAAAATTCATGTTAATGTGCTTTGCAATTTTCTTCACATTTTATGCTCAAAGTGACACTAATGAGAAGAGAATTGCGAACAATTCATAACATTTGGCATCACTAAATGGTAACAATGACGTCTAAATGCAACTCATTTTGTTACCATAATAATCAAGAAAGCAACATCTCCTAGATGTTTGTGTTAATAACTGGGATGCGGCACTACATCGATGGCTCATCATAATTTTTTAACAAAACTCGTAAGGAATGTAAAGTATTATTTAATGATCCGTTGAAATTTCAGGGCCGTATTTTTTTTCACCTTTTTATTGATCCTGTAAAAACAACACGCTGAAAAGCGGGTTGAACAAATGTTTTTCGGTCTGGTTCAATGATATTTTTTTTTATCGCTTCGAATACCTCTTGACAAGCATCACCGATATACCAAACCGTTTTCCTCCAATTCTATTAGAAAGTGGAAAAAATTATAATCACCTAAAAATCGAAAACGAAAAGAGATACAGTTTCTCTGTACTTGAACAGGTCTACGAAAAAGAATCATCAACTTTTTCCATATCTAGATAAATAAACTCAGAAAAAACGACTGAACTTTTTGAACGACTAAATATTTTTGACTGGACTAGAAAATTTTTGATATTGACAAAAACTCAAAATTAAAAGATATCAAAAAATATTTGTATCTAATATTAAGAGGAAGTTGTACCGTACTAAAAAAGTATGCAACGGTTTAGTAGTCCCTAACATTTTTGGTTCATTTTTCACTTTGGTTGAATAAAAAAATTAGTAAATATTGTTAATGTCCAGCGTGGCTTTAGCCGGGGAAGTAGTTGTTATCTGTTAGATATTACAAAAAAGTAACTTCAATTTTATCATAGGTTTTTTCCATTTCCAGAGAAGTCATGTATTGGTTAAATTTTCAATTGAGAATATTTAGTTTTTTCTGAAAAATATCGCAAAAGTGCATGTTTTTAGTTAGTAGCGCCACAGTCTTTCAGTTTGTAAGGTATCATTTCCACTTAAGAGGTCGAATTTTTGCGATGATCATTTTGGCTACCAAAATTGTGCGCCTCAACCAGATCGTCTTCCGCTTTGTCACTAGTCACTTTCTAAACAAAATTATCATAACGGAAGACATAATAAATCGTCGAAAAAAAAAATCGTTAAACATTTTTCCTTCGCACTGGAGTCAGCCCTGCCCAATTTAAAAAATATTTGGCAATTGGAGTGTTCGAGGAATGGACTGTCTGTCACCTTACCAAACGGAAGACACGTACGAGGATGTATTGATATCTAGTTAGCCTAGACCAGTTCCCTGCATAAACAAAATATTGCGTTACCATAGCAACGAACAATAACTTATTAGAAGTGTCAGTGTAAAGTTTGAAGTCAAAAAAGTAAATCAGAGTTACGCAATAAATTAAAAGAAAAAATATGTCCACCGAAATTGTGAAAATCGAAAAATTGGAGTATCGAGCTATCGTCAAGTACCTGTATTTAAAAGGGTTAATCTTTTTTATTGCGGAGGACGCACATGCGCGGTGTATCAGACCCCCACTATATGCGGAGAACGCACATGTGCGGCTTTCACGGATGAAAATATGTATAAAAAACTGCTCCTTACATGCCCTAATGGCTATAATTTTGGTATTGCGGAGGACGCACTATATGCGGAGAACGCACATGTGCGGCTTTCACGTATGAAACTATGTGCAGAAAAAAACTGCTCCGCACGTGCCATAATGGCTATAATTTTGGTCCGCAGTGAAAGGGTTCAGAGGTAAGCACATTTACGAAGAAATGTTTAATTGTTGTTTTAAAATTGTTTTTTCCGTTAACCAGCTGTCGTCCCCTTACGAACGGCAGCCCTCAAAAGTCGAAACTTGTGCGAGCCAAGGATTAACGAGGTCTTACCTTTTAACGTGCGATTCCTAGCACGATCCGAGGAGAATATCGAAAGGAGGTCCGTTGTCACCCATCCAAACCCTGGCCTCGCTTACCGTTGCTTGGCTTCGGATATCGGTGAACCGGCGCTCTCCGTTCGAGCTATCCCCGCGGATAATACCCTTGGTGATCAATGTCCTTCGTATGCGACCGTGAAAAATTGGACTGCAAGCTTCAAAAGAGGTAAATTTTCCATTGAAGATGATGACCGATCGGGAAGGCCAGTTCATGACATGATTTTAACAGACCGTCGAATTGGGCTAAAACGGATATCTGAAGCACTGAATATTTCATACGAACGCGTTCATCATATAGTTCACGTCAATTTGGACATGAGAAATATTGCTGCAAAATGGATCCCCAAATGTTTGAATGTTGACCAAAAGCGTGCAAGGGTAGTAGCATCGCGTTCGATCTGTGCTCGATTTGAAAACGATGTAGACTTCTTGAACCGAATTGTTACTATGGATGAGACTTGGGTACATTTCTACGATCCAGAAACAAAGCAACAATCGATGGAATGGCGACACTCCGGTTCTCCAAGACCGAAGAAGTATCGTGTCCAAAAATCTGCTGGAAAAGTTTTTGCTTCAGTTTTTTGGGATTGTCATGATTGATTTTTTGGATAAGGGTAGAACAATAACTGGAGATTACTATTTGACATTACTGACCACTCTACGGGTAAAAATTAAAGAGAAAAGACGCGGAAAGTTATCCAAAGGTGTTTTGTTTTTGCAGGACAACGCCCCTGCACACATATCTCATGTTGCCATGCAAAAAATTCGTGATTTAGGGTTTGAATTACTAGAACACCCCCCTTATTCACCAGATTTGGCTCCGTCCGACTATCATCTCTTTCCTCAACTGAAAAAAAGTTTTAAAGGTCGTAAATTTTCTTCCAACGAGGAGGTAATAAAAGCTGTGGAGGTCTGGTTTGCAGAGCAAGAAGGAAAATTTTTTTTGAAAGGACTAGAGACGTTGCAGGTTTGCTGTAATGAATGCATCCAATTAAGAGGAGAATATGTTGAGTTATAAAATATTTTGACATTGAAATTTTAATTGGTTCTATAGTGAGGCTAAGAATTTTTCAATACATTCTCGTATGTGGGTCATCGCGTCTCTCTAACTCTAACTATAGGTAAAGTATGTGCCACACGACAATCCTTTATTTGAGTTAATTTCATCAAGTAACCACCCCACAAATTCATCTTTTCAACCTTTTCAGCTCCCGGAAAACCCAGAAATGTGGTTGTTAAAAATTCGACAAAGGATAATGGTTTGCCGAACATTTTGATTCTGAGTTGGGACATGCCTTGTAACCCAAACGGTCGGATCCAGAGATTTGACATAGAATTAACCGGAGTTTACATGCCGGATCACTCCCATAAAAACTCGAAGAAATTCAACTACACTTTAACCACCTCAAATCAGGAACATTTCGTTCGCACCCTGGAAGGGTTGAACGGTTCCACTGACTACACGTTGAAAATAAAGGCTGTTGGAGCCAATGGCGATGCAGGAGTTGGAGTCGAAACGTCGTTTGTGACAACAGAAGCAAGTAAGAATTCAGAGTTATTTGTAAAATAGGATGATTTTGAATATGATTTGAAGGAACATATTTTGGTATAAAATTTATTGTCAAGAGTCATGGTACAGATTATACGGAGTGTCCATGGAAAGTGGCTTGACTTTATAATATTTTTTATTTTTGAAGATAATCTGTATGTGACATGAAACTGCATTTTTTTGTTTTAACGTAGAGAAGATAGTGAGTAGGAAGATTTTTAAATGGGACAACCGGTACACTTCCTTTGTCTCCATATGACATACTGAACACATTCTAGGAGGCTATGGACACCTTCAAACGGGGTGCATTAAAATTTTGGGAAAAATACAACCTCACTGTTATCGGTTATAATTGCACAAGTGCATCAAAATTACGGATAATTTTGCAAAAATGCGTATTATCTAAACATTGCACAAGTTTATTTTCACATTTTCACAAGTTTTATGAGATAAAACGCTGGAATGTAAAATTATCTATTAATTTATATTGATTTGTTGCGAAGTTGTATTTTTCCAAAATTTTATGCTGAAATTAGGGATTTAAACGTATCCATAGTCTACATTAAAAAATAAAACTTCCAAATTATTTGGGTAGCAGTCAGTTGACCAGAAAAGTTATTTAATTCTTCGTTTTTCAAGTCGAGCTTTCGAAAAATTTATTTCAAGACTATAACTACAATATAATGTAAATGAGTATAATGGTAATTAAATAGTGGAGTAATACTTACTAACATGAAATTAAATGAAATTTACATCAATGAAGAACATGAAAAACTGATGTCATTGTCAAAAATTACAGACAGAGGCAGGAATGATATGATAGATGATGAATGGTATATATAGGATGCGTAAAAAATTGTAGAGATGAACAGAGAATTCAAAAAAAAATATTTAAGGAGGACGAATGTTGGAAATTACCTGTTTGTTTTTATGTAAAATGTATGTATATATAGAACTCAAATCTTTAATGTCAGTTTTTTTGTTGATTGAATTAGTTGCATTATTAATTTGAACCATTTCCAAAACGAGTCTTTTCCTCAAATTACTTTCCACATCAAGAACTTTCGCATTTTCATAGTCAAAACGATGGTCTTTATCTATGGTATGTTCTGATAAAGCACAAGATCTTATATTTCTTCTTGAATCACTTTTATGTGAGGTAATGCGGTCTTCAAGCATTCGTTTCGATTGACCAATATACACTTGATTACAGTCTCTGCATGGAATTTTATATATGATATTGTTAAAAAATTGTTAAAATTGTTATTTCCGTCAACCGATTGCACCCCTACGCGCAACCCTCGGAAGTCTTCGAGAGACTTGTGTGAGCTAGGGAAGACGCAGCCCTTACCTTTTAACGTGTGATGCCATGCACGAGACCGGTGAATCGGTGGATCGAACCCACGACCCCACGCTTGCGAGGCGTACGCTTTTACCAGCCGACCACCACGGCCCATTGTATTGTATTAGATTTAAACATTGTCGGTATTGGAGTTTTCAATTTTGAATGTAATTTCGAAATAGTAGTGACATTTGTTTTAGCAATTTTTACCTCTTCATATCTGAGAACATTAATTAATTTTGGAGTTGAATCACCACACGTCCAGGTAAGCTCTTATAATAGGTTTTGTTAGCTGTATCATGGGTTCTCAGATTCGTAATAGGAGATGAAATATTCCGTGAAGGAGTACTGAAAAGAATTTTGTTTATCAGAGAATACGGATAGAAATTCTCGAGTAAAATGACTTTAAGTTCATTCAAACATTCAATTCGAAAAGAAGGGTAAGTTAACTTCTCAACCCTACTTTTCTGAGTGTTAATCATATTAATTTTGATTTTAGTGGAATGATAGGAGTGATAATTTATGAGACGATTACTATCAGTAGATTTTCGATACCATTTAGTTATTATTTTATTATCATCCATTCTAAACAACTTCATATCTAGGAAAGGGACTGAATTATCTCTTCCTCTACTGTGAATTGAATATTCTCATCATATCCATTAAATATAGTAAGGACTTCTTGCATTCTTTGTTTTGGGACAGAGAGAATTAGGTCATCAACATATCTTTTGATGAAAGGAAATTCAAAATCAAAATTACCTATACATTGATCTAAAAGATCATCCAAAACATAGCTCGATAATATTGGAGATATGCTAGAGCCCATTGGAGTACCAAAAATCTGTTTATAAAACTTTCCGTCAAATACTAAATATGAAGATTCAAAAATAAATTCTATGACACTATAATGAACGACTTTTTATCAAAAAGGCAATGACTGGAAATTACACTCCATGTACTCTCAATACTCTTCTTAACTAATTCTAATGGCAAATTTGTGAACAGAGATTTAACATCCAAACTTATGATAACATAACTAACTCTCTGGTAAAGACATATCATTAATAAATTCACTGAATTCGAAAGAACTCTCTACGTGATATTGATTATTAGTGTCATAAGCATTAGTCAAAATCTCTGTAATAAATTTAGCGATTTTACTGTTAGGTGAATCTATAGATGAAGTGATGGGTCTCATTAATAAAGTAGGCTTATGAATTTTTGGAAGGGTATAAAATCTTGGTGCTATCGAGTTGATGTGGAAAGTAATTTGAGGAAAAGACTCTTTTTGGAAATGGTTCAAATTAATAATGCAACTAATTCAATCAACAAAAAAACTGACATTAAAGATTTGAGTTCTATATATACATACATTTTACATAAAAACAAACAGGTAATTTCCAACATTCATCCTCCTTAAATATTTTTTTTTATTTTTTTGGAATTCTCTGTTCATCTGTTCAATTTTTAACGCATCCTATATATACCATTCATCATCTATCACATCATTCCTGCCTCTGTCTGTAATTTTTGACAATGACATCAGTTTTTCATGTTCTTCATTGATTTAAATTTCACTTAATTTCATGTTAGTAAGTATTACTCCACTATTTAATTACCATTATACTCATTTACATTATATTGTAGTTATAGTCTTGAAGAAGAAAATAAATTTTTCGAAAGCTCGACTTAAAAAAACGAAGAATTAAATAACTTTTCTGATCGACTGCTACCCAAATAATTTGGTAGTTATAATTTCACAGTCACGAGAGTATTCAATCATTAAAAAATAAATAAATTTAAAAAAAATGGCTACCAAAAGTGAAAACATGGCTAATGACCATAGTAATCGATGCCAAAAAACCAAAAAAAAATTATACATGGTTGTATTCAAAATGTGATATGGAGACAAAAGAAGTAAATATATACTGGGTGTCCCATTCCAAAATCGAAAGTTTATGTCACTTTCGGTGAAACCGGAAGTTGCATGAACTTCAGTCAACTTTTCAAAAAAAGCAGTTTACAGTTTTACAGTTTTTTCATAATTCAATTGTGATATAGGTATTCATTAAGGATTGCTAACCCTACATCTGTGTTTTTATCGCATTTATCGAGTAGGAATATTTTTATTTTTCGATAGTAATGGTAATGGGTGGGGGACGCAAGCGTCAGCGACTAGGCCCCAGTGGGCCCTTTTCGCAATCCCCGGCATCTTCACTCATCCCATGTCGGATACCTACTCGAGCCTCTTCGACCTTCTTATGAAAGGCGAAATGTCCTTCCATTGCAATGAGTGCAATTCTTCCTCCATAATAGTGGCAGCTCCGAAGACGTTTTTGTCTGAGCCTGCCATAAATACCACATTCGCACAGGAAGTGGAAGGAGTCCTCCTCTTCCCCACATCCCGTGCATAGTGGGTCTGCCTCAACTCTGATGAGAGCCAGGTGCCTCCTGAGGCCGCAGTGGCCGGTTAGAACTCCCACCAACAGTCGGAGTTCTTTGCGTAGCTTCAGTATCTTGGCCTTCCTTGCCATGTCGGGCCCCGATATCATCTGCTTTGACTGCCTGCATCCGTCTATCCTTCTCCACTCTTTTCCTAATGTATCAACGGCCCACTCATTCAGTGCCGTTATTACTTGTCTCCCTGTTATGCCGAGTGCGGGTTCGGGCCTGTATCACTTTGATAGCGGATAGTGGGATTTCTTTCTCCAGTACTACAGCGATTTCGGTTTGCCCTATGTAACCCTCTCCTCGCCAGCTCCCTGAGTCACGCATTTTCAGATAGGACGCCATCGCTTCCTTCTCTATACAAGTTGGAAGCGACGGCAGACCCAGCAGGGCATCTAGGGCTGCCGAGGGGGTCGTCCTCATCGCGCCGGTTATTCCCCTACAAGCTAGTCTTTGAATTTTTCCCAGCTTGTTGGTTGTGGTTATCCGGTCCACTCTCGGCCACCAGACCACTGCTCCATATTTATTTTTCGATTATATTACGTTGAATTTTATTGAACTTCATGTATTACTTGTAGTATTTTATCTTATTTCAACAATATAAAGTTTATATTTATACAATTTTTCACTTTTACACTTTATATTTATACCATCTTACATTTTACATTCATACATTTTATATTTCTTTGTTTTGAGCATTTTTTCATTTTTACAAGGTCCTGTACAACCCATACCATTCATTTATAATACATTATTATATTTCGTATATATTTTGGGAAACAATTGCTTTGCACTTATCCCTACACTACTTTATTCCCTCTAGCATGTAATTTGATTTGTAATTGTATTATATTATTCTGAATAAAGTTATTATTATTATTATTATTAAATAAACACAGCAGTATAAGTAATAGCGATAAAATATTTTTATAAGTACATAATTTGAATTTGAATTTATAATTTTTAATGGAACTGAATATACGAGATAATTTTTTTCTGATTTCGAATATACAGGGTGGCTCACGAAGTTTAGAACAGGGAATACTCGGAACTAAGTAGTGGGGAATTGTAATTTTGGGGTTCTGAATAAAAGCAATTGTTGCAGATTTTTTTGATATTATTTTACCCAATGAGCTTTTTTGTTTTCGGTCTGTATATTTTGGCATTTTTATGTGGTCTAAAACGATCAATTCAAAAAATACAGACAGTTCAATATCCTCTGTCCCACGACGTTTGAAACGAGCAATTGCCAAATTATTTAGGTTTATGGTCACCCTAGCTGTATATTTGGGCAGTACTATATTTTATGTGATAATTAAAACAAGGCAAAATTAAATTAATCATCCATATTTTATTGAAAATCGTCGTGGGACAAAGGATATTGAAGTACCTGTATTTCTTGAATTAATCGTTTTGGACCACAAGTGTGATAGTTCGTCGAAACTGTTTCATCGGGAGGAACATAAAAATACCAAAATATACAGGGTGTCCCATTAAAGATTTTGAATCAGATAACACGTGACCGAAAACAAAAGGCTCATTGGGTAACATAGTATCAAAAAAATCTGCAGCAATTGCTTTAATTCAGAACCCCAAAATTACAATTCTCCACTACTTTCGAGTTCCGAGATATTCCCTGTTCAAACTTCGTGGGACTCCCTGTATAGTAACACTTTCTCTGTTTTCGAGTTAATAAATTATCAATTTGAATTGATACGGAAATGAATTGAGGAATTTGTAACTATAATGTTTTTCAAATGACATTTCTATAGCCATTCAATATATCGATAGTAATTTTATAAATATTACCGTAAGTTGATTAACTCAGGTTTTTCTTTTGCGAAACAAGTGCAATGGCACTTATCGCTAGTCAACTTTATTCACATTGTTTTGTTTTGTTGAAACTTCCTTTAATATTATTATTATTAGATGGCGGGGCTAGCCAGTGGCTGAAATGCAGGTAGTTCTGTATAGAACCTTTCTGCACCCCGCTATCAGGTCTATCTCGTGAGTACTCCGGATCCCTTAATGAACTCCTGGAGATTCTTCACAAGGTTTTCCTGCGGGATGGTATCTTCTGCACCGCAGTGTCCGAAGATATCCATCCTCTACGAGCCAGAGCATCGCATTCAAACATTATGTGGGAGGCTGTTTCGTCCTCATCATCACAAAATCTGCGTTGTGTGGACTCTTGATGTATCCTCAACAGTTGCAGATGTTTTCTCAGGTGGCAGTGACCTGTCATCAGTCCTACCACCTTCCTGAGAGAGTCTCGGCTTAGTTCAAGAAGGTGTCTTGATAGCCAGTCGGTTGGCCCCATCATCATCTTTTTTCCTAAGGCACTCTCCCAGAGAGATTGGTGATGGTTTTCAACCCATTTTTTTTGTGTCCTGCTTTATATCCCCAAACGGGATTCCGCAGGCTGGTTCTGGTTCAGTGAGAGTTGTTGCTGCCCCCGCTCTTGCTAGGGCATCTGCTCTCTCATTTCCCTGTATGCCCTTATGACCTGGTACCCAGACAAGGTTTACCCTGTTCTGTGCTCCCAGGTCGTTAAGGTTTTGGTGTGCCTCCCAAACCAGTTTGGAAGTGAACCTGCATGAACGCAGGGCTTTAATCGTCGCCTGACTGTCGGAAAGAATTGCTATGGGTTGGTTTCTAGGACCCCTCCTTAGAATCTCTCTCGTGCAGACGGAGATTGCCGTTACTTCGGCTTGGAATACAGAGGCTTGAGTACCGAGGCTTAGACTGATGTCTTGCCTCGGTCTCTCCCCGTATATTCCAGCCCCTACTCCTTTGCGAGTCTTAGAGCCATCCGTGTACCAGATTTGCCCTCTTGACAGCATTGGTATGGCCCTTGATGTAACTTCCCCATCTTCTATGATGGTGGTGTATGTTCCATCAAAGGAGTATGTTGGAGTCACTTTGTCCGACGGCATCTCAGACGTGTCGATTTTTATGACCTCCAGTATGCTGGAGTGGCTTTGGTTATAGCCCCTCCATTAGCCCAGACATTTTAGCCTGGATGCTTCTATCCTCGCCTCTGCTGCAATATGCAAATGCAGGGGAGGGAGGTTTAGGATTACCTCCAAGCTAATTGTCGATGTGCTGGACACAGCACCAGTGACTCCGAGCATGGCCAGTCTCTGTAAGCTAGCCAGCTTCCCCCTGTTTGTCACTTGTTCTACCTTTGGCCACCACAGCAGGGCTCCGTACGATATCGAGGGCCTAACAATTACTGTGTATAGCCAGAGAGACTGTTTGGGTCCAAGTCCCTTGTTTTGTTGATACTAGATTATATCTACCTATTATAAATATTAATTATTTTTTAGTACCGTCCGCCCCAGACGTGTACATCGCAAGCCAAAGTTCTTCATATCTAGATATACGTTGGAAGCTTCCCGATGACGTCCTCTTTGGAAAAATCACCAACTACAACCTCGTCATAGTTCCTTTGAAACCAGCGTATGGCAAATACCCAAGCAGCTGTCCAGCCCAGAATCCTAAATATCAAAAGTTAGATGGCGCTACTACAAGTTTAAACTATTCAGATGCACGTGGTTACTGGATATATGGCATTTTCGTCAGTGCAAGCACCTCCCAAGGAACGGGGCGGAACGGAACCTTGAAAGCCACTACGAATACTTCAGGTAAGAAAATAATTCTCGTCATAGAAGTTTCATTTTCGCAGTATGAAGGCAGTTGAAGTGATAACCACCAAATAGAGCTAAGAATAATAATTACACTGCATATAACTATCTAAATTCTTCAACTGTTTTTCGACTACTTAGACTTAGGAAGATATTTCCTCATTTCCTCATTAGACCTCATGAATGATAGTATTGTGGCGAAGCTGCGGGCGATGCCGGACCTGAACTCTTACGTAGCCAGCGCCCAACAGTCAATTACTCCCGAGAATCTGGTTTAATCGGAGAACGTTCCTATAGAAATATCGCGAGCATTCTAGGAAAATGAACGGTGTATATAAACAGAACCACGCAGACAGACAGTTAGTGAAGTGAAAGTCAAATATAAATAGTAGAATGATTGTTATATGAAGCGTGTAAATGCAAATGCAGACATTTCACTTATAGCTAGCTTTGAGTAAACCACAAAAAATCTGCCTAGAGCTTATAACTCGATCAATCAACTTGAAATTTTGAAGGATTTTTTTTTTTTTTCGTAAAAACAAATTCGTAAAAACAAATTATTTTTTTTACACATGGCTGCTTTTCTATCTGAGCCTTGCAAATGTCTGCTTATGCATCTGGGTTTGCATCTTATGATAATAGTGGGAACACCAATAATATTACGGCAGGCTATAAAATTTGGTATTGACATAAAATGAGTGTGTATGAACTTTGACTTATAGGGATGGAAATTATTTTTGTGCAAAATTCTTCTCACAGTTTCTCTGCCAACCCCTGTATTTTCACTAATACTGCTAATATTAGTTTTTCCGTTTTCAACAACGCTCAATCAAACATTGAGTTGTTCTTCTTCATTATACTTTATTGGATTGTGTGGTTTCTTGAAACGGTTGTCCACAGAGCCAATTTCTTTGAATGTTTTCAATATCCTTCCCACGGTACTAAAGTGAATATTTCTTTCTGGATGCCGGTGACTGAAAATACAAGCAACATCTTGATATGGCACATTCTCACCACATGAAAGAACGATTTCCACTTGTGTGGATAACATTGTACATAAAACTTTTTGTGAATTATAAATGTAAGAAAATCTGAACACAAAACAACTCGATTTATTAAACGCAATAATTTGACATTAACCAAAACTAAAAATTTGTTTCAAAAGCCTACTAAGTGAAAATTTTATTTCGATTTGATCAGTACCTACTATTTTCTTCCCGAGATGTTGCATAAAAGTTGTATTGTTTAAAATCACGAAATTGTATATCATGTCTAGTACAAATCGCTAGAACAAAAGTCTTTTGAATAGTTATGAAACTGTAGGTCATTGTTTAGTTTACAGAAAAGTATGATATCTCGGGTTTTTTTGTAACTGAATTATTGATCAGAAAAATATTCAAACTGAATAAAAGTCTATTAAAAAAATAAATACGAGTGAATGAAGAGAAATTCGTTTATTCGATTACTGACATATTAACGTCCATACATTGAAAATCCGAATCAGTTTAACAATGGAATGAAAAAACTAGATGAACTTTGCAACAACAAAGACGAATTTCTAGAGGTGCATATTTTAAATTTTCTGGTAACAGGCCAATGTGGGTATTTTCTGGGCAAGATATGATATTGAAGACTCATATTCATCAAAATTATGAAATTTGAATCATGTTTCGTTCGAATCGATAGAGCGAAAGATTCGAAAAATTAAAAAAATTGGAAAAAAGTCGAAGTGACAATAGAGAGTCCAAATTTGGAGCATATGTATAAAATTGGAAACTGAGCAACTTTTTTCTTTGGCATTTTTCGAAATTTAAAAAAAAAAGATTTTTTGAGGATTTTCGAAAAAAATGTCAAATTTGACTGGTTTATAGTGGCACATGAAAAAAGGAAAGATGCTGTTTTTTACTAATTTTTCAAGCACAAACTAACTGTGAAGTAAAATTTTCTTTATATCTATTAATAAAAAAAACTTCCATATGTCGCGAACTTTATGTGTGACACTGTATATAAAGGGATAGCAATGAATAGTGAATGCTTTATCGAGATGATCTGATGCTCCCCAAAGGATAAGGCCATAGGAAATCCTTAGAACGTTTATTGAGACAGTGTTTTTCAATTGTCTGATAAGAAACAGAGCTTAATTTAGATGCAATGTTGTTGATTTATTTTTCCCATATCATTTGGTTATCCAGAGTGATTCCCAAGAATTTAGTGGAATTAACTTCTTCTATTGGGTGTCCATTCAATCTCACTAAATTATATTATAATATTGACAGGAGTTTTTTGTAAAGAAAGACATGAAGACAGTCTTACTGTTATTGATTATAAGGCCATTGCTTAGACAATACTGATGAAATTCTTCTGCACTCGAATTTGCTTTAGAGACAGAGTTATGGTATTTTTCATTGACTCAAAAATTTGTGTCATCTGCATATGCTACCACAAGATTTGGAATCTTACAAGTTCCCTCTATATAATTCATGAATAATATAAAAAGTAAGGGCCCTAGAATGGATCCCCGAGGCAGTCCAACTCTCACATGAGCTTCTTCCGATTCACAATGATTGATTACTACTATTTGTTTTCTCTCATTCAAATATGATTCAATCCAACTGTTAGCATTACCTCGTATTCCTAATCTGTAGAGTTTTTCAAGTAAGAGGGTGTGATCAATGGTATCGAAAGCCCTACTGACGTATAAGTAGTACAGATAGTGGCTCTTAATCCCGAAGTTGATGATTATTACAAGTGTAACTTTTCTTTCAGCTCCAGAGATGCCCAGGAATTTGGATGTATCTATTCCAGAAATTGACGATGGTTCAACAAACGTCACAAAATTGATCAGTTGGGACGTACCCTGTTTTCCAAACGGTAGAATATACGAATACCGTTTCAGTGTAAGTGGGTACTACACGGTGGACGGTTCTCATGCATACGCAAGTTCTTTTAAATTTCCGGTTACAAAAACAGATCGAGAGCATTACAATGTAACCATCGAACAGCTGAATGCCTCCACTAATTATACACTGAATATCACCGCCATAGGGGAAAATGGAGAAGGATCGGTGCTAGATGGCACGTTCACAACAAAAGACGCAAGTAAGTACAAACTTAGTTATAGACTAAGAGCTAGCCACGGAAATAGGGCAGCAATTTATAGAACGATTAAAACCACCTAATCAGTCTCCCTTAACACCATTATTAATTGATTCGGGCGCCTGGCAGCTTTTGATTGGTGGGGGTGGGCGTGGTACAAATGAGTTGATAAATCAATTGAAGGTGTTCAATTTATAGAACGCTGGTTTTTGGTGTGATTGTAGCTAATTATATTCAAAATTCGAAAATAATATTGTCAGGCGATTTGCTTGGGGGAAAAGTACTGCCAGGTGACGTTAAAGGTGCGTAGAAAAGTGCAGAAGTCGTCTCATTTATAGAGGGCTGGGACTAAATTTTTTCGTTACCAGTTAACCTTCAGGATAGTGTGTGTAAAATGACAGACGAAAATATTGAGCCGAACACCTTGCCAGGCGCCGATAAAGAACGAGAAATGCGCGCTCGATAGTCAATCAGATGCTAATAGTAATTTTTTATTACGAACGTTGTACGTCATTCTATTGTTATGGATTGAAGGAAGAACATATTTTATTCATTATTTTTTATTATTATTAAGCAGTCTTAACATTCACTATGTTAATTTTTATTTTTTACCAATCAATCAAAAACACAGTAACAGAAAAGGCTAGATATCCTGATAAAAATTATAAATTTTAAAATATATATATAATATAAAAATAACTGTTATAACTCGTTATGATGAAAACATGTCAATTATATTGTGGCGAAGCTGCGGGCGATGCCGGACCTGAACTCTTACGTAGCCGGCACTCGGCCGCGGCTAACTGTTGTTGCGCTATGCACCGAGAAGAATCTGGAAGATTCGAGGCTTCACGAGAAATTTCATAAGCTTTCGGAGAAGTGGGCGTTCGATATAAAAAGAACTACGCAGCAGATAGTCAGTCAGTCAGTGAAGTGAAAGTCGAATATAAATACCTAGTTCCGTGATTAGAGTATTGTGTTATTGAATCATTGTATTTCGTTAAATAAATTATTTTAGTCAGTTAATTAGAGTATAAATCTATTACAATATATAATAAAAATTAAAAAACTATCTCAATGTTTCTCGGACTGTTGGCTTCTCTATCCGATAATTCTCGTGATCTGTAAGATGATGTCAAAGTTATCAAAACATAACTTGCAGCGATCTCATTCACAATTAGTTGATCAAACAATAATACCTATACCTCAAACATCAATGCTGCCACGCTTATTCATTCATAGTTGTCCCCTTGTGGGTTTCTTTTAATGTGCCAATTAAATTGTAAATGATCGAAATTTAATTCGGTAAGCTCCTCTGCAAGGATCGTGGTAGCTCAAATTTTTACTTTCGTAAATTTTTTCCAACATTTGTAAATCATTCAATTCTTCAGCTTGGGATTCCAAAGTATCTTTAAAAACATTTGTTTTCGCTGTACGCAATTCAATTTCATTTCCTTTTTCCTTCATCACAAAATATGCATTATTTAATACTTCCCTGTGAACTGATCGTTGCAGAGTCAAGCGATAACGTGAGCGGTTGTTCCTCCGGTTTTTCTACAATATCTCCTTCGCTGATACTGTCTTCAACTGAGGTAGATTGATGCGTAGTTACAGAAGACACTGGATTGTCCATCTTCTTCTTTTTAAACATATTTACTCATCACCGCGATGAAACGATTACGACATTTGTGGTGGTACCGTTTTGAGTCACTTGAAGCCATGATATCCAATTTACGTATAACACATTTAACGCACTGTATTCGAATGCTTGTTTGTAGGCACAGACTGAAGACCACAATGTACAATTTTACAACAGGCCCTTTTCGGGTAGTCCTATATGCAGAAACAATCCCTTATAACATATTTTCGTAACCCTGATAATAAAAATATTTCCCATATGCTGCAAACGTTATGGCCTACTCTGTATACCCTCAAACTTAATTACACACAGGTATACCTAGCTTCTAATAATTGCTAACTATTAATCTACTCGATTTGAGCTTTGTCAGTTTCAGTAATTAGAAGCCCGGTATAGTTGTCGTCAAACATATAAGATAAATAAAAAAAGGCGCCAAAAATGGTCGATTACCATGAAATTGACTCCCATGCCGCCAACCAGGGTCGGACTTGTACATATGCCGCTAAATATTGTGATGCGTGCAGATTATTCAAGTTAATTTAACAAAAGCACTGTAACTTTTGTATTCAGAATCATCCATTTTTATAATTATTAGTATCCTTAGATTGGGTAAACAACTGCCCCGTCGAAATCTAATTTGCTAATAGCTGGGCGTACCGCAAACAGCTGTGATTTCTATTATAACTACGCCCGACCCTGCATGGAAAAAACATTCCTAATTGCTGTGCGGGCCTTTACATCTTCCGCGCTAAGTGTTACGTGGGGGCGATAGGTGGAATAATTTGAATAAAGGTAGAGATGTCAATAATTTTATTTATTGATTTAGTGCGATTTTAGTCTGAAAAACTGTTTGGTTATTGACAAAATAGGAATTAATTTCCTGGTAGTTTCCTGAAGTTATGTAAGTATTGATATTGACTCACACTGATTTTAGCCAATATTCTCATGTGATTACCATATAAGGTGTGTATGGCGTGGTACTATGCATTTTTGGCAGAAATATATATTTTGTGATTGGTTTTTTTGGAGGAAATGTGAGGACTAGCACAATATTTGCTCATACAGTATGATTCCTAAGGTGGACCGGTCCTTTCATTAATTTCTCACATTGCACAGAAAATAATGGCTATAGGTGAACATGTAAAAGACAACAATTCGTTTTTGAGATGCAGGGCGTTAAAGTTGAAAATTAATATTGAATTTACTTTAATTACTGAAGGATCACCAATCACATACTTTTCAAGATATCCAACGAAGGCGATCCATTACATCCAGTGGAAATGAGATATAACCGGATGGTGGGAGTTAGACTGTATGTTTTTCACCCACCCAGCTATTCAGAATATTTTAGGGAGTCACAAAATACCCAAGAGCAGATGAATAAATATATAATTGTACGAAACAGAATGCCAGTTTCCAATATTGATTATATTCCCAAATTTGATTTTAGGATATGAAAGTACATTAAATTTTATGTAAGAAATAAATATATGATTGCACTAAAACTTGATAGAAATCACCGATAAAAATCGAGAAAACTATATTTGGCACCAAAATTTAATGTAATTGTGTCGGATGAAAAGTCCGTTCAAGACACCCATATGATAAATATAATTTTGGAATTTTAACACAACTGATCATTGACATACCACACTGAGAGCTTCAATCAGAAAAAAATCACACATTGTGCATATCATCTATTAGAAAATCTTCAAACACGAAAGTATTATTCCAGTTCAAAGTGAAGTGATTTTTCGCAATAAAATCTGTATAAATAATGATAGCGTGGCAACGCACTATTCAATCTGAAAACATAGAATTACAGAGAGTTCATATAAATGAAACACAGAGCGATCAATTGGAAAGTTGAAATTAAGTGGGCCCTTCACGTGCAGTTTTTCGTGACTTCCAAAGTGACACTCCATCGCTCCACTCCATATTCAAACGTGAAGTGTCAACGTGCGCCTGGCGCTTCTCGCATCTGACGCGGCGCGAGACGTTCGAACAGAGGAGTCATCCAAAACTGAAAGTGATGGGACAATTCCCGCGCCGCTCCGACTGTAGAGAAGAACAGTCGAATTGAATTGTAACGAGAAGACAGGTATAGTTGCTTCGAGTAGTCTTAATGTGATTTCGGCGCAAGTTCCATTTTTGGACCAATACTCTGTGTCTTTCTTCTGGAATCTTCATTTTCTAATTTTATACATGCAATTTTTCTCTTTGAATGTAAAGAACACATCGCGAAAAAACGCCCACTAGCTATCGAGAAGCTTCGAGGAATGAAGTTGGAGTACTATATTTGAATGTGCGTGTATTTTGGCGTGCAACTTCGCTCCGAGAGTGACGCGAAGGGAGTGCGAGTCGGGAATCGAAAAATAACTGCACGTGAAGCTGGCCCTTTTTATTTTCATGGAAGACCATGTTGGTATATGCACTTATTTGAGAATTCCCTTCTCTAGATCACTTTTAAATTATCTGAACAAAAATATCTGAATTCCTGACAATCCAGATGTTGAGTCGTGAAGAATGCAGTACTGAATGAACACCCTGTATATACAAGAATGTCTTTTATTTGTAATTTTTTTGTTGAATAACTTTTACATTAATGATAAATTGAATCATTATACTGCATATATTTTTTGAATTACTCGTATCTATGTACTTAGTATCGATCTCTAGTATACTCATTAATCTAAATAAAATTGGATTAATTAATCCTCTGTCAATAATGAATTTGATGCAATTGAAAAATTCTTTACCCACGGCGAAGTTACCTATAATGCACTAGCTATTTCAAACTCTTGCACCACTTGCCCCCACATTATGTGGCACGTTCCAGGGAAAGATAAGACCATTTTTTGCGGCTTTTTTTATTTATCTTATATGTTTGACGACAACTATATATAATATGTAAAAATCATAACTGCTCAACAAAATATTAGTAATTTTCATACTCAAATATTCAGAATAGTTATCAAGATATCTAGCCGTTTCATGTACAATGACATGCATGACATTTAAAAAAATGCACTATGTTAATTGATAAAAGATAAACAATTAACATTGTAAATGTTAAGACTGCTTAAAAATAATAAACAATAATGAAAAAAAACACGTTCTCCCTTCAATCCATAACAATAGAATAACGTACAACGTTCATAATAAAAAATAACTGTTAGCCTGTGATTGACTATCGTGCGCGCATTTCTCGTTCTTTATCGGCGCCTGGCAAGGTGTTCGGCTCAATATTTCCAACTGTCATTTTACACACACTATAAATGAGACGACTTCGGCTCTTTTCTACGCACCTTTAACGTCACCTGGTACTACTTTTCCCCCAAGCAAATCGACTGGAATTATTATTTTCGAATTTTGAACATAATTAGCTACAATCACACCAAAAACCAGCGCTCTATAAATTGAACACCTTCAATTGGTTTTTCAACCTCTTTACGGCAGTATCACGCGCATCCCCACCAATGAAAAGCTGCCATGCACCCGAATCAATTAATAATGTTGTTAAGGTAGACAATTGGTTTTTCAACCTCTTTACGGCAGTATCACGCGCATCCCCACCAATGAAAAGCTGCCATGCACCCGAATCAATTAATAATGTTGTTAAGGTAGACTGATTAGGTGGTTTTAATCGTTCTATAAATTGCTGCCCTATTTCCGTGGCTAGCTCTCCGTCTATTAGGTTGGGAAGAAAACAGTCGGCTGATGAGACTAGAATATGTCGAAAGAATATATTTTGAATGTGTACATGATGGAACAAATTTTCTATGGAGTTTCATGAATAGACGAGTACGCCTAAAATGGCTTGCCTATTAAAATGTGGTCATGACTATGTTTAATTAAAATAATAATAATGGTAGAGGTTGGTAAAGTTGATCGGGCTTTTTCTCGAAACAAATAGAGAAGAGGTGTTTCTTACGTAGTTTTATCTCATAAACACGAATCCGAAAAAATTTCGTGGTCGTTTCTAATACTTTTAGAGTAATGACTTTTCAAATCTTGAAAATCGACCATTTTCAAAGACGATTTTTTCAGCAAAAAATCGCACAAAATGTCTCCTTTTTTTGTCAAGACTTTTTTCATCCTCTAATCAACTCATGTTTCACAAATACAAGTTTCAAAACGTTTTACAAATAATAAAATGAATCTTCTAATATTACTTTTCATAGGCATTCATTCTTGAAGTAAATAATTGTGAAATATGAGTTGATTAGGGTATGAAAAAAATATTGACAAAAAGAAGGAGGCATTTTGTTCGATTTCTTACTGAAAAAATCGTGTTTGAAAATGGTCGATTTTTGAAATTCAAAAGGTCATAACTCGAAAAGTATTAGAGACCACCACGAAATTCGTGTTCAGGAGATAAAACTACGTAAGTAACACCACTTTTCTTTTTATTTCGGGAAAAATACCGATAAACTTTCCTTTACCATATTATTGTTTTAAGTAAACACAGCCATGGACACATTTTGATAGGCAAGCCATTTTAGGCGTATTCGTCTATTTACAGGATGAACCAGGGGTGTGTGCATGGTCCATAACTTTTTTCTATTGATTTTTTTTTCAATCGATAGGTTCAACAATGAGCACATTCTGAAAATATGTTCATCGATATACAAGATGTTTCAAAATAAAATACACGACTACGTTCAATTTTTTTAAATGGCAACCCTCCTTTTTTATTCCATTTTTGGATTTGCCACTAAATTGTCAACATAACGCACCCTGGTTTCATATACCTATCTGCAATAGTTTTTGACTTATGCCAATTTATGTGTCAAAATCGCGTCGTGCATGGACCCACAGAAAAATTCATAACTTCAGAACCTTTCAAGATAACTCAACCTACTTTTTCCCAGACTATTCCTCAAGCTTCAGAGCATCTTTTGAAATGCTGGCGAACTTGAAGTCAATGTTCCATCGCCTACTACGATTTTTTTCAAATGACGGTTTACAAATGGCAATAACTCGATTTTTTCAAATGCAACACCCTGTATTTTATTACACCATTACATGGCATTTTCTAAGAGCTTTTCGTCAATATGGCATTTGTGGGGTCTACTTTGTGTAGTTTGCGAAATATGTTGAAAATAAGAAATGTGGATGATTTTTGAGGAATCTAGTAGGCTGCTTTCGTAAAATTTGACACATTCTTAAAATTATGGAGAGAATATGTTTTTGAAATTGTAATATAAACAGGAGTACATTACAAAGAAAATAATTCTAGTAATAGTTACAATAACAGGAAAGAGTGATTAACAATAAACCTTGTAAAAATTTTGGGGAAAGGCCACTTATAAATGCTCAAATAGGTCCACACAAGCTGCTAGTCTTCTTGTGAATGAGTCCCGAACTCTAGCCAGCATTGCTCCATTAGTTGAACGGAAGGCTTCCGTGATCCTATTTTTCATATCATCTGCAGTTGTCGGACGATCTCTGAAACCCCTTTCTTTCACGTACCCCCAAAGAAAGAATTCTAGAGGCGTAAGGTCTGGGGATCGCGCGGGCCAAAGAATAGTACCTCCTCGGCCTATCCAACGATTAGGATAGGATTGCTCTAAAAATTCTCGAACTATACTATGGTTATGCACCAGCGCACCATCGTGCTGCAACGACATGGTTCTTCGGGTATTCAAATCCACTTCTTCTAACATTCTCGGAAGATGTTCGCGAAGGAAACGTAAATATCTTTCACCATTTAGCACATTGTCGAAGAAGTAGGGACCAATAATGTGATTTCCAATAATTCCTCCCCAAACATTAAGCGACCATCGCTGTTGGTGGCCAAGGGTCCTCAACCAGTGAGGATTTTAGACTGCAAAATAATGCATGTTGTGTTTGTTGACCGAACCGTTGTTCTTGAAAGTTGCTTCATCAGAAAACAGAATTTTGTTTAAAGTATTATAATCCTCATCAATCATACCATTCATTTGAATACAGAACGCAACTCTATTGGCAAAATCATCACCATACAATTCTTGATGTAGGTTCAGATGAAAAGGGTGGAACTTATGTTTCAATATTATTCTGTTCACACTACTTTGTGAAATATCCGTTTCCGCTGCTATTTCCCTAGTGCTTACGGAGGATTTTCCTGTTGCACCAATAAAACTTGCAACTCATTTTCCTCATCAATTCGACCACCAACAATTTCCTTTTGAGTATAAGACACACTACCACTGAGTTCAAACCGATCTCTTAACTTTTGGAATGAAGACACCCTTGGAGTTCTTGCTTCCGGATATTTTTCATGGTAGATTCTGCTTACTAATAAACGATTTCTGTCGGCTTCGCCAATACAGTAGACCATATTCACTAATTCTTCGCGAGTGAAATTCATTTTCAACAATTTTACGTGTACAATTATTGACAGTAGAAGGATGTCAAATTTTACGAAAGCAGCCTACTAGATTCCTCAAAAATCATCCACATTTCTTATTTTCAACATATTTCGCAAACTACACAAAGTAGACCCCACAAATGCTATATTTACGAAAAGCTCTTAGAAAATGCCATGTAATGGTGTAATAAAATACAGGGTGTTGCATTTGAAAAAATCGAATTGCCATTTGTGAACCGTCATTTGAAAAAAATCGTAGTAGGCGATGGAACATTGACTTCAGGTTCGCCAGCATTTCAAAAGATGCTCTGAAGCTTGAGGAATAGTCTGGGAAAAAGTAGGTTGAGTTATCTTGAAAGGTTCTGAAGTTATGAATTTTTCTGTGGGTCCATGCACGACGCGATTTTGACACATAAATTGGCATAAGTCAAAAACTATTGCAGATAGGTATATGAAACCAGGGTGCGTTATGTTGATAATTTAGTGGCGAATCCAAAAATGGAATAAAAAAGGAGGGTTTGCCATTTAAAAAAAATGAACGTAGTTGTGTATTTTATTTTGAAACATCTTGTATATTAATGAAAATATTTTCAGAATGTACTCATTGTTGAACCTATCGATTGAAAAAAAATCAAGTCGATTGCTTGCATAGAAAAAAAGTTATGGACCATGCTCACACCCCTGGGTCACCCTGTATGTAACTTCATAAAAAGTATGTTTCATCCAGTTATCAGATGGGTGAAGGTTGACCTCTTTCCGGCTCTTGTACTAACAGTTATACGCATTGATTCTAAAATCTATGGTATACACTTTAAACAACAGTGGACCAATAGCTGAGTCCTGCGGTATTCCTTTTTCAAACTGAAGTGAATGACACCGTCCCATTTATGGAAATATTCTGACAGCGATAAGAGAAATAATTAATCTCAGTAGCAGTAATAATATAATATTGCTGAAAGAAAATCTCCACCCAAAGTGTCAAATGCGTTACTGTTGTGATGTTGCCTTCATCATTTGCCGTATTATGTCGTCAACCACTTTTTTCAGATCTGTTTTATATACCATCGTAGGGTCTATATTATTTTCTCTAATAGTATCGACAAAATGAGTAACTTACCTAGGTCTCAAGCATTAATACTATTTCTGAGCTTTCCATTACTTGTAAATACATCAAATTCATATAACAAAGTTTGAATGAATGATTTATACGAGGATGTATTGATATCTAGTTAGCCTAGACCAGTTCCCTGCATAAACAAAATATTGCGTTACCAACGAACAATAACTTATTAGAAGTGTCAGTGTAAAGTTTGACGTCAAAAAAGTAAACCAGAGTTACGCAATAAATAAAAAAAAAAAATATGTCCACCGAAATTGTGAAAATCGAAAAATTGGAGTATCGATCCATCATCAAGTACCTGTATTTAAAAGGGTTAAGAGGTAAGCAGATTTACGAAGATATCCTTAATACCCTTGGTGATCAATGTCCTTCGTATGCGACCGTGAAAAATTAGACTGCAAGCTTCAAAAGAGATAAATTTTCCATTGAAGATGATGACCGATCGGGAAGGCCAGTTTCTGTGTCAGTCCCCGAAAATATCGATGCAGTTCATGACATGATTTTAACAGACCGTCGAATAACGGATATCTGATGCACTGAATATTTCATACGAACGCGTTCATCATAGTTCACGTCAATTTGGACACGAGAAAAATTGCTGCAAAATGGATCCCCAAATGTTTTAATGTTGACCAAAAGCGTGCAAGGGTAGTAGCATCGCGTTCGATCTGAGCTCGATTTGAAAACGATGTAGACTTCTTAAACCGAATTGTTACTATGGATGAGACTTGAGTACATTTCTACGATCCAGAAACAAAGCAACAATCGATGGAATGGCGACACTCCGGTTCTCCAAGACCTAAGAAGTTTCGTGTCCAAAAATCTGCTGGAAAAGTTCTTGCTTCAGTTTTTTGGGATTGCCATGGAGTAATCATGATTGATTTTTTGGATAAGGGTAGAACAATAACTGGTGATTACTATTCGACATTACTGACCACTCTACGGGAAAAAATTGAAGAGAAAAGACGTGGAAAGCAATCCAAAGGTGTTTTGTTTTTGCAGGACAACGCCACTGCACACAAATCTCATGTTGCCATGCAACAAATTCGTGATTTAGGGTTTGAATTACTAGAACACTCCCCTTATTCACCAGATTTGGCTCCGTCCGACTTTCATCTCTTTCCTCAACTGAAAAAAAGTTTAAGAGGTCGTAAATTTTCTTCCAACGAGGAGGTAATAAAAGCTGTGGAGGTCTGGTTTGCAGAGCAAGTAAAAACATTTTTTTTGAAAGGTCGCTGTAATAAACAGAACAATGGTAAAACAGAACAATGGTAAAACAGAACCATGACATAACAGAACCTAGAAAAAAGAGAACACTGAAATAAAAGAACCTTGATAAAACAGAACTCTGTTAAATAAGAACAACGGGAAAAAATAAAAGAATGTGATACAAATCAAATAATTTTAATGAAAACAATATTATTGGTATATACACCAATATTAGGAAAAATTACTGCAAGTTTGCCAATCGCCGCAAATACATCAATTTATCGGCATAATTTGCATATTCTTCTACAACTGCTGCCACTTGATTGCTGAGGTTCACATACTTTTTCTTCCGTATTTCTGGACGACCAGTTACTGCATTGGATAGCACCAACCGTTGGCAAGCAATGTCTCGCCTGAATAGGCTAATTAGCATAAATAAAAATTATTGGTACCCACATTGTGTTATAGGTGAGGAGGGTAATCAAATCTGAATTCTTCGTGTATATACCTATAATATTCTTTTCATTAAAATTATTTGTTCTGTATTACATTCTTTTATTTTTTCCCGTTGTTCTTATTTAACAGAGTTCTGTTTTATCAAGGTTCTTTTATTTCAGTGTTCTCTTTTTTCTCGGTTCTGTTATGTCATGGTTCTGTTCTACCATTGTTCTGTTTTACCATTGTTCTGTTTATTCACTGTTCTGTTTTTTCATGTTCTGTTTTTTCATGTTCTGTTCTTTCATGGAACCGTAATAAATGTATCCAATTAAGAGGAGAATATGTTGAGTAATAAAATATTTTGACACTGAAATTTTGTTTGGTTCTATTATAGTAGGATAAGCATTTTTCAATATATCCTCGTAATTCTTATTTCATCACATAAAACAACTGAATCAACCCTCATACTTATAATTTTTTAATAAATCTTGCAGATGATATTTTTTTCAATTCACCATTGGCGCACTGTATAGAGTGAATAAGGATATTTTTTGTTTTTATAATTTTAAACATATTTTTGCCACTTTACAGAAAAATCAGATGCACCCATTTGCGAAAGGAGTCATTACTTTTCATCGTTACTTTACATTGCTTCCACTAAAAAGAGGGTTCTGAATGTGGATCTAAGAGATTTGTGCTACTGACATCTATTTACCATTCTTATAAGCCAGAACAACCTTGGTTTTCATAAATACTATCATTGTTTAAATAGAACATAGTTAGTCAATGCCTGTGGAAAAGGTATTGGACACAAACGCGAGTGTCATCTAGCGTGATTAGTTACAAACATGAATATTTGACGTCATTTTAATGCAGGTTTCTTCAATGCTTTTCCATTGTTTCAATCAAGTTACGACATGACTTGGAGGCCATAACACTGAAGTTACGACATGACTTGGATGCGAGCTCACTATCGCCATCTACATGTCGCATCCATTTTAATCCAATTATAATCCCATAAGGTTGACTAACTATCTTCTATATAAACAATGATACTATCCTTCAAATGTCTCAAATTGTCTACTATCTGCGTCATTTATTTGTGATTATCGATATCATTAATAAAATATTGGACAAATGAAATTAAGCGCATCCTGGCCGTTCAAAAGAAGTCATCACGACAAAAATAGTCGATAGATAGATGAATAAATAAACTTCATTATCTGAATGAAAAAATTTGTCTACATAATCAAAATTATCGCACTGTTTACTTATTACATTCATAAAAATTCTTCCACAAAGATAAAAACATTATTTCAAATTTTAAAGTTACAAAAAGGACATAAACAAAATAACATATTAATGAATTTCTCCCTGTATTTGTTTCTAAAATGATAATTTCATGAGGCATTAGTATATTTTACTGGCAAAAATTGTCCTGCATGATTCACACACCTTTACCTTGAAGATAAATTTTAAGGCTCGTTTCTGGAGGAAGAAAATACTTTGGAGTAAAACTTGACTGCAAGAACTCCAGAATAGAATTACATACTGTAGGTGGGAATCAATAAATGAGAAGTGTACAGTTAGGAAAAGTGACATTCCAAGTTCTTGACCAGGGGCACTATTCTCAAATGTCTACCACCCTATGTCGCAGGCGACAAAATTCCCCATCTCTTTTCAATCCATATTCAAAGAAGACAATGGACCTACTTTGTCGCATGCGACATAGGTTTGTAAACATTTTAGAATAGGGCCTCAGGGGACAACTTTTTTTAGAGCCGTTATATAAGACTGGAACTTCAGGTTGTGGTCAATTTGTGCACCAAAAAATTTAGTTTTGGGCTTACTTTCAATAAGTTGAGAACCAAGTTCCTCCTTTTGATTTTTTTTTCGTCAACAGTAATAGTTTCAACCAGAGCATCACGATCTTCATTGTGCCAGCGAATCATGGTATCATCAGCAGACAATGTAAGATGTTCAGAAATATCTATATTGGCTACATCGTTGATGTAAAGCAGAAATAGAATAGGGCCCAGAACTTATCCCTGAGGGACTCCACGTACAATTTTTCCCTGTCAAAACTAACATTGTTCGAGAGTACTTTATGATTTCGATCAGTAAGAACTGATCCATCATAGAGATGCCGTGAAACCAATTTCATGACTTACAAAGTCAAAGGCCTTATAAAGATCAAGAAATATTGCTGCACCGAAAGAGACTTTCAATTTTTGTTTCTCTCTGTTGAAGGTTCCTTGAACGAATTGAAGATAACAAAATTTTCAATTTTTTTTTTTGAAATGGAGATAATCCATCGGAACATGTATACTGGGACACCCGGTATAGTTTGCCAATTTCGAACAGAAAGTAGTCCAGATATTCAGAAATACACACCCTGAAACAAAATTTCCTAAATTCGTGAAGGTTCCCGCACATTTAGTAAGTAAATTGGCTTTCGGCTAATTTTGTTCAAATTTTGATATATTGTAGATCTTGGCATCTTCATTACGTTGTCCAATTTACAGATCGATCCTATGACCAGTTTTCGAGGTACAGGGTGTCAAAAATTCGATTTTCGCTATTTTGGGTATTATGCATCGATTTGATTTTTGTGCTCTAATTCGAAATTGAACTGTCTTAGAAATGAACTTAATGTATCTAAGTTGTAGCTCATGAGTTCCTTCATACGAATAAAAAATAATATCTAACAAAGGGTGTTGCATTACAGCATGACAAGACAATGTTCATAGAAATAGATAAAAATCAATACCATAATCGTTTTGATTTTCACTCAATCCGTTAAAATTAGAAAACAAACGGCTAGAATTTCACAATTTTTTTATAAAGTATGGGTCTTGATCAATTACATGAGGATTCATATGATTGCTTGTCCAACAGTATATAGTTTTCCAGGTACAGGGTGATGATTTGTATGCTTTCAAATGCTACAGCTCATGAATAAAATTATATCATTACGAATTGTCCACAACTGTTACTAGGATATGAAAGTTAAACTGACTCATGATATAATCCTTCCTATCACCCCCCATTATAGCCAACCCCCATCACCCCCTTGATTTACAGCCACATGCATTCCAATACTTTCAAATTCTAGCTGTTTGTTTTTTAATTTTAACGGATTGAGTGAAAATCAAAACGATTATGGTATTGATTTTTATCTATTTCTATGAACATTGTCTTTTCATGCTGTAATGCAACACCCTTTGCTAGATATTATTTTTCATTCGTATGGAGGGACTCATGAACTACAACTTTACATTAAGTTAATTTCTAAGACAGTTCAATTTCGAATTAGAGCACAAAAATCAAATCGATGCATAATACCCAAAATAGCGAAAATCGAATTTTTGACACCCTGTAACTCGAAAACTGGTCATAGGATTGGTCTGTAAATTGGACAACGTAATGAGGATGCCAAGATCTACAATATATAAAAATCTGAGCAAAATTAGCCGAAAGCCATTTTACGTACTAAATGTGCGGGGTCCTTTTTATCAATGACAAATTTGACTTTGTAGGGACGTCGTTATAACTTCGGCATCATGACGTCATTTGTAGTTCTCATGGACTGATAATGACTCGAATAGTAGATAAATCGATTAGTAAACTGGGTTACTGATTATTTTAATGCAAAGGAGATATTCTAAGATGCAGTTGGAGCTTATTCATGACTGTATTCACTGGTTTTCCTTTCCAGTTCCAGATGCTCCGGTCATGGACCAAAACCAATTCAACATCTCCAACTCTTGGGTTACCATAGTTTGGAATTCCACGAATAGGAAAGCTGGGAAAATTATCTATTATAAGATCGAAGTCACCCCATTGAGACCCTTATACTTCATCCCAGACGATTGTCCACAGAATCGTGGCATTCCGCAGAACTTTACTGTCAGCGAATCAAATTCTTGGGGTTTTGGAGTCCTTCCATACTACAGTTATAAAGTTGGAGTTGCAGCTGCCACCCAAAGGGGTTTGGGGAAGTTTTCGTACGCGTCTTTCAACACTAAAATAGGAGGTGAGTTTTCAGTATGTTTCGTAGTGAAGTGAAAAGGGCAAAATTGAGTTTACAATACATACAAAAAAATTCAAAAATAAAAAAAAAAGTTGAAAAAGATAAATTTCCTCAAAATTTTTTTGACATGATAGATTCCTGGTTTGGACTTATTAAAGATTTTGAGTTAGACTTAAAGATTGCGTTACTAAACTTGCGAAAAAGAAAAAAATAACAGGCAAGGAACAGGTGGAAAATATTGTTGAGGTTCCAACTTTGAGAAAAAACACGAAACACTGAAAATGGTGAAACGGGGATGCAGTTTAGGGGTTGCAAACGGCTTTTTGCGATTTGCGGCCAAATTTGACCACCTAGCGAAAAATGTTCCAAAGAAAAGTTGTAGATAATAAATAAATAGAAAGCTTTTTGTCCCCATTTTTTGACACAACCTCAAATTAACCGTCACAATGACGAAACACCCCCCCACCATAATCTACGTTCGGAAACAGGCAATACCGTTCTTCTCCAGGCAAATTCAGCTTCTAGCTTGATATAAGCCATTGAGAAATAATTAAAACTTTGTCACTTGATCAACTCAGAGAAAAAATCCACATATTACCCATTTTTATTGTATTTATAGTTTTAAAATTTTCTGAACGGACCATCCTTTTGATGAGAAACGAGCATTGGCAATACCGCATATCGTAATGTAGTGAAACTCAAATCAGATATAGCAATATAGCTATATTTTCATTGTGACATTCATACGGGTGTGAAGTTATCCACATTCACAAGATACACGGAGAAAAAATATCGATTTTTTAAATTTCTATACTGGACTTTTCGTGTACCTCTAATCATTGAATATGCTTTTTCCGGCGGTCATCTCAGTAAAAAAACATGGTGCCTCGGTTTTCCAAACAGTTTTAAAGGGTGGAAATGGGATGGAAAAGCATAAAAAACTATATTTCGGTAAATTGACTTTGTACACCTTCCATTTTCGAATATGTTGTTTCTTGTGGTCGAATTGACTAGAAAAATGATATGTCTGAGTTTTTCAGGCCGTCTAAGAGGGTGGAAATTGGGTTAAAAAAATCTGTAATGTTCCCAAAGTTAGATCTGAAATAATTGATAAAAAAGAAGTTATTCACACACAATGGAGAATGAAACCTATATTAATCTCACTGTTCCTATACTTGATTGAATCCTTTGATCACGCCGAGAAAATGCAAAACCCATTGTTAGCATTCAAATAGGGGTGTTATCGAGGTAGTTTAGTATGTTAGTGGGACTATTTGAATAATGACAATGGGGTGTTTCTTTACAGTTATTCACAATAACATAAAAAGTATAGGAATAGAATAGTTCGCAAATATTGGGTTTGTACATAGAAAAATGCCCTAATCTGGAATACATTGGTGCTCACTTTGCCGATAATAGTTCCTTCCTGTCGTAATGAATCAATACAACTAGTGCTTCTTAGGTTTGAACTGTTATCGCTCAACAGGGACCACGGGAAGGTGTGAGCGCCCCTGTCGGGAAGGGATTTGGTAATGGGCTATTAGTTGAGGAGTGGAATGTTATTTTTATCAATTAAATCAATTAAACTTCAAATTTACAATAAAAAATTACAATTAACATTCAAGAACCTGAGCACATGGTCAGCCAAAATGATCTGTTTGGTTTCATAATGAAATTCTGAAATGAAGACGGTGAAAAAATAAAAAAGTAACTAAACAATGAGTTGTATATACTGCGGCTCATATTCCCAAACGAAGCGTACCACAAATTAGAGTCTTATTAAACTTGTAATATACCGAAGGTACTATTATGAGGAAGAGATTTTTTGAATTTAACATTCATAGTTAATTGAATACAGTAGGTATATTTTTTGCTCACCTGGCCGATAATAGTTCCATCTGATGAATTCTTGATTAACTCAAGAGATGAATCGAGTAGGAACTATTACCGCTCGACAAGGACCAGCGAGAATGTGTGAGCATCCCTGTCGGGAAGGTGGGACAAGGATGTTAGTGTAGAAGTGACATGTTATGTTCAGAAAATGTCACGAAATCGAATTCTACACATACCAAAGAATTCGAATTCAAGATATAATAATAAAAAATTTAATTTTTTCACCATGAAGAAGTACAATGCTGAAATTATGAAAAATTGTATACAAGTATATCAAGAACACTACGGAAAATAAACTGAAGAACTCCTATTTGTGGGTTGAAGTTTTCCATTTATTTTGGTCGTCGTAGTTCGAGCTAAATTCAGAAGTATTTTCATTCCATCAATTTATAAAATATCGAAATGTAACAAATCATTCGCATTCGGCTCTCAAGCGTATAGTCGTGGTTTCGATTCAACAATTCACCGGTCTTGTGCATGGCATCACGCGTTAAAAGGTAAGGGCTACGTCTTCTCTAGCTCGCACAAGTCTCTGGAAGACTCCTGAGGGTTGCGCGTAGGAGTGCAACAGGTTGACGGAAATAACAAAATGAATAACAAAAATAAAATGACATAATATACCATGATACTCGAATTCAGGTCATATAATGAAACGTTCATCACCTGTTGTGGGTTTTCACGTTCTGTCCAGGAAGCTAGTGGCTAGTGGCTTGTGAGTGATAAGAAAATTATAGGCTTTTTGATCTTACCTGATCCGAAGCGGTCTCAATTCAGATTTCTAGGAACGAGAGCAAAAATTGGACTGGACCATACTGAATACGAAACTAAACAAGAATAGAATGGATATGCTGTTGGAAGTCGAAACCGGATTCCTGAATGAGTTTCTATTGGAGCAACTATTCCGTGTGATTAGTTCTGCTCCACGCAAAACCGTCATCGATGATCGGGCTCCCGTATATATAGGCCTCTACGGGTGAGCATGTCAGCCACTGTGCTCGAGGCAGGGTTCATCTTACCGTAGCTGAGCTACAGCCCTTACCACCGATGTAGACGGTATAACGAATGAAGCGGAGTTTGCCACACGGAGAATATGCCCCCGTCGATTCCCATTGAGGGATTTCGTTCCAAACAGTTTCCCCATTTCATTCTTCATCCGTTTGGTACCAGAATTCTCCAAACCAATTTTTTCTCTCGTCCCTTTCTATCCTTATTGAGAGTTGTGACTAAAAGTAACTGAAAATTAGAAATATGTTTGGAAACCAAGATGTTAGGACATTCCAGGCTTCTCGAACCCACATGACTGTAAATACGTATTGTATATGATTGTTTCTTACTAGCCTAATGTGCCAAAACTCCTCTTTGCAGATACTTAAATATCCTCCATGAGTTTCTAGAAAAATAACTTTTCACGTGTAGAACATATCAGTATGGTGAATAATACAAGAAGCAATAAAATGAAATCATGAATAATACAGAAAATATTGCGTTTGCATCAAAGGTCACAAATAACATGGTTATCACATCAAATTAGGTGTAGGAGATAAAACGTGTCAATATAAAAAAAGTACAAAATATAATCACACGAAAAAAAAATCTGTAATGTTCCCAAAGTTAGATATGAAATAATTGATGAGAAAAAAAGTTGTTCACACATAATAAACAAATGATGGAGAAAGAAACCCATATTAGCTTCACTGTTCCTATACTTGATTGAATCCTTTGATCACGCCAAGAAAATACACAACCCATTGTTAGCATTCAAATAGGGGTGTTATAGAGGTATTTTAGCATGTTAGTTTGTTAGTGGGGCTATTTGAAATACGACAATGGGGTGATTCTTTTCAGTTATTCACGATAAGATTGAAAGTATAGGAATAGAGTAGTTCACAAATATTGGGTTGTACATCGAAAAATGTCCTAATCTACAATACATTGGTGCTCACTTGGCCGATAATAGTTCCTTCCTATCGTAATGAATCATTAAAACTTGTTTTTCTTAGGTTTGAACTGTTATCGCTCAACAGGGACCACGAGAAGGTGTGAGCGCCCCTGTCGGGAAGGTGGGACAAGGATGTTAGTGTAGAAGTGACATGTTATGGTCAGAAAATGCCATGAAATCGAATTCTACACATATCAAAGAATTCGAATTCAAGATAAAATAAAAATATTAATTTATTCACATACAATGCTGTAATTATAAAAAATTGTATACAAGTATATCAAGAACTCTATGGAAAATAAACTGAAGAACAAAAATAAAATGACATAATATACCATGATACTCGAATTCACGTCATATAATGAAACGTTCATCACCTTCTGCCCAGGAAGCTAGTGGCATAGTGGCTTGTGAGTGATAAGAAAATTATAGGCTTTTTGATCTCACCTGACCCGAAGCGGTGTCAATTCAGATTTCTAGGAACGAGAGCAAAAATTGGACTGGACCATACTGAATACGAAACGAAACAAGAATTGAATGGATATGCTGTTGGAAGTCGAAACCGGATTCCTGAATGAGTTTCTATTGGAGCAACTATTCCGTATGAGTAGTTCTGCTCCACGCGAAACCGTCATCGATGATCGGGCTCCCGTATATATAGGCCTCTATGGGTGAGCATGTCAGCCACTGTGCTCGAGGCAGGGTTCATCTTACCGTAGCTGAGCTACAGCCCTTACCACCGATGTATACGGTATAACGAATGAAGCGGAGTTTGACACACGGAGAATATGCCCCCGTCGATTCCCATTGAGGGATTTCGTTCCAAACAGTTTTCCCATTTCATTCTTCATCCGTTTGGTACCAGAATTCTACAAACCAATTTTTTCTCTCGTCCCTTTCTATCCTAATTGAGAGTTGTGACTATAAGTAACTGAAAATTAGAAATATGTTTGGAAACCAAGATGTTAGGATATTCCAGGCTTCTCGAACCCACATGACTGTAAATACGTATTGTATATGATTGTTTCTTACTAGCCTAATGTGCCAAAACTCCTCTTTGCAGATAGATAAATATCCTCCATGAGTTCCTAGAAAAATAACTTTTCACGTGTATTGTATATGATTGTTTCTTACTAGCCTAATGTGCCAAAACTCCTCTTTGCAGATACTTAAATATCCTCCATGAGTTCCTAGAAAAATAACTTTTCACGTGTAGAACATATCAGTATGGTGAATAATACAAGAAGCAATAAAATGAAATCATGAATAATACAGAAAATATTGCGTTTGCATCAAAGGTCACAAATAACATGGTTATCACATGAAATTAGGTGTAGGAGATAAAACGTGTCAATATAAAAAAAAGTACAAAATATAATCACACGAAAAAAAAATCTGTAATGTTCCCAAAGTTAGATCTGAAATAATTGATAAGAAAAAAAGTTGTTCACACACAATAAACAAATGATGGAGAAAGAAACCCATATTAGCTTCACTGTTCCTATACTTGATTGAATCCTTTGATCACGCCAAGAAAATACACAACCCATTGTTATCTTTCAAATTGGGGTGTTATCGAGGTAGTTTAGCATGTTAGTTTGTTAGTGGGGCTATTTGAAATACGACAATGGGGTGATCCTTTTCAGTTATTCACGATAATATTGAAAGTAAAGGAATAGACTAGTTCACAAATATTGGGTTGTACATCGAAAAATGTCTTAATCTACAATACATTGGTGCTCACTTGGCCGACAATAGTTCCTTCCTATCGTAATGAATCAATAGAACATGTTTTTCTTAGGTTTGAACTGTTATCGCTCAACAGGGACCACGAGAAGGTGTGAGCGCCCCTGTCGGGAAGGTGGGACAAGGATGTTAGTGCAGAAGTGACATGTTATGTTCAGAAAATGTCATGAAATCGAATTCTACACATATCAAAGAATTCGAATTCAAGATAAAATAAAAATATCAATTTATTCACATACAATGCTGTAATTATACAAAATTGTATACAAGTATATCAAGAACTCTATGGAAAATAAACTGAAGAACAAAAATAAAATGACATAATATACCATGATACTCGAATTCACGTCATATAATGAAACGTTCATCACCTGTTGTGGGTTTTCACGTTCTGTCCAGGAAGCTAGTGGCATAGTGGCTTGTGAGTGATAAGAAAATTATAGGCTTTTTGATCTCACCTGACCCGAAGCGGTGTCAATTCAGATTTCTAGGAACGAGAGCAAAAATTGGACTGGACCATACTGAATACGAAACGAAACAAGAATAGAATGGATATGCTGTTGGAAGTCGAAACCGGATTCCTGAATGAGTTTCTATTGGAGCAACTATTCCGTGTGATTAGTTCTGCTCCACGCGAAACCGTCATCGATGATCGGGCTCCCGTATATATAGGCCTCTACGGGTGAGCATGTCAGCCACTGTGCTCGAGGCAGGGTTCATCTTACCGTAGCTGAGCTACAGCCCTTACCACCGATGTAGACGGTATAACGAATGAAGCGGAGTTTGCCACACGGAGAATATGCCCCCGTCGATTCCCATTGGGGGATTTCGTTCCAAACTGTTTCCCCATTTCATTCTTCATCCGTTTGGTACCAGAATTCTCCAAACCAATTTTTTCTCTCGTCCCTTTCTATCCTGATTGATAGTTGTGACTATAAGTAACTGAAAATTAGAAATATGTTTGGAAACCACGATGTTAGGACATTCCAGGCTTCTCGAACCCACATGACTGTAAATACGTATTGTATATGATTGTTTCTTACTAGCCTAATGTGCCAAAACTCCTCTTTGCAGATAGATAAATATCCTCCATGAGTTCCTAGAAAAATAACTTTTCACTTGTAGAACATATCAATATGTTGAATAATACAAGAAGCAATAAAATTAAATCATAAATAATACAGAAAATATTGCGTTTGCATCAAAGGTCACAAATAACATGGTTATCACATCAAATTAGGTGTAGGAGATAAAGCATGTCAATATAAAAAAATGTACAAAATATAATCACACGAAAAAAAAATCTGTAATGTTCCCAAAGTTAGATCTGAAATAATTGATAAGAAAAAAAGTTGTTCACACACAATAAACAAATGATGGAGAAAGAAACCCATATTAGCTTCACTGTTCCTATACTTGATTGAATCCTTTGATCACGCTGAGAAAATACACAACCCATTGTTAGCATTCAAATAGGGGTGTTATCGAGGTAGTTTAGCATGTTAGTTTGTTAGTGGGGCTATTTGAAATACGACAATGGGGTGATTCTTTTCAGTTATTCACGATAAGATTGAAAGTATAGGAACTGAGTAGTTCTCAAATATTGGGTTGTACATCGAAAATTATCTTAATCTACAATACATTGGTGCTCACTTGGCCGATAATAGTTCCTTCCTATCGTAATGAATCAATACAACTTGTTTTTCTTAGGTTTGAACTGTTATCGCTCAACAGGGACCACGAGAAGGTGTGAGCGCCCCTGTCGGGAAGGTGGGACAAGGATGTTAGTGTAGAAGTGACATGTTATGTTCAGAAAATGTCATGAAATCGAATTCTACACATATCAAAGAATTCGAATTCAAGATAAAATAAAAATATTAATTTATTCACATACAATGCTGTAATTATAAAAAATTGTATACAAATATATCAAGAACTCTAAGGAAAATAAACTGAAGAACAAAAATAAAATGACATAATATACCATGATACTCGAATTCACGTCATATAATGAAACGTTCATCACCTCATGTGGGTTTTCACGTTCTGTCCAGGAAGCTAGTGGCATAGTGGCTTGTGAGTGATAAGAAAATTATAGGCTTTTTGATCTCACCTGACCCAAAGCGGTGTCAATTCAGATTTCTAGGAACGAGAGCAAAAATTGGACTGGACCATACTGAATACGAAACGAAACAAGAAAAGAATGGATATGTTGTTGGAAGTCGAAACCGGATTCCTGAATGAGTTCTATTGGAGCAACTATTCCGTGTGATTAGTTCTGCTCCACGCGAAACCGTCATCGATGATCGGGCTCCCGTATATATAGGCTTCTACGGGTGAGCATGTCAGCCACTGTGCTCGAGGCAGGGTTCATCTTACCGTAGCTGAGCTACAGCCCTTACCACCGATGTAGACGGTATAACGAATGAAGCGGAGTTTGCCACACGGAGAATATGCCCCCGTCGATTCCCATTGAGGGATTTCGATCCAAACAGTTTCCCCATTTCATTCTTCATCCGTTTGGTACCAGAATTCTTCAAACCAATTTTTTCCCTCGTCCCTTTCTATCCTTATTGAGAGTTGTGACTATAAGTAACTGAAAATTAGAAATATGTTTGGAAACCAAGATGTTAGGACATTCCAGGCTTCTCGAACCCACATGACTGTAAATACGTATTGTATATAATTGTTTATTACTAGCCTAATGTGCCAAAACTCATCTTTACAGATAGATAAATATCCTCCATGAGTTCCTAGAAAAATAACTTTTCACGTGTAGAATATATCAATATGGTGAATAAGAAGCAATAAAATGAAATCATGAATAATACAGAAAATATTGCGTTTGCATCAAAGGTCACAAATAACATGGTTATCACATTCAATTAGGTGTAGGAGATAAAACTTGTCAATATAAAAACAGTACAGAATGTAATCACACGAAAATAAAAAATCTGTAATGTTCCCAAAGTTAGATCTGAAATAATTGATAAGAAAAAAAGTTGTTCACACAATAAATAAATGATGGAGAAAGAAACCCATATTAGCCTCACTGTTCCTATACTTGATTGAATCCTTTGATCACGCCGAGAAAATACACAACCCATTGTTAGCATTCAAATAGGGGTGTTATCGAGGTAGTTTAGCATGTTAGTTTGTTAGTGGAGCTATTTGAAATACGACAATGGGGTGATTGTTTTCAGTTAATTACGATAAGATTGAAAGTATAGGAATAGAGTAGTTCACAAATATTGGGTTGTACATCGAAAAATGTCTTAATCTATAATACATTGGTGCTCACTTGGCCGATAATAGTTCCTTCCTATCGTAATGAATCAATACAACTTTTTTTTCTCAGGTTTGAACTGTTATCGCTCAACAGGGACCACGGGAAGGTGTGAGCGCCCCTGTCGGGAAAGGATTTGGCAATGGGGTATTAGTTGAGGAGTGGAAAGTTAGGTTTATCAATTACTCTTCAGATTAACAAAAATAATATTACAATTTACATTCAATAACCTGAGCTCATAGTCAGCCAAAATAATTTGGTTGGTTTTGAGGAAATTCCAGGCTTCTTGATTACACCTGAAATCATTCGAGGTCTCAAATGATAAAGGAGTATTACAATATCTTATGAAATGTTAAAGTTTTCAATGCTTGTAAAAATCACAAATGACCAAAACCGACCACAAAAAACAATCAGCTGGTGACCACCAAGTTGGCGTCAACTGAAATTTTTAGCACAATTATTCGATTCCTCAAATTAAAAAGCAGTATTACAATTATAATGAAATAACAGAATCACTCAATGTCTATAAAGTTTATAAAAATCACAATCAACCAGTGAAAACCACAAAGAAACAATCAGCTGATGACCGCCAAGTTGTGACGTCATATGACAGTACAGTGATTCATCGAGTACCGTAATAATACTTCACGTCCGCTATCTCTGCCAGCCAGCCGAAAACTGAATCGGAGAATGTTATGAGCATGATTCAACCGCCCCCACTCTGTCGGCCTTCATCGGTAGTTTTCGATGCAGCGTTGTCACGTTTGGAAGATTTCTACTTTTCTATTAGATTTTACATTTCTTAACAAAATTTTGGTAGCTTCTTCTTTAGAATAGATTTTTTTCAAGTTTATGTAAATCACAACTAACCAGAAACAACCACAATACACAATCAGCTGGTGACCGCCATGTTGTGACGTCACCTGATGTCATTAGCAAAATTATTCGATTTTTCAAATGAAAAAATTACAATATATAATCAAATAATAAGAACACTAAATGCCTGAAAAATGTATAAAGATCACAATTAACCAGAACCAAGTACAAAATACAATATTATCTGGTGACCACCATGTTGTTACGTCAACTGAAATTATTAGCAGAATAATTCTATTCCTCAAATCAAAAAAAAGTATTACAATTATAATAAAATAACAGTCAATGAAGTTTATAAAAATCACAATCAATCAGTGAAAACCTCAAAAAAACAATCAGCTGATGACCGCCATGTTGTTACGTCAGATGACAGTGCAGTGATTCATCGAGTACCGGAATAAAACTTCACGTCCTCTATCTCTGCCAGCCAGCCGAAAACTGAATCGGAGAGTGTTATCAGCATGAATCAACCGCCCCCACTCTGTCGGCCCTCATCGGTAGTTTTCGATCCAGCGTTGTCACGTTTGGAAGATTTCAACTTTTCTGTTAGATTTTACTTTTCTTAACAAAATTTTGGTAGCTTCTTCTTTAGAATAGATTTTTGGCAAGTTTATGTAAATCAGCTGGTGACCGCCATTTTGTGACGTAACCTGATGTCATTAGCAAAATTGTTCGATTTTTCAAATGAAAAAGAAATATTACAATATATAATCAAATAATAAGATCACTGAATGCCTGAAAAATTCATAAAGATCACAAATAACCAGAACCATGTACAAAATACAATATTATCTGGTGATCACCATGTTGTGACGTCAACTGAAATTATTAGCAAAATTATTCGATTTCTCAAATGAAAAAGGAGTATTACAATTATAATAAAATAACAGGATCACTCAATGTGAATAAAGTTTATAAAAATCACAATCAACCAGTGAAAACCACAAAAAAACAATCAGCTGATGACCGCCATGTTGTGACGTCATATGACAGTGCAGTGATTCATCGAGTACCGTAATAAAACTTCACGTTCGCTATCTCTGCCAGCCAGCCGAAAACTGAATCAGAGTGTTATGAGCATGATTTAACCGCCCCCACTCTGTCGGCCCTCATCGGTAGTTTTCGATGCAGCGTAGTCACGTTTGGAAGATTTCAACTTTTCTATTAGATTTTACGTTTCTTAACAAAATTTTGGTAGCTTCTTCTTTACGATAGATTTCTGGCAAGTTTATGTAAATCACAACTAACCAGAAACAAACACAATACACTATCAGCTGGTGACCGCCATGTTGTGACGTCACCATTAGCAAAATTATTCGATTTTTCAAATGAAAAAGGAATATTACAATATATAATCAAATAATAAGATCACTAAATGCCTAAAATTTTCATAAAGATCACGATTAACCAGAACCAAGTACAAAATACAATACTATCCGATGACCACCATGATGTGACGTCAACTGAAATTATTAGCAGCATTATTCGATTCCTCAAATGAAAAAGAAGTATTACAATATATAATAAATTGATAGGATCATTCAATGTGTGCAAAGTGTATAAAAATCACAATCAACCAATGAATACCACAAAAAACAATCAGCTGATGACCGTCATGTTGTGACGTCAGACGACAGTGCAGTGATTCATCGAGTACCGTAATAAAACCTCACGTCCGCTATCTCTGCCAGCCAGCCGAAAACTGAATCGGAGAGTGTTATGAGCATGATTCAACCGCCCCCACTCTGTCGGCCCTCATCGGTAGTTTTCGATAAGATTTCGGATTTCTTGACAGAAATTTTGGTATGCGCCTTTTTAAAATAGATTTTTAGTTATTTTATATAAATCACGAATAACCAGTACCAACCACAAAAATAATCAGATGGTGACTGCCATGTTGTGACGTCAGCTGATGTCATTGAATAATTGTTCGATTTCTCAAAGGAAAAGGAATATTACTTTATATAATCGAATAATAAGATCATTAAATGTCTGGAAAATTTATAAAAATAATAGTTAACCAGAACCAACTACAAAATACAGTATTTTCTGGTGACCAACATGTAGTGACGTCAGCTGAAATTATTAGCAAAATTATTCGATTCCTCAAATGAAAAAGCAGTATTACAATATATAATAAAATAACAGGATCACTCAATGTCTATAAAGTCTATAAAAATCACAATAAACCAGTGAAAACCACAAAAAAACAATCAACTGATGACCGTCATGTTGTGACGTCATATGACAGTGCAGTGATTCATCGAGTACCGCAATAAAACTTCACGTCCGCTATCTCTGCCAGCCAGCCGAAAACTGAATCGGAGAGTGTTTAGTGTTATGAGCATGATTCACCCGCCCCCACTCTGTCAGCCCTCATCGGTAGTTTTCGATGCAGCGTTGTCACGTTTGGAAGATTTCAACTTTTCTATTAGATTTTACGTTTCTTAACAAAATTTTGGTAGCTTCTTCTTTAGAATAGATTTCTGGCAAGTTTATGTAAATCACAACTAACCAGAAACAAACACAATACACTATCAGCTGGTGACCGCCATGCTGTGACGTCACCATTAGCAAAATTATTTGATTTTTCAAATGAAAAAGGAATATTACAATATATAATCAAATAATAAGATCACTAAATGCCTGAAAAATGTATAAAGATCACAATTAACCAGAACCAAGTACAAAATACAATATTATCTGGTGACCACCATGTTGTGATGTCAACTGAAATTATTAGCAGAATAATTCGATTCCTCAAATGAAAAAGTAGCATTATAATATATAATAAAATAATAGGATCACTCAATGTCTATAAAAATCACAAAAAAACAATCAGCTGATGACCGCCATGTTGTGACGTCATATGACATTGCAGTGACTCATCGAGTACCGGAATAAAACTTCACGTCTGCTATCTCTGCCAGCCAGCCGAAAACTGAATCGGAGAGTGTTATCAGCATGATTTAACCGCCCCCAATCTGTCGGCCCTCATCAGTAGTTTTCGATCCAGCGTTGTCACGTTTGGTAGATTTCAACTTTTCTATTAGATTTCAACTTTTCTATTAGATTTCACGTTTCTTAACAAAATTTTGGTAGCATCTTCTATAGAATAGATTTTTGGCAAGTTTATGTAAATCACAACTAACTAGAAGCAACCACAATACACAATCAGCTGGTGATCGCCATGTTGTGACGTCACCTGATGTCATTAGCAAATTTATTCGATTTTTCAAATGAAAAAGGAATATTACAATGTATAATCAAATAATAAGATCACTAAATGCCTGAAAAATTTATAAAGATCACAACTAACCAGAACCAAGTACAAAATATATTATTATCTGGTTACCACCATGTTGTGACGTTAACTGAAATTATGAGCAAAATTATTCGATTCCTCAAATCAAAAAAAAGTATTACAATTATAATAAAATAACAGTCAATGAAGTTTATAAAAATCACAATCAATCAGTGAAAACCTCAAAAAAACAATCAGCTGATGACCGCCATGTTGTTACGTCAGATGACAGTGCAGTGATTCATCGAGTACCGGAATAAAACTTCACGTCCTCTATCTCTGCCAGCCAGCCGAAAACTGAATCGGAGAGTGTTATCAGCATGATTCAACCGCCCCCACTCTGTCGGCCCTCATCGGTAGTTTTCGATCCGCGTTGTCACGTTTGGAAGATTTCAACTTTTCTGTTAGATTTTACGTTTCTTAACAAAATTTTGGTAGCTTCTTCTTTAGAATAGATTTTTGGCAAGTTTATGTAAATCAGCTGGTGACCGCCATGTTGTGACGTAACCTGATGTCATTAGCAAAATTGTTCGATTTTTCAAATGAAAAAGAAATATTACAATATATAATCAAATAATAAGATCACTAAATGCCCGAAAAATTCCTAAAGATCACAAATAACCAGAACCATGTACAGAATACAATATTATCTGGTGATCACCATGTTGTGACGTCAACTGAAATTTATTAGCAAAATTATTCGATTTCTCAAATGAAAAAGGAGTGTTACAATTATAGTAAAATAACAGGATCACTCAATGTCAATAAAGTTTATAAAAATCACAATCAACCAGTGAAAACCACAAAAAAACAATCAGCTGATGACCGCCATGTTGTGACGTCATATGACAGTGAAGTGATTCATCGAGTACCGTAATAAAACTTCACGTCCGCTATCTCTACCAGCCAGCCGAAAACTGAATCGGAGAGTGTTATTTGGTGTTATGAGCATGATTCAACCGCCCCCACTCTGTCGGCCCTCATCGGTAGTTTTTGATGCAGCGTTGTCACATTTGGAAGATTTCAACTTTTCTATAAGATTTTACGTTTCTTAACAAAATTTTGGTAGCTTCTTCTTTAGAATAGATTTTTGGCAAGTTTATGTAAATCACAACTAACCAGAAACAAACACAATACACTATCAGCTGGTGACCGCCATGTTGTGACGTCTCCATTAGCAAAATTATTCGATTTTTCAAATGAAAAAGGAATATTACAATATATAATCAAATAATAAGATCACTAAATGCCTGAAAAATGTATAAAGATCACAATTAACCAGAACCAAGTAGGTACAAAATACAATATTATCTAGTGACCACCATGTTGTGACGTCAACTGAAACTATTAGCAGAATAATTCGAATCCTCTAATGAGGAGTATTACAATATATAATAAAATAATAGGATCACTCAATGTCTATAAAAATCACAATAAAACAGTGAAAACCACAAAAAAACAATCTGCTGATGACCGCCATGTTGTTACGTCATATGACATTGCAGTGACTCATCGAGTACCGGAATAAAACTTCATGTCCGCTATCTCTGCCAGCCAGACGAAAACTGAATCGGAGAGTGTTATCAGCATGATTTAACCGCCCCCACTCTGTCGGCCCTCATCGGTAGTTTTCGATCCAGCGTTGTCACGTTTGGTAGATTTCAACTTTTCTATTAGATTTCACGTTTCTTAACAAAATTTTGGTAGCATCTTCTTTAGAATAGATTTTTGGCAAGTTTATGTAAATCACAACTAACTAGAAGCAACCACAATACACAATCAGCTGGTGACCGCCATGTTGTGACGTCACCTGATGTCATTAGCAAAATTATTCGATTTTTCAAATGAAAAAGGAATAATACAATATATAACCAAATAATAAGATCACTAAATACCTGAAAAATTTATAAAGATCACAATTAACCAGAACCAAGTACAAAATATAATATTATCTGGTGACCACCATGTTGTGACGTCAACTGAAATTATGAGCAAAATTGTTCGATTCCTCAAATCAAAAAGGAGTATTACAATTATAATAAAATAACAGGATCACCCAATGTCAATAAAGTTTATAAAAATCACAATCAACCAGTGAACACCTCAAAAAAACAATCAGCTGATGACCGCCATGTTGTTACGTCATATGACGTAACATCGAGTACCGTAATGAAACTTCACGTCCTCTACCTCTGCCAGCCAGCCGAAAACTGAATCGGAGAGTGTTATCAGCATGATTCAACCGCCCCCACTCTGTCGGCCCTCATCGGTAGTTTTTGATCCATCGTTGCCACGTTTGCGAGATTCCCACCTTTCTATAAGATTTTGGATTTCTTGACAGAAATTTTGGTAGCTTCTTCTCTAGAATAGATTTTTGGCAAGTTTATGTAAATCACAACTAACCAGACAATCACATTGATCATGATTATGCAAATATCACTTTGATTTCTTGAAAAATGTATGATTTTTTATTGAAACTGTTTCCAACAAATATATCGAACTATGGGCTTTCTGTTGCAGATAATTCCTGATCTAATTTTATGAACATTTTAATTTCGGAAAATCCGAAACATATATGAATAAGCAATTAACTGATTGATTCTCATTATAGAAAATACTTACTGTAACATGCAGTGAATATATGATTTTCAACCCCATTTCCACCCACTTAGACGGCCTGAAAAACTCAGGCATAGCATTTTTCTAGTCAATTCGATCACGAGAAACAACATATTCGAAAATGGAAGGTGTACAAAGTCAACTTTCCGAAATATAGTTTTTTATGATTTTCAACCCCATTTCCACCATCTTATAGACTGCCTGAATAACTCAGGCATGGCATTTTTCTAGTCAATTCGACCATGAGAAACAACATACTTGATTTTGAATGGTGTACAAAGTCAACTTTCCGAAATATAGTTTTTTTATGACTTTCAACCCTATTTCCACCCTCTTAGACGGAATGAAAAACTCAGGCAAATCATTTTTTTAGTTAATTCGACCACGAGAAACAACATATTCGAAAATGGATGGTGTACAAAGTCAACTTTCCGAAATATAGATTTTTTATGATATTCAACCCTATTTCCACCCTCTTAGACGACCTGAATAACTCAGGCATGGTATTTTTCTAGTCAATTCGACCACGAGAAACAACATACCTGAATAGGAATGATGTACAAAGTCAGCTTTCCGAAATATAGTTTTTTAAAGATTTTCAACCCCATTTCCACCCTCTTAGACGGCCTGAAAAACTCAGACGTAGCATTTTTCTAGTCACTTCGACAACGAGGAATAACATATTCGAAAATGGAAGGTGTACAAAGTCAACTTTCCGAAATATAGTTTTTTTTATGATTCTCAACCCCATTTCCACACTCTTAGACAGCCTGAAAAACTCAGGAATATCATTTTTCTAGTCAATTCGACCACGAGAAACAATATATTCGAAAATGGATGTTGTACAAAGTTAACTTACCGAAATATAGTTTGTTTATGGTTTTCCACCCCATTTCCACCCTTTAAGACTGTTTGGAAAACCGAGGCACCATGTTTTTAGTGAGATGACCGCCGGAAGAAGCATATTCAATGATTAGAGGTACACAAAGAGTCTAGTATAGAAATAAAAAGAATTCGATATTTTTTTCTCCGTGTATCTTGTGGATGTGAATAACTTCACACCCGTGACTTTCATCTCTTTGAATTTGGTTTTTCAAGTATATCGTTCTGAATCTTTACTGGTACCTCAAAATTTTTTGATAGTTCAAGGTCTCTTATGCAATGACTAATATTTTAAATCCTTCTTTGAACTCTGCTTTGAATACAATAATAACATAACGTAAAGTACTCACTTGGAAATGTTCTCCACAATAACATATATTTTCGATTTTACACAGGGTTTATTCACTGCTTCGAAACACATTTTACGACGCGCTTCATCTTTAGGTGCATACAAAAATTGTTTATTAGAATATTTACTGGAGTTCAGACAACAGGGTACAAAGCTCTTTTTCGGCATGTTCACTTTGTTGCAGGGATACAGATACAGGAATCAAAAGAATTTTAGAATACTAACAACAGAAACTTTCAAAACTTTGAAAACCGCTTTAACCTCAAATAAGAAGTCACGTAGGGCCTGTTCTTGTGCAACATAAATATTTGATGGGACTGCTTGACTTGTGTCCAATTTTAATGTAAGCTAACGAGTTAAACAGAGACAAACGATTCTTATTGGTTTGCTCCGTGAAACAGACGAACGAACCCGTCTGGTACCAAATGACAACTGTCTTACGACACATATTAAGTGTCGTTCGTTAAGACGTACTCTGATTACTCTACTTGCTTGAAGTTGATCTTTCAAAAGAGAAAGACAAATGAAGTACAAGTGTCAGAGAGAGATGAACAATGTGAAAGTGATCTCGATCAACTAGAGCAGTGTTCAATGAACAAGCCTTTAGTGTCGTTTGTTAAGACGTACTCTGATTACTCTACTTGTTTGAAGTTGATCTTTCAAAAGAGAAAGACAAATGAAGTACAAGTGTTAGAGAGAGATGAACAATGTGAAAGTGATCTCAATCAACTAGAGCAGTGTTCAATGAACAAGCCCTCAGTGTCGTTTGTTAAGACGTACTCTGATTACTCTACTTGCTTGAAGTTGATCTTTCAAAAGAGAAAGACAAATGAAGTACAAGTGTTAGAGAGAGATGAACAATGTGAAAGTGATCTCAATCAACTAGAGCAGTGTTCAATGAACAAGCCCTCAGTGTCGTTTGTTAAGACGTACTCTGATTACTCTACTTGCTTGAAGTTGATCTTTCAAAAGAGAAAGACAAATGAAGTACAAGTGTCAGAGAGAGATGAACAATGTGAAAGTGATCTCAATCAACTAGAGCAGTGTTCAATGAACAAGCCCTCAGTGTCGTTTGTTAAGACGTACTCTGATTACTCTTCTTGCTTGAATTTGATCTTTCAAAAGAGAAAGACAAATAAAGTTCAAGTGTCAGAGAGAGATGAACAAAGTGAAAGTGATCTCAATCAACTAGAGCAATGAACAAGCCTTATATTTGAATGAGTATTGGGTGCACAACTTTAACAACGTTGCCAAGTTTAGTTTTGATGAACGTGACGTCACGAATCACTTTTCTTCTGATTATAGATTTTGAGTGCCATGTATACAAATTGAGACGAATTCAAATAACTTTATTGCTGCCGATGATTACTGATGAGTGATGCTTTTAGACGTAGATACAGAACAGTTTTTCAGAAAGTGAAATATTTTTTCAAGAAATGAGGGTAAAATAACAGATTTGAGTTTCACAAATTTTTTTTTTTTAAAGTTTGACATTATTGTCTGACAGGAACATAACCAATTGGAAGTGGACATTCATTTCAAAAGAATGCTCATTTTGTCCAGACTACCATGGTATTGAACAAACTATAATTATTTTTGGAGGAAGTGAATTCCGTTGAATTAGGCGTGGTTTTATTCTAGGCTTCCATCAACTTTTATACCCAAAAATTATATGATTTCGATTTTATCAAGATAAAATGTGGAAATGATTATCAATAATAAAGAACAGATTGCTTGGTAGCATTAAATAGTATGAACATAAAATAAACTTTTCATGTAATTGAGCCTAATAAAATTGTCGAAATGAAACGTCGATCATCCGACATGGCACCGATTAATACAAATTCTTGTGATAAATGTCGCAATTGTCCAACATCCAGATTCGCAATTGTCCAACATCCAGATTCCAACGAAGTTTCAGAGACCGACAGATATACAGGGTGTAACCAAATTAATGCACAATTTTTTAGGAGGTGAATCCTTATCGAAAATTAAAAACTTTCCTAACTCCTGTATTGTGTCCGTAGAAGCTATACTTTCCTAATAAATAAAATAAAATACAGCATTGTGCATGAACTGATCTTCTGTAAATATAATTGAAAAAATGTAGTAGGTGGGTGTCACATTTTGTTTGAACAACTTGTGACTTCTGTCTTAGTGTTTTGAAATTATTCCGCTTGATTCATTCAGTGGGATTTATTTCTTTGTCATGCCGTACATACGTTATACTCCCCGAGAATATGCGCATATGCACTTCATTTATGGTGAATGTGAAGGTAGTGCTACTGCTGTAGTAGCGCTTTATGCAGAACGATATCCGATTGCACAATGCCGCTCAGAGAATCGCTGATTTGGGGGCTATAACGCATTTGGAAAGGTTCTTCTTGAAAAGATGTCGTCTCTGCGTACGAGTGGATGGAAAATAACATTTTTGTAATATTTTTCAGTACGATGTTAAATAATCGTTATTGTGGTTTATAGTGTATGTTGATTAAAAAAAAAAACGTTGAATTAGTATTTACTTCTTTACATCATTGAATGCTTCCAAGCACTTGATTCATCATTAGTCATAATGATTTAATCGTTTCATCTTGAAAGGATAAAAAAAAGACATTACTGACAAAGTCTAATGGACTTGATTTTAGCTAAGAATAACATCACACTCTAATATAATCGAAATTCTACTTCCGAAAATAATTATCGTATTTTTCATACCATGGTAGAGTCTGGACAAAATGGGCATTCTTTTGTAATGAATATCCACTTCCACTTGGTTATGTTTTTTTCAAACAATAATGTCAAAAAATCTGATAGTTGTGTCGGAGGTTAGTTGGGATTGGGATCAGTAATGTTGAGGAAAAAACTATTGTTTTCTTGCCGACGTTTCGAATTTAATTAAATTCATCCTCAGGGCTCAAAAGTAGTTATTTCCGTGTTAAAATCCAAACTGTTGTTAAAAAAATTGTTGAAACTCAAATCTGGCAGTTTACCCTCATTTCTTGGAAAATTGTATCGTTTTCTGAAAAACTGTGTTGTACGTCTGAAAGCATCACTCATCAGTAATCTTCAGCAGCAAAGATATTTGAATTGGTCCCATTTTGAAAACATGGCACTCAAAAATGCAAGATGAGGTAGTGATTTTCCAGAAATTTAAAAAATCTCGAAAACGGTGAGATTTTTACTAAGGTGAAATTCCGATATTCTGAACAGTCATGACCTGGTCTATCACCAGTTTCAATATTGTACAAGGTTTACCGGACACCCTGTATAATAAAATACCACAAGCAATAAAAGAAATTAAGACTAAAACTAAATTCAAAAATGAACTTAACAAATTTATACTCAACAGATGATTTCCCATAATATAACAATGAAAGTGCTAGGAATCGCACGTAAAAAGGTAAGACCTCGTTAATCCTTGGCTCGCACAAGTTTCGACTTTTGAGGGCTGCCGTTCGTAAGGGAACGACAGCTGGTTAACGGAAAAAACAATTTTAACAAACAACAAACAAAAAAATTTCACCTTTGACTGTTTTTGCTTTTGTTTCTTTCTGATTGATATTACTTATATACTCATATTTCACAGATAATCTGTATCATTCCTTTTTCAATAATTTTACCTATTGTCGTTATACAATTTATGTTAAAATTTAATCCCTCTATAAACAGAAATTTTTCTTGGGATAAATAAATTAATATGATTTGTAAGATGAAAAAATTTCTGAAAAATATTCTCAAAAACTAGTCGTCTTCTGATTTGCGAAAAAATCATGCTTAGGCGACACCAAAAAACATATTTTCACAAATTTTCAAGTGAATAAAATTATTTATACGCGAGAAAAAAATTAAATACTGAAAAATCGGCTTCTCGCCATTTCGACAGTTAATTTGAAGTTATATCGAAAAGTTTTAGATACAAAAGTTTTCCGCCAAGAGGTCACGTTTTGTCACAAATAGCAAAAAACCGTTTTCAACCCCTAAACTGCATCCACATTTCACCATTTTGAGTGTTTTCGTGTATGAATATTATTTTTCCGTGAAGTTAGAACCTCAACAATATTTTCCATCTGGTCCATGCCTGTTTCTTTTCACAAAATTTATAGGCACCAGTCTATATGGTAATAACAGCAATTTTAAACAGCGCTGCAAATTTTTATTTTTTATTGAATATAATACTAAAATTGTTATTTATTATCCAATTCAATATTTTTTTTCGATGTGTAGAGCATCAATAGTTCCAGTTCAGTGCCATAAATACGAAATGAAATTAAAAATTTCAAGGCCTACTTCAAATTGATTTTATTCATGCAGTTATTCACAAGCAATTTTTTTTAAAGAGTTTGACTAGGTCACTGAATTTCCAATATTTTGAAATAAGGAATTTCATAAAAATATTGATTCCTGGCAAAAATATATAGCATAATTGAAATTCAAACTACATTATCGAAATATTTGTGTAACATATTGTAACTTACAATGCTCCATTAGACCGCTATCAGTTTGAATTGTAAACATTCTAAATTCAACACAATCATTTTTAAATAACCTGATACGTGATTTCGTTTAACAATGCATTTTTACATTTTATCCATTTAATTAACAATTTATTGCCACCCACAAACAGATATATTATGTAAGTAGGTATATCTAATTATATATTCAACTCGTAGGTATCTCATACACCTATTTTATAACCTAATTTGGCTTCTATTGTGAAATCAATTCAATCATGTGTGAATTAATTATTATTAATATTATCAAAACGAAAGAATTCAGTGAAGTTTTCTGCACAGAAAGTACATTAAAGGAAAAGTACGGCTTACAATAATTAAATTTTTACTATTATTTTCAAAAGTTGCTGACTTGTTTATTGGATTATTGGCTTTAATAAACAATCAAAGATTGCCTTCACATTTAGAATTTTATTTCAATTTCATGTCGGTATAATAGAGTTATTGAAGCTGTTTTCATTGGGAAGATATCGTTGAAATCGGACATCAAATTAAAAAGTTAGAGTGGTGCTCCGCTTTTAAATTGGTCACTCTGTATACCAGATTATAAATATTATGATATAGGTACATTATGTATTTACTAGATATTTCGAATGTGTCTGAAAATATTTTGAGGACTCCTTGCATTTCAACAATGAGTAGGTTCGTCGATAAAAAAAAATATACCAATCAAATGTCTACCTATTCTTGACTACATGAATTTAATATTTGACACAATTTCATCCAACTTATCTTGTCATTAATTTTTTTTCTATAAACCATTCAAAAACTCAAAGGTGAGTTATGACTTTTTCTTCAATAAACCAGAATGTATACCCATTTTTGGAATAGGTGAAATTGTGCCTAAAAAATGCCATAAATTGGTTAATTCCTGCTGGCTCTAACCATCAAATTCCTTTTTCAGTTCCCGAAAAAGTACGATTTTTGAACTTCACCCCACCTGTCGTGACACAGGAAGAGTATGATGCTTTCGTCATCATAAAATTCAAGCGGCCTTGTTTCACAAACGGCAATTTGACGAATATCAAGTTAAAATACACTGGAACAAGGCCCGCTTTTGGTGACATCTTCCTCGACCAATCAATCAAATTCTCGAACAACCCAATTTTGGAGTACAAAATCGCTCTGAAACCTGAATACAGTTATCAGATCGGTGTCACTGCTTCAAATGATGAATTCAACAACACCTACCAGTTTCCAATTACTGCGCCATCTGGAGGTAAGTGTTATTCGATAGTTTTCTCGAGATTTCAATTTTTTTTTATATATTGTTATCTAAGATAGCTGAGGTCGGTGTGCACGGAGACCTGTTCGCCTCCGGCCATATTCTCCCTTCAGAATACGCTTTATTTCTGTTATGGAAGTCAGTAAATTTTTATCAAGTATTAAATCTAATGCTATTGGTTTTGATGAAATAACTGTTAACATGTTGAAATATTGTAGTCCAACATTTGATATCTATCTAACACATATTGAATTGTTGTATAGAGAAAAACTTTTCCCAACTTATGGAAAGTGGCTGTAATCAAACCTCTTGGTAAAATAAAGTATCCTCAAGAATTTTCAGATTTACGGCCAATTAGCATTCTGCCTACAATATCAAAGATTCTAGAAAAAGCAATTAACGTTGTATATCAACGAAAATAACATTGTTCCAGATTGCCAAGTAGGATTCCGGGCTGGCTACAATACATCATCGGCGTTAGTACAAGTTACTGATGATATCGTTAGAAATACCGATTGTAAGGATTTAACAGCATTAATTACACTCGACTTCTCAAAGGCTTTCGATACGATCAATCACACATTACTCTGTTACAAACTAAGATATTTAGGTTTTTCTGATACCATATTCTTCATCAACTCTTTTACCTGTCGAATCGCAGTCAAAAAGTCTGTGTTATAATAATGTTATGTCAACCTCTCAAAATGTCACATCTGGCGTACCCCAGGGGTCCATTTTAGGGCCGCTACTCTTCATTATATATACAAGCATTGTTAAATAGAAGATAGTTAGTCAATGCCTGTGGAAAAGGTATTGGATCCAAACGCGAGTGACATCTAGCGTGATTAGTTACAAACATGGATATTTGATGTAATTTTAATGCAGGTTCCTTCAAAAAACCCCGATTTTAATGATGTCCTATTGTTTCAATCAAGTTACGACATGACTTGGAGGCCAGATCACTGAAGTTACGACATGACTTGGATGCGAGCTCACTATCGCCATATACATGTCGCATCCATTTTGATCCAATTATAATCCCATAAGGTTGACTAACTATATTCTATATAAACAATGATACAAGTGATATACTAACCTCAATTAAGTATTGCAAAGTTCAAGCATACGCAGATGATACCCAGATTTATTCAAACCTCAACATGGAAAATTTTGAATCTGTTCAAAAAAACATCAACTGTGATCTCAGAATAATAAGTGATCTAGCTGATAACCACAACTTAAAACTAAACAAAAGTAAATGCCATTTAATTTTATTTGGTAACAAAAATTTGAGATCAAGTCTCTGAAATCGATGAAATCGATGGCACCTCATTACCTTTTGTAGAATCTACGAAAAATCTAGGTATTACGTTTGATTCAGATCTTAAGTTCACTTCACATATTAATGGACAGCTAAAAAAATCCTTCGGTTCTTTGAAAATGATCTATTCACATAGGCACTACCTCAATCAATCGATACGGAAGTTCCTCTGTGAAACACTGGTCCTCTCCAGGTTGAATTACGGTGATATTATTTATGGTGATTTACTCACTAAATTTGACCAGAATCGTATTCAGAAAGTACAGAACTTCTGTTGTCGATTAATTTTCTCACTTAGAAAATACGACCACGTCTCCAATAAAATAAGGGAACTGAAGTGGCTCACAATGGCTAATCGTACTAAGTACAATTTTTGTCTTTTTTTATACAAAATATTAAAGAACAAAATTCCTTTAGTCCTCTATCGTAAATTAGTACCTAGGTCATCTCTTCATTCGTAGGAAGTGAGAAATAAACATCACTTTAATGTTCGTCGTCATTGTTCTGCCATGTTTCAGAAATCCTTCACCTATCGAGCAGTTAAACTCTACAATTCTTTTCTTTTTAATCACACTCATTCACCTGAATATGAAATTAAGAAGTTTTTGAAAGCCAAATTTTGTGAATTCCCATACTAGAAAATTAGTTACTCATAGTCATATGTTTGATGAAATACCAGTGATTTGTAATGGTAATGTTTTTTTTTCTCGCTTTACTGCATGAATGTCTTTATTATTTACTCGTATTTTGTCTCTCACTACTACAACTTAGGTTAAGTGTAGGAGTAGCCCTCTTCGAGCAATAAAAGATATAGAGGTGCCATTTCTATATAAACAACACATATTGATGTGAAAGCTGCATACCGCTATCCTTTGTTATGATTTGTAGGTGAGGGGGAGATTTGTTATTGTTTTGAAAACTGGAACTAAGCTTAGAACCAGTGGCGTGCTAATACATTTTCTTATATATTATTAATTAGATACGGTCGCTGCAGACAAATTTGTTATCACATGTATCGGCATCGATAGACGACCACATGCCTGGTTGGAAAGCAAGTTTGTTATTTAGCTGCAACCCTGACGTCTAATGTTCGGAATGCGCACCAACCACCAGCAGTAGTGCTGTAGGTCTCCCTACTGATGAAAAGTGAATGCGCTTTCAATGAAAACAAAGTCGCCCTGGAGCGCCACGGCAAATAAAAGCTGCCCTGGAGGGCGACGGCAAATAAAAGCTGCCATGTACCCGCACAGGCTATGCCTTTGGGTACACTCTACGAGTGTTGTCAAAAAATAGTAACATGTTCTTACGTTAATACAATGAATTTTTGGATTAAACTCTTCATATCATACAAATGGCAACATTTCCTAAATGGTTGCATAAATAACTCATTCATAAATAGAATTCATAATGAATATGTAGTGTACAAATAGTTATTTATGTAACAGGTGCAAAAATAAGTGACTGTTTATTGTACATTATTGTACATGTGATAATTGCCAACACGCTACGTGTACTAACACAGCATACACTAATTCTTTTACGATCATTAAAAATATAGACTTTCATCCGTCAATTTTGAATATGAAAAAGTAGTGATTATTGCTGTGGGGCAATAGAAATTGAATTGCAAGTCGTTATCAAGTTATCATACACTTGATAACGACTGTAGATTTTAACAGTTGAAACGTCGTGAATAAAATTGCAGAGAATTGAATTTTTCTTTGTTTTTTTTAGACAATGTAAGTCCAGAATAACCTTACTCAAAGTGAAACATTGTCAACCACTTTCAAAAAACTGTTGTTGCCAATTCTTGCGCGTTCACGTGGTAAAGTCTTGTTCATACCCTCACAAATTTCGCAATTTTTCTGCGAATAAAATGGTTGCATCAACGATTGGTCCGGCATGACTGGCAGCCATTTTATTCGCAGAAAAAATGCGAAATTCGTGAGAATATAAACAAGACTTCACTTGAACGCGCGAGAACTGGCAACAACGTTGCTGTCGTTCGTTGTTCGCCTGTTGTATACCCGCTGTCTACGATAATTTTGTTCTACGATAATTTTGTATTTCGAGTAATGATTCTGGTGCTGTCATCGTAGAAGACGAAGATGTTTCAAACTTTGGGAACAGTTCCAGTTGCAGAGCTATCATACTTAATATCTTTCAACGCTGGAAGGAGTTGGAATCCACTAAATGAACTAATTTGTTAGAAAACTTCATGTTTGCTGTTGTTTTGCAAAAAAAAACTTATTTTGGTCCAATGAACATGAAATATTGAATAAATATGATTAATCAGATACGTGCTGGAAGCATTTGATTTGATAATCAGTACGAATTTTGCACTCCGGAAACCCTTAAACTGCGCTCAAATTCTTACTGGTAAGAAAAATATTTTGAAGAAAACTGAAAAATATTACCTTATATCATCGCATCAGATGAAGATTTATCATAAAATGCCAAGACTGGTAATGCTCCTTTACTGATTATAGTTCTACAACCTGACCGAAAAATATGGTGAGGCCAAAAATATAATCTGAACCAAAGTCAAAGTATCATAAGGAATATGAGAGAATGAAATTATTGTCTTGACAATCATTATACCTACGTAACCCGTTCATTAGATTTTAAACTTGTGATGATATACAGTGTTTCGTTTACAATCAAGAAGTTCATGTCCACGTACGGTTTAACCGGAAGCAACATTTTTATTCAGATGGAAACATCGAAAACTTCTGATGAACGGGTTATGTGATAATCCCTTTATATGAACAAAACATTCCAGTACCCAGCAGATTGGATCTATAGCTAGTGACTTATAATTTGAATTCGATTTTGAAGAGTTGAGTTTGCTTACTTACTTATTTTTCAGTGTACCTACTGCAAAAAGTATTTTCCTATTTATGAATAGGTAATCAATTTTCAAAGTACCAAGTTTCTTTAAGCTATTTCAACGAAAAGTGTATTTTTGTCTCACAATCGGGAATCAGTAAAAATCAACTTTTATAATACTAATAAAAACTAAGTATGCCCATCAAACATGATATATGCCATGCTGCGACGCCCATGGTTTGATTTGATACTTAATTGTGGAATGTTTGTTAGTGCTTGATAACTTTTTCAGCCCACAAACTTCACACGTTTTCGCCATTTCGCAGAGATAAGGTCTCTAATATAACAATTCAACAATCCAACACAACACTTGTACCACTTATTAAAATTAAAACAATTATACAAATAGGCTCAAATCCAAACTGAACTGACAAGACGATAAGTTGTCAACGCATGTAAACAAACTAGATCGCCAAGTTAAGAATGAATAACAATACGGAATTCCAACCTGATTAATGAGTGGAAACGGAAATATCCGATAATGTTCTTTTTTAACATGATCCGAGCATAGATAGTTATAAACAACGTCGGGTGTGTTGCTTTCAAGAAAGAGACACGAAAGCCCTCTCTATATCTTTTATTGCTCGGAGATAGCCCTAATCTAAACTTCGCCGAAGTACTTACCGAAGAAAATAAAGACGATTTATTATTATTATAAAAGAAAACAAATGGTAACAGTCAATGGACATCCAATCGACCCCATATGTTGTAACTCCGGGTGTACCCCAGGGTGCACATTTGGGGCCCGTTCTGTTTATCACATATCTGAACAACATAAGGTCTTGCTTTCATTTCTCTACATTCATATTATACGCAGACGATCTCTCAACTTATTCTCTCAAGTAAATAGTGTAACTACTGTTTTCTGATCCAAAATGATAACTTCATTTGAATTTAGATAAATGTTGTTTAATTTCTTCCATTCGAAACCACAGCACTTTCTCACACGATTAACGAAATAAAATACCCTGTTGTGGTACTGGACAAAAAACTCTTTCTCAACATACATTGATTATGTAAAATCAAACAGCAATAGAAGGAACATTAGGATTCAAGAGAATGCAGAATCTTTACTTCCAATCAGGCCATGAAAGTAGTATGAGCCCATATAAAGCTATATATATATATATATATATATATATATATATATATATATATATATATATATATATATATATATATATATATATATATATATATATTTAAATGAACAGACAAACTATAGAAAACACCGCTATGGCCGCCTCTACAGTTTTACAAACTTTAATAAGTTTTCTCAATTATGCGCTAATACTAACTGGGATTCAATACATAGAGAAAAACCTTTTGAATATTTCTATAAATGCCTAGTTGAAAACTTTGAGAGTGCCTTTCTCAAGCAAAAAATTACTTGAAAAAACTGAAACCGTGGATTACGAACGGAATTAGAATCTCCTCCAAAAATATACGATCCCTTCATTATGACAAATATTTTCTTTTACAATCATTACAACTTGTACAGAAAATATATAGAAAAGTAATCAGAACCGCGAAAGATATGTATTACAATAACAGAATTGCAAAGGCAAAAACAAAATGAAAGAAAGCTGGACGTACCATATAGTGAATGAGCTCAGGGGTAGACCACGAACCTCGAAACCTATAGATACCCTTCTTGAACCTAGTATTATCAATAATTATTACAGTACAGTTACTGAAAAGCTTACAGGAAATATGTTTCCAAGATATGATCCATTAGACTACCCGAGGGACATTTACGTTTATGAAAATCTAATATTCTATGCTACTAATGCATCTGAATCGAAAGAAATAATTTTTTCTATTAAAAATAAAAACGCTGCTGGTTTAGATGATACCTCTATAAGGATATTTGAAAGCCTTCCTAATGGTATGCTCGGCGCTCTTGCACAGGTCATAAATGACTCATTTGATACTGGAATTTTTCCGACATTCCTGAAAACCTCTGTTATAATTCCTCTTCAAAAAGGAGGTGACAGAGAAGATCCCTCCAACTTCAGACCGATATCTTTAATTCCCACACTTGCAAAAATTATCGAAAAACTAGTGAAGAAACGAATTATGGAATTTTTGACGATTAATAGAATACTGAGTGCAGAGCAGTTTGGTTTTCAGAATTCAAAAAGCAAATGATTCCATCCACAGACTGATGTCAACGATTTATAAAAGCATAAATGGTAAGAAAGCTGTCGCGGCGGTGCTGTGTGATCTTTCGAAAGAATTCGATTGTGTAGATCATGACATTTTGCTGCGGAAGCTTAATCGATATGGATTCGGGGCAGTCACTCTGAACTGGTTCAGATCTTATCTCTCTGATAGAAAGCAGTGTGTAAAATTATCCGCTACCTCTGATACAATTGGAATATGGTGTGGAGTGCCCCAAGGCTCTGTACCGGGTCCTATACTTTTTCTTTTGTATATAAATGACCTTACAATTCCACCAATTTCGGGAAAGTTAGTTGCAGATGATACTACCATATTAGGGCGCCATAAAGATAAAGAAAGACTTCACGAAATAATGTGTGATGATATGTTCTCAAAGACTGGTGTGATTCTAATTTACTTTCACTGAATACCAAAAAAAAAAGTGCCATTTCTTTCAAAACTTTGATACCGGATGTGAATTTAGGTAGTCAAATATTAGTAAATAAGGACACAGCAAAATTTTTGGGAATTTGCTTGGACACAAATCTGAAATTTGAAGAGCACATAAGAAACTTGAATAAAAAATTAGCATCTGGTTGTTATGTTTTGAGGGTGGTTTCTAATGAGTTGGGATTTGCTGCTGCACAATCAGTTTATTACGCACTTGTGGAATTCCATTTGCTTTATGGTATATCATTTTGGGGAGTTTGTAACAACCAATTGTTTCAGTCAGTGTTTATATTACAAAAGCGAGCAATTATATACATGTGTAAAATAAAATTTAGGGACTCATGTAAACCACTCTTCATTGAACACGGGATCCTGACCCTTGTTTCAATTTTTATTTTAGAAACGGTTTCATTAATCCACAAAAATAGATTTAGATTACGAATTAAATGATGTTCCCTATTATATTCGTCAAAACGAAAATAGTTTATAGCTCCCCATTCCCATGATAAATCTAATAAAAGACTCTCTGATCTATAATAGGGTGAAGATGTATAACAAATTACCTTGTGAAGTTAAAGAAAAAAGGTTCACTATTTTTAGAAACATGACAAAAATACTACTTAGTGATAAGGCATATACTAGTTTAGCAGAGTTTTATGACGATTCATTTTGATGTTTTCTTTTGTAATTTTAAAATAATGAACTTTATATTCAACACATTTCTTATTCTAATCGTAACATATATTTTTCTACATTCATGCAAAAAGCAAAACTTTATTGAACTATATTCAGTGGAAAAAGAAGTTCTTTATTGCACAAGTGCAATAAAGTTTTTATTGCACTCATCTGTCATTCTACTTCAACGTGCTGTCATCATGACAAACATAAACGTTTAAACCTACTACATATTTAGCAGATATTCTGTGAGATTGGCAATAGGTTCTTCACTACGAAATATTCATATTGAAAATTGCACCATTGTTCATTCACTTTCAACATTGAGGGTAAAAATAAAGTTTGAGTTAAATTGTTCGTAACGTATTAGTTCCTCTGTTTCAATGCAAATCGATATTAATAATAAAGTATTCAAGTTGCGCTTTTCATTTTCCTATACCTAGTGCCGCACCTCAATAAATCATTTTTTGCTTTTTGCATGAACGTAGAAAAAATGTTGTATGCAACTCGTGCAAAAATTGTTTATTGCACTCGACGTGTTGTCCAACTCGGCCTAACGGCCTCGTCGGACAATTTCACGTCGAGTGCAATAAACATTCACTTTTTGCACTTGTTGCATAAATAACTATTATCATGCCTACTTTGTTATTATTTGGCTATATTTTAAATTTTAAGAGTTTGTATATTACATGTTATTTATAATTTTACCTATGTTTGTCAACAAGAATTTATTCTTATGTACAATAAACATATATATCATCATCATCATCATCATCATCATCATTCCACGTTGTATACAGCAAACTGAGTGTTGCAAATGTCATTTGGCGTCCACAATATGTTATACAGTGTCAGAATGAGACCGACATACTACGCATAGAGCAGTGAGTCTTGTGGAATCAAATAATACTCCTGGAAATTTAACATCTGTTGTTGTATTAATGGTACTATTACTTAAATTGATGTTCAGTTTTGGTATCTTTGAGTTTTGATGAGTATGAAATGAACAGAAATCTTCTTCTTTCAGTTCCCTTGATGGACACACGTCACCCGGTTGAAATATCAGGAATTCGACTCACTGGGGCAGATGTCACCCTGAGAAAGGAACAGTTTGATAATAGTAACGGAGATATCAAATACATTTCTCTGATTTTGAGTGAAATAGCCCAGCAGAGTGACCAATTCGGCGCTTGGAATGGCAATACATGGCCAGAAGTGTACAACGAAACAGAGTATCAGCTGACCAAAGATTTTTGGAACCCTTTCAAAGGTAACCTACTTTGTTTTCTAGGCGCAGTTGTAAAAAAAAATTGTAGAAATTGTTATTTCCGATTGCACCTCTACGCGCAACATTCGTAATATATGACTGGAAAACATTTTTTCAGTTGACAATGTGGTGACCTTTTCGATCGGAAGTGCATCTCCAAGATGCCCCAAGCCCTTAAAATACTGCAACGAACCTTTGAAAGAGGACAAAGAATACTACTTGATCATCCGAATGTTTACCAATAGCTTCTACAAGAATAGCCCTGCTATTTTTTTCAAAACAGGTGAGTCACATTTGTTTTTAGCAAAAACGTGTTTGTTGAAAATTATCATTCATCATTCCCGAGTTGTTGAGCCCAACTCTCCCCCAACGCTCGGAGATTTCTTTTCTGTCGATGGAATCTTTCATTATTCTTTATCATGAACGCTCTGATGAAATACGGTGGTGGCAGGACATCTAATAAAAAAATAACTGAGCCCAACTCTCCCCCAACGTTCGTTAATTATTTTTCTGTAGATGGAATCTTTCATTATTCTCAATAATTTTTTTTAATCCATTTATTAAATCCCAAAAAACTGTACAACGGGAAGTACAATCTTATCCAGGGGCACCTCTATTCATCATATATTTAATAACAGTATAACAGTTGGTGATTGAAAGTATTTCATATATACATGACTGCACCAACAGTTTCGTCCTAAAAGATACACATTTATACATATTTCTAGAGATAGTACAATCTTATCTAGGTACACCTCTGTTCATCACTTATTTAATAACAGTATAACAGTTGGTAATTGAAAGTATTTCATATATACATAACTGCACTAGCAGTTTCGTCCTAAAAGATACACATTTAATACACATTTATACATATTTCTAGAGATAATTATACACAAGGAAAATAAAATAAAATAGATGAAGAATGTAAACCATCATGATCGGCATTGTTTATCATAGATAGAACATCTATATAACAATAATTTGTTGTTGGTAAAATTGCTTTAAGCTTGACATGAACGCTCTAACAAAATATGGTGATGACAAAACCTCTTATAAAAAAATTGCTGATCCCAAACTCTCTCCAACGCTCGGTATTTTTTCTTCTGTAGATGAAATATTTCATTATTCTCAATCATGAATGCTCTGATGAAATATGGTGGTGGCAGGACCTGTAATGAAAACATAGCAGAGCCCAAATCTTCCCCAACGCTCAGTAATTTTTTTCTGTCGATGGAATATTTTATTATTCCCAATTATGAACGCTCCGATGAAATATGATGGTAACAATGACCTATAATAAAAAAATTGCAGAGCCCAACTCTCCCTAACCCGCTCGGAATTTTTTTTCTGTATAAGAATCTTCCCATTTTTGTCAATCATGAACGCTCTGACAGAATATGATGGTGGCAGAACCTCTGATAAAAAATGCTTGGTCCAACTCTCCCCCAACGCTCGCTAATTTTTTTCTGTAGATGAAATCTGTCATTATTCTCAATCATGAACGCTTTGACAAAATATGGTGGTGGCAGAACTTCTAATAAAAAAATTGCAGAGTCCAACTCTCCCCCAACGCTCGGTAATTTATTTTCTGTAGATGGAATCTTTCATTATTCTCAATCATGAACGCTCTAACAAAATATGGTGGTGGCAAAACCTCTAATAAAAAAATTGCTGAGCCCAACTCTCCGTATTTTTTCTGTAGATGGAATATTTCATTATTCTCAATCATGAACGCTTTGATGAAATGTGGTGGCAGGACCTGAAATAAAAAAATTGCAGAGCCCAACTCTCCCCCAACGCTCGGTAATTTTTTTCTGTCGTCTTCCTTGTTATTGTACAAAAATATTAATTGTGATAATTTTATGCTTTTTAACTAGCGAAATAAATATTTAAAAAAATGCGGATATCCCTATAAAATCCCACATAAAACTCCGGGGACAAATATCTGGGAAATGAAAGATGATATCCATATTTTGTGGAAGCAGATGATATTGATGTCAAAGGATCCTCTTATTTAGACAGATATCCATCACTGGGCGTCATCCGTAAGGGCGTCGCGACACCGACGCCAATTTTTTCAAATGGCATCCCAGACCTTCTAATGCTTTTTTGAATTCTGCATAAAGTTATAAATTCAGGCATATAGCACACTCATGGTTTCCCTTGAATACTGATGAAATACAGCAACTTTATTGCATATTATAAAGAGGGCCATGAATGAGTCAAAAAACACTCACACGAGTTTGATAAAATTGATCTATCAGTGATAATTGCGTTGCCTGTTCAGTTTCATCTAGTTGTGTATTTTTGTAAAATTGCAGACAATAGAAACTAAAATAAATGTTTCAAATTACCAAAATATATTTCAATTTGACCAAAAATCGACAAACATGATGATAATAACCAAAAAATAAAAGTGATAGCATGAATTATTTCAGTAAGTGTTCACGTAGAATACACATATTGTATCTTTTTATTATTTCTCGATTCGTCACAGCTAAAATCGTCTCTCGCGATATGGAAGCACAAACATTTTTGATATTTTTTAAATCATCTACACTTTGTGTACATTGCATATAAACTGAGTCTTTTATATATACCCACAAAAAAATCCAGTGGAGTCATATCTGGCCTTCGAGCTGGCCATGGTGTTGGACCCTTATTTCCAATCCATTTCTCATTGAAAGTATCATCCAAATATTGGGTGATTATTCTATTCTTATGCGGAGGTGCCCTATCTTCTTGCCACCACATATTCAGTCGAGTTTGTATAGGTAAATTCTCGGCAATACAAATAACCATCAATGATTCCACACCAAACATTAAACCCCCACACAGTCTGATATCTCGTTTCTTGAATCCGATGAGGGTTCACGTCAGACCAATAGTGGCAATTATGTTTGTTTACTATACCGCTGTTATGGAAACAGCTTTCATCACTCCATAATATTTTGTTCAGAATCTGATCATCATCATGAATACGGGTGGACAATGAAGTTCAATCTCCTATCAGCATCTCCTAAATATGGGAATAGATTATAGCTATGAACAATAAAACATAAAGCTTATTACCTGGCTGTAGTCCTTGAACCAGATGTATTTGGTAGGGATGGAATTTGTTTTCTAACAAAATACGTTGTATTGACGATTTCGAAATATCACATTCCATTGCTACTTGTCTGGTAGAACTATGTGGTTCCAATACTATTTGACCTAACACTGCAACAGTGTGATCCTCATCTGTAGCCGTTCTTTGTTTTTTTCGATTCCGTTCATTAAAACATCCATTTTGTGCCAAAGATTTGGCTGAGCTAGTGAATGTTTTGTCTGACGGTAATCTTCTGTCAGGATACCGATTGGCGTATATTCTCACTGCTTCTTTTGCATTCCTTCTTGCTTCGCCTTAAATACATTTCATATCCAACTTTTCTGCATTCGAAAATTGAACCATTTTTCAATTTTAGGAAAAAACAACACAAAACTGAATAGACTTTCGTGAAATCTAACAGATCGATGAAGACTCGTATTATTGCATTTATTTTGACGCTTGCTGTATTTCATCAGTATTCAAGGGAAACCATGAGTGTGCTATATGCCTGAATTCAGAATTTTATTCAGAATTCAAAAAAGCATTAAAAAGTCTGGGATGCCATTTGAAAAAATTGGCGTCGGTGTCGCGACGCTCTTACGGATGACGCCCAGTGATGGATATCTACCTAATTAAGAGGATCCTTTGACATCAATACTGCCGTCCTAAGCAAAAAAGCCGTATCTACAAAAAATGTGAATATGGAGATATTGGTTTCTGTAGTCTTGAAACACTATAAATTTGACTTTCTCAAATGAAAAAATTACGTAAACTAGATTTAAATAGCCAAAGTTAATCAATCATTTTGCCTTTAGTTCACAAGTTTAAGTCTTTTCGTACTTAAGATGGTCGAAACTACAGATTCTCACCTTCAGAGTTTTTGCAGATACGGCTTTTCTGCTTAGGACGGTAGAATATCATCTGCTTTCGCAAAATATCGATATTGTGGCGAAGCTGCGGGCGATGCCGGGCCTGAACACTCACGCAGACCATCGTGACCGCCAATCATTTCCAAAGCGCTTTGCTTCGAGATGAATCTGGTCTATTCGGAGAACGTTCCTAAGAAGAGAATGAGAAATATCATGAGCAGTGAACGGTGTATATAAGAACCCGGCAGCAGTGGGACAGTCAGAGAAGTGAAAGTCGAATATAAATAGTAGAGTGATTGTTATATAAATTAGAGTATTGTGAATCATTGCATTTCGTAAAATAAATTATTTTAGAGTGAATCAGACTATAAATATACGACAATATCATCTTTCATTTCCCAGATATTTTCCCGCGGAGTTTCATAGGGTGGGGTTTCATAGGGTGGGGTTCAAAAATTGGCCAATCGGAAAAGAAAAAAGAAGTGTTCGAGGAATTTTACAAAATATGTTTATACTCAGAAATAATGAATTTATTCCATACATTTGCATCGTACTGTGTGTATGTTTATGACTCGACATAAATTTCATAATATATCTACTACCGACTACTTGATCTTTTCCTACCAACTATATTATTGGCGATGTTTATTTGTATATAGATCGTGTAATTCTTTTCAGGAAAAAGCTGGACTGGTTTCATTCTTGGGTTAATATTCGGGCTCCTAATAGCCGGTATTTTAGCAATTATTGCATACATTCTATGGAAAAAGGGACTATTCCAGTTAAGTATAAAATTATCAACAACGCCAATTCAGTGAATGTAAAATTGCCTCCATTAGAGAATTCAAACAATGCTCACTTCCTGTTTCAGAATCATCATGAACCGCTTTCCAAGGAAAACCCATACTAATCCGGAAAGCACTACAAAAATTCCTTGTAAGAAGTTCTTGCAGTATTGCAAAAATATGGAATGCAATCCACAAAAATACCAAGAACAGTACACACTGCTTACCGAAGAAGCCAAACAGATAACAGCAGCCAAAACAATTTCCATTGCAACATTGCCGGAAAACAGAAGGAAAAACAGATATACCAATATAGCTCCATGTAAGTTTGGCTATTTCACATTGGCCAAAAACCATTTTCTTTTCTGGTTCAGGAAAATCCTGTACTGTTTGGAGAATTTTTTCATGTAAACTGTAAATACAGACATAATACAAATAACGATTTGTCTATTCCCCGTTATTTGTACAGGGTGATTCATTGGGAAATGCACATACAGTTAGGGTAGATGGAAGACACCGAGATCCTTCTAAATAACCTATATTTTATGGGTCTATCGTTCTTTTTAACCAAGATACAGAGTGATTTATTGATTTTACCCATTTTTTCAATTAATCATAACTTATGAACCACCCTATACATTTTTGTGATATTTGATTTGTATGTTCTTTGTCCACAGTAGTGTCGATTAACATAATAAGAAAAAGTCTTATTCCAGGTCTGGCCTTAAAAAAATAATAAGTAGGTTTCGAGTCGAAAAAACATTCTGTATATCAATATTTTAAAATTTTATTTACAAATTTGGAAAGAGCAGGAAAAAATAAGTAAGACTAAAAGTATTTGGTGTTTCCGCATACAACTTTTTTACTTATTAACTTGAGTCAAATCTAGATGTTTCGATAATGAGGTGCCACAAAATTTAAAAAAATAAAATTTCTTTCCCAAATGTTACTTTTCCAGCTTCAATCCATGAAATCATCATCTATTTCTTATTCTCCTGATTCCTGGATCCCCAACCTGATTGAAAAACGAGAGGACATGCCCGTATTTGGGACAAATTATTATTATCAATGAAGAACTTTCAAACACCCTGTATGGTTAAAACAATTATCATAACATTTGTTCATTGCGCTACATTTAGAAAAAAAATTATAAAAATGAGGAAAAAGGCCCATTCCGAAAAAAGCATAACTTTATTTTAAACAAAAATAACGTTGCAACAAATTCTATTAAGTCGAACGAAAAGAATTAGACACAAAAAAACGTAAACAACATAACTTATAACAGTTGTTCAAAGTGGCCTCCATTTTGCTCAATACATTTTCGTGCTCTTGAAGTAAGATTTGTAATTGACTTTCCAATCATAGCTCGGTCATTTCTCAGTTCGTCGCAATTCTCCGTAGAAGGTCATCTGTGTTTACTTCAGTTGAATAAACTTTTGATTTTAAATAACCCCAAACATGGTAATCGAGTGGATTAAAATCGGGCCCCCTCGCAGGCCAGTTGTGAGGTCCTCCTCTGCCTATCCAATGATTTGGGAAGTTGTTAAAAACTCTCTCACCATTACTCTGAAATGAGGTGAAGCCCCATCGTGTTGAAAGTACATGCCTCCAACATCAACTCCTGCATCATCTAGCAATATGGGTAAAATAATTTGCAGGAACTCCAAATACACTTCACCCGTTAGTAGATGTGGTAGGATATGGGGTCCAATTAATCGGTTGTTAATAACGCCACACCAAACATTAAAGGAGAACCTAATTTGTGATTGTTTTTGTTTTATGGCGAACGTATTTTTTTCGGCCCACACATGAGAATTCCTGAAATTATTGATTGAGATTCATCGTTAAATAAACATCTGTATAAGATCCTATTATTTTGTAATACCCATCTACTAAAAGCCAATCGAGCAATTTCATCTCCTGCTTGTAGCCTCTGAACTTGCTGTAAATGGTACGGATGTAGGCGATTTTTTTTTATTCTTCGCCAAACAGTAGACTGAGGAACATTAGTGGCGTGACTGATTCTTCTCGAACTAATTTTTGGATCATTTTGTACAAAATTAAGAATATCTTGCTCCAAATCGATATGTCGTCTTTCGTAACTTTCATTTTGTGCTACAGTTGGAAATTTACCTTGTTCTCTAAGGTAATTAAACACGTTAGAAAAAGTCTTGTCACTAGGTAACCGCCTGCCAGGAAATCGCCGTGCATATTCTCTTCGAGTAGCTTTTCCATTACCATAACAAAATCCGTATACATACAACATGTCTGCATATTCATTATTATCAAATTGGTGTGGCATTTTAAGTAAGAAATAACTATTATCAACAAATAACGCAACAACACAAGTACAAGTACAAAGTCATCAACTAATGTCAAAATTGTACTCTGACATCAGCCAACTTCGCAATTAAAACAATTTGGGATATCAAACCTAAAGTGTATCATTTACTAAATCAAACAATACGTACAGACTGCTTGATTTTATTATTATTATCAAGAATGCATCAGAAGAGTCGAGAAATGATCATGATCTAGCTAAAAGGTAATTAGACGCGGATAAAGAAAATTCTAGTTTTTTGATTTTCTGTTTTGTTTAACCTTTGAAATGTAGATTTGTTGCAACGTTATTTTTGTTTAAAATAAAGTTATGCTTTTTTCGGAATGGGCATTTTTATAGTTTTTTTTCTAAATGTAGCGCAATGAACAAATGTTATGATAATTTTTTTCAACCATACAGGGTGTTTGAAAGTTCTTCATTGATAATAATAATTTGTCCCAAATACGGACATGTCCTCTCGTTTTTCAATAAGGTTGGGGATCCAGGAATCAGGAGAATAAGAAATAGATGATGATTTCATGGATTGAAGCTGGAAAAGTACCATTTGGGAAAGAAATTTTATTTTTTTTAATTTTGTGGCACCTCATTATCGAAACATCTTGATTTGACTCAAGTTAATAAGTAAAAAAGTTGTATGCGGAAACACCAAATACTTTTAGTCTTACTTATTTTTTCCTGCTCTTTCCAAATTTGTAAATAAAATTTTAAAATATTGATACACAGAATGTTGTTTCGACTCGAAACCTACTTATTAATTTTTTTAAGGCCGGACCTGGAATAAGACTTTTCCTTATTATGTTAATCGACACTACTGTGGACAAAAACATACAAACCAAATATCACAAAAATGTATAGGGTGGTTCATAAGTTATGATTAATTGAAAAAATGGGGAAAATCAATAAATCACCCTGTATCTTGGTTATAAAGAACGTTAGACCCATAAAATATAGGTTATTTAGAAGGACCTCGGTGTTTTCCATCTACCCTAACTGTATGCGCATTTCCCAATGAATCACCCTGTATAGGCCACTGCTCTGGAAGTATACAAAATAATACACAAAGAAAAGGAAAACAAATTAAATGAATGAGAAAAGTAAAAAAAATATATGAAAAAAAGAACAAAAAGATTAATTCAAAAATTAACGCCCCATTTCTCTACTTCCTAATTTAATCAAAATTCCATAAAAACTAGTTTATAAAAGACTGATGCAAAAAATAAAGTTATAATTGAATGCCAAAATGGATTCAGAAAAGGAAGAACAACAGCACCGGCAATGTATAGAGTTTTGGTACAAATTTCTTGACGCGCAAAATTATGGCAAATGTACACTTTTGATAGTGTGAACACGAAATATTACTGCAAAAACTGGAAAATTATGGTATTCGGAAAGTGGCATATAGACTGCTTGAATCTTATTTATCTATTCGACAGAAAACAATTTGTGATAGAAAATGATGAAACCGGGAACCTTATTGAATCAGAAATGGCCATAATTAAAAGAGGGGTACCACAAGGTTCCATTTCAGGCCCTCTCTTATACATTTTGTATACAAATCAACTTCCAGATATAGTCAAACAAGCAGTCATATTGTGTACAGATGAATCATCTTTGATTATTAATGAAAATCATTTCTTGTCAGCCACTGCAACGGTCAATGAAAATTTGCGAATGTTGAATGGCTGGTTTCCAGACAATACTCTTTTGTTATATGTTGAATTTAGATTAAACATAAACCCTTCTTTTTGATAGACAAACCAAAAACCAGCACATAGTGGTTGACAATGCAGTAGTTAAAACACCTAGCAAAATATCTTTTAGCTCGAGATTTATCAAAATATACATATGCTTTATATATACAATCTCGAGAAATATTAATGTGAATACTGCTTTAATGTCGTGTCACGCATATGTATAGTCGAACTTCCGTCATGGAGTAATATTTTGGGGAAACTCTTCCAGAAGCGTCAAGAAGCGAATTTACTCCACAAAATTGAATTTTCAATCAAAAATCAAAACTTTGTTCTCCTGAAACAATACTGTAGCATGAATGACTTTCATATATATTTTTCAGATGATGAAACTAGAGTGGAACTCAGGATAGATGAAGACGATGAAATTGGATCCGATTATATAAACGCATCTTTCATCAAGGTAATGATTTCGGTGTAGATGAATAAATCTGGAGAAAAAAAAACAAAACTAAAATTGTAAATATTACCACAAAACATACTGTGAGCAAGTAGATGCCAGAAGAAAAAAATCGATCGGACAGGTCAATTTCAGTGTTCAAACGATTCGCACGATTCTTTTGTGTGACGTCATAATAGTGTCAGAAATGACGTCACAATAGTGTCAGCAATGACGTCATAATAGTGACAGTTATGACGTCATCGATACTTTTTATAGCAAGCGCCGTTTCTGAAAGTGTCTTTGGAAGGCAACATTTTTCAGCACACGAAAATAATTATTATGGAAAATATCGGTAAAAAATATCTTGATCACTGCTCCATTTTTCACATACAGTGTGGATGGTTGGTTAAAGGCTGAAGAGCGAGATACCGGGTTTACCTTGAGGTTTCCCTTAACACTGAGACCAGCTGGGGTCTATTGTATTGTTCTGTCATCAGTGGTTCCTAGTTAAATAGGCCTGTGTTTTTCACCAGGTTCAGTAGTCTATTCACTAGGTGTTCGCATTCATGCCTGTTTCTAGGTTGATCTGTCCGAATATTCTGTTGTGCTTGTTGAACAGCGCGTCGCATTCGAAGATGATGTGATAGGCTGTTTCCTCCTCGGCACCACAGAGTCTACAGTCCACGGTTTCTCTATTTATTTCCTAATAGACCGGGGGAGGGGATAGTGACAGATTTTGGGACACGATTTTACTCAGTATGCCTTTTGGAGGACAGTATTGTCCGTATATCCTCATGATAATAATGCATGAATCAAAGAGTCGTCGTAGGTTCTTCATATTATAAAATAATAATAATAATTTTAATTATCATTATTAATCGGGTACGATTTTAATCAGACTGCCATGTGTTTCGTGATGAAATAATAAAACTAAAATACTCGAAAAACGATTGGCAGGCCGTTAGGGTGGGTCCGAATGGCTGGTATGGTCACGTGAAATTGTATTTGGAAAAAGGAATTCTCCGCCCATCCTAATGGTATGCCAATAGTTTTTCGAGTATTTTACGTCTATTACTTTATTACAAAACACATGGCAACCTGATTGGAATCGAACCGAAACACATAATTTTTCGAAAATATTATTATTATTTTTCAATGTGAAGAACCTACGACGACTCTTTGATTCATGCATTATTATCACGAGTATATACGAACAGTACTGCCCTCCAAAAGGCATACTGAGTAAAATCGTGTCTCAAAATCTGTCACTATTCCCCGGTCTATAAGGCCGCAGTGTCCGGTTAGTAAGCCGGTGATCGTGCGTATCTTAGATCTCAGTGTCACAATTTTCACTCGGGTTTGAAGGCCGTCGTTTTTTGGAATTTCTTCGTAACGTTTCGCTAGCGCGAGTGGCTAGCTTCTTCAGAGGCTTATACATCATGAATAATCTCAGATGACTGGAGATTCCGTCTGCGAAGATTGTATTTATTCTGATTTAGGTAGTCTTGTGCGTTAATTATCGTATCTGGATTTGACCCATTTCTACGTGCCGTAACTGGGTTAACCATATTTTCGATAACATTAATTGACACCTTTTTGCCTGCTGTCTTATCGTCGTAGTTTTCATTTGTTATTTTGGAATTTCTGAGAATGGGATTCCATATTCGGTTGAGGTTAACAGCTTCTTCTTTTCTGTTGAAATTCTCCGTGTGTTTGTGGATCTCTATTGCCTCCCGTACAAGTCGGCTATGGTATCCCTGGTTGGGGGCAAGAAGTTTTACGTCCTCAACAAAATCTTGTGGTTTCCTTCATTGAGCGCGTGTCCTGCCACTGCCGACTTGTCCGTTTGGCGTAATCTGCAGTTCCTCTGATGTTCCTTCATCCTTGTTCCCATCGATCTTTTCGTGGTTCCGATATATACCTTTCCGCAAGTGCATGGTATGCGATATACTCCCGCTGCAGATAGTGGGTCTCTTTTGTCTTTTGCTGACCTAAGGCTTTGTTGTATTTTCTTGGTGGGTTTGAAGACCGTTTTTATGTTGTGTTGCCCAAAGAGTTTTCCAATTCTGTCTGTGACTTTAGGAATATATGGGAGATACGCATGTGCAACTATCTGAGCCTCCTCCCTTCTTTGTCTCGTGGAAGTCCTTGGTTTCATGGCCCTGTTGATTTCGGGTACACTATATCCATTCAATCTCAAGGTTGCTTGGAGATGTTCTAGTTCATCCCGTAGATGTTCAGGTTCACATATTCTCCGAGTGTGGAGATAATTCCTCGTTTCTGACTAGGATGGTGGTTTGATAAAGCATGCAGATACCTATCCGTGTGCGTGGGTTTTCGGAATACTGTGTGGGTCAGTCATGTGCCACATCTTTCGATGAGTACATCTAGAAATGCTATCCGCTAACGAGGAATTATCTCCACACTAGCAGAACGTGCTAGGAGAATATGTGAACCTGAACATCTACGGGATGAACTAGAACATCTCCAAGCAACCTTGAGATCGAATGGATATAGTGTACCCGAAATCAACAGGGCCATGAAACCAAGGACTTTCACGAGACAAAGAATGGAGGAGGATCAGATAATTGCACATGCGTATCTCCCATATATTCCTAAAGTCACAGACAGAATTGGAAAACTCTTGGGGCAACACAACATAAAAACGGTCTTCAAACCCACCAAGAAAATACAACAAAGCCTTAGGTCAGCAAAAGACAAAAGAGACCCACTATCTGCAGCGGGAGTATATCGCATACCATGCACTTGTGGAAAAGTATACATCGGAACCACGAAGAGATCGATGGGAACAAGGCTGAAGGAACATCAGCGGAACTGCAAATTAGGCCAAACGGACAAGTCGGTAGTGGCAGAACACGCGCTCAGTGAAGAAAATCACAAGATTTTGTTTGAGGACGTAAGTAAAACTTCTTGCCTTCAACCAGGGATACCATAGCCAACTTGTACGGAAGGCAATAGAGATCCACAAACACATGAAGAATTTCAACAGAAAAGAAGAAGCTGTTAACCTCAACCGAATATGGAATCCCATTCTCAGAAATTCCAAAATAACAAATGAAAACTACGACGATAAGACAGCTAGCAGGCAAAAAGGTGTCAATTAATGTTATCGAAAATATGCTTAACCCAGTTACAGCAGGTAGAAAGGGGTCAAATCCAGATACGGTAATTAACGCACAAGACTACCTGAATCAGAATGAATACAATCTTCGTAGACGGAATCTCCAGTCATCTGAGATTATTCATGATGTATAAGCCTCTGAAGAAGCTAGCCACTCGTGCTAGCGAAACGTTAGGAAGAAATTCCAAAAAAGTGAAAATTGTAACACTGGAAATTCCGGCCTTAACCGTTTTATCTTAGATCTGTTAAGGTTGAGTGTGTCAGCCGTCAGTGTTTGGCTCAGGCCTCACCATTGCTGTGCTGTGTCGATGCTCTTCGATTTGGTCCAAATACGTTTGGTGTTTTGATTTCTTCCACTCATTGATTAGGTTTCCGCATCGGGTTTTGCTAATTCCAAACGCTGGTTCTGGACCTTTGAATGGTGATTCAGATGCTTTATTTGCAAGTTGGTCTGCTTCTTCATTGCTTTCAATTCCCATGTGTCCGGGCACCCAAACAAGTGTAACCTTGTTGCGTTTCGACAGTTCATTGCGGCTCTGAAGACTTGCTCAGACTTTAATATGTGTATGGAACAGCGAAATGGAATAAATTCATTATTTCAATTGTTGTGCAAATTCATAAAAAATTCCGAAACACGTCACTTTCAGATTTTGAAATGACATCCTGCAATGACAAATTTCATCCCTACTTTCAACCATCTTCGAGTGACAGTTACAACCCCCAAATTTTTAAATGGGAAGTACTGCAATATCTCTCAAATTGTTATTCCTAGAAACCAATGCTTTCTAAAAATAACTCTTTTATTATTTCAAATCGGATAATTTTTGAGTAGCCATAATTACCCAGAATTTGGCTTTTCCGATCTGGCAAAACAGGGAGCAAGACTTCTCTGATGTTGTCTGGCCTATCCTAGTGCTGATGAGAGGCAAGAACCCTGAAACATGTCATGTGTGCTAGTGGTCATTTCCAACCAAATGAAGGATAACATTTATTGTTTTATTACAATTAGCACTAGCACATGTGTCCGTGAGGATCAGCGTGAAGCAGCCATGAGTTCCAGCCTTGACTTCGGGAGTGACCACCGCTTCGATACAGGGGCAATCCTGACCGCCAACGGACGTCTTCGAAGTACATGGCTGGCCATGGGTTTGAGAATAGCGAGTGATGAAGTCTGAAACATGGCTCAGCCATGAATTCGTGGTTGGCGATACATGTGTTTCAGCGAATGTTATTCGTTTTCTCTGGTAACGTAACATTGAATGGTTTTGTTTTCGACAAAATTTGAAATATTATCAAAAGCTTGAAGAAATATTTGAATGAAATATTTTCATTTATTTGTCATAATTGACATTTATTTATAGATGACAGTGAATGAGCTAAGCGGAGATAAAATCAATAATTTTTTCTATTACTGGACTATGTGCATACTGATGAACAAGACCTACACCAAAGAGTATTTTGCCGGGCACGATTTCACCCTTAAACTATCCCTCAAACAAGTCCGAAAAATCGTTAAAAATCCGCAACAACCTAAATGCAGGTCGAATCAATATTTTTTTCTAATAATAGGCTCTTTGGATACTAGTGAAAGAGACCTATGCCAGAGATTATTTTCCTGGGCACGATTTCACCCTCAAACTACCCCTCAAACACGTCCGAAAAATCGTAAAATCCCGAAATTTGAAAAATCCTCGACACGCTAAATGGAGAAAAAATAAATGATTTTTTCTATTAATGTACTCTGTGGATCCAGCTGAAAAAGATCTATACCTGAGAGTATTTTGCAGGCCATGATTCCACCCTTAAACTACCTCTCAAACACGTCCGAACTTTAAAAAATCCTCAACAAGCTAAATGCAGTTAGAATCAATATTTTTTTCTATAAATATACTCTTTGGATACTAGTGAAAGAGACCTATACCAGAGATTATTTTGCCGGGCACGATTTCACATTTAAACTACCCCTCAAACACGTCCGAAAAATCGAAAAATCCCGAAATTTGACAAATCCTCGACAAGCTAAGTGGAGATAAAATCCTTGATTTTTTCTATTAATGTACTCTGTGGATCCAGCTGAACAAGATCTATACCTGAGAGTATTTTGCCGGGCATGATTCCACCCTTAAACTACCTCTCAAACACGTCCGAAAAGCGTAAAATACAGTAATTTCAAAAATCCTCAACAAGCTAAATGCAGTTAGAATCAATATTTTTTTCTATAAATAGACTCTTTGGATACTAGTGAAAGAGACCTATACCAGAGATTATTTTGCCGGGCACGATTTCGCATTTAAACTACTCCACACGTCCGAAAAATAGTAAAATCCCGAAATTTGAAAAATCCTCGACAAGCTAAGTCGAGATAAAATCCTTGATTTTTTCTTAATGTACTCTGTGGATCCAGCTGAACAAGATCTATACCTGAGAGTATTTTGCCGGTCACGATGATATAGACTCTTTAAATACTAGTGAAAGAGAGCTATACCAGAGATTATTTTGCCGGGCACGATTTCACCCTCAAACTACCCCTCAAACACGTCCGAAAAATCGTAAAATCCCGAAATTTGAAAAATCCTCGACAAGCTAAATGGAGATAAAATAAATGATTTTTTCTATTAATGTACTCTGTAGATCCAGCTGAACAAGATCTATACCTGAGAGTATTTTGCCGGTCATGATTCCACCCTTAAACTACCCCTCAAACACGTCCAAAAAGCGTAAAATACCGAACTCTGAAAAATCCGCAACAACCTAAATGCAGGTAGAATCAATATTTTTTTCTATTAATAGGCTCTTTGGATACTAGTGAAAGAGACCTATACCTGAGAGTATTTTGCCGGGCACGATTTCACCCTTAAACTACCCCTCAAACAAGTCCGAAAAATCGTAAAATCCCGAACTTGGAAAAATCCTCAACAACCAAAATGCAGTTAGAATGTATTTTTTTCTATCAATGGGCTCTGTGGATACTAGTGGACGAGACCTATACCAGATATTATTTTTCCGGGCACGATTCCACCCTTAAAATACCCCTCAAACACGTCCAAAAATCGTAAAAATTCCAAACTTGGAAAAATCCGCAACAACCTAAATGCAGGTAAAATCAATATTTTTTTCTATAAATAGACTCTTTGGATACTAGTGATTATTTTGCATGGCACTTGAACTACCCCTCAAACACGTCCGAAAAATCGTAAAATCCCGAAATTTGAAAAATCCTCAACAAGCTAAATGGAGATAAAATGAATGATTTTTCTCTGTGGGTCCAGCTGAACAAGATCTATACCTGAGAGTATTTTGCAGGGTACCATTTCACGCACGATTACACCCTTAAACTACCCCTCATTTTGTTCGTAATTCAATTATTTACAAATCTTTTCATTGGAGCAACCAGATTGCACTATTAGGTTTCATTCTATAAGCAAAACAATAAAAAAACACGTTTTTTTGTCATTTAAATGTTTTTAAATGACAGTTGCGAGTCGAAAACATATTAGAATATAAATACGGACTGTTTATCATGTGATGGCATAGTCGGTTTCCTACTAGTATTTTTGATAAAAACTCATTCATTTTATGCTCTATTGCTTGGGTATAAAAATCTTTGAGATATTTCCAAAAAACCAAAAAAGTAATTTTTTCACTATTGCTTGTTTAAAAAATGCCACAAAGCGATTTTGCTGGGGCGAAAACTGGGGTTTTCATTAACGAACTATCTTATAAAAAGTAGTATAGGCCATTTGTGTCTTTTATTTTGTGGGGGAAAATCCTCTAAAGCTTGGTCTATTTGTGGGAATCTGTGGAGAGATGGGTATTTTCGTCTTTGTCGAAATTATTTCTTCCATCCACATTGTCCAACAGACGTGAATTTTCAGGGATATTCTGGTTATATCGAATACATAGCAACCCAAGGACCAATGGTAACAACTACCAGAGATTTTTGGAAAATGGTATTGCAAGAAAATGTTACGCTGATAGTTATGGTGTCCCAGTTTGTGGAAAACGATAAAGTAAGACTGTCGTTTTCAGTTTAACGCGGACGAGATCATTAATTCTTTTGCTTTCAGCAAAAATGTCATCGGTATTTTCCGAAAAATCATGAGAGCATGACCATTTCTGATGACATGGAAGTACGATGTTCAACAGAATTACATTTTGGTACTTACTGTGTGCGGAACCTTCAAATCAGAAAGGTGAGTGAAAAAAATTGATCGTATTTCAATTATCTACAATTCTTTTCATTGAAGCAACCAGATTGCTTTATTAGTTTTCATTTTACAAGCAAAACAATTTAAAAAACACGTTTTTTGTTATTTAAATGTTTATAACAAATTAGTAAATGACAGTTGCGAGTCGAAAACATATCAAAATATAACTACGGACTGTCCCCCATGTGATGGCACTGTCGGTTTCCTACTAGTATTTTTGTTAAAAATTCACGCATTTTATGCTCTATTGCTTGGTGTATAACACAACGACCACTTCGCTTACTAAGGAGACAATTAAATCATCGAAAGATGCTTACAACGTGAAGATACGTTTAGTGACCTAACGGGTCTCGCTCGTTTTGGTCCTTTGCCAAAGCTGTGGAAAGAAATTTCACTTCCAGCTCGTTACCTGTCCTAACGTGATGAGCGGCCAGGAAATAGCTATTGTTTTTGCTAACATGCTTACTACAAATTCTACCTTTAGCATATATCACATTTAGAAGTCATTCTTTCAATATCCTCCGACTGCGCCATGTATAAATATTTTTTGAGATTCTGAAATGAAATAAAAATTTTTTGTGTGTTTTGGCATCGACTGCTATGGTCATTAGCCACGTGTTCTGGATAGGCCTTGTTACTAACTCCATGCGCCACCTTAGGAGCAGCACTGTTAATTGGAACGCAACAGTGAATCGTGTAGGACTCACCCCAGTCCAGCCACGAGATTTAAATTATTTAATCGGTCAAATTAAATAAAAAAATCCCAGCCGTAACTGGGGCTCGAACTCCGGACCTTTCGACCCAAAGTCGGACGCTCTAACCACTGCGCCACGCCCAGACATAAAATATTTTATTAATATTAACTACAGTAGGGGAAGATGTCGTATTAGATGAAACACTCAGTAGTTATGTTTAGTTAGCCAATTGCAGAATTCAAGCCTTCTTTCACTATCTCCTGGTATTAGTTCTTGAGTGACATGTAATTTATGAGGATGTATTGATATCTAGTTAGCCTAGACCAGTTCCCTGCATAAACAAAATATTGCCGTTACCATAGCAACGAACAATAACTTATTAGAAGTGTCAGTGTAAAGCTTGACGTCAAAAAAGTAAACCAGAGATACGCAATAAATTAAAAGATAAAATATGTCCACCGAAGTTGTGAAAATCGAAAAATTGGAGTATCGAGCCATCATCAAGTACCTGTATTTAAAAGGATTAAGAGGTAAGCAGATTTACAAAGATATGCTTAATACGCATGTGGTGATCAATGTCCTTCGTATGCGACCGTGAAAAATTGGACTGCAAGCTTCAAAAGAGGTAAATTTTCCATTGTTATAAAAAAAATTATAAAAAATTGGGCTAAACCGGATATCTGAAGCACTGAATATTTCATACGGACGCGTTCATCATATAGTTCACGTCATTTTGGACATGAGAAAAATTGCTGCAAAATGGATCCCCAAATGTCTGAATGTTGACCAAAAGCGTGAAAGGGTAGTAGCATCGCGTTCGATCTGTGCTCGATTTGAAAACGATGTAGACTTCTTAAACCAAATTGTTACTATGGATGAGACTTGGGTACATTTCTACGATCCATAAACTAAGCCAAAATCGATGTAATGGCGACACTCCGGTTCTCCAAGACCTAAGAAGTTTCGTGTCCAAAAATCTGCTGGAAAAGTTCTTGCTTCAGTTTTTTGGGATTGCCATGGAGTAATCATGATTGATTTTTTGGATAAGAGTAGAACAATAACTGGAGATTACTATTCGACATTACTGACCACTCTACGGGAAAAAATTAAAGAGAAAAGACTCGGAAAGCTATCCAAAGGTGTTTTGTTTTTGCAGGACAACGCCCCTGCACACAAATCTCATGTTGCCATACATACAATTCGTGATTTATGGTTTGAATTACTAGAACACCCCCCTTATTCACCAGATTTGGCTCCGTTCGACTATCATCTCTTTCCTCAACTGAAAAAAAGTTTAAAAGGTCGTAAATTTTCTTCCAACGAGGAGGTAATAAAAGCTGTGGAGGTCTGGTTTGCAGAGAAAGAAGAAAAATTTTTTTTCGAAAGATCTAGAGACGTTGCAGGTTCGCTGTAATAAATGTATCCAGTTAAGAGGAGAATATGTTGAGTAATAAAATATTTTGACATTGAAATTTCGTATGGTTCTATAGAAGGCTAAGAATTTTTCAATATATCCTCGTATAAGAATGATAATTATAACAGCTCCTTCATCTTCAGCTTCAACTCTTCCGCCAAACGCAATTCGGGGTTTACTAAAAACACCAAAAAGATACAAATTCCTGTCCAAAGTATGGACGTTAGGGGTATAGTTCTAAATTTCTTTCAACTAAAATTTTCGAGTTTCACTAAACACTAAAGCAGCCCTCAGACTGGCAACAATTTCGCCCAAAATTTTGAGCAAACATGTTGAGCTTATTTTCGTACAAAATATTGAATGGACTCCTCGCACTACACAAAACTATTGCACAAAATTTCAGAGTCGACTAAACATTTCTTAATAGAAGCACAGCTCCAGAGAGACTGATGAAATATAGCGCAATATTTGTCAGCCCCCTCACACTGCGCTATCATACTACAAAATATTGACAGGTCTGCAAAAATTTTCTAAACTTTCAGGAAACTTTTCAACGCCCCACAAAATATTGAATACTCCTTTTTTGCACAGTATTTGTACTCACACCCTCAATATTTTTGCACAAAACCGACATCTTCAAAATTTTGTGCGAAATTTTTGCCAGTCTGAGGGCCGCTTAAAACACCATTTTTGTTCTTTCAAATTATTTGTAACATTAAACTGTCATACGTGACAAGAGAGTGTGACTTTTCGTCTTTGAATATCAAGACCACCTTTTCCATTTTCACGATTGAAAATCAAAATTTGTGATTGGTCATAGCTTTTTTCAAGTAATAATCTCTATTGACCCCAAGAAACATAAATGTTTATAATAGGGACCTAAATCTATAACTAATACAATAAACAACAAAATTTTAAGTTGAAAATGTTTGCATCAGTTTTTTTTCAAGTATCATTGTAATAAGTACTTCTTTAAATGAAATTTGAAACGATCTTTTTGTACGATATTTTTTAATTTATTGGGTATATTATTGAATATCAAAATTCCATTATATAAAATTGATTTTTTCCCAATGTTTGTCTTTATTCTATGCGTGATGAGACTATTTGATTGTCTAGTTTGGTGATTGTGTATGGTATCAGTTGAATTAAATTCCAGAGATGAATGTTTCCTATTATTGATGACAGAATGGATGAATATACATATTTTCAATTTGTACAAAGAATTGATATCCAAAAGATTTTTTGGAGCATATAAATGTGATGTAGATTCAAGGAATGGTAACTTAAAAATACATTTGATACTTTTGTTTTGCAAAGATTTGAGTGGACGCAAGATTGGCACTTCCCCATACTGATATTAAATACTGTAATTTTGAATAAATTAAACTGAAGTAAATCATTTTTAGATATTTCAAAGGAATGTAATATCGAATTTTGAACAAAATACCAATTATAGGAGATATTTTTTTTCTAAGATTTTCAATATGGCTTTTCCAAGAAAGGTTTTCATCAATGTATAATCCCAAAAATTTTGTTGTTTCTGAATATTTTATATTTTTTCCGTTGAAAGCTAATGAATTTGCAATATGTCTAGATTTTCTTTTTGACAAAAACATGAAGGAAGATTTATCAATATTCAAAGTCATTTTATGATTGTTCAACCAAATCGAAATCATTTTTAAATCAGCTTGAATATTTTCGATTAATTCATTGTCATTTTTCCCAAAATAAATTAATGATGTGTCATCCGCAAATAATTTGAGCTCGCCATGCAAACTAAGATTGGATATTGAATTGAAATATATAAGAAATAATAAAGGTCCAAGAATTGAACCTTGTGGTACACCACATGTTATATTCCCCATCAAACTTTTTCCATTCCCCATACAAACATATTGTTTTCTCCCAGATAAATAATTTTGGAACCATTCATGTACATGACCTCTAATCCCGATATTGAATAATTTACGTAATAAAATTTCGTGATCTACCGTGTCGAATGCTTTTGATAGATCCAGTGACACTAAACAACATTGGAAGTTGTTATCTAGGTTTACTTGAATTTTTGTAATCAAATCCAACACGGCAGACTCAGTGTCACTAGATCTTCGGAAACCATATTGCCCATTATACAAAAAATTTATTTTATCAAGGTAATCCATTACTCTTCGGTTCATGATTTTCTCAATAATTTTGGATAAAACAGGTAATACTGATATAGGTCGATGGTTACTTAAAATTTCTTTTTTCCCACTTTTAAAAATAGGTGTTACCCTAGCAATTTTCATATTATTGGGAACATAGCCACTGTCGAATGATTTATTGATCAATGCGCTTATGCAAGGGGATAATTCTGATGCAACCATTTTTACAATTTTAACACTACTATTATCGAAACCAGCCGCTTTTTTGTTGTCAAGATTTTTTATAGTATCCTTTACTTCCTCACAAGTTGTCTCTTCTAAGAACATGGACTCACTCAATGATACATTATCATAGGTGTTTGATGGTTCAAACAAAATAGCAGATGCTAAATTTGGTCCAACATTCAAAAAGTATTTATTAAATTTCTCACATATTTCCATTGGATCCTCAATGTTTTCATTATCTTGTACAATAAATTTTACATTAACTTGCTTATCATTTTTCCTGTTATATAATACCTGATTTATAGTTTTCCACATACATTTTGGAGTAGCATTCAAAAATTAATTTTTGTAGTAGTTATATTTTGCTTCCCTTACAGTTTTTTTTACCAATTTATTATAATGATTATATTCAGTTTGGAATAATTCTATATCAGGAAACTGTTTTCTTTTAGAAAAATACTTATCTCTGGTGTTGATCAATTTTGAAATATTCGAATTGAACCAAGGTTTAGAATTTTCGTTAATTTTTATGGATATCTGAGAACAATTAGATGTGAAAGCCTTAATGATGTCGTCATAAAGTTCATTTGGATTTTTATAATTGTTCAGATTTGAACTTATTGATTCAAGATTTTTTCGTATGTCTTCAATATAGTATTTGTTGATAGTTTTATAAATGAATTTTTTTCTTGCCACAGACTTCTTGTTTTCAATTTCAGTTATTATTTTATGATCACTAAGCGGGGAACTAATGAAAGATAGTGATGTTGGCCAATTGGTATTCTTCACGATATGATCAATGAGCGATTTGCATTTGTTTATGTCTCTAGTGGGAATTGTGGTGTTACATAATGTAAAATTATTTGATTCATATATATCATGAAGCTGGCTAGTTTCGTATGAATTTAAGTTTAACATATTTATGTTGACATCACCAAATAAAAATGTGTTCATTTTAACTTCATTAATCTTTTGAAGTTGTTCATCGATAAAATTTAGAAATAGTCTCACATTTTGTTTTGGTGAGCGATACATACCGCAAAGTAATAAATTAAATGATTTCACTTCAATAAAAAACGGTTTTTTGACATTTAGGTTTTTCTGGATACTTCCGAAAGTATTCGGAATCATAATGAAGTGCCGTATTTATTTTCAGGATGATCTTCAAGCGACCGTGACGCATATGCAGTTTTTGGAATGGCCGGATTTTGGAGTACCCAATGGGACCGACCATGTTTTGCAATTTTGCTATCAGCTACGAGAACGAATCAGGATAGACGGAGGGTTAATAATAGTCCATTGCAGGTATTTTTTGGTTTATTGAACAAAAAATCTGTATAAAAATAGTGAAAACATCTAGAATTACACTGGTTTAAAGTTGGTATAATACTGATTGAGTAGGTAATATGGCAGTCTTTCCTCAAAATACTAAAATTACTTAACACATCTAAAAAAAACAATTGAGGTATTGAGTTCCAAGTATTATAATAGTACTACAAGCCTTACAAATATATCTCAAAATAGTGGCAAAGATGTCATTGGGAGGAGCAAAATGACCTGGTAATAAAACTAAAAGGGAGATGAACATTTTCTTTTTTTAAATACTTTGATGATAATGATGATTTATCAAAAAAGTTCATTTGAAAACTCGATCGATCTTCAAAATGATGTATGATAAAAATTAAGTTTTGTTCAAACACAGAATGCACCATCCAAATTTTGATAATTTCCTTTTCTAGGTCAGAAATGTTCAAAAATATGAATAGAGCTAATTTAAAAATTCCATTATCAAGTCAACTCGTTTATTTAGAGTTTGGTAGCATCACGATAGAACGAATATACGAGACGAAAAAGAATTGACACTTCAAAGTCACAATAGGGAATATGCAAATGATTTAAATTTACTTGATTTTTTTACCACATATACTTTATTGTCTCGAAATTACACCTAAACCATTAGTTTATCATTTCGTTTGTATTTAACTCCATAAAACTTTTATCAAAAAGTGCATAATAAGCGCGCGGAATTCAAATTTGCGAAACGCATCACCATTGGTCGAAACGAAGAATGACGTCACATTGCACGTTATGAAATTCATCTGTGTTGATATTCATACTGTGCAGTCGTCTTTCATAGAAAATCAGTTTTTATTTATATATTTGTAGTGTTTTCCATTACATAGTTCGATTTTGGTCTTGTGACAATTGTAAATTATCAAGAGAAATTACTGAAAGCGGTTTTGTCAAAGCACAATCCGACAATACCGGAACTGATAAGTAGTAATAGTTCATCAAATGATAGTTTTCCTTTTGTAATTAAGGTTAAACAGGTATATACAAAACATTTATGCATACAAAACTTATTTCTGATCAATTCACTTCATGTTAACTATCGAAATACAATGTACTCACATTGAAATGATCTTCACAACAATGTAAATGTGATATTGGAGATACATCGCCTTTTCTCATAACCTTACACCATTGTTTACGTATTTTCGCATCTCTTGGAACAGAAAAAAATACTTAACTTGGTGTACTTGGCATTCCGGTACTAAACAATACCTATAAGATGGTTTTTTAGCATTTTCCATTATCGTAATAGCGATTAAAACTGCAAATTTCTAACCTAATTAATAACTGTCAATAGTGTCAATGGCCATAACTACAGAAAGGCTTGTTCATTGAAGACTGCTCTGGTTGATCGAGATCACTTTCACATATGTTCATCTCTATCTAACACTTGTACTGCATTTGTCTTACTCTTTTATAAAATATCAACTTCAAGCAAGTAGAGCAATCAGAGTACGTCAAAACGAACGACACTGAAGAAGAACAACACTGATAGCGCTATGTGACGTCATCCACAGCGTGCGAAAATGGAGGCGTTCAAATAGGTCAAATTCAATCGGTATTTTATATATTATTTTAAAAATTAATTCCAAGACTTTCAACCGTACCTATTTATTTTTTTTACTATGTTGGAACGAAGTAAAAAATTGATTAAACAAATAAAAATAAATTATGCATATTCCCTATTGTCAGATCAAAATGACAATTGTCACTTTGAAGTGGCAATTCCAAATGTTTTACGCCTTCGTAATACGATAAGTAAATAATAAAATAAATTAATTGACATCACATTTCTAAAAATAAAAATACGAATGATCGTGTCTGCGTAAACAAAAAGGATTATACAAAACTTGTGAGTGATACAAATAATTATATTCAGATAAGACACGGTGGCACTTAAAATTCCGTTTTGCACAATCCGTCAATTCCACGTATTAAAAGACTAATTTACAAATCTCCGATGGGCCTTGTATACACGCCTTGATCTCCAAAAAAAAAAATATGAAATTGTCTTAATACACGGCGACAACTGAACTTGTCGCGAAACTTCAAATCTATTCAATGAGAAGCATCCAGGTAGAAATCTCCATTATGAAAAGGCGGGAAAAATTGAAAAAAAATTCAAGGATTCTGGATCGGTTGAGAACAAACATAAAATAACACAATAAGGAAGTGTTGCTGTAGATGAAGACGTTGCCATGAATATTGTTTCATCTGTTGTGGAGGATCCAAGACTTCTGTTATCAAAAAATATTGGCTTCTCCTAACTGTCAATTAGAAGAGTCTTGAAGAGTATGGATGAGACCATACAAGCCGAAATTCATTCATACACTCAAAGAAAGAGACTTTGACGCACGTTTAAATTTTTAATTCTAGTTTCAAGGCGAAGTTGAAGATGATAACCGTTTCTTCAGAAAAATAATGTACTCCGATGAAGCCACTTTCACATCGAATGATACGGATAAGCTCACGAAATTGTAGATGGTGGGTAGATGAAAATCTACATTTCAGAATCGAATGAAAAAATTAATATAACTTCAAAATGAAGACTGGTGTGGAATATTGGATGATAAGATTGTTGGTCCGGTGTTTTATCGACAAAATTTTAATGCAGAAAGGTATTTAGAAATGTTACAAACGTTTTATCCGATACTCTTGATATCCTTCCATTACGTGCTAGAGCCAACATGTATTTTAAACAGGATGGCGCATCTATCCACTCGCCTCAAGAGGTGAGGGCGTGGCTGAATATGCAATTCCCAAATAAGTGGATAGGGCGATACTCAAACAATCTGTGGGTTGCTAGATCCCCAGAACTAACACCCATGGATTATTTTCTATGAATATCTCAAAAAGAAAGTCTATAGACAGCGGCCATTTATACACATTGAACATTTGGAGAATTTAATAAGAATTGTTGTGTAATGCTTAGAAACGTACACAACGAAATTCATAGAAGAACCAGTATAATACCCGACGTGGTCTTAGCCAGGGGAGTAGTTGTTTTCTGTCAGGTACTTGCCTTAATAAGCCTACTTAGTAGGTGTATATGGGAGTAAAGGGTTCATCATCGGTCGGCAACGACTGTTTATTATTGAACGATCTCCCAAAGCTGTTCTCTTCACATAAATCTCTCAACCCGGAGATTCGGAGTGTTCTTCCTCTGCTCGCTAGGTGGAGCGGCCTAGAAACCGCTTTATCGCGTGAACCAAAGTTGACCAAGCAACGAAGTGTGTAATGGTTTGGACGGGGAACAGATGGCTTCAGTGCTGCCTGTGTTGACCTACCCTTCACACTGATGAGAGGCAACAACCTCGAAACTAATGTGCAGGTGGTCACCCTGTCCAAATCAAAACATAATTCTGCTGTTTGGTCACAGAGGGCACTTGCAATTGCGTCCTCTGATATTTTGAGGAACGTTGCACAAGTATCTGTTAAATTTAATTCAATACCCGTCGTGGTCTTAGCCAGGGGAGTAGTTGTTTTCTGTTAGGTACTTGCCTTATAAGCCTACATAGTAGGTGTATATGAGAGAAAAGGGTTCATCATCGGTCGGCAACGACTGTTCGTTATTAAACGATCTCCCAAAGAATTATGTTTTCTTCACATGAATAAAGTTGTTCTTAGTTGCCTTCTGACTTCCACAGATCATATCTGCTACCCTTTACATAGGGTGGTGAAATGAAAAAGGATAAAATCAGTGAAAACTTGTTTTTGGAATACGAGGCTGTGATTTAAAATTTGGGACACTCTCTAAACTATAAGTGTCTGCTTCAAATAACTTTCATGTGTACTTTGAAAAGTAAAGGGACTTTATCCTTGAGATTTTTTTTTACTTCCCTTTTGTAAACGAAAGGAGATAATTAAAATTGCGATAGTGCAATTGGAGTTTGGGAGAATGCTGCTTTTTTGAGGAATACATTTTTTTGAGAAATCTGAAATAAACTACTGATCGACAAGCGTAAGGATGCCTCAGAGAATTGGTTGCGCAGTAGACAAAACCCTGGAGTGGGGCAGGAGCTGAATCGCTCTGCCTTATTAAACAGTAGTCGATCTTTGTCACACATCTACTCACGCTTTCTATCGTTTGCGCATCTCAGAGGCATCCTTACGCTTGTCGATCTGTACTTTTCCATTTGTTGCCAAAAATCTGCCGATCACTGTTTTGGTTTGACATCAAAGTGACAAATCTGCTTTCTGATCGGTGTGTTCTTACAGCCCTTACAGTTACCTAAGTGACAGTTACCGACCGGAAAGCACAATTATTGTTACTTTGAAATTAGAGCGAATTGTTACGATTCTTTACGATACTTTACGATTCTTTTGATCGAACCAGTAAATATGTTGAATTGACGGACCGTGCAAAAATAACTATAACTAACTTACAATAATGTTTTCACAGCGCAGGAGTTGGTAGGACTGGTACTTTGATAGCCACGGACATTCTTCTTCAGTCAGCCAATGCTGGAAAACACATTGATGTTTATAATACAGTGCTGGAGCTTCGGAAACAAAGAGTTATGATGGTTCAAACAGATGTAAGTTTTGAAATAATTATTTATTCAGTACAAGATCCTATTTACATAAAAAAAAAGTATAAATACCGAAAAACGGTTGTTTACATAACTGAACAAAATTAAACCCAGCATCGAAATCACAGCATAAGTATGGTATGCATTGCTAATACCAACCCATAAAAATTTGGTATGGTTACTGGCCACTGTGAAAACGGCCTTTCTATAGAAAAACATGTTCGAATTGGATTCTACCAAGTTGTTGGTTCCCCAATCTAGAATTTTGCCAGGTTCATATTTAAATTTAAAAAATCGAAACGTAGTAAATCATCATTAAATTCGATGAAAATGATGTGGTGTTTTATTCACTTATAATTACACGAGAGCATTTTTTTGTCGAAGTAAACTTGACATGTATTAATGAGAATTTTGTTGCCTGGCAATTTAACGAAAAAAACTGATCCTGAAAAAATTACGAGTCCGTAGGACGAGTAATTTTTTCTGGCAGTTTTTTGAGTTGAATTGCCTAATGGCAACAAAATTCGAATTATAAATGTCAAGTTTACTTCGACAAAAAAAAAGTTCGAGTGTAATTCGGTAAGACAATTTAATGAATATGTGAATCAATAAATTAAAATATAAGATGTAAATTAGTTTATTCAATTCAACGGAAAAGTACAATTGTAAAAAACACAATTATTAAAAAAGCTTTATTTTCAGAACTTTCTTGTCTTTTGTTAATAGTTTGCTGCATGCTAGTATTTTGAGCGGTGGTAGTAACTGTAGTTTCCTGGACGGTAGTACGAATGGAACCAATGATTTTTTTTATGATGTTCTTCATCTCACTGAATATACGGTTTTAATGACGATGGGTTGCTATGTCCCGTAATTTTCACAAGTTTTTGTTCACCTATACGACAATTCAGTTACGGCAGCAGCTCGATTAGAATGGTTCGTAATTTTCACCCGCTTGACATCAAGTCCAATATTTTTTGCAGAGGATTTGTCCATTTAGATATTTCATTTATCCCAATAGAAGAATTCTTACACCATCTTTCGAATTTGTTTTTTGTCAGAAAGCATTTGGAGTTGAAAAAAAATCTCATGTGATATGGTTTCCCCGTCTTCCCATAATTTGTTTAAACAATTTTAATGGACATACACAATCTTCTTCAGTGTTTACTGCCAACCATTTACTGTCGGCCAACTTCTCATTTCCACCTTGTGCTGCCTTCGAAAACACTGGGTTATATAATCAGCTCTTACGGTCTCTCTTCCACGGTTGTCTGTCTCGAGTTTAAAATAGAATACCTTACAATTTGCTGCTTGTCCACCTCTCCAAGCCAATTCATAGGCAGCAATATGATAAAATTTTCTTTGAAGGCCTACAGGTTTTTCTTCACTCCAGAACAGTGCCATTTTAAAAATTTCTTGTTTTGTCAGAGCCTTAGAACTCACCTTCCTTTTTTCTGGGATTGCTTGCAAAATTTTGCGTTTTGTGTCGCGTGCATTTCTCACTTTCTTAAACTGTATGTCCGTGAATGGATTAAAAATTCTTTTATATTCTTTGAAGTACTTCTCTTGTAACATTTTTGATGAAGTGTTCCAAACCGTTTTGACTGCACTCTCTTTATAGTCTTCTCCATTGTTCTTCTTCATGTTGAATACCCAGTCACATAAAATAGAAGCTAACTCTTCAGGGGAAATTTCAGCAATGACTTCATATTTTTTTTCCAAACAAAACATCGCAAATTGTCGCCAAATTGACGTAGTATTGCGAGGCACATTATTATTGATGGCTTCTTTAATTTCTCCACTCAAAGACTGTCCAAATCGCGACATTTTCACAAATAAGATACTTTTTTAACAACGCAAGTTTGAGAAAAAGTGACATAACGTCATCAAAAATTTGTTTACAATGCTGGTTGTCATGCTTTCAAAAGTTAGGTTCCGTTTTGTCGCTGGAAAAGTTAGGGCAAACTTTTTTCGCTGTCATAATGACAAAACACCGCGACATATGGCATTTTTAGTACATGAATTAAATTGTCACTTATAATTACACGAGAGCTTTTTTTGTCGAGGTAAACTTGACATGTATTAATAAGAATTTTGTTGCCTGGCAATTTAACGAAAAACACTGCCCCTGAAAAAATTAGGAGTCCGTAGGACGAGTAATTTTTTCTGTCAGTTTTTTGTCATTTCTATTCATCATTCCGACTGACAAATTACTGAAAAGCAGTTATTCGGAATTACGTAATTTTACCCAAAATTTCAATATTTTTGAAAATCCTTTTGGGTCACAAGAAATCCTCGGAAATCACATTTACAGATTCCTAAAAAAGTCTCTGAAATCACATGTGATTTCCTGAAATTCATTGACAGCCCTAGATATTTCAACAAATCCCAAGGATTTCGGAAATACGTGTACATTTTTCAATTGACGGGTCACTCCCTTGGCATACAATTTGAAAAACAGAACTTTATCCCAAAATCTCAGGAACAGTGGAAAATATTGCAATTCCGTTATTGTCAAAATCAACCCCTTTTTCAGCCCCTTTAACGACTTGACAAACTATAATTTCACAACCCCCTTATCAAATTTGATCCCTAGATTGATTTCCCGACTTCAAAATACATGCGTATTAACAGAGATAATGACTTATTTTCTGTATCCACCCTCTCAGGCGGCCTGACAAACTTTCATTTCATCACCCACCCATCAAATTCGGTCTGCATTAAATTTTTCTGTTAGCAAATATTATTGTACAAAATTTTTATGAGAAAATAATTCAATTTCAATTGCATTTTATCATTTACCTACCCCTCAGTTTCACCCCATCATAGTATCGGAAAATCGAGACTGAACTGTTTTTCTAGAATATGACACATTCGTCCAAGTTTCATCTGAAGTCAGATAAAAACCTCAACAATTTCTTTTGCGATATACTTTTCTCAGTGTATTTTGTGGATGCGGCTAGCTTCACTTCTCTGTATTTTATAAGATATATTTCGATCGCCTCTTCCTATTAGAACACACTGAACAGGTTAAGATTAGGTATTTGTCTATGAATTAGATCAATAACTACAATCCATGCAATCTAGATTTTTAATTCTTACAGAAGCAGTACATTTTCATCCATAGCATGTTGAAAGACCACTTGGATCGACCTCCATCCCCCGGTAAGTATGAAGATTGTCCTCCGAGCTGAAAAATATCCTCGTAAAGCTAGCAGAACCACTTTGGAATTTAAAAAAAATTTTAGGTCATGATTTTAGGCTAATTTATTACCCTAACCCCGATTTTTTTTTTCTCTTCAGTTATGGGAGATATCGCGGGTTCAGCTAGTTTAACATTTAGCTGGCAGAACCAAACTGCTAAGCTAAGCGAATGTTTATGAAAAATCTAATCACACCATAATTTTGGCTCATTTTAGGCTCAAATTTGAACACATCTCCGATTTTTTTGGAAAGCGTTTTAATCCTGGGTTCTGCTAGCTTTGCCGTTAAGCTAGCAGAACCCAACCATAAAAAAACAAATCCAGTTGGACAATAATTCTAGACTCTATTCAGCCTTATTTATTACATAAATTTTTTGCTCTTTAGTTGGAGGAGAAATCATAGCTTGTGTTATCTCAACACTGAGCCGTTATGAAAAATCTCACCACACTAAAATTTTAGGCTCATTTCATAGTCACGTTTGAACCCATCGCCGATTTTTTGGAATGCGTTATTTTTATTAAGTTCTGGTTTCTGCTTGCTAGCCTCAATAGAGCCTAAAATCATTGTCCAACTGCATTTGTTCTGAGTTGTTTTTCAAACGTGAGTCTAAAACGAGCCTAAAATTATGGTGTTATCAGATTTTTCATAAGGATGCGGTTAGCCTTCTGGTACTGCCAGCTCAGTATTGAGCTAACACAACTTATGATTTCTCCTCCTACTGAAGAGCAAAAAAATAAATAATTGGGTAATACATTAGCTGAATAGAGCCTAAAATTATTGTCCAACTGGACTTGTTCTGAGTTGTTTTTTATGGTTGGGTTCTGCTACCTTAACGGTGAAGCCAGCTGAAAAAATCGGCGATGGGATCAAACGTGAGTCTAAAACGAGCCTAAAATTATGGTGTGATCAGATTTTTCATAACGATCGGTTAGCCTTTTTGGTACTGCCAGCTCAGTATTGAGCTAACACAACCTATGATTTCTCCTCCAACTGAAGAGCAAAAAAATATATAATTGGGTAATAAATTAGCATGAATAGAGCCTAAAATTATTGTCCAACTGGACTTGTTCTGAGTTGTTTTTTATGGTTGGGTTCTGCTAGCTTAACGGTAAAGCTAGAAGAACCCAGAATTTAAAAAAACTTATTCCAAAAAAATCGGCAATGGGTTCAAACGTGAGCCTAGAATTATGGCGTGATCAGTTTTTTCATAACGATTCGGTTAGCTTTTTGGTACTGCCAACTCAGTTTTCTCCTCCTACTGAAGAGCAAAAAAATATATTGGGTAATATAAATTAGCCTGAATAGAGCCTGGATTTGTTCTGAGTTGTTTTTTTATGGCTGGGTTCTGCTAGCTTAAGAGTAAAGCTAGCAGACCCAAGGATTTTTTAAAAAACGCATTTCTAAAAAACTTGGCGATGGGTTCAAACGTGAGCCTAAAATGAGCATAAAATTATGGTGTGATTCGACTTTCCATAAACATTCGTTTGGCGGTTTGGTTCTGTCAGCTTAACGTTAAGCTAGCAGAACCCGCGAAATATCCCACAATTGAGGAGAAAAAAAATCGGGAATAGGGTATAAATCAGCCTAAAATATATTTGAAAATTCCAAAGTGGTTCTGCTAGCTTTACGGGGGTCTGAAAAATGGCCCCAGCAAACAACACTTGAGGCCGGTTTATCAATGGTCAGTCAAATTTCTCTGCTTCGTGACTAATGGTTAGAATGTGAGTTCACTCTGGTCACTAGTCAAATTCAAATGGAAGAAAAAGTACGCCAGCAGGATATTGATAAACTGGACCTCATTTGAATGGGTTCACGGCCAGCTGTATAAGTCAAGTTGAACTGCAGATGGACTGACCAATGGTTTAGAATGTGAATGACATTATTTAATGATATTTGAAAGTGTTGACAATGTTGACAGAGTTTTTATTGAAATCTCAATAGATCTAGCTGAGTGATGAGTGGCTTCCACGCATTCTGAATCTCTATGACTGAAGACGGCATTATTTAGAATATAAGCCGACTCTATAAACTTTCTCTTATACTAATGTATAATGACGTGTTCAGTCAGCCGAGCAGAGATTCGGAATGTGTGGTAGCCACTTATCACTCAGCTAGATCGATTGAGATTTCAATAAAAACTCTGTGTCAAGACCTGTCATCAATAATAACACTCGCCAGAAAAAGGTCGTATCACATTAATTAACATTGATGACCTGAGAGAGACCCCACGAAGATCATAATTACCTTTATAGCAGGTACATTAGTTGCTTGCTATATAATGAGTATCCAAGATATCTTGTCGCATTCAAACACTTTATAAAGACAGTATATGTTTACTGTTGAAACGTCGTGACTGAAACACATGCAGAGAATTTATATTCTTTGTTTCTAGACAATGGAAGTCTAGAATAATTCTACTAACATTATTAAATAATGTTGCAATGGTTCACATTCTTACCATAAGTAAGTCAATCCGGAGATTAAACTGAACGTATAAAACCGTCCCTCATTCAGTCAAATGAAAACTCAGTCATTAGTGCCAATAGTAATAGATTTTGGTGTTTTCCGTCCTGCAGTGGGACTCTGTGTCATATTGAATTCTATTTATCGACTGAATTCGACATGACTGGTACTCTGTGCACAGAAATTATCGTCTAAACTCGACTATCGCGGTAGCAAGAAAGCAAGACGTCGAGACATGTCGTTTTCTGTTTTTATGTGAGTCAAATATATTTATGGTACAATTTCAAAAGCAAATATGCAAATAATATGAAATATTGAAGGTAGTGAACACTGGCAGATAATGCTCAATATAAATCTCCCATTTATATTTACAATTCGTGAGTCTTGATCACAAACCTACAAAATATTACATTAATATAATTTATATAAATATTTTCACGTAACTTACTTACAATTTCCTATTGAAATAATTATGTTCTTCGGAGAAGTTTCTTTCCTCCATGATGAAAGTTATCGGGCTCATTCTCGAAAAAAAAAAAGTGAAACTTACGTAGTTTTGTCTACTGAACACGAATCTGAGAATTTTGTGGGGGTCTCAATTACTTTAGGAGTTATAGCCATTTTAAAGTCGAAAATTGTAGATTTTCAGACACGAATTTTGCAGTCAAAATTTGCACAAAATGCCGCCTACTTTTTGTTGACACTGTCATTAAACACTAATCTATCCATATTTCACAAATACAAACACCAAAAATTAAAATTATACTCAAAAACTTGACCTTCTTTTACTAGCGATTCTAACCCAACTTTTGTTTGGTTTTTAGTAATTTTCATGATTGCAGTAGGTTGGTTACCTGAGATTTGCGCCGCCAACTATTCAAATTCCAATATGAGCAATAACTTCCCCTTCATTGTTATGTTCAATTGTTTAATTTGCGCCATGACGGCGCAGAACTTCTTATGAGCATGTAAATAACTAACAAATAGGTTAGAATCACTAGTAAAAGAAGTTCAATTTTTTGTGTGAAAAAATTAGTTTTTGTGTTTAAAAACGTGAAATATGGATAGATTAGTGTTTAATGACAGTGTCAACAAAAATAAGGAGGCATTTTGTGCAAATTTTGACTGCAAAATTCGTGTCTGAAAATCTACAATTTTCGACTTTAAAATGGCTATAACTCCTAAAGTAATTGAGACCCCCCACAAAATTCTTTCAGATTCGTGTTCAGGAGACAAAACTACGTAAGTTTCACTTTTTTTTTGGAGAATGAGCCCGATAACTTTACCTTTTCATGTTCTCACAAAGTATTTACAACAGCAATGATCTCGATACAGACTGCTGAGCTATAGAAAGAGCATCACTTCTACCTATTACTCTTTGGTATGATCCTGTTGCTTAAAAAATTACTTAATACTGTTAAAAATATATTGAACCATATCCTTATTTACTCTAAAGAGTTCTTCAAACCTCGTATCTTCTATTGAAAATGGATGTGACGCTTCTCTCATGAGTTTTCTCCCAATATTTTCTGAACGAATGTCTTCTAGCAGTTCTTTTTCCTTCAGAACTGATGAATTTAATTCGTTTATAGGCAAAATAATGCAATAATATCACATTTTATTTAAAATTTATTATAAAACTACCAGCCGTTGAAAATAGAAATGCGTGACAGTGACAGTGATTTTGGAAACAAGAATATAAAATGTCACTAGAATACTACCAAATTTTGGCAAATGCTTTTAAATCGGGTAGTACGTTGCCGAACAAACCCGATGTGCAGTCGACTAAGGCTGGATTCCCACAGATCCGATGTCCGATGATCCGATGGTACGAAAATGTTCTGATTGGTTGAATTGGTAGGTGTAACAACAAATCAACCAATCAGGACATTTTTCCAACCAATCAGAACATTTTCGTACCATCGGCATCGTATCATCGGACGTCGGATCTGTGGGAATTCAGCCTTATGCACAGAGTGCCAAATAACGTGATCGTCGCTTGCCATAGTAGTAATCGACTATAGAAAACGAGAGGTAGAATTCTATTAGACACAGAGTCCCACTGCTGGTTCACATTATGTATGTCTCAGACTAAGAGGTATGCTCTTTTCGTTACTTAATTTTACCTTTGCTTCAGATCTCATGGAGAATTCCGAACCGGTGTACGAAAACATGGAAATAATACAGGACAGAAACAGTGTAATGAATGCGATAAAAAATGAAGACGAGAGTAAATTCTAGTGACCTAGTGTTAGTTGTAATATAATGTACTCGTTTTATTTGCTTCTTCAGATCATTCCTTGTAATTAGGGACCAAACACCTTGCTTAGTTTAGCTTAAGAAGGCATAGATTCATTTCTTCATAAATACTGGAAGAAGAAGAATCTAGGACCGTTGATATTTCAGTGAGAACCTGAGAACTGAACTAATATTGTGATAAAGCTTTTGGAATGTGTTCCGTCTGTACTTAAATTTGATTTGTTTTCATGAATTGTAACTGAACTGATAAGGAAAAATGATACAATTATCTGAAACGCAAGCTTTTCAGGTCGATAGGTACTGCATATTTATTGTACTTGGTTATGTGATGGTACAATTTTTATATGTGATACACCAGAAAATTGATGAGGTCAATTTGTGTTCCACTTGACTTTTTCTGACAAAACTGATTTTTCCATTTGAACATTATAGACCGTCAGATAGTGACAGATTTAGGTGCCCCATTTTCACATACAAGCCTCGAATAGGGTTGATAAGTACATCGATGTTGAGTAAAATGGAGGGAAATTTACGAGTGGCTACTGGGGATAACATATGGAAAATTCGATTTTCCATGGAAAATTCGATTTTCCATATTTTAACGCGAGCCGTGTTCACCTAATCATTAATTAATAGAACCTGGCTTCAGAAGATCAAAGGCTTGAGTGTTGAAGGTGGCTAAAGGGTTAAAATGAGGCTGTAATCTTGTAAAGAAAAATCGAGATTTTAACAGGTTTTCCCACGCTAGCCCATCGAAACTATGAAAACCTACATCGTCACTACACCGAAAAACATAATGGCTTGAGTGGCGTGAATGGAAAAGTAGATTTTGTCGTCGGAAAATTGAATGGAAATTCTTTTTGATTTTTCCATATATTTTCCCCACGAGCCACTCGTAAATTTCCCTTAATTTTACTCAACATCGACTTACTTTTCAACCCCATTCGAGGCTTGCATGTGAAAATGGGGCACCTAAATCTGTCACTATCTGACGGTCTATTATGTTTCTTATTGCATAAGAGCCTGGATTAAATGTGAGAGGCTGTCATTTAGGCCAAGCTGTACAGATCGACAAGCGTAAGGATGCCTTTGAGATGCGCAAACGATAGAAAGCGTGAGTAGATGTGCGACAAAGATCGACTACTATTTAATAAGGCAGAGCGATTGAGCTCCTGTCCCACTCCAAACCAATTCTCGGAGGCATCCTTACGGTTGTCGATCAGTAGATGAAAATAAGAGGCCCTTTTCACACAAAATAAAAGACGTAAACGGCCTATACTACTTTTTATAAGATAAATGAGAATCCCGGTTTTCGCGTCAGCAAACTCGTTTTGTGGGATTTTTTAAATAAGAAGTAGTGAAAAAAATTACATCATTTTTGTTTTTTTTTGCGAATATCTCGAAAAGTATTAGAGGAATCGTTTCACAGTCAAGAACTTTTGTAGAGAATTATAAAACATATAAAATGGTTTTTTATACGACCAGATCGGTGAATTTTTCACTGAGAAAATCCGGGAAAAGCTCGAAAAAGAGGCCTTTTTCAAAATTTTATAATTTTTATAAATCTGAAACTGTACAAACAATATTGCGGAAACTGATAGATAATAGCACGTGGTTCAACTGTGCGCAAGATGGATTCTGTCCGATGTGTAGTTTTTGCACAGTCGCGTTATAAACAATTTGAGGGCAAATCTTTCTAAATGCGCCGATTTAAGGAAAATCATCTTAATCAAATTCTGTAACCGGCATTTGGAAGTAGAGGTCAATATCTACAGATTGTATATTTTGGATTTTCTCCAGAGGTGGGAAATGTGTTGAAAATGCTTCAAAGTGCACCCGAACTCAAATCGAGTCAACTTCAGTGCGTCTTCGGGTGACTTCGGACGCACTTTGAAGCGTTTTGATCAACTTTCGGTAACAGTTTCAACACATTTTCCACCTCTCTGGTAAAAATCCAAAATATACAAATTGTAGATATTCATCTCTACTTCCAGATGTCGTTTACAGAATTTAAATACAACAATTTCCCTTAAATCGGCGAATCTTGCAAGATGTGCCCTTAAATTGTATATAGAGCGATTGTGCAAAAACTACACATGGGACAGTTGAATCACATATTATTATTTATCAATTTTCGCAATATTGTTTGTCCGGCTTCAGAGTTGCTGTAAAACGATTCCTTGAATAATCTTTGAGATATTTCCAAAAAACCAAAAAAATTGTAGTTCTTTTCACTATTGCTTGTTTAAAAAATTCCACAAAGCGATTTTCCTGAGGCGAAAACCGGGGGTTGCGAACCTAGAAAAAGTTTTCACCTGGTCCTTGTTTGTTACTTTTTTCTTCACAAAAACCTACGTTCATGGTATTTGAATAATATTAAGTCATGTGTGTTGTATCGTATCATGTTAGTGAATCATCTCGCCCCATTTATATTACTTCGTATTAGTTCATACTGTGAATGCTGGCGTTCTGGTGTTTCGCAGGGATCCATTTTAGCACCAACACTGTTTCTCATTGATTTGTTGGGAGCAATCTCATTCTTTACTTTTCATATGAAGCCAAGATTCATTCGGCCAATATGAGGTGCTAACTGGGTACCAATGAAGTCCTCCATTTCGATGCACGGTATTACCATCAGTAGTACCCATCAGTAGGTGAAAACTTAGAAAAATTAGTTTAGGCAATTTGCGTCTTTTATTTTGTGGGGGAAAAACCTCAGTAGCCTAATTTAGCAAGTTCTGACTACCTAATCTTACTTAGTAGCTATATTAAGTAAAATAAAAATAAATAAAAATATTTCAATGTTACTGCTCCATATGTTCAAATAAATAAGTTCCGTTGTGAAATATGTATGTACCTATCTTAGTATATTATTAGCCATAGATTTTCTATTCACCATTGTAGAAACCAAAGACTTTCACAGAACTGTAGAAGTATATTTTTTATTTAATGAAATCTGTTTTTAATTTCGTAAATATTACTCAACCCAATTCAGGAACGATTGGTGTCTATGAAAATCACCGATGTGAAGACAGCGGATAAATATAGCGGCCAATATTTCCGAAGTCACACGAACGCGGGAAACAATGGCGCACCAAACCACTTTTTTAACTTATACGAAATATCAATTATTGTTCTAATGGAAATAAGTCTTTGGATGGTAATCGCAAAAATATAAAAAAAAAATATTTTCGATTAAAGCGCGAGACACCTCGAAATCACACAGAGGCTCTATCAAGCACATCAATACCAATGCGAACAAATAGAAAAATATCTTTACCAAACCGTAGGGGAGATGGAAATCGCAATAATATTTATTAAGAAATAATTATCTCGATTATTACGACGCGAGTCACCTCGAAATAACACAGAGACTATTAAACACATTAATACCAATGCCTACACATAGAAACATATCTGTACCAAACCGTAGGGGAGATGAAAATAGCAAAAATATTTATAAAAAATAATATCCTCGATTATTACGGCGCGAGTCACCTCGAAATAACACAGAGGCTATTAAACACATCAATTCCAATGCGTACACATAGAAAAATATCTGTACTCGCGACGTAATTATTAAGAAAATGATTTTAAAAAAAATATTATTGCGATTTCCACCTCCCCTACGGTTTGGTACAGATATTTTTCTATGTGCTCGCATTGGTATTGATGTGTTTAATAGCCTCTGTGTTATTTCGAGGTGACTCGCGCCATAATAATCGAGAAAATTATTTTTTAATAAATATTTTTGCGATTTCCATCTCCCCTACGGTTTGGTACAGATATTTTTCTATGTACTCGCATTGGTATTGATGTGTTTAATAGCCTCTGTGTTATTTCGAGGTGACTCGCGCCGTAATAATCGAGAAAATTATTTTTTAATAAATATTTTTGCGATTTCCATCTCCCCTACGGTTTGGTACAGATATTTTTCTATGGATTCGCATTGGTATTGATGTGTTTAATAGCCTCTGTGTTATTTCGAGGTGACTCGCGCCGTAATAATAGAGAAAATTATTTTTTAATAAATATTTTTGCGATATCCATCTCCCCTACGGTTTGGTACAGATATTTTTCTATGTGCTCGCATTGGTATTGATGTGTTTAATAGCCTCTGTGTTATTTCGAGGTGACTCGCGCCGTAATAATTGAGAAAATTGTTTTTTAATAAATATTTTTGCGATTTCCATCTCCCCTACGGTTTGGTACAGATATTTTTCTTTGTGCTCGCATTGGTATTGATGTGTTTAATAGCCTCTGTGTTATTTCGAGGTGACTCGCGCCATAATAATCGAGAAAATTATTTTTTAATAAATATTTTTGCGATTTCCATCTCCCCTACGGTTTGGTACAGATATTTTTCTATGTACTCGCATTGGTATTGATGTGTTTAATAGCCTCTGTGTTATTTCGAGGTGACTCGCGCCGTAATAATCGAGAAAATTATTTTTTAATAAATATTTTTGCGATTTCCATCTCCCCTACGGTTTGGTACAGATATTTTTCTTTGTGCTCGCATTGGTATTGATGTGTTTAATAGCCTCTGTGTTATTTCGAGGTGACTCGCGCCGTAATAATCGAGAAAATTATTTTTTAATAAATATTTTTGCGATTTCCATCTCCCCTACGGTTTGGTACAGATATTTTTCTATGTACTCGCATTGGTATTGATGTGTTTAATAGCCTCTGTGTTATTTCGAGGTGACTCGCGCCGTAATAATCGAGAAAATTATTTTTTAATAAATATTTTTGCGATTTCCATCTCCCCTACGGTTTGGTAAAGATATTTTTCTATGGATTCGCATTGGTATTGATGTGTTTAATAGCCTCTGTGTTATTTCGAGGTGACTCGCGCCGTAATAATCGAGAAAATTATTTTTTAATAAATATTTTTGCGATATCCATCTCCCCTACGGTTTGGTACAGATATTTTTCTATGTGCTCGCATTGGTATTGATGTGTTTAATAGCCTCTGTGTTATTTCGAGGTGACTCGCGCCCTTATAATTGAGAAAATTGTTTTTTAATAAATATTTTTGCGATTTCCATCTCCCCTACGGTTTGGTACAGATATTTTTCTTTGTGCTCGCATTGGTATTGATGTGTTTAATAGCCTCTGTGTTATTTCGAGGTGACTCGCGCCATAATAATCGAGAAAATTATTTTTTAATAAATATTTTTGCGATTTCCATCTCCCATACGGTTTGGTACAGATATTTTTCTATGTACTCGCATTGGTATTGATGTGTTAAATAGCCTCTGTGTTATTTCGAGGTGACTCGCGCCGTAATAATCGAGAAAATTATTTTTTAATAAATATTTTTGCGATTTCCATCTCCCCTACGGTTTGGTACAGATATTTTTCTATGGATTCGCATTGGTATTGATGTGTTTAATAGCCTCTGTGTTATTTCGAGGTGACTCGCGCCGTAATAATCGAGAAAATTATTTTTTAATAAATATTTTTGCGATTTCCATCTCCCCTACGGTTTGGTACAGATATTTTTCTATGGATTCGCATTGGTATTGATGTGTTTAATAGCCTCTGTGTTATTTCGAGGTGACTCGCGCCGTAATAATCGAGAAAATTATTTTTTAATAAATATTTTTGCGATATCCATCTCCCCTACGGTTTGGTACAGATATTTTTCTATGTGCTCGCATTGGTATTGATGTGTTTAATAGCCTCTGTGTTATTTCGAGGTGACTCGCGCCGTAATAATTGAGAAAATTGTTTTTTAATAAATATTTTTGCGATTTCCATCTCCCCTACGGTTTGGTACAGATATTTTTCTTTGTGCTCGCATTGGTATTGATGTGTTTAATAGCCTCTGTGTTATTTCGAGGTGACTCGCGCCATAATAATAGAGAAAATTATTTTTTAATAAATATTTTTGCGATTTCCATCTCCCCTACGGTTTGGTACAGATATTTTTCTATGTACTCGCATTGGTATTGATGTGTTTAATAGCCTCTGTGTTATTTCGAGGTGACTCGCGCCGTAATAATCGAGAAAATTATTTTTTAATAAATATTTTTGCGATTTCCATCTCCCCTACGGTTTGGTACAGATATTTTTCTTTGTGCTCGCATTGGTATTGATGTGTTTAATAGCCTCTGTGTTATTTCGAGGTGACTCGCGCCGTAATAATCGAGAAAATTATTTTTTAATAAATATTTTTGCGATGTCCATCTCCCCTACGGTTTGGTACAGATATTTTTCTATGTGCTCGCATTGGTATTGATGTGTTTAATAGCCTCTGTGTTATTTCGAGGTGACTCGCGCCGTAATAATTGAGAAAATTGTTTTTTAATAAATATTTTTGCGATTTCCATCTCCCCTACGGTTTGGTACAGATATTTTTCTTTGTGCTCGCATTGGTATTGATGTGTTTAATAGCCTCTGTGTTATTTCGAGGTGACTCGCGCCATAATAATCGAGAAAATTATTTTTTAATAAATATTTTTGCGATTTCCATCTCCCCTACGGTTTGGTACAGATATTTTTCTATGTACTCGCATTGGCATTGATGTGTTTAATAGCCTCTGTGTTATTTCGAGGTGACTCGCGCCGTAATAATCGAGAAAATTATTTTTTAATAAATATTTTTGCGATTTCCATCACCCCTACGGTTTGGTACAGATATTTTTCTAAGGATTCGCATTGGTATTGATGTGTTTAATAGCCTCTGTGTTATTTCGAGGTGACTCGCGCCGTAATAATTGAGAAAATTGTTTTTTAATAAATATTTTTGCGATTTCCATCTCCCCTACGGTTTGGTACAGATATTTTTCTTTGTGCTCGCATTGGTATTGATGTGTTTAATAGCCTTTGTGTTATTTCGAGGTGACTCGCGCCGTAATAATCAAGAAAATTATTTATTAATAAATATTTTTGCGATTTCCATCTCCCCTACGGTTTGGTACAGATATTTTTCTATGTGCTCGCATTGGTATTGATGTGTTTAATAGCCTTTGTGTTATTTCGAGGTGACACGCGCCGTAATAATCGAGAAAATTAATTTTTAATAAATATTTTTGCGATATCCATCTCCCCTACGGTTTGGTACAGATATTTTTCTATGTGCTCGCATTGGTATTGATGTGTTTAATAGCCTTTGTGTTATTTCGAGGTGACTCGCGCCGTAATAATTGAGAAAATTGTTTTTTAATAAATATTTTTGCGATTTCCATCTCCCCTACGGTTTGGTACAGATATTTTTCTTTGTGCTCGCATTGGTATTGATGTGTTTAATAGCCTTTGTGTTATTTCGAGGTGACTCGCGCCGTAATAATTGAGAAAATTGTTTTTTAATAAATATTTTTGCGATTTCCATCTCCCCTACGGTTTGGTACAGATATTTTTCTTTGTGCTCGCATTGGTATTGATGTGTTTAATAGCCTTTGTGTTATTTCGAGGTGACTCGCGCCGTAATAATCCAGAAAATTATTTATTAATAAATATTTTTGCGACTTCCATCTCCCCTACGGTTTGCTACAGATATTTTTCTATGTGCTCGCATTGGTATTGATGTGTTTAATAGCCTCTGTGTTATTTCGAGGTGACTCGCGCCGTAATAATCGAGAAAATTATTTTTTAATAAATATTTTTGCGATTTCCATCTCCCCTACGGTTTGGTTCAGATATTTTTCTGTGCTCGCATTGGTATTTATGTGTTTAATAGCAGCTGTGTTATTTCGAGGTGACTCGCGCCGTAATAATCGAGAAAATTATTTTTTAATAAATATTTTTGCGATTTCCATCTCCCCTACGGTTTGGTACAGATATTTTTCTATGGACTCGCATTGGTATTGATGTGTTTAATACCCTCTGTGTTATTTCGAGGTGACTCGCGCCGTAATAATCGAGAAAATTATTTTTTAATAAATATTTTTGTGATATCCATCTCCCCTACGGTTTGGTACAGATATTTTTCTATGTGCTCGCATTGGTATTGATGTGTTCAATAGCCTCTGTGTTATTTCGAGGTGACTCGCGCCGTAATAATCAAGAAAATTATATTTTAATAAATATTTTTGCGATTTCCATCTCCCCTACGGTTTGGTACAGATATTTTTCTATGTGCTCACATTGGTATTGATGTGTTTAATAGCCTCTGTGTTATTTCGAGGTGACTCGCGCCGTAATAATTGAGAAAATTGTTATTTAATAAATATTTTTGCGATTTCCATCTCCCCTACGGTTTGCTACAGATATTTTTCTATGTGCTCGCATTGGCATTGATGTGTTTAATAGCCTCTGTGTTATTTCGAGGTGACTCGCGCCGTAATAATCGAGAAAATTATTTTTTAATAAATATTTTTGCGATTTCCATCACCTCTAAGGTTTGGTACAGATATTTTTCTTTGTGTTCGCATTGGTATTGATGTGTTTAATAGCCTTTGTGTTATTTCGAGGTGACTCGCGCCGTAATAATCAAGAAAATTATTTATTAATAAATATTTTTGCGATTTCCATCTCCCCTACGGTTTGGTACAGATATTTTTCTATGTGCTCGCATTGGTATTGATGTGTTTAATAGCCTTTGTGTTATTTCGAGGTGACACGCGCCGTAATAATCGAGAAAATTAATTTTTAATAAATATTTTTGCGATATCCATCTCCCCTACGGTTTGGTACAGATATTTTTCTATGTGCTCGCATTGGTATTGATGTGTTTAATAGCCTTTGTGTTATTTCGAGGTGACTCGCGCCGTAATAATTGAGAAAATTGTTTTTTAATAAATATTTTTGCGATTTCCATCTCCCCTACGGTTTGGTACAGATATTTTTCTTTGTGCTCGCATTGGTATTGATGTGTTTAATAGCCTTTGTGTTATTTCGAGGTGACTCGCGCCGTAATAATTGAGAAAATTGTTTTTTAATAAATATTTTTGCGATTTCCATCTCCCCTACGGTTTGGTACAGATATTTTTCTTTGTGCTCGCATTGGTATTGATGTGTTTAATAGCCTTTGTGTTATTTCGAGGTGACTCGCGCCGTAATAATTGAGAAAATTGTTTTTTAATAAATATTTTTGCGATTTCCATCTCCCCTACGGTTTGGTACAGATATTTTTCTCTGTGCTCGCATTGGTATTGATGTGTTTAATAGCCTTTGTGTTATTTCGAGGTGACTCGCGCCGTAATAATCAAGAAAATTATTTATTAATAAATATTTTTGCGATTTCCATCTCCCCTACGGTTTGCTACAGATATTTTTCTATGTGCTCGCATTGGTATTGATGTGTTTAATAGCCTCTGTGTTATTTCGAGGTGACTCGCGCCGTAATAATCGAGAAAATTATTTTTTAATAAATATTTTTGCGATTTCCATCTCCCCTACGGTTTGGTTCAGATATTTTTCTATGCTCGCATTGGTATTGATGTGTTTAATAGCAGCTGTGTTATTTCGAGGTGACTCGCGCCGTAATAATTGAGAAAATTGTTTTTTAATAAATATTTTTGCGATTTCCATCTCCCCTACGGTTTGGTACAGATATTTTTCTTTGTGCCCGCATTGGTATTGATGTGTTTAATAGCCTTTGTGTTATTTCGAGGTGACTCGCGCCGTAATAATCAAGAAAATTATTTATTAATAAATATTTTTGCGATTTCCATCTCCCCTACGGTTTGGTACAGATATTTTTCTATGTGCTCGCATTGGTATTGATGTGTTTAATAGCCTTTGTGTTATTTCGAGGTGACTCGCGCCATAATAATCGAGAAAATTATTTTTTAATAAATATTTTTGCGATTTCCATCTCCCATACGGTTTGGTACAGATATTTTTCTATGTACTCGCATTGGTATTGATGTGTTAAATAGCCTCTGTGTTATTTCGAGGTGACTCGCGCCGTAATAATCGAGAAAATTATTTTTTAATAAATATTTTTGCGATTTCCATCTCCCCTACGGTTTGGTACAGATATTTTTCTATGGATTCGCATTGGTATTGATGTGTTTAATAGCCTCTGTGTTATTTCGAGGTGACTCGCGCCGTAATAATCGAGAAAATTATTTTTTAATAAATATTTTTGCGATTTCCATCTCCCCTACGGTTTGGTACAGATATTTTTCTATGGATTCGCATTGGTATTGATGTGTTTAATAGCCTCTGTGTTATTTCGAGGTGACTCGCGCCGTAATAATCGAGAAAATTATTTTTTAATAAATATTTTTGCGATATCCATCTCCCCTACGGTTTGGTACAGATATTTTTCTATGTGCTCGCATTGGTATTGATGTGTTTAATAGCCTCTGTGTTATTTCGAGGTGACTCGCGCCGTAATAATTGAGAAAATTGTTTTTTAATAAATATTTTTGCGATTTCCATCTCCCCTACGGTTTGGTACAGATATTTTTCTTTGTGCTCGCATTGGTATTGATGTGTTTAATAGCCTCTGTGTTATTTCGAGGTGACTCGCGCCATAATAATAGAGAAAATTATTTTTTAATAAATATTTTTGCGATTTCCATCTCCCCTACGGTTTGGTACAGATATTTTTCTATGTACTCGCATTGGTATTGATGTGTTTAATAGCCTCTGTGTTATTTCGAGGTGACTCGCGCCGTAATAATCGAGAAAATTATTTTTTAATAAATATTTTTGCGATTTCCCTCTCCCCTACGGTTTGGTACAGATATTTTTCTTTGTGCTCGCATTGGTATTGATGTGTTTAATAGCCTCTGTGTTATTTCGAGGTGACTCGCGCCGTAATAATCGAGAAAATTATTTTTTAATAAATATTTTTGCGATGTCCATCTCCCCTACGGTTTGGTACAGATATTTTTCTATGTGCTCGCATTGGTATTGATGTGTTTAATAGCCTCTGTGTTATTTCGAGGTGACTCGCGCCGTAATAATTGAGAAAATTGTTTTTTAATAAATATTTTTGCGATTTCCATCTCCCCTACGGTTTGGTACAGATATTTTTCTTTGTGCTCGCATTGGTATTGATGTGTTTAATAGCCTCTGTGTTATTTCGAGGTGACTCGCGCCATAATAATCGAGAAAATTATTTTTTAATAAATATTTTTGCGATTTCCATCTCCCCTACGGTTTGGTACAGATATTTTTCTATGTACTCGCATTGGCATTGATGTGTTTAATAGCCTCTGTGTTATTTCGAGGTGACTCGCGCCGTAATAATCGAGAAAATTATTTTTTAATAAATATTTTTGCGATTTCCATCACCCCTACGGTTTGGTACAGATATTTTTCTAAGGATTCGCATTGGTATTGATGTGTTTAATAGCCTCTGTGTTATTTCGAGGTGACTCGCGCCGTAATAATTGAGAAAATTGTTTTTTAATAAATATTTTTGCGATTTCCATCTCCCCTACGGTTTGGTACAGATATTTTTCTTTGTGCTCGCATTGGTATTGATGTGTTTAATAGCCTTTGTGTTATTTCGAGGTGACTCGCGCCGTAATAATCAAGAAAATTATTTATTAATAAATATTTTTGCGATTTCCATCTCCCCTACGGTTTGGTACAGATATTTTTCTATGTGCTCGCATTGGTATTGATGTGTTTAATAGCCTTTGTGTTATTTCGAGGTGACACGCGCCGTAATAATCGAGAAAATTAATTTTTAATAAATATTTTTGCGATATCCATCTCCCCTACGGTTTGGTACAGATATTTTTCTATGTGCTCGCATTGGTATTGATGTGTTTAATAGCCTTTGTGTTATTTCGAGGTGACTCGCGCCGTAATAATTGAGAAAATTGTTTTTTAATAAATATTTTTGCGATTTCCATCTCCCCTACGGTTTGGTACAGATATTTTTCTTTGTGCTCGCATTGGTATTGATGTGTTTAATAGCCTTTGTGTTATTTCGAGGTGACTCGCGCCGTAATAATTGAGAAAATTGTTTTTTAATAAATATTTTTGCGATTTCCATCTCCCCTACGGTTTGGTACAGATATTTTTCTTTGTGCTCGCATTGGTATTGATGTGTTTAATAGCCTTTGTGTTATTTCGAGGTGACTCGCGCCGTAATAATCCAGAAAATTATTTATTAATAAATATTTTTGCGACTTCCATCTCCCCTACGGTTTGCTACAGATATTTTTCTATGTGCTCGCATTGGTATTGATGTGTTTAATAGCCTCTGTGTTATTTCGAGGTGACTCGCGCCGTAATAATCGAGAAAATTATTTTTTAATAAATATTTTTGCGATTTCCATCTCCCCTACGGTTTGGTTCAGATATTTTTCTGTGCTCGCATTGGTATTTATGTGTTTAATAGCAGCTGTGTTATTTCGAGGTGACTCGCGCCGTAATAATCGAGAAAATTATTTTTTAATAAATATTTTTGCGATTTCCATCTCCCCTACGGTTTGGTACAGATATTTTTCTATGGACTCGCATTGGTATTGATGTGTTTAATACCCTCTGTGTTATTTCGAGGTGACTCGCGCCGTAATAATCGAGAAAATTATTTTTTAATAAATATTTTTGTGATATCCATCTCCCCTACGGTTTGGTACAGATATTTTTCTATGTGCTCGCATTGGTATTGATGTGTTCAATAGCCTCTGTGTTATTTCGAGGTGACTCGCGCCGTAATAATCAAGAAAATTATATTTTAATAAATATTTTTGCGATTTCCATCTCCCCTACGGTTTGGTACAGATATTTTTCTATGTGCTCACATTGGTATTGATGTGTTTAATAGCCTCTGTGTTATTTCGAGGTGACTCGCGCCGTAATAATTGAGAAAATTGTTATTTAATAAATATTTTTGCGATTTCCATCTCCCCTACGGTTTGCTACAGATATTTTTCTATGTGCTCGCATTGGCATTGATGTGTTTAATAGCCTCTGTGTTATTTCGAGGTGACTCGCGCCGTAATAATCGAGAAAATTATTTTTTAATAAATATTTTTGCGATTTCCATCACCTCTAAGGTTTGGTACAGATATTTTTCTTTGTGTTCGCATTGGTATTGATGTGTTTAATAGCCTTTGTGTTATTTCGAGGTGACTCGCGCCGTAATAATCAAGAAAATTATTTATTAATAAATATTTTTGCGATTTCCATCTCCCCTACGGTTTGGTACAGATATTTTTCTATGTGCTCGCATTGGTATTGATGTGTTTAATAGCCTTTGTGTTATTTCGAGGTGACACGCGCCGTAATAATCGAGAAAATTAATTTTTAATAAATATTTTTGCGATATCCATCTCCCCTACGGTTTGGTACAGATATTTTTCTATGTGCTCGCATTGGTATTGATGTGTTTAATAGCCTTTGTGTTATTTCGAGGTGACTCGCGCCGTAATAATTGAGAAAATTGTTTTTTAATAAATATTTTTGCGATTTCCATCTCCCCTACGGTTTGGTACAGATATTTTTCTTTGTGCTCGCATTGGTATTGATGTGTTTAATAGCCTTTGTGTTATTTCGAGGTGACTCGCGCCGTAATAATTGAGAAAATTGTTTTTTAATAAATATTTTTGCGATTTCCATCTCCCCTACGGTTTGGTACAGATATTTTTCTCTGTGCTCGCATTGGTATTGATGTGTTTAATAGCCTTTGTGTTATTTCGAGGTGACTCGCGCCGTAATAATCAAGAAAATTATTTATTAATAAATATTTTTGCGATTTCCATCTCCCCTACGGTTTGCTACAGATATTTTTCTATGTGCTCGCATTGGTATTGATGTGTTTAATAGCCTCTGTGTTATTTCGAGGTGACTCGCGCCGTAATAATCGAGAAAATTATTTTTTAATAAATATTTTTGCGATTTCCATCTCCCCTACGGTTTGGTTCAGATATTTTTCTATGCTCGCATTGGTATTGATGTGTTTAATAGCAGCTGTGTTATTTCGAGGTGACTCGCGCCGTAATAATTGAGAAAATTGTTTTTTAATAAATATTTTTGCGATTTCCATCTCCCCTACGGTTTGGTACAGATATTTTTCTTTGTGCCCGCATTGGTATTGATGTGTTTAATAGCCTTTGTGTTATTTCGAGGTGACTCGCGCCGTAATAATCAAGAAAATTATTTATTAATAAATATTTTTGCGATTTCCATCTCCCCTACGGTTTGGTACAGATATTTTTCTATGTGCTCGCATTGGTATTGATGTGTTTAATAGCCTTTGTGTTATTTCGAGGTGACACGCGCCGTAATAATCGAGAAAATTAATTTTTAATAAATATTTTTGCGATATCCATCTCCCCTACGGTTTGGTACAGATATTTTTCTATGTGCTCGCATTGGTATTGATGTGTTTAATAGCCTTTGTGTTATTTCGAGGTGACTCGCGCCGTAATAATTGAGAAAATTGTTTTTTAATAAATATTTTTGCGATTTCCATCTCCCCTACGGTTTGGTACAGATATTTTTCTTTGTGCTCGCATTGGTATTGATGTGTTTAATAGCCTTTGTGTTATTTCGAGGTGACTCGCGCCGTAATAATTGAGAAAATTGTTTTTTAATAAATATTTTTGCGATTTCCATCTCCCCTACGGTTTGGTACAGATATTTTTCTTTGTGCTCGCATTGGTATTGATGTGTTTAATAGCCTTTGTGTTATTTCGAGGTGACTCGCGCCGTAATAATCCAGAAAATTATTTATTAATAAATATTTTTGCGACTTCCATCTCCCCTACGGTTTGCTACAGATATTTTTCTATGTGCTCGCATTGGTATTGATGTGTTTAATAGCCTCTGTGTTATTTCGAGGTGACTCGCGCCGTAATAATCGAGAAAATTATTTTTTTTAAAATATTTTTGCGATTTCCATCTCCCCTACGGTTTGGTTCAGATATTTTTCTGTGCTCGCATTGGTATTTATGTGTTTAATAGCAGCTGTGTTATTTCGAGGTGACTCGCGCCGTAATAATCAAGAAAATTATATTTTAATAAATATTTTTGCGATTTCCATCTCCCCAACGGTTTGGTACAGATATTTTTCTATGTGCTCACATTGGTATTGATGTGTTTAATAGCCTCTGTGTTATTTCGAGGTGACTCGCGCCGTAATAATCGAGAAAATTATTTTTTAATAAATATTTTTGCGATTTCCATCACCTCTAAGGTTTGGTACAGATATTTTTCTTTGTGCTCGCATTGGTATTGATGTGTTTAATAGCCTCTGTGTTATTTCGAGGTGACTCGCGCCGTAATAATCGAGAAAATTATTTTTTAATAAATATTTTTGCGATTTCCATCTCCCCTACGGTTTGGTACAGATATTTTTCTATGGACTCGCATTGGTATTGATGTGTTTAATACCCTCTGTGTTATTTCGAGGTGACTCGCGCCGTAATAATCGAGAAAATTATTTTTTAATAAATATTTTTGTGATATCCATCTCCCCTACGGTTTGGTACAGATATTTTTCTATGTGCTCGCATTGGTATTGATGTGTTCAATAGCAGCTGTGTTATTTCGAGGTGACTCGCGCCGTAATAATCAAGAAAATTATATTTTAATAAATATTTTTGCGATTTCCATCTCCCCTACGGTTTGGTACAGATATTTTTCTATGTGCTCACATTGGTATTGATGTGTTTAATAGCCTCTGTGTTATTTCGAGGTGACTCGCGCCGTAATAATTGAGAAAATTGTTATTTAATAAATATTTTTGCGATTTCCATCTCCCCTACGGTTTGCTACAGATATGTTTCTATGTGCTCGCATTGGCATTGATGTGTTTAATAGCCTCTGTGTTATTTCGAGGTGACTCGCGCCGTAATAATCGAGAAAATTATTTTTTAATAAATATTTTTGCGATTTCCATCACCTCTAAGGTTTGGTACAGATATTTTTCTTTGTGTTCGCATTGGTATTGATGTGTTTAATAGCCTTTGTGTTATTTCGAGGTGACTCGCGCCGTAATAATCAAGAAAATTATTTATTAATAAATATTTTTGAGATTTTCATCTCCCCTACGGTTTGGTACAGATATTTTTCTATGTGCTCGCATTGGTATTGATGTGTTTAATAGCCTTTGTGTTATTTCGAGGTGACACGCGCCGTAATAATCGAGAAAATTAATTTTTAATAAATATTTTTGCGATATCCATCTCCCCTACGGTTTGGTACAGATATTTTTCTATGTGCTCGCATTGGTATTGATGTGTTTAATAGCCTTTGTGTTATTTCGAGGTGACTCGCGCCGTAATAATTGAGAAAATTGTTTTTTAATAAATATTTTTGCGATTTCCATCTCTCCTACGGTTTGGTACAGATATTTTTCTTTGTGCTCGCATTGGTATTGATGTGTTTAATAGCCTTTGTGTTATTTCGAGGTGACTCGCGCCGTAATAATTGAGAAAATTGTTTTTTAATAAATATTTTTGCGATTTCCATCTCCCCTACGGTTTGGTACAGATATTTTTCTCTGTGCTCGCATTGGTATTGATGTGTTTAATAGCCTTTGTGTTATTTCGAGGTGACTCGCGCCGTAATAATCAAGAAAATTATTTATTAATAAATATTTTTGCGATTTCCATCTCCCCTACGGTTTGCTACAGATATTTTTCTATGTGCTCGCATTGGTATTGATGTGTTTAATAGCCTCTGTGTTATTTCGAGGTGACTCGCGCCGTAATAATCGAGAAAATTATTTTTTAATAAATATTTTTGCGATTTCCATCTCCCCTACGGTTTGGTTCAGATATTTTTCTATGCTCGCATTGGTATTGATGTGTTTAATAGCAGCTGTGTTATTTCGAGGTGACTCGCGCCGTAATAATTGAGAAAATTGTTTTTTAATAAATATTTTTGCGATTTCCATCTCCCCTACGGTTTGGTACAGATATTTTTCTTTGTGCTCGCATTGGTATTGATGTGTTTAATAGCCTTTGTGTTATTTCGAGGTGACTCGCGCCGTAATAATTGAGAAAATTGTTTTTTAATAAATATTTTTGCGATTTCCATCTCCCCTACGGTTTGGTACAGATATTTTTCTTTGTGCTCGCATTGGTATTGATGTGTTTAATAGCCTTTGTGTTATTTCGAGGTGACTCGCGCCGTAATAATCCAGAAAATTATTTATTAATAAATATTTTTGCGACTTCCATCTCCCCTACGGTTTGCTACAGATATTTTTCTATGTGCTCGCATTGGTATTGATGTGTTTAATAGCCTCTGTGTTATTTCGAGGTGACTCGCGCCGTAATAATCGAGAAAATTATTTTTTAATAAATATTTTTGCGATTTCCATCTCCCCTACGGTTTGGTTCAGATATTTTTCTGTGCTCGCATTGGTATTTATGTGTTTAATAGCAGCTGTGTTATTTCGAGGTGACTCGCGCCGTAATAATCGAGAAAATTATTTTTTAATAAATATTTTTGCGATTTCCATCTCCCCTACGGTTTGGTACAGATATTTTTCTATGGACTCGCATTGGTATTGATGTGTTTAATACCCTCTGTGTTATTTCGAGGTGACTCGCGCCGTAATAATCGAGAAAATTATTTTTTAATAAATATTTTTGTGATATCCATCTCCCCTACGGTTTGGTACAGATATTTTTCTATGTGCTCGCATTGGTATTGATGTGTTCAATAGCCTCTGTGTTATTTCGAGGTGACTCGCGCCGTAATAATCAAGAAAATTATATTTTAATAAATATTTTTGCGATTTCCATCTCCCCTACGGTTTGGTACAGATATTTTTCTATGTGCTCACATTGGTATTGATGTGTTTAATAGCCTCTGTGTTATTTCGAGGTGACTCGCGCCGTAATAATTGAGAAAATTGTTATTTAATAAATATTTTTGCGATTTCCATCTCCCCTACGGTTTGCTACAGATATTTTTCTATGTGCTCGCATTGGCATTGATGTGTTTAATAGCCTCTGTGTTATTTCGAGGTGACTCGCGCCGTAATAATCGAGAAAATTATTTTTTAATAAATATTTTTGCGATTTCCATCACCTCTAAGGTTTGGTACAGATATTTTTCTTTGTGTTCGCATTGGTATTGATGTGTTTAATAGCCTTTGTGTTATTTCGAGGTGACTCGCGCCGTAATAATCAAGAAAATTATTTATTAATAAATATTTTTGCGATTTCCATCTCCCCTACGGTTTGGTACAGATATTTTTCTATGTGCTCGCATTGGTATTGATGTGTTTAATAGCCTTTGTGTTATTTCGAGGTGACACGCGCCGTAATAATCGAGAAAATTAATTTTTAATAAATATTTTTGCGATATCCATCTCCCCTACGGTTTGGTACAGATATTTTTCTATGTGCTCGCATTGGTATTGATGTGTTTAATAGCCTTTGTGTTATTTCGAGGTGACTCGCGCCGTAATAATTGAGAAAATTGTTTTTTAATAAATATTTTTGCGATTTCCATCTCCCCTACGGTTTGGTACAGATATTTTTCTTTGTGCTCGCATTGGTATTGATGTGTTTAATAGCCTTTGTGTTATTTCGAGGTGACTCGCGCCGTAATAATTGAGAAAATTGTTTTTTAATAAATATTTTTGCGATTTCCATCTCCCCTACGGTTTGGTACAGATATTTTTCTCTGTGCTCGCATTGGTATTGATGTGTTTAATAGCCTTTGTGTTATTTCGAGGTGACTCGCGCCGTAATAATCAAGAAAATTATTTATTAATAAATATTTTTGCGATTTCCATCTCCCCTACGGTTTGCTACAGATATTTTTCTATGTGCTCGCATTGGTATTGATGTGTTTAATAGCCTCTGTGTTATTTCGAGGTGACTCGCGCCGTAATAATCGAGAAAATTATTTTTTAATAAATATTTTTGCGATTTCCATCTCCCCTACGGTTTGGTTCAGATATTTTTCTATGCTCGCATTGGTATTGATGTGTTTAATAGCAGCTGTGTTATTTCGAGGTGACTCGCGCCGTAATAATTGAGAAAATTGTTTTTTAATAAATATTTTTGCGATTTCCATCTCCCCTACGGTTTGGTACAGATATTTTTCTTTGTGCCCGCATTGGTATTGATGTGTTTAATAGCCTTTGTGTTATTTCGAGGTGACTCGCGCCGTAATAATCAAGAAAATTATTTATTAATAAATATTTTTGCGATTTCCATCTCCCCTACGGTTTGGTACAGATATTTTTCTATGTGCTCGCATTGGTATTGATGTGTTTAATAGCCTTTGTGTTATTTCGAGGTGACACGCGCCGTAATAATCGAGAAAATTAATTTTTAATAAATATTTTTGCGATATCCATCTCCCCTACGGTTTGGTACAGATATTTTTCTATGTGCTCGCATTGGTATTGATGTGTTTAATAGCCTTTGTGTTATTTCGAGGTGACTCGCGCCGTAATAATTGAGAAAATTGTTTTTTAATAAATATTTTTGCGATTTCCATCTCCCCTACGGTTTGGTACAGATATTTTTCTTTGTGCTCGCATTGGTATTGATGTGTTTAATAGCCTTTGTGTTATTTCGAGGTGACTCGCGCCGTAATAATTGAGAAAATTGTTTTTTAATAAATATTTTTGCGATTTCCATCTCCCCTACGGTTTGGTACAGATATTTTTCTTTGTGCTCGCATTGGTATTGATGTGTTTAATAGCCTTTGTGTTATTTCGAGGTGACTCGCGCCGTAATAATCCAGAAAATTATTTATTAATAAATATTTTTGCGACTTCCATCTCCCCTACGGTTTGCTACAGATATTTTTCTATGTGCTCGCATTGGTATTGATGTGTTTAATAGCCTCTGTGTTATTTCGAGGTGACTCGCGCCGTAATAATCGAGAAAATTATTTTTTTTAAAATATTTTTGCGATTTCCATCTCCCCTACGGTTTGGTTCAGATATTTTTCTGTGCTCGCATTGGTATTTATGTGTTTAATAGCAGCTGTGTTATTTCGAGGTGACTCGCGCCGTAATAATCAAGAAAATTATATTTTAATAAATATTTTTGCGATTTCCATCTCCCCAACGGTTTGGTACAGATATTTTTCTATGTGCTCACATTGGTATTGATGTGTTTAATAGCCTCTGTGTTATTTCGAGGTGACTCGCGCCGTAATAATCGAGAAAATTATTTTTTAATAAATATTTTTGCGATTTCCATCACCTCTAAGGTTTGGTACAGATATTTTTCTTTGTGCTCGCATTGGTATTGATGTGTTTAATAGCCTCTGTGTTATTTCGAGGTGACTCGCGCCGTAATAATCGAGAAAATTATTTTTTAATAAATATTTTTGCGATTTCCATCTCCCCTACGGTTTGGTACAGATATTTTTCTATGGACTCGCATTGGTATTGATGTGTTTAATACCCTCTGTGTTATTTCGAGGTGACTCGCGCCGTAATAATCGAGAAAATTATTTTTTAATAAATATTTTTGTGATATCCATCTCCCCTACGGTTTGGTACAGATATTTTTCTATGTGCTCGCATTGGTATTGATGTGTTCAATAGCAGCTGTGTTATTTCGAGGTGACTCGCGCCGTAATAATCAAGAAAATTATATTTTAATAAATATTTTTGCGATTTCCATCTCCCCTACGGTTTGGTACAGATATTTTTCTATGTGCTCACATTGGTATTGATGTGTTTAATAGCCTCTGTGTTATTTCGAGGTGACTCGCGCCGTAATAATTGAGAAAATTGTTATTTAATAAATATTTTTGCGATTTCCATCTCCCCTACGGTTTGCTACAGATATGTTTCTATGTGCTCGCATTGGCATTGATGTGTTTAATAGCCTCTGTGTTATTTCGAGGTGACTCGCGCCGTAATAATCGAGAAAATTATTTTTTAATAAATATTTTTGCGATTTCCATCACCTCTAAGGTTTGGTACAGATATTTTTCTTTGTGTTCGCATTGGTATTGATGTGTTTAATAGCCTTTGTGTTATTTCGAGGTGACTCGCGCCGTAATAATCAAGAAAATTATTTATTAATAAATATTTTTGAGATTTTCATCTCCCCTACGGTTTGGTACAGATATTTTTCTATGTGCTCGCATTGGTATTGATGTGTTTAATAGCCTTTGTGTTATTTCGAGGTGACACGCGCCGTAATAATCGAGAAAATTAATTTTTAATAAATATTTTTGCGATATCCATCTCCCCTACGGTTTGGTACAGATATTTTTCTATGTGCTCGCATTGGTATTGATGTGTTTAATAGCCTTTGTGTTATTTCGAGGTGACTCGCGCCGTAATAATTGAGAAAATTGTTTTTTAATAAATATTTTTGCGATTTCCATCTCTCCTACGGTTTGGTACAGATATTTTTCTTTGTGCTCGCATTGGTATTGATGTGTTTAATAGCCTTTGTGTTATTTCGAGGTGACTCGCGCCGTAATAATTGAGAAAATTGTTTTTTAATAAATATTTTTGCGATTTCCATCTCCCCTACGGTTTGGTACAGATATTTTTCTCTGTGCTCGCATTGGTATTGATGTGTTTAATAGCCTTTGTGTTATTTCGAGGTGACTCGCGCCGTAATAATCAAGAAAATTATTTATTAATAAATATTTTTGCGATTTCCATCTCCCCTACGGTTTGCTACAGATATTTTTCTATGTGCTCGCATTGGTATTGATGTGTTTAATAGCCTCTGTGTTATTTCGAGGTGACTCGCGCCGTAATAATCGAGAAAATTATTTTTTAATAAATATTTTTGCGATTTCCATCTCCCCTACGGTTTGGTTCAGATATTTTTCTATGCTCGCATTGGTATTGATGTGTTTAATAGCAGCTGTGTTATTTCGAGGTGACTCGCGCCGTAATAATTGAGAAAATTGTTTTTTAATAAATATTTTTGCGATTTCCATCTCCCCTACGGTTTGGTACAGATATTTTTCTTTGTGCTCGCATTGGTATTGATGTGTTTAATAGCCTTTGTGTTATTTCGAGGTGACTCGCGCCGTAATAATCAAGAAAATTATTTATTAATAAATATTTTTGCGATTTCCATCTCCCCTACGGTTTGGTACAGATATTTTTCTATGTGCTCGCATTGGTATTGATGTGTTTAATAGCCTTTGTGTTATTTCGAGGTGACACGCGCCGTAATAATCGAGAAAATTAATTTTTAATAAATATTTTTGCGATATCCATCTCCCCTACGGTTTGGTACAGATATTTTTCTATGTGCTCGCATTGGTATTGATGTGTTTAATAGCCTTTGTGTTATTTCGAGGTGACTCGCGCCGTAATAATTGAGAAAATTGTTTTTTAATAAATATTTTTGCGATTTCCATCTCCCCTACGGTTTGGTACAGATATTTTTCTTTGTGCTCGCATTGGTATTGATGTGTTTAATAGCCTTTGTGTTATTTCGAGGTGACTCGCGCCGTAATAATTGAGAAAATTGTTTTTTAATAAATATTTTTGCGATTTCCATCTCCCCTACGGTTTGGTACAGATATTTTTCTTTGTGCTCGCATTGGTATTGATGTGTTTAATAGCCTTTGTGTTATTTCGAGGTGACTCGCGCCGTAATAATCCAGAAAATTATTTATTAATAAATATTTTTGCGACTTCCATCTCCCCTACGGTTTGCTACAGATATTTTTCTATGTGCTCGCATTGGTATTGATGTGTTTAATAGCCTCTGTGTTATTTCGAGGTGACTCGCGCCGTAATAATCGAGAAAATTATTTTTTTAAAAATATTTTTGCGATTTCCATCTCCCCTACGGTTTGGTTCAGATATTTTTCTGTGCTCGCATTGGTATTTATGTGTTTAATAGCAGCTGTGTTATTTCGAGGTGACTCGCGCCGTAATAATCAAGAAAATTATATTTTAATAAATATTTTTGCGATTTCCATCTCCCCTACGGTTTGGTACAGATATTTTTCTATGTGCTCACATTGGTATTGATGTGTTTAATAGCCTCTGTGTTATTTCGAGGTGACTCGCGCCGTAATAATCGAGAAAATTATTTTTTAATAAATATTTTTGCGATTTCCATCACCTCTAAGGTTTGGTACAGATATTTTTCTTTGTGCTCGCATTGGTATTGATGTGTTTAATAGCCTCTGTGTTATTTCGAGGTGACTCGCGCCGTAATAATCGAGAAAATTATTTTTTAATAAATATTTTTGCGATTTCCATCTCCCCTACGGTTTGGTACAGATATTTTTCTATGGACTCGCATTGGTATTGATGTGTTTAATACCCTCTGTGTTATTTCGAGGTGACTCGCGCCGTAATAATCGAGAAAATAATTTTTTAATAAATATTTTTGTGATATCCATCTCCCCTACGGTTTGGTACAGATATTTTTCTATGTGCTCGCATTGGTATTGATGTGTTCAATAGCAGCTGTGTTATTTCGAGGTGACTCGCGCCGTAATAATCAAGAAAATTATATTTTAATAAATATTTTTGCGATTTCCATCTCCCCTACGGTTTGGTACAGATATTTTTCTATGTGCTCACATTGGTATTGATGTGTTTAATAGCCTCTGTGTTATTTCGAGGTGACTCGCGCCGTAATAATTGAGAAAATTGTTATTTAATAAATATTTTTGCGATTTCCATCTCCCCTACGGTTTGCTACAGATATTTTTCTATGTGCTCGCATTGGCATTGATGTGTTTAATAGCCTCTGTGTTATTTCGAGGTGACTCGCGCCGTAATAATCGAGAAAATTATTTTTTAATAAATATTTTTGCGATTTCCATCACCTCTAAGGTTTGGTACAGATATTTTTCTTTGTGTTCGCATTGGTATTGATGTGTTTAATAGCCTTTGTGTTATTTCGAGGTGACTCGCGCCGTAATAATCAAGAAAATTATTTATTAATAAATATTTTTGCGATTTCCATCTCCCCTACGGTTTGGTACAGATATTTTTCTATGTGCTCGCATTGGTATTGATGTGTTTAATAGCCTTTGTGTTATTTCGAGGTGACACGCGCCGTAATAATCGAGAAAATTAATTTTTAATAAATATTTTTGCGATATCCATCTCCCCTACGGTTTGGTACAGATATTTTTCTATGTGCTCGCATTGGTATTGATGTGTTTAATAGCCTTTGTGTTATTTCGAGGTGACTCGCGCCGTAATAATTGAGAAAATTGTTTTTTAATAAATATTTTTGCGATTTCCATCTCCCCTACGGTTTGGTACAGATATTTTTCTTTGTGCTCGCATTGGTATTGATGTGTTTAATAGCCTTTGTGTTATTTCGAGGTGACTCGCGCCGTAATAATTGAGAAAATTGTTTTTTAATAAATATTTTTGCGATTTCCATCTCCCCTACGGTTTGGTACAGATATTTTTCTTTGTGCTCGCATTGGTATTGATGTGTTTAATAGCCTTTGTGTTATTTCGAGGTGACTCGCGCCGTAATAATCAAGAAAATTATTTATTAATAAATATTTTTGCGATTTCCATCTCCCCTACGGTTTGCTACAGATATTTTTCTATGTGCTCGCATTGGTATTGATGTGTTTAATAGCCTCTGTGTTATTTCGAGGTGACTCGCGCCGTAATAATCGAGAAAATTATTTTTTAATAAATATTTTTGCGATTTCCATCTCCCCTACGGTTTGGTTCAGATATTTTTCTGTGCTCGCATTGGTATTGATGTGTTTAATAGCAGCTGTGTTATTTCGAGGTGACTCGCGCCGTAATAATCAAGAAAATTATATTTTAATAAATATTTTTGCGATTTCCATCTCCCCTACGGTTTGGTACAGATATTTTTCTATGTGCTCACATTGGTATTGATGTGTTTAATAGCCTCTGTGTTATTTCGAGGTGACTCGCGCCGTAATAATCGAGAAAATTATTTTTTAATAAATATTTTTGCGATTTCCATCACCTCTAAGGTTTGGTACAGATATTTTTCTTTGTGTTCGCATTGGTATTGATGTGTTTAATAGCCTCTGTGTTATTTCGAGGTGACTCGCGCCGTAATAATCGAGAAAATTATTTTTTAATAAATATTTTTGCAATTTCCATCTCCCCTACGGTTTGGTACAGATATTTTTCTATGGACTCGCATTGGTATTGATGTGTTTAATACCCTCTGTGTTATTTCGAGGTGACTCGCGCCGTAATAATCGAGAAAATTATTTTTTAATAAATATTTTTGTGATATCCATCTCCCCTACGGTTTGGTACAGATATTTTTCTATGTGCTCGCATTGGTATTGATGTGTTCAATAGCAGCTGTGTTATTTCGAGGTGACTCGCGCCGTAATAATCAAGAAAATTATATTTTAATAAATATTTTTGCGATTTCCATCTCCCCTACGGTTTGGTACAGATATTTTTCTATGTGCTCACATTGGTATTGATGTGTTTAATAGCCTCTGTGTTATTTCGAGGTGACTCGCGCCGTAATAATTGAGAAAATTGTTATTTAATAAATATTTTTGCGATTTCCATCTCCCCTACGGTTTGCTACAGATATTTTTCTATGTGCTCGCATTGGTATTGATGTGTTTAATACCCTCTGTGTTATTTCGAGGTGACTCGCGCCGTAATAATCGAGAAAATTATTTTTTAATAAATATTTTTGCGATTTCCATCTCCCCTACGGTTTGGTACAGATATTTTTCTATGGACTCGCATTGGTATTGATGTGTTTAATAGCCTCTGTGTTATTTCGAGGTGACTCGCGCCGTAATAATCGAGAAAATTATTTTTTAATAAATATTTTTGCGATTTCCATCACCTCTAAGGTTTGGTACAGATATTTTTCTTTGTGTTCGCATTGGTATTGATGTGTTTAATAGCCTCTGTGTTATTTCGAGGTGACTCGCGCCGTAATAATCGAGAAAATTATTTTTTAATAAATATTTTTGCGATTTCCATCTCCCCTACGGTTTGGTACAGATATTTTTCTATGGACTCGCATTGGTATTGATGTGTTCAATAGCAGCTGTGTTATTTCGAGGTGACTCGCGCCGTAATAATCAAGAAAATTATATTTTAATAAATATTTTTGCGATTTCCATCTCCCCTACGGTTTGGTACAGATATTTTTCTATGTGCTCACATTGGTATTGATGTGTTTAATAGCCTCTGTGTTATTTCGAGGTGACTCGCGCCGTAATAATTGAGAAAATTATTTTTTAATAAATATTTTTGCGATTTCCATCTCCCCTACGGTTTGGTACAGATATTTTTCTATGTGCTCGCATTGGTATATATGTGTTTAATAGCCTTTGTGTTATTTCGAGGTGACTCGCGCCGTAATAATTGAGAAAATTGTTTTTTAATAAATATTTTTGCGATTTCCATCTCCCCTACGGTTTGGTACAGATATTTTTCTTTGTGCTCGCATTGGTATTGATGTGTTTAATAGCCTTTGTGTTATTTCGAGGTGACTCGCGCCGTAATAATCAAGAAAATTATTTATTAATAAATATTTTTGCGATTTCCATCTCCCCTACGGTTTGGTACAGATATTTTTCTATGTGCTCGCATTGGTATTGATGTGTTTAATAGCCTTTGTGTTATTTCGAGGTGACTCGCGCCGTAATAATTGAGAAAATTGTTTTTTAATATATATTTTTGCGATTTCCATCTCCCCTACGGTTTGGTACAGATATTTTTCTTTGTGCTCGCATTGGTATTGATGTGTTTAATAGCCTTTGTGTTATTTCGAGGTGACTCGCGCCGTAATAATCAAGAAAATTATTTATTAATAAATATTTTTGCGATTTCCATCTCCCCTACGGTTTGCTACAGATATTTTTCTATGTGCTCGCATTGGTATTGATGTGTTTAATAGCCTTTGTGTTATTTCGAGGTGACTCGCGCCGTAATAACCGAGAAAATTATTTTTTTAATAAATATTTTTGCGATTTCCATCTCCCCTACGGTTTGCTACAGATATTTTTCTATGTGCTCGCATTGGTATTGATGTGTTTAATAGCCTCTGTGTTATTTCGAGGTGACTCGCGCCGTAATAATTGAGAAAATTGTTTTTTAATAAATATTTTTGCGATTTCCATCTCTATTACGGTTTGGTACAGATATTTTTCAATGTGCTCGCATTGGTATTGATGTGTTTAAAAGACTTTGTGTTATTTCGAGGTGACTCGCGCCGCAATAATTGAGAAAATTGTTTTTTAATAAATATTTTTGCGATTTCCATCTCCCCTACGGTTTGGTACAGATATTTTTCTTTGTGCTCGCATTGGTATTGATGTGTTTATTAGCCTTTGTGTTATTTCGAGGTGACTAGCGCCGTAATAATCAAGAAAATTATTTTTTAATAAATATTTTTGCGATTTCCATCTCCCCTACGGTTTGGTTCAGATATTTTTCTGTGCTCGCATTGGTATTGATGTGTTTAATAGCAGCTGTGTTATTTCGAGGTGACTCGCGCCGTAATAATCAAGAAAATTATATTTTAATAAATATTTTTGCGATTTCCATCTCCCCTACGGTTTGGTACAGATATTTTTCTATGTGCTCACATTGGTATTGATGTGTTTAATAGCCTCTGTGTTATTTCGAGGTGACTCGCGCCGTTATAATTGAGAAAATTGTTTTTTAATAAATATTTTTGAGATTTCCATCTCCCCTACGGTTTGGTACAGATAATTTTCTATGTGCTCGCATTGGTATTGATGTGTTTGATAGCCTCTGTGTTATTTCGAGGTGACTCGCGCCATAATAATCGAGAAAATTATTTTTTAATAAATATTTTTGCGATTTCCATCTCTCCTACGGTTTGGTACAGATATTTTTCTTTGTGCTCGCATTGGTATTGATGTGTTTAATAGCCTCTGTGTTATTTCGAGGTGACTCGCGCCATAATAATCGAGAAAATTATTTTTTAATAAATATTTTTGCGATTTCCATCTCCCCTACGGTTTGGTACAGATATTTTTCTATGTACTCGCATTGGTATTGATGTGTTTAATAGCCTCTGTGTTATTTCGAGGTGACTCGCGCCGTAATAATCGAGAAAATTATTTTTTAATAAATATTTTTGCGATTTCCATCTCCCCTACGGTTTGGTACAGATATTTTTCTATGGATTCGCATTGGTATTGATGTGTTTAATAGCCTCTGTGTTATTTCGAGGTGACTCGCGCCGTAATAATCGAGAAAATTATTTTTTAATAAATATTTTTGCGATATCCATCTCCCCTACGGTTTGGTACAGACATTTTTCTATGTGCTCGCATTGGTATTGATGTGTTTAATAGCCTCTGTGTTATTTCGAGGTGACTCGTGCCGTAATAATTGAGAAAATTGTTTTTTAATAAATATTTTTGCGATTTCCATCTCCCCTACGGTTTGGTACAGATATTTTTCTTTGTGCTCGCATTGGTATTGATGTGTTTAATAGCCTCTGTGTTATTTCGAGGTGACTCGCGCCGTAATAATTGAGAAAATTGTTTTTTAATAAATATTTTTGCGATTTCCATCTCCCCTACGGTTTGGTACAGATATTTTTCTATGGATTCGCATTGGTATTGATGTGTTTAATAGCCTCTGTGTTATTTCGAGGTGACTCGCGCCGTAATAATCGAGAAAATTATTTTTTAATAAATATTTTTGCGATATCCATCTCCCCTACGGTTTGGTACAGATATTTTTCTATGTGCTCGCATTGGTATTGATGTGTTTAATAGCCTCTGTGTTATTTCGAGGTGACTCGCGCCGTAATAATTGAGAAAATTGTTTTTTAATAAATATTTTTGCGATTTCCATCTCCCCTACGGTTTGGTTCAGATATTTTTCTGTGCTCGCATTGGTATTGATGTGTTTAATAGCAGCTGTGTTATTTCGAGGTGACTCGCGCCGTAATAATCAAGAAAATTATATTTTAATAAATATTTTTGCGATTTCCATCTCCCCTACGGTTTGGTACAGATATTTTTCTATGTGCTCACATTGGTATTGATGTGTTTAATAGCCTCTGTGTTATTTCGAGGTGACTCGCGCCGTTATAATTGAGAAAATTGTTTTTTAATAAATATTTTTGAGATTTCCATCTCCCCTACGGTTTGGTACAGATAATTTTCTATGTGCTCGCATTGGTATTGATGTGTTTGATAGCCTCTGTGTTATTTCGAGGTGACTCGCGCCATAATAATCGAGAAAATTATTTTTTAATAAATATTTTTGCGATTTCCATCTCCCCTACGGTTTGGTACAGATATTTTTTTATGTGCTCGCATTCGTATTGATGTGTTTAATAGCCTCTGTGTTATTTCGAGGTGACTCGCGCCGTAATAATTGAGAAAATTATTTTTTAATAAATATTTTTGCGATATCCATCTCCCCTACGGTTTGGTACAGATATTTTTCTATGTGCTCACATTGGTATTGATGTGTTTAATAGCCTCTGTGTAATTTCGAGGTGACTCGCGCCGTAATAATCGAAAAAATTATTTTTTAATAAATATTTTTGCGATTTCCATCTCCCCTACGGTTGGGTACAAATATTTTTGTATGTGCTCGCATTGGTATTGATGTGTTTAATAGCCTCTGTGTTATTTCGAGGTGACTCGCGCCGTAATAATCGAGAAAATTATTTTTTAATAAATATTTTTGCGATTTCCATCTCCCCTACGGTATGACAGAGAGAAACGTTTATTTGCATTTCCGATTTTTTTCAGCCGACTTATTAAAAAACGAATGACTAAAATTTAATAATAATTTATTTACTTGAATGCCAAACTTAGAAATGGTTGCAAAATTGGGGTAGGATAAAGGATGACATTTTCTTTGTCTCGTAATTTTGCGACTTTTTTGCATTTTTTCTCTACAAAGTAACCAGAATTGTTTACAATTTACATTTTTACTAATGTTGCCGACCTTGTAAGAGAGCGCAACTTTTTATTGTTTCACTGAACACAAAAGTACAACTTTTGTGAAAGTTTGCATTGTTTTGCTATTTTTTCTCCATTTTTGTTAAAGTGATTGGCTTAATGCAAGTGATGCCATATCACTCCTGTGATTAGGTTTATTTACAGCTTATACAGTATTGTATCGATTTTTATTTTTAATTGTAAATAAACTTTTTCATGTATTAATCATTTACCATTCAAGTTAAACCATGTAGTACTCACTGAAATCATTGCTGTGTTACCATACTGTGGGGATGGGCAGTATGATGCATAAATCCTACATTATGGGGCGCAACAGGAACAGGATGTAGTTGGTGCTGCATTCTATGGTTCCACATCATACTATGCTGAAGATGAATGGGCTCCATCATATGGTTTTCGTGGTGACCTAATGGCATTCCTAGCCCCCTATGTGCTTGATTTGGCAGGTACATTTGGTTTTGTTGCATATTAATATTGTTGTGTGGTTGAGGTGGGTGCGGAGGCTGAGCCTGAGGGAGTGGCGGCACATGGGGTGGGGGATTGTGTTTTGGTATACTTTGAGGGATATTTTGTTTATTTGTATTTGGCGGGTTCTGCTCATTTTGGTGCTTCACAGGCAAGTTTTCCTTTTTCATGGATGCTTTCTCCACAAGAATGGACTTGTTGCCATTCTTCTCCTTCTCATAACAGAACCCCATGTCAAACAACAGTCTCCTAAGAGTCATCAGCGAAAAGTTTGGCAACTTTTCGTTCCCGTTGACATTCTTTAATATCAAACTCAAACTTGGTATGATATTTCTATACTTCAGATCATATATTATGTTTCGAATCTCTTGCCTAACAATCTCGTCATATTTGATGAACCTGCTATTAATATTGATGTTTTTACGGATTTTTGTTTTGGAAGGTTCCTTGAAACCTTCTACACTTGCCTCCTCTTTGCGGAACTGAAAAACACTCTTTTCGCTACATCCAGTGGCTTTAGCGGTGCGCCGGACGAGTTCGGTCACACATTTTTCAGGGTAGGTGCTTTTGAAATATTTAAAAACATTCAAGATTATTGTTTTTTCTTTACAGGAATAGGACATTCCCTGTTTCATTTTTACAACTTCCTGGGACATTGTTCTGTCTTAAAATCCGATACAACATAATATACTCAACAATAGAATATAGAGATCGAAAAACTGTATACAATGCAGTCAATATAACAGATTTACGATGGGAATGAGTATATAACAAGTGTTTAAGCGACCTTCAAACAGTTCAAACTGAAGCATGTGTTGTCTCAACTCAAACCTTAAACCACTAAACAAAAGACAAAAACTGTGAAAGTGAAGTATAGAACTGAAGTTGTGTGAACAACAAACATTGGGAAAATCACCCGATCTTAAAAGATAACCTCACTTATTCTTCTATATTTATAGTGGATTTATGCAGCAATCATAAGTCATAAGTCTTTAGTCATAAGGAAGAATATTCGTCAATGATTGGTTGGTCCGTATATTCCAACCAATCATTGACGAATATTCTTCCTTGTGACTAAAGACTTATGACTTATGATTGCTGCATAAATCCACCATTACAACGAAAATAAAGTTTAGCAGTCAAAATGTGAATTATCGCGAAATTCGTTTCTGCTAGATGGCGCTCGAAATCAATCACCGCTAGGGTCACTGAATCTAGGAGGTCGTGCCGTCCTTACGACACGGCCTTCTAGATTCAGTGACCCTAATCACCGCAAAAGATGCGATTTTAATAATTATTTGGTTGAACCAGTCAATGCCTGTGTAATTGGTGTTGGACGTTTTTATACATCTTATGTTGGACGCAAACGCGAGTGTCATCTAGCGTTATTAGTTGCAAACATGAATATTTGACGTCATTTTAATGCAGGTTTCTTCAAAAAACCCTGATTTTAATGCTGTCCCATTGTTTCAATCAAGTTACGACATGACTTGAAGGCCAGATCACAGAAGTTACGACATGACTTGGATGCGAGCTCACTATCACCATCTACATGTCGCATCCATTTTGATCCAATTATAATCCCGTAAGTTTGACTAATGGTGGATTTGTGCAGCAGTCATAAGTCATAAATCTTAAGTCATAAGGAAGAATATTCGTCAATGATTGGTTGGAATTTACGGACCAACCAATCATTGACGAATATTCTTCCTTATGACTTAAAACTTATGACTGCTGCTTAAATCCACCATAACTAAATGGTTGAACTGATATTGTGTTTGTTTTTCTTGGTGTAAATCCTTTGAAAGTTTTCGCGTTATACAAAGCGTGTTCCGTTTTATACATTCCTCGCATTATTATTGCAGCACCGATCTGTATGGTACAGGCATAAGTAAGCCTTCCGTTTCAACTCACATTGACGAAGAGTCAAGACTATTACTCACGGCAATGAAAGATGAAGAAATGCCTATTCTCTCCTTTTTTTGAATCCTGCGTAACTGGCTTTATAGTTTATTTACATCGTACCCTGGAACATACTAAGGACTTTGTTGGTTTTTCCGGTTCAACTTGCAATAAAGTATCTTTCCATTCTTTACTCTTGACTTGTAACTCCTATACTTGATCACTTCTTCTATAAATGATTACCTAGGCCCTGCTACCAGGATTTCATCATAACAATAACTGGTTTCTTCTCTCTCCCCCTCAACCACATACTCTAATGGTGGATTTATGCAGCAATCATAAGTCATAAGTCTTAAGTCATAAGGAAGAATATTCGTCAATGATTGGTTGGTCCGTATATTCCAACCAATCATTGACGAATATTCTTCCTTATGACTAAAGACTTATGACATGATTGCTGCATAAATCCACCATAACAAATACGGCGTTATTTAGCTTTCACAGCATTGCGTGTTGTGCACATAGAGATAGCAACTCTGTATGTTTTAATGTTTTTTTGATTAACTTTCATGAAGAATATTTTTTTCGGGAGCGAATTTGGTTATTAATATAATATATTTGTATTGATACGTTTCAAATCTTAGAGCAATAAATAAATCGAGTTTCCTTTTCTGTTCTTTTCTTGAATGCTGCACACCAGGCTCTGTTTATTTATATCATAGCCTGAATCAGGCTAAGAAGACACATTGTCGGGAATTTCCGTTTACACTCGTGGTGAGTGTTGAGGTTGGACCCAAGAAGACTAAAAACAAGGAGGGTTTAATAAGCTCTAGCCAATCAGAAACTTGTAGCATCAACGCGTCATAGTGACGTTCTTGGGTATGAGTACAGAGTCGAACTCGAACCAAGCAACAAAACTGTCAGCAGTAACTCTCACATACCAAGAGCTAGTCCGTCACTGTCTATAGAGAACGGCGGCCATGACATGTATAACCACGTTACATTTCGTCACAAATGTTCTTTCATCTCTTTCAACTAGTGTCCCCATTGTCTAATGGGAATCAAACACTCCTTGTTTTTAGTCTTCTTGGGTTGGACCCAGGAGACTAAAAACAAGGAGGGTTTAATAAGCTCTAGCCAATCAGAAACTTGTAGCATCAACGCGTCATAGTGACGTACTTGGGTATGAGTACAGAGTCGAACTCGAACCAAGCAACAAAACTGTCAGCAGTAACTCTCATATACCAAGAGCTAGTCCGTCACTGTCTATAGAGAACGGCGGCCATGACATGTATAACACGTCACATTTCGTCACAAATGTTCTTTCATCTCTTTCTACTAGTGTCCCCATTGGCTTATGGGAATCAAACACTCCTTGTTTTTAATTTAGTCTCCTTGTGTTGGACCAACATACGGATAATAGAGACACGGTCGTCGCTTGTGACGTCATTATAGTATATTTGCGCGGGAAATTTAAATAGACCATTCAGAACTGTAGTGAACTAGGTTTTTATTTACTATAATGATTTTATTATAAGTTCCTTTTACTATTACGAATTCATTTCAAAGTGCATTCTTCCTTTTTTCTTCAATAGTCGTTTGACAGGTACATCATACATCCATCTGTTCAGATATGAGTGAGCTTTCATAGTCATCATTTTTAAAGTGTATACTGCATATGAATGATGTTTAAAATCTTTTCTCCACATATTTCTACCCATTTACTTCTTGTCTCTGAATGTTTTGGAAATCTGTGATATATACGTTCTTGTTTTAGTGGAATAATAATTGTTACAACAATTAACAACCACACAATTTGTTCCGCCTGCAGTTGGGAATTCGGATGTACTGAAATAAAATTTATATTAAAAATAGTTTAACGATTTAGCAATAAGCTTTATTTACCTTGCACATGGCGGTAAGTCCATTATTATTACGGATTATAAGGTTGTAATATAAAGCTCTCCCACACCACTACTACTACAGCTTCAATAATAAAAAAAAACGTTTTGGAAAGACAGGTTCTCTTAAAGACACTACGAACCACAAAAGACAGAGGGGTCTTTTGTGCTAAGCCCTGAACTGAAGAACAAATGTTGTGCTATTAATTATGCACATACATACAATACATAGGTATGTGATATTTACGGCCCTTTTGTTTACAAAATTATACTACCTGACGTCACAAACATGGCGGATGCGATGACCGTGTCTCTATTATCCGTGGGACCAACCATTATTTATGGTGGATTTATGCAGCAGTCATAAGGAAGACTATTCGTCAATGATTGGTTGGTCCGTAAATTCCAACCAATCATTGACGAATATTCTTCCTTATGACTGCTGCATAAATCCACCATTAACAGTGTTAACTTGTGAATCTTGAACGGCTTGTTCATCATCCTTTACCACTGCTTCCAGGATATCATCAAAAAAATAACTGATATCTCCTTACTACCCCACACCGGAAAACTCTTACAGAATAGCGTTGAAACGTGTTGAAACAATGGGTCTTTGAAGAACCCTACATTGAAATGACGTCAACTATTTATGTTTGTAACTAATCAGGCTAGATGACACTGGCGTTTGAGTCCAATGCCGATTCCACAGGCATTGACTAACTAGCCTACTTCTATTTAAACTATAATTTAAACAATGCTTATACATATAGAGAAGGCGTCTCTATATCTTTTATTGCTTGGAGTCTGGAACTTTATCCAATTTCAGAAAATCTATCTAGCAAAGCTACCAAATAGAGACGACAGTAATATGCACGGCATGGCACGCTCTATGATTGGTCATTGTAACGGCGGTAAGTTTAAATGGCTGACAAGAAGAAGGCAAACTGAGTTGAATGCGTGAATTACTAGCCTACCTAACCTGACTAACCTTACGTAGACAGAATAACTATACAAAATTGTTAGCGATTTAACGATATTATTCAAAGATTGTTAATAACCTGGCATTGGTGGGGGCGGTTATGCCGTGCATTTTATTGTATAGCATCAAGTAGGAGGCAGTAGAGTAGCAGCCTACTAAAATTTTACATGTTTCCGTCACCGGATGAAATGTCAGGTGTATAGGAATTGTCAAATAAAAAAAATACAAAAAAGGTCCGAATCAATTAAATGCAATACTCAAGCATTTTAAAGGACTTTGATCCTTTTTAATGTAAAATTTGAATAACCAAAAAGAGTACGATTCCAACTCTAGACAGTAAAAAGCTAAGCTTTTTCCTGTGCTTTAGGTGTGAAAGTTGACTTTTCTCAGAATTTACAAATTTAGCTACTGCTAGAATGATGTCTGTTAGAAACACATATATCTCTATTAGTTCATTAAGAGATTAAACTGCTGCAGAATTGAAAAACTCTGACAGAAAAAAATCATATATAAATAGTCTTGTAAACGCTTAAAAAAATTCGACTTGTACTGCGCAACTCCTCTTTATTGTTAGTCCATGCTCCTGAAAGAAGTGAATGATGCGAATGTATTTGAAAAAATCCTTTTAATTATGAAAATACAGACATCAATATCACTGTTTTTATAAAATTAGCTTGGAGTGAAAATAACGATTATGGCGCCCTCTTTCAGCCAGAAGTTAAACAAACACACATGGCCACATCTTGAAGATTTCAAAACTTGCTGACAGAGAGGTTTGTATTGTTTTAGGATACACATACTTTTTGAATATTAATAATATTATAAGTATAAATGTCATCATATCATAATTTCATGTGGCACAAGCCTTGCTGAATATCCCTATAGTTTTCTTCAATGTTCTTACTTTCTTCTTCAAGTTGCTTCAGTCTCAGCCGAGCTTCACGAAGAATTTCTTCAGTTACACTTTCTGAACTTTCACTCGCATCAAAACTATTTCGTAAATGGGCTGAAAGAGGAATATTTATTTTCTGCTCAAAACTGCTAACTTCTGATGGTTTTTGATGCTCGATTAATGGAATATTGATTACTGGGGTTACATTTTCTCCATTCAATCGAGAATTCAACAAACTAATTTTGTTCTGGTAATCCCTGAAGTCCTGAAGTATGTCGTTGTACTTCCTAGAAAGTATGGAGTATTCTTCTGATTGTTCTTTATTTTTTCTCTGCAACTGCTGGTTTTCTATTCGAAGTCTGTCTAGGAGGTTTGCATTTTCTTGGCACCTTTCCTCACAGTGTTGCCTTGAACAAACCATGGTTGTGGTTTTTTGTAGAAATGGTTCAGATACAGAATGTTCAACAAGTTTTGCTGATATCTCATGTTTCTTAATCTGGAGTTCCTTGCTTTCCCTGAGCAGTTTCTCTTTGACCATTTTTTTCATGTGAACTTTCAATGCATTATAATCACCTACAACTTTTATCAGTTTATTCTCCACAACTTTTTTCATTCTATTCACCTCCTTGATTTTTGTCTCCTGACTAGACACTTCGCATCTCAGTTCCTTGATCAAATGGCTATACTTATCTTCAATATCATTCAATTCAATATTGTGAAAAGACTTGATATTTTTCAGGACATAAACAACATTCTCTGAAGACAAGTTGGACTGCAATAAAAGGTTACCTACTTGCTTCACAAAATTTGTTTCACTGGCCAAATCTAAAAATGAATAAAGTTTTATTCAAGTTTTGTAGAGACTGGGGACACTTACCAATCTTTATATTATTCTCATCCAGTGGCTGTTTTATCTTCCCAGTTGTTAATTTACAAAGTAATATCACCAGACAGGAAAGTAAACAATTTTCTTGGCTCTGAAAATACAAATTCAGTACATCCTTGGAAAAATCGCTATTTTTCGATATGCCAATGAGCTCCAATATATTCAAAATATTCTCAGAGTCGTACCGGAACGGTTCTTTAGAATTATCGAACAATGGGTACTCTGGAAATATATTCGTGAGAGCAGCTTCAGTATTGAAAATGGACAAGGAATAGTGGCAACCATTTCTCATCAAAAACTCCGCTACGATCAAATTGATTGCTTGTTTCGACAAACTGTTATGTTGGGACGCCTTCTTAGTGATATCCCTGCCGATAGCTGTGTTTTTGAGCACGTTAACCATTTTAAAACGCAGGTGGGATCTGAGGTCTGAAACTATACCCTTTTCTTCAAACCACGATGTGAGCATATTCTGGAACTCCTGTGAAGACAGGTTGCCTGGAGTGTCTACTGAAGCTGAAGGGATCGCGGCATTCAAGTTCTCCATGTGATAATTGAAGATGAGCACTGTTTGGATGATTTTGAAAAGCCCGACCAAACATAACCTACAAAATTTGAAATTTCAAACCCCTCTTAAAAATTAAGAAGAGGTTGACTTTGTCTAGCGGTGTGAAGATAGCAGTAAAAATTTCCGGAGTTACCCGAATGTCCAGGGGCGTCGGGAATTTCTTTTACCACACTGCCACCTGTTTTTTTATTTCACCGGAAATTTTCCCGCTTCAACTGCAATAGGAAACACGCATGATTTTCCTTCTTAGATTTTCTGCATTGATTCAGATCTCAAAAATTCTGTTCAATGAAAATGACTCCTCAAATTCCTTTTTATGCTTAAATTTTAAGGTTTCAAATTGAGGCGCTTTCCAATTGAGAGCTTTTGTTACCCCTGAGCCCTGAACTACCCCTGAGATGACTTCAGGGTCAGTTCAAGTGACAGGAATACATGTTATTTAATAGGAACATGTTCTTTCGTTGTCTGTGAGATCACTTTAGGAGCTCCTCAGAGTTACCCGGAGTCTTCGATTTAAAGACAATTTGAATAACTTTCCCCAAACACTAGCGCTACTTGTGGTTGTTTCCAGAATAGTGAGTAATTTGGACATTTTTAGATAAATATAACACTGTTTTTTAAGAGCCCTCTAACGGTGAAAGTTTGAACTGTGTGAAGCAACGATGCATACACATCCGTCACAGTCGCTAGGAGTACGTTTTCAAATGGAATGGAAAAAGTAGCATTTTCAATCACGAATTAGGAAAAAGGAAACCAAAATTTCACCAAATTCTGAGTATGTCACTAATATAAACGAGCAAATAAAAATATTTCATAAAGTGGAAACATGCCAGGTGTTACTTAAGAATTAGCAATGAGAATCGGCAGCTGCATATTTGTAGATTCATACAGGGGCGATAAACTTAATATTTTATCTGGGAAATTTATTTTTGTGAAAACTCGCAATTCGCATTACCATACATCAAACAGCGATATGTATCCCCAGGTCACGATGGTACTTATGCTTCATATATTCTATAAGTTCTCCATAGAACAGAAGTACTTATAAACCCGTCACATTTCTACAAGGGCGATACTTTTACCTAGAAAATTCGTTTTTTGGAAACAATTAAGTAGCGATACGTATCAGAGGACACTCTGCATCATTTGCACACCCGTCAGATTTATTTATTTAAGGCTCAATATTTTCTCTGAAACTTTATTATTTTTGTAAAAACTCGCAAGATTATATCCAATAGCCTTAGGTATCAGAGGCCACTGTGGTACCAATTCTTCTCCTTCAGAGAACAATTACTTGCACACCCGTTAGATTTATACAGGGTCGATAAAACTCAGCATTTAGCTGAAAAATTCTGTGAAATACATAATGAATGCCAGAGTGTGACATCTATGATACCTGTATCACTAGTCGACATCAGACTTGCAGGTTTTCACGCAAATTAACTTTTCTTGTGGAAGACTCTTTGTCAATAAGATGTGTATATCTATATTTTCAGATGATGAAGTATATTTTGATTGAATTGTTTGATTTAAACCACTGGTGGGATTCCGTGTACCATGGAATTCTGTATCTGCCATGAATTCAACCATAATGGCACCTCACTTATTCGATGAAGAGTACACGGAATCCCACCCCAGGATGTCAATATTTAAATAGGTAACAGTAAGGTAGAGAAACCTCCGACGCCACTGGACGGTCGGGTATCTCCGGAAATTTTGACTTTTCCCGTCTCTCAGTAGTCATCTTATGAAGAGAAGAAGAAACTGACATTAATGACAGTGACATTAGCCATCTGAGTTTTACTTTTGACATTTCATATTTCAGTTCAAGAAAAAAAAGAGTAAATAGTGTGTGAAATAGTTTGTTTATGGATTTTTCTGAGTGAAAGAGAAAAAAGCTAGTTCACACCCTGGAATTTGGATCAAGATACTGTAATGGCTACAGAAGGTGAGTAAAATCAAGTTTGATCTGGTTTTGTAATTCCATTCGTTTTGAGGCGTTTTTGGAATATCATATATCTGTGAAGGAAAATATCGTATGTGAAACCTACAAATACATCCTAATATAGGCAAATTCATGCAGTAACCTGTTCATTATGCTTGTACCACTTTCTCTAAGCTTTTATTTTTCCGAATTTTATGATTTATCCAGTGAGAGAGATTTCCTGATCATCACAAACACCAGTGCCTACTAGGACTATTCAATAAAGCACGCAAATCACAAATCGACGACAATAGTAATGGAAAATAAAACAATTTGATGAGAAGATTCACTACTACCAAACTTTGTGGAAAATATAGGAACAACTATTAGACCAATTAATTAAATTAAAAATTCATTTACTTATTCCATGGGTACTATGATTGTATTCTGTTATTGATCTCTAGCTACTTGAACCAGTTAATGAACAAGTATTTGCTAAAACCATATTCAGTGTGCCATGAGTATTTAAGTTGAACATCTTCAAAGAAATCCTGTTTTTAGCTTCCTACAATGATTCTGGGTATGTGATCATGTAAAATACTGATAATGTTTGTTGTATTTGTATTTTGCACAGTATCTGATACTAGGTGGCTAAAGTCATCATATCTATGTATCTAAAAGAGTGAAAAGTATTGTGTTAAATCTGGATTGAAAACATGGTGGTCTTCAACACTTTCAAATCTAGACCCTTCTAAATTTCAGAGGGGTGATTTGGGACCGACTAATTGTAGGCTCATAGCCAGAGGTGTAATTATTTAGGTAATTTTAGAGGACTTTTTGAAAAAATTGGTGTTACTTGCGTACTTTTATCTCCTAAACACAAATCCGAAGAAAATTCGCGGAGTTCTTCAATACTTTTTGAGTTGTGCCCTTTGGAATCTTGAAATTTGATCATGAATTTTTCAGTGAAAAATCGCTGCTGCTTGCCGATACTTTTTTCAGGCGCTAATCTACAAATATTTCACAATCATTGTAAGCACCAAAACCAAACATCATTTTACCTTCTTATATGAATCAATATAACCTACCTTTTCTTTTATAGTTAGGTATTCAGTAATTTTCATTGTTGCAGTAAGTTGGTCACTTTTAATATGTGCGTGCCCCTATATGTGCCCAAATTGAAATATGTGTAATAACTTCTTCATTTATATGTTTAATTGGTCAATTCGCTCCATTTTCTATGACACCTATTTGCCGTGGAAAAAAAATGTTGAACTCATTCTTCAATTTGGCACACAACAGATCGGCATTTATCAATTTTTGTTGGTTTGTAAGCATTTTCCAATCTTTTTCTTAAATCCATATTTAAATTTTCATCATCTTTAGCAATGGCCACTTTCTTTTCAAACTGGAATCCACTATTAGCTTACCTTATACAGACACATATAATTTTACATTAAGCGTATTATCTTATAAAAATGTCACTCGGTTATTTTCATATTATGTAAAAGAGCCGCCCTTCTTCACACTCGGGCTCCTTCGCCAAAATTTGAAAATAAACTCTTGCAATTTTTAGATAACACGCTTTCTTGCAAACTTATCGGTAATTTTTTAATGCATTTTTGATCTTGAATAACTTTTTTTATTTTCATTCCGATTTTGATAGTTTTTTTTTTAATGGAAGGAAATGTACCCTACATTAATTCTCATCAAACATATTTCCTGATGAGGTCCAAATTACACATATTATACGAGGGAAAGCAAATTTATGTTTCTATCATCTAAGTTTAAGTGGTGAAATACAGCTTTTGGATGACACTCAAAACCATGCTGTAGCAAGCTTGATTCATTCCCTATACATTACTTTTTCATTCATTTTGATTTCACGATTCGTTTAAAATTTATGAATTATTGAATAAAGCATTGCATTTTCTCCACATATTCGTCATATTCAATGATCACGATTGTCATGAAAACAATTGTTCCACTTTGTTTATCATTTGACAGTTGTGTTATTGTCATAACGTCAGTTTGAGAAAATTCATTATCATTCTATCAATGGTTTTGAGTGGAGAAAAACTGTGCTAAAGCCATAACTCTTTTAGAAGAGGAACGAAATTATCAATATGTTGCTAGAAGATTGAATGTCTGTCGTTCTACTGTCGCGGAGAATCGACCAGAAATTCAAGGGGAACAGAAGGTCATACTGAGCTTGTTTTTGTTGAAGATGGAGCATTGACAGCACGAAAATACATTAATGATATTTTGGCTGACTACGTTGTCCCATTCACACTTTGGAGACATAAACTTCCTTCTTATGCAAGATAATGCGAGACCACATTCCGCCAGGGACCCAATTTTTGAAATCGTAGGAATTGATTCTCTCATGAAATATTTCTCTAGATTGAATTCTCACGTGGAACAATGAAACAGAGAACCGCTATTTTTGAACACCGTAGGAAATCATTTCGTAGGACCTTAGTTTTGGGACGTATGTCTTGCATGCGATCATAGAAGAATTTTGTTTGACCAATTAAAAAATAGTATTTTTGGGGACACGCATTTGAATTTGACGTTTGAATATACGATTTTTGATAGGTTTTGTTATAACTTCCTGGAAATAGACGTCAAAATAAGATTCATAAGCAGCGCTCAAAAAAATGCAGAACTGCAGAAAATGATGCAGAACTAAGAATTGGAAATTTACGAAAACTTTTTTAATCATAATATCGCAAAAGAAAGGTGTGAGATAGTATTGTCATTAAATTGAATGCCACCTCTGGGGAACACAAAACTGAGGTTTGCTGAAAAAAGGTATGTTGGTGGAATCATACCTAAGAGAGTGAAGCAAAATTTTTCTATTGTAGAGTTGGCAAGATCTGAAAAATCATGCAAATAAAAAGAATAGGGACGCAACATTATAACAGAATGAACCGGCGGAGAGCCACCAAAAACATTAACACTGATAATGAAAAAAAAAACAGCGGTTTATAATTTCGCATCTGCGAGGGCTATTGAAAGTTTAGTTAATTTTTTCATTGCGAAAACTCGACAGGGTGCAACTTTTATCATCGATTTCTAACAATAACTACTGAAAAGTGTCCCTCCTAAATCTGAAGTTTTAAAAACTGGCGTTCACTTGAATTGTTGAACGAATTTTGGTCTCGCCAAAAATTGTGTCATGCTTTAGCCATTGCAGCCTCCAAATTGTTCAAAACCATCCCTTGTACAATATACATACCTATACCTACCAGAATAATAATAATTTCATCAATACATAGAAAAAATCTTCGAGTTTCTTTAACCTGAAAACTAAATTCCTAGGAGAATTTTCGGATTCTCCTGCATTGGGTATTAGGAATTTCATCTGTCAATATCAAGAGAAATATTTCTCTCGTGATTTTTCAAAAATAGGTATTGCTTGAAATGACGTCATATTTCTATAGAGAACCAATTCCGACAATTCAAAAATTGGGTCACTGGTGTGTTACAGAATACCTAATTGTAGTTGGAATAGATAAATTAAATTGGCCAGCATGTTCCCCTGATGCAAATCCTATTGAGTACGTCTGGGAATATCTAGGTAGATGTCTGAGAAGTCGTAAAAGACCACCTACGAATAAAAATAAACTTCGTGTTGCATTCATAGAGGATAGGAATAACATGCCCCAGGAGAAAATTCCAACGCTAATTCGTGGAATGCCTCGGAGAATGGAAGCTATTGTCCAAGCTAGAGGATGCAACATCCGATATTGAAAAAAATTTTTCAACCGTACGCTGCTTATGTTAGCATTTGGTTTTTAATTTTTCCATATTGAAGAATAAAGATCACGCAGACAAAATGCACTGCTTTATTCAATAATTCATAAATTCGAAACGAATCGTGATATCATGATGAATGAAAAGGAAATGTATTAGGGAATGAACCAAGCTTGCATACAGGATGGTTTAGTGTCATCCAAAAGCTGTATTTCACTACAGGGTGTCTTAAACTTAGATGACAGAAACAAAACTTTGATTTACCTCGTAAAATGTGAATAATTCGTACCTTATTAAAAAATATGTTCGATGAGAATCAATCTAAGATAAATTTCCTTCCATTTGGTAAGAAAATTATCAAAATCAGACTGAGAATAAAAAAGTTATTCGAAATCAAAATTTGTTAACATTTCAAGGTGGCCGTTTTTTATGCACCTCAGTATATAAAAGCGGGAAAAATTATTAACAGTATGAGACCTACTGGAAGAGGGGCAGAATATTGTTCGAATGACGGGAAAAATAAATTGGAATCGAGAAAATGGAGAAGGGTGGAACTTTTAGGGGTTGAAAGTGATATTTCATGGTTTTTTGCGATTGACAACGAAAATTGACTTCTTATCAAAAAAGGTCCACAAATTTTGTATCAAACATTTTTCCACATTACCTCAAATTTTCCGGGAAAATGGGAAAAACCAAATTTTAAGTTTTTAATTTTTTCTCGCTCAACAATCAATTTTTTTTTTCGCGAAATTTGGTGGAAATTTAACTTAACATGTTTGAAGTAAGTTGTAATTTTTTTCCAGCGAAATACAGATTATTTCCTTTTTTTTTTCGACAAATTCCGAAAAAACGACCTCATTTTCAACTGAAAAGTTTTATCGATAAAGTTTGTCTTTTCAAGCTCGCCAGCCGCCATTTTTTCCGTTGCAGCGTCTACTTTTAGATTATGTAATAAAAGAGTAGCACTACTGTGGACATTTTTTCCAGAAAACGCGAAAAATTTAAAAAGCAGATTTTCAAAAATCTATTTTTTAAATTTTGTTCTATACTCATATTTATTTATTAAAATTATTTAAATTAACAGTTGAAACCTTTCGAGAATATTAATTTCAGGTTACCTCAATAGGTACAAAGAATAAACGAGGACATAAATAAGGATTTGATTATGATAGAAGGGCGAAAAGAGGTGAACTTTTGGTGGTAATAATGGTTTATCACGATTTTCAGGGAAATTTACCTCCTACAATAAAAAGTTGAAAGAAAAAGTTGTTGGCAATAAAAAGATATACAACTTTTGTATCCAAGATTTTTCCACATAACCTCAAATTTTCCGGAAAAATCAGTAAAACCGTTTTAATTTGGTTTTAATTTTTTTTTTGTATGAAAATTGTTTGTCGCAAAATCTAGTGGAGATATATTAAAGCCGAGCCAACTCCTGGCTAACCTAGCCTTTTTGTTTTTCTGTTTGGGTGGTCAATCGACACGTCAACGTGTTTCTGGGCGTTCGGTGAATCGGTGATCATCCCTGATATTTTTTTCATATTTTTAGGATTTTTTTAATTTTATTTTTATTTTTTTTATTTTTCGAAAATCCGCGGACACGCGCACAGCCTGACCGGAGGGTCGCAAAAAAAGTTGTTCTTATTAATCTTTCTAGAATGAGCTCCCATGGTCCCTAGAGCTATTTAAAAAAATCAGAAACATTCATTTCACCCCCTTGAATCCAAATATTTTTTGCTCATCCCTCTCCCTCCCCCGACAAAAAAGTCAAAAATGGTCCTCTACAATACAATATTTTTTGTTTTTTTTTTTAAATTTTATTTCTATTTTTTTTTTATTTTTCCTGTGTCGAAAATCCGTGGAAACGCGCACAGCCTAAACGGGGGGTAGCATCAAAAAAAGTGATTCTTACAAATCTTTCAAGAATATACCATGGGTGTGCACCCGGCTATTTAAAAAAAAATTTAAAAAAATCATCTCTCTGAATCCAATTTTTTTGTCCCTCTACCATCTCCCCCCCGAAAAAAAGTCAAAAACAGTCCCTTACCATATGACTACCATACCATATTTTTTGTTTTTTTTATTCTTTAGGGGAGGCTAGCCCCGCCACTGAACATCTTTTTTTGTCGCAAAGATTTTCTGCATATGTAGCCACCGTTTTTTTTTCAAAATTCCCACCCGTTCGCTAAGTAGCCTCAGAGGGCGGGTGGGGGTAATTTTTCAAAATCGGAACGCCTACTTTCTATAACTGCCCAAAAGGTTTTCCAATAGGTCTTCGGGTGTCGGAGATACGGAATTCCCCCTCACCCCCCAGGGGTTAGATATTTTTCACTATTTTTACGGATTTTTCCAATTTTGTTTTCGAAACTTTTTTGAAAAGAGGGGAGGGAGCGAGCCCACCGGCAGACAAATTTTTTGTCGCAATTTTCCGTTGGAAATTTTTCCGAATTTCCGAATAATTTTCACTATTTTAAGGGATTTTTTCGATTCCTATTTCGCGAATTTTTTTCGTGACAGTAAAGGAGGTCGAATTTTTTCATCATTATTTTCCATTTCCGAAACTGTTGAAACATTTTCCGAAACTGTTGAAACATTTTCCGAATTCCTACGCGTTATCTATCCAGCTTTTGAGGTGGGACAGGGGGGTGGAATCTTTTTAAACCATAATATTCGACGGTCAGATATTTTTCACTATTTTTACGGATTTTTCTGATTTCAATTTCGCGAGTTTTCCAACTTGTTTAGAGAAAAGGGGGGGCAAGCCTCCATACCTACGCGTTTTCCATCTAGCTTTCGGGGCGGGGGGGTAGGGTTGGACAATTCGACATTACTGTGTTGTCATCGGAACGGAACCAAAATGTAAATTTTCAATTCCTTAGAATAAGAGGAAGTGGTTCTAATTCAGCTTGCAATATTTGTACCCATCTAACACACACACTTTGGAGAAAGTTAAATAAAAGCTTTTAAATTAAAAAAAAAAACAATTTTCTGGAAGTCAGTCATGAGTATATTACGCGAAACAGGCATAACATTGAGATTCCTCAGCATAGATTATTTCCAAAACCCCCTGAGCTATACAGTGTGGTCCACTAAGTGTGCAACAAATGGGAAACTTGTTTATTATCGATTTCTCAGAAAATTTTATTCTTGACAAAAGTTGGTGCATGTTCCAAATCTATACCAACTGTACCTGAAATGGCTTTATGACAAACACCATACAGGATAGGCCAAAAAATATAAAGTTCGTTCAAGAGTAAAGTACCCTTATTTAAAAAAATATAGAAATATGTTGAAGAGAAAAGTTGCTTAGAATTAAAAGTTATGTTCAGATACGAAGTCATGGCCTGATACATATTTTTACTATTTTGATTTAATATGTATGTGAAGCAGCCACAATCAAATCAGGTTGGAGTATTTTTTTATCAAATTAAAGTGTATTTGTAAAATTTACTTGGATTTGTATTTTTTAAGGTGTTTGTTGCAACGGTATTTAACAGAACTCTAGAATAAAACAAATACTCTTTTTAACGAGGCAAATACTTTACTAAGTAAATGTTCATATGAATAAACTGTCAAAATCTATCGCGGATAGCCATGAACAAAAAAGAATCAATAAGCGCTAGTACAGAAACTTACAGTAAGTAACTGAACTCTCTTTCGAGGCATCTAATTGTTCGCTCATAAAATTCGTTTACATTAGCGGGAATATTTCTGCAATGAACTCGTATTGAAGTTTCAAGCTCAGCAACATTATTAAAGGGGCGATCTCTGTAGACTTTTTGTTTTAAGTATCCCCATAAGAAATAATCCAGAGGTGTAAGGTCTCGAGAACGAGGAGGTCATCGAGGATCGGTATTTCGCCTAGCCATTTATTACGAAATGTCCTATTCAGCCACTGAGAAACATTTCTAGTAGAATGGGCAGGACATCCGTCATGTTGGAACCATACTTTTTGCCGTTCTTCTAATACCATATCATCCAAAAACTCTCCTATTTCAGTTTCCAAAAAGTTCAAGTACCTGTCACCATTCAAATTCTCTCGAAAAAAAAACGGACCTAGTAATGTATCATTTAATATACCATACCAAACATTTTTTTTTCTGATTGTATTGACTTTTGTTCTTAATAACAAAATTTAGGTTGACATCTGACTACCATCTGCAATTTTGTGATGATAGAACCCCATTTGTTGTAAAAGTCGATGAAAATCTCTTTGTTCTTCTATTTCACCCAGAATCCACATTGAAAAATCGTATCTCAAATCATAGTCTCTTTCTTGCAATGTACAAATGAATGTAGGTTTGTAAGCATGGTACTTATGTTTCTTGAGAATACGCTTCACAGAGGTTTTTTTTTATGCCGGTATAATCACTAATTTCTTGGGTGGACCTTCTAGTATTTTCTACTACTGCTTGAAGTACGTCAAGCTGGTTTTCTTCTGTGCATACAGGTTTCGTACGCTCCCGTATTATGTTTATATTCTAGTGAGCCGGTCTGTTTGAAATTCTTTAAAATTCTACTTACTATGAATAGCAAATTTGTTTGTCTGGATGCCGCTCGTTGAAAATATTTGCAGATTCGCGCATTGTATTATAACCATCACCACAGATTAAAACTAATTTTGTCTTTTCAGTTAACGTTAATACTACTGGGCGAGGCATTTTTAATTAAGGACAAATATGGAAACGTTTGACAGGCAAGTTTCAAGACGCCACACTATCAAACTACATTATTGTTTTCGGGCGTATGTGTTTTTTGTTCATGGCTATCCGCGATAGATTTTGAAGTGTTTTTAAATATCTGTTCTAGTTGAGGCATTGTTGTCAGAAGAACAGAAATTTTATACTTTTATTGACAGTTTATTCATGCGATCATTTACTTAGTAAAGTATTTGCCTAGTTAAAAAGAGTATTTGTTTTATTCTAGAGTTCTGTTAAATATCGTGAAGTTGACGGTCACCTAAAAAAATACAAATCCAAGTAAATTTTACAAATACACTTTAATTTGATAAAAATACTCCTAACTGATTTGATTGTGGCTGCTTCACATACATATTAAATCAAAATAGTAAAAATATGTATCATACGGGGGAATTCAATATTTTCCAAACGAAAAAAAATTCGAATAGCAAGCCATGACTTTGTATCTGAACATAACTTTTAATTCTAAGCAACTTTTCTCTTCAACATATTTCTATATTTTTTTAAGTAAGGGTAGTTTACTCTTGAACGAACTTTATATTTTTTGGCCTATCCTGTATGGTGTTTGTCATAAAGCCATTTCAAGTACAGTTGGTATAGATTTGGAACATGCACCAACTTTTGTCAAGAATAAAATTTTCTGAGAAATCGATAATGAACAAGTTTCCCATTTGTTGCACACTTAGTGGACCACACTGTATTCTACGCTCCTTTCTACGCAACGGATGACAAAAAAAATCAATGCTCCGGCGCCGTCACAACATAAAAAGATCCTTCGACTCCGTCTATGCACTAACGTCGATGAAAAACCGTTTATGCACTGGAAAGTTTCGGCCTACTTAATGGATGGGTTTTCCCAACGAAATCTACTTTTCGTAATTGCTCTTTTCGTACCGTGACAACTACTAATTATAAGGAATGATGTGTTAGGCAGCGGTATCGGCAAAGGGTTACGGGCGTGGCTTCAGTTTGTGATTTTTTTATCGGCAGGTCACCAAAGGCGGGGTAGGGTTGCAATCGGCCCGGTTTAATAAAAAAAATTGCTATACTGTACACTCGGATTGCCTCTTCAACATTCTTACTAATGACGTCGTGGTGTTGCAGGTTTTGCAATATTTTATTTATGCAGAGTGACCCATTTGAAAGCGGGCCACCTCTCTAAAACTGTTATTTATTATCCGATGTAGTGCCGTAAATTCGAAATAAAAATATAAATTTCAAGGCCTACATCGATTTTTTTTCAAGGTCAAAAATCCAACAAACACTAGCGATTTTTTTAAATAAAATTTGACGACGCCGCTGGATTTGTGATGCTTTCAAACGGTTGTGCCTAAAATTTCAAGATAAAATTATCATTTTTCAACAGAAATTTCAACAATTTTTCAAATAATATGGTATAAAATACTCCATCAGAACATAACAACTTTATGTGCGATATAGTTATCTCTATTAGCACACTGCAGTTTGTTGTCAAAGAATAGAAATGCACATCTTTACATCAAATAATATAATTACCAATATTAATAACATAAACGAACCACTACAAAAGAATATGACAGTGCCTACACATTAAATTTTGGACTGTTCCACCAAATCTCCATTCAATTCGATACATTTATCATATCGTTTTCTAATGTTAACCAAAACATTCATTAATTGATTTGGGGTGATATCTCTGCAAGCTTGTCTTATTCTTTCACGCAGTTCCTCTTTGCTCGTTGGGCGAGTTTTGTATAATTTTTCCTTAACGGAGCCCCATGAACAAAAAATCAAGTGGAGTCAAGTCCGGGGATCTGGGAGGAAACTGGATCAGTGGACTATTTCGCCCTATCCACCGATTAGGTAAATTTTCTTCCAACCAATCTCTAACAATCCTGCTATTGTGGATGGAACAGCCATCTAAGGGTCAACTTTCGTTTAGCTGAAATCAGTTATGGAAAAACCGTTGCCATGGCAACCGTTGCTATGGTAACAAGAATACAGAAAACCGATTCCTATGGTGCGGAAATGCGTGGTTGCCAAGTTGTCCACTTCAGTTTAGCTGAAATCAGTTACAGAAAAAAGGTTACCATGGTAACCGTTATTAGGGTAAAGAGTAAACAAAAATGCTATTCCCGTTTTGCGGAAATGCATATTTGCCAATTTGGACCAGTAATAGTTTAGCTGAAATCAGTTATGGAAAAAGTGTTGCCATAACAACAGTTTCTTTGATCACAAGTGAACAAAAACCCAATTTCCATGGTGCGGAAATGCGTGGTTGCCAAATTTTCTGCTTTATTCAAGCTCAGTTAAGAAAAAGTTGATGCCGTGGGAAAATCGTTGCTAGGATTAGTGAAAAGAAAAACTCGATTTCCGTTTTGGAAAAATGCGCGGTTGCCAAATTATCCACTTGAAATTAAATTGAAACTTGAAAAGGGAAATATTCTCAATAGAAAAAAACATGACTCACCCCACTGGAAATGGGAACAACCTACGATAAAAATTAATCAATTTTTTGTAATATGTAACAGGAAACAATTATTTCCCTGACTGAGGACACGCTGGATATTGATCTACATCTGATATATATTGTAAAAAAAAAATCCGAAACTGAAAATTCGTATTCTCCTTCAGATAGTTCAAATTAAATGAAGCTATTTTTTCGTAATATCTAACAGAAAACAACTACCTTCTCGGCTAAAGCCACGCTGGATATTGAACTAACTAAACTGATCCTTATTGCTTCGGAACAGGCAAATTCACAGTTTGCACCAATTGCGGGTCGTTGATTTAGGAATAGATCAAGGATTCATTCACTGTAAAATAACAGATTAATTCATAATATCATATTCAGAACACACCAAACGCGAGCGAAGCGAGCGCGTCCGGCCGACATTTCGCAAATCCGCGCGCGCAGATTTGCGAAATGAAATGTCGGCCGGGCGCACTTGCGTTCATCTTACTACTTTGTCAATTTCCTCCAGGTAATAGAAAAACTCTTTCCCAATCTTAACTGTCCTGAACTAACTAAACTTAACCTTGATGTTGGAATTGTTTCGGAGGAGACGATGTTCACGGTGGAGAATAATCTATCAATAATTCGGCAAATGTTGAATTCATTGTGAACCCATACAGTAATTTGAGATATTAGGACTATATCACAAGACACGCGAGCGAAGCGAGCGGGTCCGACCGACATTTCGCAAATCCGCGCGCGGATTTGCGAAATGTCGGCCGGACCCCCTCGCCTTCAAGTTACTACTTTGTCCATTTTCTCAAGTTTATGAAAAAGATCATGATCATTTATAGTGTGTGGCCTGTGGGGCAAGCGATTGCTTTGCTCATTTGTGATCAAAGTAAGATTGACAAATGTAAATACTTATATAAATAATCTTTTTGAAGGATGCGCCTTCAGATGAATAAGTATTCATTTAGATATTATTTAACAGTTATTTCGATAAATCTTTTTCAAGCACCCCTAACTTGGTAACAGCAATAACATGCATTTCCGCACCACAGAAATAGGGGTTTTCTGTACTTGCGATCATAGCAATGGTTGTCACACTTTTTCCATGACCAATTGCTGCTAAACCATAACTTGCCCTATTCGGCAATCTCTCATTTCCGCTAAACAGAAATGGCATTTTCACCATAACGACTATCATGGCTACATTTTTTGCATAACAAATTTCAGCTAAAGAAAAGCAGACAATTTGGCAACCATGTATTTCCGCACCGTGGGAATAGGGTTTTTGTTTACTTGTGGTCACAGCAACGATTTCTATGGCAACAGTTTTTACATAACTGATTTCAGTTAAACTATAACTGGTCCAACTTGGCAACTATGCATTTCCGCAGAACGGGAATAGCATTTTTGTTTACTCTTAACCCTAACAACGGTTACCATGGTAACCTTTTTTTCATAACTGATTTCAGCTAAACTAAAGTGGACAACTTGGCAACCACGCATTTCCGCACCATGGGAATCGGGTTTTGTATTGTCGTTACCCTAGCAACGTTTGCCATGGCAACACCTTTTCCGTAACTGATCTCAGCAAAAATATAACTGGTCCAACTTGGCAACTATGCATTTCCGCAGAACGGGAATAGCATTTTTGTTTACTCTTAACCCTAACAACGGTTACCATGGTAACCTTTTTTTCATAACTGATTTCAGCTAAACTAAAGTGGACAACTTGGTAACCACGCATTTCCGCACCATTGGAATCGGGTTTTTGTATTGTCGTTACCATAGCAACGGTTGCCATGGCAACAGTTTTTCTGTAACTGATTTCAGCTAAACGAAAGTTGAACCGCCATCTAATTGAAATAACAAGATGGGCCTCTTCTTCTAGTGGAAGTTCATCCATAGCGTTGCAAATCTCGTTTCCAAACTTGCAATTCTCACACTTGTTTTCGGATTATTATTAAAATAATTTCGAATTCATTCAGAATTATTTCGTCTCTGCTTTTGTACAGTATTACTATTCTTCAGAATATGTTGACTAACAGCTCCATACTGATTGAAAATGTTGTTTACTCGTCCAACTGTAGCTCTGCTAATATTTTGACGCTTCGGATGCATGTTATTGAAAATTCTACATACTTCCCTTTCGGATCTATCGTTGTTACCACGAAGTTTCACTATTTCAATTTTCTCCTGCAGAGTCAAATTATGTACTTCTTTATTAATGTAGGTACTTGAGGAGTTATAAACTTCACTATTAATACTGACAAATTTGTGTCTTTTCGTCTTTTATTCTAATGACTTGTCATCTCTATAGCAACTAAAGTTTCAAAGCCTAATAAAAATAATATTTTCTAAATGTGGCATCCTAAACATGTTTGAATGAAACCAAGATAGATATTCGGAATAACTGTCAACCAGCAAAGAGAAACTGCGTGAAAGAATAAGACAGGCTTGCATAAATGTTACCCCAAACCAATGATCGAATTTTGATCGAATCTTATGATTAGTTAGCATAAGAAAATGGTAGAATAAACGTATCGAATTTAATCGGGAATTGGTTGAAAAGTACGAAAATTAATGTGCATGCACTCTCATCTAAATCCATTCTTTTGTTCATTTATTTTATCAATATTGGTTATTATTGATTATTAAATATTGATCACTATTTGATGTGAAGATGTATATTTCATTTCTCTGACAAAAAAACTGCAGTGTTCTGATGGACAGAACTATCTCCCGTACCATGGAGTTATAAATAATAATAACTGCTGTTTACAAACTCGACTGCTAACGACCTAAAAGAGGATTTTAAACGATATTTTTTTTTTAAATTGTGATTTATATGACGACTATTCGAAAAAATGACAAGAATATTACTTATGCTATATTTCTGTAAAAAAAAATATTTTATCGTGAAATTTTAGTCACAACCTTTTGAAAGCATCACAAATCCAGTGGCGTCATCAAATTGTATTTAAAAAAATCGCTAGTATGTTTTTGGATTTTTGACCATGAAAAAAATTGGAAGTAGGCCTTGAAAATTTTATTTCTATCTTGACTTCACAACACCCTAATAGAACTATTGATGTTCTATCTATTGAAAAAAAAAAACTTCTGAATCGGATGATAAATAACAGTTTTAGAGAGGTGGCCCGCTTTCAAAAATGATAATTTCTTAACTGTTTGAATGACCTAATATTGATTTTGTCGGTAAAAACTCCATTTTTGATAGAATTCTTATACAAATATTTTGACACAATCGATGAAAATACGTAGAATTTGAAAAGTTTACATAGCAAACTTAGTCATTAAGAGGCCATGAGCGCGATCATATTAGGGACGGTTTTTTTTGGTAAAAGAGCCGATAATTCAAAAACGGTTCATCGTATCGATTTCAAACAAAGACAGGCTTCTAGAGGACGTTCGATTCTATGTACCTACGTCTGCGGCAGCACCTCACGATGCTTTTTACAGATAATCGATGAAGCTGCAATGGTATTTCTCTTCCATTAAAACTTGAAGCAATCTTCATCCAATCGAAACAAATTTGGTATCAGAGGAAAGTTAAAACGTTGATCTATGTACGTGCTGTAATGTTTTTTTGAAATTATTTGTTCATCTACCCAAAAACTTGCTTCAAAGTAACTGCATTTTTGGGACATTTTTGAGATTTTTTTTGTATTAAAGTGGATTGAAGTTTCAATTTCCATTACAGCACGTACCTAGAATTGAATGTCCTCTAGAATCCTGTCCTTGTTGGGAATCGATACGACGAACCGTTTTCGAGTTATCAATTGACTCTTTTACCCTTAAAAGCGCCACAAATATAATTGCGTTCATGGCCTCTTAAGGCTGGAATCCCCAAAAATATTAAAGGATATGCTTTTGTTTTTGATAGGGAAATTTGGGCGGTTCTTTAAAAAAATATATATACAAATTCTTTTAAATGATTAGAAATGAATAATGCAGTAAAGCACTTAAGAACCCCTACAAAACTTGGAGTTTACAGAAAAGTTATCGTAGGATCCGCTCTAGGGCAGAGGAGTGTTGGTTTTGCCCACCCTGTGGCTTTCCATGAAGGGCATGACGAAAAACCTATCACCGCAAAAATGCAATATCATTCCCTCCCAACCCCCTGTGGCTTAGTGATAGTTTTATTGTTATTTTATATATTTAGTTGTTGTATTGTTTCATATTATTTTATTGTAAAGGACCCCGCACTTTTGAAATTGTCTGAATTTTTAGTACTGATTGAACGTACACAGAATCGTTAAGTTCGTTGATGGATATATTTTGAAGTACAGGGCGTTCAAGTAAAAAATCAGTAACTTTTATTTAATTGGTGAAGATTAGATCATTATGTACAAAGTGAAAAATAAAAATATTTTAGTAATGTCTGAAAATTCGATGTTATATTGGGATATTGATAAAATTATTTTGGAATGCAGTATACTATTCTTATTCCATCATGAATCACAATTCATACATTTCGTACAGGGTGAATAGAAAAATTGGTGAAAAATATGGCCGGTTCTTTCGTACACATCCTGTATATTCAGTGAATTATCATCCTCCGAAGATAGCTAATACCGTATAAACATGATTTCGTTGGGATATATAGGGTGATATAATCTGCACCATCCCGAGAAAATAAGTAAATATAAAAATGACTGATTTTTAACTTGAACGCCCTGTATTTCCAAATCTATCCATCAACGAACTTTGCGATTCTGCATGTTCAATCAGTACATCGAATACTACAATATACTAAAAATTCAGACAATTTCACCGAGAACCATTTTACCTATAAAAAGTGCGGGGTCCTTTAACCAATAAATATTTTTGGGTTTGGGGGTTGTCGACAACTATACTGACAGTGACCACAACAAAGGAGATGGAACTCCCCCTCAGGGACAACCTTTTTCTGCTGTCATTCTTACAGTCTATCCCCCAAGAACCGCCGCTATAATGATTCTTCTCTTCAGCATTGTTTGTATCAATCTTATCACTGAAGATATGGGTGGGTGGTTGAGCTCTTATGAATTGTGATGTGTTTTTCGATGGTTTGTCAAAAATGGAAAATTCATGTTTATTAAAAAATAAATCTGCATTGTTCACAACGAGCGCTTGTCAAGAAAGAAACAAGGTGCAGAGTTCCTACAAGGCTATCTCTGCAATTGCTAGTGGCATGGAAATGTTATTTGAAACATTTGGACCACCTATAGATCGATTTCGGAGTGCTGCCCCTCATCAGTATAGGGTAGGTCTCTATAGACAATAACTAATGTCTGCAACAAATGGCTCAATTAACAATCCATGTCAAAACAAAAGCTAAGACCGAGCTCGTAGTGTAGCTTTCACTAAACCACGAGCGCCTTCTCAACTTCAGCCTCTCAACTAAAGCAATACCCAAACGTGCGTGATTATTAAAACCACCAATACAAATGAAGAAATCTGCATTGTTCACAAAGAGCGTTTGTCAAGAAAGAAACAAGGTGTCCTGCCCTACCAGGTCGGTGCTCATTGCAATAATCCTATACAATAGGAAAAATTGGGTCAAAAATCCATCAAAAATCAACTACTTTCCTGGCTAATACCACGACGAACGTTGAATTACATCCAATGAATTTCCCTGAAGAGTTCCTACAAGGCTATCTCTGCAATTGCTAGTTGCATGGAAATGTTAATTGAAACATTTGGACCACCTATAGATCGATTTCGGAGTGTTGCCCATCATCCATGTCTCAAATGACATGAATACTTTGAAAAGTATGTTGCCATAATTCAAGTATCTGACAACAATTTTGGGCATATCTAGTCTCAAAATTATTTATTATGCACTAGTTGAGTCTCGTCTCCAATACACAATCCTAAGCTGGGGAGGGGTTATTAACACACACTTGAAAAAACTACAAATAATCCAAAAAAAATATTTAAAAAATAGTATATAGCAAGCCATATACCTACTCGTCAGACCGACTATTCTCGGAACTCAGAGTAATGGATGACAGCTTTACTATTATAACATTACAATATATTTACACAAAAACAGATCTAGTCTGAAACAAATAGACCATAGTTACACAACACGCAGTAAAAGCAAAAATCTAGTACAGACCATCCTCTTTTAAAAAACCATAGGTCAGAGATGCCACCTTCACTTTTCACAAAAAATTTACAACTCTGTCAGAATTGTACAAAATGTATTTGATACGAATAAATTCGACTCAGCTCATCAAGAAGATTTTCAAAATCTACCTACATTCCACCAAAATAGAAATGATCCATAACTTAGTCGATAGTTAGTAGTATAGGAATTAGTTAGAGAAATATAGTAAATATACAATAACAAATTACGCACCGAAACGGATATATACAAATTGATATAAATTGTTGAACATGCCCATGCTTGACCACACTTGGTTCTAATGAGACATCTTCAAGTTTGTTCAATTATATCTATATGCTTCACTCTACACTTTATATATTATATTCTTATAAATCATTGTAAAATAAAATTATGGAATTTGAACTTTGTTTTTGAAATTTGAAAATTTGAATAAACTTATTATTATTATTATTATTATTAGGTCTCTGTAGACAATAACTAATGTCTGCAACAAATGGTTCAAGTAACAATCCATGTCAAAACAAAAGCCAAGATCGAGCTCGTAGTGTAGCTTTCACTAAACCACGAGCGCCATCTTAATTTCAGCCTCTCAACCAAAGCAGTACCCAAACATGCGTGATTATTAAAACCACCAATACAATGAGCGCTTGTCAAGAAAGAAACAAGGTGTCCTGCCCTACCAGGATGGTGCTCATTGCCATAATCCTATACAATAGGAAATTCATTGGATGTAATTCAACGTTTGTCGTGGTATGAGCCAGGAAACTAGTTGTTTTCTGGTGAATTTTCGACCCAATTTTTTCTATTGTATAGGATTATGGCAATGAGCACCGACCTGGTAGGGCAGGACACCTTGTTTCTTTCTTGACAAACGCTCTTTGTGAACAATGCAGATTTCTTCATTTGTATTATTGGTGATTTTAATAATCACGCACGTTTGGGTATTGCTTTGGTTGAGAGGCTGAAGTTGAGAAGGCGCTCGTGGTTTAGTGAAAGCTACACTACGAGCTCGGTCTTAGCTTTTGTTTTAACATGGATTGTTAATTGAGCCATTTGTTGCAGACATCAGTTATTGTCTACAGAGATCTACCCTATACTGATGAGGGGCAACACTCCGAAATCGATCTATAGGTGGTCCAAATATTTTCAATTAACATTTCCATGCAACTGGCTATTGCAGAGATAGCCATGTAGGACCTCTGCACGGAAATTCATTGGATGTAATTCAACGTTCGTCGTGATATTAGCCAGGAAAGTAGTTGATTTTTGATGGATTTTTGACCCAATTTTTCCTATTGTATAGGATTATTGCAATGAGCACCGACCTGGTAGGGCACAGGACACCTTGTTTCTTTCTTGACAAACGCTCTTTGTGAACAATGCAGATTTCTTCATTTGTATTGGTGGTTTTAATAATCACGCACGTTTGGGTATAGCTTTGGTTGAGCGGCTGAAGTTGAGAAGGCGCTCGTGGTTTAGTGAAAGCTACACTACGAGCTCGGTCTTAGCTTTTGTTTTGACATGGATTGTTAATTGAGCCATTTGTTGCAGACATTAGTTATTGTCTACAAAGACCTACCCTTTACTGATGAGGGGCAACACTCCGAAATCGATCTATAGGTGGTCCAAATATTTTCAATTAACATTTCCATGCAACTGGCAATTGCAGAGATAGCCATGTAGGACCCCTGCACGGAAATTCATTGGATGTAATTCAACGTTCGTCGTGATATTAGCCGGGAAAGTAGTTGTTTTTTGATGGATTTTTGACCCAATTTTTCCTATTGTATAGGATTATTGCAATGAGCACCGACCTGGTAGGGCAGGACACCTTGTTTCTTTCTTCAAGTTCATTATTTAGTTTTGACAAAAAAAGTATTCAGTTGTCTTCTCAAATTGTTTATTAGCTTTGACAGGAAAATTATTTGATCTTTGAGCAAAGCACACTTGATTTGCGGAAATATTTCTGGTGAGGCCATTTTTCAACCCTCCGCCTCTGCCGCCTAGGCGATAGGAAAAATCAATAACGGCTTCGAGGGGGGTGCGCGGCGTGCACGTCCCTCTTCTCGACTCCCCTAGTCGTTCGCTGTGGCCGCGGCATCTCGAAATCTACCCTCTCGCAGAGAAGCGCCGAAAAAATCGCCACGAAAATCCAAAATTATTATGTGAACCTGTAACGCGACCATTCTTTTTTCTTTCGACTGTGTTAATAGAGTTTTTTCGGCCCCGCTATTGTGACCGATGTGGAATTCGTACCGATTTGGTGAGTATTCGGACATCTTGGAAAATTTCTCGATCGCTTTTCCGACTTCCATTACTGACCCACCTTTAGAGATGCACTCGAAATTCGGTTTCACCGTTTTGGGGTGTTTGTCGAGGGTGTTATTTGTATTTGTCGGGCACTTTTTCGATGGACTAGTAATTTTCCTAGTAAAAATGTTATTTTAATTAATTTGAATATTTTGCGGTGGTCATGATTTCATGGATGAGTAGTTTGGATAGTTTGGCCCACATTGCTATAGAGACAGTTTTTCGTTGCTACGAATTTGAAAATATTTCGGAAATATTCCGATTTGTAGCAACAAGTCGGTTGTTGAAGGGGTCGAATTTTTTTTGGTGCGGTAATAAAAATGTGAGAAACTTGAACTTTTAGTATCGAGTACATTCGTTTTCCAATGACCACATTCAATCATATTTTATTGTACAAAAAACAATTGCAAAAAGTCTGATTGAATATCCTACAAAAAATCGATAAAAGCTATTAAATCCAAATTGACATTCTAAATGGAAGTTTATTTATATCCACCGCAGGATTAATATACGAAGCCTTCTTTTATTCTCTTATTGAGAGAGTGGATCGTTCCAATCACGAAAATAAGGGAACAAATAACAGTCTGATCAAGTTGAAAAACGTGAAAAATGTGAACGATAGCTCTTTGGATTGGGAATGACCACTAGAAACATAGTTTTTAAGGATTTTACCGCACGTAAAAAATTACGATTGTTATTAACAAATTAAGACGAAAAAAAGGTGTTTAGTGTTTTGTTAATAACTCAAAAACTATTAATATTCAAGAAATTTCGAAAAAAAAGTTCCGTAAAGAGAAGGATATTTTCATTAAAAATGTCAAAACTCCTCGAAAACTATCTCCATTGTTTATAATTTTAATTTAACACTGAAAACGCGAGGCCGTTACAGCATGGGCGCACCGCTGCAGTAGACAGTATGTCACAGAAGTAGTATATTGTACAATGAGCATGAAATGACATACATTTTCCACTCGTAGGTATATGAAATTTTGTAGTACGAGCATGCCGACGTCGTGGCATTAGCAAGGAAAGTAGTTGTTTTCTGATGGATTTTCGACCCAACTTTTCCTATTGTATAGGATATTAGCAATGAGCAGTCCTCCGGACATCTTATGCCTCAAGTCATAAGCTCATTGTTTGTGAATTACAGTTTTCTTCTCCGTTTTACACGGTCTTGACGATCGTGGTTCATGGGTATTGCTTAGTTGAGTGGTCGGCGCTGGGATGGCGCTCGCAGTTTTGGAGTTATCCACTGTGCGGCCGCGATCTCAGTTTCGGTCTTGAAATGGATTTGGTTATCGATTCATTCGTTGCAGTCATTAGTTATTGACTGCTAGACCTACCCTATACTGATGAGGGGCAACACCCCGAAATCGATATATAGGTGGTCCGAATGTTTCGATGAACATTTCCATGCAACAAGCAATTGCAGAGATAACCTTGTAGGAACTCTGCACGGAAATTTCATCAGATGTAATTCAATGTTCGTCGTGGCATTAGCCAGGAAAGTAGTTGTTTTCTGATGGATTTTCGACCCAACTGTTCCTATTGTATAGGATATTAGCAATGAGCAGTCCTCCGGTCATCTTATGCCTCAAGTCATAAGCTCATTGTTTGTGAATTACAGTTTTTTTCTCCTTCTTTATAAATAATGTCATTGTTCATTAACTTAACAATTTGTCATAAACAAATTCTGACAACGGTTTTATTTTTTTTCTGTTATTAAAAAAAATTACAAAACCAGCCATATTATACAGGGTGTTTCTTAAATACGTGTAGAAAATTCAGGAGCATGTTGCTGACGTCAAAATAAGAAGAAAAGTTCCTATAGACACATGTCCGCAAGTCATTCGTTTCCGAGATACAGAGTGTCGAATTTGAATTATCATGCTTACATTTCGCGACTAAATTTCAAAATAATTTTGATACTTGAGTAAAGTTTGGTATCTCGGAGTAGTTTTCAATGATAAAATGTTAGTTTTTCTCTTTCTTGGGGGGTGGCGTCACCTACATGTCTTTTCAGTCATTTGCAATGTCATTTTTTGGGCATACCTTCATTACGTTTTCTAGTGGAAAAATCGATTTGTGTAAAAAATATATTTTTTGTAGAGGTCGCTGCGAGCAACTGTTTTCAAGATATTGGGATTTTAAATAATCGATGCAAGTGATTTTGAATGACAAGATGTTTAAATTCAAAATTAATTTAAGTAGTTGAGGAAATTATTTTTCTTCAATTTTATTCTAAAATAGAAATCGGGTGTTAGTACAATTTGATACAAATAATAATAATAGTAATAAAGACTAGTTTAATAATAAAACAGTTAGCAAGAATCTTTTTTTAACTGGATTTAAGTGTTGATTGTAGAAGACCATTGAATGAAAGAAAACTTGCTAGAGCTACGTACAAAAAAGAAATTTCCAATGACTGAAAAGACACGAAAGAGATAAACTAACATCAAATTTGATATTTTCATTGAAAAATACTCCCAAATATCAAACTTCTCTAGAATATTACAATCATTTTGGAAATGATTCACAAAAAACAAAATTAAGAATTGAAATTTGACAGTCAGTATCTCAGAAACGAATAACTTGCGGACATATGTTTATATGAACTTTTCTTCTTATTTTGGCGTCAGCAATATGCCCCTAAATTTTCTACACGTACTTACACACCCTATATAACAAAGTACAGAAAACATTTTTTCTGTTTTTTTTATATCACTTTTTAATATTATTTTTAATTTATACATGGCTGTTTTTGTAATTTTTTTCAGTTCCAGAAAAAAATAAAACCGTTGTCAGAATGAAATTATTTATACATTTTTTTTGTTTGCCTATTGAGAAGTACTAATTATGATTTTAAGAAGGAAATAATTATTTAAACAATCGAAATATAAAGAAAATAATTAAAAACAATAAAAAAAAATTTAAGGAAAAAACAATTTAAATCATTGTTTTTCCAGGACAACATTATGGAAATAAAAAAAATTATTTTATATTATATTCGTTCATAACTAATTTTTAAACAAATGACTGCAAAAATTGCAACCACTGCCATTGTTAGATGTTAAAACAGCAATAATGAAACATTTGTCAAAAAAAATCGTTTAACAACATTTTTTTGAAAATTTAATTTTTCTTTGGTTATAAAAAATTATAATAAATAGAATAAAAACTTTATCGTGTGATCTTGCTAAGTAGGTATAGAAGGGCTCCAGCAAGCCAACAATTTATAGGTCAATTATTTAAACTTTTACATCGTTATTTATGAAAACGGAGACTGGAAAAAATTTTGTTAATTACCATTAGAATAAATTTTTGAACAATAGACTTACACTTTTTTTTCCAATGGGGATTTATTCTTTAAAGTGTCCGCATGATACCATAATTTATTCAAAATTTTAATTAACATCGATGCTATAGAAATAACTATTTGTATACTTGAGAGGTAAAGTGCCTCTTTTCCTCCCGCAGGATGTAGTTTACCGCCCGACGCGAAGCGGAGGGCAGTAAACATCCAAGGGAGGAAAAGGCACTTTACTCCCATGTAATACATATGATTTTTCCTCCTACCCACTCAATAAAACCTTTTTGTGACTTTGTTTGAAAATAGAACTATTCTTACTTGATGGAAAGTATAGACAATACAGTCATGTGTATCTGAGAATCTGCGGTGGTGCAATGGCTAGCGTCTTGGGCTTGTAATCCGAAGGTACCGGGTTCATCTCCTGGTAATTACAACTTTTTTTTTTCAAGAACGTTATTTTACTTTTTTCTTGTTAGTGATTTGAATTATTGGACATTTAGATAGCTTATACATTTCGGATTGCTATTGAGTGATTTTCTCATAAGTAATGTTATGTGCCTATTTGAATGAAGTGTCGATAATTTTTGTTCTAAGAGCTGCGCTTGTAGAAAAAATAATGTGTGTATTTGGAGCACAAAGTGCCATTGTCGTTCTCCAAAGATTAATCTCTTTGTCGAGCAACAATCAATCACTTTGCGCTCTAAATACACAAATAGCTATTAAATAACTAGAGTAGAAGTAACATTCATGTTTGATTTTTACCAGAATACAGGATATATAAGATGCTCTAGAAATTACGGAAACAATTTGATTATAATAGATTCACAAGTTTCATCGTTTACAATTTATTTGAAATGAGGGGGAGGAAAAGTACTTTCCTCCCTAGGGAGGAAAAGTTTGTTTGAGGGAGGAAAGTGTGTACTTTCTATAGGGGTAGGAGGAAAAATAATTTTCTTTGATATGCTGTCTTTTGCACCGGTGCGCCGGTACTGTAACGGCCTCGCGGAGCACTCGTAGCGTTGAATTAAAATTACAAATAATGAAGAAAGAGTTCCGGGAGTCAGGACATTTTTACTGGAAATTTCCTGCTCTTCCCGGACCTTTTATCAACATTTCTTTAATATTGATAGTTTTTGAGTTATTAACAAATAACTAAATACTTTTTTTTTTCATCTTATTTTATATCAAGTATAAATAAAAATGTAAATTGAAATAAGTATGTATTATATAGACTATACTGGTGATAATACCCCCCGATCTGAACATAAGCGCAAACGAAAGAGAATACCACCACCATATGCTTGACCTTGTGCTTTGCCTTCTATTCCATTGAAATGACTTGTTATTAATTCGGGTTTTTTTCACTTATATCGAGTATTATTTGCCAGTGTTCCCTTCATACCCTCATTATTTAATATTTTTTACTATTTGCTTTCGAAATTGAAAAAAATATATTTGACAACAACATTGACAAAATTGAATCGAAAGAAAAAAGTAGGGTTAAACACAGAAAACGACGTCTTGCGACACAGTCCCGCTGCAGGTCCAACGCCAATTCGTTACAATGGCATCATTTAAATTTAAATTACGTCACAATTTAAATGGGTCACTGTATATTTGAAGTTTGTTCATTTCAACCCCACGAAGTATGAGGATGTATTGAAATAGCTATTTACATACCAAGGGAGGAAAATCATGCTTTTCCTCCCGCGGATAGTTTGATGCCCGACGCGAAGCGGAGGGCATTAATATCCGCGGGAGGAAAAGCATTTTCCTCCTGAGGTATGTATATATTTTTTTCTACTACCTTTATCGTCGTCATTTATATAAGGTCCTAAAAATTATAATGCGTGCATACTTATAAGAACAACTGCAGAAAGTTGTGGAATTATATAATGCGACTATATGACAAAATGTTAAGTAAGCGTTGCGTCGTCGTCATCGTGTTGACAACGATTTGTTGATATGGCGTTGTTTGGTAATACAAACAACAGTTGTCATAAGCTGTCACGTTGTTTACCCTTTGAAGTTGCTTCTAAGTTTTGAAAATGTGTTCTAGCGAAGACGACCTGCCAAAAGATCTCGCTGAAGAGGCAAAATTGATTTCAATGCATCTTCTTCCTGATAAATCGAGAGGAAAAGTACTATTTTCCTCCCGGCGGGAGGAAAAGTACCCTTTTCCTCCCTTCTTTAGGGGTCAAAAAGTTTTCTAGTGAGGTAGTAGAAAAATTCTTTTTATACGACTGCCTCAGAAAATTTGGTATAGCGCACGAGAAACTCCTAAAGCAGTACTTTGTACAGGCCGTGTGCAAAACACTTTGCGAACGGGTGTGTCAACTGTGCGCACGAATCTCTCGTTCACTGTTATTTTCTCTATGTTCATTATTGACTGAATGACTGCCTCAGGAAATGAGGTTTTGCACACAGAAAACTCGCTCCGAAAGCGGTACTTTGCATACGCTGTGTACAAAACACTTTGCGCACGTTTGTCATCTTTGTGCACGCATCTCCCGTTCACTGCGATTTTTTTTGTTCTTTCCTAACGACGTCAAAATTCTGCCATGTTTCAAGTTGGCTGAGTTTCATAGCAACCGTCACGGCTGTATGGTTTGGTTGATTGGATGCTTCAAAAAGTGTTGTTTCCAAAGTTTGTTGAAGAAAATGTCGGAGTTTTCCAAAGAAAAATAAGATATGTGTGGTTTCTATTTGCAGTGGTATGAAAAGTTTCGTAAAAAACTCGTTTGAAAACCTCTTTGCACACTCGCTGGACCGGGTGTAACAGGATCATGGTACACCTCCCGTATCTCCATTAGTTTTAAAGGTAATAGATTGAAATTTTGGAATATCCCATATACATAATAAGCGGCACTTTTTAACCTATAAATGATTTTTTTTCACTTCCGGCTTCGCCATCTTTCGATTTTTAAATAGAACACCCTGTATATTATTACATTTCTGAAATCTGCATAATTTTCTGAAACCAATGATACCACATAAGTGACATTTCAAGTGTCGAAGTTTTTTATAATTTAATTTTCAGTTTTCCCTTCAAGTGTGCCATGATGGTTCCGATTTATTCCAATTGACCCGTCTGATACTAGAAAAATCGAAATCCCGTCAAAAATACTAAATTGCGTTTTTTATGAGCATATAAAGTTCATCGTAATCGTTCGATCAATATAATCAAAATTACAGCTAAAAGAAAATAAGAAAATACAATTATTTTGTTCTACTTTAATACTAAGAAGTTACTAAGGTGGCTTTGAAAACAATGAAATTATTTCTTCAGATTGTCAAATAAATATTTGTTGGTTAATCGGTGTGTTTATTGTATACCTATTGGAAAAGTCTTTACATTTGTTGTTATTTTTGTTCAAAATGCCGCACATTTATACAAGGGATGAAACAGTGGACATGTCAATTATTTATGGAGAATGTAGGAAAAATGCCTTTGCGGCTAGAAACCTTTATGCCGACCGATATCCTGATAGACAATGTCCAGCGAGAAATTATTTTAATCGTCTTGAAAATCAATTCTGAAGAGAGCCTAACAATGATTCCGAAGAAAACGTTATCATTGACGAAGGAACGGAAATTAATGTTTTAGCTCGAATAGAAGTTGATAAGACTGTTTCTTTAATGCAAATTGGGTTTGAATTGGAAAATAGTCACCAACCGGTAAGCCGAATCTTACACAAACATAATTATAAATCTTTCAAATATTAATTGCACCAGCACCTGTACGAAAATGATTATGAACGTAGGATGGAATATTGCAATTGGATCTTGCAGAATAATGTGCAGCCAAACAATGCTCTTTTGGAAAGGATTTTATTTTCGGACGAGTCTAGGTTTACCAATATGGGATTATTTAACCGACAAAATACAAGGTATTGGTCACAAGAAAATCAAAATTTATTGCGGGAGGGTAACTTTCAAGTGCGGTTCGGTTTCAATGTTTGGCTTGGAATACTCGGTCGTAGAATAATTGGTCCAATAATATTTGAAGGACCCTTGAATGGAGCTAGATACTTAGGATTTCTGCAAAATAAAATTGAGGACATTGAATTACCTGTCCATTTACGACAGGGAATGTATTTCCAACAAGATGGAGCTTCTCCCCATAACTCAAGAACAGTAAGTGATTACCTTGAACAGGCATTCAAAAAAAACGTAATTTCGACGAATGGTCCTGTACGATGGCCTCCAAGGTCACCTGATTTGACACCTCTTGATTTCTTTGTTTGGGGCTATTTAAAAAACATTGTCTATGCAACCGCCGTTACAACCCGCGAAGACCTGGAGTTGCGAGTAAGACGCGCAATTAATAGTATAACGGCCCAGCAATTAGCAAACGTTCTTCAAGAAACAGCTAAGCGAGTTCAGAAGTGCATTGACGTTAATGGACAGCATTTCGAACAATTGTTGTAATGTTTTGTGTTAATTTTTTGTATTTCAAAGCCACCTCAGTAACTTCTTAGTATTGAAGTAGAACAAAATAATTGTATTGTCTTATTTTCTTTTAGCTGTAATTTTGATAGTATTGATCGCACATATTATTACCAGGTATGGATAAATTCCTTAATAATAGTACTAATAAATAGTACCACGGTACAAATATGGTTCCATTTGAAAAAATTGAGTTTTACCCCAAAAACGATTACGATGAACTTTATTTGCTCATAAAAAACGCAATTTAGTTTTTTTGACGGGAATTCGATTTTTCTAGTATTAGACGGGTCAATTGGAATAAATCGGAACCATCATGGCACACTTAAATGGAAAACTAAAAATTAAATTATAAAAAATTTCGACATTTGAAATGTCACTTATGTGATATCATTGGATTCAAAAAATTATGCAGATTTCACATATGTAATATACAGGGTGTTCTATTTAAAAATCGAAAGTTGGTATCACTTCCGGTGAAACCGGAAGTGAAAAAAATCATTTATAGGTCAAAAAGTGCCGCTTATTATGTATATGGGAAGTTTCAAATTTCAATCTATTACTTTCAAAACTAACGAAGATACGGGGAGTGTAGCATGATCCTGTTACACCCGGTATGTGTAACATTACATTTGTCCTGCAAACTGATGATTTTCAGGGGCGAATTGCTCTTTTAGTAAGTATATTTGATAAGAACATGTTTTCAGACGTCTATAATAGATATTTATGCACTAGCGGGCGGTAAAGTACACTTTACCCCCGGTTCGCCGGGCGTAAAGTGGCACTTTACCGCCCGTGGGCGCATTATGGCCCGGCGGGCCGTAAAGTAGACAAAATTCTCAAATTATATATACTCACACATCATTTCATGCGATTCTTAAGACGAATTAGAATCATTTTAGTTCCATAGAGCAATACTCTTTCTAACATTTGTTCATAATCGTTGGCAATTTTTTCGGTGATGATCTATTTATTTGAAATAGATTCTCCAATATAGCACTCAGCTACTATAGTTTCACATTCCTCATATTATGTTACCCTTAATTATTGTATGCATAACGTATGAAACGTGTAGACCATTGCCATTCAAGTCAGTATTTGTGATTCGCGCTATAAAACCGCTAGTGCATAAAATTTTGTATGTATCACGTGCGTAAAATGCGTTTAAAGCCTTCGGCGTGTGATGGCCCTCGGCTAACGCCATCGGGCCATCATCCACGCCGCAGGCCATAAACGCCTACTTTACGCCCTTGATACATAAATAACTATTATGATATAAGGATCATCATGACGATCATTATGGTACTAGCTGTGATACAGCTAGTACCATAATGATTGTTTATGATCCGAATTTCATACAAAATTTTATATTCCGACGATTTCTTTAAAAATAGATTTCTTGTTGCATTACAGAGCAATGTGAACGTAGCTTAGTTTCAGTAATGTGCGTAGAAACGTAAGGTAACAATGGAATTGTTTGTTTGTATTCTCATGTCATTGTCTAAGTTACATTTATTGAAAAATTCATCAAGCATTTTTTTTTAAATTCATAATTTTAACTTTTTAATATGGATAATTTACCACCCGATATCAAAGAATTAGCCAATGAAGCAGTTTGGTTTGTTGTATAAAATGTATAAAGGCATATATGAAAAAACTTATACCACGTCTTTACATTCCTTGTTACTTAAATAACTATTGCGATGTTCAATATTTTTCTAGACTTTATTAAATAAACTACAACTTTGTCAGTCAGCTTCAGATTTTTCACCCCTTGGGAGGTTTCATTAGGTCATGCTAAATTTTGGTAGACACTCGTTTTAATTTTTTTGCGTATTTGCGTGCTTCTATGTAATTAATTTGGTTTGCGCTGGTCAGGTTTCAGTCACTGTTGGTGTTTTATTGCTCTAGAGTTGAATAAGCCGCGGAAAGTCCAGACAAAAATAAAATGTATCGTGATTTATGCCTTGAGTATTCCTTTACAAGATTTTATTCAACTTGCTTCGTTCGGATGTCGTTCCAGTTCAAAATTTGTATCTTTCAAGCACTTGTTGGCATCCGATTGAGCTGAAAGGATTTGGCATGGATATAAGTGGCTTTTTAGGCATCGATATAATTTGCTGAAATTTCAGCAAGCCGGGCAGTTAGTAGACAATTCATCGTTAACATAGATGAAAACAGTGTTTCATACATAAAGCGATCGATGGTTAGTTTGTGAAAATAAATTAGAGCAGGCTGTGTATACAAGGTTAATCAAATTAGTCACTTTGCGAATTATTGAAAAAAAGTTTGGATGAAACTTGAAGGGTATTTCGCTTTGCACATTTTTGTTAATTGGAATATTTTATAGATTTGCTATTTGTGGAAGAGTGACGTCATCGGGAATTTTTTTAAATGGAACCATATGTCAGGTTTAGTTTCGTTAGAAAGCTTGTTTTCGGTAGTACTAATATTATTTTCAACTGTCTTGTTAAATACGGTGTGTTTCGTATTTTTGTGTCCATCTCTGTAATTGGCTAACCTATTCCTTGATTCAAAAATGTACTCACTTGGGGAATGTAGCCAGACGGGTATTCTAGCGATATGGCAATTTGAAGCAGACAATGGCGTGCGTAAGTTTCAATAAAAAAAGATTTTTCATATGCTTTATATGCTGCATTGTCAGTTGTTTCATTAAGAAATTTCATTTTCATGTTTTGGATAATTTTAAGTATCAAAAACTGAATAATCCATTTTTAGTTGAAGGAATAGGAATAGTTCAAAAAACATTTTATTTTGTTTTTAAACAAAATGAGTGTATTAAATGCTCGAACTGTAGTCCATTTTCCTTTTGACTATAAGATAATCTAGGAATACTTAATGCCCTGATCACTACGAAGAAAATGCTCTTGAGGAATTTCCCGAAATTTCTCGCCTTATGCAAATATTCTAAATTTGAAGTCTGTCGACGTAGACAATACTTTTGACATGACCCCATAGAAAAAAGTCAAGTTCTGTAAGAGCTGGATTTCGTGTTGGTGACTCGATTGTATCACATCGTCCTATTCATCTGTTCTTAAATGTCTCATCTAGATAATTCCTTACTTGCATCCGATACACTACGTGATCCGCAGGGATCCATTATAGCACCAACACTGTCTCTTCGTCACATCAGTGATTTGTTGGGAGCAATATCATGGAGACATGCCAGGACTCTTTCTTCCAACGAACGGCAGAACAGTAGAACTCACCGCCTGGAATTCACTTCCTCGGGAGGTGTTCCTTGAGGCATACAGCCTTCAGAAATTCAAGAATGCCAATTTCTACCTACTTACCGTCGGCTTTCACGATGTTCTCTAAACATTAAAGGATTTTCCTCTTCGTGGAAAGTTGTTGGAAACTGGGGTATAGTATTGTCTCGGATAATAAATACTATATTTAGTTTTCATCAGTTTTGGAAAATGTGAAGATTGTGTTGTATTTTTTCAAGGTCCATGTTTTTCATGATTTTAAATAAAAAGCGAAAAACTTGGCAACACTGCATCCGAGAACTGACAGTGTAATATAAAGGTAAGCAAGTTCAATAATTTATTCTACATAGCAGTATTCATTTCTTGTCCATCTTGGATTTCATAAATTTCAATCTAAATTTCCTCTTATGTTAATAAAAATTAACAAACTTACGGAAGCGAGGACAATTCAGCCAACTAATTAAATTAAAAAATAATTGAGTTAACAAATTTGACGGGATTGTGACCTGATAAAACAACCAATTAAAAGTATACTCTCACGGGAAGGTTTGGTAATAAACAGTAGAATTTTGTATGTGTTCAGGGTGCTCAACTGCAGACGATTTTACAGAGTTCTTGTTCTCTATAGTGCCAGGGTAGACCACCACAGAAGACATGGAAGAAGTACGGTTCCACTTTAGTGTTATTGTTACGGAAAACAGTCTCTGAATGATTATTCTCGTCGAGTGTAAATATCAGTCAGAGCACGCTTGATTCTCGACATAGGCGTTATGGATATATTTCAATAAACTAATCAAAGTACTTTGCTGAGGGGGGAAGCTTAGGCCATTCTAGGCGATCTGGAAGTATGGAGAAAAGTTCAAAAAATGTTCGTATAAGTACACTAATGATTCCGACAACGAACACAAGATTAGTTGGCTTGTTATAAATCATGAACTCAATTCTCAAGGTTTATCTGGCATATGTTTATATTTTAACAAATTTGTAAATGCTTCATTCCGAAACCGATAGATAGGGGGGGAGTTCTTATAGAACGGCCTTAACATGTAAACCAGCATGCCTACCTAACAGGAAAATCGTGCTATACGGCTTTTCACCAATTGGTGTCAAGGTTAGAGGACACTCTGGCGAAAAAAGAAAGCACTGTGCACTTTTCTAGATATCGAAGGAGCCTTTGACAATACATCCTTCGAAAGTATGGTCTCAGCGACCAGGAGAAGAAGCGGCGACGAAATCACCTACAGATGGATACTGTCAATGCTCCAAAACCGATAGGCCCGTACCAACATGTTTGGAGACTCCGCCAAGCTGGAAAATTAAAAATAATCAGGGATATTTATCAGTCATATCCAAGGTTATGCGGACGACATAGTAGTCCTCGTACAGGGAAAGTAGGAATGCTCAAATAACCTCTGAGTTAATGCAAAATGCACTGAGGACCGTCAGGGCTACCAGTTGGTCCCTTTTTAAGGGTTTAGTCCTTTTTTTAGAGCTAGGTCCGTTTTTTGTAAAATGTCCTTTTTATTCCCTTTTTTCGTTGGTCACAATTGATGAGGTTCAGTTCTGCGCTGAATAAGATGTGCTACGTCGTAATCCGTGCAACCATATTATTAAAATTGCCTGGAAAAGCTTTTCAAACTACTCGCGTCACAAGCGCAAAGGGTGTGCTTGTTTTTGTTTTTTTAAGAAAACGAATGCTGGTGATCCCAAATTCCCTAATGTGGAAGGCAGCTCTCGCACTTTCCCATAAAAATGCCTGTTGAGCGGTAACTTTTTCAATCCGCTTCTAGGAAAATTGCCCCCTTGACAAAAGCCCCCGATACAAAAAACCTGGACATTAACCCCCTAGCAAAAATTACGCCTGATACAAAAAAACATCGGAACAAAATACCCCCGGAACAAAAAAAACCCGGTACAACATGAACCAAAACACAATTCCACGATATAATTTGATTCCAAAAAAATGTATTGTTCATTCAAAAAAAAAGAAGAAATTGAAAAAAATTAAAGTATAAATATTTTTATATTTTCAAATTGTTCCATAACGGATAATGTTTGTTTATTCAGTAATGAACCCTACTTATTATGTCGGAACATACACAACATGAAACCACGTATAAGCGACAGTTCTTTTGGAATCAGAGCTTCTTTGGTACCAACCACTTGTTTATTTACTTCAATAATATACACACTCTTGTAATTATTTTCTTGGTGAATAAACTTTATTATTATTATTATTATTATGAAAAAAAAAACTAATTAATGAGTGGAAGAAATGAAAACATCAAATATATTGGGACCAAATCGAAGGGCATCGACACAGCACAGCCATAGTGAGGCACCTAATTCAAACACTGACGGCTGACTTTCAACCTCAACAGATCTAACTACTACTTTCATGGGTAATTTTTTGTGAATTGGTTCATTGAGTTGTAGGTACATCCTGTTGATAAAGATACCTCACATTTGAAAATGTAATTTGTTCCTCAGTAGGTCATAGTTATTATCATGTATTATATCTGTGTTAGACTTTATGTATTTTGTATTTTATACATTTATATATTTAGAAACTGATGACGCCTATTCGCTTTGAAATGATTATTAGAAAGAATAAATATATTTTCATCAAATGTCTCTCAATTCCTTGCTTGAGACTTACAGATTTAGTTTTTAAACGTTTTTTTTCCGGTGCCCCGATAAAAATAGTCTGAGATTGAGAACACCAAAATGAGAAGTGAAAATCGACCTCAAAGGTTTTTGATAAAAAAATGCGAATTTTTTAATGAATTCGTTCCATACTTTTGCCTGTCAATGTATACCATTAGTAGGCAATTCTGGTAATGGTAATGGTAAATGTGGATGGTAACTGATGCGCTGCGACCTGATTAAATCAATTGTGCCCCATCTTCTTCTGCTATCTCAAGGTATTCTCATTTACAGCAGCCCCTCAAGCCTCAATTCCTTGAGGAATTTAAGGATTTTGAGGGAGTCTATTCGTGGTATTCCTCCCACCGTCAGTATGTTCAACCTCTTGTGATGTACATCATAACACTCCATCAATATATATAATCTGCAGGTGCTGTCACCTTGTTGTTCCTGCCTAGATCATTGAGTTTGTCTAGGCATTCCCAGACCATCTTCGAGTTGATGTTATATGAGCAACGCTTTGATGGCTGCTTGACTATCGGAGAGGATTGCGATTTCCTTTTTCCGGCATTTCCCAGTCGAGGTTGAACTGAATGCACATTTCTATGGTGTAAATTTCCGCTTGAAAAATGCTGGGGAACTGGCCCATGGGTTCGGAGTATTTGGTGCGAGGCCCAAAGACTCCTGCTCAAGTTCCGTCGGGAGTTTTGGACCTGTCCGTGTACCATGTTATTGTATTCCTTCCCAGTGCTGGAATGGATTCTGTGCTCCATTCTTTCTTGGTATTTAATTCCGTTCGAAAAAATTTCTCGAAACTAAATTTCCTGGTAATTTCGTCAGTTGGGAGATCGGTAAGGTGTGCACTTTCGGTGGGGGTTGAGCCCCTTACACTGTGTCCCTTTGAGTCCGACTTTAGCCAATCTGAGGTTTGCTCCCCAAGCAGTTCTCCTCACCATGATATGGAGAGGAGTGAGGTCCAGAATGACCTCTACAGGGCAATTCAAATTCGACCCCCACCATTGGGATCTCCTAAACTACAGGAGATACGTCGAAGCTTAAATTGGGGCAAAGTTGCGTATTCTGGTGCTTAACAAAATACTGTGTGAAACTTGGAAAATTCCTAGTATTTCCGGAAATATCGGGAAAAAACTGAAAATCGGAATTTTCGTTTTTATTTTTTTCTATCGTTATTTGACAACATAGCTCAAAACCAAAAGTACATTTTCATTGATACTTTTTTCAGCTACACGATTTCATGTTCAGATTTACTATCCGACGTTTCGTCTTCTGGCATTCATCATCAACTTTTTTTCTGTTATGGGCTCCATATTGTTTTTTATACAGAAAAATAGTGATTCTCATTCTGATTTCATTTATGTATAATTTGTTATGATTTGCACTTCTGAAACCACAGATATTAAAAAAAAAAACAACTTCATCTGAGATGGTCATGACTCCATCGAAAAATGTTGTTTAATAAACACTAGTTGTCAGAACTCATTAAACATCATAAGTTTGCACCAATACTTCAGTCGAAATGTCCTCATTCTCAAATGAAGAAAAACGAGATATGTTGAAACTTTATTATAAATTTGATAGGAATAGTACGAAAACAACACAAATTTATTTTGAATTATATCCGGAAAGACAACAGCTGGATAGAACATTATTCGGAATTTTGGGCAAACACTTGGCTGAGTACGGTGCGTTTCAAAAAACAAGAATAAAATCATGAGCTTGTAAAAAATGCACAAAAAGTATTACAACAAGTGTTCGAAATGATGGTCTTCCTGTTGAATACATAACCGAGCTCGTCGTCTCAAATTATGAACAGCCCTAACAATATCCCTTCTTCTGATAGACCTGAATTGCGTGATGATATTGTCTCTAAGTTCATCTACTGTGTCATATTCTTGCTCTCCATAGATTCTGTTCTTTAAAGTGTCCCACAAGAAAGTATACAAAACTGTAAGGTCAGGTGACCTTGCCGGCCACCTCACTGGTCCAGAATTTCCTAACCACCTATTAGGAAATCTTTGGTGTAAATAGTCGCAAACTGCTCTTTTACTGTGTGGAGGAGCCCCGTCTTGCTGAAACCAGCAGCTGTTATAATTAACAAGGGGAAACGTATCCATATATTCTTCGAATTCGTTTCTTAAGAACCAAAGATAGGTTTCTCCGTTCAAAGTATTAGAGAAGAAATGAGGTCCAAGTATTCGGTCGTCATAAATTCCAGCCCACACATTCAAATGAAACCGAACTTGTGGTATGACTTCTCTGAAGTGTCGTGGATTATTTTCACTCCAAATGTGCTCATTATTTCTATTAAAAACACCACAGTTCGAAAAAGTACTTTCGTCGGTACAAATAATGTTTTCAAGAAGTTTGTAAGGTCTACCCTATTCGAGAGCCAGCTACATAATTCCATCCTTCTCTCAGGATCACCTGGATGTAATTTTTGTGAAATATGTATCTTATAACGTTTCAAACCACTTTTTTTAAATTCCCTCCAAACGCACGTCTGTGGCACATCCATCTCTGTCGAGACTTGATTTGTTGATTTGGAAGGATCTGCATTTATTTAAAAAAGTACCAAAAATAATTATACTTCTTCGAATATGGAATGAACAATTATTTTACCTCGGCTAATAAGTTACGTCTAATATTTTGTTCTATTCTGCTTCCATATTTCATTCCTGGTTTTTGAAACGCACCGTACTCAGCCAAGTGTTTGCCCAAAATTCCGAATAATGTTCTATCCGGCTGTTGTCTTTCCGGATATAATGCAAAATAAATTTGTGTTGTTTTCGTACTATTCCTATCAAATTTATAATAAAGTTTCAACATCTCGTTTTTCTTCATTTGAGAATGAGAATATTTCGACTGAAGTATTTGTGCAAACTTATGATGTTTAATGAGTTCTGACAACTAGTGTTTATTAAACAAAATTTTTCGATGGAGTCATGACCATCTCAGATGAAGTTGTTTTTTTTAATATCTGTAGTCTCAGAAGTGCAAATCATAACAAATTATACATCAATGAAGTCAGAATGAGAATCACTATTTTTTTGTATAAAAAAACAATATGGCGCCCATAACAGAAAAAAAGTTGATGATGAATACCAGAAGACGAAACGTCGGATAGTAAATCTGAACATGAAAACGTGTAGCTGAAAAAAAAGTATCAATAAAAATGTACTTTTGGTTTTGAGCTATGTTGTCAAATAACGATAGAAAAAAATAAAAACGAAAATTCCGATTTTCAGTTTTTTCCCGATATTTACGGAAATAGTCGGAATTTTCCAAGTTTCAAAACAGTATTTTGTTAAGCACCAGAATACGCAACTTTGCCCCAATTTAAGCTTCGACGTATCTCCTGTAGTTTAGGAGATCCCAATGGTGGGGGTCGAATTTGAATTGCCCTGTATAGCTGCTGTTGGAGTCGACCTCATTGCTCCTGTTATACAAAGGTAATTCTGGTAAAATCTCGTTTGATATAAATTAAAAATCGAACAACCTCGTCCTCCACTTTGTGTCACGTTTTTTCCTAGCGAATTAACACTCCATTCGCATTACCCGCTCGCGTTTTATCGTTCTCTGGAAACTAGCGTTCATATTTAAAAGCAAACATCGCGTGACTCACCGCCGGGAATAATCGACGCCAGACTTGGCGGCGCCTTTCATTACGTCCAGCCATTGATCTGCGGCGGCGGCGACGGCGGCAGAGACCGTTCCCGGTTTTCAAAGACGTTTCTGTCGCAAAATCGCCGAAAGCGGGTCGGAGTATCGGGAAATTTCCTCGGGAAGATTAGGTATTCGTGTTTTTAGTGATTCGTGCCACGGTTTGAACAAGTGAAGTCAGCAGTTTTTGGTCGTTCGATTGGGATTGAGCAGGCGATGTTGGCGGTTTAGGTTGTTTCGGACACGGGGGTGTTGTTTTCGGTGCTGTTTCGGTTCTTGCGCTATTTTTTCCCGGACGGTTCTTTGAAGAGATTTCTACAAGGTATTCTATTATTTTTGATACTTTGATACACTAGCTTTACCTCATATTTCATAAGTTGTATTCATATTTGGAACAGGAGAAATACTTGATTATCGCTTCGTGAACTTTGTTCAATTTCACGTGTAGCTTATAGCGTGAGAAACTGGTATCTGAATAGTTTTTTGAATGATAATTTTTCGAACGGCAGTTCTTCGAACAATATTTATACGAATGGACAGTTATTCGAAAAGACAATTCTTCGAACTGGCAATTTTTCGATTGTACGATTTTTCGAATAGACCATTATTCGAAATAAGTTGATTTTATATTATATAAATAATTTTCTCCACGATCATCACAGAATTTGCCAATTCTGAAATCAAATTTGATTACAGAATGCTGGAATTATCTCTGTTGAGATTGAAGAAATATTCTGCAACACCTCTGCCCCCATGCAATTTAATAGTTATTTACATTCTCTCTCTTGTGATAGAATAATATTCTCACACTGGTTAGCAATAATAACATTAGCCTTGACGCAGTTGATTGTCATCGTAGTGGCAAAATTTGAGTAAGTGTCAAAATTATTGCTGTCACGTTTCCAGTCGAAAATATAAAAAGTATCATGAATGTATCCAGTGATTCAGAATCAGAGTGTGAAAATACACCACCTGAAATTACAAAGAGTGCAAATAATATACTGGAAAGTTTACTACCAAAAAAATCAAAGAATGAATATGAAAAATATTACAAACTGTTCATGAATTGGAAACAAACAAAGCAAACGAATTCCTTTTCAGAAAATATTTTGATTGCGTTTCTTGGTGAATTATTGGCAAAATGGAAATCTTCAACAATCAATACAAAGTAGAATTTTTCTTGAATTATTGAGTATTTACCTAATATAATGTATTGTGATTGAGTTCTGTAATATAAATTATCTTTTGTTCGTTTCCATTCAAAAATATATATTTAATATCTTTGATCGTGGAGAAAGTATAGTCTGCTACTCGGTTAGAATGAAAATTCGTGATGCTCGTGGTTCCTCACGCTCGCCTTCGGCTCGCGCTCGGAACTTTCCACTCGCATCGAATTTTCATTCTAACCTTGTTAAAGAATATACTATTAGTTTTATGGTGATCTACTTTCCACGCACTCAAATGTATACATAAGGTCAGTTGGTTCTGGTTAAAACAGACCAAAAAATTACTCCACAATAATGTGTTTTCGAAAAACGGTCTGTTCGAGCAATTGGCTCTTCGAAAAACTGGCAACCATCCGTTCGAATAACTGTCCATTCGTATAAATGTCGATCGAAAAATTACGAATGTCAAGATGGCACAGCCGTTTCAGCACAATAAAAAAACGAGTGCCGTGTTTTTTAAATTAATAACTGAATCGGGAAAAAGTATCACAAAATCATCTCCACAACTTTAATCATAAATAATTTCAAAATGAGGGTACATACATGTTTCGGATTTAGCAAGAAGCCATCCTCAGCCTTATACAAGTTCTACAAAAAATATTTACCCTCTATATTAATACAGGGCAATTCAAATTCGACCCCCACCATTGGGATATCCTAAACTACAGGAGATACGTCGAAGCTTAAATTGGGGCAAAGTTGCGTATTCTGGTGCTTAACAAAACACTGTTTTGAAACTTGGAAAATTCCGAGAGTTTCCGGAAATATCGGGAAAAAACTGAAAATCGGATTTTTCGCTTTTATTTTTTTTCTATCGTTATTTGACAACATAGCTCAAAACCAAAAGAACATTTTCATTGATACTTTTTTTCAGCTACACGTTTTCATGTTCAGATTTACTATCCGACGTTTCGTCTTATGGCATTCATCATCAACTTTTTTTTCTGTTATGGGCGCCATATTGTTTTTTATACAGAAAAATAGTGATTCTCATTCTGATTTCTTTGATGTATAATTTGTTATGATTTGCACTTCTGAAACCGCAGATATTAAAAAAAAACAACTTCATCTGAGATGGTCATGACTCCATCGAAAAATTTTGTTTAATAAACACTAGTTGTCAGAACTCATTAAACATCATAAGTTTGCACAAATACTTCAGTCGAAATGTCCTCATTCTCAAATGAAGAAAAACGAGATATGTTGAAACTTTATTATAAATTTGATAGGAATAGTACGAAAACAACACAAATTTATTTTGAATTATATCCGGAAAGACAACAGCCGGATAGAACATCATTCGGAATTTTGGGCAAACACTTGGCTGAGTACGGCGCGTTTCAAAAAACAATGAAAGAATGAAAAATAAATAGTAACGGTGGATTTAGTCAACTTTAGCACAAGCATCATCATTAACATAACGGTAACATCGAATGTTTTTAGCATAAACGTAACATTGTTGTATAAATGGCGCCATTTGATATAACAGATTCAACTTTCGCTTTTGACATTATATTTAAGAACAATTTTGAAATGATGTTGACTGAATGCACCTTAAATAAATATCAGCGCCATTTGATGAAAATTATCTGAATTTCTACACTAGCCTCAAACGTCTTCATCTTTGAGAAGGAGGATATTCAATCGCACCTCTTTAATACCTTTTTTTCTCTCTCCTATTTCCAACATTTTAGCATCAGTAAATATTCACTATGCCGTGGAAAATATCATTTACGATTTAAGTTTTAGGAGACAGGATTGGTTTTGTCAGTTCATGATAAACCCAAGTGATTTTATTATTAAACTGAACTCGTTTTGTATGCTAATCCCTATAAGTTCCGTAATATTCAAATTACTCTTATGATATTATGCATGAACTGTCTTAGTTGAAAAGTATGATACAGTTCTTCATTCATTATCATTTACCCATTTTGCAAAATGTTTTTTTTTGTTTCAGGTAGGAACGAATCTCTGGCGTTGGGATGTTGTGTGGAGAGTTCCACAGGGCACCCATAGGTTTAAATTTGAATAGCGTTTTCCTCTCGGACAGCCCGAGTCCTTACTGCTCTCTGCTCACTCTGGTTCGTGGGATGGCTGCTATCACGGCACAAGCTGTCCACGACGACGAGGACATTTTTCTCGGTAATGTAAATTACAATTCAGTCGCGCATACTCTCACATTCATACCGTAAATGGCAGTGATCACAAGCACGAGGAAAAAACTTCACAGCATAACGTGTCAATTTCACAAACACACCACACTGAACACAGATAAATGTTTATGTTAGCATTGTTTCGATAGGGGCAGATGTAGTTAGAGGAAAGTCGCCTAATATTGACAATTTTCCACGAGCTATCGGTGATCGTTTTTTCGCTGTCAGGTTGTTAATACATTTTGTTTTCATGTTGGAAACACTGATTCAAGTCAATTATAATTATGTCATCTGACAGATTGTTTTAATATTTGGGCTATTTGGCTTGGCATATCTGAGAGTTGAAATATAATAAAAATTGATCGAATCAGATGTCCTCGGTTTTTAGAGAAACATCGATACATTTATGCATTGCCCTGAGTTCACACATTTTTCTATTCATAGATTACATGATCTATGAAGTAGACAAATATTGAAAACTGGAAAAAAAATGTGTTCGTATAAGAATTTGAAATAATAGTTGATGTTTTTTTTTTAAAGCTAACACTCCCTTACTGTTCTGCACATTGTTTTACAGTGTATTTTTTTTTAATCCTCTAGATACAAATATTTTTATTTCCAACAAATGTTACTGTAATCAAAAACAACTCTCTCGGGGGGGTGTTGCTAAGAAAGGCAAGGAAAGGGACTCCTGTGTTAATAACAAGTCCACGTGAGAAACATCTGAAACCTGCATTTTCAGTTTCATATTTAGCTGCCACAGCATCCTCATTATGCGACCCAGCTTTTATAGCTGATGTTATTTGTCATTTAAGCCAAATTTGGGAGATGTAATCCGTCATCCATTTTCTTTGAGAAGCACAATGAGTTTTTTTTCTTGGGTGTGTGCTTCACTCAGCATCATGAAACAACTATCCAGTAACTCTGTACAATTAGAACAAGTTCAGAAAGACAACAGTCAACATATTCATTCATGATATGGGCTAACTTCCTCCACATAACCAACATTAACAGTTCCTAACAGAAAATACCTCAAATTTAGTTAACTCGCCGACATCAGAATTACAAAAGTAAATCTTATCAACATCAAAGTTACAAGGAACAGAATCATCAGTTATTCTTTCACCTTCTTTGGTTGAAGTATCGGGATAATTTTTCAGATAATGTTGTCTAGAAAGGAAACATAATGATAGTGTTTTCTCAAATTTCGAATTTAAACATGAGAATGGAACTCAACAACATCATAGAGTTTTGATATAAACGGTGTCTTCCGCTCTTCAATTTTTCACTCGCCTTGAAATGATCTCCAAAAATTATTTTACGATAAAAGAATTCTAGTTAGTCGAAGGAAAGATTCAAATGGAACAACCATGTTTGCACAAGTTCTTTAGTTTTCGGGAATATGTGAAATATTTTGTTTTTGTATACCTAATTGTAAACATTCCAGCAAAATGGAACACAACATTTGCAACAGGCTCGATTTTTTGAAAATATTTTTCAATAAATTCAAATAAAAAAAATAAATTTGACACTTGACAGTGTTGACACTTGTAATTGATTTAAAAACAAAATTTATTACCAACCTGACAGCAAAAAAATTATCACCGATAGCTTGCGGAATATTGTCAATTGGATGGTTGCCTAATTTTAGATACTACCTTTTCTCTAAACCAAACCAAAACCAAGATTTCGCGCATTGATGCACTAGAATAGTTGGAATAAGACAAAGTGTTTGAAACACAAATGAATATTATAGATTTTCTGATTTCAACAACATGACATTAAACGTGATGGATGTCTAATTTGGGAAATACAAGGATAATGGATATGAAGCCTGGAATCAGTGTTCAATTTAATTTCGATTGGCACATGAGGATTATGCTGGTAGTGAAAAAAGGGAATTTACGAATGTAATTTATGTTGTAAATACTAGGACTTTTGCCTATATTATTTGTACTTTGAGGGGAAAATGTATTTTTTTCCACACGTGTCTTGTTTTTATAGAGATGTTGGCATTTGTAACACAAGATAATTGAAAATATATGTTGTTTCAAATAAAAATTTTAATAAAAAAAGTATTCAATATTAGGCGACTTTCCTCTACTGAAATTTTGTTCTTTTGTGAGTAGGGATAAAATAACATAAATGAAAATAACTAAATAATAAAAAAGTTCAATGTTATTGATCACTACTTGATTTTACATAATCACAATGTTTTGCCAAGACATTGCTTTCTTTGGTCATTTTCATCATGATTATGATGGATTTTCATCAAGTGTCACAAGCCAATTAAAATTCAAAAAATGAGACAGATTATACTGTTTTCCATGAAATCTTACATCTAGACCGGGATCCCACACCTATTTTCAAAATTGATTAATAACAGGCTGAATCTTCCTGAGTAGCTTCATTTTGCCGAGACGCCCAACTTTTTCCTCTACGAAAATTCTCGATAGTGGTAGCTAATGAAATGCGCAGGCGTCAATCATGTCGATTTGGTGAGTGAAAAAAATTCATTAATAACAGTTAGTTTTTCAGTTGAACCTCAAGATAATTCGATAAAGTGGTCGAAAAAACTTTTGTCCTACAAAATGGATGGTAGGACTGAAGAGTCCCCAACTCCCAACATGTACCAATGACGTGGTCATAAAAATTCATTAATAACCAGCGGATTTTTTTACCGTTGCTTGGTTAATATTTGTATAATTGAATGGTCATATTGTCATACAAATTGAATGGTAGGTGTTCCCAGTCCTACGCTCCGAACATGTCAATACCATGGTAAAAAAAAATGATTAATAACTGTAGGACAATGATAACACATGAAAGGTAAGTGTATCCTCCACCTAAATAATACAGTGTCCTACAAAAAAACGGGTATGTATCGCTAGTCCTACAAAAATTATTCAAAATAACGAATTATTTTGAAATTGTGTTTTAGCTCATTTAATATACTTTTATTCGTAAAGTAATGTGACTTTCAATGTATAATTGTTTGTTCAATTCAGCAATATCATAATTTACGTGAAAAGTTTTTGAAATAAGTGGGAAATTTTGTTTAGCTTTCATAATTTTATAAACATATTGAAAACAACAATAACAAAGTAAAAACGTTGAAATAATCAATCTGCCCTCCGGGGCGGCTTAAATGAAGTCGCATGCGCTTCAACAGATGCAGGGTAACCCGGAAAAACCTGCAACACCACATCGTCGTATGAAGAGCAGAAATTTATAATTGAAAACTTTCAAAGAGGTCAGACGAATTGTTAAATTCTGCTCTACGGTAAAATAGGACGTATGGTATATCCAGAGGCCTCAAAAAGTCCAGTTCGAAAGAGATATTATATTTTACGGGGGTCAAGTGGCCAAGTATAGTTAAAATACCGATCTTTTATCCACTCTGGTAGTCGGTCGTGGGTTCGAAACCTAGCAACTGCTTATATTTCTCTGATGGCCCGAGAAAGTGGAAAAGCACGTAAATAGTGAGAATTCGTTAATCCTTGGCTCTCACAAGTTTCGTCTTTTGAGGGCTGTCCTTCGTAAGGGAACGACATCTGGTTAACTGAAAAATTAATTTTAAACAACAATGTATGCAACTATCATCAAAGGACTCCGCATACTTTTAATGAAAAAAAGTCTTACTGTGAAAATGGCTGAATTTTTGGTATGTTGTAGCTGAAGCCATTCTGAGTAAAAGTCTCCATTGGCCCTACTTGATCGTATTACCAGATTCGGCGCTAGAGGGCGACACATAATCAATTTTGAGATTTTTGAAAAAATTCGAATGGATAAAAAAATATCAATATACCATTCATATCCAATATTGAACTAGTGAGCGACTGGTCATTACTGACATTCGTGAGAAATATGTTTTATAATACAGAAAAAACCAAACTGTTTTTCTACAAGGTAGTCAATAATAAAATCAATTCTCCTCTGTGTATGAATATAATTTATAAAATAATAATGATAATGTTATTGATATTCATCTATTTCGTTGAACAGTGTCTTGTCATGCTATGAAATGCAACATTCTTTATAACAAACAAACAAATTAGATTTAATGTGATTATTTCTAAAAAAAATCGATTTCGAATTAAAGCAAAAAAGTCAAATCGATTCATAATATCATATCAAAAATGGTGATAAATGTGCCTAATTATACAAAATATTTTGATTTTTCATTTCAGAATGTATGATCGAAATATCTGTAGGCTTGTTAAGCCCGTGGCTTACGGTCAACTAGATTGATTTTACTGCCTTGAAATGAAGTTAATTCAATTGGTTTGTTTCACCATGAGCTTCAGATTTGGGTAAAACTAATGGTTAACCATACAATTTTTGCGCTCACCAAATCAACATGACTTTTGCCTACGCAGTTCATTAGCTACTGATATCAAGAATTTTTGTGGAATTGACAATTTCGGAGCGTTGGACTGAGAACACCTACCATTCAATTTGTAGGACAATATGACCATTCAAATATACAAATATTAACCAAACAATGATAAAAAAATCCGCTTGATATTAATGAATTTTTATGACCACGTCATATTGGTACATGTTGGAAGTGGGGGACTCTTCAGTCCTACCATCCATTTTGTAGGACAAAAGTATTTTCGAGTACTTTATCGAATTATCTTGAGGTTCAACTGAAAAACTAACTGTTATTAATGAATTTTTTTCACTCACCAAATCGACATGATTGACGCCTGCACATTTCATTAGCTACCACTATCGAGAATTTTCATAGAGGAAATAGTTGGGCGTCTCGGCAAAATGAAGCTACTCAGGAAGATTCAGCCTGTTATTAATCAATTTTGAAAATAGGCGTGGGATCCCGGTCTAATCGGTATCAATTTCTAATTATATAAGAGCTATCAGTTAATTATTAATGTACCTTTTAGCTCGGCTATATCCATTTTCGTAATCTTTGAAGTCTTTCAATCAGATATTTTATAAGTAGAAATCGAAGAATTATTTTTTCTACATAGAATATGTTCGTGAATAATAATAGTAAAAATGCCTAATAAACAAGAAGAAAAACCGCAAAGCCATGAGCTGCCCGCGAAGTGAGTGAGTGATTTATAAAACAGTAAATTGATATATCACTAAAATGTTAACAATAGTAAATTATAACTAAGATTATGATAAATAACAATAAAAAGAATAGAGAACATTTATTGAGATATTAAAGAGTTTGCCTTGGTCACGAATTTAAATAGGTTTATTATCATTGTTTTTAAATAATTTTTCTGGAGCATTTGTGGGGTGATTCTTCAATATTATTTGGTGATGATCAATCGAAATATTGTTTTACCATCTCTTGGGAAACAACACAAATACAAGTATAGTGATAGGAATAATAGTTTTGTTTGTAATGTAAATTACAATTCGATTGCGTGTACCTATCAAATAATATAATGAATGACAGTAATCTCGAGCAGGAAAAAGAAACTACTGTATTTATTTAATTATTTATTTACATGAGTAGATTACAGATAGTTTGACCCATCCAACTACAGAGTATCACAAGCAGAAAAGTTTCACTTTCACTAACACCATACAGAACACTATTGGTTTTTGATGTTGGATTTCGTGTTGTTTTGATGTGGACAAATGTGGAAACTGAAATTTTTGATTATTTCTCCTGATATATTTTAAACATTTTTAGAGTTTTGATATTTTTTAACGAATTATCTCAAAATTTTCTGTTGTTATTAAGATTAACTACCTTTTTGACATTGGAATAGACTGTGGATACATGACGTCACACGCCAGCTGACAGACAGCTCGTGGGAAAATAAACACTATTGCCATTAATGAAAATGGGAGTTATTAGATACTGATAATACCTGGCCATTTTGGGCTTTATAAGAAGGAGAAAATATTTATGAATCATATTTTATTCCAAGTCTAAACTATCGATATCATCCAAGGCACTTGGCGTTCCTGAAATTAAAAATATTTATGTAATGTTAATTGCACTTTCTAGATTATTCCTCTTACAAAATGTTTTGGAAATACTTTTGGTCATTTAAGTATCTTGGATGACAAATCTACCGTTCTGGTTGCCTAAATCTACAGCTGACGTCTCTTTTTTCAAAAGTGGCTCCATAGTAGATTTACTTTTATCAAATATTGAGAGGAATCCATCGAATGATACTGCATCTTTACCGCTTCTACTGTTGCAGTTCAGAATTTCGCTAACATGAAGCATTTTAAAATGAAATGTATTCAAAATATAACATTTACACTGATTGACAATACACTTGGTTTCCCACGGGCTGAATTGATTATCTGACTGTCAGACGTCACCGCAGTCTACGGCAATAATCAGTTTCCACTTCTGTAACGCGGAAAGCGTATTATTTGAAATATGGTCGAATAACGAAACGGAGATGGTGACAGACACCAATTTTGAGAAAACCAAAAAAATATTGTTTCAATACACAAGTTTTCATGAAGTGATAACTATTTTATTCGGCACGATGATAATATCGTCAAAGAGTAGTTGTGGCATTTGTTGATGGTAAAAATTATATTTTTAGATAAATGAATGAAGAAATTAACAATGATCAACCTCATGGTAAAAAAATAATCATCGATGGAAATAATTTTTGTTTCAAATGCAGATAAAAAAAATTGAAGATTGAACGAAAATTTATATAATTAATTATTGTGGCGATTATTTGAATGCACAAGTTTCAATACATTGAGGTTGAAAATATTGATAGAAATAATTGAAGAAGGTATTCTGATGAGACCACAGTAACCGCTGGTTGACTTTGATGTTTTTAATTTCTCTTAGGATTATATCGAACCTGAGAAGAGAACATTTTTCGAGGTTTCTATAGGATTTCGATAAATTTACTATGTCCTTAAAAATATTGTTATTTTCATTTCTGGTTTCATGAATATGGCCATTCATCAGTCAAACTCAAATCCTTGCTTCATTGAATTTGATTTTTATGAGCAACATTCGAAGGATTTCAAAATTCTTGAGCCCAATCAAAATTCCATGGCTTGCTTCTGTTTATTTTGAACAATACCAGTAGGCTCATTTTAAATTTCAATATTAGTTAGTAGTTACTTACCCTTCATAATAGTATAGGCACTCGCCTCATTAAAAAAATGTGTCTGCAATCGTCTCTGTTTCGTTTTCGGCGTACCGTCCTGTATGTTCGATTTAACGATTCGTTTTCCAGAAAATGGCCTCCTGAGTTACGAAAATCCGAACTATCATCTGGGACCGTCGAGCCGTCTCGACGATGCTTTAAACTCTAACACAGAGAACATTTACGAAGACATTTATCAAGAGCTCGACGACATCTGCAATATGGGTCACGGCATAAAAGGACCCGTCTCCAGCAACGCGAGTAGGAAAGCTTACGCCGCTCTCGATATAGGATCCATGGGAGTGGACATCAATACGGGACCTCTGACTCAGAACTATGTAGATAATAGAAGGTAGGATTTGTTTTCTGCGTTTCACAAAGGTTTCAAAGAAAATTCTATCCACTTCATTTGCCTATCAATTTTTATGATGCAAATCAAAGGGAAAGGCGATTTTCTGAATTTGAAAACTTTGCCAAACGGTAGTTCCTATTGTTTGTTGTAGGGGTAATGAATGGAATGGAAATTCGATGTCTGATAAGGGCAAGAGTGAAAGTTCCACTGACTGGGAAAAGTATGTAAATGTCTCATTTGTATTTGTTATTTTGATAGCCAATATTTTGCATTGCATCCAAGCTTTGGTCATCAGGATCAAGATTAGTTTAGTTTTTTATATTCCAACTTTTCTTTAAATTCAGGCAGATAGTAGCGGTAATCTAGCCATTATGAAATAAATAGATAGCTCGGTATAAAATTACTATGATTAAGTAATTTCATCCACAATTGAACTAAGCTGAGTTTCTGAAAGATCATTCACTCTCACCCAAGAAGTTTACCATATTCGACTTAAAGTTTATTGAACAATTTTTAGCATCTAGACATCAGCGAGTTTTGGTATCACATATCATCAAACACGACGAGCTCATTAATACTGAAACGATAAAAGTAACCAGTTCCCCCAACGATAAATTAAATATAAAAATTGAACCAGCGCCAGCGTTTCATTTGTAGAATTAATAGTAAATTACTAACTTTCTTTTTCAATTGTCAGAAAAGACTGGTTTATTTTCTCTTCAAAATATTGCCGATTTCATACAAACAGATTTACTGAACTATTGTATCGAAAATTACACAATTATCACCTTTGTATCGCTAAGCCGCTATCCTTCCGCAGTAAACCCTTTCAATCCATACTGATGGGTCAGTGAATGATTATTCGGCCATCGCATATAAACAAATGAAATATGGACCTGTCGGCAGAACACCTTCAATCTTGAAAATTGACTAGTACTGTATTCTTTCTAGGGCGTCTGCATAAACTCAGCTGCACAGTCAATCTTGATTGTGTAGCGCATCATCTAGGTCTTCATGCATGCAATTTTCTTCCGACAGTTTGATTAGAAATCACCCTTCTAGCAGCCTTCCTTCAGAGTTGTTTATTTTTGAAGCCGCTAATGTCCGGCTTGTCCTTGTAGTCTCAGGTCTTTTAAATGATTATGAGCATGAGTCCGCAAAGACTTTTTTTATACCCGTGCTCGATTTTTCAGACTCTCCTACAAATCCAGGTGCTTTGCGACTATTTGCTGATGGCCTTATCTAATCCTTGCAAAGGGTAATAATGTCAATCCAAAAGAACATATTCATCGGTAACAATACAGTTAGAAGGAACAAGCAGCTTTGAATAACTGAAACGAACCATGTTTATTAGAACAACAAAAAAACATGCAAGAAATATTTGCTGTTCATTCGCTGTTCATAGTCTCGTTTCTAATTATTCTATAAAATGTGTTTACCCGTCAAACACAGTTACAACACAGAGATATCGCGGCGATGTAACAATGTGACCTACGATAAGCGCTGCTGCGATGTGGCAGGGTTGTTATTTCGTCTCTCTCAAGTTTCATCCATATGACGTCGCTGCGAGAAGTTCTGCGATGTAACAACAATATGTGTTCTTGAGATGTAACTGCGATGTGTTTTTGCGATATGATTTCATTTAGACATCGCAGGTATGGGAACATTTGACATCACAGCGATGTACCTCTGTCATGCAGAGGTTAGGTAATACAAAGGGAATTATGTCAGTGAACAAAAACCTAAACCTTTTTTTAAATAAATATAATGTATTCAAAATGAAACAACATTGTTCCAATCGATGCATATTTCAACAGTCAATAAAAATAGAAGATACCAAATACAATTAATAAATATGAATTCTCATGCATAGTTTGGACTAATATGATCCTTTTTATTTAAAGTACCATATATTTCCATTATCATCAGTAGATAGGCTGCACCGATTCTGGCTCAAAATCCCAAGTTATTTCTTATGGAGGTCCATTCTGCTAATTTTTATACCTCTTGGACTTTGACTCTTGACGTCACCAAGTATGAAACCAGTGCTCAACCAATCAGCCCCAACAAAATGTCACGGGGTACCGCCCACCCCACCCATTGTCACTTGTCATTCGTAATCGGTCAATATTTCAGTAGAGCCGTTGGAAAGCTGATTGGAGTTGATTGCATCTGATGGAAAGCTGAAGACAGATGACAAGTGACAATGTGTGGGGTGGGGCCTGATTGGTTGAGCACCGGTTCCATACTTGGTGGCGTCAGGGGTCAGAGTCCATGAGGTATCAAAATTGCCAAAATAACGTAAGAAATAACATGGGATTTTGAGGCAGAATCGCTGCAGGCTATTTACTACTATCATCCGTTATTATTGATGATAAGAGAAAGATGATAATGAATGCTTTACCATAGTTTCAATTGAAAAATTATAGGTACTTACTCTTATTCTCAGAGCTATTCCTAGAAAAAGTTATTCTCACAGCGTTGTCACAGGATATTAAACATTTTTTATTCTCTTAGTGATAACGAAAAGGGTTCTAAATTTTCGGGTTTACAAAATACAAACGAATGATGAACACATTAGCCCCGTTTTATTTGTCCATGTGCCGGAGCTACTCCAGAACAAACAAAAAAAGCTACGCGTTCTTTTTAGATAGTGATTGGATTGCAGCCCTGCTGCTACACTAACTACCTTCTCCGGCCACATCTTGCAAAAACATCATATCTTTGAGGGGCGGTATCCCGAAAACTAGTCATAGAATCGAGTTGTGCCCATGCGAACTTTTGATCGAGATAATGAAGAGAATAACATACTACAGTTTCAGCCAATTCCACCGGGACCCAGAAACCCATAAGAATGGTGCGGGGTCCTTTACAAATTAATGATTTTGGGAATGATAAAATGATAATAACATTGGAAGCAATTTGTAAGCAATGAGGATTATTACAGAGCAATATCTGGTAGGAATTAAATTTAATATTTTCTAATTTTTCTGTAATTTTCCATTATAACCATTCTCGTCCTCAGAATGAGTCATTCTCAAGTCAACATATATTGGGATATTTCGTTATTTTCAAATGCATTGCAAAATGATCCACAACCAAATTCAAATAATAAATTAAATGAAATGGCGTTCATTGTTGACATCGCAAAAAACACATGACGATAACATCACCGCGTTCATGAAAAATTTGTGAAATCGCAACTTCCACATCTTAGAGATGTCCCTGGCATATTTCCTTCTGAACATCGCAGCGATGCAACGATTGTGATGTCGCCTGTTACCTCTTTGCGACATCTCATAGATGTCATGTTACAGGTATGTTTGCCGGGTAGTCTAGTCTCTAATTTTGTACTCTACTATCTGCCTTTGCAAAAACTGTTTCTAGAATATTTTTCAATCGATAACTGGTTTGTAGTTTATGTGAAAATCGAGTTATCGCCAAAGAAGATAATGGTATCAAACATATAGTTGGGAACATAACCAACGATCTTTACGCTGTACCCATGAAAAAATGTAGTCCGAAATCACCCGACGACTTAGATAAATTGAATAGTCCAGAAAAAGAATGGGATAGTCAGAACGAACTGCCTCCCGGATGGGAGAAACACGAGGGTATGTGTCTCGATTTAACCTTTCTAAGCAAATAAGTTTCACATGCCCTTTCATGAACTTTCAAAATTGTTTATCATATAATTGCATCATTAAATTTAGTGGATATTTTCAGATAACGATGGTCCGTACTACTGGCACATAAAAAGTGGGACGATCCAGAGGGAAATACCGGTTCTGGACACCAAAATAGAGAAGTCCGATTCGAAATGCAACCTCAAAGAAAACGATCTGATTTCATCTTTCGAGAATTGCATGTCGGTCACCAGAAGTAGTACCAGCTCAGCGCTTGACTTGGAGAGCGATGATAGGAGAAGAAAGGAAGATATAGCTTTAAAGTAAGAGGGGCTACCAATAAAATTATATCTATTATGCTTAGTGGTTCCAAAACTCCCCAAAATACAGAGGTATGCAGGTGGGTTCGAAATAATAGCAGTTTTTTCATATATTAATATTTCCTATCGAATATATGAATAAATAAATTGATCCCATCCGTATACTCCAGGAGTTTGGAAGTCCTGTTATATTAAACGTGTGCGAGGATTACCTTCTATGATATACAACGGACAGATAAAAACAAATGCTTGGCTCTGGTAACTTTTTTTCATTCTTAGAAATATTTTCCCTGATTTTCAATAGACTTTTGCATAAGATAGAATCAGTTTTTATATCACTTTTGTCATAGCGAATGAGCCACAAAGTAGATTTTCAAATGCATCAACTTTCTTTCCTTCTTCAAAAAATCATTGTGTGCCAAAACAACTCTACAGGACAATTAGTCCATCAGTTCTATGTTTTGAGTAGGTTCTCATAAGGCAGTTATTTCCGCCGATGTGGTCATGGTGCTTACTGGCACCATAATTTATTTTGAACGGCCTTCTTAAGATTCATTCTCATGGGAACTATAGCCAGCTTTACATTTTTTTGACCTACTATGTACAATGTCTTTGGGTGTAGATCATTACCAAAATTTAGTTGATCGGCATAGTGTTGTTGAGTAGACTAACTCATTGAAAGACATAAAATATCGCATTTTTTAAAAAAACTTCTTCGAAAACATCTTATTTTTATCTGTATTTGTAGTAATTTAAGATGGGCTTTTTCGGGCTAGCACACGAAAAAAGGTTTCCCTATCTCCGATTCTTTCCGAGCGCTGGAACAAAAACGGAATATATGGTTTTGAAATAGAAATATACAGCAAAGTAAGATTAATTTGAGAGTCTATTTCCTATCTGATATTTAACATGTATCTATTCTGAGTTTTAATTCGTAATTGCTTGAATATTTAGATACATTTCTGTGATATTTTTTGACGTTTTGTTCACCTCTTCTGACAGACTAATTTAAAATAAATCACATTTGAAATAATTTGAGGGTAACCATGGAAACGCATCATACATGCTAATCATTGTATTGTCAGCGTTATTTATCTGTCAACTTAATTTATGCCGATAAAATGTACTCGGAAGAGAATCCCAAAATTCCCTATTACATCTTTTTTATCTTATGTTTTGTTTTTATGCTTTCGTTTTCAAAGTATAATAAAAATTATCGTTCATTTCCAGACTCGTAATGAAATATACTATCACGAGTTAATTCCAGTTTTGAATTTGTGTTCTATCAAAATTATTAAACTGTTATAAAATTTCAAACTTTTTTCAGAACCCGGCTTTATTAAACAAAAAACATCATTACATTACACATGACATTAGGCGAGTATTAAAAAAGTTATATTGTCAAATAACTAAACAGTATGGTGAGATTCAAGCATCACAGAAACATCATGTCATACCTATCAATACCAGTGTTTCCACACGTTGTTACACATAAAAGGCAACCCTCGTATAAGATAATCATATGGCGCCCAACAGGGGGCAATTTGATTCTTCGGACTAAATTAATGTCTGACGATAAAAACACGTTTGGGATGGCTCGTTCTTAAGATCTGTTTTCAGGAGAAGGAGTTTTCCTTCGAAACCCGACCAAGAAGTAAAAGAACGTCCAATAAGGTTCGCTGTCAGGTCTCTCGGATGGGTTGAAATTTCCGAGGAGGATCTGACTCCTGAACGTAGCAGTAAAGCTGTAAATAAGTGCATCGTAGATCTGTCCTTAGGAAAGAATGACTTGTTAGATGTCGTCGGGAGATGGGGAGATGTAAGCATTTTTTAATAGGCAGTTTCTGTATAATAGTTATAATGAAGCGTTTATTTTCAACACATTTCTAATTCACTAGTAAGAAGTAAATTAAAAAATACTTTATCCGCATTGGATTGACGATATATAAAATAATATAAATAATGAATAATTGAGGCGTTCAGAAAAGTATAAAAAAATTAAATTGATTATATGATATCTCAAAAAATATAATAACCGGATTGCAATTCATTTCACTAAGCCATTAATAAACTTGATGATTATATGGCGTTAGTACTGTTCCTTTGAAACAATATTCAATGGACCTTTACATTTACGGAAAATAAATTACAAAACTCGTTTAAATCCATAGTTGTTAGTCTGAAAAGTCCATTTAACAAAAAGTTCCATTATTTTTCTTTCATTTAAAAAAAATATCACATTTGAAAGTGTGCCGCTGACGTCACGTTCATCGGAAATACCTCCCACCATAATCCACGTTCCGAAACAGGCAATACCGTTCTCTTTAAAAATATAACTTCTAGCATGATTTAAGCCGTTGAGAAATAATCAATACATTGTCACTTGATCAACTCATAGATAAAAATCCACATATTAGCTATTTTTTATTGTATTTGTAACTTTCAAATTTTCTGAACAGACCATCATTTTGATGAAGAACGAGCATTGACAACACAGCAAATTGTAATGACAGTTCTCAATTGTCAAAAGTTATATGGAGATGTGAGGTTAATGTTTATTTCATTTACATTCAACAATCAACATTCATTTTGATAGTTCAAGGTCTTTTTTGCAATGACTAATATTCTAAATCTTTCCTTGAACTCTGCTTTGAATACAATAATAACATAACGTAAAGTACTCACTTGGAAATGTTCTTCACAAAAACATATATTTCCGCTTTTCACAAAAGGTTTATTCTGTGTTTCGAACCACATTTTCCGACGCGCTTCATCTTTAGGTGCATAAAAAAATTGTTTATTGGAATTTGCACTGGTGTTCAGACAACCCGGTACAACGCACCTTTTCGACATGTTCAGTTATTGCAGGGATACAGGTACTGGAGATACAGAAATTAATAACAAATTTTAGAACACAAACAACAAAAGCTCTCAAAACTTAGAAAACCGCATTAACCTCAAAAAATAAATCAAGGTAGTGTTCGTTGAAGTTTAGATCTGATGGAACTGCTGCACTTGTATCAAATGGGTAGGCAAATGAGTTAGACAGAGACAAACTATTCTTATTGATCGCACCGTGAAATAGACGAACGAACCCATCTGGTATCAAATGACAACTGTCATACGACACATTATATTTGAATGAGAATTTGGTGCACAACTTTAACAACGTTGCCAAGTCTAGTTTTTATGAACGTGACGTCACGAAACCACTTTTCTTCTAATTATAGATAAACTAGCAATCAGAAAAAATAAATAAAAAATCCCGAGTGATATTAGCGTATTTACTTTCTAATTTCATTGTTATCTCATATCTCTTGGAAAGGTCCATTGCATTTCGTCAGCTGAATATTTGTTACCTTTCAACGTTTTCTACTTTCATAAAAATATTTTTTGATAATTTTCAAACAACCACTTTTGAAACCCAATAATGGTAGACTGTATCGTCTGTTGTATGATAATTAAATTGAAAAGTATTGCTATAACTCAATTTTGTGGTTCTAGGGCAAAGATCTCTTCATGGATTTGGATGAAGGCGCTCTCAAGTTGTTCGATCCGGAAAATTTGACTGTTTTGAATACTCAGCCGATTCACACTATCAGGGTATGGGGAGTGGGGAGAGATAACGGGAGGTGAGGATTACCCTGTTATTGCATGCCTTCAGTTGGATTCTTGAATTATATTAATAATGACCTTATTCTAATGAACTATATTATTTAAGGGGTAGTTCACAATGAGCTTGAATAAAGAATATCTGAAAATGTGTTAAAGTTGTAACTTCAAATTTTGCCAGCGAGGGTAAGACATTTTGTTCATTTCGGAAATGAAATCTGAACACTCACACTTTCCAATTAAAATCTTTTTGTTTGGCAAAACTCACGTCATAAAAAGAAGTTCTGTAGTTGCAAAATATAAAGTTGCTAGAATTGTAAAGTCGGTAATGTATAACAGAAACACTACTGGTCCCAGTACCGAATCCCGAGGAGCAGTAAATGTGTCTGTTATCGAAAGACTTTTGATCAGGTAAAGATTAAAATCAGTACCTCTGGAATCATAATTTTGGATGAATTTTCTATGAATAATAAAATCGTCATTTCAATTGAAATTCACCCACTTGCAAATTTATATGAATTGAAATTTTCGTGATATTCTTTATGGTCATTTCATTTGGGTAATCGTTTAAAATCATCTTAAGATTATCTGGATGATATAATTTTCTTCGTTCAGAAATTCAAATATTTCACGTTTATTTTTTTATTTTTGCTGCTTGGAACGAACAGAGAAAGGTAATTGAACATGATCTCCTGGGTAGTTTCATTATTTAAGAAGCTTAATGCTCGTTTTCCAACCAGTTCTTAGAAACGACCGAAACTAATTTTATGTAAAAGAGTTTTGGTGAAATTCGCTCAAATTTAAATGTGATGTTGTGAGATTTTGGTTATTTCTCTTCCAACCGACAATATTGATTTCATCCAATGATTCCAATGCTAGTGAATTTTTGGCTTGATGAAGTGTTCTGACAGTATGGAAATATCCTCGTAAAATATCAAACCAAATCAAAATATATTCATGCTCCAATCTATTTTATGGATTATAGAAACTGTTTCCAAAACTTTCTGTTGAGAAAATTGGTCTTTTGTAACTATTTAAATTTAAAATGTTGTAAAACAAATTTAACGAAGTTGTAAGATATGAATCATTGCAACAGCAAGAGTTTTAAAATTTTGCACTATCATTGTTGAACAAAACTAAGAAGTTCTATTTTTTGATTGAATATGTTTATAATGATTCCTAAAAGTGATTCAAGACCAAAAAATAGCGTTTTTCAATCTACCATATAATCTACCGGCCTACAATGATCGGCAACTTGTGATCGGAGGTTGATCAATAAAAATATCGAAGATGTGAAAGATTAAATTCACATTAGCCGCTAATTATTTGTGAATTGTGGACGATTCCATTCAAATGCAATTATTTTCTACGAACTAGTATAATATTTGTTGCCATTAGGATATTTCCATACAATTTCCTTTTCCTACCTGTAAATGATTATCGTGTAATGTAAACCATAATGGATTTACTTTAAAAAAAATAAAGCAATTTGAAAACATGCTTAACAGCAGAAACAATCAATATAACATCATCTTTCATATGAAAACTACTACTACATTGTTGAAAAATTGGGGTCCATGGTTATAGAAATACTGGACAAATATAAATCGTTTGTTCACAACAATCAACAATGAACTCTGATAATTCAATTACACAACTCGAATACACTGCTAATGTACCCTTTGTACTTCACTGGATTCTAATCTCTGCTGAGCTTTAATCAGTCTCTTACTTCTCACTTCTTACCTGTGCGTCTGCTTAGATCATCTTCTTTATACACTTCCTTTGAATCATCCAGAACGCTTAGAAACGTCTCAATCCTGTTTCATTGATGTCCGAATCGTCTACTGTATGTCAAGATTGCTTTGATGGTGACCTAATCGGGGACTCGCCAGCCGCTCTTATTGTTTACTCTAGCGCAATTCTCGTAATTGAATCGTCGCATCGCAAAGGTTTCGCCGGCGCGGCCGTTGAATTAGCACTGGCGTAGTGAAATATGATGAAAGGTATATTACCATCGGTCCTGAAAATGTCGATTACTTTTACAATTTATAAAAATAGTGACGGACAACAAATCGTGAATTATTACAAATTATGATTTTTTTATTCATATGTTGTAAAACATTCAAAAAAATTCTACTTTACAGTTATTCGAATAAAAACAAATGAATTTCTATCAATACTACCTCCGAAAAAGTATCTCTACCAAAGTTGCCATATCATAATAAACATCTGATGATGTGCTTTTCTGTGAATCGCAGTCATCCGTTATGACACGGTTAGTCATAAAACTATTTTTTGAATCCTTAGAAAATATTGGACTCGCGTTGAAATTATTCCGGTGTCTCACCTCGTAAGACTATAGTCGGTAAAAATAGGCAATTCTTATAGCGACAGAAAATATAGGTGTACTATCTCTCTCAAGGAACTCTCTTGAACCCTGGACCCAAAATTTAGTTAAATGACCTGTTCTAGATTCTCAGCAAATGTACCAACATAAATAGAAAATTTGATTACTTATATTTCGGACGTCCATCATCTTAATGGTTGAAAGATTTCTATCTCTTTCAAATTTTTCACAATGTTTCAATTGCTTGAATCCGCAATCGTCTTCTGGTGAATAATCATTATTCACCAGATGATGGACGTCCGAAATATAAGTAATCAAGTTACTACATCGTCTAAAACATTCAAACATAAATAGAAAACTTATATTCTCCTCTCCTTCTGAAGCGATAAGACAGATTATTTTAATCATATAGAGTTAGTCAAATGTATGGACCCGCCCATTTTTCTCAGTTAACATGAGGGTTATCTAAAAAAAGTTTGAATAAAAGTTGAAGGGTATTTCACTCTGCACATTTCTATGATTTCAAATATTTTTTAGATGTGCCATTGGTAGAGTAGTGACGTCATCGGCAGTTTTTTTAAATCGAACCATATGTCATGTTTAGTATCGTTAGAAAGCTTGTTTTTTTCTCATTTCAGCAGTACTGATATTATTGTAACTCTCTCGATAGGTACAGTGTGTTCCGTATTTTTGTGTCCACCTCTGTAATTCACTTACCCATTGCTTAATTTGTTCAAAATTTTTCTCAATCAGTGGCGTACGTAACTTTTTATTAAAAAATGTGCTACATTGACAGTTGTTTCATTAAAAAGTTACACTTACGATGTTTACGATGTTATTGATTAAATATGAATAAAAAATGTAATTGATTCCTAGTACATACACTAATAAGTTAAACTATATAAGATTTCCAAGCTTTCTCAAGCGATTGAGGACTATTTACAAGGATATATTGAAAGATTCTTAGCCTACTATAGAACCAAACAAAATTTCAATGTCAAAATATTTTATTACTCAACATATTCTCCTCTTGATTTGATACATTTATTACAGCAAACCTGCAACGTCTCTAGACCTTTCAAAAAAAAAAAATTCTTCTTGCTCTGCAAACCAGACCTCCACAGCTTTTATTACCTCCTCGTTGGAAGAAAATTTACGACCTTTTAAACTTTTTTTCAGTTGAGGAAAGAGATGATAGTCGGACGGAGCCAAATCTGGTGAATAAGGGTGGTGTTCTAGTAATTTAAACCCTAAATCACGAATTTTTTGCATGGCAACATGAGATTTGTGTGCAGGGGCGTTGTCCTGCAAAAACAAAACACCTTTGGATAGCAATCTGCGTCTTTTCTCTTTAATTTTTTCCCGTAGAGTGGTCAGTAATGTCGAATAGTAATCTCCAGTTATTGTTCTACCCTTATCCAAAAAATCAATCATGATTACTCCATGGCAATCCCAAAAAACTGAAGCAAGAACTTTTCCAGCAGATTTTTGGACACGAAACTTCTTAGGTCTTGGAGAACCGGAGTGTCGCCATTCCATCGATTGTTGCTTTGTTTCTGGATCGTAGAAATGTACCCAAGTCTCATCCATAGTAACAATTCGGTTTAAGAAGTCTACATCGTTTTCAAATCGAGCACAGATCGAACGCGATGCTACTACCCCTGCACCCTTTTGGTCAACATTGAAACATTTGGGGATCCATTTTGCAGCAATTTTTCTCATGTCCAAATTGACGTGAACTATATGATGAACTTGTTCATATGAAATATTCAGTGCTTCAGATATCCGTTTTAGCCCAATTCGACGTTCTGTTAAAATCATGTCATGAACTGCATCGATATTTTCGGGGACTGACACAGAAACTGGCCTTCCCGATCGGTCATCATCTTCAATGGAAAATTTACCTCTTTTGAAGCTTGCAGTCCAATTTTTCACGGTCGCATACGAAGGACATTGATCCCCAAGGGTATTAAGCATATCTTCGTAAATCTGCTTACTTCTTAACCCTTTTAAATACATCCTCGTATAGTGTATCGAAACATGTCGCGAGTTTAATACAATTTGTTGATCAATATTATCATGTTTAATTTAATGTCATATGCTATTGATTTTCATCAAGTCAGTTCATAATTCCTACATAAAAACATGATACGAAACATTAGGTTAGGTTAGGTTAGGTTTTGAACGTGAGTGGGCCCGTATCAGGCCCTCCACTGCGGCCAATGGCCTATTGTGGCTCACCCTATGGTTATATTTCTCCCAGTATATCCAATCTCTTGACGAAATTGAGGAATGCATTGGGAGAACAATTTACCAGGTTTTCTGGCCTTACTGTCGTATCGCCAAATATTGAGAATCTGGTTCTGGCCGCTGCAGGGCATGTACACAGAATGTGTTCAGCCGTTTCATCATCCTCCATGCATAGCCGGCACTCTGCATCTTGTGCGAGTCCGATTTTATGCATGTGGTATTTGAGTTTGCAGTGGCCAGTAAGCAAACCTACTATAACTCTGAGATGCGCTCTGCTGAGTTCTAGCAGTTTGTCAGAGTCCTGTTTTTTCCTTGTACAAGCAATAAATGCTTTGGAATGGGCTAGGCCCGGTAGACTACGCCAGTACTCGAGTCTTTTATTGTCTGCCCAAGCTGTTATGACATTCTTGGCAGTGCTATATGCTAAACCGATTACCGGTTCTGGTCCAGTGAACGTTGTTTCGGCCCCCCCTTTTGCTAGGGCGTCCGCTATTTCGTTTCCTTCTAGGCCTGTGTGACCTGGTATCCAGACTAGGGTAACGTTGTTGCGTTGCGCCAGTCGGTTTAAGGTGTCTCTGCAGTTCCATACTGCCCTAGATTTAAAGCAGTTGGATTCAAGCGCTTTAAGTGCTGCTTGACTATCTGAAAATATTTTTATTGTTTTTCGTGTGTGGAGCCGATTTTCCAGCTCCCTGGCACACATTTCAATGGCATATACCTCTGCCTGAAATATCGTAGCTAGTTTGCCCATACTGAACGAGCGTTTCACTACTGGGTTCATCCCATATATTCCGGCTCCGACGCCTTCCTGAGTTTTGGAACCATCGGTGAACCAACGTTCATTTGCCCTACATAGGTTGGTTTCATTCCGGACCCAGTCTTCTCTTTCGGGAAAGACCACAGTGTAGGACGTGTGAAGGTTGATAGTTTTAGGCATGATGTCTGAGGGCATTCCTAGAATGTTGTGAGCTATTATGCCCTCCAGCATGCCGCTGCCTCTCATGACACATGCCTGCGGTAGACTAATGGCCGCTTGATAAAGTCTGTATGTTGCCCATCTTGCCTCTCTCTCCAGAACTATGTGGAGAGGAAGTAATCCAAGGAGGACTTCCATTGCTGCCGTTGGCGTGGAGCGAATGCTTCCAGTAATCGCCAGGCACGCTTGTCTCTGTAGTCCGTTAAGTTTAGCAATGGCCATTTTTTTATGTCCCTTGCTCCACCAGACTATAGAGCCATACGTTATCATTGGGCGTATGACGGTCACGTACAACCAGTATACGTGTTTTGGTGACATGCCCCATGTTTTGCCACATATTCTGCGGCATGTCCATAATGAAAGGCTAGCCTTCCGGATAGTCTTTTCCAGGTGCGAGTTCCAATTAAGTTTTTTATCCAGGGTTATTCCTAGATATTTTGCTTCACTCGCAAAAGGAATTGTTACACCATTGATGGAAGGAGGTATTAAATGTTCCAGCTTCCTTTTCCTGGTGAATGGTACTATGACCATTTTGTGGGGGTTAATGGACATTTCCTCCCTCTCACACCATTTATATATGGTATCCAATATATCCTGAAGGACGTCTCTTCGGATTTATCGTTTATTACTAGGACCAGATCGTCAGCATATGCTTGCAGATCAACCTCCCACAGCGAGAGAATGGCCAGCAGATCATCCACCAGCAGTGACCATAACAGTGGGGAGAGGACCCCCCCCCTGGGGACAGCCCCTGGCTGGCTTGAAGCTGACACATTCCCCCTGTAGAGAGGTCGTTATAGTTCTGTTGTGAAGCATAGTTCTTATCCAGTCACATAGTATCGGTTCAATCCCTCTAGAGACAGTGGCCTCATATAGGCATTGTTAAATGCTCCTTCTATGTCCAGGAATGCAGCGACTGCTATTTCCTGGCGTTCCAGGGCGTCGCTTATTCCTGAGACAAGGTTATTGAGGGCAAGTTCTGTTGATTTGCCAGCCTGGTAGGCATACTGGTGAACATTGAGGGGGTACGAAACATTAGCAACTACTAAATAAAATTTGTAGAAATCCTGCTAAATAAATCTATGAAAATGGAATTACATTATTGTTCATAAGCTAATTGGAATATTATAGTATTTATCAATTACACATTAACACTCTTCAAGTCATTGAATACGATTGCATTTGTATGTTTAGGTTTGGTCCAGAATTTATTTATATTATGGATATCTACTTGTGCATATAAATTTTATTAATTATATTATTATTTAGAATTATTGTTTTAATATATCTCCTGATCATGATTATTTTTTATTCGTATGGAATATTTTCTTAATAACTGCAATGACAATCTTTGTCTAATATATTTTATCTAAACTGATCGAAAAAAGTTAAGGATATTGTGTTTATGCGATGCCGAAATTTTTTTTAGAAAACATCTGGTACAGCTATGAATACCTATGTCTTTTACTTTGAAAAAAAAAAGTTGTTGTAGACATATACAATTTTACCCGAACAGATAAAAACCATTATCACCAAATCAGTAGATTTTATGTTTGTGAAGTTTAGTTTTGTTTTTGTGTTGCCAAGCGTAGTTTGCGATATTGGGGTTATTCTGTCATCAACAATATGAATAGACGTCATTTAAATGTAGAGGAAACCAATCAAGCCATTGGGTTGCTTCTTGGAGGTGCGCGACAGATCGATGTGGCTGATCGGTTTAATGTCTCTCAAAGTGTAATTTCCCGACTTAATAACCGATTTAATGAGACTGGATCTGTCATGGACAGGCATAGGGAGGGTAGACGACCAAGATCGACAAATGCTAGGGAGGACCGAAGACTAGTGAGAGGAGCTAGGATGGATCCTACAGCAAACTGTACGGTGCTCAGCCAGGACCTTTTCGCTGCCACCAGAATTCGTATTACCCCTCGGACGGTTTTAAATCGATTGAATGACGCAGGTTTACATTGCTATAGGCCTATAAGACGCCCTCCATTGACCGCAGTCCATAGAGCTCAACGTTTGCTTTGGTGTAATGAAAGAGCCAATTGGAATGATGAGTGGCGTACAGTGATGTTCAGCGATGAAAGCCGCTTTTGTCTTCGTGCTGACAGACGTACAGTTCGTGTTTGGCGACCAAGAAATTCCAGAGTTAATGACCGATATGTTCAGGAAGTACATCCATTTCAAGGTGGAGGTATAATGGTTTGGGGTGGAATTTTCTACGGAGGTCGAACGGAGTTGTATGTTTGTGAATGTACAATGACAGGTGAAATTTATGCCAACGACATCATTGATAACATGGTGTATGATTACCGTTGGAATTTGGAGCCCGATTTCAGATTTCTGGATGATAACGCTCGCCCGAACAGAGCCAGGGTAGTACAAGATCGGCTAGCAATCAATGAAATTGATCATGTGCCATTACCCCCGCACTCTCCAGATTTAAACTGCATCGAACATGTTTGGGACATGCTCGGAAGGGCACTAATTGCCCATCAACCACCTGTTCGGGACGTAAGGTCACTGTTCCACAATTATGGGATAACCTTGATCAAAATGATTTGGATCATTTGATTTCAAGTTTGCCTCGCCGAGTTGAAGCAGTAATTGCCAATAGAGGTGGAATCACACGCTATTAATATATTTTTCCTTTTTGATAATAATCTGTTTTGTTACATTATTAAAGAAAAGTTGCCTGTAAAACAAATATGTTTCATTTCTGAAAGAGATGGGAGTAAACGTATGTTATACAATGTTTCTTGAAAACTATTTTGTTCTCAGAGAATTTCCAATATCCTTAACTTTTTTCGATCAGTTTATTATTTTATCGAATTTTATCATCATTCTATACCCAGTTCACTACATCCGATCAAAAATTCAGTTGAATTTGGAGAAAGTAGAATTGTTGGGCAGAAAAATAACCTCTGTAACTACTATGAATCGCACACTATGAAATCTTGCATGTGAAATCTTGCTATAAGTAAGGTTGGCGTAAGTGCAATTTTTCATTGCATTTCACTGAAACTTTTCCATTATATTAGTGCGGACTCCTTTACATCAGTGTTGCTTATAGGGATTTCGCGTATGTGGCAAGGGACCGAATGACGCGCAGACACATGTGCCACGTCTTCAGGTGCGATATGCCTGCTCGAACCATAGCCAACACGCTGAGGGACATTTGCAAGAAGATCATGATCGAGAGGAGCTTGCAGCAGAACTTGGGAAAAACTATAGACATAAACGGAAAAACTCTCGCTACCAGACCAACTAATCTCCCTACCGAACACAGACGTCCTACTAGAAATTCTCAAATTTTCGCTTGTGAGTAAATTATCGAAGTGTTTGACAACTGTTTTTTAGTACTATCCACATCACCACTGTTGAAGATCAACATGTCAGTAGTTTTTAACTTATCGACAAAGCTTTCAAGTTATAAATAAAAATGTAAATTGAAATAGGTATGTATTATATAGACCATAATCATTGTTTAAATAGAACATAGTTAGTCAATGCCTGAGGAAAAGGTATTGGACACAAACGCGAGTGTCATCTAGCGTGATTAGTTACAAACATGAATATTTTACGTCATTTTAATGCAGGTTTCTTCAAAAAACCCTGATTTTAATGCTGTCCCATTGTTTTAATCAAGTTACGACATGACTTGGAGGCCAGATCACTGAAGTTACGACATGACTTGGATGCGAGCTCACTATCGCCATCTACATGTAGCATCCATTTTGATCCAATTATAATCCCATAAAATTGACTATCTTCTAAATAAACAATGCTATAATGGTGATAATCTCCCCGATCTGAACATGAGTGTAGACGAAAAAGAGTACCACCACCATATGCACTCCGGGGCGACTTAACAAAAAAAGGTGGCGCATTTGCTTTTCCAACTGCAGGAAAAACCTACAGTACCACCCGAGGAGTCACTGAGGCGAGAATGAGCGCATGTAACTGAATGAGAATAAAAATACAACATCAAAACTCATAATCACATCAATGACCCCTTCATTTCTGCCATCTTCTGCCAGTCCAGCCGCAACACTTGGTGAAAACGTTCCAGTCTATCAATGACGGATCTTAGCAAAATAACAGAGGTGGCGGATAACGTTGACGTTATGTTTAACGGAAGTGATACAGCATAGGACTGATTATCTAACTGAACACTTTCTATTAAAAATAACTCTGAAACAATTTTTTGTTGAACCCGACAGACATACTTATTTACATACATACATACAGCATTATGAACATCAAAAAGTAATGATGAATGTCAAGAAGCATCAAAATCTGTTGAAATAACCGATTTTTACTGAAAAATATCAAAAATTGATAGTTGAACATTACATCATTATTTTTCAATGACCAGTTTATAGTACCTACATACATGATAATTTTAGTGAACATTTTTGTTTTCAGTTGAAAAGCTTTATCGGTAAGACATAAAACTTCTTACATTAAAATATACTTTGACTGTGGCTAAAGAAAAAGTATTTGCAGCTCTTTGAATTGGCAGACTTTCCCTCTCAATTTTTCTTCTGAATATTAATTTAATCACAAAGAATTGGTTAATTAGATTGATAGTGAACTCTTCGGTCTGAGAGGGTCAAGTTCACGAGGGTGGTTTGACAAGTCCATGCAAAAATAAAAAGTACCAACGAATTCGGGGTAAATCTTCTTTATTTTTCAGCATAATCTCCTTTTAGGTTTTATACACTTCGTCCAACGATGTTCCAGCTTGTTTATCCCTTCCGAATAATAGAATTTGTTCATGTCTGCAAAACTGCAAAACATCCATTAGTGTCTGCAATCACCTCCTCGTTTGAATGAAATCTTTGTCCCGCCAGCCATTTCTTCAAATTGGGAAACAAATAGTAGTCCGATTGAGCCAAGTCTGGAGAATAGGGGGGATGTGAAACGAGTTGGAATCCTATTTCCATCAATTTTGAGAGCAACTGCTGAGGTGTGTGCTGGTTCTTTGTCGTGATGGCCAATCGCGGGCGTTTTTCTTGCAGCTCGGTTTTCAAACTGACCAATAACGATGAATAATATTTACCTGTAATAGTTTTATCCTTTTCCAGATAGTCGATGAGGATTATTCCTTGCGAATCCCAAAAGACAGTTGTTCAGGACTCGTGTAAATGAATGTTAAATTTTGTTTATTTTCCTTTTCGTCGTGAAACAGTGACAGGGCTATTATTGTCCCACCCTTTTATCAGAGCAAGGTGTGCTCTCTCTCGGGCCCTTCTAGACAGTACTCGCTAGGGTGAACGGTACAAAAGACTCTCTCTCGTGATTTCACCGATTAAAGAAAGCAATAAGTTAATTTGCAACAATAACACAAACTTTTCTACGTGTATGTATGTGTGTGTCTGGTGCAGCAATCAAAGGTCAATGGTACAGCGGACGGCCGTCCAGAAGAACATCGCCAAGATTGTGCTCTAATGGACGTTATCAGTTGAGGTGAGTGGGAACGGTCTTGTCACTGTCGAAATAAAAATTAAATTCACAGTCCACTGCTCATATTTCTCGCCCAACAGTCGTCATAACCTTTCCGTCCGAACGAACGGTCTTCGCCTTTTTTGTGCAGATTCCCCCTTGGTAACCCATTGTATAGATTGTTGTTTGGTCTCAGGAGTATGATAATGTATCCATGTTTCATCCACAGTGACGAAACGACGCTTAATGTCCTCCGGATTCTTCTGGAACAGCTGCAAACCATCCTGGCAATACTTCACTCGATTCCGTTTTTGGTCAAGCGTGAGCAATCGCGGCACCCATCTTGCGGATAGCTTTCTCTTGTCCAAATGTTTTTTCAAAATATTGTGTACCCGTTCAGTCGAGATGCCAACAGCACTAGCAATCTCACGCACCTTAACTCTTCTGTCATCCATCACCATATCACGGATTTTATCAATGATTCCTGGAGTCGTAACCTCCACAGGTAGTCCAGAACGTTCCGCGTCGCTTGTGTCCATATGGCCAGTCCGAAAGTTTTGAACGGTTCTGATCGAAGGTGAAGAGTCACCATAATGTTTTTGAAGCTTCTCTTTAGTCTCCTGAGGCGTTTTGCCTTTCATCAGTAATGTTTAATTACCACACGAAATTCTTTTTCGTCTATTTCTTAAAAATCACTCGACTTCCTTGATTTACACGAATGCCACGCACAAAGAAATAAACCAATATGGGTGAAACTTGGGGTGCGTCCATTCAAGAGATGATACTAACCAAACATGACCTCGATACGCGCCGGTGATACCATCTATCGGACTTTACTCGGACTTGTCAAACCAACCTTGTACATACAGAAATTCTACTTGACATGAAATAAGTTTTGAATACGCATACCTTATTACAATGTTAAAAAGCAAATGCTCGAAGTAGTTTTTACTTTAAATAGATGAAACTTAAATACAAATAATAACATGAGCACATTTCAATTATCAATTGAAACAGTGTGCCATAAACCATCTACTTTTTCAGCTCAGTCATTTCCGACGCCAATGGAAGAACCAAAGAAGATACTCCGAGCCCAATACCTGGGTAGCACGCAGGTGTCTAGTGCCACTGGCATGGACACTCTCAATGAATCCATAGAAAGGCTCGTTGCTATTGTACCGGTGGAACAGTGGCAGCCTGTCAATATATCGATAGCACCTTCTATGATAAGCATTCATCATCCAAGTGTGAGTAATAAAAATCGTAATTATAATATATAGTACAATGTCAACGTCGGATTCGTTGATAGCATTAGAACTTCGTTGAATTGCTCTTGATCTGGGTTAAGACTTGAAATATAAATATAATAAGTACACATATAAATATAAATATTTTATTATATAAATAAATTAATATAAATAATAAATAAATACAACAAAAAATAATAAACTTCAAAATTAAGATATTCTATGAGTAGGACAACCTGGAAAACCATCATGTGTGTAACTATGGCCCAAAAGCCTTTCACATCAGACATGTTAGAACAAAAAAGTTTAGTTAGGAACCTAAAAGTACGAAATTTACTATTTTCTAGTTGAAAACTTCATTATAGAATTTATTATCTGAAAATTTCACACTTCGCTTTTTTAGCCAATCAAAAAGTTAGTTTTTGTTCAGTTGCCATGACAACCCAAAAAATTTCCGGAAATTTTTATCCTCCAGAGTACCCTGGGCGAAATTAATAAGTGGAAATTTTTCTGTCAAATATTTGACATATTATGATAGTTGACATTTTGCTTTTATGCACGAATGGAATTTTATTTTTCATATGTATGAGATTTTTCATAACTATGTATTTACTAGATATTTCGAATGTGTCTGAAAATATTTTGAGGTCTCCTTGCATTTCAAATATGAATAGGTCCACCGATAAAAAAATTATGTGAATCAACTGTCTTGGTAGAAATTTCCAGACGCTTTCTTTCTACTACACTTATTGATTTCTCATTTTTGTTGTTGTATTTCAATTATGGATGACTTATTTTATCTTCGCAAAGTTCTTCGCAATATGCCTAATGTAAATTTTTGTTGTTTTTCTATTATTTCTTATCTAATTATGAAGTATCATCCGCAATATCTTCTGAAACCTTGAAAACAGCTTTACAACAATACGAACTGAAAAATTGAGCCTAATAGCGAATTCCATTGGTGAAACTGGTGCGCACAGAGTGCATTTTCTGTATTCCATTGGTAAAACTGGTGTGGAGTTTTGTATTTCATTGGGAATCTGGTTCACCTAGTTTTGAACTCAGTGCAATAATTTTAGCACGAGCTCTTTGAGCTCTTGCGAAGTCAGTGCATTTGTGAAATTGACAGAAAGCTCAAACATTTTTAAAAACTACTTCTAGTAGCATTTTCATTAAGACGTATTAAAGGAGATGAGATTACGTCCTAAAATCAACAATTTTGTAGAAAATGTCCGTAAATTCAGTGATGAAGAGGCCAGAGAAAAATATATTTATAATGGACCTTTACATTTACGGAAAATAAATTAATATAATAAATCGATAGTTGTTATTCTGAAAAGTCCATTTAACAAAAAGTTCCGTCATTTTTCTTTCATTTTAAAAAATATCACATTTGAAAGTGTGCCGCTGACGTCACGTTCATCGGAAATACCTCCCACCATAATCCACGTTCCGAAACAGGCAATACCGTTCTCCTTAAAAATATAACTTCTAGCATGATATAAGCCGTTGAGAAATAATCAATACATTGTCACTTGATCAACTCATAGATAAAAATCCACATATTAGCTATTTTTTATTGTATTTGTAACTTTCAAATTTTCTGAACGGACCATTCTTTTGATGAAGAACGAGCATTGACAACACAGCAAATCGTAATGACAGTTCTCAATTGTCAAAAGTTATATGGAGATGTAAGGTTAATGTTTATTTTATTTACATTCAACAATCAACATTCATTTTGATAGTTCAAGGTCTTTTTTGCAATGACTAATATTCTAAATCTTTCCTTGAACTCTGCTTTGAATACAATAATAACATTACGTAAAGTACTCACTTGGAAATGTTCTTCACAAAAACATATATTTCCGCTTTTCACAAAAGGTTTAAGCTGGATTTATAGATTGAGTCGCAGCCGCAGCCGTTGCAGTTGACGTTGCCGTACGAAGATAAATGTGCCGTTGCTCATGCATATGTTTATAGATTCGCTGCCGTTGCAGTTGCTGTTGTCGCTGCCACTGGTAGTTAACCAACTTTTATCTTGGACGGCAGCGGCAGCGGAAAATGACATGAAACTCAAAATGTCCTTGTCAAAAATGAACGAAATGTCACATAATTTAGGTTATGTATTTGTTTACATAGTTTGAAAGCAAAAATTAATTTTATTCAGAAATGTTAGAATATGAGGAAAATGTTAATGTAGGCGTATTCCTAAACATATTGAAAGGATTTCCACATCTATATAATCTGAAGGACAAGAATTATGAAAATATGTTCATGAAGGAAAACAGTTGGCGTTCAATGAACACAAAATTAAACTATAAATTGGTCATAATTTTGTCAGCGGCTACGGCTACGGCAGCGGAAGCGGCTGCGACACAATCTATAAATCCAGCTATATTCAGTGTTTCGAACCACATTTTCCGACGCGTTTCATCTTTAGGTGCATACAAAATTTGTTTATTGGAATTTGCACTGGTGTTCAGACAACCGGGTACAAAGCACATTTTCGACATGTTCAGTTATTGCAGGGATACAGGTACTGGAGATACTGGAATTAATAACAAATTTTAGAACACAAACAACAAAAGCTCTCAAAACTAAGAAAACCGCATTAACCTCAAAAAATAAATCAAGGTAGTGTTCGTTGAAGTTTAGATCTGATGGAACTGCTTCACTTGTATCAAATGGGTAGGCAAATGAGTTAGACAGAGACAAACTATTTTTATTGATCGCACCGTGAAACAGACGAAAGAACTGTCATACGACACATTATATTTGAATGATTATTTTTCGACATATCTTGCAACCAATCACAACATTATTATAGTGGGAATTTTCTACTTAGATTATTGCCTCGGGAATATTCGTGCTATTTTGTTTTTATTGTGTGACAACAACTGATACTTTTGATTTGACGTCTGTCATCAGTTTGCATGCAAATTGAAAAATGAATTTAGATAACAGTAATGAATAAAAATGTTATATAGAGAATGTGTCTATAATTGGGGCATCAAAAATAATAAATCGAATACCACACGAGAGTTCGATAAAGTAGAAAATAATTCTCCACATTTTTTCTCAAACTTGTTCTCTCCCTCTCCCCCTCTCTCTTCGGACTCTCGTGTCTATTGCCTGGCAACAAGTTTTCGAAAAATCTGTCGAATTATTTTCACTTTATTCTCATTCTTTTGTGGTATTACAACTGAGAATTTGGTGCACAACCTTAACAACGTTATTGCCAAGTTTAGTTTTGATGAACGTGACGTCACGAAACCACTTTTCTTCTGATTATAGATAAACTAGCGGTCAGAAAAAATAAATAAAAAATCCCGAGTGATATTAGCGTATTTACTTTCTAATTTCAGTGTTACCTCATATCTCTTGGATAGGTCCATGCTTCAAGTTTTTGCAGTTCCGTAAAAACTTAGGATGCGGAGAGACACTGCTTATGAAAAATGTTTAACGACTTTCGAACATCCGAGTTTTATTCAACAAACACATGCCATAGGGACACAAATCCTATACCAGCAGAGACTCATCAAAGTGGATTGGTTTAAAGACAAGGAGAGAATTATTCGAATTGAATAGTGAAATAAATAATAAAATAAAATATTGTCCTTAAGGTTGACCTCTGATGAACGCTTTTTTGAGGAAGTATTGTTGAAGAATTGATGATCAAGTTACTGCCTGTGAAAAATATTTGTTGGTTTTTTTCTTAAAGGTTCACAGGAAATAAGTCATCAATAAGATATTTGCCTCACAGGTTTTGGCATGTCTCGGTCATCCCTTTTCTGTGAATTATTCATTTCCAACGCACTTCATTAGTAACCTCTCTATTATGATGGTTGTGAAAACGAAAACTGACAATGTGACTAAGTTTCACGTCTGTCAAAAATATTTCGTATTCCATTGAAAATGAACTAGTGCACATTTTGGAGAAAACCAGTACAGTGTCGATGCAACACTGGTGCAAAACTAGTGCAACACTAGTTTTACCAATGGAATTCGCTGTAACTGGTTAGTGGTTAAGCTGACAATGGGTGCGTCTAACAGCATGCAGAGGCTGCAGCCGCTTTTACGCTTCACGCGCTTTATTTTCCGCTGGATTTATTTGAAACGGTTCAGTGGTCTGTTAGTTGGACCATCTAGTAGACTTGTAAAGAGCTTTTATGCTTTATCTAGCAAAGCGCTTTCCGTTTTTTTCGGATAGACATATTTTCAACACACCGCCACAATACGAATGCGTATCTGTCACTATGTTAACAAAAGCCATTCATGGCCCACTGATTATAACGTGTTGTGTCTTGAAAAATATCCAAGTCACAATAAATTAGCATTAATTTATTATATTTGGTGTGAAATTTTCACTTATAATCTTCCTAGAGCATGAATTATTTCCGGAAATTTTCTCGAAGTGCGAATTTTTTCCAGCCGAGGGAAATTTTCTTTAAAAAAATTCGTAACTGAGGAAAATTTCCGGAATATTAATTCATGCTCTCGGGAGATTCGGTAAGAAAATTTTATACCAAAACTTTTTTAAAATAGAAATTAAATTGGTGTCGTACTTAGGTGACATATTATCCATGTAACGGACATCATAGTAGGCCGTTGTTAAGGCTTTGTCTCACAACAGCGAATTGCGAAATATTTTTTTTTTGGTTCCCTGTGCTCTAGTAAAATGTGGTTTAAATAATTGAATAAAATATATAATATTCTACCCATATCTCACAATTTTATAGAACTAGAGGAAAGGGAATAACATTAAAGTAGGTAAGGTATACCTACTTCTATCGCTGATTTGATATCAAATATTTTAATTCCCCTATGCTCTAGTGAAATGTGGTTTAAATAATTAAATAGAGAAGCAAATATTCTACCAAAATCACATAATTTTATAGTACTAGAGGAAAGGGAAAAAAAGTTAAGGTCTACTTCTATCGGACGCTAATGAATTACATCGGCGGCACCTTCATTTAATATTCTCGGATTTGTTGTCAAATATTGTAATTTCCCTATGCTCTATTAAAATGTGGTTTAAATAATTAAATAAAGGAGCAAATATTCTACCAAAATCACATAATTTTATAGTACTAGAGGAAAAGGACAAAAAATTAAGGTCTACTTCTATCGGACGCTAATGAATTACATCGGCGACATTTTCATTTATTAACCTCGGATTTGATGTCAAATATTGTAATTTCCCAATCCTCTAGTAAAATAAGGTGTAAATAATAATCTAAAATAAATGTTAGTCTTTATACTTTTCCTCATTTTATACTACTAGAAACAAGGGAAAGTATTAAAAGAATTAAAAATAATAACGCATACAAAATAAATGATAATTTTACGAGTTATAAAATTAATCAAAGTTGGCTAGATGTAGTGACAGTGACAAGTTCCTTATGTCTATGGTTTCTTATAATTAATTGCATTGTTAACAATTGGGTGTCGTAAAATACAGATAATTAATTGAATATTTATTAATAAAATGAATGGCGATACGTACAATCTTTGTTCCATTTGTACAGAATGTGAACATATTCAAATTTATCATAAAAATGTAATAGTTATTTTCCTAACAACTGCGGAAAGTGATACTTTCCCGCACGCGACTGCCGTTGACCCGAACGACGCGAAGCGGAGTTCGGGCAAGCAGTCAAGGGCGGGAAAGACACTTTACGCATGAATTAGGAACATTATTTTTTCTACGACCGCATAAATATTCAAAAAGCACATTGAAAATATATATTTTATTTCAACATACAAAACATTCCATGAAAATCCACTAATTATTATTAATATCAATGTAGAAAACACAATTTGTTGCATTCTGCAAATGCGTCAGAATAGCCGGTCCAGAGTAGTTAGTTGGTGGTAACTGGCTGTTAAGAGTAACACTCGTAGATTGCAAAGTGCATGAAGATGACGGAGACGGCATCGGTTGCAAGTTGCCAGTACATGAAAGAATTTTATTCAAGATGGTTTTCTTCTGTTCTACGGAGTCCTCCAAATAACTCTCAGCAACAATGAAATGTACATTTAATAACGATAAATTGACATATTTTACTTTCCCGCACTAGTGCGGGAAAGCGAGTTTTCCCGCACTAGTGCAGGAAAGTGACACTTTCTAAACTAAAATGAGTGCGGGAAAGTGGGTAAAAACGCACGGTCGTAGAAAAAGTATTTAACTGATTTGGTGAAAAATTCTGTCCTAAAACCTGAACAAGAAAATCTATTTAAGAACATGAGCAATATTCTTTGTGAAACTATTCCTATATCACCAATAAATCCTGTGTGGAAAAGAACAAAATGGTGTCGAAGTATTACTATTATTTCATGAAGCATAGACATTCAATGGAAAAAAAACACGGATCCTTACCTTACTCGCCATTGAGGAGAAAAGACGTGGAAAAGGAATTTATAATACATTTGAAGTAACAGATAAAAACATGTACCTATAATTATGTTATAAATAAATATCTATCAAAACTATTTTACGCCACTGTGTTTATGACAGCTGTCAAGCCAGAGGGAAATTTCCACTCCACAATTTCCCTCTACGCAGATAAATTTCCGAAGAAATCAGGTTACTGTCATAGCAACATGTCAAAATGCAGGCATCTGATTGGCTAAAATTAACTGGTATAAAATTTTCTTACTGAATCCCCCGCGTGCTTGAATTAATTGCAGGAAATTTACCTAAGAAAATTCATGTACTCGAAAAAAATCAGGCAATAATTCAAGCACTTTGGAGATTATAAGTGAAAGTTTGTTGACTATTCCTTTCTGTGATGAAAATTTTCTTTTTGCAGGATGACCGTCTTCTAGCAGAATGTAGAGTTAGATATCTATCTTTCCTTGGAATAGGAAAAGTAATCAAGCATTGTGCTTTTATCATGCACACTGCACAGGACACCTTCATGTCTCACGTTTTTTATTGCGAACCGTCTTCTGGTGCTTTGTGCAAAACAATCGAAGCAGCTTGCAAGGTAAGAAAACAAATGAGGTTTCGATCTGTTACATTGATATTTTTCATGCAAATTCGGCTGACACTCCGCTGTTTTTTCAGCTGAGGTATCAGAAATGTTTAGATGCTCACCCTCAAGGCTTGGGAGGTAGTAATTCAAATTTGAGCACGCCTGGCAGCAGTATTGGAGCAGCTTTGAAATCGATCGTAGGGTCTCTCAGAGGTCGGAAGAGTAAAAGTGCGGAATCCTGAGACCAGGAACCGTCTCTCCAGGTAACCACAGTTTTCCTTATTTTTTATGTTACCTACTAAATTTTTTCAACGTGTTTTGCTATTGTTTTCAACGTACTAATATTTCTTTGAATATTGCTATGTATTCCGGGCGGACCAATTCAAAACTTTCGACTCCGAAGGTTAGGGAAATACTGCCTTAAGCGAAATTAATTTTGAGATAATAATGTTTTATTTATTTATTTAATGAATACCTTCCAGTCAGAACAAGTTCTGGTTTGAGGAAGTTGTACATGTAATAATAATAAAAATGATTAACAATAATTGCATCTTGCAATTGAAACAAATATATCATAAATCACTAATAAACATAATTAACATATACAATAAAGATGAAACCATAATAAAGTCTTAAATTGGTGCACAAAGATTGATCATTAGAGGCAGGATATCAATGGACCTTTCCACAACATATGAAAGAACACTGTGATTAGAAAGCTAATATCACTCGGGATTTTTTATTTATTTTTTCTGACCGCTACTTTCTCTATAAACAGAAGAAAAGTGGTTTCGTGACGTCACGTTCATCAAAACTAGACTTGGCAACGTTGTAAAACTTGTGCACCATGGAATCTTAAATTCTCATTACACTGGATTGTGTCGTATGACAGTTGTCATTTGATAGCAGATGGGTTCGTTCGTCTGTTTCACGGAGCATCAATAAGAATCGTTTGTCTCTGTTTAACTCGTTTGCACTTCAATATTTACTACAAGTAGAGCAGTTCAAATATGTATGCTTCAAACGAACAGGCCCTACTTGATTTCTTTTTTGAAGTTGATGCGGTTTTCAAAGTTTTGAAATGTTTTTGTTGTTTGTGCTCTAAATATTTTTCTTAATTCCTGTATCTGTATTCCTGCAATAACTGTGAACATGTCAAAAATGTGCTTCGTACCCGGTTGTCTGAACACCAGTGAATATTCTAATAATAGTATATTGTGTATCTAGTGCGTGAAGTATACTTTTTTACGCGTGTGTGGAAGTTTGTGGAACGAGCCGCAGGCGAGTTTCACAATCCGCACGAGCGTAAAAAAGTCTTCACGCACGTGGTGCACACTATACTTTTTCTACGACCTTTTACTTAGAGATTGAATTAAAGGAAATTTTCATCGGGTGCCTCTTTGAGAAATTTTAATACGTGTTCCTTTTCCAAAACGCGTGATTATTTAGGAATGTATCCCTCGTTTTTCCGTTTCAAGAAAGCGCGAACTTTCGGATAATCACCAATTTGTACGTTGTACTTAACACTAAGGGTGCTTTTCAACATTGAGTAGTGACTCCATAAGGTAGAAGATTTAACCTTTGTTGATAATTCAGATAGGTAGGCTAATATTACCCTTTCGGAGAATGATTGGACGTTGTTTGTATTGCGCCATTGCATAAACTTTTCCAAAGTGTTTTCGTAAATTCCCAACGATTTTTGTGGCAATAACGATTAACTTGCTTCACTGGCTGCTAACGTTATATTTGGAGGAGTTGATGGGAGTACTTCAATGCTGTCCATCAGGAATTTGCGTGAAATACACGGCTAATCGGTTTAAATCAAAATTTCGTCGTACTATTTATTAATTCAGAGGGTAATTAATTACTATTTACGGTCTATTAACTGATGTAACTCTGAACTTCACTCTGCGGGAACTGTCATATTTGTCAATTTCTCTCGCCACCGCTACCTAGACCAGCGACCGGTGTGTGAATTTGTATTGACTCTTATGGCACCGGTGCGTGAAATAAATCCCATAAGAAAAGCATGGCACTTCACACACCGATTCGTGAAATGAAGCTTTACACATTTTTATCGATGTGTGACGTTAGTAATTCACAGACGGGAGTAGAAAAAAATATTTTTTTAACACATTCAGTTCATCTTCGGATCGAATTAAAGAAGTACTGAAACAATTCTTTTTGTTGTAAAATGTGGTTCAGCAATAAATAAACCTTGTATAAAAGCGGAAATATAATTATGTTTTTGTGAAGAACATTTCCAACTGAATATTACTGTATTCAAGCAGCGTTCAAGGAACGATTTTAAATTTTAGTCATTGCAAAATATTAATTCACATTTGTCAATCATCTCATGATTTACCCTCGGTAAATTATCCGAACTTCCCTTCACGAAGCCTTTCCATATTTGATACACAAATAAATTCACACCAGATCGATCATAATAATACCTCGCTACAGTAATAATGAATGTATCAGTTAAATGTTGAAAAACAAACATTAACCTCAAATCGGAAGCTTTCGTATACTGCAATGCAGTAATAAAAAACGACGTTATTTAAATACTGCATGACCGTATTTGTTTTGTAAAATAAGTGTTATCGGTTATCATCTGGTTTTCCCTTATTTATTACTTACCTTATTTTTAACCTTTCTTGGAAGTTGTATGGCAAATTGGTAATGATGGAGACTCTACTGGAAGCTGTTGATGTTCTGGGTTTAAATTAAAATAATACGGAACAACTTCTCTCAATTAAACCACATCATCATCATACGTAAACCGAAAATGTTTAATTCCTTCTTTTAGAATAGACATTTTTATTTACTTTATATCAAAACCTTTGCATCGCCTTTCTTATCTCCAATTTTTTAATACATGCAAGTAATTAAAGGACAAATATACAACAAAACAAATGGGGTAATCAGAAATATCAGGTATCACATTAAATTTTAATGTCAGAAACTGTACAATCTGCGCTGGGTGGTCACACGTTTAGACGGAATAATTAAAATAAGGGAAAAATAAGACCAACTTAAAGCAGACATAATTAATAAAGTCAGGCACTATCCTTAATAAGGGAAATATAAGGTAAGGTACATGAGCGCATGCGCAGGTGTCAAAATAAGGACAACTTTAATACTGCTCTTCCTAAAGTGCGCGTCCGATAACTCTCTAAATGAATGTATCAGTTAAATGTTGAATGTAAATAAAAACAAACATTAACCTCTCGAGATTACTTTTGTTGCATGAGAACTGTCATAATGATTTGCGGCGTTGTCAATGCTCGTTCTTCATCGAAAGGATGGTCCGTTCAGGAAATTAGAAAGTTACAATAACAATAAAAAGTAAAATGTGGATTTTTTCTATGAGTCGATCAAGTGACGAAGTTTTAATTATTTCTCAATGGCTTATACCGAGCTAGAATCTATATTTTTGAGGAGAACGGTATTGAATGTTTCGGAACGTGGATTGTGGAGGGGGTTGTTTCCGATGAACGTGACGTCAGCGGCACACTGTCAAATGAGATATTTTTTCAAAATGAAAAAAATATAGTGGAACTCTATGTTAAATGGACGTTTCAAACTAGAATCTATCGATTTAAAAGAGTTTTGCAATTTATTTTTCATAAATGTGAAGGTCCATTCCGTTAGGAAATAATGTATTTTTTCAGATGTTTTAATTTGGAAAAATTTCTGCAATTTGTTACATTATAAGGTAATTAGTTAAATTCATCTAGAGCAGCGTGAGTGAATTTTTTTCGCCAACTGTAGATGTAGCAGAATCAAGGTGAAACAAGTTATATTGTCTGGTGTTATGACTATGAATTTCTGAGTTTCTCACTAAAATTAAATTTGATTTTAATTTTAATTTATAATATTGAATGCAATTTTTAAGGTATTTATTTTATACAATTCATCTAAAGAAAATTTGTCTGTAATTGCAAATAAATAATTAGTTGGTATGTCAAATGGGAGACGATACAGTACTTTCAGAGATTTTCTATACAGGGTGTTTCTTAAGTACGTGTAGAAACTTCAAGAGCATGTTGCTGACGTCGAAATAGGAAAAAAGTTCCCATAAACACATGACCGCAAGTTATTCGTTTCTAAGATACAGATTGTCAAAGTTTAATTATTATATTTGTGTTTTTGTGAATAAATGCCAAAATATTTGTGATATTCGAGTAAAGTTTGGTATCTGAGATGATTTTTCAATGACAAAATTAAATATTGTGTTAATTGTGAAAAAACTAATTTCTAATTGAATTCATTTTGAATTAAAAAATCTTGTCATTCAAAATCAGTTGCATCAATTATTTCAAGTCTCAATAAATCGAAAACAGTGACCTCTACCTAGAATATAATTTTTACACAAACTAAGAAATAAATATTCCCAGATACCAAACTTTGCCCAAATATCAGAATTATTTTGAAATTATTCACAAAAAATAATAATAAGAATTCAAATTTGACACTCTGTATCTCAGAAACGAATAACTTGTGGACATATGTTTATAGGAACTTTTCTTTTTATTTTAATGTCATCAATACGCTCCTGAATTTTCTACACGTACTTAAGAAACACCCTGTATGATGCTGATATTTTATTATAATTATTTTTGGACCAAGATCCCCAAAGGTTTATCAAATAGGTAATACGACTTAGTATGTGAGAATATAGAATCATATTTATAAATTTTTCAACAAGTTTAGGACAAAGCACCAATGATTTGAGAATTTTTTTTGTTAAGACCTCAATACGTTTGTCCCATTTTAATTTTTCATCTATCCAAATACCAAGATACTTTATTTGTTCAGTTCTTTTCAATAACTTATTTTTGATCTTGATGTTAAGGAAAATATTCTGTTTGTTTTTTTGCTGGAAAATTATATCAGTATTTATCGATAAAAGGTTACAATAAAGCCATTTTTCAAAATTTTTCAAGTCTTCATCAATAGTGTTTTCTAGAAAGAGAGAGTTTTTGTTTTCATATAAAAGTACTCTATCATCTGCGTATAGGTATAACTTCCTGCTAACTCAATTTTAGAGATATCTTGAGTACATAATAGATACAAGATGGGTCCCAAAACAGATCCTTGTGGAACGCCCGTATTAATTGGTAGTCTAATAGACTCAGAGTTGTTACATTTGGTACTGATTGTCCTATTTTCAAGATAGGACCCCAAAAGATTTTCCACTGTACCCCTAAATCCTATTGTTTCCAAGTTTTCCAAAAGTATTTTGTGGTTAATTGTATCAAATGCCTTCAAAACAGTTAACACATAGTTTCCTGTATCAAGTTCATTTTGAATTACTTGTAGTACTGCCGCTTGTGTGCCACTATTTTCTTGGAAACCAAACTGATTACTATCAAAGCCATATCTTTTGTTTATAAAATCAACAATACGTCTTTTCAGAATTTTTTCAAAAATTTTAGAGAAAATGCTCGATAAGGCTATTGGTCTATAATTTGATGGATCTTCAGCCACTTTTGTATATAGCTAGTAAAGCATTTTGAATACTGTATCTTCTTTTTGTTGTTGTTTTGTTTTTTGTAACATTGAAAATATCACACTTTCTCTCTCTCTTCCAGGACTGTGGCATAGAACCTGTGGAGCGCGAAGTGATCAGACACAGGCACTTGCAATCACCACTAACACCGAAGTATTTTAGTACTAGTCTACCCTCGGCGGCTAACCTCGGCTCTCCTCTCTCCCCCACTACGGACTCGAGACGTGCGCATCTCTCCCGTCGGGAGTCTCTCAACTGAACCTCTTTTGATTTTTCCCGTTCGATGTTTCCGTTCTGACGAGCATGTAGGTTAAGACTTATGCAACTAAATATGAAATTGTTGAACGGTTCCGAGGTTGGATACGGGATCGGATCACGAATATATCAGGGTATGAGTACGTCGATACATACTCAAAAATAAAAAAATCTCGGAATATCTTCTTGTATCGATGAAGTGTGGATAACTGAAAAGAAAACTTGCTTCCGGTATTATTGGAACTTTTGGCGAAGTATCATATTCAGTCCTATGCTGTATCACTTCCGTTACGTTTAGCGGTAAGACGTTATCCCAACTTAATGGTCGTGCATAACAGCTATCGTAACGTACATCGGTAAAGTCTGTATGCTGTATCTGCATTTTAATGGTTACCGTTATGTCGTCCGCTATAGCGTAGTGGTTATTTCGGAAGAAAGTATTGCGTTATCGAAGAGAAGGAACGCTATATGAAGCATGACGTATAAGAGTGAATACGACGAGTGCTGTCACCGCTGTCAATAAATTATACATTCGACGTATCGTAAACGCCGAAAATTTTAAAATCTCGGAATAGAAAATATAAATCTATCGGCATGCAGTTCACGAAATTTATCCTGACTATTTTGGTTGTTTTCAAGTATTACAGCTGGTTTTTCAAATGTGAGTGGACCTGGTACTGAGATGAACAGTAGTTATTCAATAGCAATATTTCCAAATAAAAATGTAAAGGAAAGGATAACGGTTTTTCGAATATATGGTAAATTATATTCATTAATAAAAGATGATATTTATAAGTGAATCAACCTAGAAATAGGCATGAATAAACTCTACTCACTTTCATTCACATTACTTCGTTTTCCTTGCTGTGAAATGGGCCCCAAAACTTCAACTAAAGTCTTCAGTGGCTTTCTCAATAGGCGAAAATGCTTTCGAAAATTAATTTCCGTCAATTCCAATGGATTGCTGATATCGCGTAACATTCTTCTTTCCGCGTTTTGTTCATATCTTGAATGAAATATATATCCTTATTTTAAAATAAAGCCACTGATTGAAGTCAACGGAAAAACTAAACTTTGAATTGTATTCTCTAATTGCTTGCGCATAGCGGCATGAAAAATTCTTCAAAAATACGTTTTTTGGGGTAAAATTATTGGAAAACACGAGAAATAAACTAAAAACTTGGACAGTTATGGTCATAACGGATGGCATATACGTCAAGTTAAATTACGATCGCTATGTTCTGAAATAGCGCAAGCAGTTAACGAAACACCTTAAGGTGAGAACAGACCAAGCAAACAGTGTTGTGCAACATGTGCAAAATGTCTCAGAACTGGACTGAAGAGCAAACTCTGAACTTGATAGATCTTGCAAGAGCTTTTCAGAATATATGGAATCCCGACTTATAGGAACAAAAATAAACGTACTGACTCATTCAATAACATAGCTGAAGCTATGAACGCAAACCACACGAGTAGAGCATCTTCTTCGTCGCTCAATGGCACCGACTAAATGAACACTGGACAAACACCGGAGAAACTAGGTAGGTCGATGTTGACGAACAGTTTGTCGACAATGTTTTAATGTTTTCTTCCCACGGAAACAAGTTTGACAACAGCTGCCTAAGTGTTGTTCAACTGTTGCGCAACAATGTTTGCTTGGTCAGTTCCCAAGGAGACTAAACGTTATTTAATCCCCATAAGACAATGGGGACAGTAACGGACTAGCTCTTGGTATATGATAGTTACTGCTGACAGTTTTGTTGCTTGGTTCCAGTTCCACTCAGTACTCATATCCAAGTACGTCACTATGACGCGTTAATTCTACAAGATTCTGATTGGCTAGAGCTTATTAAACACTCCTTGTTAAATTTTAGTCTCTTTGGTCTGTTCCCACCTTTAACGCGTACCATGATACAGCATACCAATCTTAGCAAAATAACGGAAGTGGCGAATAACGTTGACGATATGTTTAGCGGAAGTGATACAGCATAGGGCTGATTATCATACTACCATCGATGAATATACGCTAAGGGTTCACTGTAAGGGACAGCCGCTAGAGGGCGTTACTGTATATCCGAAGGACACTGCTCAAATGAGAAATTTATTTAGGAGTATATTTTTGGAATAGCTGATTTCTAAGCAATTCCTATTGAAAATCAACTGAAACAATTATAAATATCTATTTGACTTACCACAATAACCCAAAGCACAGCCTACAGGAACCTCTCCTGACCTTACAATAAACTAAGATAACATGCAACGTTGCCAGATCATACGGAGTTAAATCCATTAAAGTCCCTCTCTGCGATTGGTCACTGTAATGTCGGGGAGTTGAAATGATACATCCATGCCAACTGACTTGAAAATGCGTAAATTATTAGCCATCCTAACCTGACCTTACTAACCTTACATAAACAGAATAACCATACAGAAAACAATATATTAGTAATAAAATATTAATGCGAAATTCGAGAAATACTAAGGTCTGTGTATGATCTGGCAACGTTGAAATTCAGCACTACAATTATTAGACGCTCCTTATAAGAGTACCATCTAACGGCTGTCCCTCAAAGTGCAAGGTAGTCAAAGCTTCAGCAGAGTGTTTCTTTGAATGCTCAAAATGCCATCTTTCGTTGACCCCTACATTCCAAGCATTTTTGAGTACTTATTTTTTGAAAATTGCATCAAATTGAATTGCTCAATAGTAATAATGTCGCTCAAATTTAGATATTCTTCTAGTCGTGATTGTCATTTAAAATATTTGAACATTTACACTACCATTTCAACGGATACTATTCAATTATTGTCGAGGGATTTACCAAAATACCTAATGTCCTGAACACTAATCTGAAAGTCGTTTTGCGGGTCTCTGGACTCATTTTCCAGAATAGGACTTTAAAGCCTGGCAATACTATACTATCGCGTTTATCATCAAATTATCTATCTTCTGATATATATTTCGTTAGTTAAGAGATCAGTGGAGTTACCGATATTTACTCAACTGTTCATACCTGCAAATGAGTAGGCAATACTACCTAGGCATATTCTTTAATTATAAACTGTTGGTTAAAACAAAATTCGTTTGGTTAACAAATGGGTGCAGCACAGAAAAAAAAAATTTAATTAAAGAAAGCCATGACCACATTTTGGTAGGTAGGGCATTTTAGGCGCATTTGTCTATTTATTAAACCTCATAAAAAATATGTTTCATCCAGTTCACAGAAGTAGTTATTCAACGGGCCCTTGAAGGAATTCAAGGTAAGCACTGTAAATCTCATATTTGATATTATGATGAATATATCTTCTGTGATTTGGACCAGGACGGACATTTCAGCAAATTTTCGATACGCTACTTTTAATCTGCCTGGATTTGGGGATCCCCGCCCCCCGGGTACCTCACAGCGAACATCCTAGCAAATTTTTGAAACTCCTTCAGCTGGAATTCAATTAGAAAGATGTACCAAATGAGTTATAAAAAATGTAAATCATGGCATCACACCAAAGATAAAAGTCTGGTTGAAACTGTTATGCTTTTTAGTATTTCAGTAATTAGCCAAAAATAAGCTACTGTGCTTTTATTATTTTATCAATTTAGCCAGACAGGTATATCATCAGCATCCGAAATCTAGTCTGCAACAAAATGATTAAAAAGTTAGTCCACGAAAAATCACTGAAGTTCCTGAATTGAATTTGCAAAAGAAAAAAAATTTTATCAAAAACTGTATGCGTAAAACCGATTCCCGGTTTACCAAAGTAGTGTTTGCTCTTAATGTGTAAACTCGGAATTGTATCTCTAAAATGGGACCGAGCGCCACAAAAGGACCTTTAGATTCGTGTTCAGGATGTCAAATTATGAAAAACAAAAGTAGAATGTTATATTAGCTTGAATTAGTATTGGGGGAGTCCGTGTTACACCGCGACTTTTTCTATTATGTGTGAAGTGGAACGGTAAGTTACTGCACTTTAAACTTTTTAGTCCGAAGGGGATACCATCAAACTCAACTGTGATGGTGTTTTTAAATGATTTATCAAATTAAGAGGAAAAGCGTTATATTCCGAAGAAGGGTGAAAATAATCTTCACTTCCAAGGGATGTTTGAAGCTCTCTGCTATCTTAAAGTGCCAATATTTACCAAAGTTGAGAAGTTCTCACATCGTTGAAACTGTTATTATATCGTGATCTCGTACCTGTATCCAACTCCGGATATTCAAATGAAACTACTTACTGCCTTCTATATATTGCCAAGTAGGTGAAACTACTTGCCAGATAGTTACTTTAAAATGAGTATATATAGTGTTTAATTCATTCCAGATTTTATATACTTTGTATAGTGATATATCCAGTGTATTTATATTATTATTTATTTATTTACTCACCATTTATATATTTCAGTTTAATGTCGCGGTTAATAGAAAGGGTCACTGGGCATTTAGGGCTCCGCTTCTATTAAGCGCGAGGTTCGACTGGATTTTTGACTAACACGTATATTTCGCTATCAAATCGAGTTTCGAGTACGTCTGGGACTTTATCCGAACCCTTCAAGTACTATGTTTAGATTAAATTTGAATTGTCTGAAGTGCAACATAATAACAGTGTTGTCTGAAAAATTGACAGGAACTTATCAAAAAGCACTTCACACCTCAGAACATTTTCAGTAGTAATACCACGAGTGATTGAATTTTTGCGATAAGTCTGTCGCTTCATTTCTAAACAAAACTGAATTGCTTTGTTTTCTTGAAGAAATTCAGTTGAGTTCAGAAATAAAAATCAGACTTATAAGATAAATTCAATAACGAGTGGAATTTTATGAGACTATTTCACAAAGTGAAAGTTAAAAAATCTGGAATTTGGCAGAATTAGAAGAAATTAGCAAAAGAGTGAAAAGTGGATCTGAGAAATTAATAAAGTTCAATAAACAAGAAACATTTCTTAATTCTATAGAAGTTATACGAAGGCGTAGAAGGGCCACGGTTTTTTCCTATTTTTAATCCCGACTTCTATCTCGAGATCCCGACATCTAAGTCGGGATCCCGACTTCTATCTAGGGATCTCGAGATCCCGACATCTAAGTCGGGATTCCGACTTCTATCTCGGGATCTCGAGATCCCGACCTGCTCTGAATCAGCCATGGGTTTTCTATCCTTCCTGACGAAACGAATTATATTTAGAGTTCACAACCTCGCACGCGTAAAGATTGTAAAGACTGACGAGTGACGACTGAAGTTGACTACAAAGAGTAGATATAGGCGATATAGCCGAAATCCCGACTTCTATCTCGGGATCTCGAGATCCCGAGATAGAAGTCGGAATCCCGACTTAGATGTCGGGATCTCGAGATCCCGAGATAGAATCGGGATCCCGACTTATATGTCGGGATCTCGAGATCCCGAGATAGAAGTCGGGATCCCGACTTAGATGTCGGGATCTCGAGATCCCGAGATAGAAGTCGGGATTAAAAATAGGAAAAAACCGTGGCCCTTCTACGCCTTCGTAAATTTATCCCAAATCTGCTCATTTCTAAAAGCGTGCATAGCGTGATTACTAGTATTTGACGTTTAACTGTCACATATACGAATCTGAAAACAGCGAACTTGACAAGCCAATCAGGGTCAACAGACAAGTTTGGTATTATCGATTATTTCACTTATGCTAAAATAGTGTGTTATGATTGGTTGAAATTTTTGTGTTGATGAATGAAAACATCATGTTTTCGATTTTGTAGTTCGGCTCTTGATTGGCTACTGGATATGTATATGATGTGTTTTCGATTTTGTAGTTCGATTCCTGATTGGTTATTATCAAAACACAAACTTACCACTAGCAAGCTGCTATAATGACAACACCAAACTTTGACCAAAACTAAATAAGCACTCACTATTAATTCATATCAACTTCACAATTTTCGACAAATTTTGCATACTCGTTGATTAATCAAATCACTAAATCAAAATGTTATCAAAACATAACCTCGAGCGAGAAGCAGTAGACTAGACATGCAATGACGAAACTACGAATGACGCGCTCTGTCATTGGTAACTGAAATAGAGGGATGTTTGAAATATCTAGTAAATGTTTTGTTAGTTGCATAATTTCAGAACTGAATGCGGGATTAATGTTTCTAGTTAAATTGAATAGTAAATAAATAAAAATGGTTTCGATTTTATTCATGAAATAATCGTAACAAATACAACTCGTATGTTACTTTAGGCAACCACACTCGCGCAAGTGCTCATGTGGTTGCCAAGCAACATAATTTGATTCTCAAATTCAAAGGAATTGCTATTTCGATAATCACCGATACACTTGTGGTATTACGATAATTCGAACTTGACTGGATCTCCTGATTGGTTCATTTGACAAGTACGTGAAATAGTCATAAATACATCATTCAGCATTGTTGATTTACGAAATTACAACTCATCTTAATTTTTGGAGTAAAGAAACTGAAAAAAATTGATGTAGTTGTGAAAAATATCTCTAATATACACTCGAATGCGTTGCTCAAAGTCCTAGACTGAACAAGTGGAGGGAGGCTATTATTATTGTTTGCTGCTGCTCTCCAAGGCGTCTTACTGATTTTTGGTTGAAAAGAGCATGTGGACTATCCTTGATACACTCGAGAAAAAGTCTCGTACTCAATCATAGAATCAAACTCATAGTTAGAGAGCCGTGAGGTGAAAGTCCATCCCTCAAAAACCCCAAATTTCAAATATTTTTTCCACACTCCTGGGAAAATGTCTATCGACGATTTTGATATGTCTTCTGTTATGATAATTTCGTTTAGAAAGTGACTAGTAATCAACTGACAAAGCGGAAGACGATTTGGTTGAGGCGCAATACTCAAAAGCTATTTTTGAAAATTTTGGGCCCCAAAAATTCGACGTCTCATATATGCTTAATTTGTTGTTCCTGTAATGCCCGGCCTCAGGGTTGACCAAATAAACAAATTGAAAAATCGAACTTGGGTTCAATCTTAAGCTTCCAAATTTTGCATGGAGCTTCTTCAGTAGCCAGAAAATCTAATTTTCAAAGAGAAGACTTCCCTTTGAATTTTCTCTGTTTGTTCCTGGTAATCTCTTTCTCGAAATTTTTCTTTTCGATAATTCAGTGAATAAACATTGATAAACTTACCTCAACTAGTAGTTAATGAAAACAGAAATATATTCCATCCCCTATATAAGGGCTTTTCGCCCCCGCTGGCTCAACTAATGTATTTGAGAGAGGAAGAGCACATATGAATGAATGCCACCAAATGAATTATTTGGTGTTAGGCGTACATGTATTTGTTGTTTCCAATTGAGAAATTGTTATAATTGTTTTTCCGTTAACCAGCTGTCGTTCCCTTACGAACGACAGCCCTCAGAAGTCGAAACTTGTGCGAGCCAAGGATTAACGAGGTCTTACCTTTTTAGGTGCGATTCCTAGACATCCGCCAATTTGACAAATGGTGCTGAGTTTTGAAATTTTCCACGCATTGTTTTCTAAGTGAGGTGATTTATCACTTGAACGTTTTGAGTACCTGAATACAAGACACTCGATTTGATAGTATTCCATTGTTTATAATTCGACAACACTGATCAAATATATAACCAGGTTTTTTGTGCTACCTTTTGATGTTGTTTTCAGAGTATCAGTATTGCCCTCGCGAAGCAGTTGGATCTGATTGATGTTGCTGTTATAATGCTAAAGATACTGCTCATTTTGAAAGACAGTTACTGAATGTGCCCGCTAACATCAAATTGTAGGTTTGGTCGAAATTTGGCAGGAATGAATATTGTGTTTTGGAAAATATTTCAAAATATTCTCAATTCACAGTATTGCAAACAAAAATATAATTCAATATTTTTTTTTATGATTACTAAGAAATTCCAATGGATATTGTCAGAAATGGCATGAAATTACAATAGATTTTTCCTCTAACATCATTTTCAATTCTAGCCATGTGTAGACATTCCCTATCAAATTGTATGAATGAAAATTCGCCATTGTACGTAATAAGACAATTTCATATTTAAAAATCTCTCAAAGAAACAAAAGATGTTAGAAATATGTGCACTAAGCTACTTTGATTTTCATTGCTTCGAAAAAACTAACAATGTTATAATGCTTGTTTGTGGAACGTGTTGATTTTCGAGAAAGTAAGCACCAAGAAAGAGTTCTCAACAATAACTTTATGGTAATGGTGTCATCATATTGTGTACATATTTTCAAAAACGCTACTAAGACTGCTTCAAAGTCCTTTATATCTGCTTAGTGAAAGGCAACCAAATTAAATAATTTTTTATTAGAGAGTTTTTTTATTTACCTCCTTCAACAGCCATTTAAAAGGGTCACTATTTAGACCGTCAGATAGTGACAGATTTAGGTGCCCCATTTTCACATACAAGCCTCGAATATGGTTGAAAAGTAAGTCGATGTTGAGTAAAATGAAGGGAAATTCACGAGTGGCTCGTGGGGAAAACAGGGAAAAATCAAAAAGAATTTTCATTAAATTTTCCGACGACAAAATCTACTTTTCCATTCGCGCCACTCAAGCCATTATGTTTTTCGGTCTAGTGACGATGTAGGTTTTCATAGTTTCGATGGGCTTGCGTGGGAAAACCTGTTAAAATCTCGATTTTTCTTTACAAGATTACAGCCTCATTTTAACCCTTTAGCCACCTTCAACACTCAAGCCTTTGATCTTCTGAAGCCAGGTTATATTAATTAATGATTAGGTGAACACGGCTCGCGTTAAAATATGGAAAATCGAATTTTCCATGGAAAATCGAATTTTCCATATGTTATCCCCAGGAGCCACTTGTAAATTTCCCTCCATTTTACTCAACATCGATGTACTTCTCAACCCTATTCGAGGCTTGTATGCGAAAATGGGGCACCTAAATCTGTCACTTTCTGACGGTCTAATTCTTCACGTCCAGCGTTATTCATAATCCGGCCATCATGTAAGTCACCCATCCGGTAAGATACCCATCCGGTAAGTTCCCATCCGAAGACTGCAGCAGAATCATCCGACTTCTGGAATAAAGTTTGTACTATACATTATAATTACGAACTCTCCAAACAATGATCAAAGGCTGCTTCCACAATCCACAAACGACTATTTAAAGAAGGAAATGCTTTTCTGGGTCATACTCCCGGTCATAAAATTTTGCATACTTGTAGATCTATAAAATAAAAAAGAAGTTTTCCCAAAATTTTAAGAACTTATATAAGATAACTTAATCTAGACTGGAAAAATTTAGAAAATTTTTTTTTCAGGAACTGCCCAAATTTTCTTACCAATAGCATCCCCTTCTTTGTTAAAATCAGAATAGACCAGTTGAGATGTGATACACTCATCTGCTGCTGGAGGTATTTTGTTTGTTGAAAAATGTTTGTAACGGGATATTTTCAAAAAATACAAATATATGCCAAACAAATTATATCATACTTGATGCGAAGTGGCTCTAGTTCTGAATTTTCAAATCCGTTTCCAAGTGAATAGACCAAACTTCTTGCTCATTCAATCTTCAAAAATTATTCTCTGAAGTACCGTTAAAACGGGGGACTTGAAAACGGGTGATGACTTGAAAAATATTACCGCGCTTAAAATTAAAAATTGCTACATCTAGTGGCGGATAGAAAAATCATCAGTGGTCGAAATTATCGAAGGAACAAGTTCCATTGTAGTCGTTTCACGTGCTAGTACATGGACGCATCTCCATATTATTTATAACAACACTGAAGCAACTTAAAATCAGGTAAGAAAGGAAGTACTTTTTATACGCTGTACACTTCCGTCTACTGTGGCTTATCTGAGTATGTTACAATTTTTTCCTAAAAGCTCAATATGTGAACTGGACGAAATTAGCCTCACTTTTCTCTCCATTTCATGCGAAATCATTTTCAAACGTTTGAAGTAACATAGAGCGATACAAACACCGCGCGTTAGAAAGAGATACAACATTGAATTCGTACACGTTGAAACTCGGGAATAGACTCCCAGTGGTGTCACAAGAGCTCCTTACGTTAAATGGAAAGCAGCTAATATCTACCCATTCTCTTGGTACGTTTTATTGTAGGCAGAAATGCTCTTCTCGTAGAACTAGAATTTGACACATAAATCGTAGCAGAAATTGACAGTATTGACATTGAAAGTAGTTTGAAACATATGGACTTTAATTTCTGTACATTTCAGTTTGGTTGTATTTTGAAGCTCAAAAAACTTCATTTACACACATTAAAACGATTTTGGTAGTGAACAGCCTCTAGTTAAAATGAATATGAGTGTTATACGGACGTGAGTAAAGTTATAGATGGGAATGTTCAAATACGTATAGGTTGTACAACGACTTTTATTTATGTGTCAAGTCACCGGTCGGACCAATATGATTAGACCAGCGCGGTCATTTGGTTGACTTGACGACCTAATTAGAACTGTTCGTATGTGACCAATATTTACAATCATCTGATCGGTCCGACTCATCGTCATACTTCATACTGAACGCGCGTGCCTTGTCCGACCGGTGACTTGACACAGCCATAGTAAAGAAGGTAGGTTCACATTGATTCTCAATTCATTGAAAACCTGTGTTAAACCTTCATTTTAAAATCATATCCTAAACAAATATACAAATGGATACCAAAAAAGAAGATGATGACCCTGGAAGTAGCGAAAGTTCAAAAACATCAGTGGGATGATATAGAAACATTGTGTCAAATCGATTTATATATTATGAATTGAGAAAATTATCCAGATAAATATCAAAGAAATATTTTTCAGTTCCAATTGGTTCCCAACCTACAAATAAGCTATCATTTTTTAAACATAATTCCGGCTTAGGCTGAATTCCCACAGATCCGACGTCCGATGATACGATGGTACGAAAATGTTCTGATTGGTTGGAAAAATGTCCTGATTGGTTGATTTGTTGTCACACCTACCAATTCAACCAATCACAACATTTTCGTACCATCGGATCATCGGACATCGGATCTGTGGGAATCCAGCCTTATTCGCTACTTCACTCAAGTGGAAGGTGTGAAGGTTTATGAATCACTTCTTCATAATGAATTTTACATTTTGAAAAAGCTTCCTGAGTGAAAATTATTCAAGGAATTCGCATATATGATAAGTTTATTGCCCTTGAAATATTCCCGCCTAGATCTAATCCTCGAAGATATAATACTACTCGCGCCTTCTTCCATTGTCTATTTCAGCTGTTGTAGTTGTTAATGAAAGCAAATTATTCATATTGAATGTATCATTTATAACAATGAAAACTATGAGTTTCAAACTTTTTACAGATATTTAGGAAATTTTAGAATTATCTGTCTTCTATTGGAAACCCTGAAATTGCGTTTTTATGATACTCTACTTCTTCTACTAATAGATGTAAACTCTAGTGGTCAATAAAACGCGGCTTCTGAGTAGCCACGGACCTGCACACTAATACCGTGGGGGCTGTTTCAACAGTCTCCCGCAAGGGGGCCTGGATTCGACTTGGCGTTGAGACCGAGTGCTGACTGACCACAGTCATCACCCGGTATACAAATGGCTGTTAATAATAAAATCTTCTAAATTGTGTGGGTTTCATATTATAATAATTGAGCATATCAATAAATTTCAAAATTCATTTTTATGCGACCCTTCAGTGAATAAGAAATTCTTTCATTTGTTAACAGTCTGAAAATCGAGGCTACTCAAGATATATATGGCATCGATACAAAATTGCTTACAGAGTGCTCATCACCTATATTATTATCAAACATCTGACTCACGTGTCTCTCTGATGGAATATTTCCTTTAGTGCTCAAGTCGAACAAATTTCTCGCCATTCATAAAAAACTTGAAGAATTACCTGAAAAATACAGATAAATACACATCTTACCTGCAATATCAAAAGCGATCCTCTCAGTAACTACATGGAGACAATGAATTTATTTGATATTCATCAATATGGATTAAGAAAAGGAAACAGCACAGCAGATGCGGTAAATAGATGAACTAATAACATTCTTGAAGCTTTTAAAAATAAAAAACTACTTTTAACCATCTTCATATTGTTCCATCGAAGGCCTTTGACTATGACTGTGATGAAAAACTCCTGGAGAAATTGGATTAATAGGTGTGTCTAGAAACATAATTGAATCTTACCTCAAAAATAGAACACAAAGGGTTTATAATAATAACAATATAAGTAACTAATGTCCAATCAAAAGGGAGTTGCCGCTGCGAAACATACTGGACCCTTTCCTGTTTTTATTCAATGCCAAGGATCTAACTTCAATTATGTCAATAAAACATGAGTTACTGACGATTCTATATGCAGATGACACTTCCTTTCTCTTCAGTTCCGGCGTGATATTTATATACTGATCGACAAGCGTAAGGATGCCTCCGAGAATTGGTTGCGCAGTAGACAAAACCCTGGAGTGGGGCAGGAGCTCAATCGCTCTGCCCGCTCTGCCTTATTAAACAGTAGTCGATCTTTGTCGCACATTTACTCACGCTTTCTATCGTTTGCGCATCTCAGAGGCATCCTTACGCTTGTCGATCTGTACACGAAGGGTTCTTCTCTAGATAGTTCTGGAACTACTTCCAATCGAATCTAGATGGAGTACTTCTAGAAGTGTGTTGAAGACTGTAATGTCAGGATGACCAAATACTACTCTCAGGAATGCAGGCTTGCTTAAAAGTATGAGCGACAGGTCTAGCTCCAAAATCGTTACATTACAAACTGATGATGTTTGCATGAATCCTAAATTTGCAGTAACTGAATAACAAAAGAAAGGACTTTAAACGTTACACAATATGGATATATTTCAGTGATTATCTCAGGAATTCCTAGTTTTTCACCATTAGAATCGAAACATAATTTTGGCTTTGGGATTCAGAAAAGCATTTCAAAGTATATATAGTTCCTGCGAAAACTTTGCCAATAATCCATTAGATATAATTCAATGGTCATTGGGGGCAGAATAGTGGTTTTCTGTTGGAAACTTGTCGACGATGAAGGTTAACAGGAAGACCAAATTACCTAATCCATTTTTTATTATGTTAGTTTAATGATCTTCTGTCAAGTAATGCCCATGTCCTCTCGAACTAAAGTTATAATGTTGTATCCAGTAAAAGAGGAACGTGTTGAAAGTTGAAACGAATCTGAATTTTCGCTCCACCCTCGTAAAATGTTTTTCTTTTTCATACAAATTATTGTCATCATTAGGTTTGTTTATTTGTTTCAGTAGTTCTGCTCTAAGCAATTATTTTACATCTGATCATTTCTCTTTAACACGTCTAATAATTGATTTGTCTTTCTCTTTTCTAAAAAACTGCTTAGATCAGCTTTACAGACACATGAACAAACCTATTATCAGCTGGCTTTTGTCAAGATATGTGAGGTTATGTTTGGTGTGTGTTTAGTAAACACACACGTAAACACTGTTTACGTAAATTAGAGATAAAAATATCTCGAGTACAGTACACAATGCGGCATTGTCAATGCCAGCAATAACCCTTATTTCAAATAAAGGTATATACTGAATCTCGACCAAATTTCATCAGTCTTGCTCGTGGTTCGAACTTAATACAATTTTTCGCCATGTCTGATATTCACAAAATCTTCAAAGAAGCAGCCATACAGATAGGTTCTGGGGGATCTGCAGGTTAGTTCGTTTATTTTTAGTTTTACTTTAAATGAATATTTGGTTTTAAGGCTTCGTTGAAGTTTGCATAATGCACCCCCTGGATTTAGTCAAAACTAGGCTCCAGATACAGTCCAAAGTAGCCAACAAAAATGACCCAAAAAGTTACACCGGCGTAGCAGATTGCTTTAGAAAGATGTACAAACACGAGGGGATGTTCTCATTTTGGAAAGGAATAGTACCCCCGATTTTGGCGGAAACGCCAAAAAGAGCTGTGAAAGTATGTGTGGAATCCTATTTAGCCTAGAGCAATTAGGCTAAAAATGATGGAAATAGAAAATATCGCACTTCTAGCTCGACACGTATGATTACTTAATGATTTTTCTAACCCTGGGTTGTCGGGATAGATTAAAAAAATAAAAATTGTCAAGGTTACTTATAAAATTAATTCTGTTGATCAGGCATTTAGATTTAAATACAGAAGTTTCGATTTTACTTTCTTATTCACAAAATGTTGAAACTCCCTTGAATAACACACGTCAACCAATGGAGCATAAAATGAGTTTATTAATTTATTATATACATTTAACCTTTTCACTGTGCAATTCCTCTACGCAAGCTCCTTCCATGTGGCTTATTTTCAGGGAACACGTATATTTAACTCAACTGAATGGTAAATGTACTTACGGAGCTATAAGATTCATTTATATGTCTGGAGCAGTGAAAAGGTTAAATACAAAAAAAGTGTTTTTTAATTGTTTTGCTTATAAAAGAAAACAAATACAGAAAGCGGGTTGCTCTATGAGAAAAATTGAAGAGAATTGAAATATGAACAAATAAGAATTTTTATGACCCGATCGGATCATTAGTAATGGAGAAAAATTGGAAAAACAAGAAAATTTTGCGATTTTTTTTTTAAATTCCCTTGACCTTGACCCTTCTCATGAAAGTATTGAATCATGTGTACTTCATGTGTGCAGTAGTAGTAGTTTATTTAAAATAGGTAATCCTAATATACAAACATCTCGATTAAATATAAAAAATGTACATCAAACATATAGATATATAAAAATGTCACAGGCAATTGACAGTTATACAAGATAAGACAGTAATAGAAGATAAGACAGTAACAGACTCAGAATCCTATAACAATAATATGGAACAAAGATAATATAGAATGATTTTTCTACAAAGATGTCCAACAATCATAGAGTTTTAATATACCTACTCTGATAATGATGACTTGAAAGAAATTGAAGATATTGATGATTTTATGTTCATAGGTAGTTTATTGAATTCATTCAACCCTTTGAAAAATAGAGATCTCATGCTCATACTAGAATTTGTTCTGTGAATATGAAAGTCAGTCCTCATTCTTGTGCCATAGTAGTCATAGTTATGAATTTCATCATTTTCTATCAAGAATTCGTTGAAATAGGAAGGTAGTAGGCACTTGTCCAATTTATAAATGAAAGTGCACAAAACATGTGCTGTCAGGTCATTAGTTTTGGCAAAATTGCAACTTGATTTTTTTGCGCTATCTTGCAGCGTGCCTGAATGCTTTAGTAACAGTCCGATTTCAATTTTTCAAACATATATTTCGGGTATATCTCTGCCTTTTATTACTCTGAGGTAAAAATATCCAACACACAACAATATGTAAAATTACAATGAAAAATGAACATTTCAGTTTTTCACTATCTACATTCAAGCTATTTAGAAGAAAATCTGATATTTGTAAGTAGAAAAGATATTTAAAAAATTGATATTTTCAATTATCTCGAATATAACTTGAAATATTGATATAAAATTAAATTTTATTCAACTTTTTCAAATAACAGTTTTCGAAATTTTGCAATCTTACCTATTGTTTGACTTATCACTGTATTTTTTTTAATTAGCCTCCATATCAGTGATCACGTGACATGTTGTTCAACATGCACAATCTACCACCCAAAAATAGCTATAAAAATAATAAGTGCACAAGAAAGTTAAGTAGTAATTTTACGTAAACATTTTGGGAAACGATGATTTTAGGAAAAGCCCTACACACCAAGTTATACACAGTTACACAGAGGAGTAGTTATTATTTATTAAAAAGGGGTCTGTCCCGTTTTGGAAACTACTGAAACTATTTAAAAAGAACCGATAAAGTTAGTACCTACTTTCCATGTTATTCAGTAAAATAGAAAATTTCAGATCTTGAAAAATGTTCGTAGCTACCACGTTTTTCGTTACTTCTACAGTAGCAAAGTCCGCAGTAACTGAAAATTTTGAAGAAATCAATATCAGGACATAACTGCAAGCTACCTAATCTTTTTATTTCAGTTTTTTACGTTTGAACAATATAAGCAACTTTTCATGTTTGGTTCACCCACGCCTACTCCTTTGGTAAGTTTTCAGCTCAGAAGGCTGGATTTTCACATACATTTTTCATTATTCACCCATAAAAATTACTTTTCAGACGTTCTCTCTAGCAGGCCTAGGAGCCGGAGTTACCGAAGCCATCTTAGTGAACCCCTTCGAAGTGGTCAAGGTGACCTTGCAGTCGAACAAAGGCCGATCTGGGGAAATACCCAGCACATGGGCCGTTACCAGACAGATAGTCGCCGAAAATGGATTTGGGCTCAGAGGGTTGAACAAGGGGGTTACTGCCACTATTGCCAGGAATGGGGTTTTCAATATGGTGTACTTTGGATTCTACCACTCCGTTAAAGGATATCTACCTGAATTCGAAGTGAGTTCGCAATTCAGAATGTAGTAACCGTAGAAATATAATAAACACTAGAACGCCAATTAGTTCAGAATAAAGTGGTCCCCCTCCGGCAGATACACCAACCTATGAGTATGCGCAATAGAGCGCAAGTGTCGTCAGGGATGGTCTTAGGATTTTTGACTTCCTGTTCCTGAATCTGGTATAAGTTGTCAGTAATAGCATTTGCAATATAATAGAGTTTTCCTTTAAACCAATAATTGACTTCTTGAAAATAGAAATATTGAGTGTAGGTCTTCTATTTTGTGTTTTCTCGCGACCAAGTGGGGAGAAGTTATTGTGATCGTGAAAAAATTCAAATTTGATATTTCGATGGGAATTGATTATATTCCACTCAGTCTGTAAATAGAACAAAAAAACTCAATTCGTGTGTCCATCAGCCTCACGCCTAAACCTTTGAGCCAATTATACTCGAAATCCACATCAGAGTGAGAAAACCAGTGGCGGCGATAGGGGGCCCGCCGTGCGGGGGGGCCCAGCTCCAGAAGGGAGCTATTTACTATTTCCAGATTTGATTTCCTCATGTATCAATATCCTGACAAAATTTGGCGGGGGCGGGGAGCGAATCCTATTCGCCGCCACTGGAGGAAACACCTTCTTGATATAGGCATATTTTTGAGTTTTGAAATTCTGAATATTGAAGTTGGTTTTCATGAATATTTGAATAATTTGGGTAAAGTGTCTCAGTTGTGTTCAAGAGATTACAAATGCTTTTGTTATGAATGATGTGAGTTGAATCAATTAAGAACCCAATGTATGTGGTGATTTTGAATCATATTATGGGATGAGAGAATCTACTTCTACAAATTGATTGATTAATTAGTTAGTTATTAATGCAAAAAGTACGTAATAATAACAAAGAGGTTTTTATTAACAAGACATTACAATTTTTTTACATAAGTATTACTACTTGTTCTATCGTGGTGGCATTTAATATGTGTAAATTCATCATGAATGATAAATAAAGAGGAAATTTTGCATATTCAACCTAAAGGTCAAAAATTAAACATATTAGAATCCATAGAAATCAAGAAACATTTACGTAACAATAGCAATTTAGTTCTCAATGACCAAATTGACCTGTACAATTCACCTATAATTAATTATCTCACTAGTAACTACTCAAATGCTCCCTAATCCAAGCTATATGTCATTAGGAAATTTCATACCTGCAATTGTCATTAGTGAAATTTCATGCATGTTATTTTAATATTTAAGAAGGTGATTTTGACGTTTCTTTAGTTGATAACTCGCTCAGATGATGACACCGTGTGTCGAAACAATTGTAAGCACGTTACAAGTATATATTTTTTGTGTAAAATGGAAGATTTTATTTCCTCTTTATTTTACTACTACTTGTTGACTCTTGTAGTCACACCTTCCACCATTTTGTTGAAAAACAGAAATGTCCTTGATTGGAGATATAAAATTGGGAAAAAATCTGTCAAATATAGTTTCTCGTATAAAAAACTACACTTTTGCAAAACTACTTTGCATTCGGTCAGAGGTTCCCATTGATCATTGTAAATGTTGTTGAATCGCATTAAATTCAAATGGCATTGGAAAATCTAATAATGGTATAAATTCTTGTTATTGCTTTCATCATTTTCATTTTGTGACTCACCCCATAGGAAGATATATCGAAAAATCAGTGTGAAAGCAGCCACGAGTTCTAGCCACGAATTTCTCGCGGTGATACGGCGCGTACTCGACCGCCAGTGGTGCCGAAATTACGTTATAATTTCGTGGCTAGCCATGAATTTACTACACTATATAGAGGATCGCACAAATGAGCTTGTTTTGACGATGGCATAAGACTTTTGGTTTTTAGATATGTTTTGAGATATCTGAACTTGTACTTATGTATAGAAAAATATTACTTTAACTAGAATATTCAAAATTCTTTGAAAGGGATTTATTTCATAAGTTCGTGAAAGTTTTTGCAGGTAGGAATTTTTTTGCAGAAATCAATGAAACCGAAGGTGATCTATAATACCTATTCGTCAAAATAATTTTGTCGGGCAGAATTTTTACCCCCACCAGCAATAATAATAATTTTCAAAAAAGTAAGTCCGACAAAGTTTTCGTGGAAAGGGGGTATTTTTGCATAAATTTGGGGATTTTTTTGCATAGTTCTATACTATAGAAGGTGCTCTAGAAGATCCATATGTCAAAATATTTTGTCGGGCAGGATTGTACCCCCACCATCAATAATAATAATTTTCAAAATAAATTAATGAGTTCGTCAAAGTTTACGTAGGTGGGGATTTTTTTTTGCAGAAATCGATGAAACAGAAGGTGATCTATAATCTATAACTTATCAATTTATTTTGAAAATTATTATTATTGATGGTGGGGGTAAAAATCCTGCCCGACAAAATATTTTGACAAATAGGTATTGTAGATCACCTCCTGTTTCATCGATTTCTGCAAAAAATATTCCTACCTTCAAAAACTTTCACGAACTTATGAAATAAATCCCTTTCAAAGAATTTTGAATATTCTAGTTAAAGTAATATTTTTCTGTACATAAGTACAAGTTCAGATATCTCAAAACATATCTAATAACCAAAAGTCTTATGTCATTGTCAAAACAAGCTCATTTGTGCGATCCTCTATATAGTGTAGTAAATTCATGGCTAGCCACGAAATTAAAACGTAATTTCGGGACCACTGGCGGTCGAGTACGCGCCGTATCACCGCGAGAAATTCGTGGCTAGAACTCGTGGCTGCTTTCATACTGATTATCGAAAATATGTTTTTTGATGGAGCTGAATAATTTTTCATCCTGAAATAATATTGATGAAGTTTGTTCTATGAAGGTTTCCAAAAAATTCGTTTTATTCGGTATAAAATTGTCAGTAATTGCAAGAACCTGCCGGATTTTTCGCTCAAGGAGAATACAAATATCTATAACAGTTTGTGATAGCCTTATGAGACCACCTATATTTTTTCTATTCAATAATTTAAAGTTTTCTGCATCTGCAGAAGATTCTGTAATCTCTTCAAGAGTAGACAAATATACTCTGCATTTGATAATTATTTTATAGATTTAACGACAAATCGAGATATATGTGTAACCACATTTTCAGTCAGAGTACCTACTCAAAGAAGATGAAATGATAAAATTCCCCCATCTTCGATTAACATGTCGTTGACATCAATGTCATATTTTTTTATAATGGGCATATCATCCAAATTCAAGTCCGCATAGTTTTTTTTTGCCTCTGTGTCGTTGTCAATATATTGGTGTTATCACAACAACTGCTAAAACCTAACAATTTTTGTAAAATTTGTTTTTACGAAACTCCCAGGTTTTCGGAGAAAACCCCTCAAAAGCAGAGCTTGTGCGAGCAAGGGAGATCCGGGACCTACAGTTTAAATAAAAGTGGAATCCGAACCACTTCAGCTCAGTGACACACGACCGGGGATCGAACCCGGACCGTCTGGGTGGAAGCCAAACGCTCTAACACCCCGACCACTTCGCTAAGATAATGTCAAAACTCAGAAGCCGACACTGTTATCCTTCTTCGCTTGATACGTCACGATAGAATTTTAAGGCGGTGTTGCCAAGTTTACTGGACTTCCCACAATTACCTTCCCACAGAAGATATTCCGAACTACATTTGGAACACGAAAAAAAAAAGAAAACTTGGCAACGACGTTACCAGAAACAGCAATAACGCGCAAGTGCAAAGGTGGGTCATCATTCCCTGTGAGGGGTCATTTAACTGAATCTTTGACAGCGTATTTGGCGTTCTAGCGTTTATTATATTTCTATGGCAGTAACGCAAAATAAATTTTTCAAGAACAGTAAGGATAGTTTACCGAAGTCGCCAATGGCACAAATATGACGTCAAACGAAATATGTCTTTGTATTCTTTGCAGAACCACTATCAAGAATTCTTCAGGAAAGTTTGTATAGGATTTGTATCCGGCAGTTTAGCGTCCTGCATCAATATTCCCTTCGACGTTGCCAAATCTAGGATTCAAGGACCTCAGCCAGTATTAGGAGAAATCAAATACAAGTCTACTTTGAAATCGATGAGTACCGTTTATAGAGAAGAAGGGTAAGTTTATCTACGTTGATTCAATTCTTTAATACGGTACAGCTTCTTACATTATTTCTTTCAACGAAATGCTGGTGCGGTTTGAGCATAATGCGAGGGTTTGCTTCCTATTGATCTGTTCAAGTAACGAAATCATTCGAATAATTTTAGAATTATGTTTTTGAAACGAATTAATATCAATAAAATAGTGACGTTTCCTATACTTTCTACAAGGAGCGATGATTCACAACGACAATTCATTTTTCAGGTTCATGGCCCTGTATAAGGGACTCCTCCCCAAAGTTCTTCGTCTTGGACCAGGTGGAGCCATCATGCTTGTTGTATATGACTATGCGCATAATTATCTGACTAAAAAATTTCCTTAACTGATGCCATTTCATACCAACTGTACATATCTCTTTTAAAATTGAAAATATATTTTATTTCGTCCAATGGTGTTTGTTGGATGTCATTTTATTTTTATCAACAAAAACACAGTGTACAAAAAAGGTTTATTGTTAAGGTGTATAAGGAAAAAATTAACACAACTTTTTTATTGTTCTCGAATGTCTGTTAATAAAATGTTGTTGATATTTGTAGAGTCGTATTCATAATCTTACATTCTGCTGTTCGATGTGACTGTGCAAGTCAACTAATTCAGTCTTGAGTCTGTCGAAAATATCTGAAAGACTGAAATGAAAAAAAAAAAATTATTCATATTTTTTGTTATTTATGAAACTAGTTCGCAAAATTGCATTGATGAAAACTACTTCTTATATATGCGGTGATTACGTATGTAGCATTTCATTAATAAAAAAATAGGTTATCCGATTTTTTATTGTAATACTTACTACTTTGCGGTGACTGTTTTACAAAATTTCTTTACGATTTCCTAACTTCTTAATTTTTTTTTGTTGAAAATTGATTTTTACGTTATAGACCAAGCTACAGAGGTTTTTTTCCCCACAAAATAAAAGACGCAAATGACCTATACTAATTTTTATTGAAAACCCCACTTTTAGCCCCAGCAAAATCGCTTTGTGGGATTTTTTAAACGAGAAATAGGAAAAAAATTACAACTTTTTTGGTTTTTTGGAAATATCTCAAAGATTATTTAAGGAATTGTTTTACACTGGAAGGAACTTTTGTAGAGATTCATCAAACACACAAAATGGATTTTCATACGACCGGATCGGTGCATTTTCCACTGAGACAATTCGGGAAAACCTCGAAAAAGACTATTTTTCAAAAATTCATATTTTTTATTAATCCGAAGCTGGACAAATATTGTGGAAACTGAAGGATAGTAATATGTGGTTCAACTGTGCGCAAGATGGTTTCTGTCCGATGTGTAGTTTTTGCACAATCGCGTTATAAACAATTTAACGGCGTCTCTACACCATCGGCCATGATGGACGAATACAGGCGATCACGAACGTGTGGTGGGCATAATCGCCTGTGATTGCCCATGAACGGAGATGATCTAGCGGAATCGCTGCTGTGTCGGTTTTTTCGACAAACATCAAAGGAAGTTCGGCCATGATTGTGCGCGTGCCCACACGATCGCCGATTACTGTTCATATACCGGGTGGCTACAGAAGTATTGCCTACGGAATATCTCAGTTATTGTATGAAGTAGGTTTGTGAAATTTGGAGCGTCTATATAATGACATAAGAGCTAGAATTTGAGCATATTGACATGTCGAAGTCAACTTCCGGTCTGACCGGAAGTAACATCAACTTTCTTATTTTAAATGGAAACCCAATTTGTTTTCTTTTCGCTTTATTCAGCATTCAATTCCCTTTCTAATGACATATCACAAGTTGGTATCTAACCAGAAACTAGATCAGAAAAAAATTATTATTGAAATTCACCGAGTAGGCCGTGGAAGCAAAATGAAAGCCAAAAATTGAAAAGTTGGCTATGGAAACCATACGTCACTTGATAATAGTTGCTACTACTGTGATATTTTATTTTCATTCGTCGGTGTTATAAAAAGCCGCCAAAAAAAATATTGGAAAAATTGGGAAAAAAACAATACTCTGTAGGTCCATAACTTAAATAGGAACATACAACTTTTTCTTGCCTGTACTATTCAGCATAACCATTCGTTTCTAATGATATAATAGAAAATAATTTTTTGAACTGAGATACCGAAAAATCCAATTATTATTCTTCAAATAACAAAACAGATTATCGCCATACGCAAAAATAATGGAATGATAAATTATATCCTGTAGGTTCTAGGTTAAATAGGAACATAAACGTACTTGGTCTGTGCCATCGTCCATAGATATTCTAATATCTACCTATGGACGATGTTTGTGCTATTCAGAATAATCATTCCATTGCAATAATCATTCGAACCAAAATATTAACAAGTAGGCTGATTAAGATGTATTTTGGAATGAAACAAAAAAGAAATGAGAGCTGTCACGAACGCTGCTATCCATATTATTTTGACGTTCGAAGTAGTGTTTTTGATTCGGCCATTTTAAAAGGGTTTGGAAATCGAAATCAGTTAGTGGAATATTCAAAAAATGCCCCGTTATTCACGAACCGAACAAATTGACATGCTTCTCATTCACAATATAATTCTGTGGGGGGGCGCCTCAGAAATCAATAGAGTATTTGTGGCTCAAAAAAGAGTAATGAGGCTTATATTCAACATGAAGAGATTAGACTCCTGCAGACCTTATTTTCGGGAAAACCATATTTTAACAGTACCCTGTGTATATATACGGTTGCATTTGCCATATTAAACGCAATTTGAGAGATTCAGCGAAGAACTCTTACATACATCGATATCCAACCAGATACGGTGATTCAATTAGAATCGAAAAACACTCCACAAGTTTATATGAAAAAACCCCTTCCCTGGCAGGAGCAAAATTTTTCAACCACCTACCTTCTGACATTAAAGATACCCAGCCTTTAAAGTTATTAAAAAAAAAAAACTCAGGTTATTTTTAACGAACAATTGTTTTTATTCCACTACTGAATACCTCAATTTCAGGTGAACTAAAAATTGCAGATATCATTTTACTTGTGTGTGCTTGGATTTTTGTATTTTGAACCTCTATTTATATTTTAATGTGTATTCTTAAGTCGCTAAGATGTACTGTTATTGTCACTATCATTGTACCTCCGAACAATATACTTGGATCTATTGTAAATTTATTTGTATAGTTCTATCATTTGTATAGTTCTATCTGACCATTGTGACCTATCCTATATCATGTATTTGATCATAAAGGACGAATAAATATTCTATTCTATTCTATTCTATTCTATGGTGAATGTTTAAAAAATTCTTATGCCGCTGAACGATTGTATTTAGAGCGATATCCAGGGAGGCAGCAACCGTCGAGAAGGTATTTCCAGTGGCTTGAAGAAAAATTAGGAACTGAGCCTGAGAGCATATCAAGTATCAGTTGCATCAACATTTGTATGAAAATGACGGTGAAAGGCGCCTGGAATATTGTAATTGGTTTCTTCGACAAAATGCTGAGAATCACCTATTTAACTATTATATCTTATTTACGGACGAGTCAAGATTTACCAACAATGGATTATTTAACAGGAATAATACAAGGTAGGTACTGTACTTTATTTGGATTATTGTCGATAGTCGAAGTGTAAAGTGCTAAAAGTGTGAACGGTCTTTTGTTCCAGGTACTGGGCGATAGCAAACGAGCACCGGTTATCAAGTGACGTATGGTTTCCATAGCCAACTTTTCAATTTTTGGCTTTCATTTTGCTTCCACGGCCTACTCGGTGAATTTCAATAATAATTTTTTTCTGATCTAGTTTCTGCTTAGATACCAACTTGTGATATGTCATTAGAAAGGGAATTGAATGCTGAATAAAGCGAAAAGAAAAAAATAGGGTTTCCATTCAAAATAAGAAAGTTGATGTTACTTCCGGTCAGACCGGAAGTTAACTTCGACATGTCAATATGCTCAAATTCTAGCTCTTATGTCATTATATCGACGCTCCAAATTTCACAAACCTACTTCATACAATAACTGAGATATTCCGTAGGCAATACTTCCGTAGCCACCCGGTATATTTGTTTGTGGAACGGGGACGACGCGTGGTATTTTAAAGAAAATGTTCTTTGGTGAACAGCATTTGAAATGAGTATATCTGTCAAAGAAAAATACAAAAACTGTAGGTACTTTCAACAAAAATAAATCACGAAAAAAGTATTTGATACAGTCTGTTGTAGCAAATATATCACACAAATTTCAGGTGGGCCCTAGTTACTCTTGGTGGGTGTCTGGGCGGGACAAGAATAATTATTCTTTCCGATTCCGTTTTTCTTTAACATTGGAAGTTTGCCTAAATTGCCTTAATGGGATGGCAAGTCGTATTTTCACTGGTATTGAATATCTCCATCCACCACCTTCTTTGCCTCCATATGTTTTCAACGACTCTTTTATAGTGTACATTCATGTGATGGTTATATACTCTAAATAAATAAATGGCGGCAGCTGCTATTGTTTCAACCAATGACAATAACACTCAATATGCATGATCGTGTGGACAACTACGCAATGATGATGGCATTCTTTATTCGTCCATCATGGCCGATGGTGTAGAGGCGCTATAAGGGCACATTTTGCAAGATGCACCGATTTAAGGGAAATCGTCGTTTTCAAATTCTGTAAACGGCATCTGGAAGTAGAGATCAATATCTACAATTTGTATATTTTGTATTTTCACCTGAGAGGTTGGAAATGTGTTGAAAATGTCATTGAAAGTTGATCAAAACGCTCTAAAGTCACACGAAGTCACCCGAAATTAACTCGAGTTGAGTTCGTGCGATTTGGGTGCACTTTGCAACATTTGGAGTAACTTCCAGTGACATTTTCAACACATTTCCCACCTCTCAATTTGTAGATATTGATCTCTACTTCCAAATAGCGTTTACGGAATTTTAATAAGACGATTTTCCTTAAATCGGCGCATTTAGAACGATTCGCCCTCAAATTGTTTATAACGCGATTGTGCAAAAACTACACATCGGACAGAAACCATCTTGCGTACAGTTGAGCCACATATTATTATCTATCAGTTCCCCCAATGTTGTTTGTTCAGCTTCAGATTTATAAAAATTATGAATTTTTGACAAATGGTCTGTTTTCGAGGTTTTTCCGGATTTTCTCAGTGAAAAACGGATTTTGTAGGTTTTATAATTATCTACAAAAGTTCTATTGCCTGTAAAACGATTCATCCAATACTTTTCGAGATATTCGCAAAAAAAACAAAAAAGTTAATAAATAAGTTTTAACTATTTCTTGTTTAAAAAATTCCACAAAGTGATTTTGCTGGGTTTTCATTTAGGAACTATCTTATAAAAAGTAGTATAAGCCGTTTGCGTGTTTTATTTTGTGTGATCAAGAACACCTTGAATTTACGATAAGAAAATGTGTTGCCCAAGTTCCGCCATCAGTTATATTGGGGAATGTTTGGAGGGAAATGTATAGACGAACCATCCTGTGCATTGAAATTATGGAGATTTTATTTTATTTTGTTATTACTGTTCATTTGATTTATTTTTAGATTCATATCATGTGTTGTTTTGACGAATTTATTGAAAAAATTCATCCAAATGTTACTTATCTTCCGAAAAATAACTTTAAAGATTTTACTAATTTTTAAAAAAGTGCTGCAAACTTTGGAACTTAACTCTGACAAGTGATCATTCCAGCGAATCGTATCTCCTTGTATTTTTTCTTTTTAATGGGACAGCTGGGTTGGTATACAAAAACAGATATGATGCAACGGTCGTAGAGGCGACAGTCGTCTTTTTCTGTCGGATAAGAAATTACCTAATGTGGGTATAAGTTTATGAGGAAAAGTGGATTACTGCTTAATCCATTTTTCATTATGATTGAATAAATTCTAATTACTCAAAACACAACTAAAAATTTTGTCTCTACTTACTTTCTTTGATACGAACCGTTTTGTGTGTCACTTTCGGTTAATGTTTCGGCAGTTTTCGTTTGAGTGTTTACTTGTATTCCAATTGATTTCATTTCCTGTAACAAAACAAATTATGAATGCGAAGAATAATCAACAATATTAGGTATAACAGAATTTTGTGTATCAAGAAACAGATAAAAAAAAATAATGAATTATGAACTGAAATAATATTCAGATTTATTTTATACACAGTGTTTCACCTCGAGCGTACGTTGGGAATATTAGGAGTACTATAATGGAAAAATGTGATAGGTTTTCCAATATCTAGTGAAATATTGACAATTTCCATATAGACTGGTGGCTACAATTTTAGTGAAAAAGGAAAAAGTAACAGGTAAGGACCAGGTGAAAAATTAAAATGAAATTAAACACGAAAACACTCAAAATGATGAAATGGTGGGAGTTTAGGGGTTGAAAACGGTTTTTTTGCGATTTGCGGTGAAACGTGACCTTTTAGCGGAAATTGTTCAACGGAAAAGTTGTAGATAATAAAAAAATCAAAAACTTTTGTATTTAACACTTTTCGACATAACCTAAAATTAACCGACAAAATCGCAAAAACCAATTATAAATGATTTAATTTAGCTAAAAATTTGTAGAAATATGTCTATATATATAAATATGCAAAACTGGTACTATTACCAATAATCTGCTGAAAATTTGTATTAATAGTCTTCAACCATACTTTCTATAATGCTTCTCTGAATGATTTCCCGCATCCATAACTTGGCAATACCGCATTTCCTCAAATCAAACTGTCGCAGCCAGATTCACCTGATTTAATACGATATTGTCCACTTCGATCCATCTTGGCAACACCGCATTTCCGCAAATACCAGATTGAAAAGGATAGGTTGTTGTCCACTTCGATTCATCTCCTTATCAGATTTCCAATAATCCGAAAAGTGACCAACTTGGTATCTTCGCATTTTTGATTAACAAAAATGGTACCATTAGAATCAGTTGATGCCAAAAAATCGCGATGTTCAATTTTTTTTGTCATTACAGATTCCCAATAAATCAAATTCATACACCAAACGAAATTCTGATTTAGGCCTACTTCACGGCGGATCCAGAAAAATATTTGAAAAATCCAAAAAATTCTGGTTTTTGATTAAACAAGCCGTTCTATCAAAGACCTCCAGGTCTAAAATTCGAATATCCAGTATCAACAAGCAGGAGTAGGATTCTGCAAATTTCTCATCAAGATGGAAGACCCTGATTTCAATTAGAACTTTGTCCGATTCATGTTTTAAAGTATGACTTTTGGAACTATAATAAAACTCTTGCAAACACTCTTTCGGACAATAAATATTTCACTTTTTTCCTAAACGAAAAAATGTTTCCATACTTTTCATACTTATTATAAATCATCAAACTTTTGATAGGTGTACTTCTAGAGATTGGCAATTTCAAATCATTATTGTACCCGCTATAAAAAATTACTAATACCTAGTTTGTGATTTTTTTGCTACAGTCTTCAAACGATGACCACAGCAATTACTTACTATACTCTATTCCAAATAAGAATACAGTGCTGGAAGCTCGAGCTTTATGCTAATTGGTTGAAATCCAAGCCAGTATCACATAGTGCAATACCATACAAGACGCTGTCTGAAACTATAGTGACCTTTTCAAATTTGATGCTTTCCTTGGCTGCAACAGAAATCTAGCTGAGTGAGTTTTTCTCACTGATCACGGCGCCACCTACTATATTCTTATTTGGAATGGAGTATAAAATGCTACGAGATTGCAAATCTGACTCAATAAGGGACTAATACACAAGTTTTCAAATTTATTGCTATTCAACATAGGAAAAATTTAACATCTCTTTCAAATGTCATCTTGAAGATACACCTTCAATTTGATAAAATCTCGTTTCATCTGTTACTTATGTTCTATTTTTAGGTCAAAATTTTGATCACCCTGTAAAACGTTTTTGAATTATGACTCGAGTTGATGTAGGGCAGGTTTTTTTTTGCTTTGATCCCACCACTTTTCCTCTTTCAGGAAAAAATGATATTTTAACTAGTATTTGACAATATGGTTTTTACCTTATAACCTCTCAGATCCCAGATAAGTGAAATAGAACAAAATGAATCACCAAAATCGGTGAAACTAGCAAAAAGCATCGAACTGAAATTTAGTAAAAATTGAGGCTTTGGGTTTTACAAAACCACCTCAACAATAATGTTTGGTTTCAATCAAATACTGAACACGATGAAATTAAAATAATTCCTCAATCCTGAAAGAACTTTTTGTTTTGTCATGATTTATTTTTACTGCCTGCAAGCTTTTCTTGAAACTCATCGAAAAAAAATGAAATAACACACTTTAAGAGGCAAAAATATATTAATACATAGTCATACATATTCGATTGGAAAACATTAAATAATACTTGATGGATAACAAACAAATGTAACGTAACACTTAGCAAATACAAAACATAATCTTGCGTTTTACACCATTACTTAATAATAAATTGACTACCACAACGCTATTGAGTAATACTCATAAAGCGAGAAATAAATAATTTACTACAACAAATCTAGAATTTCCAATACTTCATCACAAAAAAGTGTTAACTCCTGGCATTGCATAATATACAGAGTGTAACTAGATTACAACTTTCAATATTAAGTTTACCTGGGGTCATTTTCCATTACTTATAACAGTGGAAGGTTTATTTACTCTGACGTACGTTGTTTTTTGTCCGTGTTCCTTACTCACGATCCTAGCATTCGGCGATAGCTTGTCATCGTCCTCGTAGGTTTTTGCTTCGAGTTTTGCATAGTCTATAGCAATCGGTTCAGGAGGTTCATAGGAAAACTCCTCGGTGTATTTATCAGGGACGTACTCGTAACTACCTGTTTCTCTTCTACCTCTGGATTTAACCTTTTCCGAAGCTCCATACTCGTGGTCGAAGGGTATCGTTACAGGATTATCAGATTTATAAAGCTCTTGGAGTGCTCCTGCGTGCCAAACACCGGAGTACAGAGGGTGGACCACTGTTTTTTCAGTTACTTCATGAGTATCTTCGTTTCGAAAACTGTCAGCGGGGTGGAGGGATTTTGAAGGTGTTTTTTTGCCCAGCGACGAAGCCAAGTGTTTGTTAAAATCCTGTTTGACAGTTTTGTATTTGTCGTTGATGTCGAAACTATTCCCAACATGCTGTTGCTCCACATTTCGTGTGGGCTCTGTTGCCTTGGTATTTTTACGAGCATCGCTTCCTTTAGGATGCGCTTTTTTATTGATTTTTTTGAAGGAACCGTCTATCTCTTCTTTGAATTTTTTTGGATACGACTCGAATCCTTTGTATTCCTTGTCCTCTTTTTCTTCTTCTGTATTTTTGTGTGTTTGTGACTCAGCAGTGTCCTCCGAAGCCTTGGGACCGCTGTCTTCGTCGAGAAAACCACCGTAGAACTTTTCGTATTCGGTTCCTTCCGCTAATTTTGGAAACACTAAGTGGAATTCTTTATCGTGTTCTGCTTTGATATTTTTGATTTTGGACTTCTCTTCGTCTTCATCCGTTGCTTGGGCCTTTTCATTGGTTTCTTCGTTGATTTCGTCGCCTTCCGTTGCTGGTGTCTCTTGATTGCTTTCGTCGCCTTCCGTAGCTTGGATCTCTTCATTGGTTTCTTCATTAATTTCGTCACCTTCCTCTGCTTCTATCGAATGCTTCGCCCTCTCCTCTCCTTCCTCTTGTATTTCCTGTCTAATTTTATCATAGTCGGGAATTTTATATTCACCAAAGTTAGATTTTATGAAACTGTCGAGGTCTATGCTATCGTAGTGACCATTTTCGTACTTGTATCCCAGATCTTCATCCTTCGAGTCTTCTGCATCTTGCTGTTCTTCAGCTTGGCCTTCTTGCTCTTCGTTTTCAACAGCATCTTCCAGGTGTTCCACTTCGAAATTCTCGTTGGCGTTATTTTCTTCTATTTTCAAGGTTTGCTCGTTATCGCTGACTACCTCCGCGTCTTCATTGACTTCCTCTTTCTCTTCGTTTCGGTTTTCCGACAGGGAGTCTTCATTCTGAGAGTCTTCTTGATGATCCTGCGAGTTCCTCGTCCCTTCATTATCTTTATCGGCTGTGCTAACATTTTCTTCGTCAGCGGATTCTACTTCTTCGTTAACAGCTTCATTTCCGTTGTTGATTTCTTGACTTTCGTCGTTTGCTTCATTGTCATCCTGAACTTGTTCAGTTTGCTCTGGACTATCTTCAGCTAGTATTGGTGCATCGGCGTATATATTTATTGATGGATTCTGCTGCAGATAGTGTTGTATAATGGGATTGTTCTTCGAGTATTCTTGGTTGAATGCTCCCGGACTGGCATATAAACTGAGAGGTGAATCCTGACCATTGTAATCTTCTTGATAAGTTTCTGGTGAAGTTAGCAGCCTATTCTTATTTTGTGCATCCGCGTTGAACTTTTGATTATAGAAATTCAAAAGCTCCGCATTGACGTACTTTGACGTAAGATACGAGGGCTCTGCCTTGTGCCTGACGGTGTAGTCTACAATTTGACCCTTGGGCGGTCTTTGAAAGTAGGTAACAGCGGTTGACGCCGCAGACAAGGCGTCATCGTATGGTTTTTTGTACAGCCTTATATTATGAACCACTTTCAAGCTACGTACTTTGTTGTCTTTCTGTAAAGGTACCTCTTCGTACTTAGATAGCTCCTCTGGTACTGCGTTGGGCTTGTTGAGGACAACAGTGGACCCTTGCGGCACTATGTACTTGTACCCGTGTTCGACGGTCCAGGGGGCTTTGTCCCAAAAATTCTCGAACTCCTTCTTGAATTTAACTTTGGAATCTTCATTGTCGTTACCAACTTCTCTCTTGGTTTCTGTGAGTTCTTCCGCGTTAGTATAGTCGGGAAGGTCGATGTTGAAACGTTTCGGACGGTCTTCGTAATCCTCGGACGACCTTTCCGACTGATCGTCGTAGTCGTTCACCCTGCTAGGCTTTGGCGGGGCGGGAGGGGGACCCCGTGGTGCAGGAGGAGCCGCTGCAGGAGCCGGAGCAGGAGCTGGTGCAGGAGCAGGCGCAGGAGCTGGCCCAGGAGCGGGCGCAGCAAGAGTTGCAACCAAGCCAGGGGGAGGAAGAACAACGGCAGAGACGACTGGATCTGTGGCCGGTGGAGACCGATTCCTGTCCCAATTTAAGTTGATACTGAATTGCCTCCTCACGCTGTCGGTGAGTAATGAGGGAGCCTGTGGAGGTCCAGCAGGAGCCGCTGGAGCAGCTGGGGGAGCAGGTGCGGCTGGTGCAGCTGGGGGACCTGGTGGCGCTGGCCGGGCGGGAGCTGCAGGTGCTGGAGCTGGCGCCGGTGCTGGAGCTGGGGCCGGTGCTGGAGCTGGGGCTGGTGCTATAGAGATCACTATTCTCGGTCTCCGGAACACGTCGTATCCGAACAAATCGCCTATGTTCGTTAGGAAGCTCTGGATGTTTCTCCTGTCCCTGTTGCTCTGAGGGGCATTCTGGGCACTCACCAGCACTATCGCAACGACGATACTTATAACTCTACTTATTAGCATCTTGCATTTCTGTGGGTACCACAACTCGATTTTACAAGTGCACGAATTATACTGAGGCTCCGCTCTGGATTGATTTCACTTGTTACAATCGATTTATCTGTCAGAGAAAGGAGGGCTTTTTTACTAACTGACATTTATTATACCGAGAATATTGCGTTTTTCGCGAAAGTGTCCAATTATGCAAGGCTATTATTTGATTGAATGGGTGTTAACGCATCGATGAACCCACGGGTTCGGTTCTTGAAATATTTCAATAATGTTTATTAAAATCGTTGGCTAGCTTACCGGGCTATCATTAATTACTTCGGTAAACCGCTGCTTGGTTTACTTATTGTGAACAAATCTAATTAGGTTATTTCAGGTAATTTGGGTACCCGTATGGTTGCAGCAAATCGAGAAATTCTGATGGAATAGAAGTATTAAGAATTATGATAGTACGAAAGCGGAGCGAGCGACCAAAACCATGTCACATAGCAAAATGGTCAAAACCATGTCACAGTTCAAAATGGCTAATACCGTGTAGTATCGATAGATTATATTATTATTTATTTTCCATCAGTTTACAAAAAATTATAGGAATAGTCATACAGTGCGTTCATAAAGTGTGGAAACGCTCTATTATCTTGTTGATTGTTTTCGGAGGAAAAGCTCGGACAGGTCGATTTTGTATTTTAGTTTTCCACCTTTTTTTAGAAAAAAATTATATTTTCCCCTACCACCTTTCAAGATATGACGTCATCGATATTTTTTTTAAATTGAAAGGGTATATTTTTATGTCAAAAATTGAATGCCCATATTTTTCTGAGTTCAACCATACCACATACGTCATATCTTACAGTTCGAATCACAGTATACTGAGTATAAAGAAAACCAGTGTGACATATCCCAAGTAGCACACCTATATTGGTAAAATATTGGTACAATATTGTGAACATATTGGCGAAATATTTGAAATGCAATATTGGCGAGAAAAAAAATGTGAACATTCGGCGATATTGGTCCAATATAACTTGAAAAATATTGGCGAAATATTTTTGAACTAATATTGGCCTCAAAATATTCGGCGATATTGGTACAATATCGCTGATACCATATTCTGACAATATTGGCACAATATTCAAATGTTATATTGTCGAGAAGTAAAATGTGAACATTTTGCGATATTGGTCGAATATTGTTTGAATATTTTAGCAATAGTTTTGGTGAAATATTCTTGAAGCAATAATGGCCTCAAAATATTTATCGATATTGGTACAATATTTATCTATATTGGTACTATATCATTTGGATATATTGGTGGATGTCAATATACCTTGGTAAATTATTGAATGTCTTTTAGTTGATGAAGGTGACACCAGAGCCTGCCTTTTGATCGGCATAACCACTGAGTGAGCTGTCTTGAAAACAAGTTATGGAAAGTATTTAATATAGTTTCGTAGGTTCTAGAAGACGTTCTATATGTAGAGCCACCTAGCGGATTTTTATCCAGGTTTGATCATGATGTAATTTCAATATGTTTCATTGAATATTCGGCCAATATTCAAATTTCATCTCATTCTAGATGTAGGAAACAATATGAAGACAATATTGTTTTAACAATATCGATAAATATTATTAAACCAATATTGACCCAATATTAATTAATAAGATTTGCTTAATATTAGCGAAATGATATTCAACCAATGTGTGATCACACTTGGAGATACAATATAGTTTTTATTCCTAGAATCGATATTAGGGGAATATTGGGATTGTGATATTTAATCTAGATGTTAAAAACGATGTGAAGACAATATTGTTTTATCGATATTGGTAAATATCATTCAACCAATATTGACTCAATATGAGTTACTACAATTTCTCAAATAAAGTGGAAATGATATTCAACCAATATTCTAACAAACTTGGAAATACAATATAGTTTTTCCCCTATAATCGATATGACTAGAATATTTGGATTGCAATATTTATTCTAGATGTGGAAAACAATATAAAACCAATATTGTATTATCGATATTGGTAGAAATTATTCAACCATTATTGACCCAATATTACATGTGACAATTTACATTCTGAACAGATTCAACCAATATTCCATCAATATTAGTAATATAATATTGTTTTTTGAATATTCACCCATATTGAACCAATATTGATTTTTTATTCACAATTTATCTACATTGGCCCAATATGGAACCAAGATTCAGCCGATATGATGTGCTACCTGGGATGCAATGGTAACTAAGAACTTATTGTCTGGTTGCTAAGGGCTTTCATATGTTTGCTTAGCCTACTATTCAAGTGTAGCAATATACTCGTACTAAGTACTGAGTAGTTCTTATGTTTAAGTTGCAAAATGAATAATGAAATGAATGTTGAGAAATATGAACACTGGTTTCCTTTATACTCAGAATACTGTAATTCGAAGTGTAAGATATGACGTATGTGGTATGGTTGAACTCAGAAAAATATGGGCATTTAATTTTTGACATAAAAATATACCCTTTCAATTTAAAAAATATCGATGACGTCATATCTTGAAAGTTGGTAGGAAAAAAAATTATTTTTTTCTAAAAAAAGATGGAAAACTAAAATACAAAATCGACCTGTCCGAGCTTTTCCTCCGAAAATAATCAACTCGTAAGATAATAGAGCGTTTCCACACTTTATGAACGCACTGTATATATAATAATAGTGATAAATTTAGGAAAAGAACTCTCCTATACTATAAAAACATTTCTCAAGTAAAAAATTTATTAACCTACATTTGAACACAGAAATACTACTACTTTTCTTGATTATATGAAGCAAATGATTGAACATTTTCAGTCCAAGATAGTTTGGAGAGAAAGTTTTTACTTAAAATGACGTTTCTGTCAATGAAATTCATGAGCCTGTCTAAAAATGCGTATTCAAATATCTTGGAAAATGAGTATGGGACGGTTACTGGTCTGTAATTTTTCATCTTCTTTGGATTATCTTTTTTATGTATCGGAATGACTTTACCCTTTTTAATGATCTTAGGAAAAATACCTGCAGAGAATGAAATGTTAATTAGAATTGTTGTTGGGTATATTATCGTATGAAGCATTTTCTTTAGTAAAAATAATGGTACTTCGTCTAGGCCAGAGGACCTTTTGTTTTTCAATTTATAACATAAAATCGTATACAGTGCGGCTTTTTTTAGCACCCCCCCCCTGTTAACTTTCGAACGGTTCGACGTAGAAGAGTTTCACCGATACTACTTTTTGAGACAAAAAATATGGTGATTGCTCGAAAGGGGGCGCGGGGGGGCACATCAACTCAAAAATGTTAAATGGCATGGGGGGTCAAGTGTCACATCGTTGAAAAGAGAATTCAATTCTCTTCACAACCATCTGAATATTTTTGAATTTTGTTGAGAAATTTTTTCTCAATATCGATTTATATGCCTTTCGAAATTATCAAGTTGATCTGTCCCTAGCGCCATCTGTCGAGTAATTTCAATGTTTCTTCTCTCAAAAAGTAGTATCGGTAATACCCTTCAAAATATTTTTGGTTTAATTATTCCACAACAAACCGTTCAAATTTATCGAGGTATGACTAGTTTTCAGATCCGCATTTATATTTGATATTTGGAATTTGGATTGTGAAAAAAATTTCAACTAAATTAAAAAAAAATTAGATGGTTGTGAAGAGAATTGAATTCTCTTTTCAACGATGTGACACTTGACCTCCCATGCCATTTAAAATTTTTGAGTTGATGTGCCCCCCCGCGCCCCCTGTCGAGCAATCACCATATTCTTTTATTTCAAAAAGTAGTATCGGTGAAACCCTCCAAACAGTTTTTTATTCATGTTTCTACGTCGAACCGTCCAAAAGTTAACATGGGGTGGGGGGGACTAAAAAAGCCGCACTGTATAATTCTTGTTCGGTATAAGGTTGAAGGAATAGAGTATGCAAGTTAAAATTATTATTAAAGACTGTTTTATTTGTTGCATTACTAAGGTCTATTTTATGTATGATTTCACATGGTTCTTTTAGGAAAAAATTATTAAGCTCAGTTGCAATGGTTTGAGGATCTTCAATTGGTTTACCATCTTTTTCAATAGACGAGGAAAGTGTGTCGTCACAAATGTCATTCTTGTCAAAAACTGATTCCAAACAAAGAATTTTAGGTGACTTTCTCTGTTGATGATTTGTTGCTTTGTGTATTAGTTTGTGTTTGGTTGTTTACTCGGTTGTTTAGATTTTGATTTCTCAAGCGAAAGAAGTTGAAAAATCTTTACGGAAACAATCCGACAAGCTGATTTAAATTTGACGGATGTTTGTTTGGAATCAGTTTTTGACAAGAATGACATTGTGACGTCATCACTTTCCTCGTCTATTACTATATTTTTTGGTTCGGACTTCCTATTTGTTAGTTCAGAAACTGCACTCCATGACGCTTTCGACTTATTATCGGATTTGGTGATTTGGTGATAGACCCGACTAGGTGGGTAGAAACGGTCAGGTAGCATCTTCGCGAGAGGTCATTTCTGCCATGTCAAAAAAATTGGCAGACAGTCATATCACAAAAGGTCTAATATTGACACAAAATGTCTGATAACGAAAATGTACAAAGATTTAGTTATTGTATTAAGATATTTCGCGAGTAGCGTTTGACCTTGAAGGTATTTTCAAAAGTGTCAAAAAGCAATAGCAATGCGGTTCACATTTTTTTTACCATTCGTATGGATGCCCAGATTATATAATATTGTTTTCAGACATTTTTAGTGTCGCCTATGGGACAAAAATGTTTTGGAATCGCCTGACAAACATGCCAATTTAATTTTTAAATTTCTCACGAAAAATGGTACGTACCAAAATTGTTAGAACTAAAATTTGCTAAAATTTTGGTCTTTATCATTTGTTGGCTATGATCAATATGCTGATGACCTTGTTATTCTTGCACACTCCGAGGATGATGTAGCAAGAAAACTCAAAATTCTGGAAATGTATACTGCCCTACTGGATCTCACTGTAAATTCCGCGAAAACTAAAATCATGTCCTTCTCAAGAGGTGGATTTCACCAAAACAACTATAAATTTTACCTCAACAATGAGCCACTTCATGTAACGAATAAATACGTATATCTGGGTGTGACATTTACTTCCTCGTGTCTATTTAGGGAAATGGCCACAATAACCATTGATAAGGCCAAACAAGCTGTAGGTACAATTTTGCCAATTATGTGTAAAACCAAGATTGACACCTGGTTTCCTCGGATGAAACTATTTGAATCGCTTGCACTAAGTACTATGTCCAATTGCCTACCTGTTTGGGGTCTAAGATATGTTGACATGTTAGAGAGAGTTCAAATATCATTTCTCAAAAGAATATTGCTTATTCATAATAATTCACCTGACTATGTTGTGCGAGTAGAAACAGGTAGAGCTAAATATGCCTACAATATATTTAAACTGTCGCTGAAGTGGTTTAAAAAAATCCTGAAGATGGACGAAAACCGTTTACCGAAATTGTGTTTTAGACAACAATTAAAATTTGTTTTGTCCAGCTTTTATGATAAACTTTTCAATGCTGATATTTCTCTTTTACAAAGATGCAGCATTTTGCCACTCTACATTAATTCAAGACTTTCAAAACGTCCCAAAGAATACTTGTTACTCCAACTTCCGATACAGGTCACCCGTACCATAGCTCAACTGCGTTTAGTAAATAATTACAAAATTAAATTAACCATGAATGGGTTGTCTCATCTGATTGACCCTAACGAGATATGCATAGTTTGCAATCGCCACGATGCTGAAACTATTTTCCATATTCTGTTTGAATGCCCTATTTATATTGTTATGAAACCCAATTGTAGATCTCTTGAGTCCTGGGAATTTTTACTTTCCTCCTTTGACGCACTCTCCTCAGACGAGGCTAAAATTATAACAAGTTATGTATGGAATATTTTGAGGCTCAGATCTTTCATTCATAACGAGTAAGCTTACTTTTTTGTTATTATTAATTTTTTTTTAGGTACGATAATGTTCTTTTTCTTTTGATCTTGCCATTTTTATGTTACTTTTTTCCATTTCTACTCAACTCTTGCTGTAAAACCATGTTTTTAAAAGCAATAAAGGTATTATTATTATAATTATATTTTTATTGTATTATCTCGATGATTGTTGATTTTAACGAATAAGCGATATAAAAAAAAAATTCTTGAATATTAAATTTGCTAGAACTGTGGTTTAAATATTTTTTTCGTAATATGGATATTGCTTTATTTAGACCAGAAATGAGGTGTGGTCGAGATTCTAAAATTGATATAATTGTTAAAATTGTTATTACCGTCAACCGATTGCACCCCTACGCGCAACCCTCAGAAGTCTCCGAGAGACTTGTGTGAGATAGGGAAGACGCAGCCCTTACCTTTCAACATGTGATGCCATGCACAAGACCGATGACCATGCGAGGCTTTGAACCCTCGACCCTTCGCTCCAAAGGCGAACGTTCTACCAGCTCGGCCACCACGGCCGTGCGTAATCTCATTTTTCTTGATTTCTAACATATAAATTAAAATAAACAAAGGTCCTCCCTCAGTTTGAACTCGGCTGCGTCTCATACAACAAACTTCACGCTCATACAAAAATGTCCTACTTTACGAACTTGTATCATAAATAGCTATTGGTTGTACTAAATGTTTATAACGAATTTATAACGGTGAAAAATTAGCGGCTCGGTCAAAGAATGATATCAAAGCAACTAACCAAAAAACCAGTAGAAATCAAAGTTCTTAATACCAACGAACATATAAGAAATTGAAAATTACATTTCGGAATTGAAAGATAATAAAGCTTGTGGACCAGATCAAATCACGAATGAAACCCTAAAATCAATTTCCAAATATATTTCGAGGCCGTTATGTTTCTTAATTAATATGGCTATGAAGAATGGTGAAATTCCATCCCAGTTCAAAATAGCCATTATAAAACCTTTGTTCAAATGAGGAAAAAGAGACTGTACTAACTATCGACCAATATCCTTAACACCAGGGTTATCGAAGCTTTTCGAAAAAGTCATCAAAAAAAGGTAAATTGAGTACTTGGAAAAAATGAAATTCATTTCACCGAATCAATTCGGATTTCAGACCAACTTAATAGCACAACATGCAATAGGAACGCTATTATCTAAAATTTACAACGCTCTAGATAATTCCAAAACATGTATCGGCATATTCCTTTACTTGGCGAAAGCCTTTGATACCATCAACCATGAACTCCTAATGAAAAAACTAGAAAATATAGGTATCAGGGGTAATGTTTTGAGACTTTTTGAAAACTACCTCACAAATCGTAAGCAGCATGTCAAGATAGAGGATAGTCTGAGCACCGCCAGAACTGTCACTTGTGGTGTACCTCAAGGTACGGTACTGGGACCCATACTTTTTATAATTTATTTGAATGACCTGCTTGGATTAAACTGCCATAGTACCATACTCTCCTTTGCTGACGATACTGTAGTATTTTGTAAAGGAAATACCTGGGGTGAAGTGGAGGAGTCTGCAACAAAAGACCTGAAATATATTTCAAAATGGTTTATTGAAAACTACTTAGCAATTAACCATTCTAAAACTAAAATTGTTCCTTTTACGTCATACGAAAAATTCCTACCTGCATTTAATTATTTGAAGCTCGATGACATTTCCGTTCCACTTACGAACTCAACCAAATATCTTGGCATCATGATCGATTCGTTCCTGAAGTGGGATATACACATTCAAACAGTTGTTAATAAAATCCGCCGAGTTACTTTCAAATTCAAGCAATTAAACAAATTTTTACAGCTGAAGCAGTTGAAAACTTTATATCACTCCTTAGCAGAATCCATAATACAATATGGTATGATAGGCTGGGGAGGTATTCGTAAAACAAAATTGAAACCCTTAGAAACCATACAAAAACGCCTACTGAGAATTATATGTAATAAACCTCCACTATACCACTCTGAACCTTTGTTCAACCAACTTGGAATCATGGACTTTTGCGACAACTTTATTGTCAAATTGTGTTAACCCACACCTATGATAAGCCAGTAACTTCCATAATAGAACATAATTACGATACAAGAAGTAGAACAGTATCGAACGAATTATTACCAAGAGCGCAAAAATCAGTGGGTCAGAGATCTTTCATCCATATTGCTCCAAGATTGAGAAATAAAATGCCTACAACAATAAAATATATTAACTCAAAAAGTATGTTCAAAAAGAAAGTGAAAACTTGGATTTTGTCTACAAGTCGCAACATATTCCATAACATTGTTGGATCAAAATAATAATAGCCTTCCTCTCATTTATATATAGTTATATTTTTACACTGATGTTTTTGATGTTTTTGTATTTGTACATTATTTTTGGTACTAGTTTTTCTCATTTATTTTATATTTACTATGAAACCCCATACCCACTCTGATACCATAGGTGTGGAAAATGTCTATATATGTAATAATGAAAGACGTAAACAAGGATTAGCAGTAAGCCATGATGTTTAGTAAAAATGTTGAAACCACCCATAGACAAGCCTCGCGAGGGCTTTTTTTGGGTGTCACTTCTTTTATTTGCCTACTTGCCAAATTGAAAACTGTAATGTATCCACTGTACCCTTTTTTGGTGAATATATATTATTATTATTAAAAAAAATTAATAAATGACAGTTGCGAGTCGAAAACATAACAGAATATAACTACGGACTATCTTTCATGTGATGGCGTTGTCGGTTTCCTACTAGTATTGTTGTTTAAAAAATCCCTCATTTTATTATTTATTTATTGATTGCTCTAAATTATGTAATCAACACCAGCACAAGGGCCCCTTAACAATTTCAGTTTCAATCGCTAGGAACGGTCATTATCATTCAGGTAATGAATATTAGCATTAGCGCAATACCGAAAAAAAAAAGTAATGACACCGTATGATTAGGAATAAGAATATAGTTCCGCTTTTGCCAATGTCCCAATGCGTATAGGTATGACCGACATTGCCAACTCGTTTGGAACGTGCAGGGCATTTTTTTAAAGACACTTGTCAATAAAAAGAAAGTATATTACGCCAGTGCACGGGTTCGTTCACTCATTATCATACTTCGATGTGTGCTTGGACTCATGCATTTTCATTCAGAAATAACTAACTGCCTCATAATAGTGGTTCGGCTAGGAATTTTATCTTTTCGATCAATTCAATCTGGCTGTTACGAGGGCGGAAAAATGTGTACTTCGGTTTACCAGTGAAACCTGTATCATTTGTGTACAGTGTAACACTCAACCTAGGGTGGTTATTTTATATATATTATTTTTTCTGAACACAAAAAAAAATCCCTCTTCAACCACTAACAGAGAAAATTCCACCGCTAATAGTCACCAGAGAATAAACAAATTAAGAGCAGCCTTTTTATTTTCGAATGTTTTCGATAAGGTCCTAGATAAATCAGTACTTACCGTAAAAACTATCTTGGACGAATTTTCTGGTATTTTCTTTCTTACCAAGGCACTATTTTAGGTTTGAAAGGTAAAGTCACCTAAGTCGTCTTAGGGACGTGGGCCGTCTAGGCTGATAATATGCTAGATTTCTTTTTTTTTTTTCCTGAGATTTTTTCTTTCTTTTTCTATTTTTTTTTTTATAAGAATGTCACTGAGGTTGGGATAAGTTAAAAGCTGTCAGTATAGTTACCGACAATGATACTCGACATAAACTGTTTAACGGTATATTAAATAAACATTAAATGATAAAGAATTACACCATAACAAAAAAAATCACCCGTTACTGACAACAAAAAAAATGGTTCAGATATCATACAACAAATAAAACAAACAAAAGCTTCACCCACGATATTTGAAAAGTATAGCTGTGGTTAGTTTGCCCAAAAAATCCCAAAAAAAATCACTTACCAAATCTCTAGCTGCACTCGGTGTTTCGTTCCGGAAAATTGAACAATTTCGTCCAAACGAATACCAGAAAAATAGTTTCTATCAGTTCGTTCAAACAACGACACAACAAACCGCCACCAAACCAAAATCTAACTCGCACTAATTATCCCGGAGTTAAAATTTCAACTCCGATGCAAAGTCTAATTAACGCGGTAGGTCTTCGATCAACCGCACCAACCGCCTCTCGAGACCATCTCCTCGTTTTTTTTTTCTGACTCCCGTAAGTCGACGTTCAAGGGGTCTTTATAATTTTTAAGGGCCAAAATCGTTCAACAGCGTTACCTTCTATTTACGCCATTTCTACCGCCACGGAATAGAGAGTTCTATCCACTGTCTGCCTCTCAGATCTCTTCCCTTACCCCCAAATACCCCTCGGACTTAGCACTTTGAAAGCGTCTAGTCGACACAAAAAATGTTCACTTCAGTTAATGGTCATTTAGTTCGTATATACTCCATATTACCCTTTGTAAAATAAATATTTACTCCCTGTACGGCGACCTAAATGAATGCTTCAAAGTTTTATATATCGTGAAAAAGTCTACTCATCTGAACCACTTCGTTTGTCTCGACATTTTTGTTTATAGAGAATGAATTATTATTTCCTCTTGAAAGAAATTTCACTAACCTAGCTTAAATAATATGAAACCAAATATTTACAGGGCATCGTCATCATACGTGACCCTTTTAATACTAACTGAAATGTTGACTATAGAATCCACAAAAGAATTATGAAGATACCGTCTTAGATGTTAATCTGTCACAATGCCAAGGTATTATACTGATGCTTATTTCATTCACACATGGCTGCACCAATGAAATTCCATTATTGAAGTCACATGATGTGTGATATCAGCGGCTATTTAGGTAAACAAGCGGCTATTTAGGTAAACACGGCTATTTATGTAAACAAAACAAACATTAGCGGCTCTCTTTTGTCTGTATAAAGTTTGACATAACTCAGTCACTCAAAATTGAAATAACTCGCTTTGAGTCATCTTCTACTACAGAATGGTTTTTAAAATACGGGTTGAATTAAATGTTGATACGTAAACGAACGAGTATATGAATGATTTTATGCTGTTCAAGAAATTATCTTCCTGAATATCACTCGACCGTGACAAATAGCGACAATTATTTTTTTTATTCATCTAGAGTAACTTGTAATTTGTGGCAATTTAATTCGTCCATATGAACATTAATAATCAAAGAATAACTCCCCCGAGCTAAAGCTCTCGGGAGTTATTCAGATTATTAATGTTCATATGGTCTAATCAAATTGTCAAAATACAAGGTAATCTCGATTGAATTATGAAGGAAATAATAATATGTCACGATCTTGGGATATTACCTACGACAATTTAATGCATACATAATAATCGCATGCGCTGTTTTTTTTGTCACTATGACAACGACTATTAGAAATTTGTCCTAACTTTTCCAGCGACAAAACGGAACTCAACTTATAAAACGATCGAGTTCTAGTAGATCTAGCAGAATTGCTAAGGATTGCTGACGGATATGGTCAAAGCGTGATTAGCGATTTCTGGCATGTTTTCAAGAACTCTAATAGAAATTTTGATACGAAACAAATCTGAAAACCTTGATTTCCTGTAATTGTTTGTTTCCATTCAAATCGGTTGATGGAAAATTATATTGATATTATTTGCCAATGTTTTGATCCTCCCCTGTAAAATAAAAATCATCGTAATCGTCTTGAATTGCCTTCGACTCTGAGGCCTTTCGATCGGTTCTTCAGCATACCGAATAGGTCAATGCAATAAGGCGCTAGTAATCATCAAAATGATTATAATTTCGCTGTAAAAAAGTTCTGAACATGCCCAGACTGACTCAATTCAATCTTTTGAATAACTCAAATCCAATCAGTATCAGCGAAAGTTGTTTCTTGTCAAGAAGTTTTGCATTTGCAATGGTTTTCCACTGTTGCGCAATTCTTACGACAAGGCATCGATTTTTGCTGCCCTGCAAAACATTTGAATCTTAGCACAGTAAAAATGTACAGCCTGCATATTTTGCAACTTTCTCTAACGGGGTTGAACAATGAGTTTCGCAGACATAAGACATTATATTATTGAAGGAATCAATTTTATACGCTGAAAATAGTTATTTTTGTATCTAGTGCACGAAATGCTACTTTGGTGATTGAGAACTGATTTTTGAAAAAAATAGTCGAGATCACCAAAGCATTTCGCGCACGAGATGCAAACAAATTTTATTCTACAAACGTCAAAAATATTGTTCTAAAATAATTAATAATACGAAGGCGTAGAAGGGCCACGAGCAATTTTTTTTTGAAATCCCGACTTTAATCTCGAACCCCCGACTTTAATCTCGGACCCCCGACTTTAATCTCGGACCCACGACTTTAATCTCGGACCACCGACTTTAATCTCGGACCCCCGACTTTAATCTCGGACCCCGACTTTAACTCGTACCCCCGACTTCAATCTCGGGGGTCCGACTTTAATCTCGAACCCCCGACTTTAATCTCGGGGGTCCGAGGTTAAAGTCGGACCCCCGAGATTAAAGTCGGACCCCCGAGATTAAAGTCGGGGGTCCGAGATTAAAGTCGGGGGTCCGAGATTAAAGTCGGGGGTCCGAGATTAAAGTCGGGGGTCCGAGATTAAAGTCGGGAGTCTGAGATTAAAGTCGGGATTCCAAAAAAAAATGTTCGTGACCCTTCTACGCCTTCGTAAATATGCTTAGCTTAATATTAAAAATAGTATTGAACTGGCTTAAACTGTTTTTCCAAATCAAGTGATTACTGTAACTATGGAAATAAAATGGCATTTGTTGACAACTATTTCAACAGTTTATGAAAATTATTTTAGAGTGACTTTTTGTTCGCGTCAGTTTCGTGCCTGATATTTATAACTGTAAAATAATGGAAATTTCGAGCGACGAACTAAGCAGTACCCCGCCTAACTTTCTTGGATTTTTGCTTGATTGAGGAACACAGGTTAAAATATAAAAATCCCATATAGTTTACATGCAGTGTGCGAAGTAAGTATTTCGCACACTACTTGGCGCACGGTGTCATGGTAACGAAGGAAAATGAAAGAAAGGGTCACTTCGCATATTGTTGTCAATGTGCGAACCTTGTACCATTTTTTTGACGTTTGTAGAAAATTAGTTATTTTCCTAACAAGTGCGCAAAGTGTTACTATTCCGCACGCAAATACAGTTAGGTAAAAGACGCGAAGCGGAGTTTGTATAAGTTTTTGCGTGCGGAAAAGGCACTTTGCGCACGTGTTAGGAAAAATATTTTTCCTACGAGCTTCATATCAGATAGCAACGAATATAAAAAAATATTAACTTATTGAATAATTTTTATTTAAACTTGATAGAAAGACCCATACAACAATTACATAACAATAAAAAATTAAATTATTTGTTAGTAATATTTATAATGAAAGAACAATTATTGACATTTTGCAAATTTATGGCAGATCCGGTCAGTTCATTTAATGGGTAACTTGATGAACACTGACTAAGCGCAGAAGGGCAGTTAATAATATGGCTTGATGATGGTTGATTTACCGCTTCAAATCTACCACCATTTTGTTTTTCTCTGGCATTTGGTAAATCACAATTTCACACACTGTGGTGAAATGAAAATCTGAATGAAAACTCAAGGATATCCGCCAACTGGATATATTTATTGCACACCGCCGGGATAGATCAATGGTCTGTGAAAAAAAATAACGCCAGTTTTCATGTGGAACAAATCGAATTATGAAGTTTATTAAAATATTTCACGTTTCGGTGCATTCCAAGGAAAAACTGAAATCAAATATTGACTCATGCATTTTGCATGCCGTTTCTTCGGGCATGGCAGTTTCAAACGTGTGATTTGCACATTTTTCGTACAAGGTGATTTGTGAGGGTACGGCGTCTACGAGATTTTATTTTACGCATCATTTGAAAGGCATTTAAAAGACATTTTCCTCAATAAATTGTATAGACCACTCACCAAAACGCGACATTTTTTCATGTTTTTGAAGTATATCTGACATTTATCAGTATTGTCAGTCATTGTTGTTGTTATTGGTGTCATGCCGACGGGATATTTTTGCAGTGCAATTACCGGGGGTAATACCACAAGTGCATTGAAAATTACCGATAATTCTGAAAAAAACGTTTTTTTTTTAAACTGCACGAGTTTATTTTTTTCGTTGTTTCAAAGCATAAATTGCCCGACTCCGAAGGAGGAGGGCAATTTTTTGAAACAAGGAAAAAAATAACCGAGTGCGGTTTTTTATAAAAAAAACACGTTTTTTTCAGAATTATCTGGTTAATTTTCAATGCACGAGTGGTATTCGGTAGGAAATTTCACAACTCACTCTTTTAGCCAATCAAAAAATTCGTTCTTGTTTAGTGAAAATTTCAAGAATGCACAATGAATTTTCATTATTTAATGTTATAATAAACAGTACAATTATTTTTTTTTTTTTTCCTTGGTGTTTTGGCATCGACTGCTATGGTCATTAGCCACAGTACAATTATTATAAGTAACATTATATCCCAAGCTTCCCATACCATATTTCTGGAAGTATTCTTCCATAATCATTTTGGCGGTGACATTCCAAATAGTTTTCACGGTGCTTTCTTTGTACACCATTATTTTTCTTCATGTTATGAGCCCAGTCCTTCAAGATTTTCGCAATTTCGCATACTGGCGTGTCTTTTTCTAATTTATACCCTCTTGCTTTACAAAAATCCATGAACTGATTCCAAATAAACTTCTTACTTTTCTTAGTATTCGCTGGAGTCGTTTTTGCGATATTCTTATCGATTTCGGCTTCATTAAAAGTTCCGAAACGGTTCATTTTAGACGAGAAATATGAAAACAATGATATTTGTTTACTTCAGATTAGCGTTGCTATCAAGATGCATATAACTCCTGGTGCGTTTACTGATTCGCTTTTGTTTCAACTAAAGTTCTTGATCCTGTAATTGCGTCAATAGAGTTTGTTCCATTCGTCAATGGATGACGCTTAAGTCGAATATAGTGGAGTTTCCAACAATCCAAAGTGCCTACTAGATACATTTTTTGAGTTTTTGAACGTTAACATTATTTTGAGGTTATATGTCAATTACATTGCATATTGGTATTTATCGTGTGATTTTTCTGTTCTTTTAATACTTTTCGCTCAGTTCGGTAGTTTTGCGACGTTTTTAGTTGTTGGGTTATTGTTATTTATTTGTTCTTGTGTTTTTCTGTCATTCGTAAAAGTTAGGGTAGTGTATAGCATTTTTTTGTGAGTCTCGACTTCGACATGACAATCATGACATGGTTCAATTTGAGGTTATGTCGATGACGCAGCATGCGTTTGTCAAAACGACATGTCAAGTCATCATGATCGGTAATGATTTGCCTGCCATCTATGTTAAAATTGAGTAAACTCTCTTGACGCAATAAAAATCTCATGAATCAAGCAGGCCGTACATTAACAGTTTTGGATGACAATTTCACAGCTATAAGTAATTCCACCAGGAGTTATATGCATCTTGGTTGCTATGTCCGTAAGCTTCTCAGTTACTTCCGTAGCAATCGCGATATGAACACTTGTAGGTAGATGACACATTTGAAGTCTCACTTCTGATATTAAAATCGCGCGACTTCACTTGAATTGACATCTAATGCGATAATTGCACTGCCGTGACGCGAAACGCGTCACTACAGTGCAATTATCGCTGTGAGCCAGCGGTAATTGCATTCCTCTTATGGACGTTTTTACACGTGAGGGAAATTTCCGCTGTAATTTTTCTATAATTGCATTCCTCTTATGACAAATTTTATATAGGAGGGAAATATTCTTTGTAATTTTTCGACAATTGAATTCTTCTTATGAGAAATTTTATATATCATTATCTGGGAAACATTCATAGAAATAAATCCACCCAACTCTGTAAAAAATGTAAAATCACAAATTCTTGGTTGATTAGTTAATATTGACCATATGCTGCGAATTCCATTGAAGACAGTTCAACAATGCGAGAAAAAATATTTTAAGGAACATGCTATTATTTGTATTTATTTATACTTATTTATACACTGAATAATATTCAGTGTATGAAGAACATAAAACTTTCACAGCTATTAATGTAAAGAGTTATTTACACTCAAATGCAAAAAAAAACGCAACAAGTTAATATTTGGTAAATTTTGAGGTCTCACAGTTTTTTTTATTTTCAGTCCGATTTTCAAAATTTTTTCAGCAAGCTGTAGATAAAATATAGATTTTACCTTTCAAATTCAATCTTTTGTTAAATGCTGGCTTATCGGTCAGTATACAGGGTTAATTAGAAGTATGTTATTACAGCCTAATTTTAAAACATCCTGTTGAAGAATTTCGTGGTCAAATTCTTTCAAAATACCAATTTTTGATAAGAACCATTCCTTTCCAACATTTTGTTTTTTGGTTCATGCCTTTAAGTGCATTAGTTCATATTTAAGAGAGAAATGAACTTATCATCAACGGTTTACTTTAAGAAATGTGATTTTTTGAAGAGGTGGCTTTGCTCGTTGTTGCCCTAATGTCAGTTTGACAGTGAGAGACCTAAAAGAACTCTAACCATGGTTTTAAGTACGGAAAATTGCGCAAAAGCTGTTGCTCTTGTTGAAGATGGACATAACTATGAATATGTTGCAAGAATACTTCATGTTCATCGCTCTACCATCAAAGGAGTAATCGAACGTTTTAGACAAACTGGCAGAAATAAGCGTAGGGCAGATAGTGGCAGAAAACGGAAAACGACTGCTATTGATAACAGACAGCTTCTTCACGTGAATACTCTGCGGGATCGTCATTTAACATCAGTGCAGTGTAGAAATCAACTTCAAGAGGTCCGAGGTACAAATGTTAGCAGGTGGACAGTTCGCCGAAGGAGTTTGGTTTGAAATCTTGCAGACCAGCAACTAGACCCAAATTACTTCGGCGTCACCGAGTAGCTAGACTGCAATTTGCTACTGAACATTTACAGAGGAACTTAGGGCAATGGAACAATGGAAAAAGAGTATGGAGAATCAAAGGAGAAAGATTTGCAGAGTGCACGTTCAGTCCCCGTCTGAGTTATGGAGGAGGTTCAGTAATGGTTTGGGCAGGAATATCTCGGGAGGCCTGCACTGAGTTGGTGGTCATTGATGGATCCTTGACGGCCCACCGATATATGGAGGAGATATTGAGCAATTACGTTGTTCCTTTCAGTGGATTTATCGGAGATGACTTTATCCTGATGCAGGATAATGCGCGGCCACATACAGCAAGGTGTATTACACAGTACCTCGCGGAAGTAGGTATTAGAAAAATGAGCTGGCCAGCATGTTCGCCTGATCTCAACCCCATAGAGCTTATGTGGGACATACTTGGTAGGCGAGTCAGAGATCGCGAAGTAGCTCCGGCTACGATAAATTGGCTTCTTTTAGCAATTCAGGAGGAATGGCAAAATATTCATCAAGATGCTATTCGTAACCCAATTGACAGTATGCAGGCAGTAATAAGAGCTAGAGGTGGTAATAAAAAATATTAAGCTGAATTTCTTGTAAAAAGTACATTTCTCCAGGTTATTTAAGTTACAGTTGAATTGGTTTGTTTTGAAGTTTGATTTTTTATTTGAATTGAATAGTTTGCATAAGTAAATCTTGCAATAATTGCTTATTATTATAACTGAATAATATATTGTGGCCTTCTCATTGCTAGACTCATAAACTGAGATGTGAAACTGATAATAGCACAATGAGCAAAGCCCTCTCGTCAAAAAATAACATTTCTTAAAATTGGGTAAAACTGTTGTTTGGAGTTCATTTCTCTCTTAAAAATGAACTAGTGCACTTAAAGGCATGAACCAAAAAACAAAATGTTGGAAAGGAATGGTTCTTAACAAAACTTGGTATTCTGAAAGAATTTGATCACGAAATTCTTCCACGGGATGTTTTAAAATTAGGGTTTAACAACAAACTTCTAATTAACCCTGTATACTGACTGATAAGTCAGCATTTAACAAAAAATTGAATGTGCAAGGTAAAATTAATAATTTTATCTACAGTTTGCTGAAAAAATTTTGAAAATCGGACTGAAAATAAAAAAAAACTGTAAGACCTCAAAATTTACTAAATATTAACTTATTGCGTTTTTTTGCATTTGAGTGTATAATAATCGAGGACGTTGTCTGATGCAACTTCCGAGATTTATTTAAACTGCATAATAATCTAGTTACATTCAAAGCTGTATTCATTGACAACGATGATGTGAATATAAAATCAGGACTGTAAAATATTGGTTTTCCTCGTTGAAAGAAAACTCCATAAAAATTTTAAAATGACAAAAGCAAACGCACACAAAACAGGGACACTTTAAAATTATCATTTATGAACAAAAAATACAAAATTCCTCATTGTCCTGAAGACGAATAAATATATAGCCGAAACGTCGACCAATTAAAATAAAGTGGTCTTCTTAGAGTGCACTGATTCCCAATAAACGTAGTGCATCTTTATAGTTATTCATGTATCGAGGGCGTAAAATAGGCGTTTATGGCCTGAGGCGTGAATAGAGGCCCGAAGGCGTCAAACGCGGGCCATTACACGCTGAAGGCCATAAAAGCATTTTAAGCACGTGGTACATACAAAATTTTATGCACTAGTGGTTTAGCGCGTATCAAAATTACTGGCTTAAATTTCAATGGGCTACACGTTTCATACGTTATGTATAACTTCAATAATCAAGAGTAATGAAGAATGTGTGATTCATATAAATATATTGTAGAACCAATCATCTACTTCTAGTAAGTAGAGAAGCTTCAAATGAATATTAAAAAAAGAAAATATCCCATCATCAACATTAGTAACTATACGAACTGCATTGTTAATATAAAATTTTCACGCATATGGTCTAGAAAATGTAGATTATGAAAACATTTTGTTTATTGAGTTTATATTTATTGATCTGAATTGATTTTTTCGCGATAGGTATTGCATTAATGTATGTGTAAATATGGGCAATTTGAGAACATTACCAACTTTACGGCCCGCTGGCGCTAAAGTGTCACTTTACGCCTGTAAAACCGGGCGGTGAAGAGTACGCTCATGTTCCGATATTACTGAACAGTACTGGCCACAGTAGGTAATTTCGGAACGCCTAAGACTTATAATAGACGAGCGTACAACACGCCGGGTGCCGCACGCTCCGCCCCGCCAGCTTTTGAATACACGTGCATGTTTTTGGCGTGTGAAGTTTCACGAAACGGCAGATACAGTCAGTATCAAAATGGACCCTGTGCAAATTGGTTGTGTTGCAGCATTGTGCATACTGTTGAAAAAACGGAAACGTAGACATCGTCGTTGGTGGGTACATCCACTCATCAGTACTAGACTTCAAACAGGACATTTTCATTTAAAATTTTCGGATCACAGAAAATATCCGGAAAAGTTCTTTTCCTATTATCGCATGTCAATTAAGAGCTTTGACGAGCTGTTGTCACTAACACAAGATAGGTTGAAGAAAAATGATACTGTTATGAGAAGCTCGATAGGCCCAACAGAAAGATTAGTCATTACTTTGAGGTAAGTACAACTTTATTAAAACTTTCCTTCTTATAATTCTTAAAAAATAAAAATAAAATATAATGAACTGAAACTTTATAAAAGTAAACTGAATTGATTAATACAAGTCTAGTAGACTACTACTTTCACTCATTTGGGTTTCGTCTGAATTAGTTGAAAGGCTTGCAAGATACTGTCCAGGCGATGGAGTTGGAGCTGCAATGACTGATGGTGGCTGTGTAGTAAATATAGATTGCCGAGAGGTCTGGGGTTGTGAATAATTATAGGTGGCTGGATAAGGTGCTTCCCAAACATTTTTGGAAAACGAGCTGGAATAGGATGTATGAGATTGATTTTGAGCTGCATATGATGGCATATTTTGTGTAGAACTAAAAATCTGGAATACTTCCATAATTTTACAGCGAATTGCAATTAACTGATTTTCATATTGTCCATGAGAGGTAACAACGACATTAAAAATGCTTTGTTTCCCATGCGATCTCCAGCCTTGTCTTGTTTTTGTAGAGCTACGCTTTCTGATAAAATATCTGTTATTTCTTTTATTTCTGAAGATTGTGATATTTCCTTTCGCTTACGTGCTCTTTTTTTTGTGTTGGGTTCTGATGAACCAGCCTCCTGTTCTGGGCTATTACCTGGATTATGTTCTGCATTTTCGTCAAGATCTTGTTCTTTAAAGTTTGATGATGTTTGTCTGTTCGTGATGTGTGTTCTCAGGAACAGTAGCTGGTCGTAATATATATACTTTTTTTTGGATTTGGCTGCTTGTCCACTCTTTAGTTTAGTTTCCAATGCCACCTCTTTTTTGAAATGATCCCGTATGGATTTCCATTTCGTCTGTAGCTCTTTTCCTGAAACAGTTTTTTTTTTCAGATATTTGGCAACAGGTTCAAGTTTTTCTACATTAGAATATCATTTCCATGTAGCAAAGTCAACTATTGGAAATATTGTGGAGGAAACATGCAAGGTTATTTGGGAAATTCTTCAACCACGAGAAATGCCTATGCCAACTAAAGAAAATTGGATGGAGATATCAAATGTGTTTTATGAAAAATGTTACTTCCCTAATTGTTTAGGTGCCATAGACGGCAAACATATCCGTATTATGTGTCCGAGGAATACGGGAAGTCAATATTTTAATTATAAAAAATATTTTTCAATAGTTCTGTTAGCTGTAGCAGATGCTAATTATTGTTTTACCGCTATCGACGTAGGTTCTTACGGTAGAGAATCAGACAGCAATATTTTTAAAAACTCTGTGTTTGGGAAGCTATTACAGAAAAGACAACTTGAACTACCGAAAAGTAAACCCCTTCCTAACACTAACAAGCCAACATTACCATTTGTATTCGTTGCTGATGAGGCCTTCGGACTATCAGAACATGTACTGAGACCATACCCACGAGCTAACCTCGATGATAGTCAGAAAATTTTCAATTACAGATTAACTGTAGCCAGAAGAATGGTAGAATGCAGCTTTGGTATATTGGCACATAAATGGAGAATATTTCTTACAGGATTATTGGTTAATGAACAGTTTGCCGTAGATATTACCAAAGCTACATGTGTCTTACATAATTATGTCAGAAGAAGAGATGGTTATGATTTCAATGATACTTTGACCGACTCAATGGAAGATATAGCAGCTCGAGGAACAGGAGGACAGTCTTCAGGAATCACAGTTAGAAATGAATTTAAGGCCTACTTTAATAGTCCGTCGGGAGCAGTTCCATGGCAATATAATAGAATTTGATATAATTCATAAGTAATGTTTATATTATTAAAAAATTACGTGACTTACCTATTTTGTTTCGTTCCTCATCGCTTAATTCATTCCAGTTTTCATAAACTTCATTGCCAATTTCATTCCACAGTTTCGTTTTCTGGTCCCTATTAGCATAATCTTTTAAAGACTGGTCATAAAGTGCTGGTCTTTTCTCCACCTCTACGATAAATTTTTCAGTGTCGAACATTGTGTGGCTAGGAATACAGGAGCGTAAATAACGTGAACACTACTGCCTGCTTCCCGAGATGAAATGACGAAGGTCTAACATAAAAATGTAATTGTGGAGGGGAGTATACTTGTCCGCGTAAAATATCTGCTCGTGTATCCGTGTGCATAGTAAATAATGTATCCCATGGACGGCGTTTTTGACACGACGCGCGGAGCACGCAAACACCGGCGTTCGGCGAGCGGATATGAGCGTGCTCAACGCTTGTGTATTTATTTCAATTTAAATATGAACTATCCATTCCAGCGGAGGACACGCGGCATTCTGCACGCAGCGTGTTAAACGCTCGTCTATTATAAGCCTAACAGTAACAGTAACTGAAACTGCCATCTAATTTCGGAACGATTCGGAAAGTCAGACTGTCAAATGTAAGGCGAGAACATTATCTATAGTTCAAAATTATATCAATACTATTATGTGATACTGATTGATGGTTGCAATTAAAGTAATAATAGAGGAAATATTAGGTGATAAAGATTCTGAATCATCAGAAAATTCGTATAGCTCAAGTACCTCAAGCTTTATCGGAGCTATGAATACAAGACGGCTTTCTTTGTTATAATGACCTGTGGATTTATTTCCCTGTTCTGATGTTTTGTATTCATTGTCGAGTTGTCTTTTGAGGGCCTGAATATATCGCCTGGCATGATTCTGATCTGAAATATTCATTTTCATACATCTACATGGACAAGAGAGAACAAATTTCGTAAATTATCGGCGGTTTCGGCATCAATCTCTACTAGCAAGTCTTCTAATACCACTTGATACATTTGTTCTGCTGTTTTTTCAGATGAGCAAATTGTAATGATATTGTTTTCAATAAATTGAATTAATGATAAATAACATATCCTAACCTAGGGAGGGGATACTGGGACTACACGACCATTTCCGTAACAGTAGCAACCAGTAAATTTCTAGCCTCTAACAAGGTTCCATGAAAAGTGGCGCGAAATGTGTACCAGTCAATTTCAGTAAAATCGGAACGACCAAAATTACTGGGCAGTACTGTTCAGGAATATCGGAACATGACCTACAGCTTGGCAAACATAGCTGCAATTGTGGAAATATTCACGGCCATGATGCGCATTAGTCGTAAGACGGCCTATCCAGTGATATTCACGTGATTGTTCGCGCAAGAAGTGTAAATTTCACAATCTCAGCTATGTTTGCCGAACTGTACTTTACCACCCACTACACCTTTTTCAATTGTAATTCAGAAAGTATAAGATGTATTTCAGAAAGTATAATTTGTAATTCAGAATAGTAAATTGTAATTCAGAAACCGTGTGTAATTCAGATTAGTAAATTGTATTTCAGAAACCGTAACATGTAATTCAGATTAGTTGATTGTATTTCAGAAGGTGTAAAATGTAATTCAGAAAGTGTTTAGTTGTTATTCAGAAAGTATCAACTGTAATTCAGAAACCAAGAACAACCCGTATGTACATATTTTCTGGATGGAACTTCTTCGTTTGAGTCCATACTCCCCAATGTTGAACCCAGTCGAAACAATATGGTCGAAAATAAAGTCCTATGTAAAAGATAATCTTCGAGTTCCCCAAGTTCAAGGTCCGGGTGTTGGAGAACAGCGGCTTGGTTATCTTGAGCAAATCATTGACCAGGCAAAAATACTATAGTTGGAGGCGATTGTGGTAGGGCTGCACAACACACCACCATTCACCGTGCTACAGCTTTAGCATTTCAAGACATGCCCGTTGGGCGATAAATATTATTATTGATAATAATGTTCACTAATAAATAATTCGTTGTTCTCATATTCCCTACTCTTACTAATCAAGTCCTTGGTGGTTTCTGAATTACAAGTGATGGTTTCTGAATTACAATTGACGCTTTCTGAAATACAATTTACTAATCTGAATTACATGTTACCGTTTCTGAAATACAATTAATTGATCTGAATTACATGTTACGGTTTCTGAATTACAGTTAACAACTCTGAATAACAAGTTACAGTTTCTGATTTACATGTTACTAATCTGAATTTCAAGTTACACTTTCTGAATTGCAATTGAAAAAGGTGTAGTGCATAATAGCTATTTACATATCAAGGGAGAAAAATCATGCTTTTCCTCCCGCGGATAGTTTGATGCCCGACGCGAATCGGATGGCATTAATATCCGCAGGAGGAAAAGCATTTTCCTCCTGAGGTATGTATATAGTTTTTTGTACTACCTTTGAAGTCGTCATTTTTATAACGTCCTAAAAATTATAATGCGAGCATACTTATAAGAATAACTGCAGAAAGTTGTGGAACTATATAATGCGGCTATATGACAAAATATTAAGTAAGCGTTGCGTCGTCGTCATCGTGTTGACAACGATTTGTTGCTATGGCGTTGTTTTCAAGCCTCAAGCATTTAAGAAAATATTTAAATATTTGGAAGTTCTGTGTTCTTCATTTACTACATGTTATTTTTTATTTTCAGGTCAATTGCTTATTATTATTATTATTATTATTATTATTATTATTATTATTATTATTATTATTATTATTATTATTATTATTATTATTATTATTATTATTATTATTATTATTATTATTATTATTATTATTATTATTATTATTATTATTATAAATACAGTTTTGGTTTAAAAATAACTTTTCACCTTAATTTTATCTTGTACATTTCAGTATAAGAATTTGTTTAATTATCTGTTTTAACAGGAGCGCTAGGTGTCCAGAGTATATTTGATAACCTCTGCCATCCAGCTTCTCGGCATGTACCCAGGCCCGGACTGGGACCATTTGGGGCCCTCAGCTAAAACCTGTAAAGGGGCCCTCTACCGGGGGTCTGGGGTGGTATTCCCCCACTTTTTTTTGAAAACTTTCTGCTTGAAAACAATGAAAACGCGTTTTACGCTATTTTAACACTTATAAAGAAGAAGAATTTCAGCTAGGTTTTTATACGAATATTTTGATTTTTGACTTTTGTTGACTTTATCATTGATCAAAATAAAAAATTCACAGAATTTTTAGGATACTACAATACTACAAAACAAATGATGTAGAACTGCCAATAATTACCGGAGTTCAAAATGAAGTGCAGTGACTTATTCATACCAAAGTATTAATGAATTATGTCAAAATTATTTGTGTAATAAAAACAATGACAAACGGATTTTAGGGATCAGAAAAGTAATACTAACATTATGAAAGCAGACTGGGCATAAGGTCTTGGCCTAAAGACGACAGGTGTCGATTTTTGACTATTTTAAGTTTAGAAAAAAATCGTTCACATGTGACTTGGGTACAAGGTATTACACTCGGAGATGGTGATAGATTTCAGGTGACGATTTTCTCGTTTATGCCTCTGAGACCAGTGAAAGGTATGAAAATTCTGACAAGAATGATGAAAAGTTTGAGCTGTCGCAGCGTGGCTTTCATATAAATAATTCGATTTTCATTAAAAAATAAATGTGTTTTGGGACGATTTTATCGCCGCTGCCACCATGTACACCAACGGCATGTTAAGATAGGCAATAGCAGCTAAAAAATTATAGGCATAAGGGTAGCACGTGGCCAAAGGGTACCAATGATGGCGTAAACTTGAGAAAAAAAAATGAAATTTTAGACGATTTTCTCGTTGCTGCCAATTGAAATAATGGAAGTTTCCATCATGAATGTCCCATAAAAAAAGTGGCACAATGTTTGCGGATGTCGAAGTGAGGTTAAGTAATAATAATAATAATAATATTTATTTCTCATCGTTTTACAATATTATTGGTAGAAAGAAAGGAAACAAATATAGTGAACCCATAAAAGGTTGCCCTCGAGCATGGGTATGGGGAAAATAGTGCCGGAATTGAATTTATTACATGAAGGCCACGCGGCGACCACTCAAATGTTTCATCAGTTTGGTCAGAATTTTCAAATCTGTCACTGGTCTTAAAGGCATAAACGAGAAAATCGTCACCTGAAATCTGTCACCATCTCCCAGTCTATATGGTAACAAATTTATATGCCATATACAGGTTGGTAAATAGTCCAGATTGAGTATAAGTTAAAACAGAACAGAAAAAGCACATGTCAAACAGTGGACACATTGTCTATTTACACTTTCAGAGCAGTAAATGTCAGCATTTTTTCCGCTTCTCCGCTCTGATAGAGCATCGCTGTATTCGCTGTGCAGTTGTCTGCTGTACACACCGCACAGACGATGTACACCACAACATTGAAAATTGTATTTTTTGTTGGAAAATGTAATTTGGAAAATGTAAACAAAACATTACCAAGAACACAAAATGACTTCTAACAAGACAAAAACTTTTTTGTACTTTATGTAGGGGGCCCCTCCGGGCCCCCCTCGGACCGGGAGCCCTCCGCGATCGCTGACCTGCGAACCTGGCAAGTCCGGGCCTGCACGTACCCCACCTTGATGGATGTATACTATAGGTAGAAGACATCATCCTGGCAGGCCATTATGAATTCCTTGGTTTCCGACTTCAGCTCACTTAACATGAGGAATGAAAAGGTAAAGTTTTTTGATAAACCAAAGCTTTCTACGATCTTGAAGAAAATCCCATGCATCGGCTTATTCCTTTGTAGCTGCAGGATTACCTCAGTATCCGCAGCTTTGATGTGAGCTTTTTGTAAACGAGTTCCAACTCGGTGACAAGTGACAGTTTTTTGACATGTTCCTAATCTGACGAGAACATTTATAAACTGATGTAGCTCAAAACTTTCTGCTATATAATAATTCGGTATTTCTGTAACTCTTTGTTTGGATCTGAAAAATCTCTGTTTTTGGGGATGAGCACGGCTCCCACCTCGAAAAACTCACCCAAAATTTGTTGCTCCCTATTTAGTCATGAATCAGCCATAAATCTAAAATTCTTGAGAAATAGTTGGGGTTGCCTGGATTTTTTTTCCACCAATAGTTGACCCTTCAGGGCTTGGATCAGCAAAGTTCTTAGAGCTTTTGAGGGCCCATCGAATTTCTTCTGGGGTTATCGAATTGCGCAGATCATTATGAGCTCATGAACGACATGAACATATCTTCTCTCGAATATCGCGTGTGTCAAAATAATAAAATAATTTTCTGAATATCAAGATTTTTGTCCAAAGTTTCACTTTCAAGAAAAGTTTTTTCACGTATAGTTGGAAATCTGTACTGAAAATCAAGAAATTCAAATAGAGTACACCATAATTTGTAAGACCACGGAGTAGAAAGTCTGCTGAATCTTGAAATTTACCGAAATTCGCAAATTTTTTCATGTAAATGCAATCGAACTCATCAAAATTCCACGTCCCTTCTGCAATTAAGCTACTAAGTGCATCCAGAATTGGCAAGTACTTTCTTCGTCGATGACATTGCCATTCTATTAGTATTTTAACAGTCTATTTAATATACAAAACTCGTAGGACTATTCGGGCCGGTATAAAACAAAAAGAAAGTGATCATTTTGTTTATTTGTTAGTGGCAAACTTGATAGTGATGGTGATAGTTTAGTTCTTCTATGTATTGGATTAGATTCAAACGAAAAATGGATACTTATGTGGTTAGTATTAGGAAATTTGAGCTCTACATTAGTTTTTTGTAAGGGATCTGATGCAGGATGAAATAATCTAGGCAAGAGATCTTTTCACGATTCCACAATATCTTTATGACAGAGCTCTTTGCCTTTAATTTTCTCAAGGCCCTTCCTACTACTTTATTACGACCGATTTCGGCTTTTACACCATTTTCAAGTAACTACAGATTTCATCAAGTTCGTGAATATTTATACATAAGAAAGTAATTAAAGAAAGGTTGGGTTTAAATTACCTAACTGATGTTTCAAAACAAGTTTTCCTTTCAACCTTTCTTTAATTACTTTCTTATGTATAAATATTCACGAACTTGATGAAATCTGTAGTTACTTGAAAATGGTGTAAAAGCCGAAACCGGTCGTAATAAAGTAGTAAAGTGTTAGTGGAAACTGGACAAAAGTTATATTTTTTCTTCCTTTTCTTATTTCATCATGAATTTCCACAAAATAAATAGATCATCAATCAAACAAATCAATGCTATCACTGTCTACAACACAACTGTTGCTACGAGAGGAAATAGTTATTTACCTAACAAGTGCGGAAAGTAGTACTTTTCCATGCACGAACGACGCGGAGCGGAGTTCGGGCAAGCCGACAAGGGTGGAAAAGATATTTTCCGCAAGAGATAGGTACAATGTTTTTCCTACGAATATTTTTGTCCATTTTATAAATGAAAAAAAAAGGTTTTTAATAAACAAGATTTTATAATAATGCTGCAAAATGACACATACGACATGCGGAAAAGTAACTTTCCCGCACCATTTTTTATGCACTGAAAAATGATGAAACAGAACTTTTTTTATCGATATATTAAGAAACTTATTTGAAAAAATCAACTATGGTAAATATTGAAACTGAAAGCGCAATTTGTGTTTGTTGCATGCGGCAATATAGCAGATACCGCAACATCTTGAAGAACGTCGTTTCTTATTTGAATTTGATTGGTTAGTGTTTGGCCCACTACAGAAATGCCTTGATCAGTTTGCTGCTGAGAATTATTAGTGTAGTGAATGGAGTAAGGTAGATTGGTCTGTACAGGTTGTAACACATTACAATATCCCTCTTCCTTCTGGTAGCATCGGTAAAGCAGCGAGCTCACTTGTTGAAAATGCAACAGACGGTTTTTCAAATGGAAACGATTGTGAACAGGAATATTCTTGCATCTTGTACGTCGCTACTGCATTGGAAGGCGTTTTAAAAATATTCCCGGCGATTTTCGGTTGATTTTCTATGGATTCCTCAATGTACGATTCGGCAACACTGGTTGATTTCCAGCCATCGAGTCTTTTAAAGTTTGTTATATTGCAGCCAGAGTTTGCCAAAAGGGTAACCGATGATCTCCGGAAGCAGTGCCCGGTGTATAACTCTGGATTTTTCAATCCAAGATAACCCGCAATTTTGCAAGGCATTTTACGGAAAGTAATAATTCCAACGCTCTGGCTCGTACACCTCCCGTTTTTATGATGTAAACAAATATTTTATCTGGACAGTTCTTAGGCTTTATATTTTTGATTCAAGTTAATGTAGCTTGGTTTGTTCTCTCATGGATCGCAAACAACAAATTTTCGGGGCTTGCTGGTTTTTGTACAAGGTATTGTAACTATCAGAATGTTGCCATTCTCTTCTATATCATCGGTGACAATCTTCATTAGCATCTCACGACGACAAGCTCCAGCTAATACAAAGATAGTGGCTACTTTGGTCATTAAATATATGTTATTTGGAGCGTCTTTTTGCTCTGAAACCATGGATTTTTTTGGTTTATATATATATATATATATATATATATATTTATAATATTTACTGAATTTACTGAAATCCTTCTCCAATTGTATGACAAGCTTTAGCATGGAGTATTCAGACCATAGAGTCGATGGAGCGTGTGTTTTTGATAATTTGTGGAAATACGCTATTATTACCTCTTCTTTTATGGTGGATACTTTTGTTTGGTTACACCAGTCCTCGAATACTCGAAATTCTTTTTTGTACCTCTCTTCTGACTTCTGCGAGACTAAGGTATTGGTCGCCTCTCTAACTGCATCAATTATCTCCTGGGAAGATTTTCAAAGTCTTCTGAGTTGTCCATTTTTTATTGGAATTACGTACACATAAAAAGGACGCTTGAAATGCTTTTTTCTCCAAAGCGGCCTTTTAATGACACTTGGCAGGCTTAGAAGTTGTACTTTTAATGCCTAGGCAGAAAAAGTCCACTTTTAATGCCTAGGCAGAAAAAGTTCGTTCAATTTCTTTGAAAGATCGGAAAAATAGACAATCAGCACATTTTCAGAGAAAGCCTATATTTTTCTTCTGTCTATATTCCTTGAATCTGCTGTATGTGAGTTCATATACAGTTCTTGATTTTTCCGGTAAAAGGTTAAATTCCACATCTCGCGCCTGGTCTCTTATCTCAGGTGGTGTTAATTGCATCAATTCATCCTCACTTTGCAGTAAATCCATTTCTAAAATGACAAGTTTTCAAAATTGACAATGACAAAGTAAACAGTAAACAAAATCTTGAAACAAACATATTCAACAAACGTCATCAGCGGTAAACATAGTAACGCAGGGCCCAGTTACCTTTGATAAAATAATTTAGTTATTTGGATATTGATAATGAAACGCAATTTAAATATGAAAAAGTCGATTTTGCGTGAAATTGGAACAAATTTGAAGAAAAAATTATATGTTTCACAAGGCAGAAAAGCAGATTTAATGCCTAGTAAAACAAATAACTATTTTGTTGACTGTCAGTTTATAGCGACTGTTGCTGTGGGTACGTTTTGGTGCTAACAATTATCACATGTCTCCTGTCAAGTCCATCATTATTGTCAATGTATTTGATAGTTTTTTTAGTAGAGTGCCTGACTTTTTAAGTTTAATGGTTGAGGCATTGTTTATATAGAAGAACCTTATGGGATTTAAATTGGATTCAAATGGATGCGACATGTAGATGGCGACAGTGATCTCGCATCCAAGTCATGTCGTAACTTGATTGAAACAATGGGACAGCATTAAAATCAGGGTTTTTTGAAGAAACCTTCATTAAAATGACGTCAAATATTTATATTTGTAACTAATCACGCTAGATGACACTCGCGTTTGGGTCCAATACCTTTTCCACAGGCAATGACTATCTTCTATTTAAACACTGGTTGAGGGTATGAATTTTCGAAGTAGTAGTAAGTATAATAAATTTTAATACACAGATCTAGGTTTTCTGAATGAAAAAGAGTACTTATAGATAGTAATTCGATTTGAATTAAAAAATAGCATATCTTGAATTAGAATATTGTGCTTTAAAGAGAGAAAGTAAAAATCATGCGGAAAAGTAAAAATTGTACAGAAAAGTAAAATCGTACGGAAAAGTACAACTTTCAAAACGAAAAATCGTGCGGAAAAGTTACTTTTCCGCACGCTCGTAGAAAGTAGCTATTTACATACCAAGGGAGAAAAATCATGCTTTTCCTCCCGCGGATAGTTTGATGCCCGACGCGAAGCGGAGGGCATTAATATCCGCGGGAGGAAAAGCATCTCCTGAGGTATGTATATAGTTTTTTCTACTACCTTTAAGGTCGTCATTTTTATAACGTCCTAAAAATTATAATGCGTGCATACTTATAAGAACAACTGCAGAAAGTTGTGGAACTATATAATGCGGCTGTATGACAAAATATTAAGTAAGCGTTGCGTCGTCGTCATCGTGTTGACAACGATTTGTTGCTATGGCGTTGTTTGGTAATACAAACATAACAGTTGTCATAAGCTGTCACGTTGTTTACCCTTTTAAGTTGCTTCTAAGTTTTGAAAATGAGTTGCAACGAAGATGACCTGCCAAAAGATCTCGCTGAGGAGGCAAAATTGATTTCAATGCATCTTCTTCCTGATAAATCGAGAGGAAAAGTACTATTTTCCTCCCGGCGGGAAGAAAAGTACTATTTTCCTCCCGGCGGGAGGAAAAGTACCATTTTCTTCCCTTCTTTAGGGGTCGAAAATAAAGTTTTCTAGTGAGGTAGTAGAAAAAAGATTTTTTCTGAATTGAAAATTATAAAAAATATCTAAGATCTCTACCCAAACTCGTCTTAATGGTTGGCTATGGTGGTAATAGTACGTGAATTGAGTGATTAATTAAATTGAATATGTCCCTCATATACAAAATTTCTTAATAAGAGGAATACAATTATTGAAAGATTACAGAGGAAATTTTCCTCACGTGTAAAAACGTCCATAAGAGGAATGCAATTACCGCTGGCTCACAGCGATAATTGCACTGTAGTGACGCGTTTCGCGTCACGGCAGTGCAATTGTCGCATTAGATGTCAATTCAAGTGAAGTCGCGCGATTTTAATGTCAGAAGTGAGACTTCAAATGTGTCTTCTACCTAAAGAGTGAGGTGTGAAATTTCCTACCGAATACCACTCGTGCATTGAAAATTAACCAGATAATTCTGAAAAAACGTGTTTTTTTTTATAAAAAACCGCACTCGGTTATTTTTTGCGTTGTTTCGGAGTCGGGCAATTTATGCTTTGAAACAACGAAAAAAATAAACTCGTGTAGTTTAAAAAAAAAACACGTTTTTTTCAGAATTATCGGTAATTTTCAATGCACTTGTGGTATTACCCCCGGTAATTGCATAAAAATGACCATATAATTACGTGTCATCTTATAAAAATTGCACTCGGTTATTTTAAAAAAGAGCCCTCCTCCTCCGGACTCGAGCTCTTTCGCCAAAATATGAAAATGAACTCATGCAATTTTCAGATAACATGCTTACTTGCAAAATTATCGGTAATTTTTATGCACTTGTACAATTATAACTGAAAAGAAGTTTTAGCCATTTTTCTGGAATGAAAAATAACAGAAATAGATGTAAGCGAGAGTGAGGCATCACCGACTTGTCGAATTGCCCTTTTTTGATAACATCTAAATGCTTTGGAGTAGATTAGGAACAAAACTACACATGTGAAAACCGTATTCTAAAACAGGTCGGATTTGTGCTTTATAGATTATAAACAGTTGACAGAAAGTTATAGCAATAAAACATTTACTTTACCGTAATACAAGGAAAAGGATTATAAAAACATTGATTAAAAGAGCGATGTACTTACATATGCAAAACCCAGGAATCACGTTGAAATTACCTTCATCAGAAAGGCCCTTCACGGATATCAATGGTCCGATGGGGCAAATCGGTTAAAATTAATTTCATAACTTACAAAATCGAGCTTCAAGAACTATAAAAATCTCAACTCAGAAGCCAAGTAAGAAAGCTTTTGAAAAAAATTACACGTTCTGGTGAACTTATTCAACAATTCAATGATTCGTGTGAAAGTTGAAAGAGGAATGAATAGCCATTGTCATTCATGAGCGAGTTGAAGTAAAAGTTAGGCTTTGGTTTGCATAATCAAATAATGTTTTACAATTTAATGAATAACATGAATCTGTTATTAGGAATTAAAAATGATATGCTTTTTATTGAGCTGTTCGTTATACGGAGATCGCAGTTTATTTAGAATATTCTAGGAAAATGTCTGCATCTCTGAATATACATTCGGTTTCAAATTAAATCGGTACCATTGCCAACTTCGTTATTATTGACGCTACGAATTTAGTTAAAAGAGCTTTCTAGTGGCATTTTTACCAACCACCTCGATGCTGAAGATTAAAAAAAATGTTCCACCTTATATTTTATCATGTCTGTTTTCATGATCTTATTCTCAACAAAAAAGCCCCTATGACATTTTGTGCTAACCCATAGGATTATATTAAATTGTTCATTCATCAGAGTTCATTATTTTATAATAATTGAAATTCATATACAGTGTGTCCCACTTACCATGCTCACCATGGGTATCTTTTTAATGGTGAGAGATACGAGGTCGGTTAAATGACACCAAATGTGGAATTTATCAAGGCCAACTATAATGTGAAAAATAATTTAATAAAATCTATTCGTTTTTGTTTTACACGCAAAAAACAGATTTTGATCATTTTCATGTCTCCTCCGTAACTTCTTTATTTATGAAAATATTCGAATAGGAATTTCACATTCTTATAGCAGTTTTTCAATGAGATTTCGAAAAACATGAAATTCATACCAACTCTTTTAGAATTTGAGATATCAGTACCAACTTTCATTTTTCAAATGTAGGTCATAGCTCACTATAACTTAGTTATGAATAACTTTTTTTTCTCTTACAGATGATATGTCTCAGTAATAGTTTTTTGCTGATAACAACGGAGTTATCGCCATTTATACAAAAACAAGAACTATTTTGAAGTCGCTATCTTGAATTTATAAATTTTAAGAAGAAAATCATGATCTCCGACCTCAAAAACCCCCACATACCAATTTTGAATGGAATCGGACCATAATCACAAATCTCGTCCGCCATATTGAAGGAGCCGCCATTTTTTTATTTTTTGTTTCAATAAAAATTTCATAGTGCATTGTCACCGTAATTATGAACATCTGCCAAATTTCAAGTTATTAGGACCGCCAGAAGTGGGTCAAAATTCACTTGCAAGAGACATGAAAACGATCAAAATTTGATATTTGCGTATAAAACAAAAACGAATAGATTTTATCAAAATATTTTTTCACATTTTAGTTGGCCTTGATAAACTCCACATTCGGTGTCATTTAACCGACCTCGTGACTCTTACCATTAAAAAGATACCTATGGTGAGCATGGTAAGTGGGACACACTGTATATGTATTGAGTGGACAAATAGAAGTTTTAGTATGAAACTATCGCTAAATAATATTAAGTAGTATTAGACTGGTGCCATTAAATTTTTGTGATAAAATCATAAACTTCTGTTTTCAATACTATTCGACATTACCTCAAATTGAATGTCAAAATGGCGAAAAACCGATTTTTCAGTATTTAATTTTTTTCTCGCGTTTGAATTATGAATTATTTGATTTCACATTGTCAGAGAAAAACATTCCTCATTCAGTTAGTATAAGATTGTGAAAAGAATACAGGAATATTTAATGCTGTTTTGTCCGCGAGTTGACGACAGAAAACTGCTTTTTTCACAATTATTATTTTTTGCATTCTTCAATCTCCATTCAAATTATTTGAACGATTAGAGATTGTGGTTGCCTAATATCACAATCATCCGAGAAGTTATCAGCATTTATATCCAGGAAAATTTCCATTTCAGATAACTGTCGTCATCCTATCTATCTTCTCAAAAGCAGTCTTCTCAGACCCGGACCTTCAACAGCTCAACTCTCACCGAGATAACCTGAACCCGTTGAACGACGAAGACTCCGCCACTGTAACCAAAGACCAAGACAAAAGGACCATCTTCAACCCGACTATTCAGAACTACGCTTGGGCCAAACACGTAGGAGTGAAACCCACAGGACAAAAATACGTAATAGGTTATGGCCCAGTCGATCTGAAGTATAGACCGGTGCTGCGGCCGATATCCATTAGACACCACGGTTACCACTACAACAAACCCAAAATACATTTCCATCTCAGAAAACCGGTTATTCACATTCCTCAAGTGAGGCCTGCTCTACACACGGAGTGGAGACCAGTGGTGAAATCCCTACCACAACTAGTGAAACCTTTTGTTCCGATACACGTACCTCCGCCTGCTCATCTTCTGACCAAACCTGCGAAGCTTGTCCATGAAGATCATCTACATCTGAATCCAGTTCCACATATCGACCATGTACAAAATGTACCTGCTCTGCACGTGGAACATATCCATGAATCCCACGCACATAAAGTGCATGTGCATCCGGCTTCGGTACAACACGTCGACCATGCTCATTCTACGCAAGTCGTTGACCATGTGCATCCAGTACCAGCCCACGTGCACGCACAACCAGTTCATCAGCTACAAGTACAACAGTTACAGCCGGTTCATCACATACAGCAAGTACATCAGTTACAACCCGTACACCAGGTACAACCAGTACACCAGGTACAACCAGTACACCAGATTCAACCAGTACACCAGATTCAACCTGTACATCAGGTACAACCAGTACATCAGTTACAACCAGTACATCAGTTACAACCTGTACATCAGGTACAACCAGTACATCAGTTACAACCTGTACATCAGGTACAACCAGTACATCAGTTACAACCTGTACATCAGTTACAACCAGTACAACAGCTGCATCCGATACCTGCGTCGTTCTCACCATCCCCGCAACTTTTTGAAGTTCTCAAGCCTAACCTGGGCGTGCTGCCATTCGGATCCGTTTTTCAAACGCCCGTTTTGAGAGATGTTCCGCCGCCACAGTTCAAACCTGCGCTGGTTCCACAACCTTTATACCCCGTCCAGCACCTGCAGCCAGTGCAACCAGTTGCGCCAGTACATTCAGTGCGACCAGTTGCACCAGTACACCACGTGTATCCTGCAGAACCTGCGCATCCCGGAGCGCCAGTAGAGCCTGTGCGTCCCGTGGCTCCTTTGCACCCAGCTGTCACTCAAGTAGAGTACCACGGTTCCACGAACTTTGTTAACCTGTTTGGTGGCCAATCACACGGGATACCTCAGGCTCCCGTGAACGCTGCACATCCTCTGTTACCGCATCACTATAATCTGCATTATCCCCAGATTCCACAGGAACAACATGATGTTCCTGTTGTACCTGGTACTAGTGGTATTTTCCCACGCCAGCAGCAGTTGCCTTTGGATACACAACCTCATTTCCAAGCTGCCGGTCAAAATGTTTTTCAGCAGCAGCTGCCTCAGAGTCAAGGCCATTTTGATCAGGGAGATTCCCAGTCCCAGGGCCAAAGTCATATCCAGATAGGCCAGGGACATTTCCAGTTGCCTCAGGGCCAGGACCATATCCAGACAGATCAGGGACATTTCCAGTTACCTCAGAACCAAGGTTATCTTCAGGAAGATCAGGAGGACTACCAGTCACCTCAGGGTCAAAGTCATGTCCAGATAGGTCAGGGGCATTTCCAGTTACCTCAGAGCCAAGGCCATTTCCAGACAGATCAGGGACATTTTCAGTTATCTCAGGGGCAGAGCCATATCCAGACAGAACAAGATCATTCTCAAACAGAAGGGCGTTTCCGACAGAGATTTCCTCAGGGAAATGTCCAGCAGATATCATATCAAGGCAACCGCCAACCAGAAATCAACGTCCAGGTGATTCGCCCCGATACTGACCACCATGATCAGACTTCTGATGGTGATTTCCAGCAGGACCAGCAGAGAGGTAACTTCCAACCAGCCAACGAAGTGAGTAGTCAGCATTTCTTCAGGCAAGGGCAGTTTCAAATAGGAGAGCAGGACGATAATCGAGGTTACATTTACCAGCAACCTAATGACGTGGAAGACACTAGACAGGGCAATTCAATTCAGCCTGGTCAGACTGATTTACAGTTTCCTCTGCATCTGCCGCACCATCCAGGTTTTCAGAGTAGCAGGCAGCTTCAGCAAGACAACTCTCAGGAAGCGTCTCAGTTGAGCGAGAAGGTTTTCAGGCCTTCGATTCAGTTGGAGCCACCCTTTAAGAAATAGGTTGTAGGCTATTTTTGTTTTGTTAAATTATTGTTGTTTTATGTGAATAAGATGTATATATTTTATGTGTTTGTTCAAGATAATGTTTGTAGTATTTATTTTTATAGTAAATAAATAATATTTTTTTTGTTAAATAGCTTTTTACGAAACTCCCAGGTTTTCGGAGAAAACCCCTCAAAAGCAGAGCTTGTGCGAGCAAGGTAGATCCGGGACCTTAAATGAAAGTGGAATACGAACCACTTCAGCTCAGTGACAGGCGACCGGGAATCGAACTCGGACAGCCTGGGTGGAAGATATGAACTTGGTCATCGGTCATTTCATAGAGATATAGCCAGATATGATAGAGTCTGGAAGCAATAACTTATTCACGACGGTATGAGTTCAGAGGAACCAGTTGTGACTGGTTTCGGATGTCCAACAGATATTAGTATCAGTTTAATGCATTTAAAGAAAAACACTTTTGTATAATTTTCACTAGTTTTTACGACTGGTTTCGGGTTTTATCCCATTATCAAGACTTATAATAACTAACATTTGGAATCTAAAAACGTGGCTATACAGGGTGACTCACGACGAATTGTACATAGTCCAACCATAAGTACTGTGGACCATGGCCATTTCATATCTGGTTTTGCGATTTTGACGGATATACAGGGCGATATTTCAAAAAAATGGGATTTATTTTACGTTAAATATCTCTAAAAATAAAAAACACAGACATATCAAATTTGGCACACTGAGAATGCTCCCTGAACTCAATGAAATACATTTTTGAAAAAAAATTTATTTCAGGTCCGGACTTATATTTTTTTAGATTTTTATTGTTTTTTTTTAAACACCCTGTAAGCCAGATCAAACAATTTTTATTTTTCTCACTTTAAAGCTAAGGACAATACTAAGCAACAGTTGAAAAAAATTGAACGCGGAAGTTTTTGTTTTCTGCGTAAAAAAATGAACCTTTTAAAAATAGTGCGGCGAAGCTTCGGGCGATGCCGGGCCTGAACACTCACGCAGACCATGCGTGACCGCCAATCATTTCCCAAGCGCTTTGCTTCGAGATGAATCTGGTCTATTCGGAGAACGTTCCTAAGACTTTCGAGAAATATCATAAGCAGTGAACGGTGTATATAAGAAGAACCCGACAGCAGAGTCGGACAGTCAGAGAAGTGAAAGTCGACTATAAATAGTTCCGCGATTGTTATATAAATTAGAGTATTGCATTGTGTTGTGAATCATTGTATTTCGTTAAATAAATTATTTTAGAGTGAATTAGACTTTAAAAATACTACAATAGTATAATTTTATTGGATTCACATTCTGCTTATGACTGATGCGTCACTACATCGATAGCACATCATCATTTTTCAACAAAACTCATAAGTTCATATTACTCGAGATAAAGTATTATTCAATCAACCGTTGAAATTCCAGGGCCATATTTTTTTCACTTTTTCATGGATCTTGTAAAAACAACACCCTGAAAAGCGGGTTGAACAAACTTTCTTTCTGTCACTTCAAAACGGATGGTACTCGAAATAAAAAAAAAACTGTTTAATATAGAAAAAACTTCTACTTTTGAAAACAGTGCAAATTTATGTTTTTCTACTATGGCTAATACATCACTACATCGAAAAAAACTTTCATTCAAAATAAAATCGTTGGGAAAGTATCATTTACCCGATTGAAAGAATTATATTATAGATCCTAACTTAGATATTTTCAACGTTTTAATTGGTTTTGTAAAAACGATACCCTGTTACCTTGAATCGTTGAGTCAACTGAATTAAATTTTCTAGAAAACTGAATATAGTATTTGTATGCTGTAATTGCACTTATTCTCCATTCCATTTTTCATAATAACAGTTGTGGAAGTTGACTGTAAAACATTTTCATGTATTTCTTATGGTAAGAGGCATAAGATGTCCGGAGGACTGCTCACTGCTAATATCCTATACAATAGGAATGTTCGTCGTGGCATTAGCCAGGAAAGTAGTTGTTTTCTGATGGATTTTCGACCCAATTTTCCTATTGTATAGGATATTAGCAGTGAGCAGTCCTCCGGACATCTTATGCCTCTTGTCATAAGCTCATTGTGACCTACAGTTTTCTTTTCTATTTCTTATGGTGACGATCAGCACCAAACTTTAAAAATTGTCCCGTAGAAAAATAAAAGGGAGTTTAGCACCATCTTTTACATTTGATCGGCTGCCATCTTTATTGGATACGACATCCAAGGATTCGTTTTACTTGCAGGATAGAAATCAGTTAGTTTTTAAATATTTTACGTTGATCTTCTTTAATTAGTTCATGTACTTAAGTACTTAAACGTTAATCGATAAAAAACAAGTTAGGACCTGGAATATCATTCTTTCAATCGAGTTAGTAATACTTTCCTAACCATTTTATTTTAAATGGATGTTTTTTTTTCAATGTAGTAGCCATAGTAAAAAAACATAAATGTTTGCACTGTTTTTAAAAGTAGAAGTTTCTTCTATGCTAAATTGTTTTTTTTAGATTTGGTTAGTACCACCCGCTTTGACGTGACAGAAAGAAAATTTGTTTAACCCGCTTTCCAGGGTGTTGTTTTTACAGGGTCAATAAAAACGTGAAAAAAAGAAGACGTCCCTGGAATTTCAACGGTTGATTGAATAATACTTTATATCGAGTAATATAAACTTTCCTTATGAGGTTTGTTGAAAAATAATGATGTACTATCGATGTAGTGCCGCATCAGTCATGAAGAGAATGTGAATTCATTAAAATTATACCATTTTTGAAATTAGATTTTTTCCTGCAGAAAACAGAAACTTCCGCGTTGAATTTTTTCAACTGTTGCTCAGTTTTGTGCTCAAGCTTTATACTGAGAAAAATAGAAATTGTCTGATCTGTCTTACAAAGTGTTGTATTTACAAACCAATAAGAATCTGAGAAAAACTAAGTCCGGACCTGACATTAAACTTTTTTAAAAACCTGTTTTATTATGTCTGAGTTTTTTACTTTTAGAAATATTTAACGTAGAATAATTCACATATTTTCAAATATCGCCCTGTATATCCGTCAAAAACGCAACAAGGCATTTTTCAATACCAGATATGAAATGGCCTTGGTCCATAGAACCATTGTTTATATAGAATATAGTTAGTCAACCTTATGGGTTTATAATTGGATCAAAATGGATGCGACATGTAGATGGCGATAGTGAGCTCGCATCCAAGTCATGTCGTAACTTCAGTTATCTGGCCCCCAAGTCATGTCGTAACTTGATTGAAACAATGGGACAGCATTAAAATCAGGGTTTTTTGAAGGAACCTGCATTAAAATGACGTCAAATATTCATGTTTGTAACTAATCACACTAGATGACACTCGCGTTTGCGTCCAACAGCAATTACACAGGCATTGACTATCTTACTTCTATATAAACAATGATAGTAGTTATGGTTGGACTATGAACAATTCGTCTTGAACCACCCTGTATAGTGAGTTTGTAGGTAAGCTGGATGGAGAGGTAATTAAATTAACAGGGCTTCTACAAACAACTCGATTTATCTAGGCCTCCACTCTTCAATTTATAAGTTTGACAACCCTGGTAATTTCTTCAATCTACAGTGGTAAATTTATATAGTTGGCACCCCTGTTCATTTAATTACCTCTCTATCCAGCTTTCCTACAAACTCCCTATATAACCACGTTTTTAGATTCCAAATGTATTAGTTAGAGCATTTGTTTTTTGTCGATTTTAAAAAAAAAGCCTATACTGATTATTCCACTTATGCTAAAATAGCTTGTTTTGATTGGTTGAAATTTTTGTGTTGATAATTGAAAACATCATGTTTTCGATTTTGTAGTTCGGCTCTTGATTGTTTTTTCAAAAAACAAACTTACCACTAGCAAGCTGCTAGGTATAATGACACAACACCAAACTTTGACCAAAACCAAATAGCACTCACTATTAGTTCATATCAACTTCACAATTTAATCAAATCACTAAACCAAAACAAACATAACCTTAAGCGAGAAGCAGTAGAAATGCAACGACGAAACTACGAATGACGCGCTCTGTGATTGGTAACTGAAATAGCGGGATGTTTGTAATAAATAAATCACTGTTTTGTATCTACTAGTACAAAAAAGGACGAACTAGATATGGATAATGTTAAAATATACAACAGCACGAACTGTACATTTAATATTAATATTTATAATAAAAAATAAAAATGGTTTCGATTTTATTCATGAAATAATCTTAACAAATACAATCGTGTTATCGGCGATTTTCGTAAATTCCTTCTCGTTTTTATTCCTCAAAATCGAAGGAATTTGTATTTCGATACTCACCGATACACTTGTATTATACCTACGATAATTCAGATATCTCTAATAACCATACGGAAATTTTGGGTTTTCAAAGTTTTTACAAAAACCGTTTAATTTATACAGGGTGTTTCTTAAGAAACTTCAGGAGCATGTTGCTGACGTCGAAATAAGAAAAAAAGTTCCCATAAACACATGCCCGCAAGTTTTTCGTTTCTAAGATACAGAGTGACAAAGTTTGATTATTATATTTGTTTTCTGTGAATAAATTCCAAAATATTTGTGATATTCGAGTAGAGTTTGGTATCTCGGATGATTTTTCAATGACAAAATCAAATTTTATGTTAGTTGTTAGAAAGCTAATTTCTGATTGAACTTATTTAAAAATCTTGTCATTCAGAATCACTTGCATCGACTATTTCACTCACCTACGAAATGAACCAATCAGAAGCTCTAGTCAAGTTCGGCTTACCGATAATACCAAACTTGACTCTTGACTCTGATTGGCCTATCAAGTTCGGTGTTTTCAGATTTGTTTACAGTGCATGTGACAGTTAAACGTCAAATATAAGTGATTACGCTGTGCACGCATTCAAAAATGAGTAGATTTGGGATGAATTCTATCGAATCAATCAACGAAAAAATCGATGAAAATGTACCGAAAAATACAAGGAAATCGAAGGAGTGGCTATGATGAATCGATTGTTCATGTTTATAATAATACTTTTAATGCTTCGTGAAATAGTCTAATAAAATTCCACTCGTGATTGAATTTATCTCATAAGTCTGTCTTTCATTTCTGAACTCAACTAAATTGTATCGAGAAAACACCACTCGTCGTGCGGACTCGTGGTGTTATCTCGAAGCAATTCAGTTTCGTTCAGAAATGAATCGACAGACTTATCGCGAAAATTCAATCACTTGTGGTATTACTACTGATTATTTCAAATCTCAATAACTCTAAAACAGTTGCTCGCAGTGACCTCTACCAAGAATATATTTTGCACAAACTAAATGATAAATATTCCCAGATACCAAACTTTATCCAAATATCAAAATTATTTTGAAATTATTCACAAAAAATAAGAATTCAACTTTGACACTCTGTATCTCAGAAACGAATAACTTGCGGACACATGTTTATAGGAACTTTTCTTCTTATTTTGATGTCAGCAACACGCTCCTGAATTTTCTACACGTACTTAAGAAACACCCTGTATATAGGATCGTAAGCATAGAAATATATATTATATACTTACTCTACAATGCTATTCCCCATGTCAAAAGTGTTGTAAAAAGTTCAGGCTAGTCCGCAATGCGCAAGCGCGTCATTAGTGATTTTTGTAACAGGCCCGGTTTTATTAAAATATTATGGTACTTGTGAAAATTAACCAATATTAATTCTGAATCTCGGAGAATAAGGTTGGAAACCTCATTGTACTTATACCTTTTATTTGTTTTTAGCCGATTTGAATACATAATTTCACATATTTATGATCCTAAATATTCAGCAAGTATGAAGCGACTGATTTTTGGTATCACATTCACTTTTCAGCTGTTTTTAACCAACAAAAACCTACGGAACCACTCCAAAACGTCGGTGCGAATTTCAAGGAAGCACTGGATTGGAAAATACATCGAAAGTATGTTTAGTACTTTTTGTAGGAATCTAGAACTCATAATATAAGCGATGTGGCAGAAAGTTGTATCACTCGCCATGCATGCTTACGCAGATACAGTATTGGTACTGCACTAGGTTTCAAATTATTCTATTGTCGTTTTCAAATGAATCTTCATGAGGAAAATGTTTGCCACAAATTACAATTTTCTCACTCAAATGTTCTGCTTTGAGTTGTTTTGAGAAGAGACCCCTTCCTTAAAACAACAACTCAAGCTAAAATAATATTCAAGCTATTTTGAGCAAAGCATATAAAAAATTTCGTTATCTACCAAAAATGATTTATTTCGGGTATTTTTCCTTTATACAACACTAAACAGTTCATTATTTATTTGTAAAAAGAAACGACTTTATTAGAAATGGTCTTTAAAGGAACAAGATTAATGCAAATTCACGCAAGATGAAAGAATAACCAACGACAACAAACACCACACAAAACGACACGAGAAAATCAGAAATTCTGAAAACCGTCTGTCTCTGACAAGAGTGACAGATAAGATGTCTAAAAACCCTGGTGTGTCGAGTGATTCGATTTTGTTTTGATTTTTCAGAAGACAAATAAACAAATGAAATAGTGATATGCTTCTTCAGTCGGTCCCAGAGATGGCGCCTTTATATAATTTCAGTCATGTCAATATTCCAGGGATATGGTGATTGACGACTGTTGTCAATTTTATGGAATTTCAACAGACAAATACTGTTCAAAAATGAATAGTTGTGACGGAATCTAAATTTCATAGTGCAATTTCCCTGTATTGATGACTATTATTAATGTTATTGTCCATTTTGCTGTATATTTTCTTAGAAATTCATCATTCATTCAATGATAATTCAATTTGTTTGATTGACTCGGCCATTACTTGATGAAGATAAAATACACAGAAAACGATTCGATATCCACAAACTTTATTCAATCAGACAGTGAAGACGCTGCTGTGCTGGCGAAACATTGAATAAAATTTGTGAATATTTAATCGTTTTCTGTGTAGTCTGTACCATAATAATTTGATCATGTTCCGTTTTTGTCTCATTTGTGGGCAATCCAGAGAGACGAACAAAATAATTCATCTATATCCAGTACCGAAAGAGAGTACCACCATATTATGAAGATTATCACATAGTATCTTGTATTATTAGAAAACATTTTAATGAAAATAATGTCGCGAATATATCTCACGGAATCCCGCCATTCCTGATTATATTAGCACAAGATTGACAGGTTCTAATGGTGAAATTTCATGAAGCTTAATTTCTCTCTTCCAAATGACATGTGTTTTATTGCCTCATAACAAAAAACTCTGAATTGGAACACCAAATTATTTTCAAACTTGGCAACGATCTACCCAAACTACACTGATGACGCGCATGCGCACATCGTAAACGGGTCGCATACGCGGCATGCTTTTTGCCATGGAAATTGGCGGGATTAGCATTCTAGAGTAAGTATATAATATATATATATCTATGATCGTAAGCATATACGCCCCCTATTTTTTAGGGTAGAAACCACTGGCGTTAAGAAAAAATTGGATGTCCATTTGAAAAAAAACAGTTACACAATTTTCGAGATAGCCAAATTCGGCCCCAATTTCTCCCCGTATATAGTTATTTGTATGCTAAGGCCGCGAAATACCTTTTTAACGTACCGAAAGAACAGTTATCGCCGAGGCCGCTTGCGGCCGAGGCAAGATAATCTTGAGGTCGTTAAAAAGTTTCGCGGCCATGGCATACACACTATTTTTCGTGCAATCGTTAAAATTATTAAAATAGATAGTTGTAAATAAATATATTATTGCTCTAAAATCAACAGCAGTTCAATTTATTTAACAATATCACCGTGTGCTAAGGTAATGATATGTTTCAATATATACAAAATATTTTGACAGTTCTTGTCAAAACGCAAAATGTCTGATACTGATAGCGATATTTCAGTACCTTCCACTCCTCCTGAACTCAAAAGCGTTGTAAATTCGGCGCTTTCCGTTTTAATACCCGAAAAATCTAAACGGCAGTTCGAAAAATGTTACGGCGAGTTTAAAGATTGGTGTGACAAACAGAATGTTAAGACGATGTCTGAAAACATTTTTGAAAGTGACGTTTGGTTTCGCGGCCGTTGCTATGGGTAACGGCCTGAAATTAAATTTCGCGGGCTGTGCTGAGAACGCGAAATACTGACTTCGCGTGCGATTGCACGAAAATTCTTTTAAACTGTTTTTTGAGGGGCTGCAACTGTCAAAAATTGTTTTGAATAAAGTTACATTGAAATTTATCGTAGATTCTAAAAATGCACTGAAAAACAGCGAGTTCCATTTAAAAAAAACAATGAGATCCATTATCATACAGATTTTTCATAACGATACAGATTTTTAATCAATAGAAACTTATAATTTTTCATTGGTATTAATAAATTTGGTAATTTAGGGAAGCAAATAGCAACATATTTGAATCTGCCTGATCAGAATTTATATACAGGGCATTGTTTTCGAAGGACATCTGCAGCCGTATTAGTTGATGCCGGTGGTGATATTACTGCATTAAAACGTCATGGTGGCTGGAAATCCAATCCAGTGGCAGAAGGCTACGTTGAAAATTCGGTTTAGAATAAAATCAGCATTTCCAATACAATATTGAACTCTAATGAGACCAGCAATAATGAAATGAATGTAAATATTACTTCCTCTTCCAGATCAGTGATCAAGCTGCAGAATAAATAATCTTAATATTTTGAAGAAATTGGATTGATTACAATCATTATGTTCAATGTAATACCCGATGTAATACCATTAATTACAATTTTGTAGAATTTTTTATAGAAATACGAGTATTTACTGTTATTGTGTTAAATACAAATATAAATCTAATATTTTTAGATAGGGAGTTTTTGTCTGTGATATAAATATAATAGGTTTGCGGCAATCAGACAGATTTTTAAGATTCCAGAAAAAAAATTCTCCTCGAGCAGGATTCGAACCCACGACCTCTAGATTGCCGGTTTAGTGCTCTACCAACTGAGCTACCAAGAAGACATGTAGCTTAGATGGTAGAGCACTAAACCGGTAATCTAGAGGCCGTGGGTTCGAATCCTGCTCGAGGAGAATCTTTTTTGTGGAATTTTAAAAATCTGTCTGAATGCCGCAAACCTATTATAATATTTATAGTTCTACATAATATACGGTTTATGCTCGTATATTAATAACCATCATTACATGATCGTTGCATAATATACTATTTACATTATAAGGGCGACATGATTTATTGTATAATGCAAGTGCATCTTGTAATAATGAAATGTATGCTTTATTGGACAGGGTGATGATTGATGATCTGCCTCGTAACTTTGTAACATTCTGACAAATGTTCAAGCATTGCGCTCGAACAAAATATTCTAGTGAATATTTTAGTTCTGGAGTTTTATTCGCTAAATTTTATTTAATCAGTAATATTGAATTGCATTTTCTGTTACGAAATCAGTTCTTGATCGAGTTTACTTTTCCAAATACTCGATATCACACTTTTTTTCATAACGACCCAATTCTTGAAAGTTGATTTCATAACAAGCAAAACGTTGAAAACAAAACTAGCGCACGATTATCAATAAACCAAGCTTCAGTGTCCCAAAAATGTACTATAGATACTTTCAATTCTATTCGACATGACAAATGAATGGCACGATTTTCATATAACTCTTCGGAAGTTATCTTTGTTTATAGAGATTGCTGGGGAAGAACGAAATGGATGAATCTGGTGCAAGGTGAATGCTGTGTTTAATTGCTTGAATGCGTACTCTCCAACAATTATTATAATTAATTCATTCTATCAGTGCTGGATATATCTAGGTAAACATAAATTTAATACAATTAATAAAGCGACCCTGACAATCACGTTTATTATAGAAGATTCCGTAAATAATGCACGACTAAGTGTATGGATTCATTCATACTTGAAACATTCATCAAATGAAGACAAGTTATCGACTTCGAAGTTTTCAGAAGATACTGAAGAAGAATCACGATGTGCAATGACTTCTGAAAAAAGTGATGAAATTTATTCTTTCCGAGAACCGGCTGCATCCTTAGGGTAACCCCCAGAAGTTTTTCCGGTCATGGGAGAGGCGAGGATGAGTGCATACAGACTTCAAAAAAAATTGTTGTTAAAATTGTTATTTCCGTCCGTTGCACCCCTTCGTGCAACCCTTAGAAGTCTTAGAGAGACCAGGAAAGACGCAGCCCTTACCTTTTAACGTGTGATGTCGTGCACGAGACCGGTGACCAAGCTGGGAATCGATCCCACGACCCTAAACGCTTGAGAAGCGAATGCTCTACCAGCCGACCAACACCCAACCCAATCACAAACCTGGCAAACCAAAATCATCCATGAAGTCAACCGAACTTGAATTGAAATCAGACTACATGCTACCCCAATATGACTCCCAAGATTTCATACAGGGCGATATAAAAATGTTCGTCCCAAATGTAGAATCGATTTTTTCTTAAAACGCTACATACTGACAGATTAAAATTTTGGAGTAATGTACAGACAGAAATGGTCGAAATAATGGAGTGAACGAGAATATCTCCCAAGATTTTATACAGGGCGAAATAAATTTTTTCCTCTCAAATGTAGAATCGATTTTTTCTTAAAACGCTACATACTAACAGATTCAAATTTTGGAGAAATATACAGATAGAAATAGTCGAAATGATGAAGTGAACGAGAATGTCTCCCAAGATTTCATACAGGGCGAACAAAAAATGTTACTCTCAAATGTAGAATCGATTTTTTCTTAAAACGCTACATACTAACAGATTCAAATTTTGGAGTAATGTACAGATAGAAATGGTCGAAATAATGGAATAAACGAGAATGTCCCCCAAAATTTCATACAGGGCGAAATAAAAATTTCCCTCTCAAATGTAGAATCGATTTTTTCTTAAAACGCTATATACTAACAAATTCAAATTTTGGAGTATTGTACAGATAGAAATGGTCGAAAAAATGGAGCAAACGAGAATGTCTCCCAAGATTTCATACAAGGCGAAATAAAAATTTTCCTCTCAAATGTAGAATCGATTTTTTCTTAAAACGCTATATACTAACAGATTCAAACTTTGGAGTAATCTACAGATAGAAATGGTCGAAATAATGGAGTGAACGAAAATGTCTCCCAAGATTTCTTACACGGCGAAATAAAAAATTTTCTCACAAATGTAGAATCGATTTTTTCTTGAAACGCAACATACTAACAGATTCAAATTTTGGAGTAATGTACAGATAGAAATGGTCGAAAAAATGGAGCGAACGAGAATGTCTCCCAAGATTTCATACAAGGCGAAATAAAAATTTTCCTCTCAAATGTAGAATCGATTTTTTTCTTAAAACGCTATATACTAACAGATTCAAATTTTGGAGTAATGTACAGATAGAAATGGTCGAAATGATGGAGCAAACGAAACTGTCTCCCAAGATATCATACAGGGCGAAATAAAAATTTTCCTCTCAAATGCAGAATCGATTTTTTCTTAGAACGCTACATACTAACAGATTCAAATTTTGGAGAAATATACAGATAGAAATGGTCGAAATGATGGAGTGAACGAGAATGTCTCCCAAGATTTCATACAGGGCGAACAAAAAATTGTGCTCTCAAATGTAGAATCGATTTTTTCTTAAAACGCTACATACTAACAGGTTCAAATTTTGGAGTAAAGTACAGATAGAAATGGTCGAAATAATGGAGTGAACAAGAATGTCTCCCAAGATTTCATAAAGGGTGAAATAAAAATTTTCCTCTCAAATGTAGAATCGATTTTTTCTTAAAACGCTACATACTAACAGATTCAAATTTTGGAGTAATGTACCGATAGAAATGGTCGAAATGTTGGGGTGAACGAGAATGTCTCCCAAGATTTCATACAGGGCGAAATAAAAATGTTTCTCTCAAATTTAGAATCGATTTTGTCTCTAAACGCTACATACTAACAGATTCAAATTTTGCAGTAATGTACAGATAGAAATGGTCGAAATAACGGAGTGAACGAAAATGTCTCCCAAGATTCCATACAGGGCGAAATAAAAATTTTCCTCTCAAATGTAGAATCGATTTTTTCTTGAAACGCAACATACTAACAGATTCCAATTTTGGAGTAATGTACAGATAGAAATGGTCGAAATAATGGAATTAACAAGAATGTCTCCCAATATTTCATACAGGGCGAAATTAAAATTTTCCTCTCAAATGTAGAATCGATTTTTTCTTTAAACGCTACATAATAACAGATTCAAATTTTGGAGCAATATACAGATAGAAATGGTCGAAATAATGGAGTGAACAAGAATGTATCCCAAGATTTTATACAGGTCGAAATAAAAATGTTCCTCTCGAATGTAGAATTGATTTTTTCTTAAAACGCTACATACTAACAGATTCAAATTTTGGAATAATGTACTGATAGAAATGGTCGAAATAATGGAGTGATATTCATACGAAAAACCAATCAGAACACAGCTTAAGAGGAATGAATGACTCACTATCATCTGAAAACATAATCAGATGGTTCAAAAACAGATGTAGGAACAGGAATATGTGGAGTAAGGCAAAAAGAGAACGTAATAGGTCCAAGCAATAACACCGCAGTATTCCTAGCTGAGACACATGCCAAAAGGACATGTATACACATGAATCTAGACAGTGGGTATAAAATAAAACACATCTCAATCTAGCTGACAGCCAGAGCGCAATAAAATCTTCAAATTCAAAACAGATGAAAGCAAGTTTGGGATTACCATCAGAGCCTCAATGAACTGTCAAAACCCAACAAGGTTACACTCGTGTGGGTGCCAGGACATACAGGAATAACTGAAGGCAATGAAAAAGCAGATCAACTTGCAAAACAAGCATCTGAATCACCATTCACACTACCCTATGGCGTATTTTTGAGAGGCGAACGGTCCATCATCATGACCACCATGGCCCAGAGAGAATACTGGAAATATTGTTTGGTTTTTTACAAATATATCTGTAGAGTTCTTTTTAATATTCTAATTTATATTCTACAATTAAGATGAATAAACACTTGTTGTTGAGAGATTATTTTTATGAAACCACAATTCAGGTGTAAAGTAGGACTATTTCTAATAGTTAACATCAATCTATTGATAGTTTTTGTAATATAGGACATTCATGGATAAAAGGAAATTATATTTCCGAACAAACTTTACACTGCGAGTCACCAACTGTTTTCAACCACTTTTGGCATTATTTTTTCGCATTGAATAGAAAATTCCGAATGGATCTTAGACGGTTTACTGCGGCTACAAAAAATAGCGTTCCTTTCAATATACAGGATGATTAGTTTTCAATTGCCACAATCTATCGATATTTTTTCCAATTTAATACAACAGGCATTTGCCCAATAACTGGAGGATATGATATGGTAAAAAATTGAATAGACGGTATAAGTGATTAAAGAGAGTGAAGGTTACATTATAGAAATTGAATAAAATACAGGTGCAGGAAAAAGTTGAATTACCGAAGTAAGATTTGTTCAAATTTGAAGAGAAAATTTCTACTATTGTAGTAATGCTGTGAATTTGGCCCGTTGATCCGTAAAGACGAAATAGGTGGTGCATTGAAATTTATTACTTATAATAGAGACGTAATATAGCTGATAGAACAAGCCATGGATGTTTTTTCCACACAAAATGAATGACGCAATTGGCCTATACTAATTTTTATAACATAGTTCGTTAGTGGAAACCCCAGTTTTCGCTCCAGCAAATTTGCTTTGTGGAATCAAGCAAGGGATCAAGCAAATATTATCGATCGCTACATGCTACTGTCAGGCGATCAATGCTGCAAAATTTATACAGGGTGGGCCAATGGAAACTTTCCACCCTAATTGGTAGGATTTAAAATCAAAATTTTGAAAAACACTTGAACATGTCGATATTTGATTTGAGGGGGAACTAATTTCCAGTTGTTTTCACCCTCGTAGCTTTAACCCTGAAGCTTGGGGTGAACAACTCTCAAAATTTGAATAGGGAAAGGAGGTCCTGCCATACCTCTTTTTGAAGGTCTCATTGAGTTCTTCATGACCCTTTAATTATGCCTTATTATTTTCATCGATAACGAAATGACAGGTTGTCAAAATATTGGAAAAATACCAAATAATTAAAGTTTCAAGTTTAAGGTGTATACGTGAAATTTATTTTATTATAAATTTGACGTGTCCACCTGATCATTGAACTTGTAACTCTAATTATTTGGTATTTTAATTGAGAAAATAGTAGTCTATTTCCAAGATTTTGACAAGCTGTCATTTCGTTGTCATTGAAAATCATTAAGCAAAATCATAGGGTCATGAAGAACTCAATGAGACCTTCAAAAAGAGGTGTGGCACGACCCCTTTTTCCTATTAAAATTTTGAGGGTTGCTCCGGTTAAAGCTACGGGGGAGAAAAAAACTGAAAATCAGTTTCCCCTCAAATCAAATATCGACGTGTTCGTGCGTTTTCCAAAATATTGATTTTTAATCCTACAAATTAGGGTAGAAAGTTTCCATTGGCCCACCCTGTATGTTCAATTTGATTGACGTGAGTGAGGCTGGAAGCCTCATTTCTCAGGATTTGATTTATTATTTCGACATAATTACCGCAGAGAGTATGAAAATTCCAAATTCTGTAACAAATAATGACGGTTGCCATTCAAAAATCGATTACATCTTACCTCCAACACGAATCCCCCTGTACGTAATAAATCAATTTAAAAAATGCGCAAATAAAAATAAATGACTGGTAGAGTTTTGACGATTTCATTCACCACTTTACGAAAGCATTCTGAATAAAATTGACCAACAAGGAAGGACGGCTATGTAATTTCTCACAGATTATAAGATCTGTTTGGGCTCACGCGACATTTGTTTGCATAATTCGTCCTTACAATTAAATCCAGAAAAGGTCTTATTGCTGAATATGTCCAAACCAAAAGTATTGTATAACACTACGTTTGATACGCAATACTGAGTTGAAAACAATTAATTGAGTATCGTGGGTATTTTTGTGAAACCGTCTCGTCGTCTAAGTTTCTTAACATTTTTTGTAAGTTTCATTTGTGCCAATCCTGAAAATATTTGGCATAATACGCTTGTGTTTCGCAATAGTTATTTTTGTATCAAGTGCGTAAAATTAAAATGAGTGTTTTTTAATGGCACATAAGACAACATTTTTTGTACAATTGTGAATTTACATCGTCTGAAATATATTAAAAATAAATACGGAAAAGAAAACTGTAGGTTACAATGAGCTTATGACTTGAGGCATAAGATGTCCGGAGGACTGCTCATTGCTAATATCCTATACAATAGGAAAAGTTGGGTCGAAAATCCATCAGAAAACAACTACTTTCCTGGCTAATGCCACGACGAACATTGAATTACATCTGATGAATTTACCGTGCAGAGTTCCTACAAGGTTATCTCTGCAATTGCTTGGTGGCATGGGTATGTTCATCGAAACATTTTCCTATTGTATATGATATTGGCAATGAGCAGTCCTCCGGACATCTTATGCCTCTTGTCATAAGCTCATTGTAACCTACAGTTTTCTTTTCCGTTTTATATACGGTCTTGACGATCGTGGTTCAGGGTATAGAGAGTTAAAGTGCTGCCATGAACGTAAACGTTAACGTACAAATTGACATCTACGCATGCGCATTCGTCAGCTATTCACGTTAACGTTGAAAATAGGTTTACGGGCATACGTAAGCTAACGGTCTCACACGGATACCTTAAAAATCAACGCACGTTAACCGAAGAATATACGAATCACACCGATGAGTTGCGAATGAGCAAATTTTGACTTTAAAGCCATAAAATCAAGAAGTGACAAAGCAATATTTACAATTTTACATCAATCATCATTTCTTCAATGTATTTTTGATGATCTTGCTCGGTATTTCGCTTTATTTAAAACAAGGAACATTTCGAAAAGCCAATTCCGGAAGAATTTGATTTGCATTTGGCAAGGGAGGTATATGGTCAAAATCCCTATTAAGATCCGCAAAGTAGAGTTCATCTTCCAGTTGTTCATAGAAAACAGCATAAAAGAGAAATAAACACAAATTAACATGATAGGGTTAGCGGTTGACATACGTTCAACTTCAACTCAATTTCATAACAACCCGTAAACGTTATATTTCGTACGTTAACGTCTACGTGAAGGTTCACGTACTGTTATCACTTCAACTCTCTATATTATTACTTGGTTGGGCTTCCGGCGCTAGGATGGCGCTCGCAGTTTGGAGTTAATCCACTGTGCGGGCGCGATCTCAGTTTCGGTCTTTAAATGAGTTTGATTGTCGATTCATTCGTTGCAGTCATTAGTTATTGACTGCTAGACCTACCCTATACTGATGAGGAGCAACACTCCGAAATCGATATATAGGTGGTCCGAATGTTTCTATGATCATTCCCATGCAACCAAGCAATTGCAGAGATAACCTTGTAGGAACTCTGCACGGAAATTTCATCAGATGTAATTCAATGTTCGTCGTGGCATTAGCCAGGAAAGTTGTTGTTTTCTGATGGATTTTCGACCCAACTTTTCCTAAAAATAAATACTTCCAATACATCTTGACGTGGTTTTTTGTCCCGTTAAGTTATCGCTTTTAAACGACTGTTGTCTTGAAAGTATTATTCAATGTTTTCATTAAAATCGTATTTAAAATTTTTTCCTGTCTGAAAAAAATAAGTCCAAAATAACTAAATGATACTTCTCTTTTCCATACATTTTATCTTTAATATTATTAATATTTCCGATACAATTTTACAGCATCCAGTGGTCTTTCTGTGTCGTTACTATAGAAAGGGTTTGTTGGCACGCCGCGTGTTTGACTGTGTTTGCTCGTAGCTGCTTCAATTTCAAGTCATTTTCAAGAAGATGGATGTTGATTATGATCGTGGTAGTGATACCCAATCAGATATACAGGGTGTCCGGTAAACCTTGTACAATATTGAAACTGGTGATAGACTGTCATGACTGTTCAGAATATCGGAATTTCACCTCAGTAAAAATATCACCGTTTTCGAGATAGATAGATAGATAGATAATTTATTCATCATTAAAGTTTTACACATTGATAGTACAAAACTTATCAGACTATTCAAACAGTAATCAGACATACACACATGTCTTAAAGACGATAAAAATAAAATAAAACATTTGAAATTACATTCACAATTAACATTCTAAAAATTCCTTCATTGAATAAAAAGCATTAGCACTCAAATAATTGAGTAGTCTTGATTTGAACAAATTAAAACTGCTAATATTTCCAAGAATACCAACAGCACGGTTGTAACATATTACACCTTGGTGAAAGTGCGAATTTTGTGACACTGCATTTCTACGACGGGTATCATAGTTATGAACCATACTGTTTCTTAACAGATTAGATTCTTCTTTTTTATATTCAGTATTAATGAAAATATGTATAGACATGGGACGATGAGAAGTGATAAGTCAATGAAGATTTGTCGACAGCTTTGACGAGGGTGGGCACCCACCAGATATCTGACAATCTTTTTTTGCATGATAAAAGCCCTAGGGGCATGACTTGAGTTTCCCCAGAAAATCAGACCATAGATTAATACAGATTGCACTAACCCATGATAGGCCATTTTGAGCACAATAAGAGATATTGTGTTCTTTAGCTGTCTAATTATAAAACAAACACTACTTAATCTTGATACAATGTTATTTACATGTGCTTCCCATGTTAGCTTTTGATCCACTGTAATACCTAGAAATTTAGTTTCAAATACTCGTTTGATGCTCATATGATCTATTTTGATCAAGGGACTATAATCGTAACTGACATTTTTTGGTAAGAATAACATGTATTGCGTTTTAGATGTATTTATTAATAAGCCGTTCGTATTACACCAATTGAGGAATTCCTGGGCACATTCATTAGCCTTAGTTACTGATGTTTCTAAATCTTTTTTGGCTATAAGCTGGTTTGTATCATCAGCATAGATGATCATTTTGTTTGGAGAAGTGCAAGAGTATATGATATCATTCATGAATATAACGAAAAATAAAGGACCCAGAACTGATCCTTGAGGAACTCCCATTGTAACCCTTGACGGATCAGATTTGACAGTTTCCAACATAACCATTTGTGTCCTCTCTTGCAAATAAGATTTTGCCCAATCATTGGCCACACCTCTAACGTAATGAGCATTTTAGGAATTTCTGGAAAATCGCTACCTAACCTTGGATTTTTGAGTGCTATGTATACAAATTGAGACGAATTCAAATATCTTTGCTACTGAAGATTACTGATGAGTGATGCTTTTAGACGTACGAAACAGTTTTTCAGAAAACAATACAATTTTTCAAGAAATGAGGGTAAAATGACAGATTTGAGTTACACCAATTTTTTAACAACAGTTTGACATTATTGTCTGAAAGAAACAACCAATTGGAAGTGGACATTCATT